>CM072156.1:5155664-6618517 GCA_036850595.1 Rhyacichthys aspro | reverse complement strand
TACCCTTCCACTCAGAACAATTTCCAGGTTAGAAATTCTGTCAAAATAGCAAACATTCACCTAGAGTATAACTTGATATCTGTAAAAATGTAGGGGAAAGATAGCACTAGAAGGACAAAAAGTGGATTTTGTGCATTAATTCTTGGCATTGTATTGCTTCGTCCCTCTTTTGCACATAACACCCATGTCTGAATTGTGGAACTTTTGCGAAAAGATGAAAATTTTAACAAATATCACTATATCTGCATCTGTAGCGTGATAATGTATCACAACAGGAAAACAATCCACAACAACACATATAATATATTCTCTGTTTAAACCATGTCTCTGCCTTTTCTTACTCCTAACATATCCACAAGTGGAGAAGAAATAAAGAATGTAAGGTTAAGATGAGTCAACCAATTTTGGGCATGTTTTAAATCCAGTTTTTTATTTATATACGCAGTACATGTTCATGTCAAAGAGTAATTTTGTTCATATCCTATGCAGAAGAGAGATCTTTTGGGAGAATCACTGCAGGAACCATCTTTGCTTGTTTCCTCTTAGGCATGAATTAATCAGATTCCTATTAAAGCACTTGTAGAATTTGCAACGTGAATGTAGCAGGACTCAATTAACTATACGTGTTGTCAGGACTCTTATTGTTTAAGTTTTTACAGTCTGTCTTGTGCATTTTTTTTCCAGTCATCGCTCACTGCCTACAAACATCCCTCTGTGCGCACATACAGATATATAAATAAACATAAACAAACAGATGTGAAGCCAGTGTAAAGGCAGTTATGCAATATGCTCTTTTTCTCCCCTTTCCCCTGAAACACACTCAGACATGCACAAACACTCACCGCTGTTTCCTTGTCTGTGTATGTGCATCTCAGCGCCCACGGCAATGTTTCCTCTTCCATTGACTTTTCCCCGTTCTTTTGTCTGAGAAACTTCCAAACCTTAACGTTTGGATAATCCGTAGAGTTCATCTGGAGTCGAACGTGCTCGTTAAGTAGAAAACACTATGAATGATTCAGGAATGTTCAAGTTAGACCTAACGTCGGGTCAGGCGTCAAACTGTGGTGGTGGTCGACTTGCGTAGGATCGTTTTCTGGGGCTTGAGGGAAGGCGGGTGAGGAGGCACGCAAGGTAGGGGACTGTTAGTCGACGGGGGGAAACTGTGGCTGACCGGGAGACAGCCATTTTCTAGCGTTACTTCGTGTGGGAGCAAATGAGGAGGAGATGAAGAAGTGCAGCAGTGAACAGGGCTGAGCCTCAGGTCATTCAACTCGGATTGTAAATGCAGTTCTGTGTCGTCTACGTCGTACTGAAGGTCACAGTCCGGGCAATAGCCGTGGTACTGGACCTTCTCGCTAAAGCGGACGCGCTCTCGAGGCTCCCTGCCCGGCGCCTTGGGGCATTTGTTCTTTTCGTGCCGAAGCAGAGGCATCGGTCTCGGCAAAGTAGGAACAAGCCCTGATTCTGAAATCCCACTGTCGCCAGAAATAAAACACGGCGTGGACGAGAATATATCCCTGTTCGGTTTCAATGGGAAGACGCCGCCATTTCTCATCACAGACCCGTTTGCCTTGGATATATTCCCTGATAAAACCAAAGTGGGTTGAGGCAGATTCTTGGCGTTGTGCTCCTCAGCCCGCATAGGTGTAAGTCTAGGAGGGGGTAAAGGTGGGTGGGCTTTTTTGAGCACAGTCAGCACTGCAGAAGGATTCATGGGCACCGGAGTGATGGGCGCAGTCAGTTTGAAAATGCAGTCGTCGGAGAAGAGCTTCATTTTCTCCAAACTGGAAGCGGTGGTGGTTGTGGTGGTGGAACTGGAGCTGGAGTTGAGGGTGTCGGTCTTGGAGCTGTCCGTCAGTCCGTCCTCCTCGAGTTGCAGGTCACCGGTCAGCGTGTCAATCTCATGAACGACCTGGTGACGAGAAGAGGAAGTGTCAGTGCATGGCAGCCGAGGTCAGCACGAATCATGGAAGAGAGGAAATATATGACAGTGTATTAGGGCCATGCTGAAAGGACATAAATCATACATTACGAAGAATAAAGATGTCGTATTTTAGGATTTAAAGGTGCTTTGAGGAAAATATTGTAGCAAAGGGTTAATGAAACATCAGTTAAAACCAGCTCTTCCAGAGTTGGCAATTAAAATAACCTATTTCCACCACAACATGTTCCTACAGGGCGACCACAGCTGTTCACATGCGCTAAAATAAAGGCAGTAAGAGGTATGAAAATGCAACTATACTACACTGACTATACTTTAAATTGTAACATTTAGGGTAAAAATATGTAGTGAGCAAGAAGTACGTTTTCTTAAGAAGTCTAATAGTAGCCCATTCAATCACATTTGGACAGTATTAGAGAGCTCGAGGTGGTTTTGAATGAATGGTTATCAAGAAAGTTGGATAAAAGAAGCTGGAGATCCGTTTAACCCAGTCACACAATAAGAATGTCTCTACAATAAAAAAGTGAATAAGACAAAAAATGACAAACCAAGATGCTTTTAACATACTCAATGCAAAGAAAAGCTCAGTAGTAGACAGTCAGTAAATAAGAGCGGCGTCTGCTACATAAACAACATCGTTGAAGTGCCACAAAAGTCATGTCTCTGTTTGAGATTTATATATATTTGAAGCAAACTTTTTGAAACTTGGATGCATAGTCAATAATTAATATAAACAAGTGTAAATCCTGTTGTAGAAGCCAGAGACCGGAGGTACAGATGCTGCAGTAAAACATTAAACTGTTTCTAATTAGAATTCATGGGGCTGCACCAATTTCCTATAGTTTAGGGACTCAATATTTGAGGCACAGGTTGTGCTTGTGTTTAATGCAGTGTAGACGATAAATACAATGTTTAAATTCATGAAGCGAGAGCCGTTCTTTGCTGATTCTGTTTAAAACCGAAAACAGCTGTTGCTAATGACCAGTTTTGTCTTTGGAAAAAAGCACAACATTTAGCATGATTTCTGTTTGAATATGATATTTATCTTTAAAAAAAAACAAGCTGTTGTTTATTTTAAAAATATTTATGTTTAATGTTTTTTATATCGCTTCATGTTTCACTACAGTGAGGATTATCTATCGTCCAATCAGCTGACTGCAGTGTTTAGCTCCACTTTTTCCAAAGCGTACCACAAAGCTGGACCCTAAGCTGAGGCTTCCCTAAAGTAGTAAGGTGTGCTTTTTGGGGACACTTCGGACCCCTTTTGGAAATGCACCAGAACCGACCCGTACTGTATTGCTCCAGTGGAAACCAGGCTATTGTTTATATTAATGTGGACAATGTACAGGAGAGCATCTTATACCTGTGTTTAGGTTTTACAAATTTCAAATGTGAACTGATAATACTAGATACTTTGTGCATTCATTTCTAAGTCCTGAAATATAATTCCTGGGTCCTGGTTAAGTTTTCCTACCCTTGACATTGGGTTGGCTGTGGTTTAGAGTGAGGTTTTAACACTGGTTTAGCACCCTTTTACTTTAGACCCTGATTAGTCAAATTAAACTGTGGTTCAGCAGTGGTGTCGTCCAAGCTTAGTCCTTGGTGGTTTAATTTAGTAGTGGCCCGCCCCTATGCCCTGTCAGTATAGAAACTCAGCGTTGGCTAATTATAATCCAAGTACAGGTTTTATGAGTTGGAGTGGGGTCCTGCTGAACGCATCATGAACTTAATTAAGAAATGTTGAAAACACATCGGGTAAAGCATATGGTTTTGATTTTAGAGGCTGATTTATGAGATGAAGGATTAGGATATCACTTTGACAGCCATGTTAGAGAGAAAGGAAATGTCATGGCAATTTATGAGCACAGCCCTGACTCTGGCAGATTCTGATTCAAGTGATATACTGCAATGATCCAGATGTGAGAGGAGAATTTCAACTAAATGTATCTTGCAAGAGAAGAAAATGTTTTGTATTTGCAGTATAGTCTTAATATTTACTGTTGCAGAAGAGACAAAGGACACGCACAGGTGCCCGGTGGGAATGAACCAGGGTCTAAAAATAAACTCATCGTTGCTACACTAAAAGCTTTAAGGCAAGTGAAAAATTGCAATCTCACATGGTTAAGTACTGTGCGAGTAATTGTGCCAAGGCCCCACAGTCTTGTAATTCAATCAGTCTATCTCACAATGCAGGAAAGAGTATCTTCTGGGACAGTGTACTTCATTAATCTTTGGTCCAAGCCTAAACAAAAGAATGTATTGGTTGGTTAGGTGGATTGAAAATCTGCTGACAGAGATTTAAAATCATCATGTATGCATGTTTAAACTGTAATGTACTCTACCTCTGGCTGGAAGTCTTATTACACAGCCAGGGCAAACAAGAGAAGTCTGTAAATGTGTAGAGCTAAGATCATTTTTGACAATGTACACAGCGGATTATGACTGTAAAGACAAAATGGCAGATATAATCGTCTCATTTACAAGGAAACTGAACATAATCTTGTGTGTACAATTCAGTAAAAGAAGACTGTGTTGTTGTTTTTTTGGCCGATTAATATTAGCATTATCATGAGAAACAATGAACCTATCATGCACAGAAAGAGCTGACAAATATATGTCATACAGAGTTTTCCTCCCAAAAGGTCATCTTTTGTTTCTTTTCTCTTACATTCTTTTCTCATTACATTATGGTCATATAAACAATCTTGAAAGTCCCAACGTCTTGAGTTATAGATTAGTGGAGCAATTTCTAATAAAGAATGTAATTTGCTTAGCTCCTAAAATGGTTGTACTGGGATATTAAAGATTTCATGATGTCACAAATTACTAGTTAAATGTTTCTTTGTCAAGTTTATAAAACTAAGAACTTTTTTCAACATCTTAATGGAGGTGCACTGGGATTTTCTGGATTTTGTGATGTCAAACTCCATATTACTCCAGCCGAGGCAATAACAGAATTGGTTTATAACAGTATGCCAATAGGAAAAGTGACATATTTTAATAAAAGTGAAAGCGGAAGGATACAAAAATGTGTAGTCAGTGTCAACAATGGTATGAGTGAGTTGTACCTAAAAAGCACAGGAAGGACCTACAACAACAACAACACAACATGACTCCAAAGTGGCAAAGCGGCAACCCAAGAAATCTTTTTGTGAAGTCACAAATTACTCAAGGCCCAGAGTGGAACCTGGGCCAAAGGCACTGCAGTGCGTCAATGACAACTTTTGATTTGAAAAATAATGTGTTTTTGAAAAATAAAAACCCATTTTTGAAGAAATTATTTTAGTCTATGGAAAGAATGAAATAGGGCAACTTAAATCTAATATTATATTTACACTGTTTAGATCAAATGTAGCCGTTCCTAAAAGTACTGTCTATTTAACTTCCCACTGCTACAGCTTATAAACTTTAATAGTAGTAGGTGCTGATATGGCATCAAGAATGGTAGTTTAAAGACAAAAAGAGAGAAAGTTGAACTCTGGTGTTACAGGCCTGTCCTTTGAACCCCCTGTAATAAAAGAAAGCATGTCCACATCAGTTGAATCTGTTAATATTCCCTTGGTCAAGTTTTTATTTGCTCAACACCCAGAAGTGCAGTGCCGGACATTTTTAACAGTCTGTTTGCCCTCCTGAAATCCAGTGTATTTTGAGAATTCTGCTGAAATCTAATAAAGTGGAGCTACAGAGAGCAAGAGGAACGTTTATAGTATCATGGCTTAAATGTAGTTGAAATAACCTTTGAGAAAGAGCATGGGGAAAGTTAATGCACACTGGCAGTGTTCATAAAATAATCACAACAAGGACAAAGTGCTTATGTTCATTTTTTGAATTAGTAATGGCTGTACTCACTACTTTGAGCTCATTACTATCATCTACGGGTTTTAAATGGTTTTCCAAACACAGAAAGAGGGAAATGATAAGGCTTGAGAAGTAACAGGGATACGTAGCATGCAAAGCTAAAGAGATTGAAACTCTCTATGCAGCCTTTGAATGGATAAGTTGTTAAGACACACACAGAGAGGTAATATCCCAGTGTGCAGGGCCTGCTGTGGGCTAGGCAGCTTCAGTGACTGTGCCAAGCATCTGGTCAGAGTCCCTCCTGGAGCCAAGCTTGGATCAGGACCTGTGTGTAAGTTACAACAGATAACCGTATTTCAAAGAGATCCAACCCCAAACAAATGCTGTGATAGTAACACCCCCTGGAGTTATGTACTGTATGGTTAGCGTCTGTGATGTCAGGATAACTGATACTTCGCACTTTCTCCGCAGAAGAGAGGGGAATGAGGGCACATCACAAATAATTACACAAGACACGTCACACACAACAACATTTCAATCCATTTCTGCCCTCGTTTATCTCGTATGCCTGCTGTGAGAGATTGTACACGGCAGAACATTTCAAACGCGCGAGCTCGAGTTGTGAAAAGGGAACGGAGACAGATGCTGTGTCAACTGCCCATCAATAATGTAGGAACCAAAAAGCAATAGGGTTTTATTAGAACGGGCTGTCAAGTTAGGGTGAGAGGTTTAGTGCAGCGGGCAGCCGAAGCTCAGTGTGTGGCTGGTTCAAGAACACAAAAGCAGCTTAATCACAACTGAGGTGGCAGCGTGGGACTGAGAGTGAGAGATGGAAGGGAAGTGCTCTGACACATTTAGGTGAAAGAAATGAAATGTTAGATAATCTGCTCCAGCAAGAACAAACCCTGCAAATAAAACAGTAAATAGAGAGTATACATAATGACTAATGCATGAAATCCTTAGAGACCCCTTCTTTATGATTTGGTGCTACTTGCTCAGACTTTACAAGCTTATCAGACAGGCTTTTTAACAAGGATTCCTGAGATTAAGAAGGGTTTAATAATGTAATATAACTGGCTGCAATCATTTCAAGCAAGTAGAGATCAAGAGCAAGAAGAATTATAGATAAATATCGAGAAGTGAGTAAGACAGACAACTCAGCGTCTGCACTGTATATGAGGAGATAATTTGCAACAAACAACTGTCAGCATTAAGATGATGAAATGCAATGTAAAATCGCTTTCCTGGTTTAACCAACTTGTTCATTAAATATTAATAGTGATTACATTTTCTTTCATCAAAGGGAGTCGGGGTGAAGCTGCTTGTCCTGTCACTCCACACCCTGCTTCCTGCTGCACCAACTGTCTTTCATATTAGAGATAATAATCTGAGGCATTAGTAGGATGGTCTGGGGGAAGAAGCACAGTATGTTAGTAGGTGTATGTGTGTAATGTATGTCTGTGTGCTTGTGCTGTCACAGCCTTTTCCAGACCCTTGAGAGGTGGACGTCAGCCTTTGGTCTCCTTAGAAAGAGCATCTTCAATTGAATCCTATAGAAAGGAACACACACACAAAGCAACCTATGACACACTTCTGCTTCTATTCAAGACATCAGAGCAGCACATACCTCTTTGAGCTCTTTGGCTACATCCTTGAGGTCTCCCAGTATGGTTTCCAGATTCTCCACGATTGTCTTGATCTCCTTTTTCACTTTTACTTTGGAGACTACTCCTTCAGCGTCTGCATTTGGTGCCCCTGACATTCTTCAGTTTATGCCGCAAAATTACTTCGGAAAGGAGTCGAATCCTTTGGTCACCACGCTACCACGTTGCCAGAGCATTTTTTTTTTTAAAGTCCCCACTGTTTCCTTGACTTTTTGGTCCTACATCACGGCCAGGACAGGGCGAAGTGGCCAGTGTCGTCTGTGTACGATTAGGCATGCGCAGTAGAGCGGAACACAAAAAATAACGACTATGTCAAAATAATGTTTCATACTGTCTGCATAACCAAGGTTGTCTACAGGTTTTTTTGTTTTTGTTTTACACCTTACACGTTTTATACCAAAAAACAACACAAAATTACATCCCACCAGTGTCCTTTAAGTCGTGAAAAACGTTTGAAATAAAACATTTTATTGAAAAAAAAGCCACACGTTAAAGACGTTAAAATAGCTTTAGCTGGCTAATAACAAAACCCACGAAGAAGAAGAGTCCACGGGCAGTTATCCGAGCCGCTTCACCGCCTCATTATTAAAATGCTCCATAATCCTTTGGCACCCACGTTGTAATATTACGTAGCTCCTCTTTTCTCATAAATAGGCGTATATCCAAGAAAGCCAGCGACACTCTTCTCCGTAGAACAAGCCATCAGATTCATCGTGTCTTCATCGCAGCCTCCTCGGAGAGTGTGAGCAGCCGAGCTCAGGATGCTGCTGCTGGGAGCCTCTCCTCTCTGTCCCCCACCCTCTCTGCCTCTCTCTGCTCTTCTCTCTCTACTGCACAGCTTTAGTTTGTTGCTACTCATGCATGCCCAGCCCTAAGCTATTATTAGAGTTTTTAAAACAACTATTGGCTGTTTGGGATTTTTTTTTTCTACAAGAGATTACAAAATACACTGGTGGCAAATGAAGTAAACAATAAATGTCACAGGAGACTCTATAGGCTAGTGAGTGCACTGTGTGACAAAAATGAGTAAGTGAAGCTCGTCTGGGGTGAAGTCAGGTAATGTGGAGTAACATTTTCATAGGCGATGTGTGGTATTTTATGTTTGAGCAGTCATCAGTCACACTTTTATGTGTCCTTTTATATGTCAGTGGTTCTCAAACTGTGGTACGGGTACCACTGGTGGTACTCTGGCTCTCTGTGGTGGTACTTGGGAATCTGTGATAACAACAAAAAGGTATGACCGCTAATTTCTGCTTTTGTATAATACACTTTACTATGCCACTAAATGTTTGGACTCTTAAAAAGCGGTGGGTACTTGGGTGGTACTTGATGTGATGAGTTTGAGAACCACTGCTCTGCATAATAAAGCTGAAGTAGGTCATGTAAAATTGCAACAAAAGCTAACTGGAGATGAACCAGAAAAATGAACTGACAACAATGTATTGACAACACTTATATGTCTTTGAGTTTTATATTGTGTTTTTCTTAAGTAATTTAATTGATCCCAGAGTTTCTAAGGACTCAGGATGAGGGAATGTTAAGGCACTGACACTCTCAAAACTTGGGCCACATTAGACATCATTATCATGTATGTCTTTTTAATGCACTTTTTGATGCACTGTTAATGGTTTAATGTAAAAGTAAAACCTGATGTTTCAAGCAAGACAGTGGGAGTTCCCAAGTTTAATGTTTTTCTCTACCCAAGTAATTGTGGATTCAATCCCCAGGTTGGCCGACTCTGTCTTTCTGTGAGGAGTCTGCATGTCCTCCCTGTGTCACTATGAGTTCTTTCTGGGTCTGGCTTCCTCCCACTGTCCAATAGCATGCATGTAAAGGTCAACAGGTTTATTTAAACATTATCCCTAATTAATGAATGTGAGGAAGAATGGCTGTCTGTCCATGTCCGTGTCTAAATGTCAACCCTGCAACCAACAGGCCATTGTACAGGGTGTACCCCAAATCAGGCCCAAAGCTCCAGTCACCTGTGACCCCTAACTAGACTAAGCGGTAGAAAATTAATTAATTCTTTTTACTAGATTATTTCCAGATTCCTACCATACATAACAGATTATGCTGGTTCTGTTACCTTCCTGCAGTACACATGACATGTATTAGCTATCCTAAACTTTGCAATGGTTCTGATCCTTTTCTAGCATTTTCAGAAAACATGGAAAAAGAATACATATGCCTTTTAGACATTAAAAAGTGTCAAACACGTGAAAACAAGTACTGTAGCATAGTCTATACGTTGAATAAACAAAGTAGAAAAAATAAGGAGGGACCAGAGTGTATACTTGTTTCTGATTGGCTAATCCCGAGACAGCCCTCACGTAAACGCGGAAGTGAGTAAGTTCACCCCTTTGGACTGACTCTGAGCACTGGTTTGCAGCTGCTCCTTTAGCATTGTATTGTACACTTCTCCGGAAAATCAGAGAGGAATATTTGACTAAAATGTCTCTTTCATTCGAGGGAAGAGTCGTGCTTGTTACTGGAGCTGGAGGAGGTAAACTCGCCGTGCATGGAACCGATTAGCCTGGCTGTCAGCGATGCTAGCTGTGTGCAAACTTAAATTGTCTTATGTCGTTAGCTAAAAAAATAATATCTTATTGTAATTGTAAGACTGTGCAGGTATTACTGAGTAAATAATGTAAAGTTCCGTTTAAAATAATTTATTCTCATGTAAAAACACACCATGACACCAACTCTATTACATAAAAAAGCCACATTTTTTCCCCCCAACATAACACGTTTATAATAATCAGTCTGACTTGATTTTTACTGTGCTGCTAATATGGCAGTCCCCTCTTTCCCTCTGATCAAAGTACATGAAGTAATGCTACGGCCGACATTATTGGCAGTGCAAGTGTGTGAAAGTTCAAATGCATAATACTGTCCGTTTTTCTTCCCTCAGGTCTTGGTAAAGCATATGCACTGGCTTTTGCAGAAAGAGGTGCCTCGGTTATAGGTAAATGTTTAGTCATATTGTCCCTTTTTATTTGAAACTGCTATGGATATGGTTTGGGTAGAATTTTATAGCAAAATCTGTCTAAAACATGTCAGTTTGTGTAACAATCAATAGGACCACATGGGGTGTATTTGGTGTTGTTGTACACACAGCTGTAGACCTACCCCTACAATAGAACACACAGTTCTGCAGGATTTCAGAGTTGTGTAATTTTCTACTAATAAGTTATTATAAACATTGAGTCAAAAATTTCAAATAATAGGTCTGATTTATTCAATAATTTTTACAATATTCATGCTTTTGCAACAATGCAACCACGACACAAATACAAAGGATATGTGTGTTTGCTCTAAGCTGTTTTTTCTTCTTAATGATGGTGTTGAAATTTACTTTAATGGGTGTCTCACTGTTAAACAAAGAGTTTCCAAACAGGACCATCTTATTCCCAAATCAGGATCTTCTAACTGTCATGTCTGTCTGACACTGTCTATGAACTGTCTCATATTTTTGTTTTGAGCTACTAAAACAGATTTTTGGCAGAAGTTATCATGACACTTGAATCCGTTTTGTGTGAACCATATTTTCTATAAAATTAGAAATAAAATTCTCATAAATTCAGAATAAATAGTATAAGGGTTAAGCCTAGAGAGCCTAATATTGAAAGACTGTATATATAATTATGAGAAGTGTGATTGCCTAGCTGGGTATTGGATAAGACCTTAATCAAACACAAAGATGTGTGATCTTCTTCGACCATTACTGAACTTCTACATATTTTAGAAGTTCAGGTAGCTATAATTGTATACCTTTAAAACAAATTAGCATTTTTTTCCTTTTGGTCTGAACTCACCCTTGGACTCTATCCAATGATCAGCTTAGATGCACTCTGCACATAACCTAATCACTTGTGGATAACTGCAGATCTTGTCCCATTCTTTCTTCTTCTTTTGTTCTTGTTGCATTAAAGTGAATGACCTTGGGGGAGACATTAAAGGAGGTGGAAAGAGTTCTGCAGCGGCTGATAAGGTTGTGGAGGAGATAAGAGCAAAGGGAGGCAAAGCAGTGGCCAACTATGGTGAATTTCTCTTCACACATCTTTATCTACATCTGTATACTGTAAACACACATACATCTCTGTTGATAATACTGGGAGGTTGTGCAGTGAAAACTATATTGATTTCCTTTTGCATGTTACTTCTAAATATCCATTTATTGATAACTTGAGTGTCAGGGAAATATGTTTTTTCTGTACCCGACATCTCAAATACCAGTTTTTCCACACTTGAACTAGAACAGAAAAGTTCATCAATCACCCAATGTCTCTTTCTATTGTGTACAAAGAATTATTCCAGTTTCTGTGGATTATAGCTGGATTTCCAGGGGGTAGTACCAACTTACCTCACACAGCAGCTGGAGGATTTGTGACTTCACAAACTCATTTCAAACTGACTTGCAGTTATGGGTGTGTTTTTGTTTTGTAGACAAAGTACCAATTTTACCATTAGTAATGTAAACAACATGGTGTTGCTCTGATTGGATTCAAGTGTGGTCATTCACAAGTCGTTCATCCAGTTGTTGCCCAGATATTCATCTAAAGTACTGTACCTGCCGTTTACAAAGGATTTCAATTGAAGTATCAACAGGTCAGAGAAGAAAAGCATTGCATAACACCCCATTTTAGATAAATGGTTATGATTTGTAGAGAGGATTCACTGAAGTGATCCCAGACCCTCCTTTAGCTGGTTAGGGTTAGGGTAGTAAGTTTGCATTCATTATTGACAGCCTGCAAATAATAGGACCAATAAAGCACCTTAGAAATATACTTGTGTTGTATCTCAGGCCTTCAATTTTACCTAAAACTATTCTTGGATGCTTTATCTCATTCACCATCTTCTCTCTTTGTAAATGTATATGCAATAAAGCATTATGTAAAAAGACAAAAATACTTGTAATTGGTAAAAAAAAAAAAAAAGGAATCCATGCAGTGGTGTAAATATATCAAGAGAAATTCACTGTCTCTCACTATATAAGGCAGTAACAATAACAATTTTTTCTATTGTGCACAGATTCTGTTGAAGATGGAGAGAAACTAATACAGACAGCACTTGATGCCTTTGGAAGAATAGGTGAGTAATCCCATTGTCTTCCTAACATTAATTTTTTAACTGTACTGAAACTCACTCACTGAAACATATTTTTCAGATATTGTTGTAAACAATGCGGGGTAAGTCATGTCACTGCAATCATCACATTTTTTTATGGATCTAATCAGAGCGAGGTTTTAGAGTGGGCTTTTTGATTGAAGATATTAAGTTACATAAGATGCAGTAATCATGTAAAATATGATAAATTTGTCCCAAACACTGAAAAGGCTAACAGACACATTTTTGCATTTTTGCCAAGGATACTTCGCGACCGGTCGTTTGCCAGGACCAGTGATATGGACTGGGGTAATTATACGTGTTCATTTCCATATTTAACATTATTGCATTTGTATACTGTCACATCACATCTGTTTGGTTTGTTTGGGACATCTTACAAAGTATAGTCAAGTATTGTGTAAAAGGAGAAGCAGGCAGGAGCAGCGACACAGAGACTAAGCTGCAGTAGAAGGAGCCTGTGAGCATTTAACAATAAATAACAAAACTTTGAGCTAGTTTATTGTCAGCTTCAATGGCCCTGTTTCAAGAAGCAGGTTTAGTCCAAACTCAGAGTATGTTAAACCTGGAAAGAGGTAAACTCTGGGTTTTCAGTTTCTTCCTCTAACCCTTTGCTGTGCCAGAAGGAACTCTCTGATTGGACGATCCGTTTCTTTATTTCTTTATTCTCGGCAACTCAAAGAATATTCACTTTAAACATATTGATAAGAGTTCAGCGGTAAATTCACTTATTAACAACTTATTATTAACTTCAGATATATATGAACATTAATATACAGTGTTATTGTAGTAATTATGGAGCTAATTACTACGGTAACACTGGGCATTAGCAGCCGGTAGCCTGCATTTGATTACCGTTGCCATGGTGACTCCTCTTTTCTTGGCTCCACTGATAATGGCTTTCCTCCCTCAGCTGAACTCAGAGTAAACCGACTTACCTAAACCTGTTTCTGAAATCGTAAACTCCGAGTTGGGCCGATCTGCCCTGAGGAAAACCCTGAGTTCATATTTTAACGCTGAGTTGGTTCAGGCTGCTTTGTGAAACGGGCCCATTGTGTGGTCCTTAGAGAACATTTCCACAATATGTCACTGAATGTCGGCCAAATTTAGCGTTCAAACTGAACTGAAGAGCCTGTACTGAGGAGTGTATGATTCTGGGGTGTTATAAATGAGGAACAGAATTTAAAGCAGTCATATGATGAAAAACACATGTAAACGTAAACCAGTATTTGTAATATACATTAATAGTTTTACAAGCCTTGTTAGATCTCAAAAAGGGGTGCCTATTTCTTACATAATATTACGTTATCCCTTTGTGAGAAATGACTGCTAAAACACAAATTTAACTGACAGAGTTTAACATGACTTCCCACTATAATTGCATAGATTTGTTTTAATGTTTACTTGCTGTCCTCCTGCTCATGCTATAGACCTGATCCAAAGGGTTCACTTGAGGGGCTCCTTTTTGGTGACCAGAGCTGCCTGGAATCACATGAAAAACCAGAAATTTGGCAGGTACTTAGTTTCTCTTCCACTAAAAACATATAACTTCGCCTTTTACTCTACTTAACCCCTGACTATGTTGCTTGCTTTAATCGGGAGCTGGTGTTCCTAATTGGATTCCCACAAGGGAAAGCTATTTTAACATAACTAATGGTTATATTAAGCTGTATTAAATATTAACTGGTTGTTGTGATGACACTGCAAGACTTCAGTCTCTCTTACCTTTTGCCAAGAAGCTACAGAATACTTAATGAACACTATATTCTCACTTACTGCTTTGTTGATAGCTCAATTATCTGAGCTATTACTGCTACGGTGAATAAAGATGTCCGTTTTCAAAATAGTTTTACCTGTTCTGATTAGTTTGACTCTTGTCCAGCTCCTTTGTTTACTTGAACAGATGCCTTCTTATTACAAATCTCACACAAGCTGTTACATGCAAATTCAGAAGTCTTGAATCATTTTTCACATTTCCCATGGCTAAGTTTATAGTTGAATTTTGGCTTCCTTGTAGATTAATTAAACTGTCAAAAGTATTGCAGAAAATAATTAAAGCACAGGAAATTGGGACTTCTTGTTTCTGAAAATGGGCTGGAAAGGCATGCATAAAAAAGTGCAATAAAAGTACTGTCTCTATTTGAAACTTGGATATATTAATAATTAAAATAAATGAGAGTAAAGCCTTGTGTTAAGTAGCGAGAGGCTGGAGGTACAGCTGCTGAAATAAACATTTAACTGTTTACAGTTTATTCCCATCGTTCTAAACATTAAATTAATAGAGCTGCAACAATTTCCTATAATTTAGGCACAAATTGAGACATTTAGTTGCTTAATTAAAATGTTTGCTTCTAAATGCTATAAATCACACACGTTTGAAGTCTTTAATATAGCCACAATTTTAAATGAATCTGTTTGAATTTATTATCCCAGTGATATTTCTACTGTCAATTCTCTTATGGCTCTTCTATAATCTGCAGAATGAGTGCGCTGTGACACGCCTCAGTGCCGTCTGATTACCTACGAGACGACATGTTTCAAAGGTCTCCTCCAGTTATTAGACCCCCAGCCCTTGTGCTTCACTGCAATGAACAGCTTGTTTGAGATTTACTGGCAACTTAGCATCTGCAAATCTGTTTTCTTATGTGTCTTCCTCTATTTAAAGAAAAATATTCGAAGTAGTATGTTGTGCTGCTGTATTAGAAAAAGCAGCATAGTGAATGTGTTTGAATAGAGCTTTGAGTCTGTGAGCGTCAGATAGCATTACATGACTTGGTGGCTACATATGCAAACTGCAGTGTGTTTATGCATGCATGAATAGAGTGTACCACCGCGCGTGTGTGTGTCTGTGGGGGCTCTGTCTGCGTCTGCCATTACTACATAACTATGCCTGTCAGTTTGCATTAACTCTGACGTGTTGCCTTGGGATGTCTGTGGCCAGAATCATCATGACGGCTTCAGCTGCGGGCATCTATGGTAACTTTGGTCAGGCGAACTACAGCGCTGCCAAACTGGGCATACTAGGACTCGCCAACACTTTAGCCATTGAAGGAGGCAAATACAATGTGCACTGCAACACCATCGCTCCTGTTGCTGGCTCCCGGCTCACAGAGACAGTAATGCCCCCAGGTAAGCACAGAATGAACTGCATATGTAATTGAATGAGAGCGACTTCTTTTACAGCTCAAAAAGCCCCATAATACAGCATATGTTGTGATTTATCATAATTTTCTTCTACTCCTGACATTATTACTTATAGACATTTCAGTAATACACACTCTGTGATAAAGCACTCGTATATCCTGAACATCTTGAGCCTGCTCTGTGGAAAGGGATACTAACTGACAAATTAAAGGCGCACTTTTGTTTCCCTGCCGTGCTGGACCACATGAGCATCTGTCACACTGTGCTGTGCCAACTGTCACGGGATGGGCGCACCTTAGTAAATGACTTGCTTCCATATGGTGACTTTCACTGACTCAGGCATTTTCGAAACGGATCTAAACATAGATCTGGCACACCACCGCAGTGTCTTTTACGCCCTTCTTTGTTCACTTTTTTAACTAGATTATGTTCCATAGGATTAAATCTGTAATAAACCAAAGGATTGTTTTAATGTGTCTGTTATCTTTAATAATAATGTATTTGTTTTATTCAGACCTTGTGGAAAATCTGAAGCCGGAGTATGTTGCTCCTTTGGTCCTTTGGCTCAGTCATGAACAATGCACAGAAAATGGTGGATTATTTGAGGTAAACCAAAGAGTTAGGTCTACAATGAGACAAGTCTATGTTATTATGTTTCTGATTATCTCTCTTTTCTTTAGGTTGGTGCTGGTTGGATTGGTAAATGTGAGTATTGTGTGTTCTTTCTTAGGAAACATTACACTGTCTCTTCTATATGGCATGATATAATATGCATTTGCCCGAGGGTCTCTAGTGCCTGTGTAATTTTCACTACTGGACGTCTTTCTCCGTGTGTGTTCATGTGTGCAGTGCGCTGGGAGCGAAGTAAGGGCGCCATTGTGAGGCACAGGAACCAACCCGTGTCTCCGGAGGATGTCAGGGACCAGTGGGACAAGGTCTCTGACTTTACAGATGCTACCAGGCCGACTACTATAGGAGGTGAGTCACTCTCTGGAGAAAAGCACAATGACGTGCCTTGAATATAGTGGAAATACAGCACTAGGAAATCTGAGTTCCTTCTACCTATAGATGTAAAACTAAATCTGCCACAGTCAAACGTAGCTCAACACAGATTTATTATAAACATAGAGTCTAGAGTCTTATTAATGGTTAAATGCAGTTTCCTTTGTTGGGTTGTACAATTCGCCAGGGTGACAAAAGGCAAAAAAACTAAAAAATGGCTTATCAAGTAGCCTTTAACACACCTGAAAGGCTGAAGGCTAAATGGATATAGTATATTGTTACGTGGGCCTGTAATATTAAATTCATGGTATCACTAAATGTGGTGATGTTGTTTATTGTCTTGTAAACATGGGTAAGCTCCTGACCTGTCATTGATTTAAACATACTGTACACCCATGCCAGGAGTGACAAAAGTTTGCATAAAAATGGGCGTACACACAGTAGGAAAAAGTTAGTTGGTGAAGATGGCAAGTTATTTTACAAAAGTATTTTTAAGGTCACATGCAACAAGTGCCTCCTCTGTCCCTCTTGATGCGCTCAGATCAGTGGAAGAAGGGCTGGTCGTGTTAACAAACTGCACGGGGGTGGCTGCCCCACAGGACTGGCCTCATTAGCATTGCTTTGTAGTGCCTCATTTGTAGCTTGTTACACAAACTTGTTGCTGCCTCTGTTCTGTTATGGCCTGTCAGTGACAGTAATTAGAGGTTGTGGTCTTCACAGGCTTCCTCTCTTTCTGATCTTCGCTCATGTCAGTTGTCTTCTCCATCAGTCTTTATTTGGTTTTGGTGATCGTTTGGAGATGTTTAAATTTTATGAACTTAATAAATATCGATATAGAATTGTACGGTTTACAGTCAAAGTGCAGCTTAATATTTAGGTGTAAATTAAGGAGATGCTCTCTTTCTGCTTCACTTTTATCGCCTGGAAAGGAAAAATATGTTTTTTTGGGTTGACTTTTGCCTTGAGAAACTATTGCATAGTTTTTGACAATGTTCAGTCTATTGCCTTTATAATTTAAAGGGCCTTCTGTTAGTTTAGTATTGTTTGGTAAAATGTTCACTGAGCACAGAGCCCTATAAACTTAAAAATTTATCCTGCAGCTCAATCACATTTTCCTGAAGTAAGAATTAAATAATTTATGTGGAGACTATATGAGGCGTAATGCTTATTTTTTCAGTATCTAAAGCAATTCTTTGGGTTGTTCATACATTAATACTTGACTGATGAACATCATATTGTTGCATGTTGAAGATAAAGGCTGCTGTTTCCTGTCAGAAGTTGTCATTACATAAAACATTGCATTGATCAGTCTGTGTGTGATTTGTTTGCACTCATCCATCATCTGTCGTCTCCACAGAGTCCCTCCAGTCTGTTGTGAGTGTGCTGTCTCAAGTGGAGGCTGAGGGAGAAGTTGGTACAAATCCAACAGCCGCCGCTGCAGCCTCGGCTTCAGGGATAAATCCTGTGAGTAGTGCCTTTTCCTTTGACATTCACCCAGATAACATGAATAAGACATGCATCTGACCTCGTCCTTTTGGCGTTCTTTACCAGACTCTCCAAACTTGTCACATCCATGAACATTTTATTCCTCCATCTAAAGCTCTGGAAATGTCAGGAATATATGGATGATCATGAGAATGAAAGTTTTGAGTCATGAGTCTCATAACCACAAAGTGAAACTCTTCACAAAAAATACATGATGTCCTTGTTATATATGTGTCACCATACAAGTATTCTTATGATGGAATAGGCAAACAAGGCTGCATTTATACAACAGATTTAGCCTGGTCAGCCATCCTAACGCTTAAAAGGGGCAAAGTGAAAATCAAAGGTTCTGGTTTCCACAGATTATTTACATTTAATTTTTTTTTTACTTTTTTACTATTTTATTTTACCAAAACTGATCCAGTGTGAGCCAATCAAGATCTTTAAGTGCTGGTTTAAGTGTAACCCCATGAACCCTGAAGCAAGTTTTGATTTTGTTATAAATGATTTGATGATATTGAGTTATACTGGGGCTTTTAAAGTAAAGACATTATGTGAAATACTTTGTTTATTTAAATACATTCATTTTAATCATTTAATTTCAAGTAATTTTTTAATTCGACCGAGGAGGTGTATTCTTTTTTGCGGCCGCTGCTCTGCTCTTATGTAAACGCCGTGAGCAATGTCTTCACAGAAGAGGAGGTAGCAGAAGTAGCAAAAAGAAAACTCACCCCTACTGGTCCAGCAAATGTACTACATCATTTTGGTAGAACTTGAATCGGCAGTGGCATTACTGTTGCTACCAGCGTTCTTGTGTAAATGGCCCCTAAATCTGATTCAAAGCTAAACATGCAATTTTCAGATCAGATTCTGTTGTTTATGCAGATCACAATGACATAAATCAGATTGGACCAAATCGCTTTTATCTGGGCCATTTTTGAGGCCAGTCTGAATGTACCCAAAATAAACCTCAAACACACCCCATTTTCCATTGAGGCAGAGGAGGCTGTATTTATCTATGATGATAATTTTCTATGAAGCATTTGAAAAAGTTATTATAGTATGAAAAAAACAGTTTCCATAATGCAGGAGAAAATTTGGTTTATTCATTCCCTGTTCTTTTTTGCGTACACTTCTGCATTTTGTAAATCACACTCGTCTCTAATGTATCACTAAGTTGATGTACAGGCTGTCCCTGATAGAGCTGTCCTTTTCCGCCATGAGCAGTGTGTATGTGCGGCTGTCTGGACTGGAGATTTGAATGGCTCACAATGTTCCCTCAAGATAAACATTGCTGCTCTGTCCTCAGCTGACTGCGTTTTGTGCAAGTGCGGGTTGTGTAGTGGTTGTAGCTGTTGTCCTTGCCGTGGTATAGAGCGCATTAAGCCTTAACTTTTCCATGCTGGGTGAGCACAGGACACTTTCGATCACACACACACCTCGGAGGGGTCTGACTGTTGGGTTTTTTTCACTGGGTATGAAAGCCAAACATGATAAACAACTTATTTCATTACCTCAGCTCAAATATTTTTAAGGCTGCATTGAAGTTTCTAATGAATGCATTGAAAACATATGATGATAACATAATAATTGGCTGTCAGGACTAAATACAGAACAGACTAATTATCTATAATTATAGTTTTAATGATATATGTGCTGGCAGATGGCAAATTTTTAAATGGCTATAAATGGCTAATTGGTTTGTTTACCTCATATCACTGATATATTTTAAATACAGCAAGAATTAAATGTGCCACATCTCAGGTTTTGCTTTATTAACTAAACTTTGTTTTCATACATCCTGGAAAACCTGGAAATTCAGAGGGTAGTTTTCCAGTCAGAGAATTTACCTGGAAAATGATTCAAATTTGCAAATTTACAGGAAATAATGTAGTCCTGGAAAAGTTTAATTGTATTTTAGCTCCTTGTTTTTTCATGCATCATCACGATTTCAGACCAAGTCATGTCTGAGACCAGGTAGTATCAAGACCAAGATAAGACCAATTCTGAGTCAAGACTGAGTCAAGACCAGAACCAGTGTTTGATAAATTGGAACAATCCAGTTTTTGATCAAGTCCAGTCTCACAGAGGTTAGTATTTGGTGAAGGAGGCAGAGTTAGAGATTTTAGAGGTTTTCATTAAATTCCAAGAACAGACAAATATAATTTTTGTTCTTGGTTGTTCTTGGTTGGTCTTGATATCTGAGACCGAGACAAGACCGTGTACAAATGAGTTTAAGAACAAGACAGTTCAGTAAAACCAGTCTCAAGATCAAGACCTGTACTGCATCACTAATGTAAACCATAATTAACATGACTGAGTTTTGACCCTTTGTGGTTGCTTTTTTTTCTAACTCTCACTTTTCATCTAATGTAAAGTATAAACTCATGGGTAATTTATTCTTTTTGAGCCTCTGTAGCTGCTGGAGTCGGTGGAGTTTAGTAAAAACTGAAGCAGAGGAAGACAGAGTAGTAGAAGAAGTAGTAGAACAGTTGTAAATAATATGATGTTTACTGAAAATGTCCTGGGAAATGATTTCTTACAAAGATTGAGAACTGTGTTTGTGTATTTTGTTAGCAGTTTCTTTGTGCATCATAGATGAAAACGAACACTCCTATCTGACATCCTGAGCCGTTCATATTGAAGTGCCTTTGATATCATAATATTTTCCACATCACATTTAAATGCAGCTTTAATTAAAGCAGGTCTCCAGAGGCCCGGCTCCCTTCAGTGCCTCTTCACCAGCTGAGAGCTTGTGGTGGGCTCACTGTGAATCACGCCATTATACCAGCGATAATGTTTTGAACAATCGCTCACAAAGCAGGCATTAATAAAAACAGAATGAGTAACTGTACGAATATGATAAGTGTCGTCATATGTGTGGTTTTATTGTGTCGACAGGAAATTAGATTAAGACTCAATAGAGGGCTTTGCTGTTTGTAAACGTTCCACAGAATTAGAGCAGACAGTACGCTTTGAATAGACACAAAGGCTTTGCTATGAATCGGACAAATCTGTATAAACAAAATGAATGAGCAGCCGATTGACTCGATGTGTGTGCTGTCAGTGAGTGGGTAGAGTGTTGAATATTGCATCTCTCACCTCTCTGATCCAGGCAGTAAATCACTTTCTAGCTCAGACCACAGCAGCTCAGGCGTATCACTGGGTTTAACAGACATTAAATCACTCTGCTTCAAGCATCAGTCAATTTTAAGATTTTTCTGACCATTTTTAAAGCTCTCACCAAGTTTTATCACAGTGCAATTAGTTTTTGACAAGTCATCATGCAGCTTTAGATCCTCAGGCAGGTCTCTGTTAGATGCAAAGGCTGAAGCGACAGTGCATTTTTTTCTTCAGAGCCCCTCAAGGAGATAAGGCTGGTATCATCTTTCTTACCTCTTGCTAAAACTGTGGGGTTATTTATTCATTCTTCACCAGCCACAGCCTAAAAGCTACATGTCGATGGATGCTTCGAAGTAGTGTATTCTGTCTGTGGACTTGCACAGAATGAAAGAGAGGACTACATGGAGGACAGATTTACATGGTGTGTTTAAGGACCTGTGCTTCCTCATTACAGACTGTTAACTGAGCCGCCTGAAAGATTAGCTTACACCTTGCTAAAACTGTAAAAATCCTACAGTATGGAAAATGCAGACTTTGCATAGATGCATATTAGGTAAAAGAAAGTCTTGGGGGCTGTGCAAAAATATGTGAAAGCCAGGGGTGTACAATATAAGATCTAAACATAAACTGTCTGTGCGGTAACATTTTGGTTTTCAGGTGGAACTTAAAAAAGAAACCGTGAAAAAAGACAGGAAAACAATATGTAAACATTATAAGAAAACAACCTTGAGGCTAACACCAGCACTTTGCAAAGACACAGAACAACCACAGCTTTAACTAGCCTTACCTGGAAATAGTGGAAAAAATCCTGTCTCATGAGCCTCTATCTCGTGTCCCGTCTCGTCTCATGAGATTTGTGTCTCTAGCTTTTAAGCATTCTTGCTCAATATGCTAATGGTAAACAACACAGAAGCCAACATACTTGTGTAGAGCTAGAGTGATGTTGAGTAAAGTTTTACCACCACTTTTATTTTGTGTTTTTAACTTGCACTCTTATAAATCAATAAGAGGCACTGCTGCTCTTGCCTTCACTGTGGCCTTTTGTATTTCTGAGATGACCGATTTGTGGAAGGGTCTGTTTAATTCAATGAGCTGCATTTTATTTGCCATTTTTATTTTCAATAATAGCTAACATTAAACTGTAGCTGAGAATTCAATACAAACCACACAAACCACAAAGCATATTATCTATTTTTTTGGTCCAGTTTCTTAGTAATGTCTTCAAACTTGGCAAAGCTTCATAAAGAGCAGGTGCTTCCAGTTTTATTGCAGCTATAATGTACATTGCTTTACTTAAGAGTGAAATGTGGAGTTCTTATAGGTTTGCCAGAACATCTCAAATTAAGGTTTATAGGGGCTTTAAACGATGTGCAGTACAGCTGAGGGCCCTTACTGTGCTTTAAAAACCATTTACAAGTGTCATTAATAGTTATTTAATTTAACATTCTGCTCAGGTGCTTAAGCAGATCGATAGCAGCCCGATGCCAGCACAAATCAAAGTGTTGGTGGCCTGACTGCTCTGGTGTGACAAGGCAAGTTTGTAAATCTGTTTAAAATGTGGGGATTAGTTTCAAATGTTGGTGTAGTCTGACCCAAGAGCTTTTTGAAATGCTGATTCGTCTAAAGTGAAATGCCACAGGTCCTTTTTAGTCTGAGGCTGATTATTTCATTGAATAAATCAACTCGGACCACTCTCAGGTTATGATTTGTCTGTGCTGCTTTTTCATGTCATTAGGTTTGTTTTGGTATGCCCTCAGTATTTAAGGTTTTTCAAGCATTGAATGTTTTTTCATTCAAATCAAGTGTTTTCAGAAAGGCTTTTGCCAATATAGGGTCCTTATTGAATTTTCTTTGGAGCTGTAGAGGCCCTTTATCTGTGTGTAAACAACATGAGCCGCGTGCACATATTGGCAGTGAAAGTTAAGCAGACTGCAATAGATTTTCTTGTACAAAAAGGCAGCAAAAGTCACAGATTCTGCATAAACTAGAGGATTTTGACAGTGGCCACCCTCTGATCTGTTCAGAACATTAGTGAGGGTCTGTTCTATATAAAAGCATTTAGGCTACACCTGCTACATGCTACAAGTATGCAATGTTGGACTTGTACAGGACTAATTAAAGTCACATAAAGGACTCAAGGTTATACATAGATTGTCTTACTCGTCAAAAATTGTTAAACCAACCTTACCTGACGAGATTAACATACACATAGCTTTACCAAAAAGTTCTGTACCTTAAGATAAAATGCACATTTACTTATGCAGACATGGGCCTAATTTAAAAAGCAAACTAGGTGAACTATCTTGCATATAGGATTAAGGACTATGCAAATATAAATAACAGATATCCTACATTTTCTTAAGGTTAACAACACAACAGCCAACATACTAAAGTAAATAGAAGAGTATTTACTTTCTTAAAAATACATGTGATAAAAAGTTTATCGTCTACTTCTGACTTCAGTTTTTTCAGTTTTATTTATATAGCCCAGTATCACAATTATAATAATTGCCTCAAAGGGCTGAATTTACTGTCTTTTACTTGCATTCTCATATAAATAAATGGCTATGCAGTGTTTCCCATTATTTGACAAGACTCTGGCGGCCCACTGTATTCTAATTTTCTTCCCTATAGTTTAAAAACAAACTGCATAACCAAACTAATACAAGTATTTATATGTCAAAAAGCAAACAAAATTATACTATAATAAATGACTGATCAAAAAATGACATAAATTGAACCGATCTTTTTACTCCAACAAAACCATGTACTTAAGTGAAAGTACAAAGTGTCACGTAGCTTCATAGATTATTAGTAACTCTATGGGAAATGCGTATGTAATTTTTTCCTCAATCAGTGCACAAGTAAGTATCCAACTGCATTGCTAAACTAAAGCTCTCCTCTGCCTCCTCTAGGATGAAGCAGTGGGACAAAAACTACCCCCGACACAGTTCAGCTACAGCCCCACACAGTGCATCCTGTACGCGCTCGGGGTGGGCATGTCCACCAAAGACCCCGACTATCTCAGGTGGGTATTTGTCTCTAAAACTGCCTCAGGGTTTTGAAAAAGCAAACAGTGTGAAATTGAACTGTAAGTGATGATAATAGCTGTTTTACCTTGACCTGCGCTGAGGGGGGATAGAAATGAGGAGATCTATCCAGGCTTACACAAACAAACAGACGTGTGCAGCCATCTGTGCGGCTATTTTTATTAGTCTTTATCTGAAAACTTGTCGTATCAAAGACTGACTTTTTCACAGTTCACTTAAGATAAGACTTTTTGTGCAGGTTTTTGTATGAGCGCCATGAAGACTTCAGCTGCCTGCCTACGTTCGGGGTCATTATTTCCCAGGATGCCATGATGGGTGGAGGTTTGAGCTCTTTACCTGGGCTAAATATAGACTTCACACAGGTAAAAATGAAAAATATTATAATCATCTACTGGTTGTTCCAAAAGCATGTCATGGATGGTCTAAGCCATGTTTCCACTGAGGGGTCGGGGCGGTGTGTCACCCTTTACGGTTTCTGTATGAGATATAAGTTGAAGCATACTTTTGAAATGTGTATGTGTTGCCATTAATCTGAACAAAAATACAGTAAATCCTGTAAAAAGCTGGGGATATAGTTGTATTCTGCTGCAATAAATATAGAGAAAGATTACTGTCACGTCTTTCTAAACACTACAGTAAATTTAAAAAGTCCTGCTAGTTTTCTACATTTGTAACTCACTGAGAAACTTTTAACCCCAAATTATATCTTTTCAAAATCATTTTCATGGTTCTTAGACATGAGATCAGTAGAATCAGGCCTATCTCAATGACATGGTACCCTCAGCTGGACAGAAACCTCCAATGTAACTTCCCTGTCCCAGGACGAGGACTTATCACAAAGGATTATGTGAGTGATGCACTTTACAGCTCAAAAAGAGAGAGCAGAAATAGACCAATACACTGGACCCTGGCAGAGTTGTTTCTCTACAAAACACACTAAAACAACCCTGCCGTTTCTGAAGACATGTTTTTTTTTTTTCTACTGCTTGGATAGTCTCCATGTGAAAACAGATGCCGCTGCTGTCGTAACAACACAGAGTCTGTAGAGGGATCTGCGCCCTCTACTGGCTAAAAGTTATGCAGTTCACCTTTAAAATCGCTATTACTTATGTTTAATGCAATGTTGCCAGTGACTGCTGTAACTTTGATTTACAATGCAAGAACGGTAAGACACAGACTCGATCTAAAACAGCTTTTGCTAACAAAAAGTAGCTTTGTTTAATATTTAGCATTTGCTTTGCTGCATTTAGTATTGTGTACTTATCACAAGAGAAAAGGCGAATCTTCCAAATAGGGGTATTTTGTTTTTTGTTTTGTTTTTTTTTTAGTTGTTTTTTTTGGCTTTTCTAAAAAGGGAAAAAAGAAAAAAAAAGAAAAAAAAATTTTTTTTTGTCGACAAGTTAAACGCCTCTAACTGCTCTTCTCTACTTGAAATGTTCCTTAATATAGCATCTGTCTTATTCCATATTAGTCCCATCACCTCATCCAGATTCTCCAAACTTTCACACTGTTGAGCCAGCCCTTTATGTCAGTTTTTCAATGCATCTACTATCCCCTCCCGACAGACTGCTGCAAACATCAAAAGACTTAAAAAGAACTAAATCTTCTATGGAAATACTGCTAGCTCTGGTCCTTTCTGTGAAGTGCATCTGTATTTATGGCCCATTCCAGCTTGTCGTCAAAAGTTAACTCTAATCTCAGTTTGTGTTACTGTGGACATGCATGTGTTTTTGTGTCCGTATGTGTCTGAACAGAGATGAATCACTGACATTACTCACACCGTTGGGTCTTTTCTATAACAGCTGCTCCTGTGCTTTTTGGCAGGTATTGCACGGAGAGCAGTATCTGGAGCTTTACAAACCACTGCCAACTTCAGGTATTCTCTTTACTCTTGCAGGAGCACACGCACCAATTAATTTGGCTGGGTTTATGTTTCAACTGGGACCAGTCTAAGTTCACTAGACACTAAAGAATTAAATTAGTTTCTCTTTAAATCTCTGGAAAGCCATTTCTGTGAAGCCTGAAGGAGGAAACTGCAGTAAAACTCAAGCTCAGTATAAATGCAAGATGAATCCATGTTATAAAAATATAGATATTAGAATATATAGGTCCGGTATTCACAGTTTTGCTTCTTATGTATATATTACTATGTCATTATACTATCACACTTAAAAAAATGAGCCTTGTTAGCAGTATAGCATTTTATATGTCAAAATCCCATATAGCCATTTACTAATATTAGTTTTTTCAGGTATTTGTATGGTTATATGACGCCTACATAAATTTTAGACTATATTACACTTAATTATCTTTCTTTGTAGGCCAAAATATTACTGGTAAACAGTAAACAGTATTTCCAGCACACAGTTTAATTTGGTAGAGTTCATATTATTTAGTTATATAATATTGTTCTTGCCTCATACGTAAAAGTTGCCTGTAGTTTGATTTATTTCATTTCCATTATAATCTAACTTTACAAAGGGCGGGTTGACACAGAAAGGTCTTTGAAGTGAAACTGCAGCACTTTGCGACGGAAACACTGTGAAGATAACATTTACCAGTCAAAACAGAGCAATCATACGCTAGCTAGCTTTTATTGCCACTTTGAATAACTGTGTTGGGATTTGGTCTGGTACAATAACTGGTTTCAAAATGTCAGGATAATCAATATTTAAACTGCTAATGGCGTGCTATTATTAATGACACAATAATAATGGTAATATTAATATAAGCTGGTGAGACAAGAGCAGAAAGTAAGGAATCATAATAGTTCAAAATTGTTGAAGGAAGCTGCATTTTAGGTGTTGTTATGACTTTGGGTGAAATTTAGGAGACAAAGCCTTGCCTTAAGGGACTGCTCTTATAGATTTGGAGGAATTATTGTCTATTTCTGCTTAAATTTGTAACAACATTTACCTGGAAATCAAAAGAATTTAAAATCAGAATCTCATACTGTCCCGTGCCAGGTTGTGACACACATATTCTCTTAAACACGACTTATAACACAAGGCCTTGCATTTTGGACTAAAGGCACACATTCTGCACCAAACCTAAGCAGCAGGACACTATCAAATATATGGTCCGAGTTGATTAATTCAGTGAAATAATCAGCCTCAGACTAAAAAGGACCTGTGGCATTTCACTTTAGATGAATCAGCATTTCAAAAAGCTCTTGGGTCAGACTACACCAACATTTGAAACTAATCCCCACATTTTAAACAGATTTACAAAATATTTACTATTGATAAGTTTGCTTTATTTGTATGAAAGCCTGTGGTATTTGACAAGTCCATGTCCGAGTGGTTTATCTTTTTGTGTCCCACTTATGTACAAATTGCCAGCAAAATCCCAGCATGTATACATTAAAGTGGCGCTACCCACAGCCAACAGCAGGATACTAACCTTTCCTGCTTTCCTTTTATCAACAAAGTAGAACTGGACCAATTTCTTTCCCACTAAATAGTAAATGTAAATTGAGGTAAATTTAAGGTAAATAAGTTTAGAGCTTACCCCAAACTTTTAGCTCTGACTTCAGCATCAAAATGGCAATTATATCCTACAAAAGATGTATCCACTGCTGAATATGCACTTTCTCTGTTTTATCAGTAGCCATTACTTCCTTATTGACATCAGTGTTGACCAATGG
The DNA here is from genome assembly GCA_036850595.1 of Rhyacichthys aspro. Classification (NCBI taxonomy): domain Eukaryota; kingdom Metazoa; phylum Chordata; class Actinopteri; order Gobiiformes; family Rhyacichthyidae; genus Rhyacichthys; species Rhyacichthys aspro. Next base: position 6,590,539 of record CM072156.1, on the reverse strand, counting down.
GAGCGCTCCTTTTTCTGAAAGCGAGCTTGGCTAAAGCTTTTGTTCAAGACTGAAAATTCTCTTCTATTAAAATCCTTGATAAAAGCCTAGATGACATCTCAAGGTCTTTATTTTTTCCTGTTACAGTATGCTTTTAGGTGATTAAATTGTACTATGTATAAAAAAATTGCATACTCCCAGAAGATAATGTTTATGTCTCAGAGGTTTAAAAATATCTTTTAAACCCAGGTATGTACTGTTAATGAACAAATCGCAGCCCCTTTTGTATTTAGACAAAAAATTAAAATACAATCAGTGACAGATTGGCCATCTCCCAAACTTGTTTCTACCTATCATTGCAAAGGGACAATAACTACTTAGGTCTTTACTTGTCTCTTACTTCCGAAGGGACTGTGTACATCTTTGTATAAAAACATAATATGCCAAACATTTGCTAAGTACTAATTATTTTTACTAAGAAAACTAAGAGCTAGACTAGACTCTCCTCCCTCTGTTGCGCAGGCACCCTGACCTCGAAGCCGACCGTAGCGGATGTGTTGGACAAAGGATCTGGAGCCGTCATCCTATTGGACGGTGAGGACTCAACTCTCTGTTTGTTCCATATTCATGTGTTTTGTCACTTTAATGTCTTGTTTCCCTAAAAGTTGCATCTCAGGATGAATTAATAAAAAGCTAAATTACACTCCATGTCTGCAGGGACTGATATAATGGACTGAAAATGGCGTTTTTGCGTGTGACAATTCCTCAGAGATGGATCATATTAAAACCACTCTCATTTATAATTAATCCGTCTTTAAACAAATAACATGGGACCTGGAAGTCCCTCAGGATGTATGCACACAAATTGCCACTTTTTATTATGCTTCTAGCCTTAAAGCAAAGTTATTTCTAGTCATATTAACGTCCTGTTTCATTCTTGTTTATGCTTATGCCTGTTCTCTTTTTTTATATTGAAGCAGACAAAATTAAGCAGTCAGTATATTAAGTAAAAGCCCGGCCATGATTTCTTCTGACAGCGGCTGATTGTCTTTCACAGCGGGATTCCTCGTGGCTGTTTCCCTTTGCTCTCATTATGCGTCCACGTTGTCGACAGCCATGGCACTAGAGTTCGTTCTGTTTTATAAATGTGATTTCTCAGAAACACCCCAAGGGCATTTTTCTCCCATAATTTAGCAGTGAAGTTCACTTTAAGTTTGATGTTTCGGTGGTCAAACGCTAAGGTCACTTTTAGCCTTGTCCATCCAAATATAACAGCAGTGCCTTGTTATTATTATATTGAAATGTGGCATAAAATAATGATGTGATACAGGCCAAACGTACATATGATTCTGACAACTGACTTGGTTCAACAACCTCTTAATGTAATTCAGCTAATACTATATTAATGATGTCAAGGGTTTATTGTGCAGCGTTTGAAAAAAAGTTAGTTATCAAATCCGCTTAATAAACTTGGATAAACAGGAAATTACTTGACACACTCTTTGAAACACAAAGAAATATATGATTAGCGTATGTATAAAGAATGAAAAATAGGAAAACAGAAGATGGCATGTGTGGATTAGAACTCACCTGTTGCATAAGGATGGAAATTAAGTCCAGTCCAAATTATTTTACAGTGTAATAGTGCCATATGCCATTTTGTCTGGTCAGATTAGTGTCAGTCAGTTCAGTTTTTCAGCCCCACTTTATGACAGATAAAGAAAAAATAAAACAAACTGTAAGATTTAGAGTTATTAATGAGCCAGATAATAAATGTTCTCAGTTTGATATTTGAAAATGACTCACTTGGAATGACTCAGTTTTTATGTGTTTTTGATGCAGTGTACATCATTAGTGACTGATTTTTTTTATGTTTGAGGAAAATATCAGATTGAATGTATTTTATGATCATTTATATTCTTTATACTATACTGTACTGTACAATAACGCCATGCCATACCAAACCTATTGAATTCAGTTGTTTTTGTCTTGTTTTGTCTTCATTTTTTCTCCTTCTGCAGTGAACACATACGACGGGGATGAGCTCATCTGCTACAACCAGTTTTCAATCTTTGTGGTCGGAGCTGGAGGATTTGGAGGAAGGAGGACCTCTGACAAAGCTGTGGTAACCTTTCCATATTCACACAACAATAACACACTGCCTGGTATATGCAGTATGTGCCTGTCTAAATGTGTTTATTTACTTCTTGCAGCCTCCTGTGCCTCCGCCTAAACGCGCACCAGATGCTGTGATGATTGACTCCACCACAAGAGACCAAGTGAGTGTCTGCGTGGGTTTTCCGAGCAGAAAATGTCAGACACATTGATAATATGTAGGTGGATATTCTGGATGTGGTGCTGCAAAACCAAATAAAAAATGAAAAATCAACACAAATGTTGCAGAGTAGATTTTTAGCAGTATGTCTCAATTAGAGCGGATTGGATGATACAGCAAAACAAGAAACCTCCCCAGAGCGATTTAAGTGACTGCAGCTGTATCACTTCAAAGACATTCTTATTTTAGGTGTAGTGCCTTCATGATATTTTAATTCCTCCCCGTGTGTGTCAGGAAGGTTCAGGAGTTTATGAATTATATATATGTCTAAACAATGTGTGTTTCTCGGCGGATCCAGGCTGCGTTGTATCGTCTGAGTGGGGACTGGAACCCTCTTCATATAGACCCGAGCTTCGCGGCCATGGGAGGTGAGTCAGCGGTGCCTCTTTCACCAGACGCTTCGAGAAGATGTTCTTTATTTTCCTGCATCTCCTCCTTTCTCTGGGATTTTGGGTCAAATGATGTTTTGATCTCATTTATAGTTTATCATTCTGTACTAAAATATGCTCTTTGGTCAGGCTTCAAGGCGCCCATCCTGCACGGCCTGTGCTCTTTTGGCTTCGCCGCGAGACATGTCCTCAAGCAGTTCGCAGACAATGACCCCGCCAGATTTAAGGCCATCAAGGTGGGTATTCATATGATTTCATCTCCTTTTCATAAATCATGCAGCACCATCCTAGGACCACTATTCATTTCTCTGGTATGAATCAAACAGCCGCTGTGAGTCATGTGCACATTGAATTTCTCCACACAAAGGAACAAACTGTGACGCAGACATTAGAATAAATCTGACATAGAACATTTCACAAACAAACCTGTTACAAGATTCAGATTTTTCATTGTATTCACATGATTTGCTCGAAGTCCAAGCAAGATTCAGTCTGAGTTTTTCCAGTGCTCATCTGTGGAAAATGTAATCTCCTGTTCAATAGATGCATGCATTACTACAGCACCATCACAGAGGCATGAATGTGACTCTATACTGATCGCAATTTCTGCAAATAGTCTTTTGTTCTTACTGGTACTGACGGCCCCTGTCATAGCTTTGTCTTTTATTTGTATGAAATATATACAAACCTGTTTCTTATTCCATTGGTGACTATTGATTAGCTGCTGTTTGAGCTGATATGTGTATATTTTTTTTGCTCCATTGAACTAAAAGGTAATTTGGGAAAAGCCTATCTGCCATGAAAAAAACTATAATTACGTATCGAGATGTCCACTCTTCAAGAATGATTACTTACCAATATCAAGTACATAGTACAGATTGATCTATATAAACCATACACAATTATCAGTGCCATATTGATGTTTATCGTGAATGAGTGAATTGTTTTGCCATAGTTTTTGTGCCTCGTGACATATTATTTTTGACTCATTTACAGTTTGCTGTCATTTTTTCTTCATGTTTTAGTATTATTATAATCCTAACAGTTAAATAGAGAGAAAAGGGCTAATAAAACTCACACTGAAGTGACTTGAAGTGGCAATATTTAATTATGGTATTGGTATATGAACACCTGTAGTATAAACATTGTTGAATTATACTATAATTAAAGCTGTTGAGGTATCACACTTCTGTTATATCAGTGAAGACAGGGTTTTTTCTCTGTTAATTAACAAACCTTTAGCTGGTATTTAATGGAGACATCTGTGTCACTGAATACTGTCTTTTCATCAGGTTCGTTTTGTGAAGCCAGTGATGCCGGGTCAGTCTCTTCAGACCGAGATGTGGAAGGAGGGCAACAGGATCCACCTTCAGTGCAAAGTCTGTATTTTAACAACTGAGAGTCTGTACATTTAGAAGTGATGCTGTGTTTTCTTCTAAACAATGCTGTGTGCTCTCTTCAGGTGAAGGAGACTGATGCCGTGGTGCTGTCTGGGGCCTATGTGGATTTACACGCAGCATCAGAGGCAGAGCCGGAAAATCTCCCTCAAGTAACTAAACTTTCTTTTTTCGATTATTTCTATTCCATAAAGTTGTTTCTGTTTTTCTCCTGAGGCTGTTATATCAACATTTCTTGAGACATTTGTTGTTTTGGCAGACGGGAGGCCTTCAGAGCGAGCTGGTGTTTGCAGAGATTGGCCGTCGGATTAAAGACTTTGGCTCAGAGCTGGTCAAGAAGGTCAATGGTGTGTTTGGCTGGGAGATCATGAAGGACGGCCAGAAAGCTGCTCAGTGGAGTGAGTTTAGTGATTACACTTAGACCGTGGATGAAGATGAATTATTACATTTACTGTGGACTCTCACAGTTGAGTTGTTCCTTTGTCTTAAAGGAGCAGTGTAGTGAACAACTGAAACACATTGGTCAAAGCTTTTTTCCATTTTTTTGTATTTAACTATTGATATTACCAACAAAAAAGGAACCTTAATGTAAAAATAAAGCAGTTTAGGTCAGATACCTTTAGTTTTGGCCTTTTCTCCATTGACCTATTCTGATATAGTTTACATGTCATACACAGTCTTGCTAATAGACACAAAAAGCTTCAAAAGCACACGGATAATTTGTATAAATCAAGAAAATATGCAGCTACTGTTGATCAGTGACCTTCTCCTTCACTAAACCAAGGCATTATAGAGGTAATATGAGTCCTTTCTCTGGTGATTATTAGTGTCTGTAGTGTCTGCAGAGTTATTATGGTCATTACTTTAACTGTGTAGTATAGCATAGGGTTAATAAAAATATTTGTTTTTTTTCTGTTAAATGCAAATTCACAACATTTATTTTTATTATTTTTCATATTGTTCAAAAAACAAAACAAAACAAAAAATGTATTTGATTTGGAATTATTTGAAATGGATTTTTTTTACCTCCTAAATAAAAAAATAAAAAGAAGGAATTTAAATAAATAAAGAAATTGGAAGAAATTTTTTATTTCTTCCAGCCCGACATAAAACTTTAAAAAAATTTCACTCTTTGTTAAAACTTCTATAAACCCATCATAAAGAGTAATTAGATGTCCTACTTCCTTCCTACAACTTCCCAGAGATGACAAACTGAGTAGTGCTGAAGGTGATTCAGTTTCTCTTTGAAATAAAATCTTTCAAGAAGGTTTAGGACATTCATGAACTAAATAGATTTTGTTTTTAAGTTTTGTTTACTGAACACTCAGACCTATTTCTGTTGGGTTTGTTCAGAGACGTCAGCATGTCCCTTTAGGGCTACCGTAGATCTCACCACGAGATGAAACCTAAATTACTACTTTTAACTTCATTCAGACTGGACTGCACTTCTCAGTGTGACATCATCCGATGAAAACAAACTCTGAAATAACAGCAGCAGGTGTGAAGCTGACAAATGAGTGTGACCCTGATTGGCATTTTACTCACAAGACGCTAAATTAAACATGAGGCGCGGTGGTATTTATGACTTAATACCAAACCCAAACCCCAATGAGCAGCAGACGCAGACCAGACAAAGCCGGCTGACGCAGGAAATAACCAGGTTTTGTGAAGTGCTGCTGATTTATTCCGTTGTCTCGTTCTTTCTCTCTTCAGCCATTGATCTGAAAAACGGCAGCGGCTCGTTGCATAAAGGGCCCTTCAGTGGAAAGGCGGATGTGACCTTCACTGTGTCTGAAGACGACTTCATGGAGGTGGTGCAGGGGAAACTCAACCCACAGAAGGTAATGGACAACTATTGATTCATTCATTCTTTTAGTTATTTTAAAATATCAAGGACAGATTTGATTACTTCCACTTCTTATTTGGAAAAAGTGGCTTGTACAATGCTTTTTCCCTCCAGTGTTCAATTTAATTGCAGTGAAAGTGCCTTTGAAGTGGGTTTCAATATGTAATGACGTCTCCCTTGATCACGTCATGTCAGATAAAAAACAGAAGGCGATGATCTATCAGAGCCGCTCCAGGAAGCCCTCGGCGCGCCTAATCAATCGGCGCTGCTTGTTATGTCTGGAGCATCCCATCTGTCACTGGGAGTGGTCACCACTGTACACAATTTATATGCTTCCCAGAGCCTCTCGTATCGATCCGGGGCCTGTGTGTGTGTGAGCACTTAACAGAGGCTACAGAGGTAAAATCCCTCTGTCGGGGTCTTTCCCTGTTCACTGTCTAGGCTTGAGAAGAAAGAAACGAGAGATTAGCCGGGGCAGATGAGAAAGAGGGCACTGCAAACTGTTATCTAGCATCGTCTCAGTCTCCGTTCTGTGATTAATAATAGACAATGGAAATTTATAACAATAACTAAATGAACAAACACAACTTCATTCATTAGGTCTACTAGGTCTAGTAGTTGGGACCTATTTTAGATGGTTTGGGAAATGGCCATTTAATCACAGGTCTAACACATAGAGACAGACACCCTTTCATACTTACTATAATTCATCATGGAGGAATTTAGAGTCACCAGTTCCCCTGAACACATCTTTGGGATATGGGAGGAGGCTAGACAAACCCACAGTAAACAGGGAGGACTTCAGACACAAAGGCTGTCAAAAAAAAAAAAAAAAATCAAATGTTTTTGTGATCTTGAGGTATGTCTCTATAGCTTTTTTTGTTTGCGCTGGATCTAATGATACCCAGAGGCAGCTCGGCACTTGTTTTTCCCCCTTTTCTTTTCAAAACATGTTAGTCAGCCGGCCTGTTGAAATCCGAAAAGATTTAAGGCTCTCCTGGCAGCCATAAAATCAAAAACTCAAGTGCATCTTTGTCTTGTTCCAGGCGTTCTTCTCTGGCAAGTTGAAGATCAGAGGAAACATCATGCTGAGTCAGAAGCTGGGGGTGATCCTGAAGGACCAGTCCAAGCTGTGAGACCCCCATGACGTCAATCCATGTGACCGAGGGGCACTTCAGGAACTAACCAGCCCTGATTTCAATATTCAAAGGAGGAAAAAGAAATGACAGCTCATCAGAATTCACCAATAATCTGTTTGTACTGGATTAAAATGTGTTTATCTTCCATCAGTGATATCTTTATTATTAAGAATAGGAATTAAACGTAGTAATTTGCTTAATTGGCTACTATTACTCCTCCGTCCTTGATGTGCACTAAACACATCTGCCTTAAAACTTCAATCATTTGTTGGATTACAGTAACTGTTCACTTACTCTGTCGTTTTAAAATCCTGTTATTTTGCTTAAAATGATGAAATAATACTCATTACTGTGAAATTCAGTGGTTGATCATACATTTCGAATCATATGAGTTGAAATATATGCTGCTCGTAGGATAATTCAATTAATTTGAGGATTATATTTTGCTTAAAGCTGCTAAGTTTTGATGAGTTTGGTCAACAATAGACTTAGCAACTGCTCATTTAAGCTTTTAGGCAAAAATGATTTTCTGTGGCTAATAATGTGATGTATAATGTACAGTCTCCTAAATGATATTTTCTCTTACATTTTTAATATAACAGTACGGTTATGGTTAAAATGCTCTTCTTTAAAAATAAACTAAATCTGACTTAATGTGTTTGCTTTGCTCCACACATCATTAATCTTGGCTTTTCAGTTGTTTTGAAGGTAGTTTTTTGTAAGACCTGGTGGTGAAAGTCCAGATGGTAATTCCACACCTTACACTTTGTCTTTTTAGAGCTTGTGAACAGCTATGGTAGCCCTGCAGGGACATGCTGTTGAAGACAGTAGAAAGAAGTCTAATGGTGTGACACTTAAATATAAAGTGAAATAATCAGTTTGGTTCGTAAATGTCCTTAGCTTTCAGGAGATGTGAACTTAAACATTTAAATAAGCAAGTAAAATAACAATAATGGCTTCTCCGTCTTGGTCTTGTGGTGCTTTCAATATCTTTTTTTCCAGGATAGACAAATACAAAGAGGGTTATTTGGATGTGATTACACAATGTTCAGTGTTTCCAGCTGAAAATCTGTCAGTTACAGTGGTAGGATAATTTATTGGACCTCCACATTGTGTTCTTACAGAGTTATGTCACGTATACACCCCATTATAATCACAAATGTCTTAGTAACTTCACTAGCGTCACTAACGTCTTGGACTCATTTTTTACTTGGTTTTATCTAGGACATCAAGACCACAGATGATTTGTCTCCATTATTCTTGTGATTACATGAAGACATCTACCATTTTATAATCAATTAAAAATCTTGTTCTAACTCTGCCTCCTTCACCAGACTCTTAACTCTGTGAGTCTGGACTTACTCTTTATTAACACTAAACTTAAACATAAACTTTACAAACAAAAGCACCATAATAAAATTAATGCATCACAAACTCATTTTGAGATTTAGACTATATATTACTTCATAAAGCTTATTGAATTTGTGTGGCATTTTCAGACACTTGCCATTCAACAAATAGTCAATATAAATATTTTGTTTCAAGAAATTATTTGGCACAACAATACTCATCCACAAATACACAATATTTCTCAAAACTCTATATAACACCCTCTGGTCCACCTTCTTGGGCTCTTAAGTGAGGTATGAACTGAACATAAAATCCCATGAGAAGAAATAATTTGTTGAATCATCCAAAACATGTCTCAGTTAATAGTTTATTACATTTGTACATTAACTTTATACAATATATGAATTTACACAAGGTCTTCATTATAAAATTAGACTTATCCATTTCACATTTGCAAGAAAAACACAAAAAAAATCAGTACTAATTTGGTTCTCTGATTAAGTCGAGTGAGTCAGTAGATGCACTCGTTCAAAAGCTACACACTAAAAGCATTTGGATAAACGTACTCGCTTTAATAAAATGTCTTTTATTACGTCTCCTTTGGAGTAATACAGCGTCGCTCGTCTCGAGATAAAATGATTCTGCGGCGGGAGCGGACCCTTGTGTAATAAAAAAACAAAAGCACAGTGGTTTTAGCTCACAAACAGGAAGAAGAGAAAAAAGAACTTGGCAACCACATAATGGGAAAAGCTGGAAACTGCATTTTGATGAGTCCTATGAAGATATTTGATAAATATACGTGGCATCTGTACAGAGATAATCTTCATAAAGTGGCTTTGTCATTACTTTTCTTTGCCTACTTTGAATGAAAAGCCTCGTTTATGGATCAGTCTTTACAACAACTGCAATAAATCATCTTCTTCTTCTAAAATCCTCCCTGAAATCAAAGCTTATAATAACATCAATAATAATCCTATTTCTTTCTCTACAGCAGCAGTACAAGATTATATGGGCAGTTAGCTTTACGGATTACACTCCTAAACTTTATGATTTATGTTAAAGAGACATATACACCAACCTAGATTACATTTCTTCACATCTACTTAGGCCAATGTGCTGCATATGTTCAATTAAAAAAAAGAAAAAAGACTGTAAAAGGCAAATGATAGTTTTCAAGGCAGTTCAAAAGAAAAAGATGGTCCTTAGTTTAAAGCAAATCAAGTGCATTGTCACTGAAATAAAACTAATCCACAACGTAAAGAGTGGTTCAGTTAAAACCCATTTCCATTGTCTGAAGCAAAAAAATTCCAAAAGCACATAAAAACAGCCTCGAAGGTATTATTCATGTGAGCGTTTTGTGCAACTAATCAGCATCACTCGTACTATATACTGTGCCGTAATAGAAGAAATCATTTTGTAATGATTAAGGACACTTATTATATTAATAAGGGAGATAAACACTATATATTAATCTGAATACCAAAGTCTACCTGTATTCGTATATGCAGTACTCTACATATAATTGAGCTTACCTTTTATGTGCAAATATAAAGAGAAATGGCGCATTCAGATAGTCCATTAACCAACTGATTAAATAGCACTAATGTAAACACTTTTCTATTAGTTTGATCAAATGAAGGTGAGATTTACTTCATAAAAGCCAGAAAACACTCATTTCTATCCAAGCTGTGAGCGTCACTCCAGCCCAAAAGCTAAAATATAAAAGTCCACATACTGTCAATTGACTTTTGATCGTTACAAAACCTAGTAGTCCTCAGCTTTTTTTCTTCTTCTTCTTCTTCTTTCAAATACGCTGGCGTTTTACGAGTTCACAAATTAAAACGGAGCACCAGAATGCGCCAGCGATTGTAATGAATGGGTGTGATGTGCTTCGTACTCTAACGACGTGCCTTACTGCATCTTGACGGGAGAGAATAAGCGATGAAAAGGAATTGATTATCATTCCAGTAATACATTTAGTCCATGTTATTACCTCAACACTGCGAAAGGAAGAGATAGAAGAGAGGTCTGCGCATTAAAGAGAAGGTTTTAATCTGATATTATTCTACTTTTTCACTTCATTGTGCAAAAAGGCAGTCTTTTCTATGTGTTCTTCATTTAGAGCGGGACTCCTGTGCTCTAGGTCAGTACCCTGTGACAATAACTTGAGTGTATGGCTGGCTTTTTTTTAATAACAAATGAGAAATGTCTATTTTTTTTTACAACACAAAGCTCAAAGTTTGTGTTTGATCACATTACTGCACGAATGAAGCGCTGTCGAGTCTGAAAACCAGTGAAGATTCAACCCTCGCGAGTCCCTCTTCATTCGAATCACTCGGACCGCTCGTCTAAATGATGAACTTGACGTCGTTCTTGAGGTTGCCGTGGTTGTTGTTGCCGACGCTGAAGCGGTTGGGGATGACCCTCATCTTCATGGTCCCGTCGGCGCCGCAGGAGAAGATGTGATTGGACAGTCCCACCTCGATCTGCATGACGCCCGTGCCCAGGTTCCTGAAGAGCGACTGGCGGGCGTGTTCGTTCGGAAACGTGTAGAGCGGGGTCTGCGTGGCCAGGCTCCAGACCTGAGGAGGAGAAGAAGATGGAAGTGAACAAGTGGACAAGTCAGGAACAGCTGTGGATAAACCAGAATACCAAAATATAGCATTTATGAGACCGTTTCCTGAAGCATGAAACCAACAGGAACAATTCAAAATACCTTTAATATACATATTTCTAGGCTAATCTTTTTTACAAATGGCTGAACTCAACATGAAGTTTTATAGATTTATATTAAGAGTCAAGTCCTGCTGATACATCTACATCACTTCCATATCATTCAAGAGCTTTGCAGTGTTTGCTAATTCCAATTCCACCCCTTACTCATCATCCTATGTTATATGTATTTGTAGTTTACTTCTTTTTTTTTTTTTTACTCTATTAAGCCTCAAAATTTAACATTATTATTTCACACATACAGAGACATCAGAGCACATTCAAACAAAAACAATCCCTCGCCAAAGGTCCATTAGTCCATTGTTATACTGTTGGTGGTAAGGTTTGTTTCCATAAAGTAGTTATACTTCTTTTTTATTCCCATACTTTGCTTAATATTCCAGTTAGCTTCTTTTTTTGTTGCTAATTGGTATTTGTTCCTGCTCTGGTAAATCAAAATCACTGAGAGACGAAAGGTGTTTTTTACATAAACTTCCACTTGCACTTAACAACTCTTAATTCTACAAAGTCTAAGAACCTACGGGAGCCCTGGAGGGACATGCAACTTTAAAATATCAAACCAAAATCAAGTAATAAGTGTCCTAAACAAGAAACATGAATGTGCATGTTTTGTAGCAGGGTTCAGTTTGTCCACTCTGGGCAGCTGTAGAGACAGGTGCTAATGAATGAATAAAAAAGGCCCATTTTTTTCCAAGTAGGACAAATGGCAAAGGTATTATTTGAGTTGGTAATCTTTTTACACTACATACAACATGAGTAACATGTTTTGGGTAACATATGGTTAGATAAATAAGAAGAGGAGCTGGGTTGGAGGTGGCTAGTGAGAATTTGATGGGGCATCTTAAATAGAGCAGCTACACATGAGGGACTCAGTTCATGAGTCATTCGAGTTTGGGCTGACGACAAAAACAGAGGGATAAACAAAAGAGAGTCGTCTCTATTGTTGTGACTGATTCCTTTAGTAAAATCAACCGTCTCTTGCTTCTTGTCAATGTCATCATTAAACTGACTAATGGTGTTTTTCACTGGCAGTCACTCTCCTGTTTGTTTGAGTAAGTACACGCTGGAGCTGAAGGAAAACTTGGTTTACAAGTGACTGGAGTGCACCGTATTACTGCTGTAAAACAAAGACAGTCATATTAACATTCCAAGCACCGAGCAATATTTTAAGAGATGCCATTTTATATTAGTTAAGAAAAGATCCTCTGGTGCCGAGAGACAGAAAAGCACAACGCTGCCTTTTTCATTGGTTTCAAAAGGCAAAAAAAAGCCTTTCCACAATGTTGCGAATTCACTTTGACCCAGACAAACAGGAAATTTACAGGAAACATAAGTCAAGTTCTCCTTTGAGACCCACGCCTCGACTCGCTCTCATTGTTTGATTCACATTCCCAGCCTGGGAACATTATTATTTGATAAGCTTTTCTATACTGAAGTCTGTTTATATTAGCTAATCTTGCACTTCCATACTCCCTTCAAACACTTTAAAAGCTCAAAAATGTGCAGTGGACCCATGTTCACATTTTCTGTTTGCCAATGTGCAATTATTGACTTCAGATGGGGAACATCACATGGGGCTGTGTTTTGGTGCACAATCAGCCAGAACAGGAGCCATTTGAATTTCAAGCAGATGTGCACTGTGCCACTCGAGCTACGTTTGTGATGCAGCGGCATTATCCTTGGAGTGACAGCTGTGTGATCGGCACCAACACATTCAAGTGAAAAAGATGAAAGGCTGGAAATATATTAACTTGAGATATTCCTCTTCAATAAAAACACTTGTCTTGTTTCTCTTTACTTTCACCTCACACTTCTCCGTCGTCTCCGCTGTTGTCCCCAGAACGAGGCTAATCAGAAGCGCTACATTGGTTTGCTCTGACTTTGATGGCACTCGCTGTATCCGCGGATAAACGGAGAAGTCATTTGATCATCGACTTGAAGGAGACGCAGAGAGATTCACACCTGGAGCCCGGCGCCCTGCAGGACGGCTCTGACAGTCACATTTCCACTTTATACAGAGGGACTGAAGAAAACTCATCTCAATACTTCCCTGTTCGCGGCGAATCCATGTAAAATGAATGACTCACTATTTTCATTCTAGCTGCTACCTCCCAACTAATGCTAATAAGACCTCTATTATTCTTATTTATAGGCTTCTTGAGACTTTTACATGAGCTTTACCACATTGTACTGATTGTTTATCCCCAAAATCAATCAATAACCTCTTTCTTTAAGGCCAAAACTCCTCCAGTTGGACCTTAGCTTCATTCAAGAGTGTTTCCTATTAAATACAACTGCCTTTGAGAGTGATACAGAGTGATATGGTGTGATACAGCCGAGGGGCAGGACTCATACCTTTATGGTGCCCTCGGCGGAGCCACTGATAAAGCAGTCCTCGGTCGGATCCACAGCCAGGGCTTTCACCGGCGAGTCGTGGGCCTGGAAGCTCTGGCGCTGATGCCTGTGGGACAGCTCCAGGACGCTGATCCAGCCCTTCCTCCCACCGGTGATAAGCAGCTGCTGCCGGGGCGCCATGGACAGCACGGTGGCACCAGACTCATGGCAGCAAAAAGCTACACGGAAAAGGAGACATTAGATAAGTAGATGAAGTAGACAGGCCATACCAAAAATAAGCTAAAGAATCATTGTTTGGTTCATTATTTTAAACAGCTTGCAGAGCACAACGTTTCTACATTATGCAGCGATACAAGTTCAAACTTCTAGCTCTGCTTCAAGCAACTGGACCTGTGTAAACAAGTATCAAAAAGTCAATATTAGGTCTGTGTCTGACACATGGAAACACACTACACTCTGAAACTAACTGTAATATGTGAAAGTTCATGAGGAATTTTGCCTGAATCTGTTTTGGTTGGATTTTTGTATGTTTTGTGAATACAAGTAGTTGCTTGTCTGAGGATGTATAAACAGTCAAATGTGCAAAACAATAACTTATTAAGTGATGAAGTGTTTGCATCCACTCAATATTTCCATGAAAATTCCTTACTGTTTTTTTCCAGATACATGTTCCTAAGAGCATCTGTTTTCCTGTTCACTTTAATTAAATACACACTGCACTCACTGTTTGCTTTACAAACAGGTTCCTGCACTAACCTTCATTACATCTTAATGTATTGTTTCTTAACAATGCAAGATATAGGGCAATAGGAATTTAATCATGACTGTATGGGAACTACATGTAGTCCTATTTTACTGACTCCGTTAGAATTTGGATGTGTGGAACTTAAACACTGCTCGTTATAAATAAGTCTCTTAATGCCTGAACTCCCTCCTCTATGGACTCTCCAACGGTCCTGGACACATCTATGTTTGTCCCTCTTCTTTTTTTGGAGATTATCCTCACCCTGATGGAGGAACAGGGGATGTTGTTTGGTACAGCCTGTGAAGCCCTTTGAGGCAGCTCTGATATTGAACTATACAAAAATTAATGTCTTTTCTTGTCTAGGGCAGAGTTCAAACTAAACCTGTTAAAGCTGTCTTTCAGTTTTATACAACAAAAACCTGGAACAGTCCCCAGATGATGTTAGACAAGCCTCAACACTGATGATTTCAAGCCCTAGTCCAAACCTTTCCTTTCTAACACTACATACCCTCTTCTCTAAGCGTTTTCTAATTGTAGCCAACTACAATCCATGTCTCATTACACTCCTTGTTTTTTGTGCCAGTGCTGTTGCAGATTCTTACCGTGTACCAGGCTGTTAGCTGGAGTGACCAGAGTGTCCCACAAACACACATTCCTGTAGAGACAGAGAGGACTGCATTAACACTGTTCCCACGAGACATTTGACTATCACTTGTAGCTACAGTTCAGTGGAGCCCATGTCTACTTAGAAAAGACTGGCCACCGGAGACCACAGAGCAAGGATGTTTGAATGAGCTTTTACCTGTTGTCTGTAGAGAGCCCAGCCGTGGCAATGAGGGACGAGGAGCCGACGAAAACAAAGTCGTGAGCTGTTTTGTTGTGGCACTGCAGCGTCTGGCTCAAAGAAACCAAACAGACGTTGAGAAGCAGTGACAGAAACAGAGAGGACAGACGAGAACAAAGCGAAATGAAAGTAAAGAAAACAAGAGGGCATTTGAAAGATTTGAAAAAGAAACGGAAACTGAGGGAAGTTTTTGTATTCACTGAATCCTTCTCACCAGATATGGTTTAGGTGCATTTCCGCTGGTGTTTGTTTGCCATAGACTCAAACCTCCATCTGCGTCCACAATACCAAACTGCAAGACAGACGGAGACAAATTTCCCTTTTAAACTGCGTCTTAAATACATCATCTATTTACATAACTAGATAAAAGCTGCACATATCCTCTGTTCTCTGTTTTTTTTGTAGCATATCTTACTTCTTTGGCCAAAAAGATAAGATAATACTGGCGCAGGAGAGGCAACATAAGAGAGGATTATTAGCTTGAGGCGAGAGCCAGGGTTCAGAGAAAGAGCGATGTATGAGGAAGCCAAACTCCCCACTGAGGTTTGAGCGTTAACGGCAAAGTGTGAAAATGTTGTTTAATGTGACAGGCTCGCGTCACAACTCTTTGAAAAGCAAAGAATAGCCTGTTGTGTATGGTGCTGCGTTATAACCTTGTTTCCCTGGTGGCTGAATCGTATCCGGGTGACTCTGGAGTTTCCTGGACTTCTGAAGCAAATGATTTGTTGAGAATGACCCCACTCGAACATCCTCACGCTGCCGTCCTGAGCCCCAGTCAAATCTGAAAAGGAAGAACGCAAAAACAGTTCACACCCACACACAGGCTCTCCACAAGAGTCCTGTCCCAACATGAGGTTTTGGCTTCTCTTTGCTCCTAAATTCATCTGTTTTATAATTGATCGAGGACATGGTTTATTTCACACAGACTTCTTAGAACCCGCTGGGCCTTTTTCCACCCAAGTAGCTCTCAGCTCCCTCCCCAGAGTCCAGCTTTAGTTGGAAACACAGGCCAATATGATGGTACGCACTGAACCTTTCCTTAATAAATATCAACACTGGGACGAGAAGAAAAATACAGCTTTTGGTGATGTAAGGCCCTTTTGAGATTAGAAATGGGATGATATTGGACTGCACCTTGTTTAAGAGGCAGATATTGTTCAGACTGATCACACTTACAGTAGGGCAGCGTGGGATGGGAGGTCATCCTTCTCACGTTGTTGATGTTTCTCTTGATCATCTGGAGGAAGAAGAGGAGATACTTTACGTTATTGTGAAAAATAATGCACGTATAATGTCGTTCTTTGCAATAAGGTTTATTCAAAGTACATTAAATGTAGTATGTTTTAGTGAAAAGTGATGATTGCAGGACTCAGAAGTGGGTCATAGTGTCCCCATTCTTTATATATGAACTGAATTTACTTGCTTACATAATAATATATACATATATTTCTCTTCATATTTACTTCACAAGGGGCATCCTTTTGGGAATTTTGTTGTAATTGCTTTAATACTGTATGTTTTTGTTTTGTTTTTGGGCCATGGTTCTTTGAAGGTTTCCTCTAAAAATTGTAAATAAATCTTCACAAAACCTATAAAGCCTGCCTGGATAATGGACTCTTTTCCCTGAGTAAAAAAGGGTCCTGCAGTGCCTCATCGTTGCCCCTGTCTTTAGTTGTTTTTGGGATAAATGGCCACTCCAGTTTACAAATTATAATGTTTTTGAGACTTAAGTTGTAAAAAGGGTCGATAGATTCAGAGATCACAATTTAGAGTGCCATATCAGCAGATCTATTACTTTCTCGATGTATATTCTAACATTTAAAAGACGGTATGTCCATCATTATGCAGTGTCCAGCTCAGACTGTCTTTGGTTCTGTATACTGGTGTCCACTACAAAGCCTCTGTCTGGCAAAGATTATATTTATCATTGCTTCTAAACTAATCCCACTCAACTTTAAACACTCAGTCTGACGGCTGCTTGGTAAAATAATTATGGCGCAGAGTGGCTCTTACAGTCATCTGCACATCAAGAGCAAGAAAAGAGTCAGTTAATACCAACAAAGATGACTCACAAGTGCTCCTTCTAAAGACGCTGGTAGCACAAATTAATTTCCCTGCTGTTAATGCCAGGTTTTCGTCCAAAACAGACTTTGAAGAAAAAGTGCAGAGAAATTCATTTTGAGCCAAACAAACCAAATCTCTCTTTTTTCTGTGAAGTTAGTGAGTGAGCTTTAATGCTTTGGCAAACAAAGCCTTAAGATAATTCTGAATTATTAATTAACAACATTTAAACAGCTTTGAGGATTTAGCTTAGAGTACAAACAGGGGCAAATGTGAAGCGACAACATCAATTAATTCCAGAAAACTAGTGAAGAGTGTACTAATATATCCACAGCATACATAATATAGAGGATTACTTGTTGTAATTCCTCAACGGTATAGCCATATTTCTGTGCTTCCATGTATAGACAACAAGATAAAATGATGTCTTTGTCCCAAGTGTAGAGCTCACCACAGCTGCTCCCCTGCCCGTCTGGAGACCACCCAACCAAGGCATGTTTATAGGGGTCCCAGGGCTACTGTGAGTGTACGGTGTGGTCCCATGGAGGGCAGCAAAGTCGTCACGAGCGTGGACCACCAAGAACTCATCACCGCTGACACTGAAGAGAAGAATCATGAGGTTAGTGTGAAGTATTGTGTGTTGAACTTTGTCTTAATACAAAAAGAAACAGGAACAGTATAACAGAGTAGCCTTGGTGATGATAATTTTGTAAATAAGTATCTGTATGGTATATGTGTTATTATACAGCTCAGCTAGAGAGGAAGATTAACAATGCTGAAACTCAGAGTATATGCCTCCTACACAAACAGCACTGCACCAATCGCATGTTTCACACCCACACTTAATTTCACTGCACTGGTATAAAGGGTGAAAAGGTTGAACTGATGCCACTCTGGATGAACTTAACAGAAAAGCCCACAGCGAGTACAGCCGTATATGCAGCATGTAAAAACCGCGCATGCCCAGCCTCTTACCCTTTGGCTTCGGCCTCATCATCATCGATCCATGTCAAGATCTGTGTGGCCAAGATGGATGACACATCCAACTCTTGAATGTCATGGGTGGACGCCATGACTAAACAATTGCGATTTGCCTGGAAGGAAGATTAAGAAGAGAAGTGGGGAATGGGAAGTTCAGATGACAAGGAGGTTTAGAAGAAGAAATACAGAGAGATTGATTATGGATCTGCACACAAGCACACAAATGCAATAGACTGAAGTATAAAACTTTTAGGGTTTTTCTGATGACCTGGGATGCAACTCTTTTGATCGTTATTGAGAAGAAGAGAGCATGACTGCTGTCTTTTAAGCTACACTCAACTAAAAGTGACTATGTGAACTTCAACCAATAACAAAGACAACATGAGCTTGGAAACATCAAAGAGGCTCGGAAATGGTGTAAGAGTTGTGCCATTGGCCTTAAGTGTTGGATATATATTGCTTCAGAACCTGACAGTTTTATTCTGATCAAACCAAATAATACAACATTTGGAAGGAAAATAGTAATATTGCCAATTTGAATGGCTAAATCATTTATGTTGAATCTCAGTTTTTAGATGTTTACACAAACAGATACAAAATTCCTAAAACTTGATTCTAAAATGAATTTATTAAAGAGTGTTTACCTTATTAATGGCAAAGGCAGTGATGATGTCTGACTCCTTGTGGATGATGCGTGCTTTTCCACCAGGGCTGCCCATGTCTGACTCAGTCTAAAGAGCAAACACAAAGTAAAGCTGGAGAAAATCGAACTTCTCTTTGAGAAAGAGCCCTAGGTTCATTTCGTAGGTAACAGACCTGTTTATGATTACATGGCTTTACTTTGGCCTCTTTGTGGTAACTGTGTAATGTTCGTATGTATTTTTCTTTTATCTTTAGATGTCACGCTGGTGCATCAGACCGCTGTTGGCTTCAAGACCCAACATAACTGGGTTAGTGCCATTAGTTTGCATGAGCACAGCCCTGAGCCGAGGGCACAAGCACACACTGTGCCACTGAGGTCCTCTGGGATGTATGCAATAATACAGTATCTCTGCATATTGTATAGAGATGTTACGTTTGGATACCAAAGCCACTTTAAATGAGACAGACATCCTTAGAGATTAAATTAAAGTCTTTATTGCATTTATTCAAGGGGAAAAGACCATGTCTTTTTCTGTCAGATGGAATAAAGTAAAATTTGTCTTGCACAAGTCTAAATACGGTGGTTTGCCATTTTCGCCGAGCACATAATCCCTGTAGAGCACAGATTCACTGCGACAGTGTTGGGGCCATTAATCAGAAGCTATTCAGCTTCATAGCTTGTCCTCTGAGAGACTGGGTTAATTAACACTGAGCCAAATGGAGGAGCTACAATGTGGCAGCTCGCACAGAGAGAGCCAGAAGATTAGAAAACCTCTACGAAGCAAACATGTACAGAGCCATTTAACATTCATGGTTCAAGTTCGCATGAATATTTAGACAGCTCCATGTAAGATTAATATCAAACACTGACAGGAACACACAGGGTTCATAACCCCATAAATACACACATTTACTGTACGATGTCGAGAACAGGCTTTGAATGTTTCTCAGATTATATCTGACATGCTACATTTAATATTCTACTGTTTAGGTCAAATATAAGCAGATTATGAGCATGTTCCTTCTTTTAATGGATGGTACAATTTGTTCTGCAGGCTCTGGCACGTGGTTATGCAAAATGTTCTACACATGAACATCTGACAAATACTGGTTTGGATGACTTTTATGTTCTGTTTTTTCTAGAGAATCTAGAGAATTGATTTATTATCTATCTGTCAACCAGTAACAAAATTTAGAAACCACACTATTAGTTTATGCATGGCCAAGTAACACAAATACTATCTTAGCATTAGACAAAGTGATTTTCATACTACATCATTGTGAATCTAAGGCAACATTACCTGATAATTTCCAGTTTCGTCCATTGTTGAATATTTCATTAAGTCAGTCTGGTCCTCAATTGACTTAAATGATTGGGGAAGCAGCACAAGGCATAGGGAAGACACATATACACACAAAACATTCAACAACCAGTGATGAACCATGCAGTCAAACACACATAAAATGCCATTAAAGTGCTGTTAATCAACAGGGGGTGTCATTATTTCACAAGAATAAAAGCATAATGATGCAATTGAAGGCAGTAATAACAGCCAAACAAACACAGCACAAATGCATTAAAGGGGTATGTGAAAGCAATACTGATGCAATTGAACTAGCAGTAATTACAAAGGTGTGCAGTGGACTTATCACAACAACAGTTAATATGTTATTTAATGGCAGTTATCATAGTGAGCTACAGGGCAATTGGGAGTCCTAATTACAATAATTTACATAACATACCTCGTTAGGGTCTCGTTTTTTGGTGAAGATGTTTCGAATAAAAGTCTCCTGTATTTCCTCCTGCTTCACTAGAAACTGCCACAAACGCTTCACAGGCAGCGCTGCATGGTGGCTCGACCTAGACCCAAAAATCACCTCATTAAAATAAATGATTTTTACTGTGGGGATGGGCTTTTTCACCTGAGTTTTGTGCAGTACCTGAAGGGAGTGTTGGTCGGCTCAAACAGTGCTTTGTGTCTGAGGAGGGCAGGGCCAGGCGTTTCATCCTGGAGGTGAGTGGAGATGTATTTTGAAGGGGGCCCGCCAAACAGCTCCAGCCTTTTCTGCAGCACCTGCTCCCAGCGCTGTAATGTTTTCAGGACGGCGTGACACAGAGGAGAGGCGACAGGGAGATCTACATACACACAGCAGAGACACACGTGAAAAATAAAACATATTAGACTGGCAATGGCAAAATTGAGCAGAATAGATTTAGATAGGGCTGAACGATGTGGGTAAAATATATTTTGCTATACTAACACAATTGTAATTATGTTTTATCATGGTCATCATAGTAGTCTGGACAGCCATCTAAAGTCTTTTTCTCTTCTCTCACAAGTAAATAATCTGGTCTCTGTGGATTGGAGTTTCCAGGGGGCAGTAATAATGGAAGAACAAACTGCTGAATAAACTGCCTATGGATGGACATAAAACATGAAGCCCTTCCATTTTAGATAAACGTTTAAGACTGTTCCGACAGCTTCATGAACAGTTGGATAGGTCTGACTAGTTGAGCTTTAAACCTGATAAACTAAACATAATGATTGAGTTGAAATAATATAAGAATTAATGAATGCCACACTTTTCAGTCAGTTTTGTCTGGTTCACTTCCAGCCTTTCAAACATGATGCTCAGTGATGTCTGTCACTGTCAATATAGCAACACAGTTGAATCAATGAACTGCTTTGACTATGGCCATGTTTTTACTGATGCAACATCATATAGAATTGATCTACGTCAAATCTCATATTGTACAGGGTGGTTTTGAAATAGCTAAATTACAAAAATAATTACAAAAGTCATGTTGTGGCTTCTTTTTTAACAACTGCCCTGCTCTTGTGCTACTTTAGGTCACTAACGTCACCACGATTCTCTGAAAGCTGTTTCACTTCAGCACTGTCTTAATTATCACTTCACTTCTTTATCACTGATCTTTTTTCTCATTACACATTATTACAAATACAATGTACTGTTCAGCCCTACTTAGAGTAGTATGTTCTGGTGATTACCTAATAGATCATATCCTGCCATGGGGTAGAAGGACTTGAGATTCACCAGCACCAACTGAACCATTGCAAGACGCATCAGGCACCAACTGGAAGGAAAGATAACAAAAACATTGTATGCAGTATATGATGGCTTGAATAAAATACATCATCACTCTATGTACAGTTAATAGAAAAAGAGTAAAGATGACAATGGACAAGAGCGAACTCGTTCAGTTCATCCATTTAGTCGGGATGTGCGAACTGGGCTGGAGATAATGGGTGTAATTGGATATGTGTCTGGGTCATTACCTGTATGAATTATTGTTTGAGTGCTCTCTTTGTGGTGAGTTGGGGTCAAACACATCTTCATAATCCTCATCGTCATCATCTTCATCTTGACTGCCTTCACTCTCCTCTGAGTCATATTCAATTCTGTTTTCAGATGGTGGCAACAAAGGCTAAAAGAGATAATAAATACTTAAAAATGACTCACTGTTTGACAAAGGCTTCATCACAACAACATCTTACACCAGCTCTTATTCACATTTACCTTGGCAATAAAGTAATCCCAAATGCTGAGCTCTGGTGGGACAAACTGTTCCTTAAAGATGGAGCTAGCCTCCCTCTCGATCACAGGCACAGCCATAGGACTAAGTGGGCCTTCTCTATCCATCCCAGATTCTTCCTTCGATCCGCTGCGAGACGACAACAGTCTAAAGCGTCTGGACTTCCGTTCTGAGCTGTCAATACCTGGAGAAGCTGGAGTATTAAGAAGAAATTTCGATTTATTATGTCATCGATTACACTGTCAGGCATGGTTAAGGGAGTCTGGTTTTTGCAGAAGAAATATATTAATATTTCAAATAAACCTTTAAAATGCTGGTGTGTTGCTACTGACAAGACTAAATAAACAAAGAAAACAGATAAGGAACATTTTTGAATTAAAATAGGGATGGGATTGAATAAGTTCATCCCTCTTTCTATCCTTTCAAACTGTTTCTATTTGTATATTTCTTTGAACTGAATTGATAAATTTCTGTAAATACTTGTGTAGCAATATGAAAAGCTTAGATAAAGATGTATACTGCTGCAATAAACAGTGAAGATTATGTTTTCCAGCCTTTTCTAAATCTTAAATTCAGAGAGCTTCACCAGTTACTAGACTTTAGGATCTCACTTCTCTTTAAATTTTGTTTGTGTTTAATACAATGTAGACAGCAAGTCCAACGTTTATGTTTTATATTTGCTTTTTGATTTGAAACAGATCTTCAACAGATATTTTTTTGCATTTGAGAAGAAAACGTTTTATCAACTAATAGCATGTAATACAAATGATCTGTGACAAAACATGGAGTCAGGACGTCTTTAGCTTTATTATCAAGGGTTTTAATAGATGAGAACGTTCAGTCTGCACCGGGGAGCTTTAGCCAATCACATATTTGTATGTGTCAGCTCATCTGCCACCACAATCGAATAAAGCAGTGCTCTTATATTGGCTGTTGTTTTACTCGGCTTGTAATCACTGGATCTGTGGTTGTGAAGAAAAAAAAATCCTACAGGGAAAGTGACTATTTCAGATCTCGTTATGTCTGTTTACTAGGAGAAAGAAAAACATAAATAGAGATAGGGAAGCAAAGCAAAAAAACAAAATGAAAACTAGGTAAACTAAGTAATTAATGAGAACAAAAACTATTAGTAAACTTAGTTTGATGTAATGTATTAGTATTTTGCAGTGGGGCATTGGTGCAGTTTTACTTTTTAAATTAAAACAAAAGCAGGCTTTACTGTTCAGAGAGTAAGGGAAGGAGTTTTCAGGTAATGCAGCTTTAAGAGGCAACAGAAAGTTCCCAATGCTTAAACCCTTCACAGTCCTATTGAGTCAGGAGCCTCTTTTCCCCTCACAAAGTAAGACTGATAATGCTAAGTGTGAGAGAAACAGCTATCCCACTAATAGGCTGATGGATTTCACAATGACCTCCAGAAGCGAGGCCAATTAATTTAGCAGACCTGATTTCATTTAGCTACTGGGTCACCTCTAAAAGGGAAACCAGGAGGCACTTACCTGTCAAAGTCAAAGCTAACTAGAGCAACCAAAACAACTCGTGCTTACCCGGCGGGGGTGTTCTTGTCGGGCTGCTGGCTTTTTCTAAGACGGGGGTCCGAGCGCCTCCGCCAAACACTGTCACCCAGAGCTGGCTGTTGAGAGGGTGAGCCACGAGGTGAAACAACTCGACGCTGGAGTGAGTGGCCATGCCGTGAACAAACAGACTGAGATAGACCGCGGTGAGGATCTCGCAGAGCAGCACAGCGAGGCCCGGTTGGCTCTCCTCTCCCGCTGAGCTCAACAGACGAATTAAAGAGGCGATTCCTGAGAAAACAACAAGACGAGGGGAGAATAGAAACAAGGAAAGATTGGAGTCAGGAACATGAAATACAAAGCAAATCTAAAGAAAAAAATACATCCCTCTTAGAAAGATAATAAGAATGTATGCATTTTGTTGTCATTTTTTGGAATAAAGTGAAATTAGTGGCTCTGAATAATTTAAGTGGTTGCTTATATATGCTAGGAAGGAGAAAACATGACTTGAATAAATATAAACAGTTGCTTTTTGCGACTGCATTGTCAAAACAACATCCTTTCGTTAAGAGGGCTTTCACATCTGCACTGTTTGGTCTGGACATTCGGACTTTCCCGACTGGTTTGAACCAAATCTTCATGTTTGAAAGCTCCAGCGGACAGTGGTTCGGACCAAACAGCTGCTCTTTGGTCGGGCAAAAAGAGGTGGTCGAGGACCGGACCAAACTGAACCAAGGTCGGATTTGTATGTGATGTGAAAACGCGTTTGCCAATAGTCTGGCCTTTGGACCAAACGTAGGAAGTCACGGCCAATTAATCACACGAAGAAGAGCAAACGGAGGAAGGAACAAGGAAATATGGACATCTGTCGGGTTTAATAACACATAAATGCATAGATTACATTGTTTTACATTTTCTATGGCTCTATATTTCTCTGAAAACGACTGTTTCCTAATGACTGTTATAGCAATTCAAATCATGACTTAAACAGTGCATTTGGAGTTTCAGCTGTTGGTATTAATTATCAGTAATCACAGTGTCAGGGAAAGTCCAATAGTCCAATTTTAAAAACTGTAGAGTAAAACCAAAAGTTACTGAACCAAACGAATACTGTGACCAAATGTGCATGTACTTTAGTGTGGACTTTCAGGTAAGAAATCACACTAAATCCATACCTGGCCACTGTGCAGGTGAAGTGTTGGGCTGAGCAGACTCCTCCATACTGACAGTCCTGACTGTCTGCTTCTGAGACAACAGTACGCTCTCATACACAATCCCTGTGAAAGGGTTAACATGGCTGTGGGGAGGTAAAAAAGACAATAATTTAAATGAAATATAATCATTATAGGAGGAAAAGGCACCACTAATGTTTGTTTTTACAGAGAATTTTTGAGTGATAGAAAAAAATGGAAAAAGGCAAATGTCTTCAAACATCTATTAACCCTTAAATTGAAACCCTTAAACAGAGCAGCATGGTGCCTAAGTTATTTCATGTATAAGTTAAATATCAAAGCAGGACATGGATAAAAAATATTACTCCAACTTTACGTAACTCCCTATTGTAAATCCAGAAAATCCTATAAAGAATAAAATAGGAGCTCAATTTCATCAAACCTCAGCACTCCAGGAGAGTTTATATTCTAATTAACATAACAAAGACTGTGCTAATTTAGAAACAGGCTTGCTAATTAAGTTATGTAAGCTATGGGTGAGAAAGTGCTCAGTTAGCATGTTACTCCGCATTATGTAATATATAAAACACAAAGAAGCTTGCCCATGTAATAAATGACTTCTTTGACGATATATATGTGATAAAATGTATTAGTAAGTTGAAAATGTACATACCCATAGGAGTGTCCATCGCACAGAGCCTGATATATGCAGGCTGACAAAGAGGCAGCCAGAGTGTGCAACACATAAATCTGAAAGTCCCACAGTAAAAGTGATTCAGAAAAGTGTCACTGAGCATACAACATCAACAAAACTGAGGATTTTAATCACATTGAACATAATTCTGACCTCATTACTGACAACATCAGGGTGAGGTAGAGAGTCCAGGGCATTGATGGTCTGGATAATGTCGTGACTCAGGTTGGTGAGATACACAATAGGGTTGGCCACAACGGTTTTAACATTTGAAGTGCAGACCACGAGGAGAGGGATGGAGGCGTGCTGAGACTGAGACAGCGGGGTTGTTACCGGGTGAACAGTCTCATCCTGGAAGTCAGCGCAAAACAAGAACAAATGAGTCACAATAGAGAAAAAGACAAATAATAGGAAACGAGGATTACCAAGTGTGTATAGAATAAAGTACGAAATGCCTTTGTGAGATCAATAACAGTTTCCAAGCACCAACGGTACATTTCACACTTTTTATTTCACACATTTTCACATACGCCAAAGTGAGAATGTGCTTTTCGACTTTGCAATGCCCTTTGGACCAAAGATTACAGGTTGTATACTGCAGGTTGTCCGATACTGCAATATTTGTCATGCTGTAAATAAGGTATAGTAAACAATTGCATAAAAATTGACTAAAAGATCAGTCTGTCAAAATAGCTGGAGGGCCTTTTAAGCTAACATTTAAAAGCATTGTTCTCACGCCTTCCATCTCCTATAATTTGATTGAGCCTTTTAGTCCTAGGCCAACTTTCCAACAGAACACTATAAAACATCTTTTCTGATCAAAAACCTTCGACACAGACTCAATAGCTACTGTTCAAATCAAAGATAAAACCCATGGCATAATAAAACATTTGAGTAAAGCTCTATTTATTCATTATGCAGCAATCTTTGTGCTAAAGTCACCTGGTGAGACTCCTGAAGCAGTAATATGAGTTCCATCCTCACAGAGGCCAGTCCTCCTCCGTGGGAGCCGTGCAGACTGCAGTAGCTCAGAAACATCCGAAGTAAAGGCTGGTTACTCTGCAGCCAGTGCCTTCTGCTCCTCTGTCTGTCACAATGAGGGCTTCCAGGCTGAAAAATTTTTTTTTTTTAATTTTTCCTTGAAAGCATAGACCATATATTGAAACAAATTGATCTTGTTTTGTGTGTATTCCAATTAAATATAATAATACTGTATAAATAATATGTGAAGTATCGTAACAGCACCACAAAACCTGCACATGCAGAGAGACCAATACTCTGATGCAAAATGTTACAATGATTTTCCTCCTTAATGTTTACATCCTCACGTTTCATAGATTTTTCTCTGAAACAGAGTCTGCAAAAGGAACTACACCCACCTGTTCCTCCTCCACGAAGCCAGAGACAGGGCCGTCAAGCTGAACAGACAGTTCTGGCAGACAGGGTTTGTAGCTGCAGCACTGCTGGAGAGCCACCACCTGGAGAAACAGAGTTCAACATCTGTTTATAAGATAGTCACCTGTCAGGTTTAACTTTATCTCAGAATAGCTTCCGGTGGCAAGAATTTAAAGTTTATATAACCAGTGTAAGATTAAGAACAATGTTAACATGTATATTTATGTGGAGGTACCTCTCGCTCCAGCCACTGGTAAAGTTGGTATCGTAGCTTCCCTCCGTCCAGCTCATATCCCGTAGAAAGAGTCCTAAGCTCATTGGTCATGATTTTCAAGCAGGCGGTAAACTTCAGCTGAGCTGCTAATATGTCGTCACGTGGTGCGATGAAATCACTGCTGTCCTCGCTGTCCTCTCCTGTCGCCGACTCCATTAATGGAGACATGGCATCCTGTGTGTCCTGTAACGCACCGCTGTCGTCAGCACTTCTGCCACTCCCACCATTTTGGTTTTCTTCTTCATCCTCATTATCATCATCTTTGTCACTGTCCCACTTTAGCTCCAGGGCTTCATCAGGAAGTGTCAGTGATGGCTGGCTCCAGTCAAAACTTAGCACTGAATCCGAATGACTGTTGGTTAAACTATCCCCGCCTGACTCGTATCCATTCACAGCTGCACGAGACCAGTCTTGGTCTGATGTATTCTTACTTCCAACACTGTTTTCAGCAGCAGTAGTGTCTTCGTGATTAATGCGTTCAGAGCGCTTTCTTACTTTGGGCATCTTGGAGAGGACTTCCAGCGCCAACATGGGGCAGCCAGTCTGAAGGTGAGCGTATGCCGTTGTGAAAAACAGTCTTCTTTCATCCAGGCTGATGGAGTCAGCCCTGCGACCTTCAGCAGTGAGGCCCACTTTGGCTTTATCAGAGGAGCCAAAGTGACGACGAAGGAGGAGCGGGTGAGTGCGGAGGTAGGTGTAAAAGTTGAAGACGTCTGGGTTACATGAGGACACAGTTGAGGAACTTGCTATTAAGACAAAAAAAAATAATTGATGATTAGGCAACTGTATATGTGAGCAAATATGGGTAAATCTGATGCTCCAAACAATATGCAACCCTTTTTTTTACTGTACACAATGTTTGGATCTCTCTACATTTTAATGTACCAATGTAGACAAGTTGAAATAAAATACTGTCAAGTACAGTCTCATTGTATAAGAGTGTAATAGAGGTTATTTTCATTTTGCTTAAAGACAAAGTGTCACTCTAGGGCTATTAATTATACAAGGATTTCATTTATGAACCACACGGAGCAGAGGGACATTAATCTTGGTTGAAGTCTAAAGACATAAAGGCACAGGTCAAAAAAAGTTCAATTCTTCATCTATTGTTAAGGCCAGCCTCGTACCTACGCCTTAATTAAATGTCTTCTGGGTCTAGAATGGTTGCAATTAGTTGTGCAATTTCCCATACAGGTCCAAAAATAGCTGCAACATAACAACCATTTTTAAAGAAGCAATTTTGAACTGACCATGCTGAACAGCAATTTGCAGAAACAACAGTCTATTTTAATGCAGTATCTATGACGGTAAAGATTTATGACATTTCTTTTTCCAAGTCAAAGCTATTATAATCTTAATTATACGGTTCATGTAAAGAGTTACACTTTGTCTTCACTCTTTACAGACATTTTAACTAGTTTATGAACTGTTTAGTTTGTTGTCTTTTTCGGAGTATTTTATAATGGATGAAATAACTACATAGTAAACATACTAAACTATATTTCTACATTCTGCATTAAAATGACCTGCCACATACTGGACACTGTCACACACTGTCTGTGGCTGTACCTGTATGAGTGTTAGCAGGCTGCTCAAGCATCGTATCCAAAGCCCTGCTATAGTCCTCCAGGACCCAGTAGGCCATGCTCCTCAGGAACGGATCTGGGTGCGTTACTATCTGAAATACACAAACAGATGGCATTCCTTTAATTAAATAAAGGTTGATTCAAATGAGCGGTATTTTGTGCAAGTTATGTCTTTAAGTTATGTATTAGAAAAGCAAAAAACAAGAGCTTGCAGAGACAGACACACAAAACTCAAAGCACCTGTTTGTCTTGTCCTAGAACGTGTCTCTGGAGGATCTTTTTGTAGGTGGATGCTGTCTCAAACTCAGACTCGTACAGTCTGGAGATCACCAGAGCCAGCTGTAGGTCTTGCAATTTCTCTACACAAACCTGCAACAGATTTTTGGTTTAGTTGAACATCACACACACAAAGCTTGGGTTAGCGTGATTGGAAACTAGTGAATATAGAGTCAATATAAAGCAAAGACAGATTGAACCCACATAATAAAATAATGTCCGCACAGCAACAGTTTGTTAATGGGTTTGGTTTGCTTTTTCAAACTGATGGTGTGAGGTGCATTTGAATGAGGCTACCTCCCAGTCAAAGGGAGAACACAAAGTCATTGGTAGCCCTTAACCGAGTGATCCTCATTTCCATAAAATGCCTGGAGGAAGGTCCAGTTACACATATATGAACTAATGGGACTGATTGCCCCAGAGGCTTTATGAACAGATATAACCTTGGCCAATGAAAGGTTAAACAAACAGAATGACCATAAAATGCCCTTGATGTAGATATGTGTGGTGTTTTTATGGTTGGCAACAATGAGCAGTGGCTCTAAAACATACAAAAAAAAGTGTATTTAAAAAAAAAAAAAAGGATAGTCCACCACCACTAAGACTGTATGTTGAACTATTGAGTGACTTGCCTCAACAGCATCTTTAAGAGAGCCAGCGAGAAGGAAGAAGGCTGCAGAGTGCTGGAAACGCTGCTTTCCCAACAGAGAAAAAGCATTCTTCAGGGCTGCTTTCCTCCATCTGTCCTCTGTGAAGTTGTTGCTAAAAAATTCAGTCATTTTGAGATTCTTCTGAGATCTGAGGAAAAACAAAGAATCTATTATAATACACATTTTATACATTTACTTTTAAAAGTCCTGTGGTTTTTTCATACCTATACAAACCCCAGACCACTGCCTTCTTCTTCATGGCAAGGTAAAATATAGCTGCATCCAGAGGATCGTTGGTTTTCTGAAAAGAAGCCTTGGCAACCTGACAAACAGAAGAGAAAAAGAGATTCAGTCATGGAGTTCATTTCCATAAAATAAGATGGGATTCTTTAGAAAGGCTTTTCTAATAACATTTTACTATAAAATACATAGCCTCAAAATCATTACAATTCAAGACAGAAAACCTCTCTTCTCCGTGCACCTTACATGTAACCAATGAACTTGACTATCCCATGTGTTTGCAGCAGTGCAGTCAGACAGAGTCCCTTAGTAAGTGCAATTTGTGAAAAGTTTTGTAGTGTTGGGTTGTAAAAAAAATAAAATAAATCTTAGTGGCTAAAACAAAACATATGAACTTAACTAATACTAATAATACTATTGCCCCTTACCTTCTCAATACACCTACGAAGCTTGTTGGTACTACGCAACCACCAGCCCACACCCATGGAGCGCAGCTCTGGCCAGGTGGGCTCACCCTTCTGGAGAGCAGGCAGCATGTTCAGCAGCTCCTCTTCAGCGTCAGAGTGAAAGGCCCAGGCATAATGGCAGGTCGACAAGCCTGAGAGGATAAAAATGTGCTTTAACAACTAATAATTACATGTACTGAAAGGAGAATGACAATTGGTGCCATAACAAATAATTAATATTTTACCTTGACGAAGCAGCTGCAGTCTATGTGCCGGAGGCAGGGAGGTAGAGAGGAATGTATGAAGCCTGACAGCCAGTAAGAACTTCAGTCCGCACTCATCCAGGGTCTCTCCGCCTGATTAGGAAAGAATTTAATTCACTCACACTTGTGCCACAAATAAAAGGTAGGTCTAACACCACAGATCTTTGGTACCTTTGTTCTTGCCCTGACAGTCCTTGAGGTCTGTACTCGTTGTAGCGATGGTGTCAGCTAACGCCATGAGTGACATTTGCTCCATACGAGTTAATCCTGGTAAACTGGAGTGAAGGAGGTGGCTGGACAAAATCTGAGCATGTTCTGGCCCAAAATATGTTGGACTGTACTGGGATAGGTCTATTACCTACGACAGAAAAGGACAAGCTTTCAGGATAAATTACAACTTATAAGACTTATTTTACTATTCAGTGCATAAAAAGGAAGAATAACATTCATCCTGGGCTCTGACTATCAAATGTCTAAAATTAAACTTGACGCATATGGCTATGCATGTCTGAATCACATACTAGAATACAAAAACAACATAAAATACTGCTGCCAACGCTTTCAAAAATATTTTTTTAAACCAAAAGGAAAAATAAGCTGACCTTGTTCCCCACTTCCTCTTGATTGCTTTCCAAAGGGTCAAGGTCCCCTAAGCTGGGTGTATGAAACAGCTCATCATAGGCGTCTGTATGGCTGGACCCATGCCCACTATCTCCACTTACACTGCCCACTTTATCTGCAGAAGGCACGAGAGAGAAATGAATTACACAAGACAAGCATTTCATAAGAAAACATCATGTATGTACACAGTCAGTCTTGTCAGTGACAAAATATGAAGAACCTATAAGCTTGTTCATGCTTGTGTTGTTGAGTAGAAGAATTTCTCCACAGTACAGTGGTTTAATTCAGACTGTGCCATCCCTTAGATGTTTCTCATGTAAAAAATGAATGTGTTGCATAAATTTTATTTTGTGTAGACTCAGCCATTACGTACCAGGTTTAGGAGCTGTATCCTCATCAGCTGCCAGAAGGGCATATAAGGGCAAAGGAGGTATCGAACTAATCTCAGTGTAGTCGGGAGATGACTTCTCTCCTTTGCTGAACATCTTTGTGTCCCTGGCTGTACTGCCTCCAGCACTAATCGTTCGTGAGCGCACACGTTTCTCTGGATTTGTGGTGCTGTCTTTCAAAGCCACAATTTCTCCAGCGATGCATTTCACCAGGTGAGAGAGGATGGCTTTGGCTCTGTGAACCTAGACGCAAAAGGAATTTATTATTAAAGGCACATCCGAACATCTATGAACATTAAGTAACTTGGTTCACTCACCTTCCCCAAATCCATAAGCTCCAGTAACTGAAAAGGGTGGTACTGTGGCAGAGTTGGAAAGAGGTTGTGAGCTGCTTCAAAAAGTCCAGAGTCTTCCATTTCAATGGGAAGATCATACACCGTTTTCTTCCCGCTGAGTTTCTGAGCCAAACTCATCATTGACCTTGTAGATGCTCTCTTTGGAAGGGCCAGCGATGACACAGGTGCCCCGAGAGACCCTGCTGGTGCCTCCTCTTGACTCTGTCGGACAGCAGAGATAATTGAAGAGACACTGCTGCTGATGTCTGTATCCTGGACGGCAGTAACACTGGGCTGAGGAGGTTTAGGGGGCTGCCACTGGGAGTAGACATGCATCTCACAGTCCATGCCCAGAACCAGGATTCCATCTCGTACCCAAGAAAGAGAGACGGGGATAGGTAATGTGCCCTCAACAGAGGACACTAAATCCACAGATCGAAGAAGCACGAGTTGAGAGAAGCTGTGGTCTTTGCCGCCATAAGACGACAGACCCAGTTCTGGAGGTTTACCAGATAAACGTCCATACATAAAAATCTTTGTTCCTAAACCAACAGTTAGAACGTGTGACCCATCCTCCTGGGACACCCAGTCCAGATGAACCAGACTTTTACCAGTCCAACCATGGCAGTTTTCATTAGGTATAGTATAGTCCATATTGCTACATAGAATATTGATATTTCCAGATGTGCTGCTGCTAACTCCATCGGCAGTTGTAAGCTCTGGGTTTTCCAAGACTATGGTCTGCTCCAGGATCCACTGTGAACCTCCAGTGGATTCACACTGAAAGATACCAATATGGACCAGTGGCATCCTGCCATTTGGTGGGTTTGGACTTGAAGGATTGTTTAGGCTGTGTCTGATGCTAAGGTTT
The DNA here is from genome assembly GCA_036850595.1 of Rhyacichthys aspro. Taxonomy (NCBI): domain Eukaryota; kingdom Metazoa; phylum Chordata; class Actinopteri; order Gobiiformes; family Rhyacichthyidae; genus Rhyacichthys; species Rhyacichthys aspro. Next base: position 6,557,464 of record CM072156.1, on the reverse strand, counting down.
GGGATTATTTGAGTATTTCTGTAGTGAACATTAGGAGAGGACATCAGAGAAGGGGGGGTCAAAAGTGCATTTGAGTTCTGATGAGGTGTTGAGTTCAAAGGAGTATTTGGCATTTGTTTGTAGGCCACAGCAATCCGTCCTGTGTGACAGCAGCTGACCTCTATTGGATAGCCTGGTAAAGTGACTGCACTGTTATTTAGAAGTCCTTCTTCCACATGGAGAGGCCACTCCTCCCACTGGTACTCCGGCCTGTCTGTACCTGAGGCCTCTGTGACCACCACATTACAGCTCCAGAAGCGCACTTTTCCATCTGAGCAGGAAGTTGCAAGAAGGTAAGGCACGCGGCCGGCTGGCAGTGAACAAGAAGCACTAAGATGACCTGTAAAAAAGTTTAAAACAACTGTCAGGTACACCAAATGTTTTACAAGTTGAATAATAATTATATATGTTGTATATAATCATAACTGTTTACTGAATTGTGTACATTTTGTTGAGTACCAATAACTTGCCTGCTGCAGGTCTGACACTGATGGCCTCCACTCCTTCTGGTAGAGCCATCTCTTGGCTGTAGACCCTGTGTGTGGTGAGGCTGAGGCGACATGCACTCTGAAGATTGGTAGTGCAGGGTTTACTCCTCTTAACTGGAGAAGTGACTGTATCAAAATTAAAATTTGACTGTGAGCTGTCCATGGAAGAAGTTGTGGAAGGAGCCTTCTCCTTGTCCTCTAAAAAGACCCAAAACAAACAGAGTTCAAATATTATTTTAATAATACATTGTTGGTTTATTATAGTGTTAGTAAAACTTGCAATGTTCATCAAAATAAACTCACCCATTGTGATTGGTTGAGCATCAAGCTGGAGATGCCACATGTGAAGAAGTGAACGACCTGACGGCGTTAATTCTACCACCACCAAGAAAAACTGGGCAGAGAACACAGGCCGACTGAAGCCTGATAAGAAACACAGACACAACAAGGTTATTTATTGACAGTCCTTTAAAAGAAAACAATAACACATTTCATTCAATATAGGTATCACTGAAACCTGTCTGAGGAGAATCTGATGTTTCATTTGTTTCTGTTCTCCCAAAGCCAAGGATCAAATCTTCCTCAAAAACATGCAGGAGCTGGGTCTCTTTGCCCTGCTGTAAAAATATATGAAGACACTGAACACATACTGACATCACAGCTTTATGTTTTGTCTATATTGATACTTACAAAGTCAGTAATGGCATCCAGTTCTATAATACACCCAGGTTTTGCTGTGGACTGCTGACTAATGATGTTGAAAACCTCCCCAACATATTTCTAATGAAGAGGGAAAAAAAATGCAGTTGTGTTATTGTTATTTGTTGTCAATGAATTTGAGAGATTATGTGTTTACTCCTGGCATTAATGCTTGTTGCTGTCACTGGCATTTTTATAAAGATGCATTATAGTGATAAAGTACTGACCGATATCTCAGGATTGGAGACCTCGCTAAGTAGTTTCTTAGCTTCAATGACAGCCTGATAAAGCCTGAGAGAGTGACCATCACTTGCCACAAAGCAGGCACTGGGAGAGTTGCAGTACACTCCTGTCGAGAATAGACAAAGGAAAGACAAAATAAATGCCAAGTGCTTCTTTAAATATGACAGAAACATACTAAAGAGTAACTGCTCAAAGCATCAATAAGGTTGGACTTTTTTTTTTGTTTCTTTTTTCACTGTAACACTCACACTCACTCCAGTCCAAGTGCACATATACATTTTAAATTGTTTAACACTATTTATTTGTAAACCTTAGTAATTAGTAAACCTTAGTAATTAGTAACCTTAACTTAAAGAAACTGTGGACTCCCCATGTTTTCTTACCTAAACAGCTGCTTGGAATAAGTTTGGGCAGCCATGCTACATTGGAAAAGGCCGAAGAATGAAGGGAATTAATGCGGGCAAGCTCAGAGACACCGCCTGACAGAGACAGTGGGCCGACAGGGTCCACTCGCCATAAGATCAGCTCACTGTAGATAGCATTAGGGTCCTGGGAAATGCCACCCAGTGAGACCCGACTGGGCCGCGGCCCACGATCCGGAGGGGCCAGGATACTGTCTACTTCTGGAGTTCTCAAGGCATTGTGGTGTGAGGTCGTGAGCAGGAGAGGCAGTACCGAGTGACAGGCCAGGTCGTTCAGGTGGAAGCGGTGGCCACAGTAACGTGACTTGTGAGAGACACTGAGCACAGTGGAGAAAGCTGAGTCCTCTGCGAAACTGACAGCCCACTGGTTCAGAGAGCCATCGTCATGTTTGGAGATCATAAGAACATTGGGGGTGAATATGCTGAGGCGGAGACTACTGCTGGGTGCAGCTTTTCCTTGCCCTCCATAACTAATAAGAGCAGATTTGGCCTGAGGCAAAGTACTTCCAGGAGGTCGCTGCCTGCCATGCCGGATAGCCAAGTCCACATTTTTATTGCAGGCATACATGACCACACTGTGGCTCAAGGAGATTGCATCACCTGCAGGGAATGCTACTGGAATACGAGATACAAAAGACACCTGAAACAGACAAAGACAGCATTTTAAACATTTTAAATAATAGAAGGAAATGGGTATCGAAAAAGATAGGCAGGTATTTTCTCCATGATGTTCTATAAAACACTGTTTACTTACTGTAATATGGTAAAAAATAATTCGAATATTTTTATAGAATATTATTTTTTTATAAGTGATTCATAACAATAATATGACAATTAATTTATCCTTTACCTCCACTAGTGAGTTACATTTTGATCTGATAGGGACACTTTACATTAACTTTCAATGATGGATGGTAAATAAAGAAAACAGTGGTTGTACCTGAGCTTGCCTGAACATGCCAGGCTGGTATTCATCTAACCAGTCCACATGCCAGACCAACAGAGACCCGTCCATGGGGTGGATGCTGAACAACATGTCGGCGGCTTTGTTCCACTCCTCTAACAGGACCTCCACCTGATGCTCCACTGCTGCCAGAGGAAGCTCCATAGACTCAGGTGCTTGGTCACTTGACTTTCCAAGATTTTCTTCTCCATCAAAATGATCCTCCTCTTCAGGCTCTGAAAGAAAACCATAGAGAAAACAGAAACTTTAAAATAAGAAAGTCAATTCTTATATGCAGTCCTTTATTAAAATATTGCTTGTACCTTCATTGGAGAACTCGTTCTGCTGCTCCAGACTGCCCCTGAGCTGCTGCAGGAAGACTTCCATAGCTAAAGTGAGTTGAAGCTCTTTGTTGTTTAACCAGTGGACAGTAAAAAGTCCTCCAGGCTCCTCATCGTCGACAGAATTTAAAGATGAGATTGAGGGAAGCAAAGGAATGTCTGCAAAGCAATAAACAATAAAATGTATGTTAAAATAAGCAGAATTCATGCATACAAATACAATCCTACAGGGCTCGCCAGCCTCAAGGCTTAAAGAATCAGGGATTTACCCTGTTTCAGGTCATATTAAGCTGCAGCACAAAAATATGAGGAAACAAAAATAAACAGACGTAACAGTGTACTCTCTGAGCAGCTTTTACAGCACAAATGCTCACTGGGATGTTAACAAAATAACCTCAGGCAAAAGCAAAACTAGATTTTTATCTTCTGAAATACAGTGGTATAGTCCCTTCAGCAGAATGGATAGATCAAGTAACAAAAATGTATATATTAAGTTGAGTTTGGCTATTTCAAATAATACAAATACATTCATCAATGTATCGGGCTGAAAAGATGCATGAAATAATATATATTTTTCAGATATGGTTTTCATGGTCAAACCTGTGGCAGGGTTGATACTGGCAGCGATGTGGAAGTGGCAAAGAGCGTTAGCGTGCGGCGTCTTGCTGCTGCTCTTCTTGTGGTTGTAGTGCCGGCTCTGGTTGTGGGGAAGGCAGCCGGTCAGAGACGGATGGATCACATCCCGATAACAACTTGTGTGCAAAGACTCCTGGAGGAACTGTGAAAAGTACAAAGATAGTTATAGTCACCAGTGAAGAGACTCTGGATGTCTTAAGCAGGAGAAGTTTATTACCATCACATACGGGCCCGGAGACAGTTGAACAGTCAACACAGCATAGTATTGAACATTCAAGTCTGCTTATGCTTTCATAGCACTGAGCTTCTAAAACCTCTTAGAGGGTCACTTCGCAAACAATGCAATAACAAAAGAGATGTTATTCAGCTGATAGGGCTCGAGGTTGGAGACATGTTATCTACAGGTGTCTGAGTCTATAGTTGACAGAGCCCAAGGCTCAGGGCATCACAACCTTACAATAGATCCCAAAATTCTCTAACAACCGGTGTTAACTGGTTTCATCCATGTTTAATACATTTGGCACATTCTTTGTCATGGGTTTTGAAGCAGACTTCTCAAAAAACTCTATTAACTTTATTGATTTGGTAAGAAATCCTGCACTGTTCATCTAAACCTGATGAGTAGTAAGGGACTAAAACAGGGCTTTCGCAGTAAAATCCTGTCTATCCAGTTTTGGGAGGGAAACTTAATACTGATCCACTCATCCTGCCTGTCTGTGATTTTTAATGAATAATTCCAAGCATGCACTCATACAGACTACAGATCCCCAAGGCACCAAGGATACATTTGCATACCTACATTTTTGTAATTTAATATGCTTCTGTAACAACCAAAGAGGCTTAAATTATTATATTAAAATGAATCCTAGCTAACAGTGGTCAGAAACAACTATGGCTGTGCAAAGTAGAAGAATTATATAATAACACCTAATAACAATAGTAAACAGATTATAGTATGTTTGTGTTGTTGGCTGGACTGAAGAAAATAGCTGATTTTATTATGCAAGTCTGAACGGGGATTAAAAACGCTTTCTTTATTCCCCCGAGGTTTTACACCGCTACTTTAAAAGAGAAGTGCATGAATAGTTTGCTGCATAAATACAGTTTATTTCTAAATTTGTCTACACCCAATACGTTGCACCCATTACAGTTTTAGATTTAGGATTTGTGTTTTGATACCATGCTATAAACAAAACAAAACACTTACCTCCTGTGCTATTTTTCCTTGTGCCTTTCCGTTGCAAGGGTTTTTCCGAGAAGTGCCAGTGAATCTCAGTGTGTCACTCTGCGGGCCGCCTTTGTGGTTGTTATAGGAACCAGAAATAAGTGTGTCGCCCGGTAACAGCGTTTCTGCCCAAAGTCGGCACACGCTGTCCTTACAGCAGGTCAGCAGGACGTTACACACTGAGCCTCTGTCAGGAGAAAAAGATAAAACGTGTCAACATCTCACCTCATTAACCTAATATTTGATGGATGGACGGATTAGTTATAGTTATTATAAAACAATATCAAGATCAACTGCATTTTGTTTTGCTATTTTGTTGTGGTAGTTAGTTTAAACTATGCCCCTAAACTAAAACATTATTATATTAAAATAATCACTTGGTTTAGGGCTAGATCCTCTGATACAAAAGCCTTAGCCGTAGTATTATTAACATCGAAGTTCTTTCTGTAGTGAATTAAAACTTGAGATGATATGGGCAACACTGTACTGGCAACTTATTGTATTACGTATTACAGTATATGAAGAAAAAAGTATACTTCCTGTCTGTCTGGTATAACAATCCTACTCAGATTATCAATTCAAGGTAGATCTTATGTTACCAGGAATTGCCCAGCCCATGATTCATTCGTTGAAATTGTGCAATCTAAGGTCAAGCCTGGCCATCCAAGAATTTATGAGGCGAGACTGCAGACATAGTTTTCATTGTCCATACCGTGGCATGTACTTGCTAGTTTTCCTCCAAGAAAAGCCTGTGACTGAGCGAGGATGGGCCAGGTAGACAAAAGAGAAGGCAAGCTCTCCATTCACACTAATGTCAGGATCTGGAGGCGTGAAGAACCGGGAGACTCCACACTGCCACTTACTGGTGTTGTACCACACCTTCACAAGGCAGTCATCCTGAAGACATAAGCCAACACAGGGAAAATAAAGATAAATAGTAGCACAATTTAATTTATATTCTAACACAAACATGGATAAAGCAAAGAATATATTGCTTTAAGTGTATGTATTAAAGGGGTGTGAACAGTACAAATGGTTGCTGAAAAATGCTGCTGAAACTGCTGAAAAAGACAACAAAGAATAACCTACCTGCCCAGCAGTAGCAAAAAATTCTCCATCAGGAGAGAACTTCATCAAACTGACTGGTGAGGCAGTCCTATGACAAATTAAAATACAACTATTAAAAATACAAATAAAAAACACAAACCATGCATTTATCCAACAAACTACAACAATAAATAATAAAAACACTGACTTTCTACAACATACAAATATCTAAATGACTGGTCCAAATAGTGTTAATAGATGTTGTACCTGTTCTGCCAAATGCACCTCCAGCCAGAGTCTTTCACAGTTTCTGTCTCTTCAGCTTCTTTTATTTCATTAACATGAGACCACAACTGAAGGCAACTTGAGCCTGTTAAGAGACTGGTGCCTAAAAATACAAAAGACAGATACCAGTTACCAGATATACAGGATTTATGATTGTTCCTACTGTTTGTTTCAGTGTACCTGTGGGGTGCCAGGCCAGGTTACGTACAATAGACTCTAAAACAAACTGACCAGTCTTCTGCCACTGGCAGTTCAACTTCTGTGGAGAAAGAAAAGACAATATACTGATACAATATCAAGACATAATACTCAGAGATATATTAGGTAATTAGTCACACATTTGTTAGACATTTATATAAAAAAGTCTGATGGTCCATCATAATAATTATGGCTCCAATGCTCAATAAAAATTCCTGTTATGTCAAACAGGGAACAAAAGTTAATGTAACAAGGGCACCATTTACTCACAGTCAGCAATGTGTCCTTGTGGTCAGGTTGATAAATTGGCTCAAAGATGCATACAATGCTTCCATAGGAAGCTGCAATCTGCAGAAAGCAGAAGCACAAAATAAGTAAGTAAAGCAATTCTCTAATAAATATTATATAATAATAACAATTCATTACAATATTTTCATGGTGTCACTATACATACATACTGCAATTTATGTGACATTTTGAATTTCAAACAATAAAAACCTTTTCTCAGTTTAACTGGTGCAAAACAAAAGAAAATACATTTTTGGTGATGTGTCAGTGGCACACTGCACAGAGGAGTAAGGACTGTCTTAAGGCTACACCTTGTCAATGTTGCAGCTGCCTTACACATGTCCCATTAATTCACAGGGGTGGGCCACATGTTCAAGAGCTTTGTAAGAAAGACACACACAGCCTTTGATCAACTTAAGTGTTGAAATCCAGAGGCAGCGAGCACAACTGAGAGGCCTTAATAAGGTCCAGCTAATACAAGCTGTGTTTGTAATGAGGGCAAGAGTATGCAGCGTGGCAGAGAATGAACACCATGTAGGAGTGAGTCACACAAGCACATGCATGTGTGTGTATAAATGGAGACAAAAGCCACCACATGCACAAGGAAACACAGCAACCTCCAAGACAGACAGTTGGTCATAGCACAATGATGCATTAGGCACGGATATCTTTATTTTGTTGGTTATTTTGAGACCCACTAAGCATATAATAAAGTAAAGAGCAGCAGAAGGCAAAAAAGCCATTGCAAACGATGTGTCAATAGATAATAAAGTTATTGTATGGGACTTACAACATTCACTCAACATTGCACAGTACGCAGTAACAACATCACGAAATAGCCCACCATAAAACTTAATGTGAAGTCCAGCGGGTGAACAGGACTCGGCACGCTTAGACAGCCCTGCGACTGTTGGAGGCATGTGAGTTTTGTTCTGGCCCCAGTGAATTGGATTAAACATCACATGATGGGAGCAATGACGGCCTGAGTATCCAGTGTATTCAGGCTGTGTCTCTATTTTACAACACTACAGATGTATATCCTGTTTTGAATCACAAACTTAATTTCATTAATAATTTACATGATTCTAAAACTAGAATTAATCTAAAAGCTACAGTAACTTCATGACTATAACTGCAACCCCACATGGGACCACTATGTCAACATGAACTCTGATTGTATAAGTGTAGAAGCTATTTGCTCTCTGTCTTTAACAGAGATTATTCTTCCTTCTCTGTGTAAGGGAACAATCAAAATGACTTTGGTATTGTCAAAATTAATGTTGATTTCATGGACTACACTGTGAACAACAAGGGACAACCATTTGAATAGTATAGTATTATATATACACACACAGCAGGATGTTTGTGCACGTAAACACCTTTAGGTCACTATGCACAGGTAACTTCTCTTACCTGTCCTCCCTGCAGTGAGCAGTCGACACACCCCACCTGGATGTTGCCATGTTTGGCCCCTGGAATGATCTGTAGTCGCTCAAAGTCACTGCCCAAAATCACCACATCACATCCTGAAGCGTAGGACTATTAAAAGAAGAGAGGGCTGAGAAAACTGCACAGACACTTTAGCGTATCAGAGCCGAGTAAAGGCAGATTAGATTAGAATTCTACGCTCTACTTCTGCAGCTTTCACAAGGGCATCTTCACATGAGCTGAGATTCACTGTGACTGTTCATCCTTCACAATGGATACAAGGACAGAAATACTTGTCTTATTGATCCATTCTGTGAACTGCATGGTAATAGTACCTCACAGGTGACTTTGGGGAGACAGAGTGCAAAGGCAGTGTCAGTTTCTGTGTATATTTTAGACACATTGTAAAGTCTTTAATGCTGGAAGTGCTTGTGGGTTGTCTATGTATAGTGCAAAAATCAACCTAAGAAAAAAGTTTAGGCCACAAATGTTGCCAGATTTTGTATAGCACATATTAATTGTTATACCTTATCTTCTAAGTGCACTGATGTATAAAGATAGCAAAATAGCAAACACTTATCAGCTGCAGACTGTTTCCTAGGAGAAAGTCTGCAGTAGATATCACCTGACAACAATTTGTTAACGGGTGTTACATAGCACACACTGATTAATATGTGCATCTTTTGACAATGGCCTTTATAAGGTAGTATTATTGTTTATATATATTATTGTTTAATGCAATAATGACCTATTAAAGCATATCAGGCTTTCTAAGTGTACTTTAGTGCTGCCTGCTTTATAAAAAAAAAAATCTTTGCTTTGTGAGTGTTCACTTCAGGCTTTTTAATGTTACCAAAAGCTCCAGCATACCCAACTTTAAGTCTCTTACCGTGAACGGCACATTGTTGACATTGCCGACAGAGAAACAGTTGTCACCAGGGTTGACGGCCCCTGTGAGGACCTGATGAAGATTCATGACTCCTTAACAGTCACGTCTTTTTTTTTTTTTTTTTTTTACAAACAGCCGGTCCAAACGACTCTCCGCTGAAACCTTATAAAGGTCATATTCATCTTCATCTGTAATTCCACTGTCAGGGAATTCAGCTTCACGCCCTCACTGCGAAAACAGCAACCAAGAGGTTAAGGGTCAGTGCAATTATTGTCAAGCTTGGAGCACATTAGTGACTACTGGAAATCAAATTTAAACACATAAAACATGACAATGACAAGCACTAGCTCCTCCATTGCACAATACACTACTAAATATTAAAAGACACATACAGTTTAAGAAATAATTATGTGTCTGGGTGCCATTACAATTACTATCTATATCCTTTAGGTAAATGTATACTTAGTTCTGCAAAGCTAATACATTTGTGCCACAATAAAGACCTTTAGCAAAACCAGACAATGGTAATTTAATCAGCAGTAATGCAAATAGGAGTTAATGTACTTAACTTTTTAGGTTAATTTGAAGCCATTGCTAAGTACATAACTGTGCAAAGACTAAGGCAAGAACTGGTTTAATAAACTCTTTATACAATTGTGAAGTCATTAGTTAAGAGTATCATAAGAGGGATACTGAGCAGGTGTCAATAAGTTAATTCAGGTTACACTGTGGAAGCCAGCTACAACTCTTCAATGTTGTTAATCTAGTTTGGCAGCTGCCAGTTTGTTTTATCAGCTTTTTCAGGTCCTATTGGGGTAAAAGAAGTGTCTGCAGGATAAGAATAAATTGATTGTGGTTAATGCAAACTCTAAACATGCAGATTTTTTCTTACAGAACCTAGAGCAGCTTTGATAACCACAAGAGAAGCCAGCCATTCAAATATTATACAGTAATGGCACAACACTTAGACAAGTTGCACACTGCTTTACCAACATGTCTAGCTGACAGTGCAACAGTTAGCTAACCATAAACTATTTTAAAACCGGGGAAATTGGGCTGGTGTTTCCTGTGTTGGAGAAACACATGTGATGAAGTTACACACACACACCATTTCATCAAAACAACTCCAGTGACAACACCTCTAAAGGAAGAGTTTGCTCCAATTTTATACAGATTTTGGAAGTTCATTAATAATCTGGGGAAACATAGCATTAACTGTTTGTTTTTAAGTATCCAAGCCACAACGCTAACTTGAAGCTAGCTGTCAAGTTTACATTAGCTTGCCATTCGCAGTCATAAAATATCTCCAACAACAAACTACGGAAGCAAATAAGAGTCCTTCTTACCTTTACCTTTCCTCCAATTATGTCCCATAGATACAGGTCAAGAGGCAGCGTTTTAGTAGACCTCTCTGACAAAATTAGCCTCCAAAGTAACCTGAATGTATATAATACCGATCCGAGCCTCTCACTTCTCAGGCTAGCGTTAGCGCGCACTAGCCTTGAGCTGCTGTTGAGCAAACTACTGAGCGTCAGAGCTAGCTATGTCACACTTATCAAACACATGATGTTCCTAACAACTTTTACTTGTTAAATCCTTGTTAATTCTGCCTAATATGTAACCATAAGAAGGAGCCAACCTCTCCCCAAGGTTAACAAATAAAACGCCTCCTTAGAGGAAGCTTTACCCAATGTTGAAGATGTGTCATGATGATCATGACTGTTTCTGAGCAATGCATTATGGTCTATGTAGTCCTTGTAGTCGATTGTCGTTTTAAGAAAAACTCCCGAGCCAATAACGTTTCTGCAACACTTTTCATGGGCCATTTGAATTATTTAGGTTTTTTTTTTCTTAATAACAATATCTTGATATATGACATTTGTTTTATTGATTTTATAATAAGCTATATCTCGGCAGTATTGTAGCCTTAAGGCATTTGGCCAGTGTCTTGTGAGCCTTAGAAAAAAAACAAAAAAGTTTTGGTCTAGCTTTTGAATGAACTCTAGTGACTTTTAGCTTAGTTTTTCTGTATTTTCTTAATCTTTTCTGAGGTCTTATTATTTAGAAGCTAGACTAAAAGCGATGTCCATTTTAATTTTTTCATTAAAATGCTGCATATTTGGAGCCCAGAGTAGTTCACTAATTGGCCACATGGCGTCAGTGTGAATCAGCATAAACGCCTTTCAGAAGAATCAGCACATTTTGAATCAGAATAGATAGATATGTGTTATAATTATTCTGGTTAGTGCTGTTTTGTTTATTTTAACGTTTATTCGTTTCTTTTTGGGAATGACATGATTCAGTTTTTGCAGTTACTGAGTGTCAATGTTGAATTACTTTTACTCGTTGTGAGTGTAAATGTGTCAATATAATTTTTAATCATTGTCATTTGGGATTTTGATATCATTTGAGCAACTTTACCCTTTTTGTTTTAATCTAATGTAATGTAGTTTAAAAGGTAACGTAATTGGGCTGGAAAATGACATTCTAATCTGGCAACACCTGTTTCCATTTCAGTACCGTATCCTACGTGGGTCATAAAAGGATGCAACAGAAACTTTTTGTTTTTGTTTTTTAGTTTGATTTCCTCTTTTATAATTGCTTATATTTAACTAGCCCAGGCCTAGAACTTGTGAGGTTGATGTAATTACATCACACTAACAGGTAATAATAGTTTTCTTGTGGCCTTCTGCTCGAGTGAAGCGGCGAAAGGGTTACATTTAAATGAGCTCGTCGAGCCTCTTTTTGACGTAAGTCCAGCCCATTAAGCCCTCGACCAATGTCAGCAGAGTTGACTTTTTGGCATTTGAGCTAACGCTAGCAGTGACACTTTATCCCAGGCTGCATCTTCTCTCTTTATAGCCTAGTAGCCGGAGGTTTTACGGTATTTCCGCTCGGCGTGTCCTCTTCAGTGTGTGTAGCTCCAAAACATGGCGGCCCTCAAAGCCCTTTGCAGAGCGGAGGGTTTATTCCTCAAAAACCTCAATGGTCCCCGCAGACTCTCATTAAACTTCGCCAACCTCCCACTGAGCAAGGTCGGTATTTACGAGGCACGTGTGGTTCATGCACCTGTAAATTGTACAATACACCACAAGTGTGCAAGACGATAAGGTCATTATATTTTCAGGTTATTTGTTTATGTTGTATTCAAATATAATGCTGAAAGTTGTGGTGTTAGCTGCTAATTAAATGCTTTCAGCACGTATTATTTTTTTTCTCGCTTCACTCTACATTGCTTTAAAATATAAGTAATCTTCCCTGGAGTTAACTTGGAAAATTTTAGCAGAGAACCTATAGAGCTAACAAAATGCTATGCTACTTATAGGCTTCCATACATTTCTCTTTCCTTAAATCCTATGCTTCAGGGAACATGCTGAATAAAATACATTGACATTTTTTTATAGGCTGGATAACTTCCCATTTTCCTAACAGTGTTTTCATAGAATTCAGGCTTAAAAAGCAAACAATGAAACAAATAGCTTTTAAAATATATTTACTTAAGATAAACTATGATTAGCAACCTAGGTGTAATAGTTTTTTTATTGCAAGTGTAATAAAGTGTCTAACAGGTGCCATTAAACTTGAAATAGTTTGTTTTCATTTAGTGTTGACCCTAACGGCTCAGAAAAATCAGTTGCTGTCCGATATCATTTTGAAATGTAAAATAGATTCTTTTGTTTTGCTTTTTAACACTTATAAAATGATGCAAGCCATTAAGTTTTGTCAGACTGGAAGTAAAAGGAACACTTTGGACATGCACACACTTTACACTTACGGTTAATTGCCTCCTAATTCTCTCTTGTGGCTATGCTCCAGGAAAGTCTTTTTAAGCCGGTGCACTTGAAAATGACCATAAAAGTATAATTCCAGTTGGCTTAGAGTCTTCAGTTGTTGATTTAAGGCTGATTTGGCAGCGAGTCTGTGTAATCTGCAATCCTTTTGTTGTAGGAATTATTCGGCTCCATTGCTTATTTTCTCCTTATTCAGATGAACAAAACCACATTGGTCATTAAAACCAAAACTGCAGACATGCATCCAACACAGAGCCCAAATTATTAGATTGATAATATAAATGGAGGTTAGACTTAGCTCGCTGACAGGGGGTCTACTCCATGTATTGAATACTGGAAATTACAGTATGGTTTAAAAAACACAGAGATTAAAAGCCACTCATTACATTTCCTCATTTCCTGCAAAATACCTTTAGGAAGTTGCTTTGTTCTCTTTATGTAAATAAAATGCTTCAGTGAAATGTCTGAAATTCCTAACTATCCAACCCAACTCAAGACAGACATAATGCCACGCAAGTCCTGTCAGGTAGCATTTAGTGTTAAACAGGGCCAACAGGAAGACAGACTTACATTGTAGCTTGTGTATTGTGGACATTGCTGTCGTCTCTGTTGTGTCCTGTCAGTTTTCTCAAATTATGCTACAAAAGGTACATATGCTCAAAGGCTTATGAGTTATGTAATTGTTATAACATCTTTCTGCAAATATGTTTTTGACTGCAGCAGAAAAGCATCTCTCCAACCTTACTTTGTGCATGTTACAGGCCTGTGGCTGCTCCTTCTCCACTTCCTCACAGAGACGTTCAGAGTTCTACTCAGATCCAACAGAGGCTGTAAAAGACATCCCTAATGGAGCCACAATTCTTGTAGGAGGTAAAGAAAGCTGCATCCTTATTCAAGTCATTTGAAAAGGGGACATAATTCACAATCCTTAGAACACACTGTCTAGCACTAGTCCTCGTTTTATTAAAGAAGTAAGCCGCTGACTTGGTTATTTTGGACTGCTATTGTTTGAAATTGTGTGAACATACAGGCAGCCTTTTTGCTGAGTTCTCACTTCTGTTCACACACCTGAAAAAAGTATTCTGTTGCAAGTTACTAATTGAACAGTTTGAAAAGAAAGCTACTGAATGAAACATATCACATATTAGTTATCCTTATTTAGTGTGCGGTGTAGTGTCACAAATCCAAATCTGTCATGCACCGACCATGTCTAATACTATTTATAGTCACCTCCAGTGTGACATTGTGGAGCTTTTTCCACTGTGTCACATCTCTGTCCAAGGAAAAAAACAACAACTGGGTTTTAGCACGTGAAATTCAAGAAACATGAATAACCTGTTCTATTGTGTCATTAGGCCCCTTTCAGTCCCTTTTGATAACACAGATTTAAAGGTGTAGTATGTAGCATTTATATGGAAATAAGGTAGATATACTTGTCATCTGGATTCCTCCCTGCCAGTAGGTGAAAGATTAAACAAATAGGGATACCAGGATTATTTGAACTGTATTTGCATGCCATTTAGACTTTCTGGCATTGTTATTTAGTACACCTAAATGTCTCAAAAAGAGGAAATTGGTGAAATCCACATAGAAAACAGGGTGTGCAGATACATTCTATATTACTTTTTTGTTGTAAAGCCATAAGATAGAGATTGGATGATTTATAATGGAAATCTCACTCTCTATGCATCCCTTATTAAACATATAACGATGTGTTTCGTTTCTCGACCGCAGGTTTTGGATTATGTGGAATACCAGAGAACCTCATCAACAGTTTATTGAAGACTGGAGTGAAAGGATTAACTGCTGTCAGTAATAATGCAGGGTGAGTGTGAAGCAAATGTGCATTTTTACAGAGCTATATTCACAAATACAGGTATGTATAATATAACAACAACCAATTTAGAAGCAAAACACCTCTAAATATCCATATATCTATATTGGTTATGATATAAAATGAGTTTGAAGATCTTGTGATGATTTTGATGAATTACATAGCCCTGCAGTAAAAGGTAAATAGTTTTTTTTTCAGCTGTTGTTTTATTACCTTTTCTTCTGCAACTTGAAAACAGTGAGTGTAGGACAGTAGCAGAGCCCTTTTTATTGAAAGAACTTTATTGCCCATCTTGTTGTAACTATAAACAGCTAATGGCCCAGAGAAAACACAAACACAGATAGGTAATCAGTGTTTTACGCACAAAGAAAGGGGTGTGTTACTGTTGTTACTTAAGAGGTCATGTGACAGTGTCTAACAGAAAAGCTTCAAACTGCTTCCAGCTGCTGACATGCTTTTGTTTTTTGTGTTCTGCCTTTTCATCTCGAAGCTGTGGCTTATCTTTAAACACTATTTTGGGACCACAACCTGTCAAATCTACAAATTGGGACTGCAGGGTTCTTCTTTTAAAAAATGATCAAAAAACAAGACTAAAAGTACAGAGTTAACAAATAACATAGCACCTTGCCCTTGGCGAAGGTAACGTCTTGATCTGCAACTTGAGACGTGACCACACACCTGACCGCTCAGCTGATGTTTAAATAATATACTGTCAGGCTTTATATTGAATTTCAACATAGTGAGGATATGCAATTTAGGCAGGGTTCAAACTTCTCTGACATAAAAGTGGAATTGATAATGCCTCACAGAAGTTACTGTTCAATAGGCTTTTCACTTGGACTTTGATTTCTTCAAACCGTGACTCAAAATGTTTGCTTAAAAGGAAATGATATGCTACTGAAAAAGTAGAGCTGACCTGAATTTACTTTGAAAAGGTCTTACACCAGTCGCAGTAATTATTGGGATCAAAGATATCCCATTAACAGAGAAAGGCAACAGAAAAAAGTTAGAGTGTGACATTTTCAGGTTTGTCTTTTGCAAGATTCAGTCTACTCCACATCCCTGTTTGAACTTTGCAGCGCTGTAGGGAACAATGTTGGAAGGAAAAGGCTAATTATGTAACCTTTCTATTTCAGTGTGAAGACTTCAGAAGCGGGAAATATCTCTTTCCATGCAAGCTCCCTCTAATCTGAAGGGATTACTTTAAATCTTTAGCAAAACCTGCCAAATGAGCAGCACATTTCATAGTTTTATTCATACGGAACATAAGAAAATAGAACAACAAATGACTGCTGAAATATCATGTTTAAAGCTGCATTATGTCGTATTTTTTAGTGTTGAACTGTAGTGTTTGCCAAACGCCAACCTTCAGGAGTCTTGGAGGCTTGGTTCAAAAAAATAGTAGCAAAGAGCTCAAAACCTATCATTAATGTATTCCAGTTTTATTTTTAGTCATCATAACCTCTTTGTTGGACTCGTTCTATGCTTTTGAATTTAAATATTCTTTTTTGTCGCAGTCCGTATTGTGTTTTTGCAGCGTTCGGTGAGAGCAGGTAAACATAGCCATTTAAGTTGGCGGAACAATAACACAGTAAGCTCTTTGTGGTGTGTAATATGAGACGAGTGGGATTGAGCGTCACACAAGAGTACTGAGCTGTGACAGAAGCGTTCCCCCCCGCGGCTTTCAATTTATTCTGTAATCAGCCGCTTCAGAGACTGTAAAAACTGAGTGAAACCAGTATAAAGGGCAGCTTTAACTGTGTTTACGGTCATTCCTGGTGCTTACTTTACACTAAACCTTATGTCAGTAAAACTCATGGATGACATTTAAAGACGCCAATGGATTTTTTTAAACATCTTATATATTCCTAGTGATTTTTGTATTATACATTGGAGACATTCATGTAGGAGTGAGACACACAGTCAGTGATGTAGCATAATCTATTTCACCAATCTATAGAGAGTGGAAATGTGTGAGGCAGGATGCCAAGAAATGGAGATAAGAAGATGACTAGGTGGTAATAAACATCTGTAAAGATATGTCAGAGATATTTATACACAATGCTTTTTGGTACTGCACTCTTGATGGATGTTTGTTAAAAGGGAAATGCACTTAATACTCCAAAAATTTACAAAAGTTTATATGTGCTGAAGACAAATTTAAGGACACAGGACATGAGCTTGTGGCCTGTATTCTCTGCCTTGATGGTAAAATTGAGGAGAAAGCATTTTTTCTGCATTTCTGTTTTGTCTCAGACTATATCACACTGTGTAGATTTGCAGCCTCAGGGTCTACTGTCAGTGAATGCACCACTGCTCCTGTTCTGAATGGTGTTTCTTACTGACTGCACTGCTTTACTCGCTGTGTTCACTGTGACCAAGATGTAAGGATTGTAAAATATAATAATGTTCATCAAATGGAGTTTGCATCAGTTGCCAAGTTTTGTCTGAAGGGTAAAATGAGGTGGTAGTATAGTGGATAAAAGCTGAAAGCATTGAGTATCCAGCAAATACCGGTGTCGGACATGGCCTGTGAGGGGATATTTAGGATGTTTTACAGCACATTACATAATATTTGTGTAATATTTGTTGCAAAACTATTGGAAAGGAGTGACAAAAGTCCTGAATTCAGACCAAATAAAGAGTGTTTTGGAGTGACAGAGAGCAGTTATGTGATTTTATGTTAGAATAATTTTGTTTCGTGTGAAGAAGTTGACCAAGTATTTCTTTGGTTGCCCTGTTTTGTTATCTGCTCATAGTTTGGTCTTGCATCATCAGTCAACACAATTCTCTATTGTGACGTTTTATGGCACTTTCTAGTCTTTTTATGACTTATCTGCTGATTAAGCTAATTACTCTCAGGACACAATGACCTTCTTTTCGGCTCACAACCTTTCTCCAAACTGAACGACGTTTAAGCTTTTTGGAATAACATTGATATGAACTGATTGTGTTTTTGTCTTTGTAATAAATCGTTATTGTATTTTCTCCTCAGAGTTGATAATTTCGGCCTGGGCCTTCTCCTCCAGACGAAGCAGATCAAGCGTATGATTTCTTCATACGTCGGGGAGAATGCAGAGTTTGAGCGGCAGTATTTGTCGGGAGAGTTGGAAGTGGAGCTAACGCCACAGGTTGGTGCCCACATAACTTTAAGGTTTGAAGACTCATACTTTCCAGGACTGAAGTAATCCCAGTCATCTATTTTCCTTGACAGGGTACTTTAGCAGAAAGGATCAGAGCTGGCGGTGCAGGGATCCCAGCCTTTTTCACAGCCACTGGTTACGGCACGCTCATCCAAGAGGGAGGCTCGCCCATCAAATACAGCAAAGACGGCAAAATTGAAATTGCCAGTGAGAAGAGAGAGGTGAAAAATGGGCCTACAGCCAGGGCTTTTCATTTTAAATTGGTAGTAAATAAAAGGCATAAAAACAATCATATTTTAGTAGGGTAGGGATAGACTATATATGCCACGTGTCTAAATACTAAGAACAAGGCTAAGTTTATGCTAAATGATTTGAAGTTCTGTTGTTGTCAGAAATACAGTATTGTTTTTCCTCAGACAATCAGGAAAGACAACACAATGATATTTTTTGCCAATTCTACAACTCACAAGGACACAGTTTTAGGACTAAATCAGGGTCTGCAGCATTTTTTTAGTAACTGAGTGAAACCCAGAAGTAAGGATGAATGTGATTGTTTTTGCCAATATCTTTGTGAGTTTTAGTTTGTGGGACAGTGGACTTTGAACGGTGTTGTCATTGTCCACAGGTCCAAGAGTTCAATGGCAGGCACTACATCATGGAAAAGGCCATCACCGGAGACTTTGCTCTGGTCAAAGCATGGAAGGCTGACAGGGCTGGAAATGTTGTTTTTAGGTAAGATTTGATCAGTTTCCACCAAACATATGACATAAACAGAAAAAAAGGGTCTTAAAACCTATTTATCTTGCCTTAATCTCCTGAGCTGTGTTTGCACAACATTTAGCACATGTTGCTGGTGTTATGTGGTGAGGTATATGTGTGTGTAGCTTGCTTTATTACTGGCTGATTTCAATTTCAGAGGGAAAACAAATTTAAACAAAGCAATGAAAACATGGGACTCTGTTTTTGTACAAATGAAAAATGTCAAGGAAGATATTTGATGTACATAAATCACGTAGTTGACAGATAGTTTGTGCTTTTTCTGTAATAACACAACTTTGCATAAGCATAATATCCGTCATATTCTAGAGGAAGTTTTAAAAATAGACTACCAATGTCTAAGGTTTTGGTGTGGACAAGGAAGATGACTCTGGAAGAAGTGATGGGAATTACCAGAGAAAGGGCCAGTATTATCAATTTTGCCTTTTTTTTATTTGGAATATGTATTAAACAGACTTTAATGGACTTATATTAAAACATGTAAATGTTATGTTACCCCATATTTATATTGATATATTATTATCATATGTATTTTTAGCATTTAATACATACAGCATGGTTTATAAATGATGCCAAGAAAGACTGGCTGTAAGGCACAACTAATAGTGATAAAATATATACAAATTAGTGAGATCTAATGAGATCCCAGATTATGGTTATGCTCCTCAGAGGCACAAAGACATAAAGAAAATTAATATTACTGATTTAGCCTTGGTCTATCCAGTGAATACTATTAAAAAAAATAAAAAATGTAGTGGAATATATATCCACTAGATGGCAGTTTTCTCCTAAAATCCTACCATCTCCAACCACACAGTTTGTTACAACATCAATAAAATTAGCCTCCTCATTTCCACTTGTAATGTAGACTGTAGGGCAAACAAAAGATGTGACTCACTCTGGCTGCTTTAAAGGATTATGAGAACTTTTGTCTTTAGATGCAGTCAAAGTACTTGATGATCTTTTTTGTGAGTCCTACAATCTATATAAAGATAATTTTGGAAAGGAAGAGGCTGTATTTATTTGATGTTTGAACTTGATTTGTTGTGCCTTTGTTGTGTGTAGATGTGCCTGAGTCCTTGAAGAGTACCTGACAAGAGGCATTGTTTAATTCACCTCTATGACCCACTGATACACTCCTACTTTTTTTTTTATACAGACTGTTACAACCTAGATGGCATTTCATTTAAATATTTCCTTACCTTCTTGTTTTTTCTCAGGAAAACAGCTAGAAACTTCAATCAACCCATGTGTAAAGCAGCCAAAGTCACAGTTGTTGAGGTAAGCTTGTGTGATTTTTATATAGGTTTAGGCCAAACTGATTCGTAGTATTAGGCATCTACTTATACAAGCACCAGTACTTCATAATACAAACTGAGGGAATGATAAAAAACAAGTAATGAAAATAGACTGCTTTACTCAAGGTTATAGGAACAGGATGCAAGGTTGGAGCTTTGCCTTAAGGTGCTGGGACTAAAGAGAGTTTTAGTTTTCCAAATATAGCTCCTAATCCCCAACAATTTCACAATGTAAATGGCAAAAAATTGAGTGACAGCATCCTCTTTTTTTGGCCGTCGGTGTCATAGCCATTTTCATTCGGAGCGGTTACCCACCTGTCTCGCATTTGTCAGTCCAGAAATGTGATAACTCATCCGGGCTATTGTATGTGTGCGTCTATGTCTCCTTCTCAGCCTTTCCAACACACACAGCTTCACACCTCCCATATGGACACGCAGGTTGATTCAGGCAGAGAAACTATGTGTGTTGTGTGTGTGCGACAGCCATAAAACGCGTCCACTTTCTGGAAATAAATCGGCAGCTAAAGGTCTCTCATAAATATAACAGACTTCCACAAAGGACATTTTCAATTATTCTATGTCTGGACCGGAGATTTAGCTTGCTGTTGATTGGAAATGTCTGCGGCCAAATGGCAAGAGTACATTTCTTTCCACCACAATAAAAAAGTTGGAAATAGCACAGGTAGTAAAGAGTCTGGGATTGGAAATAAGCTTCTCTTTAATCATAACACAATAACCACTGTCCTTATCAGATGATTGTAAAAGCAATTAAGTCATGACATTATAGCATTGTTCATTTTACTACTCAGAGACTTACTGAGAGTAGTTGACAGCAGTGATGGCTCCATGAAATGTGTGTGAGTTGTGATTTTGACAGTGGGGACATGAATAACAATGCAGGGCTGCTTAGAGAGGTGCCATATGAGATGCTCTGCTTTATGAGATGCCAGCGTAATTGGTTGGATTTAATATTGAAATGTCTGCCTCAGCGTCTGTGTGTAGGCTGAATTACCTGCTCGGGTCTGAGTGGATACAATTGTTCCTGGCTGAGAGATAAACACAGTATTTACAATATGTATTATGCTAGGGTTTCTGGTCTTACTTATACACTTTAATTTTAAAATGCATTACTTTGGCTGTGCTTGAACTACTTCAGCAGGTACGTTTTGTTAAAAATGAGTCTGCTTGCTCCAGGGTTTCCTATGGTGTCCCTTGTTGTCTTCTTCGATTTGTTACACAAGAGGAATACAATGCAAAATACATTAGAATCTATGAGGCAGTCATGTCAACCTATAAACTGACTTTAGATAGGTATGTGTTATAGAGTTAGTTAGTTATAGTTATATAGTTATAGTTAGATTAGGTTTGTATTGTTTACGATGGGAACAGGTTTGATGTTGATTGCTAGAACTGAGCATGTATCATGTATATGGTTCCTTTATATGGCAGTAGAACAATATCCACAAACCATAAAAGACCTAATCAGGGCTGATAGTAAAGCAATATGTTTGCATTGCCCCCATTAAGGGCCTCTTTATCTTTGATCCTGAAACTATTACAGTCTCTGTGAAAATAATTGTATCTTTAGGACCCTGTGCAGGCCCAGCCATAAATCTGCTGATAGGAGTCAATATTGACCCTCTCTGTGTGTGACTGGTTTAAAGGGAAACAGCCCAGGCCTGATCTGATCTAAGCCTGAGGCTATTGACTTATCATTTTACATAAATCAACTTGAATTCATATTACAAAGGCCACAAATGGTGTTGGAAAGCCAAATTGCAAACAGCATTTTGAAAATTACCAGATCATCACCAGCTCCTGCCATTGTTGCTATGCGACCAAATACTTCTATTCAACTCTTGAGTGTGCCATGGTTTCCAGCTGGTTTCAGTTATTCTCTTATTGCAGGTACAGGGAAGGCCCAGTGCATTATGGGATACAATACACTCCACAGAATCAGAGAGCTGTTTTCTGCTGTTACTCAGTCATCAGTCAACAGTGAATGACTCAACTTTATTTTGTTACTGTTATTATTCAGTGGGTGTCAGTGTGTCAGTTACATATCGATTTAAACACTGGATTTGACTGTGTTTTAGGTTTGACAGCAGTGTAAATGACCTTCATCATCACAGTCTTACAATAACACTGAAAAACACTGTACAACACTTGCAGAGCTAAGAGACTCATATTTTTTTTCTAATAAGTAGAAAAAAGTGACTTGCTGTACGAAATGGGTTTACTCTTGTAAACTTGTCTTTGAAATGATTTTAGTCTTTTGTGTGATATAATATAATCATATAATGGCTTGCTGTATTTTTTTGAATAAGCAGGTGATATTTTTCATGTTTTACAACAGATACTACGCCTTGTTGAGTTTTCTTCCCTCATTCTCCGTGCACCCTTGACTAACTCCATTACTCAAGCTACTGTAGGCAAATAATAATGAATCTACCCATTTTACCCACCATTTCCTGCCTAAAGAGCTTTATGACATTGTAATGGATGTCATAATCTTTCTATTAATTCGCATGCACTGATGTTGTAGGTCAGGAACAATAGACGACGGTTTTAAAGGGATAGCCTACAGCATTTCATTTAATGAGGTCAATAAAAGCTACACATCAGTTTCCAAATTATCCATTACAGTCAATTGAACTCCATTTACATCAGTACACGCCAACAACTTTGTGTTGACAGTAGTGGGAATGTTCTAGCTTTGAGCTGAAGCATATCGAGAGAAAATGGTGGTAATTGCAGGGCTAGGCCACAACCACAGCAAATTGCTTTAATATCAAAAGACAGATGGGTTTAAAAGCTCTTGGCATGTTTTCTATTCGGTGTACATATGCTTGTTTGTATGCAGACATTGTAACAAAAACCCTACACTGACATGGTTAGTAATACTTGTCTTGTGAGGCATCAGAGGGAATTTAAAACAAAGTGGAAATTCAGAAGCACTAAATATTTCTGTAGGGAATGTAATATTTATGACATGGATTATTTGGGGAAAAGGTGTATTGTTAATATGTCAAGATCTAAGACTTGAGCATATGCTAATGATTCATATTTGTATAATATCACCAGACAACACAAACTGTGGTTCTGGGTTGCCTGTTATACCAATGTGTGCCACTAGATGGAGTCTTGAGCCTAGTCTTGCACAAACAGGACACTATTATTTGTTTTAAACAACATATCATTGACATTATGTGATGTGGTTGTGGCCTAGCCCTGCAATTACCACCATTTGCTCTCGATATGCTTCAGCTCAAAACTAGAATGGTCCTTCTACTGTCAACACAAAGTTGTTGGTGTGAACTGTTGTAATGGATCATTGCGAGAGACAGAGACATGATGTGGTCTATGAACCAACAGTGTGATTTGCAATTGTTTTTAAATGTGAAACAAAATTAATTTTGTGTGCTCATTTTGTCTTTGTGCTTGGTTTGTCCTCTCTGGGTTGTTGTAGGAACAGGAAGTAGTGGAACTAACGGGTCTTTGGATTGGGTTTAATTGAGCATTTTGTTCAACTATATTCTACATCATTTTATACAGTACACTTTTAACCCTACGGCTAATTGTAATTCAGAGTTCTGTGGATGTATGTGTTCTGATCCAGCACCACCATTTTGAGTTAATAAATGTAATGCTGCCCAAAGCACATACAACCACGGCAATATTATTTCATGGTTTGAATTTTAATGGTTGTCACATCACTATTTTGTGTGTTGGACTGAATGTAGTCAGATGTAGATCCTAATTAGGTCTTATGTCATAGTTTATTTGTGTGGCACATGAATGGGTAGCCTTGTTTATTTGACATAAATGATTATCAGAACAGTAAATATGACAAGAAGCACAATTAATGCCAATTTTGAGAGGTTCTTGTTGTTTTTTTAAGGTGCAGTGTTGTTTTGAGTCGTCACTGGACTAGACTTCATGTGCTTTGGTGTCTGTGTCGGATTGAAAATGTATTTTTAGCTCCTTTAATGTTGTCAGGTTTTGCTCCGACTGGCTGTCTCCATACAGTCTGTCATTGCAGGGCAAGATTCCACTGAGAGAAACCAGATTGCTTGTGTTGTCAGTAGTCTGCTTTAGAGGATGGAGCTGGAGCTGAGCCCCGCAAGTGGCAGCAGAGCATGGCCAAGTGCCCACATCATTCTACACACACACACAGGGAGGAAGATGGAGAGGCTATAAATACCCACGGGTAATGAGAGTGCAGTGTCGTTGTCATCCTCAGGACGGTAGCCGCACCATCTCTTTACCATGACTGTCACATTATAGTAGGCAAACAAACACGTATGATGGATTATAATCTCATCTGACTTTGCAAATTGATTATTAATCGCTTTCTCTGCACTCTGCACTACAGGTCTGTTAGCTGTCCGATGTAAACCTGACAGTCCCGTTCTATTTTTGTGCATACTGGAAAGTTTTTGTAGTAATGGTTGTCAAAATGAGATATAATTTGTCTAACTCATACAATTGGTTTAGCTGTCAGTATGCAGTTAAATATTTACTCTGCAGAATCCAAACTTATAAATATACCTAGTGGCACTCATAATGAACTGTTTTATAAACCTCCACACTTTACTTATTCAAATACTGTCAGCACAATGATCAATTCAGTTGTCAAGTTGTTTGGTACTTGTGTGTGAGCCTCTTTGAAGTAGATATAGTCAGAAAGCATCCAGTCTTTTGATCCTTTCTTCTTCACAAGACTGCTGAAGAACAGATCAGACTGTCTTTACATACACTACATGCACATAAACACGCAATCAAATGTAAATCTTGTTAAAAGTTTCTTCACCTTGTAGCTGTATATTGGTATTTTGCCTACAGAAATTGCAAAAGGACTTCAGCATGTTAGGGGTTTTCTATCAGACAGAAGAAGATAAAAGATTATGTGGTTTATTTAACCTATGATACAGAAAAGTGTTCCTGCTGTAGGCATCTTTGGCCTTGGTCATGATATGGTACAGTTTAGTTTGGCATGGCACAGTTTGCAACCGCTACCCTTGAAACTAGTTCTTATAAATACTGACATTATACCAGTGATACAAAAGCTTTCAGTCTCTGTATGATATATAAAGTGACTGTGATTATTGTTTTGGCCTTTCTTCTGGTAAACAACCATGGCTACTGCTACATCCAGGTGTTCCACAAAGAGGGATCTCTGCCCTCTGCTGGCAGGGAGGCTTGCCTCTTATTCCGCCCACTGCAGCGTTAAGCATACATTAAATAAGCCAAAACTGCAAAGTGACCTAGCAGTGTTAGTTATTTCCAGAAATCTATTTTCATTGTTTACCATTCAGTTGGAGATAAACAAGATTTGACAAAGCTTATACAAAGACGAAAAAAGCACAAACTCTTAAAAAAACTGCCTGTTGTGTCCCCAGAGGGCACTTTGATTCCCTCTATCCTCCTGCCAGCTCACTTCATGCCTCGCTCTGCCCTCATTGATGTGAAAATCGTTCCACTGATAATATCGATGTGTGTGTCGGTGTGTGTGCAGCTGTTCACCTGCACCACACACCTGCTCATTTGTGTGAGTGCGTGTTGTATTATTTTTCTGTGTTTACCCGTCCCCGGTTTGTCAAATCTCTTGTGTGAACTACATCTGAGCGTGAATGTAGCCGGGACACATCACCTAGATGAAAGGCAGCCAGGCTTTTTATGTACACTGCGCATTTAAATTGTATGAGCCGTTATTGTGATGTGACTTTGCTTTGGAAGTCTAATTGAAAATCGAGATGAATGCATGGTTTGTTTTAGTGTCGACACAGTAATGAAACACTGCGCCGACACTGTCTAAGCAAAGGGACAAAATATGGGGCGGAAACAGTGTTAATTAAGTTATCAAAATACGTCATATACCCAATATTTGATAGGATTTTGCCTGCTCTGTTCTGCGACAGTGCCGTAATGTGATGAGCTCAGGCTTTCTTGATGAAGACGTCTATTGAAATCCTCATTCGTACAAAAGACAGATCAAGCCCCCAGAGAAATGAGTAGGCGGTGTGTGTGGGAACGCAATCCATCGCTGCTACCAATCTCATCTCGCACGGCCTCGTTTTCATCCGAGTTTTACCATAACCCTAACGAGAGGAGGAGAAAAAAAAAGCGTCTCAAATCACTTTACAGGGTCCTGAGTGGCCCCATAGCTCACCGCAGACCAAAGCCCGCGTATCCATGACAACGCTAAGATGGGATCCACTCTTAGCGCTCGGCACCGGCTGAGAGCAGTCAATGGCTGAGGCAGGAAGTGCAGATAAGGAGAGATTCAATTCAATTTGCTGTGAACGGCTGCTTGCCCCTCATGTAAATGGAATAAGTAGGTTATACTCGGCCGTGCAGAAAACTAGAAGGGAGGGCCAGAATTATATTGTCATGGTTAAGTCCCCTTTTGGTCTCTAGAGGGGTGATGAGGACGCAAGTGCTCGGTGGCTCTCCTGTTCATTTCGAGTGCTTTAACCCCTTTCAAGGATCTCCGAGAAGATAAAAAAGCTCACTCTTAATACCTTCACACTTCAGTCAGGATTCTTATGTGTTAAAATCCTATTATATAAAAAAAAACTGCTCTGACTGCAGCTTACAAATTCTTGCATTTCCACTTAAACACCTGTATAAGCACACCCCTGGGCTATGTTTATAATAAATTATGTGGTTCCCTAAAGCAGAGAGAAATAGAGTGGCATTTGTTATGGAATTCTTATCCTAGAAATGCTGTCCCAGATCTGCTTGAATCAATTGTTAGCTTGAAAGAAATTTCTTCTGTTGTTTTTGTACATGACGGTGCTCCATATTTTAGCTTTGAAAAGTTTTAGAGCAGCTTTCCAAAAGTGAGAACTGAGGATCAAGTGTTTTCTATAGAATTGCAAAAATGATAGACGCTATTTTTTATATACAGTAAATATATTTTAATTGTCAGTTACTCTATTTTTATATTAGAGTCTAGTCTAGTCTTTTTTTCTTCTTCAGTGGATTTAAATGTCGCTTATTATGTTTTTTTCACACTACTCTTTGTTTTATTTAATTACATACCCTTTTGCTGAGCTCATGCTGCTGTAGTTTAGCAAGATAAGAAAAGAGATGGTCTTTATGTAGCAGGGAAATTCAGGAGACAACAGAAAATAGAAAAGGGCAAGTGATAGGAAATAAAACCTACAGAAAGGGATTAAAATTGGAACTGTCCATTAAGACTTTAGCACCTGTAGTTAGCAAACTTAATCATGTATCAGCATCAGTATCAGTCTGCACTAGAACAGGTCTGTCTCTATGATTTCCAGTTTGCCACACTTAATAGGAAGTCATAAAAACATAATGACACCAATTAAGCTGTAAATTTCCCAAAACCTTGAAAGAATAAAAGGGTTTCACTTTGGGGATATGTAATAAGTCTGGATATAAGTAGCTTAATATTATTTATCACATAACGGGGATGTGTATTGACCTCTGTGTTTGTTTCAACAATACCCACCTGACCTCGAGTACCCTCTGCCACAGCCCCCTTTCTCTCCCTCACCTCTAATGCCAGGATCAAGCCTCGTCTCCTGGGCTCGCTGCGTCAGATGATCCTTTTTTTGCTTTCACTCAGCCAAGACTCCACCGACTGCACAGGCTGCTTTTACTGGACACAGTAATGTTGTGAAAGGAATAAATTCAACACCTCCCACACATATGTACCTTCTCCTCCTTTTAAAAGGCACAGCGGTAACACATTTGAAACTTGTGACAACATATTTAACAAGCAGACATTTTTATATGTCAATGTTGTACCCTCATTTAAAGATTTCCTTCTTTAAGACCCTAGTAAAACCAAAATAATCTTCTTAAAACTAACCCTAACCTGCTGCTCTTTATCTGCCAATCTTTTAAATTTCATAGCTGGGTAGGTTATTTACTGATAGAGTGATGGTTTTCTTATCTGAACTGGAATCAAATGTGGACTTGGGACATTTTGCTGTGTTTGTCTGTGTAGGTGGAAGAGGTGGTGGACGTCGGGACATTTGCTGCAGAGGATATCCACATACCCAGCATCTACGTCCACAGGGTCGTCCAGGGAGGCAGCTACGAGAAAAGGATTGAGGTACAAAAGAAGACCTAACAAAAGCACATCTCTTTATGATCCAGTAGCTACAATACAGCTTCCAACTGTGCACTCAAATTGACAGCAGTATTTCAAGCATTTTCCTGCACTGTTGATTATTTGTAGCTGCAAGCTGGCATTAATGTCTTCCATCTGTATAACTGTACATTTCTCTAGTTTGAGTGTAAATGATGCAACCGATATTAGCTCTGATACAGCTGATTATCGTGAAATTGTGTTTTTTATTTCCTTGTCAAGAGTATGACTGTTTTACACTAACAGCCAGGAGACATTATGCAATTTCTGGACTTTTTGAGACTGAGAAAAGCTTTTTACAATGAAATTAGTAAGGGGATGTAGGGATGTCCATATACCACTTTTTCAAACTCATTTCAAAGTACACAGTACTGATTCGATTAAATTAGTATTTATGAACCATACTTATTGCAGTGCCATGTTGATGAAGACTTGTTTTTAAGGAACCATACTTTGCCCTTCCCCTAACAGGATGAATGAACTGGTGGAATTGATGAAAAGTGCCCATAAGGCCATCTCTAAGAACGAGTACAAGTACAAAAAGCTCTGATATCGGTGAATACTCATGTCTGAACTTGCAAGTAATGGTCCTATACAAAATTTAACATGGTCGATGTTTGCAACTCTCTCCAATTGTGGCTCTGACCTGCTTAATATTAACACACCAAACTTCAGAGTTATTCTGACCAATAATCTCTAGGGACAAGTCTTTCGTCTAGACATGTCGTCTGACTAAAATTGGGGACAAAATCTCTGTAAAAAATCCTGTACTGTGTAGCCTCAGAGCACACGGAGCAGGTGCATGCTCTGATTCTATCTTAGTCATGTTTACTCTGAATCAATAGCCATTTCCGTCAACATTATGTACATTGTTCCTCTGCTGAAATAGTCTCCCAAGTTCCTGTCACACTTTTCCCTTATATAGTGCCATCTGTTTGTGCTTTTTCAGAAACGCACTGTAAAGAAAAGTCAAGAGGATAAGCCCAAACCAAAGAAGGACTCAGACATTGTTCGGGAAAGGATCATTCGTCGAGCTGCTCTGGAGTTTGAAGATGGAATGTATGGTATCCTTTTGGGGAAAAAAAATACAAATATAGTTATCCCTTTTAGCTGAACATGACTTTGACTCGAACAAATCAAGCTCAATCACGTGTTGGACATTGGTCAAGGAACAATGTGTCTGATCATTTCGACACACTAATGACTAATTATAGCTTTTGCACCAGTTGATTGCACTGGAAAATTATGGACTGCACATGTAATTTTTCATCCCTCATTTACATGATATTGTCAAAGCATTTGTCCTTCACATGCTTTTTAGGCGCCTGATTTGTCATTAACAATTCAGTGGGTTTTGAGCTGTATCACATTCTGTTGCCATTCAGCGTGACACATTTGGGATTTCTAGATAATTATGTGGGATTGAGGCAGCACAGGTCCAACAAAATCTCAGAGATGGTTAAATAAGACCTTGTGCAGAGCATGGTTATTTCTTGTTGTTGCATTGCAGTCCTTTGTTTTATTTTCTGATTGTTATAACACAATTGTCTTTAACTCAGAACCATTCAGCCAACCTCGGTATAGGAATCCCAATGCTGGCCAGCAATTTCATTAAACCTGACATTACTGTACACCTCCAAAGTGAGAATGGGATTTTGGGCCTGGTAAGATGCATTCAAGGTTCTCCTTGGCACGTTTCCACTTGAACGGTACAGGTCTGGTTAGTACAGCTTGTGTTTCTATTGTCAAAAGGGATACAAAGCCCAAAAGTACAAAATCACTTAACCCTATCATACGTTTTTTTGTCATTCAGTCGTTGCTCTATGGTTGCTTGAAAGGAAACACTGCTGTCTGCTGATTGGGGAATAAGGAATTGAGCGAAACATGTGAAACAAACAAAACTACAATGATTTCTCAAAAAAGCAATGTAATTTTTTCAATTGACTCAAGCAAGGTGCACATTAACAACAGCTTTTTTGTTTTGTCAGGTTTTTTTTGTACTTGCTTTCATAATACAGTGCTAATACACTGCCTTTGCTGGCTACATTGCATAAAAAAACAGAACTTGTGACACAAAAAGTGAGTCCTTAATACTGAAATGGTGCAGCTCTCTGAATTTAAAGAGGAAAGCAAGGAATCAAGTTGACAACTTTTTTTTCTACTGTTTAATGCAGCAGTACAGGGCTATACATTCAGCCTCTCAACACACACAAGGATTTACTCACAAATTCACCAAATTCATTCAAATACAACCACATTTTTTGCATGACATCATAGTTTGTATCGCCAGTGTTACACACCACAGTGTTACACAAGCCTCTTCAGTGTTTACCCAAACCAAACTGAGCTGTACTGACCGACCTATGCCGTAGCTTTTATCTTCTCAGGTTTTAATAATATGTACTTCAGCAGAATACTCTTGAGTTTATTGCCTCTCTCATTTAAACTGTATAATTTCTCGATGGCTGTTCTCATTTACATTTGCGTAGCACATTGTTGCACTGTATGACACTTGTCTTTTCAAATTTCCTTTTCCTGGCACTTGTTATTTCCCGGCTGAGTTTTTAACAAAGGCTGCCGTAGCTATAGAGTGACTTTCCAATCAGTTGTGTTGACAGGTGAGTGTCGGAGCCTATGCTAATGCTTTATTTGTCAAAGTTTCTTTTAATTATGAGTGCCAGATTTAAAGCGCTGCTCCACTGCCCGCCTCTTCTCGCTTTTCTCCTCGCTCCCTTTTGTTGAACAGAGAGAAAATCAATGTCTCATCTAATCGGAGAGATTGTGTCTGCCTCTGCACTGAAAGATCTGGGCTGGTCAGGCTGAGTGACATGTGTGAGTGTCTACCTTTGTGTGTGTGCATCTTGTTTATTTTGGTTTCTCATTGTGTAGGGCCCATACCCCACTGAGGGCGAAGTAGATGCAGACCTGATCAATGCAGGTGAGAGCTGTTACCACCGATGTATTACAGCTTTACATAAATAGGTTTTTACATGGTCTATTGGTGTTGCTGGCTGCAGTCTATTTAAAATGAAGTCTGCTACAGTATGCAATGTTTTCATCACATGCACACATACAACAAGCTCTCAAAAAAGAGATGGTCCAGTGTGCTTGTTGGGCTACCAGGCGTGTTTACTTTGAATCAGTGGTGACAAAAAAATCCCTTGGAACAGTGTCTGGGTGTGTTCACACTTGTAGTCTGCTTCATATAGTTTGCACCAAAACAGAAAACGATCCACTTAGTTCGGTCTGTGCTAAAAGCTCCTGTGCACCAAGCGTTCACAGCTAGAGTTTTAAACTGTGGACCATCCTTTTGTGTGAAATGCCTTTTTTAAGAAACACACTAGATGATGCTGTTAGCTGAAATGCTAATAAGGTTTGTTACCATTGCATTTTACAACACCTTCTCAACGCTTCACATTTCCCTCTCCTCATTTCATTTGGGGGTACAATATTGTTTCCTTTTTTCTGCGCTGTAGAAAACTAAACTTAACGTGATGTTTTTGTCGCCAATTAATGATCCTGTTTGGGCTCGTCTGTGGTCCACTTGAGGGTTACACTTTAATCGAACCATACCAGAGTTCAGTTGGAAGTGCTCTGCAACCTCTGTTTTGAAGCGGTCTTGGAGCATGTTTGGTACACACTGAGGTTCATACAGTAGCATTCACGCTTATCCAAGTGAACCGCGCTAACAGAGCAACCGCACCAGACTCCGTTTGAACACACACTCTATTGCAGTGCTGGCTAAGTCTCCATCTTCTATGTTTTGAACAGTGCTTGTTTAAACTGGACCAAAAAGCACAACTGCAATAAGTTAAAAAAATGTTAACTAGTCATTTTTCACATATAACCTGTTGTTTTATGTACAATTCATCCTGATGTCCTTTTTAATGTTGCCCTTGTTCTGCAGGGAAGGAGACTGTCACTGTGCTCTCTGGTGCTGCTTACTTTTCCAGTGATGATTCATTTGCCATGATCAGAGGGTAAGGTTTATGTGAGCTTTAAAAATGTACACAGCTACCACAGTGGACACCATTTTTTATTTTTTAGTATTTGGTGTAATTTATGCCACCAGCAAAAAAGAAAAAGTGCCTTTTGATATAAGACAGGTATCTCTTAATAGTTTCTCGCCCACACAGCCTGTTGTCTATAACCATAAAGCAGGATTTGACCACAGGACATGGCCGCAATTTGTAACAGTGGATAATAGCTACTGTCACCAGTGAAACTAGACAGCAGCCGTGCCAATATTCCCAAGGCCTCTGGTTCTTATTGATTTGCCAGCTGTCTGAGATTGCCCACCCGCGCTCCCTACAGCATCAGTTCTGTTTGTCCACCCAGTGAAAATCCAATAGCGCTCATAAATAGCACTGTCCTGCCACACAGCAGGGACTAAAGCGGACCTACACTGGCTGTGTACGTGTGCTGTTAAATAGCCTAGAGTCAAAGAATTACAATTACTTAAAACACATTGCCTTTTCAACAATAATTATTGCAACTTGAACGTCTGCACTTTAAAGGTCACTTATGTGTTGGGGAATATTTGAGCTGCCCTTAGAGCTGAGAGAAACCGCAAGAGAAGGAAGGTCTGGAGACTTTCTGGATGTCTTAGGGAGGAGAAGTTTATTTACCATCAATAGAGTGACAGTGAACATTCAACACAGTGTAACAGCATTGATCAATCAAGCCTGGCTATGCTTCCTTGGGAATAAGATTTTGTGTATGTCAGTATGGAGCCATAACATGGAAAGATGTTTACACAGCTGAGGTATGCCTTGTAATTGAGTTGTCTGTTTGGCCTTGACGTAAAGGGAAGAAGCTGACCTGGTGAGTCTGTGACAATTTTAGACCAACATTACATTATCACTATAGACAGGCTTTGTGTGGATTTCAGGAACAGAAGTTAAGTGAACGGCAGTACATTTTTGATAAACAAAAGGATATTAGCCACCAAAAATAGCAAATATCAGGTGATTTCGGCAACTGACTAACACCTGCATATTATCAGAGTGGGTAGAGAACATGAGCTAGTCGTTTGATATTTAGCTGTTTCTTTCACATAAGCATTTAGGCTACACCAGCTAAAGGCTACAAGCTCCAACAGAACACCAAGTAACATGGAAGACCCACACTTATATGTGTATTGTATTAAAAGCTGTGCTTCCTCAAGACTGTTAAACCAAGATCTGTTTGACTAGATTAACCTGTGTATAGCTTGGTAAAATGCAGGTGACCTTTAAAAGCCTATATGTGGTCCTATTCAATCTATTTGTTGTGGGGCAAATATAATTAGTTTCTTGAGCATTAGGTACACACTCATTTGATGCAATGAGTATCCTTGTTACTAAAACATCACAGAGGAAAAGAAATGAATGATATGATACATGATTATGTTACATTTTCATTATTATGATGATTATGGGGTTATTATGATGTTAGTTTTCCACAGAATCTGCCAACATGCTTAAATGATATAAACATTATTTGATATTGCAAGGAATGTGAAATGTGTAATAAAAATGCAAATGAGACTAATAAAACTCAACGAAACAGGTCATAAGCTGTGCTGTAACAGATGGGAAGATAATTATATTGTGAAAACTCTGTTTGTTGTGATCTGAAACACCCAAATACAATAGCTATACATTCAGTTGACTGTAAATAGGCTGAATAATTTCTTATTTCTTGTTAACTTTTTTTTTGTCCGTTTAAGTAATATGTTTAATGTGGAAGGTGGAGCTTTATGTCACATTTAAATATAATACTTTTTGCTGTAGATTAATTTATTAACTGTCTGTAGTGTTTGTGTAGGATTTATAGACTCAAGCTGGGTTTTGCTTGCCTATGTCTTTTTTATAACCGTATATGTGGCTTTAAATATAAGGTACATTGATTCAAAAACTGACAGCTGTCTTCCTTTTGTTCCCTTGTTGTGTTCAGGGGTCACATCAACTTGACAATGCTGGGAGCCATGCAGGTATCAAAACACGGAGACCTCGCCAACTGGATGATCCCAGTAAGTTATTTTTCTCCTACATTCTTCAAAAGGACTGTACAACATTGGAAGATTTCTCATGCTTTTTCAGTTTTGGCTTCTCATGATTATGCACAGTTCAGATTAGATTAGATAGCAGCTATATTACTCTTGCTCTAAGTGATAAATAATCATTGAAATAACTGATTTCAATTTGAACTGAAGTCATTTTGATTATTTTGACCATCATTTCTATCATGCACTATTATATACATTTTATCATGGCTTCTGTAAAAGAGATATCTGTTACGGTAATGGCTTGTTTCTTTACACAAGAGGCAGGCTTCAGCGTCTTAATTTACAACATTAATCAAACCAGGAAATGCCATTCATGTGCAGATGCTATCTTGTCATATTCCAGAGTGTAGGGATGTGTCTGTCATTTCAGGGGATTTGGGGTAATGTGTGTGAGTGCTACGTGATAATAGGTTGACGCGTTATTGCTCGATGTTTCGTCAGGTCAATTGGACTTAAGACCAAGGTCAAGTATCCATTAAAACCTGTTTATTTGTGAAAGCAAGAGAGCTGCAGTGCTTTCCTGCTCTACTGCAGTGGATATACGTGTTGTTTTAGCTCGTGTTAGTGCATCTCCTTTCAACAGACAACAAAGATTATTTTAGAGCAAGGACACTAAAAGACCTTGGAGTGATTCATCAAAATTAAAATCTGACAGTTTATTGCACTAGGACCAGCTGTACTTTTTTGCCACGTTTAATTAATTAAATATCCTCTTCACCTATTCAATTAGTTCTTGTTTGTCTAACGTGAGTGCTAATTAAGTGGTGCTTGATTAAGCGCTTGATGCGGTTATTAAAGACTTGCAGTAGCACTTTTTCACTCAAACTCAAATGGCCACCAGCATAAGCAACCTGTTTTTAGCAAATAAAGCTAGATTTATGCAAGAAACACAGGAAAGAATAATGCTGAAAAGGCAGCCTGAGTTGGTTTTGTGACTGGTCTCATTGATGTGTTCCTGTTTGAAAGTGTGAAAAAGGCAGAAGGTAAATGAAAAGTCTAGTGGGCTGACTGTGCATCTTGCGATTTTAGGAAAGCAGGTCTCAGATAGGAGAGGGAACCACTCCTCACTCTTTAATTAGATCACCAGACAAGAGGGACATTAGAGTGTATGGATCCTTGAAGTACTAAGTGGAAAATGAAGAAGAAGCCATGATGACAAACTATTAAATACTCAATAATCAGACGACTATAAATAGTAAGTGGAGAATTACACCATTTATATAGTGCTTTTCTATGTTTGCACAGTCAAAGCACTTGATCCATTTACCCATTTACTCTCATAAACACTCACCAATCTTACACAAGTTAGGCTAGTTGTAGCTCAGTAATAGGACTTGTTATGGAGTGGTGATTCTATTGCAGTACTTGGGGTTGTACTTATCAACAATGGAGTCCAAAGGGGCCAATTACTCTTGATGGCATTCTCCACATTGTTGGCCTGTTGTTTGAATGATTGGAAATCTCCTTCGTCTCCAAAACATTCAATTTCAATTCAATCCAATTCAATCCAGTTTATTTCTGTAGCCCCATATCACAACAACAATTGCTTTAAAGGGCTTTACGAAAACAAAATGCGGCAAATAGACAAACAGGCTGCACTAGACAACACCCCCTGTCCTTAGACCATCAGGGTAACAGGAAAAACAAAAAAAAAACAAGACATGAGAAAAATGAGAAACCTGAGGGAGAGCCACAGAAAGATTAATCCACTCTCAGGACGGACAGGGCTTGCAATAGATGTGTCCATTCAGAAATAGTCCATCACCTCACAATTTATGTTGGGTTTATGAAGTAATATCGGTCCTTCAATTAGAAAAACGTATTATTCTATCATTATTCTTACTTTCCTGTGATTATACTTTATATACCACTATGCACTCTTCTTTCAGAGCCACTGCTACTCCCACTAGTTGTACATTGTCTGTGTATATAGCCCTTTCTTTCTTTTTAGTGCTATTAGGGACTAAAAACATGTTATATTCTATCACATTCACCCAGTTGCACACTAACATTTGGACAGCCACATTTTATTCAGCACATTGGAGACAAGTTTGGGGTTCACTGCCTTGCCACTATTACAATGGCTGTGTAAAAGGCAGAAGTGTAATTGAACTGCCAACCTTTACCCTACTCCATCCATTTCCATTGGTCCATTGGCAGTGGTCTAAGCAGAGACGCACAGACTTCCCCCTCCGCTTGACGCTTCCTCCAGTTTCTCCTGGGGAATAGCGAGGCGTTCCCAGGCCAGCCAAGAGACAAAGACATGCCCTGAACACCTCCCCAGGAAGGTGTCCTGGAGGCATCTGAAACTGATGCTACTCTGAGCTCCTCACCCTGTTTCTAAGAGAGGGCCCATCTTGTCCTTTTGGTCCTGACCCAGAGCTCATGACCATAAATGAGCGTAGTCTCTTACCTATGCTCAAAACGCAAGGTACCTAATATTACCTTGCGTTTTGAGCTTCAAGTAATATTTTCCAAATTGTGCACTGGGGTGACCACATTCAACAACACTCTTCTTCGGCTCCCATCAGAGTAATATGGCTTGATCCCCTACAGTCCATCCAATTTTCACTCCGACACTAAATCCCCATCTCCAGCTATTAAAGATTTACCTTGGATACCACACAAAATGTTCCCTGTCTCTCCGAACTCCTCCTGCATTTAATGGACCCGGTGGTTCACTGAAGTTGCAGCTAACAAATGTGATGTTCTGTGATTATAGTTTTGATGTTGCATCTTACTCAAATTTGTGCAGCTTAAATATCTGTTGCTGATCATAACACTGGATATTATATACTAAAACATCATACAAATGGATCCTGAGCAGTGTTCTCACCTACGCTTCAATCTTCATCATACCGTCTTTTTGAAAGGATGGCTAACGACAATTACATTCCCCACCTTCTGTGATAATGAGAATTATTCACTATCTAAACACGGGTACACGGCGTGAAATTGGAAATGTTTTACGTAGGAGTCGGGATGCAGTACTCTCAGCGTGAGGATGTTGAATTTCAGTGCTTTTAATATGCAGAAAGCTGATGATCATTTTCCAGCTGAGAGCTTTAAAATGCTTTTACATCACCATTCAGCCTGAAATCTTTGGGAAAGCAGCGCAATGACAGGCAAAACAGAATAAGAATCATTTTCGGGTTTGATGAGATTTTATTCTCAGGGTCTTGTTCTCACAGAGACATAACACCAACATTATGATGTATTTACTAAGGCTGCACAATATATTTCAAATTTATTGTTACTGAGATTTCAAAACACTCAATTTAACACACTGTTGGCATTTCACTCTATTAGTCCAGTCACATGTGCATGCCCGGGCTATTTGATGTTACAAACAACTGGCCAAGACAACTAGGCGCCGACTGTCAGCAGCAAACCAAAAGCAGCAAGACACCAAACCCCTAATACATTTATAATATCATAAATAACATAAAATCTTCTATATCATAGTAATTTAAACTATCACAAATCAAGTCATTACATTATTTATGAATACGTATCACATTTCCTTATATTGTGCAGCTGTAGACACTGGAAATTACACCACATCCACTGCCACTGTCCGGATTCTATGCTTCCTCAACTCTGTCCTCTATGGACTACAAACATGATACTGGTATTGTATATATACTTGTTCACATATTGTGCTTATTTACTGCATGACCTGTCTTTCCTGGGATTGGACCTCTCCTTCACCCTGAGGTTTCTCCGTTTTAAAATGGCTGGGGTTTTTTTTGTTTCTTTTTCCCTCAACCTGTCTGTTAAGCTCTCTGAGGCAGCTGTTGTTGTGATATTGGGCTTTACAAAAATAAATGTCTTGTCTTTATAATATTAATGGAGCAGTGATGTATTTTGGATACATAAGAGTTAAATAGTTATGTTTCCAAACCAAACAGACATCACTGTCACACTAACAGCTATATGTATTTCTAGCTAACAACAAATAATTCAGTTCATTTTATTTATATAGCACCAAGTCACACCAAAGTTGTCTCATTACAGTTTTTAATGAGAGCAGGTCTTGACCAACAAGTTTACTTTACAGAGAAACCAAACAATCCCCCATCAGCAGCCACTTGGCGACAGTGGAAAGGAAAAAGTGTCACAGGCAGAAACCTCGAGCTGAACCCAGTTCTAGGTGAGCAGCCATCTGCCTCGACCAGTTTAGAGACAGACAAATGAAGGGCAAACAGATAGAGATGCACAGCAAAAACAAAAATAGTAGAAAGATCATATTTACTGGTAGTTTTATTAATAGTAATAATGGTACCAATAATGGTACTTTGGAAATATGACCAAAAATAAAGGTGTAGCCTGTAGAACAGACACAGTAGGACAGAATTTCTGACAGAAGTCCAGTCACAATCCTGCACGAGGGAGAGTGAGAGGAGACAGAGAGGCTCCGTTTGTCATAGGATATCCCCAGGCAGGTTAAACCGGCAGCTGAACTAGTGAACAGCTTAGGCCAGCCTTAACTATAGGCTTTATTAACAAAAAAAGGTCTTATGTGAGGGTGTTTGTGTCATGGACTGAGTTTGGGAGAAGGTTCCACAGGAGAGGGGCCTGATCACTGAAGGGTCTGGCTCCTCTGCAGCCTCTGTCTGAGAAAGAGAATATCTTGTATTCTTTCCTGTCCCCTTTTATCCAAACAGAAGAAGACTCCTTAAATAATCTGTATGTGCTGTATTCACAGAACAGATATAAACTAGCAGCACATGAGCTGCATCAGACTCTACAGTAGCCATAAAGAGGTTTGTCAGCCTGGTAGATTAGGTTTGTCATCAGTGGCTCATTTTGTTGAGCAGAATTATTTGCTCTCAGTTAATGCTTTGGTTCATGGCCAAATTTAATAATTCCTGCAAAAATTGACAAAGCTGTCCACAATCATGCAATAACTTCGTTGGGAATTGTGTAAAATTTACTAACAACTAAACAGCTGTTCAAAAAAAGGGCAACATTTAACAAAAGGGGCAATGTTTTAAAAAGCTATTTTAAACAGAAGCCATAAAGCCAACTTTACTTTATTCCAAAAGCCCTGGAGGCTTAGTGCAACTGCAAGTTAAGTGCTACAATTGCTCAAGCTACTGACTATTAAAATGCAGTTACAGGCTCAAGAGCTCATGATAAGGCCTGATAGCAGCTTTAATGAAGGAGCTGCTTAAGAGTATAATGCCTCTTCCTGAGAACCTTACCCATTTTATGTGCCACCAGCAGAAACACTTGGACACTGTGACCTCTCATAATCACTTCATGTTTTATTTTGGAAATGCAAATAGTTTGTCTAGTGTTGAACCTAGACATGATGGTAATTTGACACAATTTAGTTTGTACTGTAACTATCCTGAATCTTCAACAAGAATATGTGCTCAAATGAGTATGCTTCTCCTTCAGTTGTGCTTCATTTGTCCCTTCTTTTTACATTTGCCATGATTGTAGACTGTTTTGAATCACACTATTTGGTACTTTAAAAGGATAGCCCAGTATTTTGTAAAAAGGGGTCTTTACAAGGGTAGTTACTTAGCAATAGATACACTGCTGTGGGTAATGGTCAGCACAGTTTGGACAGAGACAATGACGCAGGCCTCATGTATGACTCATGGAGCCTCACACTTGTATGACCAAACAAGGCTTTTAAAACTTCTGAAGTATTACAGCTCTTAATTTCTCGATTATACAGTGTGGGCCATTTTCCAGCCATGTCTATTGTGGAATAATGCTGTATGCACCACACATTAAAATGAACGTGTAAGTGTTTAGAATCTACATATAGCACAAGGTTTAGCCTCTGTTGCATTGCTCCTGTCAGCTTCTCCAGACTGGGAGTGATTGAATAATACTTCCCCAGTCATTATCAGTGCAATTTCTTGTTTATTCCACTGTACTCATGATTATGTTGGTACACTACAAACATCTCTAATTCAATGTCACTTTGAATGCCGAATCCATTGTCGTCCTGTCAGTCCTCTCCTCTCTCTCAGATGTTTGTCATTAGTTGTCACGGTAACGAAGCTTCGCGGCAGTGCGTCGCTATGTTAATAAGTAGAGAGAGCCGTTTGTATGAGACAGCGGCGATTGTCACAGCATTTGAGGCGGAAAGAAAGGAAGCCAGTTGGTAAGTGGCAACTCTTGGATCGTGAAGGGGGTCATTTTCTGTGGTGTTTGTGCCCATGTGTGGAAAGTGAAACAGGAAATCCTATTTGTTGGCATGGTAACATAAAAAAGAACAATATTTTAAATGCCCACTAAAAGAAATGCTTTGGAATAAAGGAAATCTGAATAAACCAAATCAAGGCAGTGCTGTTTCACACTCCGCGTCCCTTCACCTGTCACGTGATGTTGTCCATTATTGAACAAGCAAGAGAGACTTTGTCACTGTGTCTCTTCTCCCGTGTTGTGATAGATGTCATCTGAGCCGAGCTTCATCTAAAGGAAAGCTTCTGTTCTTTTCGGTTCTGCTCCAGTGCCTCCCATAGGCCCCCACATTATCTCTCACTTTCATAGCCATTATATGGTAAAGGTTCCATCACTTACATCTTCTCAAACGCCTATTTAATTAGTGTCTGCGTAGGCCTCAGTATAACCGCCTCTGGCAACGATTAATTTCAATGCGACGGTACAATAAGGCAAATAAAATGTGGAAAATGGATTCTGGTTGAAATATACATCTGTGGGAAGTGGTGCATGGAGATTTAGTTAAAGGTTCATATATCTCCATTTTCAAGCAAATAAATCAGACTCGTTCCAACAGTATAGATTCAAAATGTGTCCATTTTTCTTAGAGAGTTTTAAAATAGGAAGTGAATAAACTCTCCTGTGTAGTGACGCTTCAGGAATGTGATCAATTTTATGAAAGCTCTTAAGTTTAATGCACCATAAATTCACATAAGTCAAATTTTCAAACACATTATATTCTTGTTTTTGATCATATGCTGCACACACCTAATATTTACAGTAAAACTGAGGTGTGCTAGCATGCTTCTGTGTCATCTTGTCACTACTACGACTTTAAATCATAGGTTTCTTCAAATTACCACATTATATTGATTCAGTTGGCTAACATAGCCATGATTTGGAGGAGAAAGCCTGCTACGTTAGGATAACAATTGGATTTGAGCCCACAATTGATGTATGAATGTTATTTGCTGACTTGACCAAATGGAAAGCTATTTATTTGTTAAAGTAAAATTAAGTTTTTCAGTGGAGTGAGAGACAAAATAAAATTCGAATTCATAAATACATGTTCAGTTACAGTAAACATGCATCTTATTAAATTACTTATTGACCTATTATACTACCTAGCTCCATCACTCTTCTCTTGTTAGGAATAATGTATTAAATTAATGCATTTTCTTCTGAAGTTGCCCATAGCTCATACAAACCAGATAAATTATCCCTAAGCCATCTTTTTATGTATTGTCTTTTTTTTTTTTTTTTTTTTTTTTTTATTTAAGGGAGGTTTTTAAGGAAGGGGGGGGGGTGGGGGGGGGTTTTTGTTTTGGGGGGGGGGGGGGTGGTTTGGGGGGGGGGGGGGGGGGGGTTTTATATTTTTTGGTTTTTTTTTTTTTTTTTTTGGGGGGGGGGGGGGGGGGCCCCCCCCTTTTCCCTTTCCCCCGCTTTTTTTGGGGTTAGGGGACCAAAAAAAAGGAGGGGAAAACACAAAATAGAAAAAGGGGGGGGGGGGGGATTTAAAGAAAAGGGGGGGGGGAAAAATGTGGGGTCCCTCTAAAAAGGGGGGGAAAAAAAAAAAACAATTTTATTTGGGGGGGGGGGGGGGGGGGTAAA
Source organism: Rhyacichthys aspro (assembly GCA_036850595.1). Taxonomy (NCBI): domain Eukaryota; kingdom Metazoa; phylum Chordata; class Actinopteri; order Gobiiformes; family Rhyacichthyidae; genus Rhyacichthys; species Rhyacichthys aspro. The sequence goes on along the minus strand of CM072156.1, from coordinate 6,515,476 downwards.
AAATTTTTTTTTGCTTGAGAGACTGCAATGCATTTTGTTTCATTTTTTTTAGTCCCTGTTCAGAAGAAATGGGGCAGTACAGTACTATTATTTTTGATTGATTTGTATGCCTTTTGGCGATAGAAACAGCTAAATTCATCCTGAACTGAACTCTACAATATGGCTCTGTGAAAACAAGCTTTTGTAGCAAATGTGCTGCATGGTTTTATCATTGCGTCCCATTGTCTCGTGTTTAGAAGCACACTCTCAGGTGCCCTACTGCCCTTTGGCTCACGCTGCATGTGAAAAGTGAGGATTAAAGCAGACAAATGGGCCCAAGCTGAGTAGTTAGAAAATTAAAAACCTGTGGGGCTTCAGACAGAGCAGCCAGGTTAATATCATCAAAACTGTGTTAATGAAATGACTGAATTACCTCACTCTGGTTGACTACTCCCATTATTTCTATGGTTCTTGTGCTGATAGTTATTGGGGAGCCTTCTTGCAGGTGCTGTTAAAAGACACAGTGATGCCCTTGATGCATTGAAGAGCATTAGGGAAACGACCATCCTTGTTACCTTGAATGCTTTCGGTATAAATCATTGCAAGGTCATACTGCCACAGATTCAGGTAAGCAGGTTTATGGACTGAGCTGCATCAGATAAACACTTGCAAAGCTTCAAATCAAATGTGTTTAAATGTCAGTGGCTCCACATACTGTACAAAAGCAGAGGAAAGATGGGTTATAGATTAGAGAGCGCACATACTTAGCTGTAAAGATCTGTAGGATTGTATAGTTCAGCACAGTCATTACACAGACATTTGGCTCTGTGCATTCAGGCATGGACAAAAGATGAATTAAAATTCAAATAAGTCACTTCCCATTTATAAGTCTATTGATTTTTATACTCAATGCCATATATCTGTGCATACTATTATCAGGTCAGTGTTTCTTCCTCTGGGCGTACACTTGCTCTTTAATGGGCAGAAAGTACATTAACATTGATCAAATGATGAAGGACACTGTCGAGTAACACACAACACGTGGATTAATACTCTCTGATTTAGTGACTTGGACAGAAGATATTTTACTTATGAAATGGACACAGTTAAAAAGGGCTTTAAGGCTCTGTGCTCTCTGGGTCAGCCTGGTTTATTTATTGTACCACCAGATGGAGTTGTGAGCTAAAGCAGGGCTCAGTCTCGCCCTCAGTCCCACTTGAATGGGAGGTTCTTTTGCCACATTGTCGATTAGATCTTGTCATTAGAGTGAAAGGTAAAGTGTAATTGCACATGGCTCACTCGTCATACGCTCGATGTCGTTTCCCTCTCAATCACCCTGGTTTCTGTCTAAATTGTCACTGTCAAATGAAGGCAAAAAGACCAAAATTGTTTTTAAAAACTACAGTTGCTGCTCTTTCTGTACAGATGTTTTAACTTTTTACAGTGAAATATTGTCAAATGGCCACAGTAAATACCTGTAAAAGCCATTGCGTATGCCATATTGTTTTTTATAATGTCCCCTAAATTGTTGTGGTGAAAACTGGCACAGTTTTTACCATAATCTTTTACAGTGTAGCAAGCCAAGGTAAAAATTTGAAAAGTGTTGAATTTGGAATGATATTCATTTTTTAAATAGAAACTATGGATACTTTCATGTTTATTCATCTTATTGAATAAATATTTTATAATTAAGTTTTCTTATTTTTACATGCATTATTTATCATGTAACCTGATTCTGATGTGTAATTCAGAGTTCTGCAGGCATGCTGGTGATGAGCTGGGGATGTGTGTTCTTTATGTTTTGGTCAGATATTGTGTGTATAAAGAGCAGTCAAAAGAACTTCCCTTTTGAACTTGTAATTGTTGCTATATAATATACAATACCTTGGTTTCCCAGCAGTCTTTGCGCTCTCGGTTGCTATCTCCTCAGCCCAGCTGGCCTCCCCAGAGGCACACAGAACCCCTCTGATGCACCACACTTGGCATATATATATCCTCCGGTTATCAAGCAGAGAGCAATACAGCCTCTTCACATGATTGATGAGCAAATAGGATTTTAATTCAGTTACTCAGCCGTCACCCTGCAGCCATATCTACATGTCAGCCGTCTTTATTTGGAAATCTTCTTTATTGGGAAGAACGAGCGACCTGAAGACAAATTTCTATAAGAGTGGCAGTTCAGTTTGGCTTTTTTTAGAGCAAGATTAGTGATCCTTGGAAACTGCCTTACTCCACATATTTATTCATTTAGTCATTCATTTTTGGTTGCTTTTCCATGTGCTGAGTATGTAACATAACCCAACCATTTAATTAAAATGTAAGTATATATCACTGACTGGCATTATCCCATATTAGTGTTTGTACCATATTATCATACATTTACCCATTTCCCTTTATGATAGTGTCTTAAATCATCACACTCTATATGAGATAAAAAAACATAACATAGATCATAAAAAAATACACTATCGCACACTTTTCCTTTTCTCATTAAGGGCTCTGTACAAACACATTCTCCCTCACCTTTAGTTTCTGTCTTTACTGATAACTCTGTTTTAATTTTCTTTGGTTTTTCTTTTCTTTGGGCTCTCTCACATCAAAATCCGAAACTGCATAACTTTGAAAAACAGTGCACCCTCTTTTCTATAAAATCCCCTGAACTTGCCTCCAAAAGATTTTAACTGAATGAACTTCTTATCAGAGGACTTTGAAGAAACAGTTTTAATGTTTTGAGAAAGTTTTGCAGCGCTGTACAAGGTGTAACCCTCATTTTCCTCTAACTTCACTTTAAAACTCCTTCTCATTTCCTCTTTTAAACAATTGAGGCTATAGGAAAAGAATGAGCAGGATAGTGAAACCTAGCCTACAAAAATCCATGATATAATTGGTGTTTTTACCTTCAATTCAGAGCTTTAATGTGCAGCATTGTCTTGCTAACCTCAGCGAACATCAGAGGCACGTTCTTTCTTTAGTTCTCGCCTAGTGTATGAGGATTTTTGAAAATGTTTGAGGTAAATTTAATGAGGTAGAAAACTTCACATCATAGAAAGTAAACACATTTTGACGTCATGCGCAATCGTGGGTTCACTTTCAAGCCCTTTTATAAAGTCTGTTCTGAACTAATGGCCAATTTATCTGTGTTTTCAGGGTAAGATGGTGAAGGGAATGGGAGGAGCCATGGATTTAGTGGCCAGCGCTGGGACAAAGGTGGTGGTCACCATGGAGCACTCAGCTAAGGTTTGTATCCATGTGACTCCTAATGTGTCTTTGTTCTTGTTTAACTAACATTGCTCTAACAAATGACCCACACAGCTCATTTCCTCTTGCTAGTATCCAGGCTGTTTCAAATTGGCACTTCTCTTTCCTTTGCGTTTGTAGCTCCACAAGAAAACCCCCGTATCCACTTCCTGCTATAATGAGTTTGAGTGTTGAGGCTGATTAGGGATAATTCTCTTAATGGTTTGCTTAATGCCTTTTTAGCAGAGCACCAGCTCATCCTGATGAGGCTTCACACACGAGCCATCTTTCGTTTGTTCATCTCAAGCTAATTTTAATCTCGAATTCTGTTTTGGGAAAAGGCTGATTTGTAAGACTGGAGAGATGAACATGCCCACAGGGGTTCCCACAATAGCAGCATGTCGTCCAGCTGCATTGGTTTACTATTAGAAAGTCCAGGCTCCCATGATGCAAGGGCAACGTAACATTGTGCATTCACAGAAGCATGCTGTTTGCTAATGGGCGTCTGTCTGGCGCCCAGCTACGGTCCAGATGGTGCAGCAGTTGAGCATAAATTCACTCCTCTGAAGCCTGTTCTCATTCATGATACGACACGGAGAAGAAATGGGTGATATATGACTTCTTTGGCAATGTCGCAGGCATATAGATGTGAGCCTTTCCGGTAAACATGACCAAACAGAAGCATAAACTCCCATAAATGTTATATATATGTGCTGTTTATCCTCAGGGTGTTCAATAAATATACATAGCCTCCTGCATCTCTGGATTTATTAAAGTGAAAGCTAGAGCCCTGAGGATATTTACTGCACATTTGAAGTGACTCACCTGCATATCTGAATAAGTGACCTCTAGTTTTCTCTTTTTAGGGAGGAAAACATAAAATCTTGGACAAATGCAGCTTGCCTTTGACAGGAAAGCAGTGCGTGGATCGCATCATCACAGAAAAGGTATGCTTTGTTTGGATAAAATATATAGCATCAGAAATATTAAGAAACGTTACCTGCATCAGAACAACAACACCCACATAAAACAACAACAACTAGCCATTGAAGCTGTAGAATTTAACTGAAAATGGTTGGATGAGCCTCAGAATGATGAGTCAATAAATGAATGACATAATATATTGTAAGGTATTTTGAATGAGAGTCAATGGAAACCAGGTTTAGTGAAGCCAGCCCTCACTTCCTGTTTGGCAGCTGGTTAGATAATGCACTATTATAAGGTGTGCAGAGGGTCATAAAGTGAAGATTACTGAGCAATGAGCTGGAGCTATGTTTTGATCCATTTACTTTTACTGTAATAAGTGTGTATCATTTATTTTTCAGAATTTAAGCTGTAATGTCAGTGCTGGGACAATACACTCAAACACAAATTAGATGTATTTGTTGTTGCTTGTTATTGTTATTACTCTGTTGTTGAAAACTGCCACGCTCACACACATACAGCTCAAAGATGAATGAACTGCAGTGGAGTCTCATATTAACATGGGTGGATGCAAATAACACTTATTCAATTAGGACTATTTCAGTCTGTTGATTCCAAGGCGGCTGCTTATTGATGCCGTTATGGATTTTGAGTCTTCCTGGTTGGGTTTGGTTTCAGTGTGTAATACAATGTGTTAAACCCCTCTTTCTGCTTAGTGGCCTTGTATAATAATGTTAATTCTTGTTCTGTGCTTCATGATGGCTGTTTCTTAATTACCAGTTCAAGGGAAGAATAAGTGAAGCCCTTCACTAGCATTTCCCTGTGGTCACAATGTCACTGGTGACGACCAAAGAAACCACTGTCTCTGAGCAACGAAGGCTCTGCAAACCTAATTGATATAATCCTGCTTCAACTGAACTGGTCCACAGCAGCTGTGGATGAAATGTATTATTTTAACAGCAGTCCAGTAAAGGATTTTATTCACCAGCCTATTTACCACGGGTGCTTAGAATGCTTAAAATTAATTTATTTTAATCTTTTTAATGTGGCTTTTAATGTTAATCACAAGGTCTCATCTCTAGATTTTGCATTATTGCCTTTTACAGAGGAGTTGTAAAGGCCATTTTCTGTTGCTAGCTGTGTCCAGCTAAACACTGACAATTTAACATTTTGCTCAGAGTTAAAAACTAAAAATATACATAAATTGCATATCCTATAAAATTACAGCATTTAAAAATTGTGTAGGTGTAATTATTACTGTAATGTCACCTGAAAGAAGTGGGAACCCTGCATGTCCTCTTCCTCTGGACAATTCTCTGTTTTTTTTTTTTTGCTGATATGTGCCTTAGTAAAGACATTACACAATGTAACTCATCATCATCATCATCATCATCATCATCAAACTTTATTTCAGACTCGTTGTTTAGTTTAAAAGGCAGCACATTACAAAAACTGTAGCAGTGCCTCCACAGCTGGGACTGGTCTGAGTCTGATTTCAGTCAGGTTCATGATTGTCTTACAAAACAAATCTGACCAAACCTTTTTCGAAAAGCCGACATCATGGAACATGATAGAAAGGACAATAAAACAGAAAGCATTTTATTTTTTAACTTCATCCAAGTCACAGACTTGAATTAAGGTCTCATTTCTGCAGTTTACCCATAACAAGTTCTGTTCCTCTCGGCCCATTTATTCCAGCATTAGGACAATTCTTTTTCAAGCGAAGCATTCAGAAAACATTTCAGAAGTGCTGACATATCACAATCAGATAGTCTGCCTCAGATATCACTTACACTTGGCAGCAAAGTTAAAAACACACCTTGTCGTCACCTTCTGCTCTGTCTGTGATTGATTCAAAAGTCAATATTTCCAGCAAAGCAATAAAGTGTTGTCACTGAGCATTTTCTCTGTATCTGCTGTTGACAGAAGCAACCATTTGACAAAGTGTCCTTGCGGCTGACGGTAGGCTTTGCTTTGACCATAAGCTGGTTACTCACAAGACACTGGACAATATATACTTGAAGTTCGGCTGTGATCCTGTTGAAATACAAGTCAATAAATGCATCAATATTTTATTGTCAGCTGTATTGGTAGGCAGAATGAGTATCAGAGGCTTTGCACAGCCACGTCTCATTGCCACTCTTAGGGCACGCACAAGTGGATGCTACAGTAATTATCAAATTAAAAAAACTTTTATTGATCCTTGGGGAAAGTTTAATATTATAGCAGCATCAAATTAAAATGTCAAGTGATTAGCAATGCAGAAATAATACATCAACTGTTGCACAATGGAAGAGGGCACATACAAATGAACACTTTACTTACAGAGAACTGTATCTAGTGTAAGAGTACATTGCAGGATTAGTCATGTATTAACGGCAGGACACCACTGTCAACTCTGATGTCTAGTTTAGAGGTATCATTTTCTATAATGAGGACGTCTCTGCTTTGTCCCACCTGCCTCACATACTGTAAAAAAGTCCAAGACATTGTCATAAAGGATTAGTAACAATAGCTATGTTAGCAGTGTCTCTTGATGAGTGTAATGATACATAGAGTAGACATTGCACCCAGTTGATTTTGTTTATAATCTTGATACTTTGGGCAAAAAGGTCACGAGCTAAAGGCTACAAGCTAAAGGTCACTGAATGTGATGGATTACATTATGCTGGACAACACGGATGATCCATAGATGCTTTTAGGACTTGCACTTCCTCATTAAGCACTGTTAAACTAATTAGCTTTTACATAGCTAAAGCCACTGAACCTCCATTAAAGTAATATGCCCAATTGCCATTTGAGATATAGACAGTGAAGGCTTAGTAGGTGAAATGAGACAAACATACAGCTTGAGGGCTATGCAAACATATTCAAAGGTTGTAGCTTCTTAGCATTTTTGCTCCGTCTGCTAATTTTAATAGAGTTTTTCATCTCTTAATTGTTTCATTAATTGTGTTAAGCTTGTGTGCTCATAAATAAATGGGAAATACCATGCTGCTTTTGCTTTGCTGGTGTGGTATCCATCTTTAATGTAGTTACCATTTCAGACACTGACATCCTTGAAATACATTGCTTTTTCTTACTGGTTGGCCCCAGTACAGCTCTCCTGTTGTTGTCTGTGATTTAAAAGGCAGTGTGGTGGGAAACCTGTTGCCCCAGGCGGTGTCTCTGCTGCTGCTGCTGCTGCACTATACGCTTTGGCCTTTTAGACCTGTGCTGCCATTTGTTTCATCTTCACCACAGGTCCATGTTTACAAGGCTCCCTGCTCGAAGCTACTGCTGTATTCACTCTATGAGCACATCACTCCTGCCTCTGTTCCTCTTCTCAACAAAATCACATTTACTCCCTTAAATAGCAAGCAAAAAGCTAATTGCCCATTTATTTAGAGATGAACAGAAAACTCCTGAATTATTCATTTATTATAATAGACCCATAAAAGTATTACCTGTGGCATTTTTAGTAATGACAGTAATGTCATGGGATGCAGTGATTATCATAGCAGTACTTTAAAAATCTGCAGAAATGTGATTTTATTCTGAACTCAAAGTGACTCACTAATACATGTGCAGGAACTTGGCCAGGCCCCATTTGCTACAACACTTGTACTAGGCCTTAAAATCACAATGTTTGGTTAATTATTTAAAAAAAAAAAAAGTTCAGTCCAAATGGGAGAGACTGGCAACTTGTGTGTGACTCAGTGGTTAATGATGTAGCGTCTGTGGAGACTGTGAGAAAAGTGACTCAACAGACTTGGACAAAAAAGGCTAGTGTATGAAATGACACGCAGTTTGTTTTTCAGCAAAGTGTAAATTTTTAGAAAGTAGGTCAGTGAGTGATTTTATCATTTTGAAAGTGACTCAGCCGGAGAGCCGTGTGTCATGGGATTACGTGTTTTATGCAGGTCTTTTAAACTCTGCGTCAGACGACTGACCTTCCCTGGTGTCTTATACAATGTATAATTTCTCTTAATCACTCATAACACTTGTCACAGTCAGAGGTGCGGGCTGGTGCCACTGTCACCCATAGACCTTTGTTCTTAGTGCCATTCCATCTGTCTCGCTACGTCGGGAGCGCGATATGTGCCGGCTGCCCTGTCGCTGCGTGTGCCTCTAATGAGCTGTGAGTGTGACAGTGCTCGCTGGATATGACTGTGCCTCGGCGATGTCAGTCCCTGCTGAGAGAAGCAACGGCACCCAGCTACTTCTGGCTCTTGATAACGGATTTTTTTTTGCATTGTGTGCATAAATAGGCATAATCATACCGTTCCACCGTCAGTTTTTCCACTGCAGCCACATTTGTCACCTCAGTGAGAAGCAGTATCTATTAAGAACTCAAATCATTGCACTTTGTGATGGTTCTGCTGTAAAATATACCTTGAGCTATTATAAGTTACTCTTATGGAGAGCATTAAGATCAGTGTGATAACATATAGATTTGTTGTTTTATTTGAACAGGGCTGATATATTTACATCAAATTGTTACCTCAACCAGCAATCCTCAATGCTATAGACTGCTTCTGCACACAATTGGACAGACCTACAACTAATCAAAGAAACAATTTTCGATCTTATCTTAATGATCTTATTTTGGTCTTTGAAATGACTATGATGAGATTCAAGACACACTTGACAAAAAGCTAATTTTTTCCAAGTAAAAGGGTATGGTTGGCTGACCGGGCTATAAAGTAGTAGTTGCTGACAGACCGAAATGACTATATTTGCATTTCCATATTCAGAATAAATTTGAACGTTGGAATATCAGGCTGTGCAGTACAAGTGTCCAGGACAGTAGGAAAAAAAACATACAAATAGACATGTGTATACGTATACAATACTGTGCACACGTTTTCTGTAGATGTGGATGTAAAAAGTAAAGGGAACTATAAATATGGTGATTTTTATTAGTTGACAAAATACAAAGTGAAAGACAGAAGACAATTCTAAATCAAATCAATATTTGGTGTGACTTTGCCTCAAAACAGCAGCAGTTCTAGGAGTTTTGCTGTCTCTTGCCTAAAACTTTCACACAGCACTGAATATACTGTACACCAGCAGTATTATGTTGGCAGAGCCGATAGAGGACAGAGTTCAAGAGTCTGGACAGTGACAGTGGATGTGGTGTAATGTCCTGTGTCCACTGTGAGTGTTTGTGTGTGTTGCGGGGCAGCCAGCATTAAGGTGGATGATAGGATCATTAAGGTGGATATCACATTAAAAGAAACTGTAAAATTTGCAAAAACTTGAGAGATTTTGCTCCCTTGTCTTTACACTACACATAAAATGATGAGAACAAACAATCTGATACAGTGATCGGCAAGCTCACAGTAACTGCTTCTTGTTTCAAAGACCTTTATTTTCATCGAATGAAGAGAAAACAAAACTCAACAAACGTTTAATAACTAAACCGGTGGTAAAAGGCTGTAAAAATGTGCAGTTATTTCGTACAGAACTGTGTGGGTGTTGTGTGTGTTTGAGCGCTGCTGTGTTAAAACCAGCAGCTCTCATTGTCTGTTTATGTTGGTGCCTGGCATTTAGAAAAGATAAGTCACAAATAAGAGATCAAGTATTTTGCAAGTTTTACACAGAATTAGCTAGATCTGTTTTTCTTCAGGCAACATAGTTCTTGGAAATGCATCATTTCCAGTTTTTTGTTTTGTATTATCACTTCCTTCTGAATAATACTGTCTCAAAGCAAACTCTGTGGTCTGTTGTTTTGTTTTTTAAATAACTAAAACACCGTCTACTCACTTAGCAAAAAGCACTTATCCAAATATGATTCCTCTGGGGTCACCATCCCGCCATTAAGATGCATGTCAGTAATTACTGCCTCTTTGTCATTTATGGGTGACACTTAAGTGGTGCTGCCAACATTTTCTGCTCACTTTGATAAATTATAAGCCCTCCAAGAGACCTCAGTGTAAATGTCATATTATAATATCTCATTTTTGTGTCTCCAGGCTGTGTTTGATGTAGACAAGACAAAAGGCCTGACTCTCATAGAAGTATGGGAAGGACTCACTCCGGAGGATATCAAGGCCTGCACTGGCAGCGAGTTTGAGGTGAGCGACAGTGTAACCTGGCTCTCGGCTTTCATGTTCAGTGCAGGCTCCATTAAACGCCTCTTGTCTCTCGTCTGTTTTCCAGGTGTCTCCTGACCTGAAGCCCATGCAGCAGATCTAGACGGTTTGGTACTGAATGTTAGAAGTGTTTTCATTTTCCTGTGATAGGCAGTGACAGTACTATGGGGGGAATAGAAGCCACAAATCGGACATGTAAGCTGATAAATGACTAAAGCTAGAGTCATCATTGCTAATGTTTTCTGAATGGAGCCAATATTTTCAGTTAAAGGAAGCAATGCAACTATGCCTATGACAAATTAAGTCATTAACATTTACGTTCTGGTGGTGTTGAGCCAAATAAATCCATCTGTAAATGTCATTAAGTGGATTTCTATTTACATAAAAGCTTGTACAGGGAGTGAAAACATTGCATTAATTTACAAAGACATTTCATCTTGTTAATCACAATGACTGTTAAAACACTAATTGTAACTCAAACAAAAAGGTGAAATATGTTGTAGATGATGAATTGTTTACTGGGTCAGCTAATTCTCAGCAAAATGGAGGTTTATTTTAAGAAAAGCATTTCTCTTTAGTTTGTATATTCAGTTGAAACTGTTTTAGCCTGTTTTGATCATGGTTGATGGTGTTTCTGGATGAACTGGAATCATTTACATATTTCTGGTCATGACACATTAATGCGGAGAACATAAAGCATTAATGTGATTACTCATGTACCGTCCTCTTGCATTTGTATTTAACTCACGACAAAATTCTCAGCAGTGTTGCAGAGGAATTTGTTTCAAAGATAGGTCAATTTTTGAATGTGTTGATTAAAAATAAATGTTAAACCCATAATTCCCTGCTTCTAAATGCTGATTGAAAGCAAATTGCTGCTTTGACAGTAATGGCTTGTGACACTCTACAGGTTCCAGTTTTCTATAAATGGATGCTGGTCTTACATTGACATCCCTGATGTGATTTCTCCTCTCGAGTAGAAAGGCGCTGCCATTACCTGAGGGCTGTTACGTAACTGGTGAGTTTAGCTGGTGGGCTCCTGCATTCAACAAGATCGACTAGGTTGGATCATCAAGCGGAAAAATGGAAGAAAGTGACAGGAGAAGATGCTAGCGGCTGCTTGTGTTAATCCAACACATCCCTCTATGAGTCAAGTCACACTGGTCCCCCATAAGCCCACACATGTTTAACCTATTTCTCATGGTGCTGCTGGAAACCGTGAATGGGATTTCAGGACCACCATGTTTTAACTTGTTTCACTATGACACACTAGACACTGTTAGAGCAAATAAAATGAATTTTTAGCTCAACGACTTTCATTAAAATGATGTCAAACTAATCTTGCAGAGGTAAACCTGAAAGCTTTAATTATTTACACAATCTGGCTGTAGGATTAAGTCTGCTGATGGAAAACCGAGCGGAATAGTAAGTGAAAATGGTGCTCTATTTCCATCGATGAGACTTAAACATGCTCTAAACATGAATTTACAAAATAGCTTCAATCTATCGACAGAAGGTTAAATGACTAAATGTGTAATACTCAGTCAGTTTGCCTTCAAAAAAAACTAATGCTCCATTGCCACTAACATCAGGGAAAAGCCATACGTGATATTTTAATGTGAATGTACCTCCTGTCCCTATAATTTGAGATGTTTTCATCATAAGTGAACTGCTTTCTGAGTTGTTTCTCTCTGTGTTACACCACACTGACACATTATTTCTGAACACAGACATTTCAAAATAATTGAAAGTGAGAGTATTACACTGAGCCTGTGCTAATGTGTTTGGCCCTCCAGCAACGTTTGGATGTAATTTGTCTTTTATTAGTGATTTCTGTATTTTTCCAATTGCATCAGAGACAAGAATGACAGATGATGCTTTGAGTGGCGCTAACCAGTCCAGTGTTGTGTGTGGTCATTCTGACTCTGCAGATTTATGTGACAGCTGTGAATGATTTCTAGTTTGGGTTGTTTTGATCAAATTGACAGCAGTCCTATTAAAGGTGCACTGTACAATGTTTTGTAGTGCACAATGTTTTCACTAGTGTATAATCATGTCATGTCGTTGCATTTGTCTTTCCGTATATTTATTCATTTGTTTTCTACTGCTTTTGGCGGGAGGTTAGTTAACTCTGGACAAAAGCCAGTTAACAGGACTCCCACTTACACACAAACACCAATTTAATCTCCCATTCATTCACTGAGCTTCATATGACAGAGTGAACACTGTCATACGAACCTCAGTGTGCACCGAACTAAATAACTGCCCGCAGCAGACAAACTGAGCACTAGTACTTTAAAGGAGATGCTCATGTTTCTTTTTGAACACACAATCTTTAGTCATTTATGAACTAAACTGATTGTGTTTCATCATCCAACATAAATCTGTTGGGTTGTGTTCATAGATAACAGCATGTCCCTGCAGGGCTACCATATGTGCTCACAGGCAGTGGAAAGGAAGCGTGAGAAGTGTGAAATTGTCTGCAATTTTGCCTCCAGATGCGGCCAAAAACTACACACTGCACCTTTAAAAGACTTTCCTCCCTCTGTGTCGCTCCGGAATACAGACACAGCATTAAGGATAAAAGAAAAAAAGCATCTGATAAATATTAGCTGCAGGTTTACATTTTCTGAGGCTGTGCTGCTTTGACACCGTTGTGCCGGAGCATTTGAAATGAGTCCCCTTCACATAATCACTTAGTGACAAATGCCAGCTATTCTTTGTCACTGCCTTATTAATTGTGAGAAGAATCAAACACTGCCATATGGCCCAGTGTCACACAAGAACGTGGCCTCAGAATATCCTGGATTAAAGGGACGGTAGGCAGACTTTGAAAATGAATTCCACAATTAACTCAATGTTACGCTTCATATAACACCACTTCCTGCTGAAATATCTTTGTTAGAGCAGCCGCCATGATGGTTTTGTCCAGTTTTTTCTTTTCCTCTCCAAGTATCAATCATCTGAAAAGCCCTTCATGCACAGGATTTATATATTTTTCTGTTTGTTCTGATTGTGTCAAATGCAAGGAAGACAGCAGATGAAATCTTAATTGACAACAAGAAGTACAAGCTGCTGATGCTGACACCAATTAAAAAACGATGCAGCCATGAGTTTAGCCGATAAAAGTAAAACATTCAACATCTCTTGGCATATGTTGTCTATCACAAAAACGAGGCATGCCATAGTTTCCTATTCATTTTTCTCTGAATGAGGATTGTCCAATTAAGAGACTGCAGTGCTTAGCTCCCCATTTTAGTGACTGAACCACAGTGAGGGGATGAACAAAGTAATAAGATACACTTATTTGGGATGCTTTGCTTACTTTTTGACAACGGAAATGCACATAAAAGAGATCCGACTTGCACAATGCCACTTCAATGGAAACATAAAGTGATCCTAACATCATATTCCTCTTTCTAGACTCCAGATAAGCCACAATACTTTGTCACATGCTACATTTCTGAAGTGCACCAGCCTACACTAAGCTGAAAGGGTTTACGCTTGCACAAAAAAACTGCCTACTCCAGCTTTAACTCCGAAGCCCATTTACTCAGTGACTCTTCACAAACCCACTCAGACACATCTTCTTTGAGGGTTTTTTTTTTTTTGTTTGTTTCATCAAATAATGCATATTTCATTCCCAGCTAACCCACTCTGACTGGAATTTATATTAAACTGCCTCCACACCAACACTCACACTGTGCCACGTGGGCGGTTTTGGCTACATCCCATAAGCCAACTGAGGCATTGTTTCATGTAATGAGTCGAATCAATTAACTGCCCATTCATCACGAATCAGGCTGTCATTTTTTTTTTTTCTTCTTCTTTTTCTTGACAAATCTGGCAGATGATGGGACGACACTGTCACCCCTCGAGCCTCAAACCGTGTCTTATTGCTTACTATTGGATACTAGAAAGTCGTACCACCGAATGATGCCATATTTGGATCAGTCCATGCGCATTTTCATAATCATGCTCCCTGCCGATGCGCTGCGCTCAGGGGGGTGTGGACTCGCTTTCGGTGGTGGCGCTGGTGTGTGTGTTTGTTAGTGCGTCCTTGTGTGCGTGTGTGTGTGTGTGTGTGTGAGTGTTTGTGGAGAGCGAGGCGAGGCAGAGCGTGCGCACCGGGGTTGGCGCAGGCACCGTCCGAGCAGAGCGGTGAGGAGCGGAGTGTTTCAGGAAGGCGAGCAGGCAGCAGGCAGCATGGCTTCGTCTCACGGGAGAGTCGACCAGCGCTTCGTGGACTGGATGGCAAGTTTACCTGCGAGCATGCACACTATCCCGCTCACCAACCTGGCTATTCCCGGTACGTGTTTCTCTCTACATTGTCCCGTGTTCGCCTCTGTTTTCCTGCATGACATTTACACTCACTTTAACCTCCACTGTACTGTTTCTAATCTGCTTTTCTTGCCCAACTTTGTGAAATATTACACTACAGGCTTTTCAGGGTGCATCTCCTCTGAACAAAGGCTACGACCTGTTGCGCAACGTGACATTTTGTAACTGATGCCTTATTCTTATTGTTGCGTGCTTTCTTTAATAGTAATCCCAAAACCCTATGACCTGTGGGGTACATGTTTAAGTTGGTGATAGTGAAGTGAGGTGCTCCGGAGTTTTTGGTACGTGTGTTGGGGTGGTGGCCAGAGGAGAAGAGATGATAGTGGGATGGATTTTTTTTTTTGCGTTTCCTTGTATTCCGTTCCTTTCCAAGTGCCCTCTCTGTTGATCCCTATCTGTTCTCTGTTTTTTTGTCTCCACCTACACTGTACAACTTACAATATCTAGGCCCATCCTTTATTTGTTGTTTTTTTATTTTTTTACATGCTCTGCTGCCTGTGGTCAGTGTTCAATAAGGCGTGGCACGGCACCAAACCAAGGTTGACCTTTTGCCCAAGACGCATTTGTAAGATTGATCACAACACTGTGGACGGAGTGCCATGTGTTCCTTCAAGCTTGTAATTCTGCTGAAACAAATCATAAATGCTGCGTTACACCAAAGCTACAGTAAAGCAGTCTCTGTCCCATTTAATTAGCTGTCATGGCTGTTTATTGGCCCCGCAGCCCGCTTGGTCTCATTATTTTATTTTTAGAAACATCCAAATGCCTCCATGTGTACGCTATGCCATTCATTTATCTCAGAAGTGTTGTTATTGTAATTGATAAAGGCAGTGCTGCGGTTTGGATGCAGTTAAAGGAAGAGTAGGCGGTTGTGGCACGGTTCCACTCAGTGATATGGGTCAGGCTGGTCACCGTTGGCACTGGTAAAGAGTGATGTCATACAAATGGGACACAACTTTCAAACTTAGATACCATACCATCTTCTTCTGCTTATCCGGGGGTCAGGTCACAGGGCAGTAGGCTAAGCAGAGACCCCCAGACTTCACTCTCCCCAGACACTTCCTTCAGCGTATCGCATAGCCCTCTTAGTGTGTCCTAGGTCTTCTCTGGGGCTTTTTGCCAGTGGGACAAACCTTGAACACATCCCAGTCTGGTATCATTCTGAAAAAGACACCAGGGCTACCTCAGCTGGCTCCAAGAGCTAAAGAGCTACTAACGAAGTATGGTACTGTACTCTTTTTGGGACACAATCTGGCCCTTTTGGCAAAGTGACTGACCCAACCCATACCGTGCCACTCCAATGAAAACAAGGCTTATATGTATAACCATGTAGAGAAAAAAAAGTAACTTTATCCTACAAGTCTCTCCAACAAGATGAGAGACCACTTATTTCCATTAACAACTATCACTAGGCCTATCTAGCTCTAATAAGCATCATAAACACAATGTGGAATCTGTCTTTAAATAATATTTTCAAGGACATTGTGTTGTGTTATGCAAGGTTTGATTTATATTCTTAATGTTTTATTCATTTTTTTCGTCTATTGCATCTTAAACGTCAACACATTTTGCTTTGCTCCAACTCACCACTGTGCATTTATTGACAGCAGAATGCAGCTGTACTCATTAGTGTAGATCAGGTTTGTGAGTGATTGGCAGAATATATATTTTAAGGTTGGTGCTGCTGACAAGAGATGAATTCATTAGAATCCATTTTTTATTCTTAAATGTCAGCTGTTTGTTGATGTAATACCCTTCTATCATGAGAATAGTTTTTCTAGTCCTACATGTACTGTTGATGGTAATTTCTGCATTTATACTGACAACCTCAGGGATATGCAATGAAATGTTGGTTATTTCATTTTGGATTAAAAAGAAAAAAAGAAAGAAAGCACTCATATGTAACCAGTCATCATTAGCCCCTCCTCTTTCTGCTCTGAAAACATCACATAAGAGTATTTTTATAGATACATTCAGTGACACATAGGTCCCATTTGTAACTGCACTAAACACATAATGCCATGTTTACCAGTTTTCTAAAGCCTGTATACTGCATGATCACAACAAAGCCACCTTCTCCACTGCACTACTGTAGCTGAACACACGTACACATCAATTATTACTGTGTATTGTCTTAAAGTAACCACTTATTTTTTTATACATCGAATCATTCAAAGTTTAAGCTAAGCAGCTAGAGACAATGATAAACTTAAAGGTACAGTGTGTAGCCCTTTTGCACATCTGGTTGTAAACTGCACACCTCACTCTCGGTCTGTGATCAGCTACAGAAAGGGACATTCAGTCAGAAATATATGATTTATGTGATGAATTTGCAACACAAAACTGCAAACAAAATTCATTTAGTTCATAAATGCCGTAAGTCTTTGTGAAAGCCTTAGAGAAAAGGTGATGTGCTTCTCCAAAAGCAGTGCTCTGTCCAGCTTTAAATGTATTTTTAGAGATGTAGTTGGAAAGCCTGTTATTTTGACTAAACAGCATTGAAAGCATTGTTCTGACTTTAAACCAGGTTTAATATTAAGAAAGCATGTTCACAGAGTTGAGTTGCTGGGGCCAAATACTCTTGCCATGAATGTCATCGCTCTAAAAAGGTCATGTTGGGCAAATGAACTTAAAACATAAAATGAGAACAAAATGGCCCCAAGACAAAGCCCTGTGGAATTCCAGGAAAAACAAAACCTATTAACAGATTAGTCTTGTGAGGAAATATTAAAAAGCTGGCAATTACAACAAGGATGGCCCAAGAGAAAAGAAAGATTATATTTGTCAAAAGAAGCCCAAACAGATTTGATAAGAAAGACATTGATGAATGGGTGTCAGCTGGAGGAAAGTCAACACTGTGCTGACTCCTCAGAAGAAAACTTAAAGAATAAGGGTACATTGTGATTGAAGTTGATGTGTGTTGATGCAGAGGGCAGCGTGGGGCCTGTATCGACCCGTTTTCTAAAGAGTTGTTTATTACGGCGTGACTCATGTGGTAAAGTGCGGCATTTATCTTCTTGTTCTTTTAAAACTGCATTTCCATGTGCCTGATCGCATCCGTCAGAACGGATTTGTTTTGTTCTGCTTTTCATGCTTCCAGACATGAGTCAGCGCTCGGTGTTTTGTCCTTTTCGGCCTCACACTGTGGCGACCCATGATGCCAGTCCAATAGCCAATAGCCGGAGTTTGACACTAACTGGAGAAAGAACAGGAGGGAGAAAAAAGCAGGGCAGATTAGATAGCTAGATGCCCCTGGAATGAGAAGGAACACATTAAGTGGTGTTTGTAGTGACGCTGTATTGATACAGGACAGGTTCTACATGAAGTGACTTGAGATGCTGTGAAAACATAGAAGAAGTGGTTGTAATTCTCAATGCAATGGCCATAAGATATGACAGCAAAGTCCACTGTGTAATATTTTGTAGTACTTCCTGTCTCTACAGCGGTGGACGAGCTGAACCCAGAGCAGACAAAGTGAGCGCTGTCAGAGGAGAAGCACTTTCATTTTTAACAAGATTTACAGACTACATTTAATCTTCATCAGATCAATTTTTACTTGTATTTGTAGATAATAACATGTCCCTGCAGGGCTACCGTAGGTGCTCACAGGCTCTAGAAAGGAGGAGTGTGAGGTGTGGCTTTACAATTGAAAATGTCATCATTAGACAGTGCCATAGACGACACAAAGTAGAAACAAATATAGATGTGAGCTTTCCATGACACTGGGTTCAGTAAATTTCACAAGATCAATACAAACATTGAGAAATAGTTACTCTTTTTGTCACATTCTTTTTGTATTTTTGCCTACACACTGTAGTTTGTTCCTCTATGATACATGGAGAGTAGAAACTGCAGGATTAATTGAGTTAGCCTGGCCAGCCATCCTAATTCTTTTTCTGTAGAATTAGTCTGGTCCCTCACAGTTTGAGTTTGATTCCCTGAAGGAGGAACAAATGCACGTACAACCAAACTGATCATTTAAACAGAGCACTGCTTTTAGTCTGCCCTATTTTAAATAATAAGCTATGATTGGTCAGGTTGGATTGAACTCAGTGGAAGCTCTGGTCAATGGGAGAGTTTCTAGACCCACAACGAAGAAAGAGCGAGGTGAAAGTCAAAGGGTCTGACAGGCTAAAATTCAGTAGCCTTTAGACTAATTCAAACCTCACTGAAACACAGTTAACAGCATGATGACTGGATCTAAGATATTACACTAAGAATGAAAATTATCAGCTATTGCAAGCAATGTCATTGTTTTTGTTTTTGGTCTTGGTTGTTGAAGTAGTGGTTAAGCCAGCTGTCCACATTGATGAACTGACTGTGACCTGTTTGCTACAGGTATTTGGGAGAGAGGCAGGGAGTTGTTAGTGTTTCCTTTTCAGGCTGATCACGAGTGGACGTGATGGGGTTGGCTCTGTGGCTATTGTTAGATGTTCCAGGTGAGTGCCGCTGACTGCTTTGCCCCTGAGCTGGTCAGCAAATGGGTTTCACTACACATTTAGTAAACCTGTCTGTGCTGTCAGCATGAAACCAGGCATTAGAGTCGCTGTCAAAATACCCCTGCCATACACATGATTCAACTGGACTCAGTATCAATGGGCAGGATTTGGCCTCAGTCATGACATATATGTCTGTATGTTTGCTGAGAGGACAGCTCTCTGCCTTCAGGTCAAAAGACTGAGTCCCATGCCGCTCTGTGTGAAGACTGTGTGGTGACTGTTAAACTGCCCATAAGGAATAAATGTGTCAGTGTCTGTTAGCCCTGAGAGTTACTAGCAATGGTCCAAGACCGTCTTCCCAACCAAAAGGGGCCGGACAGGCTCTAGTCCCATGTGACCCATGACAGGATAGCTCTATGGATGAATGGATATTACCAACAATTAACTGTATGTAACATCATGACTTCTTTTATAGTAGCAGCCTTCGAATATGAGCCGAGGAAACTATCAGTTCAATGTTTTGAAGACATGTAGGCTATTCAATGTGAAGGTCAAATTATCCAGAAAAAAGATGTTTTATAAAGTAAAATACTCAAATATGTTTTACAGTCAAGCTTTTATGTGAAAAAAAAACTGTAACAAAAGTCTTAATTAAAATCTTTGGTTATAACTTAAATAGATCCTCAGAGATACAACGGCTGTAATAAGTGAGAGGTACCACAATGGACATGTGCGATTTGCATGAGGGGGCTCGAGGGAGCCATACAGGCCCTCTTCATTTTCTGACAGTAACAGCTTCAGGCTTTTCCAGAGGTAGATAGAAATGAATAGAATACCTTCTGCCGAGGCAGTAGTATTAAGTTAAGATGGCCTCAAGGGCAATAAAGACAGATCCATTGCAAAGGCGTCCTCGGTCTGACTGGCTCCCCCCGGGTTTGAGTGAAAAGCCTGAGACTTTCAGCTGTAAATCTGTCCATCAGGCCCCAGACTGAATCACTGTGCTGCCACTTAAGCCCCTTAACAAGGAGGATGAACGCTATCCGATGCCAGGATAAACACTGCTTGCGCACTGAGACGCTTGGAGCACAGGAAATCGGCTGCTGAAAGCCATCGGAAAACAGAGAAGAAAGGGCGAGAGCAAACATGAGGAGGAAATAGTCTGAGAGAAGATGTCACAGTTGTAAACTCAAAAGAAAGTGGTTGTAAAGGGACGGGAGGGTCTATGGACTGCTGTGTATTTCCCTCTACAGCAATATGTTAAGGTTGATAAAGTTCCAGCCAAATTAAATTCTCATAAGCCGGAAAATAAGTGCCTTGCTCCATTTTTGGCAAATCTTCACATGTGACAAGAGCAGACATAGGAGAGATGTGTAAACTAAATGATGGGGAACTGAAAGAGAAAAAATATGTTAATTAGCATAGCAAGCTGCTTAGTATTTGCAGCATGTCAAGTAATCAGTGCAAGCATTTCCAATTAAACATCAACACAAAGACAGATGTTAGATTTAGGTTAGCAATTTGGGTTTTTTTTAAATCTAAAAACAAGCCTTGAACATAAAAAAATATGCTAAAATAGTTGCATAAAAACACAAGTTATCAAGACTAGCATCACTTACGGCTATGTCTTGATGCAGCATGACCTTAGCTTGCTCACAGATCTCACTTATGTTTATTCTTTTATTCAGTTTCTGACCTTTTCTAGTTTTTCCATTGAAGGTGTTTGGTGCCACACATAAAAACTATATACTCCTTTATCAGAAAGCAGCAGAAACTGATAGTTGTCGACAGTTTCCAGGCAGGTCTGGAGCCACTGGGGGCTGTTAATTGAGTTTACAGCAGGAGGACATTTATCTTGATTCTAAAAGTCAAATAATTCAGCAGCATCGGAAATATATCAGGTTTGTTTGTTCTGTGGCTCCTGCAGAATGGAGCAGCGAGGGCGTGTTAGCAAACTGGAGCTCTACTTTTTCATGAGCTTTATTTGGGCATCTCAACATACTCTTTTGATTTGTGTCTGTCCTCAAAGCCTGATAATATACTGAGGACAATACCACTTATTGTCCTCAGTAGCAGCAAGACTCATAATGAGAGACCTAGTCCTGTAGTCAAGACTGCACTGACCGAGATCAAGACATGTCCGAGACCAGAGCGTATCGAGAACATGACAGGACCGAGACTTTACGCTATCGAGACCAACTCAAGACCAAGACTGTGGCAGGTCAAGACTGAGTTAAGACCAGAACCAGTGCACAGTGGAATAGTTAAAAAAATCTAAACAGTCCAGTTTTCACTTAAAATTTAGTTTGACACCACAATAAGACCAAGACTTTTAGGGATCAAGACCATGACAAGACTATGCCCTTTACAAAATGGTCTCAAGATTGTTCTCGAATAACCTACTTCATCAATAGAGAGACCAATATGACTAATATAGCATTTCATTGTTTTTTTCCCTCAAAGATTAACTTTTTTTTTCATTGTCTCATTATGTACCTTTCTTGGTATTTTCAATGTTGTTTATGACCAAAGAGACGAAAAGTAGTGGTAGTGCTAATGATAGTTGAAGCCTAATAGAGTTTGTCTCAGCTCAGAAAAAGTCAAATGAACACTCTGATTTTATCGAAGCTAATTCAGATAAAAACAACTCTATTAATATCATGTATCAGTCAGATCCAGTAATTAACATTGATTCATATTGTCTTGATCCCACAATCTGTTTTTTTAATTGAATGTTCTAAAATGGCGAACATACACTGTTCTCTGATACAAAATAAATGGAGAGGGTAGTTTTCTCTCAGGTTTTCTTTCACAACATCATCAAAAAGACACAAGCCCACTATATCAGCTGTCTTTTTCACTTTTTTATATATATAAAAAAAAAAAGTTAAATTAAACATAATAAATTAAGCAAGCATATAATCAACACTACAGTCTTTCATGAGTAGCACTGTGTATTACTCTGGCTCCTCCAAGTCATTAAACATTCTGTTGATTTATGACATGGCCTGAAACAAAAAAGCCTCCATAATAGTTTCTTCTATGAACTTTATCGATCCAAACTTAGTTTAAAACATGTTTCAATTCACCATTGAGTCTATGATGATTAAATCCAACCACAGGCCTATAGGAGGGTCCATATAGCCTAGTCACAGGCAGGAGAATTGGATTTCTCTCTGTGTGTTTTATGTCTAATCCATCTGTAAATTGACTGTGAGTGAGTCAGTGGTGAGCAGTAATGATTTGTTGTGAAAAAGGCCAGAACCAGCAGCTCAGTCTCGCTGCTCTGTTTTCTTTCACTGCGAGTGACTCATTGGACTGAGGTCAATTCTCAAAGGTAATGCTCATCAATCAGCAGCAGTGTCATCCTTCCTTCTCATCATCATCTTCGTCATCATTAAGTCGATCTCTGTGTTCTCCACATTTCATCCTTTTTTTCGTCATTTGGCCCATTTTTCTGGTACTGTCATCTCTTCAGCAGCACACCAGCTTCATTAGATCACAAGAAAAGACTTCCTGAAGTTGCTCTTTTTTGACAATGACTCATCGAAACAGGCAGACGAGCTGGCTGTGTATTTCTTCTTTTTGATCCAGTGGCACCAAAACTATGTGGATTAACTATTCCTTTATGTTGCAGTTTTGTTCCTTCCCTGTTGTTTCTTTCTCATTAATACTCCACTCTTTTAATGAATTGAGTCACCAGTAAAACTTTAAAATCTATTTTATGTTCACATCCTTTAGCGAAGACTTGCTTACTGTACTTTTACATATTGTTAATGCATCTACTGCAACATTTTGTAAAACTTCTGAACCATCCATTTACTTTTTTCTGATTTATTTCTGATTGCTGAAATTGCTGTTTTGTGTTTCCACCCTTCAATGGTTCTTTGTTGGAGTTGATGCTGAGAAATGTCAAAAGTACAGTGTTTCTTTTTCACAATAGAAACACAACTAAAAGTGTACTGTACTAAACTGAACTGTGCCATACCATTCGGTGTTAATGGGGTTAATCAGGACAGGGAGGGCTTGTCAGTTGTTGACTTTGGTTGTATAAGCCTCAGAGGAGCACAGTGCCGCTTGTGTCCGTTAAGGGCAGAGCCGCTGCTTGTGGCTGCTTAAGGTCACGCGCCGCTCTGTCGTGCCCCTGATGCTACAGTCCAGTCTCGAGCGATGGCCCCGGGGTCCAGCTGTCTGCTCGGCTTACGGTCACGGTGTGGGCCCGCGCAAAGACCTGGCACCACAGTGTGGACCGCTGAAGGTCAGCTGTGACCCGCCCGGTCTCGTGTCTTTCTGCAATGACACAGGACGAGACAGGACAGATCTACTGCTCCTCCACCTAAGCACTGGGATTATAAATGAACTAACATTTGACAACCATCACAACAACTGTAAAAAAGAAAACAGCTATTAAAAGAAAAACTCACATGTGTCAATGCCTTTTACTGCATCAAGCAACATCTGTCCCTGATTTGTTTTGGTCTTCATCCAAACACCAGTATGAGTTAAAGAACTGGAAATAACTGTCAATAAATACACAAAGGATCAAGTGTCCTGTGTGACAATAGCAGTCTATCTCTGCAGCTTCAATCTGTAAAGCCTAGAAAACCTACACAGAAACAAGTGATGGTGTTGTTATTGTCCTTATTTTGGCTTAAGAGACCTTTTATGGTGACTACTACTTCATTTTAAACAGCAATCATTAAAAACAGTGGTGAATGTGTAGTTATTTACATAGTTGCATTAAAATGATTGCAATTAATAATTAAAATGCTATGGTTTTAGTGTTTAATTACTGTTTAGCTTTAAGTACTGGGTGTTTTCTAACAATGGGGCAGTTTTCTTCATTTATTATCATATTTATTGCCATCTAATTGGTTAATAGATTCATAATTGATTACACATACTCAAAAGCACTCATTGGTAAACATTAACATCATCTCTCATGAGCACCAATTTCTAATTAAATCCCCATATTTAAATTTAATTGTGCACAGATAACATTAATATGGTGCGTATCTGTGGTCTTCTTTTTTATGATACATTTTTGCCCAGCACAGTCCTATGTTTCTGCAGACGCTCTACAAATATTAATAATTCAGAAGGATGATAGTGTATGTGAGGCATGTTCTCTGTGTGTACAGTGAGTATTTTATAGTGTAGCACAGGAAGCATGCTTTCTGATTGAAAGGCAATGTGGACAGTGTCGACAGCGGTGGGTCAAATTAATGCTGAACATGTGAACACACTCTACATTAATATTTTAATACTGAAAAGAAAGAAAGTCAAGGTCAGAAGATTGGAATTGGGTTTTGGGTTTAACAGAGTGTCCACAATATAGTACCTGGGCTTATGTATTTAAAAGCAGAAGAACAAACTGTCCTCTCAAATCCCTTCTGGGTTTTATCTGACCTTCATATAGTTTAGCTGCATTTTCTTTTATTCTGTGAACTGTTATTGGCTGAGAACGCTCAAAAACATCCTCATCATGTAAACAAAGGAGGAATAAGGCTCAATAAAGACTATTCACCTCCATAAACATTTATTCACATTTATATGGTTCAGAAGACCATGAGAGAGAAATACAAAGATTTCTATTGTGTGGAATTAATTAAAGTTTTAATAGAAGCACATTATACCTTGACATAGCCGTGAGGTGAGTATGGATTGGTATATTTCTTTCCAAACGGTGAAGCTTCAAGCAGAAAGTGTTTCTTACATAATATTATGGATTGAATATGTTACTTTACAGAAATATTGCACAATAAACTATTTCTTTATTGCGCGGCGCTGCTCTCTGTGAGATGTGACGTTTGAAGTCAATATATAAATACATACAGAATGTGCACTCGCTGACTTCTTCTGTCAGAGTTCATGAGCTGAGCCACAGCAGCAGTGAAACAGTGCCTTTGCCATAGTGCTGTATTATTTTACAATGCTGACCTATAGACACTGGAAAAAGTTGATGATTGTTGATATGAACACTTTCAGAACACTCTTTTCAGTAACGTTAAAATTTTCATATGTCAAGTATCTGAGGAAAGTAAAGCACTGGCATCCGGTTGAATGGAGAGATGTTGGTCTTCCAATATTGATGGTAAATGAACCTCTCCTCCCTAAGACTTCCAGAAAGTCTCCAGTCTGTCTTTTAATGTGACTGCTGCTATTCCCAGCACTGCTCAGACTTAAACCACACAATGTGAATGGATTGATAATGGATTGTCAGCAATATTTTTTTTGCTGCTAATTATATAAAAACAAATATATTGAAATATCCACCAGTGGTTAGTATATTTGGCAAAGGTCACTTGCCAAATATATCCACCAGGCAAGTGACCTTTGCCTGTTGTGATTGACAGCTCACTTTACTTTATGACACCTATTTAAAGGCTAACCTTTCTTTTTAGTTTAGTAAATCCTTTCAAAGTAAGAAACTGCACACATCTGAAAAAGTAAAGTAGGCAATATCAAATGAGAAACCCATATTTGAACTGTATTTGGGGAAAGAAATGTGCAATAGGCCAATTAATACCACTACTTCTACTCAGCCTTGTTGATGCGTTTGACATTAAAGCGGAAAGTGACCAATGTTTGATGCTGAGTTTCCAAGTTCTTTTTCCGTCTTGAGCAGCCATTCATTTGCATTTTATTGTGTGTTTTTCCGAGGACCATGTAACTGCAGCATAAGTCTGATTTGTATTAGTCTTATTGAATGTACTGTCATCTTTTCTAAAGTCATTCTCACACTGTCTCTTTCCTGTTCCTCTGTTCTTCTGCCGTCACTGAACAGACCCAAGTCTTCAAACTGTCTCACAATCTGTTTCTGTCCTCTGCAGGTTCCCATGATTCCTTTAGCTTCTACATCGACGAGGCGTCTCCAGTGGGCCCCGAGCAGCCCGAGACGGTGCAGAACTTTGTGTCTGTTTTCGGCACTGTGGCCAAGAAGTTAATGAGGAAGTGGTTAGCTACACAGACGATGAACTTCACCAGCCAACTGGAGTCTGGGATCCGCTTCTTTGACCTGCGCATCTCCACCAAACCCCGGGACCCGGACAACGAGCTGTTCTTCGCCCACGGACTCTTCAGCGCCACAGTCAGTGCTTTTTGATGAATATTTAGCAGTGATACTTGACCTAACCACATTGCTTTTGCCAGAACTGTTTTAAAAGCTTTATGTTGGTGCACTGTTTTACATTTTCCAGTGTTTCTAGTGGTGCTCATAAAGGATATAATTCATCCCGTTGTAATGTTGAAACTTAAATTGTGCAACCGTTATATCTAACCCGTCCCATTTTTTAGGTCCACATACTTTAGTGTAGAGTATAGTATAGATTGCACATTCTTTTTCAGAGCCTAAAGCCCTTTTTATGTTTCTTTCTGTGATATTTGTGACAGTGAAGGGAATTTCTACCACCAAGACTGTCAGGGTTGTGCCCCATTTACGCCGCACTAGTAAAATAACAAAAAGCCTTTTATGTACATGCCACACAAGCTATTTTGAAACGGGAACAAAAGACATAAACTGGTTATTACTACCTCCTGCCTCACTCCTCATGCCCCTCGGCACAGCACCTGTTGGGATGAAGTGAGATGGAAGAAAGATGGAAACATCCGTCATTCTTCTGTGTGTATTATTACTCCCACAGGTCCTGGATATATCATGGCTGCTGTTGTTTTTTGAATTGACGTTACTCATTGGTTAAAGCTCCACTACCCAATTTTATTCTTATTCACTCATCCCCAGATGTAGCCTAAGGACCTTTCCTGCTTTTCTTCCAAATTTCCTCCACAAAACAGTGATACATTACACCAAACTGAAGTTTAGAGCTTACTGTAAACTTTTAGCTCCTCCTTAAACTTTATGTGATTGAATTGTGAATATTTATCTCTGTTGCTTCCCTTCTCTGTTGACACATTCAGCACCAAATATACACTTTTCAGTTTTATTAGCTGCCATTAAACCTTCCATTCCACAGCTCTGTCGACCAATGGGAGCGCTCCTTTTTCTGGACGATTAGTCAAAGCCCCCTTACCTGAAAATTCTCATCTATTAAAATCCTCTTCAATAAACAGTAAATGGCATCATAAAGCCTGTCTTTTCACAAAACTTTGCTTTTACTGTATGCTTTTTTTGGGTTTAAACCATTTTCCCAACTAGACAAATCTGGTACAGTTTGTTTAATGTAATGGAAAACATGTTGGTGCCTGGGTTTATTTCTGTGTTATGCAGATCGGAGAGCAGGGCAGGTGCTTTACCTTGTTTATGAAATGAAAATAGGCAATAAACACAACAACATCCAACCATTTTAGAAGTTGTAGGTGTCCTGTCTGCCATGCACCACACACACGAGAGAAACCATATCCAGATCCTATATTACAAATCCATTTGGAGCATAAAAGGGGCTTGTAAGAACCTACGGGAGCCCTGTGGGGACATGCTGTTGTCAGTGAATAAGGCCAATAGAAATAGGTCAGATGTGAGGTTCAGTTTTAAAATTTAGGAGCAAAATCCATATGGTTCATCAATGTCCAAAGCCCTCTGTAAGATGTGTTTTCAAAAAAGAAACAGGCTTCTCACAATGCACCTTTGGTTACTTTATCATAAGGACAAGAAGAGAACAAGAATAGTTATTATTAGCCTGGATTTAAAACATTTTTGACCGTTTAAAGTTTCTTCCAAGATGGCTGACAGGTGCCACAGTGTTGACAAAGGACAAGAATATAAGTGTCAAACGTTACAACAGTGCAAATGAACTTCTTTTATGTGTGCCAAACCTTAAACCTAAGCCTAATGTAGTGTTTACGTGTGTTTTAGGTCAGAGAAGGACTGGAGCAGATCAGTAGTTTCTTATCCGCTCATGCCCGAGAAGTGGTCTTCCTGGACTTCAACCACTTCTACGGCGTCCAAAACCTGCACCATGAAAAACTGGTGGCCATGTTGAAGGAGGTTTTCGGAGACAAACTTTGCCCTGTTGTCTTTGCCCAAGAGGTAAAACTCACAGATTAAAAAGTCCTCATGCACACATTGAGTTTCTCATCCTCAAAGTCTTGTGATAATTATTGTCTTTTCTCTGTTTTGATCATTTGAAGATACACAGTAGCAGCTCTCACATCCCTAATCATAGTTCATTTGTCAGCTCAAAGTGTGCAATTTTCTATAAAAGTCACAGTCAAAGACCTCCCCTTATGATCCTCATGTGCAATCAGCGAGACTCATCAACCTGCACTGACAGTAATAAAGAGTGGGCCGAGCTAGAGAGGCCTGGTTTGGAAGCTGGTTTGATTACGAGAAACCTGGCTTCTCTTCGCTTCTCTGCTTTTTGTGAAGCAATATGTAGCTTATATGCAAAATATCCACTCTGTTTTACTGCTGCTGCTTTGAGAAGGTTGTAGTAGAGAGTAAAGGAAATGGCTCTAGCTAATAATAATAATAAAAATAATAATACATTCTCTGTCTGTAAAAGCCTGTCTGGATGTTCTGAGTTTGTCTGTAGGTAGCTCTCATGCACCTGACCTTCCTGCTCCCTTTGACTCTGCAAACCACTCCACCAGTCCTCCTGCTGGGTCCTTATAGGTGGATGTGAATGTACAGCTTGTATACCGTTACGTAACATAAAAAAGACTCCATTATCAGCAGCAGTGGTACATTGTTCACACTGTGGCTGTAACCTGTCCCCAGAAAAGGTCACGGCTCAATGAAGCATCATTTTCTGCGAGATCCTATGGCACCAATACTCTACCTTCTTTATGACTCAACTGTTGTGGCAAATGTGTTGAATCTCCTTTTTATTTTAGCACACAAAACCTCATGTTTTTACAGTGTTCCTTCTTGTGCAATCTGCAGGTCCATATGGAAGCAGCAATAGGTACATAATTGACTAAGGGTCTCTCAAGGCCCATTTCATTATTTAACTACAACATTATGTAATAAAAAGCAAACCCATTGCCTTTCTCCTCAATAAAAAATCCCAAGCAGCCCAATGAGGACTTTGGACCACAATGAAAAAAGAGCCATACGAGAGACATATACAATTCCCAAAAGTGCTTGAAATTCTGCACAGTTTAATACTCTAGACTTTTTATTTCTCAAAATTGGCTTTATGATGCACACTAACTACAGCCATTCACAATGGCTGTAGTTAGTGTGCTCTGTAGGCCAGTTAATTAGAAATACCCCTGAAATGTAAATGTTTTTTAGCACCAGTGTCACCCGTAACTCATCCACAACGCTGTTTTCTGCAGTTCCCAATACTCTTCCATGTGCTTTGGCTCTTTTGAATCTTTTTACCGTATGTAACATCCAGTGTCCCGAGCGTCTGGTCTGACACTATGTCACTGTGTGTGGTTTTGGCAGGTGACTCTGCAGTATCTGTGGGAGAGGGAGTACCAGGTGCTGGTGTTTTACCACCACCCCATGGCCCTGGAGGTGCCCTTCCTGTGGCCGGGACAGATGATGCCCTCTCCCTGGGCCAACACCACTGACCCAGAGAAGCTGGTCCAGTTCCTCCAGGCGTCGCTCACAGACCGCAGGTCAGCTTCTGGGACAAAGTCACCAGACACTGTCACATTGCTTTTGACTCTGAAGTTTGATGTCCTTGTATTTTCTATTGAAGCACAAAGATATAGATGGTGTATTTTCCTGTTACATTTTTAGATATATAAGTTGATCTAGTATGTCATGTTATTTTTGCTGGAAAGATTAAAGGGAAAGGATGAATCCACTTTGGTTACAGAAGCTGATGTGTACTAATTGAACAGTCAATGAGCAGTTCAGTAAATCATCACCATTTTTTGTCTAGGATTTCCAAAGTGAGCTGGTTTGTGTAAAAAGATGATTCGGGACATTCTTTTACTCTGGCTTTTTCTAGTTTTGTACTTTGGTCATACATACTCATGGATACACCTGAGAATTGTGCATTTATTGGATTTTTGTTTTGGCTCAGATCAAAATAATGCACCATGGACCAACTGTGAAAACCAGGAATCAGCTGTTGAAGATGAAGCCCAAATGTTCCTATTTATTTCTTGATTTATCAAGTTTGCTATTGCTATATTTCATTTAAATCACTTCCTAAATATTTTATTGCAAATTACTTATTGTGCAGGCATAGTTTTCTTCTGGGGTCTGATTGTGTTGCTACAAACAGTTTTCACTTGATGTTACACTTGTTTTTTACTTTAGTACAATTCACACAGCTCACAGATAAACAGGCCTAAAGTACCTCTAGGTTAGCCAAATGTTGATTGACATAGTATAAATAAAGAGACAAATCAGAATTCAAATCCCACAGTAATGGTTTATGTGTCTCTTACAGGAAGAAGGGGTCTTTTTTTGTGTCGCAGGTGGTCCTGACTCCAAAGGCCAGCACAGTGATGAAGGGTGTGGCCAGTGGGCTCAGAGAGACCATCACAGAAAGGTATATAACCCTCATGTGCGTGTATATGACTGACAGAACATAATGGCTGGACACCATACACCACGCTGTTTGGGATTCAAACTGCTCAAGACTAAATTTACACAGACCCCTCGGGCAACGGACGCCATAAAATGACATTATTTACCCATAACACCACACAAAGTCGAATGTGAGTCACCGTGGCATTTTGTAACGAAATCCAGAGGCGTGTTGTTGTGTCACCCAAGTATCCTCCGGCGTTAAACACTGACCTCATTTGATTTTTTTTGAACAACTGCCACCAACCTGAGGCCACGCTTCCATCTTCTACTCCCAATTTTTACATATCTCCCCTCCTCATTTGAGATTCAGGAATTTTTGTATCTGTTTTTCTCTGCCTCTTAATGTCACCGGTTTGTTCGGGCTGAGCGGCAAAACCATCAATTTTCCTGGCATGTATAATTCATTAGATAACTCCACTATCAGCTCTTCCCACCAGGCGTCGGGTTACTTTGATGTAGGCATCCTTCGAAATTCCATGCATTACATTTTGCTCAAGCTCTGCTACTGTCGGATTTGTATGAGCGAGGAGGAAAACATTCGGAGGAGACCACAAATCAGATACCGAAAGCTAGAGAGTAACAATTTGCTGTGAACATGTCCGGCGAGTGTTGTCTCTCTCGCAGCTGGTGTCTGGCTCACAGATGTTTCTTGCTGCGTCTCCAAGATATGTCGTCCAGGGCTGTAACTAAAGGCAGCACAGACACAGAGAATGTCCTTGAGACTTAGACAAAGAACGTACAAGACATAGATGACTAAATATACCTCAGTGTATAACTATAACATGAGAAAACAGGGTTGCTCTGCTGTAATTGGCTGTTCCAAGCTTATTACAAAGTGTGACATACGACAATGACATATTCTGAATTCAACAAGGCCTTTTTCTTTTTCCAAGTGCTGTCACCTCAACAAAACCAATAAACTTATTTTATGTCATTTGATATATTTTTTACAATATAATTTTACACACAGACCTCCTTGTTCAACATATACACAGCATCATATCTGCAATTTATAAAGCAAATAGCTCATTAGCGCCACCTTTTAAAAACTGGTCACGCTGTTGGAACCAGAGGCCAAGGGGTCACCAGAATAATCCTGATAATGTTCACTTATACCATACTGACACAGCCCATGTGGAAATGAGGCTTTAGTCACACTTTGAAAGCTTCTTTTTAAAGTATAAAATTATTATTTAAAGATGGACCTATCCATTGTACTTGTGGCTACATCTTAACTGATCCAGAACACTATTTTACCATAACAGCATAAATTGTGCACTGAATAGGACTGAGTGTAGTTTTGCTGCATTCATGTGACCCTCAGAAACTTGACTTTGATTTTTGCAAGTTGAAAACAGCTGCTCAAGTCCTATAAAAAATATATATTTTCTTGTTTGTGTTATTAATTTGAGTATTGCATATTGACACTTTTACCTGTACAGTTTATGAACTCAGCATTAGTTATCGACAGAGTGAGCCAGACTTGTTACAAAACCTTTTATTGCTGTTAACATTGTTTAATCCTTAACCTAAAGCTATATTTAAATATCAGCTAGCATTTTGCTTTCAATAAGAAAATGAAAGGTAACATCAAATCAGATTTGGATTAAATAATCCACCTGAGGACCACATTAATGCAGCATTAGATCCTCCAGAGGAAATCTGAGGTTAACAATTTAAACAAGATGAATCTAACATGTCTCGTGAACACTAACATGAATCAACAACTAATTCTCACAATGGAATTACAACAGTAAAATTAATGTGAACAAAATAACTGATCTCCAAGGGACAATTTTGTATGTAAGATGCCAACAAAGAAGAAAGTGTGAGAGGGCAGAGAACTGGAGGTGTTGAAATCAACTAGTAACATACATTTGAACCACATTAAGTATCTTTATCTAATGTGTGAGCTTGTGTACACGGAGCCCTTTGCTAAACTGCTCTGTGTCCCATCCTCGTCTCCTGATTCTCCCCCTCACTTCTCTCCCCGGACCACCCCTCTGTGTGTCTCCCTCAGGGCTTTACCGGGGATGATGCAGTGGATCCGGTCGCAGAGGCCCGGCGAGAGCGGCATCAACATCATCACGGCCGACTTCGTGGAGCTGGGGGAGTTCATCAGTGCCGTCATCACCCTCAACTACCACCTGGACGAGGA
Organism: Rhyacichthys aspro; assembly: GCA_036850595.1. Taxonomy (NCBI): domain Eukaryota; kingdom Metazoa; phylum Chordata; class Actinopteri; order Gobiiformes; family Rhyacichthyidae; genus Rhyacichthys; species Rhyacichthys aspro. The sequence goes on along the minus strand of CM072156.1, from coordinate 6,482,869 downwards.
GGATGAAGACGCCACCTGAGATCTGCCTCCGGGCCGCGGGGAGCACCGGCGTTACCGCGGCGATGGCGTCTAGCGGCTGTGTTCTCGCTCTAATCTCTTTTCTTTCAAAACGGGGAGTTAACAGGGCTCCTTTCACTTTATTTAGGGCTATTGAGAGCAGTGAGCGCAGTGTTGGGACATGAGGAAGAGGATGATTATAAAATAGTGCTGAGTTTGGTGGAGAATGAGAATTAGGTTTTCTTTCGGGAGTTGATTTACCGTTTTGTTTACCTTCTGTGTTGTAAAAAATTCCTGCTTTTTTGACTCCTCGATCACACTTCATCAATGCCTCCGAGCAGATCAGCTGTGTGCTTAATGTATTACCGTACTGAACTCAGTACAGCTTGGTATTCTTGTGACAGTGACTGTTTTTTATCCAAGGTTGTTTTTTGTAACTTGAACCACTCAATGTAAATGTTTGTATGTGGATGTTTGTATTGGTTTTCTATCAGTACAACAAGTCAATTAGTACAGTTTTTTAAGCCAGAGCATCACAATCCACATTACGAAAGTGACAGTAATCTCCAATGACAGTTTGTTTCTTGCGCGCATTGGTTTTTGGGCCACTCACTCATTGTTCTCACTCACTGAGCTTCTTCTTATGAACGGTTTTATGTCTTAAGTCTCCTTACGTTTTTGTGGACTTGTCGCCCAAATGGTTTATTTATGACAAACATAGATTCACTGGACTGACTTCCTGCAGTTTTTTGTATGTGCACCTGTCCCCTTGTTCACTAATGAGGACAAATCTCATCCTCTGAGGATTAAAATGGTTAAAAAGACAATGAGGCCCAATGAATACTATACACACCATACAATTTACTCCAGGTGCACCACCAACAGTTAACCTGAGACAGATTTATACACAACTGGTGTATTTTATGAGTCTAGTCAGAAAAGGTTTTTTGTGCCGTTCCTGTGTCAGATCCAACTTACCCCCAACAGCAACATAGAGACCTCTCCTGCTTTAGTTTCATTGAAAAAGAAAGTCCACAAAATACTAATACATTACACCAAACTGAAGTTTAGAGCTTACCGTAAACTTTTAACTCTGACTTCAATGTCATGTTTCACTGTTAAAAGATGTATCCACTGCTGACTATTCACTTTCTCTGTTTTATTATCAGCCATTACTTCCTTTTTCCTAAAGCGAGCTGTGATTGGCCAAAGCTCCCATTCAGGACTGAAAATTCTCATCCATTAAAATCCTAATAATAAAGCCTAGATATGGTCTTGAGGCCTAGTTTTTTCCACAGGTGTTTCCTATTACAACATGCTATTAGATGAGTTTATTTTCACATGCATAAAAAATCACATACTTTGCATTTAACTTGATTTTGATTCAAAAGTAATTTGGTAGTCCTTTCACTAAATATTTCTTTATTCTTATAAAGAACTAACTCACCAATCATTTTACCTTTCACCCTTGAATAAAAAGATGTGGCCCTTTATTTGGGGAAATTGACCTATACCGCTGTAAAAATGATGAAAAGGCAACCACATGCAGCCAATTGATGGAGAAAAACACAAAGTTTAATGGCTTAGTTATGTCCCAGTCCAGATAAATCAGGTCGAATGAGTGAATTTTGCTGCAACGGAGACTAATCCAAAGGCAAAGTGAAGCCCCTGCTTTCTAAATTGTCACATAAAGTCCCTGCTCTTTGTACTGGTATAAATTTTGTCATTATTGCAAGATTATTTTGAAATAGGACGTGATTGAACCAACTTTGTCAACACATAAGATAATGAAATTGAGCTGTTTTTAACGTGTCACAGCTTTGAACACAAACAGTCCCACTAGAGATGAATAAAACTGAGTGCGGCAGACTTACACTTTGGTGAGTCGTGATAACCAGGTATAAAAATAAATCTGGTGCAAGAGTTCCTCACAGTCTGTGTTGATAGAGCTGAGAGCTTGCCCCTGTGTGTACTTACCTCTAGTGCCGTACATGAGTCATCTAGCAGAGCTTTTTTTTAATACAGAAATGGGTTTCCAAAATTTAAACTCAAAAGTAGTTAAACTCATCTAACTTAAAAGTTCACTAACAGTAACCAGTATTTAGTGAAAAGACTACAATTATCAGTTCTTTTTTAAATGCACAAATGAACGGAGCAAAAAGTTATTCATTCAAATGTCCAAGAGAATGTTAAATTAGCAAAAGGCTCTGAACAAAAACAAAAATACTTGAGTCTCTTACATTAAGGAGTTAAAAGAAGAAGGCATTGGGGCATTTTTTTAACCCATTAGCATTATGACTACCTGGATGACTGAGAACCTCCACAACATCTTGAGTTTCTTCCAAATAAACTCTAGAACTGGAGCCTGAACCCAAACCTTTTCCCTCGGATGGCCAAAACGGAAATATAATAATGGGCCACAGGCCAAACGCAAAAACACTCTTCCGCCCAGGTTTGTTTAAAATGCTTTTTGTCTCTGTGTCTTGGCTGATGCTGCTCTGTTTTGTTCTGACAAGGAAGCACCTAATTGGAAGCACACAAACTCACACTGTTTGACCCAGACCCTTCAAAAATCTATCATGATAGGACTAGATGTGGAGTTGTAAACATGCACAAACCTGCCTGAACTGTCCTATAGTTACCTGTGTTACCTGTGTTACCTGTGAACCGAGAGAGAGGGCAACAGGCTTTGAGGCCACTAGCTCCTCCTCAATAGAACAACCCATTATCTTACCAATAGTGTAGTATGCTTGATTGTCATTGCAGATTAAAATAGTCCACTTTCAGCAGTAAACCTTTCTTCAGTACAGTTAAACAAGCTACTACCCACCTCTGCTTTTGTAAAAATATATCATTTTTGCTGTCTACATGTGTCTTATGTTTATTTTCTGTCCTTGTTTACACTGAAAGTCATTGGGAGTGTTATGGAGAGGGTTAGCACATTATGCATGAAACTAAACTGCGTACTCATATCCAGTATATACACACAATGATCAGTGTGGCATTTTCTGCTGAGAATGTATTCTGTAAGGACTCCGTTGTCTAGTCCGGTCGTGTTCAACGCGAAACACAAAACTCAGCTTTGTGGTTCTGTGAATGTACTTGTCTCGTGAGTAGTGCTCTCTGCCGTGTGATTGGGCGACTCGAGTGTCCGCCGAAAGGTTTGTGCCGTTTGCTGCTGTGTGTGTGGAAATGATGGATTTACTTCAGCGTATTTTCCCTGGTCCAATGTTTTTTATTGTGAAAAGTTTGTACATACTGTAATTGCAAAAACCGTACTACCGCTAAATTGTAAAAATCCAATTATCATTTATTTATTTTTAGTTTTTGTGCACATCCCAAAATAAACAGCTTTTAGGCTCAACAACATATCTCCACTCCCTCATTCTATATCAGCTAAAATGGTTTTAACCCTTTAAAACATCATTTCAGTCCAGCACATTTAGAACCACATTACGCTCCACACAGATGAATTGCTTGCGACTTGTGTTGTTTGGATATTTGTGTCTTCCCTGATCTGAACTCTTGTCATTTGGCCTTTTTTCTGTTCCTGGTGTGCAAAGAGTCGTCCGTTGGCTGCTGTAAAAACCTTTGTTCAAATCCAAGTGACTCTGTTTTAAGTGGAAAATGACAGATAAATAAAGCTTCTATGCCTACTGCACTGTGTCCTCGTGAACTATTACTATTAGCATTGTGACTTAGTTAGGATGGGTTTATTGACTACAGGTGTAAAATGGACTAAACAATACAGAACATGAGAATATGTCATACCTTTGTTATAAATGTATGAAATCACATTTAAGTTCTCAAGTGTACAATGCCATCTTAATGTTTAAGTTGTTGAATACAAGGCTAATAAGTAACCAAAAATAATTGAGAAGCACTGCCTTAGATGAACAAATGTTGTATTCAGTACCTGCCTAATCTCTTGCTTTACCCAAAATGACCAAAAGAGGGCGTATCACAGTCAATCTTTACGTGTAATGGGGTATTCTGGCTAGTGCTGTACAAGATTAGAAACATGCAATAACTATGTTTAATAACTGTAATTTTTAATGGTTTTTAACATGGTAAGAACACTCTGGACGGCACTCGTCAAGGCAGGGGCTAAATCCATATGAAAGAGGCAAGAGTGAACATGTCTAGACTAGGACTAAATGTAGATCTAAACCAGGACTTTTTTTTTTGGATGCACCACATATTTGGATGATTCAAGGTTTTGTTTGGACAGTGATTTTGAGGCCATCACATGGAAGACCATAATTTTATTGCATGTTACTTGTGGCCGTTGTCCTTGCTGCTTCTACTTCCAGTTCAGTCCGACCCAAACAACTCTCTTTTAACTTTTAAAACTGCGACAGAACACCTACCCACTGAAGTGAAGAGGCCTGATGAGCCTCTCAGTCGGTCTAACACAACAGCACTTCCATTCTCAAATACCTGCTTCAGCTTTTAAGAGCAGCTTCCTAAAAATCATGCGGTTACCACGGCAATGTGGATGGAGCAGGTGGGTGGGCAGCGGCACCAGGGCTGACCTTACCGAGGTTGTGTTTTGTAATGTGCCATTCTGTAGCCAGGTGTTGCTCAGTGAGAGGAAATGGAGAAGCTGTGTGTGCGTCTGACTTAAAATGCTTTGGACGCAGCGGAAAAGAAGTGTCCGTTTGGTTAATGCAGACCAACACTGAACAATAAGTGACTCAAAAGTTAAAATCCAGCTTTAATCCCAAAATGCACCTTTTACAACTTTACAACATGGCCCTATGTAAATGGTCTTTAATTGTGTTGTTAATGAAGCTTTAAAACATTAATGAATCAATACATGACAAAAGATTAAGAAGAAAGCTTAGGGTCACGGCGTTCTACCATTTTATTATTTAATGACCTCGATGAATGAAAACCTCCAAAGACAAATCATCGCATTTATGAACTATTCTTGCTCAATATTTAGCAAATTACCATTTGAGCCTGAGTTTGATAACAATCAAACATCACTACATAACTTTAATCTATAGCCTCACAGTCATTTGGTTGGTTCCTTGACATCAGACTGAATCGGTCGCTGATAAACTGCACTATATAAATAACATACTAAGGCAACTACCTTTGTCTTTCTTCTCTTCATGTTAGTGTCATAAGATTATAACTGAGTCTCAGCTGCTCTTAGCAGGCAATAAATGCCCAAACATTTTTGGTCTGAGTAATTGTACTGCACAGGTTTGCAGAAAACTTACTCCAACAAATTCCTAAAAGGCAGGACACTACCAGAGACCTACAGGCACCAAAAACTAATACAAACTGTACTGTGTCAGTCCATATGCTCTTTGTCTATGCTGGTTTTGCAAACAAAAAAACACTGTTTGTCAGGGACAAGGCCACTAGTTCAGCCACACTAGTGATGATGCCTTAAATTAACATTTGATGCACCCTTACTGACATAGTATATTAATACATTCACATTTTGTGAAAGTCTCTGTTTGCGGAATTGTTAAGTGTATGTAGTATTTGCCATTTGCCATAAGCTTGGATGCTTCTGTAGGATTCCTTCCTTAAAAAGCTCAGTTGAAGAGCTAGAAAACCAGTTTCAAACCATGCATTTCTTATGTTGGACCAGTCTGTTTGACCATTACTATTGGTGTATGTATGAGCGGAGAAAGTGGTTGATTTGGCAAGTTCTCACAAGATACGTGTTCTGCCCAGCAACACAAAGATCCACAGAGCTGTTTCTGGTGAACTGGGAATGCTGTGTCTATGAAGGTTTGGTGAAGGTTTAGTGCCTTAAGCCCATATAAAACATACTGTATCTGTTCACTATTTGGCAATGTATATGTCTCCTTGCAGCAGCACTAATGATTTAGGTATAGCTTACAGCTTTATGACATTTATGGAGGGATGATTTTTGATATACTTCTGTATTAGTGTACTGAATACACTAATGCAGTGCAGCTTGCAAACACTGTGTACCATTGTAAAGTTGCTCGTTGTGTTGTTACACCAGGTTACAGGTCTTATATGGAATAATGCTTTCACAGACACTATTCAAAGCTATTGAAACAGTCATTTTCAGCGAAAGCAAGAAAATGCAAATGTGCTGTCATAGTGTGCTTAGACGTGCATTTGGGGCTGTCTATCCCGGCAACACGCAGACACAAGCAAACAGCTGAGGAGGAGGAGGAGGAGGGAGGTGTGTAGGAGGCAGAGATGGATGATGGCATTCAGACAGTTTAAACAGGGCCAGCAGTGAGATGTGCAGCTGTAAAAAAAAAAGAAAAAAGAAAAAAAAGTTTGGTTGGCGAGGAGGTGGAGGAGAAAGACGCATTTGAACTTTTGTGTGCATTGTAGAAACAGACAAAGCTACTGTACAGCCAGGTAGAATTACACAGTGACATAATAGAGCCATAAAAACACAATGAAGACAAGTGATTGTTCGTAAGAGATTCAAATGAGGCCTGAATGCAAAGTTATTAGGAAGTCAACCGAGATGGATTCATTACGCGCGACAAGGAGAAGCTGTGGGAATTGTAATGGCTCGGTTAGTCAGTCAGACATGAAGACAGCAAATGGCCAAAGGGAGGGGCCGAGGAGCACACACACAGAACCAAGTGTGTCTCTCCGTCTGCTGCGTCGTGACCTTCTTTATCATAGGTCAACATCACTGAAGGGTGACAATAACACAGTGATATCAGCTGCAGCGGCGGATCTGCCAGGAAGGGAAAAAAGGGTGGACGGCCTCTAAAAGCGACTGGGACATTTAGGACAAATCCAATGTCAAAATGGTTCGGGCTGTGAATAGCTGCAGAGAGGCACAATGTTGGGTTGGTGTTGGTTCCACTTGTATCTAAATAACTTGTTTCTAATTATCAATACATGACATCAAATTAAAGTCAGAGCTCCTTCTAGCTCTGAGTTATGTCCCTCTCGTTAATATCGTCTCATTTATATCCTGCATGTATTGAATCAAATGGATACATACCAGCCTGCAAAAGAACTTGAAGGACTTTAGATGAACAGCTGAAGGTGACTGGGTGAACCATCTGCCAATAAACACATATCACAAGGTCATTTTATCCAATCAGAGCAATGGCATGTCTTTACATTACGGTTAAATGGTCGTCTCATTGTCAAACCACTGCCAGTACTGCAGCGCTCGTTCTGAACTGGCTGCAGGTCTAACAAATCGAATTGCCTTGATTGATACAAGATGGATTTCAGCGAGTTTGTGAACTCAAAAAGCTCACGAGAACACAAATTTAAAATTAGACGCGGCCACATTTGAAAAAGAATTAAACTAAACTAAAAAGAACAACAAAAGATAAAGCAGAGGCTGAGGGGTGAGCCGTCCGGAGGCAGGGCTTTAAATAGGTCCACACTGCCACATCCGCCCTGAGCTCCATCAACGGACAAACATAAGAGGACATGTTATTAAATAAACAAACGTGACCAGAGGGAAGCAGGGGTCCAGGCCTATGTCTCTGGACAATCGGAGGAAGCCAAAGTGCCTGCACAACACATGGATGATAGATGAAAATGAAAAAACTCTTCATAAATAAATGTGTGTTTGACTATGGACTACTACTAGTCTGACTGTTTCGACCATTGTTCTTTAAAAGATTTCTGCAGGAGAACCTTCTGATTTTCTTCTTCATTCTTCTTTCCTCATCAGTGTTAGATCAATAGCAAGGAACACACAATCTGCCCAGTCATCGCTCTAATCCGCCTTATCATCTGAGAGCTCACAGTCCTCTGTTTCCTGGCACAACAAACTTCCAGGGCAGATGGCGGTCAAAGATGGCCCCTAAACATCATGAGAGCTACAGGAGCGGCACTAATGGTGGCCACAGTCTGGTGGCCTGTCGTCAGATCCAACTGTTCCTTTACAGCCTCAGGTTCAGGGACTTGGCTCAGTGCTGTACAGTGGCTCAGTCGTTAAACTTTGGCTGTCCATTTTAGAAATAATTACCCACCTAGTCGTGCCTGAGTTACCTTCTAGTATGAGCCTGAGGTTTTTTGAGAGCATTTCTACACTGGTCTGTGTTTCTATTAAATCAAATTGTCAATGCAGTTGAAAGTGTCCCTGTCCTCGATAACAAATCATGTAGGAAATAACACACAATTTTCAAAATCGCTGTTCCCAGAAAATAGCTCTTGAATATGATGCTGGCCCTGAGAGAGCTTTATTTTTTAGTCCGTGAATGACTGGATGATGGCTTGTGTTTATGTGTTTCTTTGAGCTTCTGCTTTCTAATGTGCTTCATTTGCTGCTGCCAACAACAACCAGCAGAACATGCATCTCTAGAACAGTCGTGCCTTCTGTTTTTGCACGATACATTAACAAGTAGTAAGTTTAATACTTGGTAGTGAAATCCTGTAGACATGATACTGTACAATAAAATGACCTCTTGTTGATTTCCATTTTTGACAAACTGGAATTAAAGCTCTTCAAAACACAGACCAACTAGAGATGAGACAGACATCTTGATACAGCAACATATCTAATTATTTCCACTATCGATCAAGTACCTACAAACACCTTCTTTACCTGTTGCTATTTAAGGACTCCTTATATTTTACAAAAATAGAAATGTCGATAATGTAGGCTATCATGATATTATCGTCATAATATTATCAGAACATAATGCAAATCCAATTGTATAATGTGATTCCTAACCCCTTATGCCAAAAACAAATCAAAGCACTTTCTCAGTCTTATCTCTTCACATGTAGCCAGCATGTGATTGAGATGCACAGCGGGACATGACATGTGATGTATGGCTGTAATTAGTCTGACATATAGGCCTATTTTTCACATACAAACATGTCAATGTGAAGTCTCCATTTTGCAGAGAGGAGCTGTGGAATTGAAAATGTATGGAACCTGTGCATTATTCAGTTATTAGTGTATTAGGGTAATATCAATGCAACCTTCAATAGTGAGAGTTTTTTTTTTTGGCCTAAACAAATTGACGCACCTGACGTCTGATCAACTTTGAGTGACAGACTCATCAGCCAATCAGATGTTGTCAAATAGGAACAGCACGCCTCTTGAACGTAGCAACTTGTTAATCCTAGTGCTAGGCTAAAGTCTTAAAATGTTGTGTTTAAAGTAAGCTAGTAGTTTCTTCAAACACCACTTCTAGGGCATTTTGAGTTAAATGAAAAAATGTGTACAGTGTGTATTGCTTACCTACAAAATTTGGCAAAGATATTACATGTGATTTTGTTACTTTAGCCACGCTGTGCGTTAGCATTAGCCTACATTTTTTCGTGATAACATCCACAAATTGTACCCAGCATGTCAATTTCGTACATTTGCTTGAAAATAAAACTATTAAAGCTTTATTTGCTATTTTATTACAAACTTTAGCCTTATCCTGCTACGGTTGATTGTAAATTATTTTCAGATATCTATTGCCCTCTAGTGTTTGCTAAACAATATCACAGTTAAAAACATGCTCTCTACTTTAGGTTCTGTGTAGGCTACATTTTCCATCCGCAAAACAAGCAAACTTTAATGTGTAGGTTGTAAAGCAAATTCAATTGCAGCTACATTGTATTATATGGGCGCAGGGGCAAATTCCTCAGTGTTTTTTCCCCTAGCCTTCATTTGGCTTCAAGGCAGTATTTATTTTGATCCGGGTGTTGCACACACTTCTTCACTTAAGCAACATATTTGGCATCTTAGCATCTTCATGGGTGGAAAAAATAATAGGGTTGCTGCACAGAGTTGGGGTGAAGTAGAAGTGTTCAGAAGAGTATAAAGCAATGGTTTTCAAACTTTTCACACCAATTGATTTTTTCGTTACCATACTAACAAATGGAGGTCAACTTTTCTACTTGCATAATAATTTACACAGCAGACTTTTTCTACATGAATATTGAGAATTTAATATTATTTATTATTATTGACATGTTTCTATTCTGTTGCTATAAACAATAAAAAAGGCTTTTTTGAACTTACGTGGAGCCATGCTTATGATAAGTGTGTAAGTAAGTATAGTATGTAGTAAATCTGTGGTAAAATGCATAGGTCTACATTTTCTAATGATATGTTATGGTTATTTTATCTTTGCACAGCGACCACTGGTGAGATCCACGCCACAAGACAGATCCACTGGTATATAGATGATGATTAACCACCAGTTAACCAGGGCTTGCACCTATTATGAAATAAGTTGTCCACATAAACCTATAAAAATAGAGGCAGCGGTGAAACATGAACAAGGGGGTGTTGTCTTTCTTTTGATATCTGTCCAGAGCTTTTGGCCTGAGATGCTGATAAAACACAACTGCTGCTTCCAGTAAAAGCTTTGGGTCCCAACATTACACAACAAGCATCTAAAGGTCAGGAGATAAAAAATAGTTGAGGGTTCAAAATCCACATTAGACATACACACACAGCCAAACAAAAAATGCAGCCCCACTCCCCCATCCAAGCACATGCCTTTCCAAAGCCTCCTCATTTCCAGTGAACACCCCCTGTTCACCCCTTTACAGTAAATGAGCCAGACTCTGCTCCACACACTGTCTACTCCACTGCTCTCACCATGAAGGCAAGTACTTGACATTTTTCATAAAGCGTTGCAGATGTTACTTCTATAATAACCATGTTTTTCAAGCTAATTGTGAATTGCATATATTGTGTGTCATATTTTCTCCTTTTTGCTTTTCCTAGGGGCTTGTTCAAGTCTTTCTAACAGTCTTGCCATGGCTGCTGCTCATATGCATTAGTAAAGGGTAAACCTTTTTTACCACATCTGTTTATAACAAAGCCAGAATGTACATGATCCTTTTTTATTGTGTAGTATTTGTTAAAGTTTTCTTGCAAACTCACATTAAAGGTTTTGTAACAAGCATGTGAACTGCCAGTGGGGTCCGTTTGGTGATTGGTCCGAGTGCGATGGCTGCACTAAAACACAGGTCAGCATCAGCCTTAATAATTTTATGTCTTTAACACTATACTTGTTAATGATTGGAAATATACACAAAGCAAGTGTACTACAGTTTAGATTGCAGTGTTGCAAAATCCTTGACTGTCTGCTATAAAGTGGTGCAATCAAGTAATCAGTGCAGCAGATGGAGGAGGACTATTTCTTGCCCTAGAAAGAAAGGAGTGTGTTTGTCTTTGGTCAAATGTCGAGTGTTCGTCTCAAACATCAGAGCAGTTTATCAAAATTTGCAAAAATGAAGGCGATTTTTTGCTTTAGCCAATGATTTACTTTGCTCAGCCACAACATCACGACGCAGCAAACTAAATTAACACAGTCTTTGTCTCCATTCCAACTTTATTAATCCCCAAGGGGAGATTCAGTTGTTACTTGTTTCTTACAAATCAGGAAACTTTTCTGGCTTCATCTTCTTTAGACTGATTGATTGAACAGCCTTAATGAAGTCAGGAAAAAGGAGCTCTTCTGTCATTCTGTTCTGAAGCACACTGATCTCAGACGTCTACGGGCTGCTCTCAAAAGCCAAGTGCAGGGGATGGTCAATGTTGTTCAGTATGGCATCAGTCCTGTTGTGTGTGATTTGATGAAGAGGGCATCAGGAGCTGTAAAAGACCCACTGACGTTGTCTGGTACGGCTCTTGGTTGAATGTTAACTGTCTCTCTCGGGATAGACAGTAGTTTGGCCCCAGTACCACTGCTAAAAGCTCTACTTATTTATGTGTGTGTGAATCCATTAACACAGATGAGTAACTTCCCATCACAGCAAAAAAATTATTTTCTTTTTCACTCACTCATGATGTAGATTTGCTGGTGTTGTCTTGGTTTACACAGAGGGATCAATAACTGTTTGACATGAATCTAGAAACAACAATCATAAACCAAAATAAAAACAAGCTGTATGATGTTTGATTGTTATATGATCTTTGTGTCTTAGACCCGGACACGACCAATGACTGTGTACGCCCACTTTGGAGGGGCCCGCTGTGACGGAGAGCGGTCTCAGACGAGGTCGTGTGAAACCAGTAAAAGCTGCCCATTAACACAAGGATGTGGAGAGCGCTTTCGCTGTAGATCAGGTACAAATCAAATTTAAAATATCCAAAGAAGATTATGTCACTGTTTGTTCTTTTTTTCCTTTTCATTTCTGTGTAGGAATGTGCATCAACCCATCTCTGAGGTGTAACGGAGACCAGGACTGTGAGGAAGATCAAGAGGATGAACGGAGTTGTGACAGGCGTCAACAGTTTGTTTGTGATCTCCAGAGACCCCCGCCTAATATTGAACTCATAGCCAAAGGGTAAGAGAATGAAATACTCAAGTCCTTATAGAAAAACTCAATGAAATGCTTTTTTACTTTGTCCTCTTTAGTGTTGATATAGCCACTGGACAAACCAGGGGCCTAGTCATCAACACCAAGAGCTTTGGAGGCCAGTGTCGCAAATTTGACAGCAATACCTACAGAATGCCTGAAAGTCTCCTCAAGTACTCTTTCTTGGTGGGTTCTCTTATTTGAAACCCATTAACACTCATATTTATTAGCTATGCCATTACTTAACAGCAGCAACCATTGATCATTTTTATACACTTTTCTTTCAATTTCCTGCTTTTTTCTGTCTTTAAAACAATATATTAAAAACAGCTCTTTATTGTACAGATAAAACAAACAGATGAAAGTTAAACATGGACATGGAGCATTAAAACAATACAAACAATACAGAAAGTATTTACATTGACCCTGGTTCACACTGAAGTTGTGGATCTAATGTTCACAGGTTTGATTTAATTTAAGCTGGTCTTTTACTTTATAATAAAAAATAAATAAATTTGTGCATCTTTTTATTTCTGTGGTCTGGTTTATGTCACACCTCTGCTCTTATTTGGATCGATATTACATTTAAAATCAGTTTGAGTCATGTATATTTTTATGGCTTAATAAACTGTGTGTTTCTTGTATTCCTTAAAAGGGTCATCCCATAGTCTTTCGGTCCATTCTGGGATATTTACTGTTATCCACTAAAATGATTCAAATGATTATGTCTTTTCTTTTGGCTTGTGTTCTAGACTAAAGTTCACAATGACTTTAGCGATGAGATGTTCAACACTACATGGCACTATGCAAAGGACATTGTCAATAGAGAGACTATTACTGGAACAACAACAGGGTTTCGCAACTACGACTACCATGAGATTGATGTGAAAAAAAGGGTGTGTATAAACCTCATACAACGATCATGACAAATAAAAAGAAAAAGAAAACTTGTTATCGCTTGTTTTTCTGTTTTCTTTGTAGAACTACAGGCTCTTGGTTTTAAAGAATGACATTGAAATAGCTACCTTCCAGAGTAACGATCCTCAGTATATTCCCATTGCCGAGGTGTTTTGGAAGGCGCTTACAAAACTGCCCACGGTATACAACTACGCAGCCTACAGGGAGGTTCTGAAACAGTTTGGGACCCACTACATGTCGGAGGGAAGTCTGGGAGGCGACTTGAGGATCCTCGTCAGAGTAGATTCTGAATCCAGACTAAACAAGAGTAAGTCAGCAGTGGTTGTTGATTATCACACATCCACCAGGTGTATCTGAAACTTCATACGCTAACATTCATTGCCCCTTCTGTTATCATGAATAGGCTTTGGAGAGGAGGCTGTGCAAAGGCCTCTGTACAACCTTTGTGGGCCCCAGGCATTAGATGTATTTTATTAAACATCTGGGGCACGTAACACATAGTAACTATTGATACTTCTGAAGTGATTTTTATCTACAACAATAAGTAATTTCAAGACAAAAATATCTGACCTGTCTGATTGTATAATAGTTCTAATGATGTTTAAAATGTAATTAAATTAACCTTTAGTTTAATATCTTTTTAAAGTCATAAAACATGTCTAGAATCTATAATATAAATATTTGGAGAAACCTTTTTATTTGGGGCCTAGGTGATGGCCTGGTTTGTCAATATTTTTGCAACACCTCTGACACCAAACTGGAAAATAAAAAAAATATTTAAAAAAATACTTTATTTATACCATATTATTAGGTGGTGAATAAATGACTAATAAACTCTACTGGAAAAAATATTAGATGGAGGAGGCAAGAAGTCTCAGGGAACTAAGGGTGGGCTTTCTAATTTAATATCTCTGCAATCTGAATTGACTTGTTTTCTTTTGCTCTTGCCTTTGTCCTCAGTCACTGAAATCAAGCGACATAAGGAATGTGAAAAAACCAAACGCTTCGTCTTATTTTTCCCCATCACTCACGAGTCCTGTGATTCTGATTTCAAAGATCTATCCAGAACACCTGAGGGTAGTGTATGATTTTGACCATTCTCATTTTATTACTATATACACTTCCAGTCGTGAGTCTATAACACACACTGACGGTTTTGCATTTTGTCCATCATTAAAACAGCTTTCAGTGGGGGCAGCGAAATTGCTCAAGTGTATACTCAAGGAGGAAACAATGGGCTCCGTATGCAGCTGGAGAATCTGAAAGTGGGTACGCTTGACTCCAACTGGAAGGCCTACACAGACTGGGCCGACTCTGTGACATCTTTCCCACGAGTCATAAATCAACAGGTAAAATTACAAAGTCAGAGTTTTTGTTCAATACAAAAAGTTGACCTTATTGGAAAGCAAGAAATGAATCAATACTAGTCATTTCTACAAATAACTCATGGTTTCAGTGATCTTACACAAACTTGTAGCTCCCACCCATGACATTCAAGTAAAAGTGCACTGTAACACTGTATATTTTCAGGATGTACGCACACTATAGGAGACAAAACACTGCTGTAAACTCATATGGGACTGTTACCTCTCAATAAATATCTCACAGTAAATCGTGATTTAGTCATGTATGTTTTCTCACTAGTCACTCAGAGTCACTCAAAGCGAAGTAGCTGTCAAATGAGCTGCAGCGGTTGTTTTAAATGTTTCATGTCAAGAAGACATTTAATGCAATTCAGGCTCCATATTTTTTTAGATAAAAAATAGACAGTGTTGCTTTACCATTTCACAAAACTAGCTTTCCATGGGGTTATCATGTGATGTTTATTGCTGATAGAGTGAGAAATAGTTCAAATGAGGCACTTTTCCCACATCAGACAAATCACAGACCATAACAGCTTCTTACAGGTGCAATATGTAACTTCTATACTACACAGTTAAACAAAATGTAATACAATGTTATAGCAGTGTATTTGAGATTGTAAATAGACATTTATAGTCTCGTGGAAAGTGGGAAGATCCTTTACTTCTTTTTCCCCACAGCTTCTCAGAACAGACAAACAGAGCACTCATAGAGGAGTAGCTATGTTTCTTTTTTTCATCAAGGCTTTTAATGACTAAACAGATTTTTTTTTTTCTAAGTGAATCCATCATCTGATCTGTTTCCAGCTGCGTCCTCTGTGGGAGCTGGTGAAGGAGGTCCACTGCGCTGGTGTGAAGAAGCTGTACCTGCGCAGAGCCATAGAGCAGTACCTCACTGAGTCTCACCCCTGCAACTGCCAGCCATGTGGTAACAACGGCATCGCGGTCATGCAGAACGACAGGTGCCAGTGCATCCCGAGTCCTGACTCTGCAGCAGACCCTAACCGGCGTGAGTGTTACATCTCCAGGTTCAACACAACACAATCACAATCAGAAAAGGTTTTTTTGTCAGTGAACAGCATTCCCAAACTATGAACTTGCTTTGGCGGTAAGGTGCAACATAGAACACAGAATAATATATAATAAAAAAAGAACTATAATAAAATAAAATGTTTCTGGACTGCCTTGAACCTTTTTTGGGGATTTTGATCATAAAAGGGGAGATCGATGGAGGCTGGACTTGTTGGTCTACCTGGTCGTCGTGCTCTGGGGGCCGAAGATACCGAAATCGTTACTGCTCTAATCCGGCGCCTCAGAACGGAGGACAACACTGCATTGGAAAAACGAGTGAGACGGGAGAATGTGAAGACGAAGAGCTGCAGTACCTGAGGTCAGATTTATTATACGTGTCCTCTGGGTAACATCTATATAAAGTTACAATGTGCTCTTTTATTTTACAGAAACTTTGAACCAGAGTGCTTCGACCAGTCACTTCCAGCCAAAATAAAGTGTGGCGCACCTCCTGCTTTAGTCAATGGCTATGTCCTGGTAAAAAAATTAAATAAATCTGTTTAACCTATCAATAAAATGATAGATTCATAGTATCCAGTAGGCAGACTATAAATGTTATTGTTTATAGTACGGAGAACCACAAAATGTGATTAGTTAAGACAGGCCAAAACTTAAATCGACAAAATGTGCGAAAATATATAACATTTGCTCTAAAATTCTGCATAATAGGGATATCAATGTACAGTGTGTTATAAGAAGTTTAAATATAATTTTGTTTAAATGTAAAATCTGGTAGTTTGTAAAAGTATAATGCTTAGTTTTAGTTTTATTCTATGAGGAATGGCAGACAATTCATCAGCTTTGAAAACGCTGACAAACTTACTGAATATATGAATTTGGGACACATATTTTTTTTATCATTATTGTAAATCGTGCTCAGCTTAAATGGTCAACTTTACACAAGAAACTAAAACAACCACAATTTGCCTTTACACACAAATGTGCTTAACCTATAACCATTAAAAGTGATTTATTCTATCAACAGTGAATTAAAATGCCTCAGGATTTTGAACATTTTATTCGTAAATGGTCATTTGAAAAAACAATATAAACGAATACAAGATTTACACATTTTAGATCATCTCCTCTTACTGTTACGACTGATTATTGAGTATAATACTTGAATATGTGAATTAATAGTTATTAACGGATCATTTACTTTTTGCTCAGCTGAAGAACTAACATGTATTTTGCCCCATGTTTCTCCAGAACCCTAAAGACTTTCACCTCGTGGGGCACAGGGTTGAGTACAGATGCATTGCTGGTTTCCATCTTTCTGGTCAATCCACTCTTGAGTGCACAGCTGCTAAGACCTGGTCCGGCACACTTGGAGTCTGCCAATGTGATTAAACCTCTTTAAAACTAGTTTAATACGGAAATAATGATGTATATGTTCGTGAAAGCTCTAATTCCTTTTCTCTAGTATCGAGGTGTATGATGCCCGTGCTGGCTGCTGATGTCAAAGTCTCTCCAGATAAGTTCAGCTACGACATTGGAGAATCAGTGACGCTGTCCTGTTCAGAAGGCAAAGAGCTACAAGGAGAGGAGACAGTTATATGTGACCCCAGTCTGAACTTTTCACCAAACCCAAAAGAAGTCAAATGCAAAAAAGGTTAAGTCTAAATTACATTGTCAACATACAATTAGAGATACAAGTAGATCTAGGGATAATGTTTGTGTTTATACCCCACAGTCATTTCTGAGTCAGACCGGCGACCTGATCATTCCTCAGTGCAATGCAAAGTGTGGGAGAAGGTAACCAGAGGGCAATGTGTTTGTAAATTGCCTTTTGAGTGCAGGTAAGTTTGAACCCATTTATGTGATTTTTATATAAGTTATGTATGTGTTTTGGGTTATTCTCTGTTTTTTTTTTGGCTCCAGCTCCTCTCTGGAACTATGTGGCACAAATCCAGTGATCGAAATGGCAGCAGTTCTCACTGTTTGTAAGATGCATGCACTGAAGTGTATGAAGAAGGACCACGTCATAGCGGAGGACAGCCTTTGTGATTGGCCCGTACGCACTACCTCCGACTGCACCAAGTGTCACATGTGGGAATCCTGCGACGGTAAGTGGGGCGGGACCTTTCAGACAAATTCACGACTAATACAGTTTTCACAGTCGTACTGTTAGTATTATTCTTTAAGAGACTGGGTCAAACCGGCTGTGTTTCAAAGTCAGTCAAGGGCCTTTTACTGAAACCCTAGTGCATAGAGTTGTGCAGAAATTAGTACGCCTCTTTAAAATGTCTTTCTGTGTAAAAACAAACATACTAAATAAAAATACTACATTTATAATACTAGGTCATTGTATCAGGAAAATCTGTAACATTTAATTAATGGTGAATGAATAGATGCTCAGCTATACCTATGTAGTCATCGCCACTTTTCCTTTTCAGTCACTTTGATTTAGATTTGCTGGAGTGCTTCAGATATTTTTCTTGTTTAAGGATGGGAATCACATGGTACCACATGATATGATTTCCGATGTGTGTTTAAGAGGGATTAGCTTTACTTTACGCCTTTGTTATGGATTTAGTCACACGTGTTGTCTTACAATGACCACAATACATTGAAAACAGTAAATAATAACTTGCGCTTGTGCTGCAATAACTGAGTATGTCCAGACACTGTTCATGTCCCATCCCTAACACCTCTTTTGCTTTTAAATATACTTTTTTTCTAATGTGCTGGTGTTTCAGGGCAAACCAACACATGTCGCTGTAAGGACACTGCAGACTGCTCGACCCCAGGACTCAGTGTTTGTGTCCGGGTCGGAGAGGACACCACAGTGGCTCCTCAGACCATGAGTGAGTGTGAGGCTGGCCTCAGGAGATGCAAAGGGGAGAAGGTAACAGTGGTAGACATTGTGCCCTGCTCCCCTTGAAGAGCTGAGCCAAAAATGAACTATAACGCATTAATCCTACACATTTACTCCTACATGTGATTCACTGAGCAATGGTTACGTTAGTTTTGTAACATGAGCCATTTAAATAAATAAATAAATAATCAACACATGTATCTTTATTGTGTTCACATTTTACTAAAACCATAACGTCAGCTTTGAGTTCAGGAGATACTTTTATTTAGATGGAAAAGGTTATATATGACATACAATCTCTTTACATTGCGAATGAAAAGTGAAAAAATGGTTTAAAATTCCAGACTCGCTCTGTTCCTAATAAAGCCAAGAGCCCTCAGTCTGCCAGGCCTGAACCCCTGCTGACAGTTTATTCCTGCCACTGGCTCGCTGCCCTCTCTTCTGTTCAGTCTGTGTGTATTTGAAGCTCTCCGTGTGAGAACAGTGTCTTATATCATCATCCCTCTAAGATCCTTTTTGCTGGCCCTTTATGTAAGAGATAGTGGCTGAATGGAGAGAAGGTTCTTGAGCTGCTTTTGATCTCACTTTCCCTGACCAACGAGGTGACATTTCTAAAACCAAAATAACACATAAAGGCTAATTCAAAAGTAAGGATACATAGATTAATTTTGTAATATGTACAAATCTGTGTTATGTTTGGTTTCACTGTGACATTACATGATTATATATATATATTTTTATTCCACCAAGAATAGCTCAGGCTAGTTTCCTGATGTATGTCTCCACCACGTGGCTGTTTAGTAGCATTGCACACCAAACTGCAATACCCTGCAAGGTTTGAGCCTAAAATATTATGGAAGTTGATGGGAATTATCTTACAAATGTTGCACACATTAAAAACTAGTAAATGGTCTCAAATGTTGTATGTCCAAACTTGTGTGTTGTGTTGAACCAAGTTTTGCCAAGGTTTTAAAGCCTATATTTCAAGTATGAGGAAAGCTCAAGTGAGACTGACAAACTGAACATCCCAAAAACATAAAAACCCACCAAAGCTTAACTGTCATAACCTAAAGACGGCTGAGGACATCAAAAGGAGATATGGTTATTTAACAGGTAAAAGTCTAGTGAATAGTTTAAAGGTTGAGTGAAACTAAAATGTTGAAGCATGCAGAAATAGTGGGCCCATTCATTTCATTATTTCATTTCACTGCCCAAAGACATATTAAGAACCTGAATGCAAGCTATAATGTTCTTGCATTGAACATTTTGAATGGGCATAGTAACCCATAAATGTTGTGTGTGTATGAATTATTGTAAATATTTTCACTCAGTATTCGGATTCTGGTTTTATAGTGTGTAAATATATATGGATTTATTGCCCCCTTACTGGGTTCAGCACGGTTACCCTGTACAGATAGGGTATTTACATTTTTAATTTGTGGGGTGTTGCTTGTGTCGAAGAAAAACATGACTTTGGTTTAGATCAGTGGTGTCCAACTTAAAGTGGGGATTAGTAAGATCCTTTCAGGGGCCGAAGACTGTGACACTTGGGTATCTTTTTTACATTTTACAGTGTTTGAATGTAGGTTTCATCTTCATTTGAGTTTATTTTTTAACATTAATTCCCTTCCACATTTTCCATGCATTTTTTCTATTTAATTTGTGCCACTTTGCCCTAATTTTAAGCCCCATTTTGGCCACTTTGAAATGGTTGCCCCTGTTTTACAACCTTTTGTGTATTTTTAGAGCAACATTATTCCTTATTACATATATTTCGCAGTAGTTTGGTGCCTTTTGTCTCTGATTAATGTACATTTGACTCTCACTATGTCACCTCCACTGGTTGCATTACACAACGACAGCCAAGTTTTATCTGTGGGACAGACGGACCCACATTTTCCTCTAGTTCATTTTCATTTATTTGTATGTCTCATTACAATTACCTTATGATGTCTGCAGAAATCACACAAATAAATACCACACACCGAGTTGGTTTTCATAACAAAAGTTTATTAACAATGTAAAATGACCTACATCGGCTTTGACTACGGTACCTTCAGCGTGCCCTACACATTGATCACTATCATTATAAGCAAGAGCCATGCTGCCTGCCCCGTCTGACCCCAGCCTCAGACAAAACCAGACCCTCCCTGCTTATGACCGCCGCACTCTCCACCTCCGACTTGAGAATAATTCAGAGCATTGCGTAAAGAGTATGTGTATATACAAGTCTAATGTCTCGATTTATACATAGATATCATGTGCAAAGTCTTTTTATGTATTGTATCATATATTCCATCGTTGAAGCTGAAAAGTTAAAGTTGGGTATAGGTTCTTGGTTTATGGAAGACTAAATTAAGTACATTAAGAGAGAAAAACAGCAAGAAACAGAAAACAGAGACTGCAATACACAACAAACTTACTGTGCACAGACCTCCTCTCTGCTGAAAGAGAAGAACTTCTTTGCAAGTGCCATCCAGATGTGTTGGATGGAGACTATTCTTAAGTTTACACGGACATAAACGAACAGTAATATTCCCTTTTTAAACATGAATTCTTGTTTCATTCACTCAGACTCGTGGAGGTAACTGAACACTGACATTATTCATTCAGTTTTACATTGGACAAGCAGTTTTTTGGACTTCGTTTACCAAAAAAGGGTTGCAAAGTATCTTAAAATATAGGTTCATGACTTTTGTTTTCATTACATTGCAATTACAATTCTTCGTATTACAAAATAAAATTATAAAATGGGCAGCCTTTAAAAAAAAGAGAGAGACAATTCATTGGAAAATGGCAGTAATAGATCGGTGGGAGACACACGTGGTGAAGGACAGTGGGTAATGGTGTCTTTGTTGCTGCCTCCTACCCACAAAGGCGGGGCCCTTAGCTGGTTACTAGGCAACAGAGGCCGAAGAACCGCCTCTTCCTCTGTCGGACCAGTGGGTAGGGAGTCAGGTTCAGCAAACTGCTGTCATCTGGCCACAGGAAAAAACACAGAGAAACACAAAGTCTGAGCATGTTTCTGGTTGAAATTAAAGAACTACAAGAGTCTGTGCAGAAAGTGTGTCGCACCTTGGTTCTTGAGTGGTAAAGGCATTGTCTCCCTGAGTTTACTGAGAAGGTTCTTCATCTCCCTCATGTCCCTGCCGAACACATACACACAAAATTAAACAGGCCAAACTAAAACATATTTATGTAGGTGATACACACAGCGGCCTGTAATCGAAGTATTGTTGGATACAGTCTCATCTCTAAAACAACTGAAGGCATTTACAGGAGGAACTTTTAATTCAACATTTCTTCAACAAGTCAACCATTCATTTTATTCTTTCTCAGATGCTTTGAGTGCACCGTGGCGTATTCACGGGATCCGGGGGGAACCCACAGTAGCATTGGTAGAACATGTGGACTCCACAGCAGAGCACTAACTATGTACTACATCAATTCAATCTAACCTCAAACCTAAACAGTAGTGCCATTACTAAAAGGTGGAGCTTAACCCTGCCATCTGTTGATTTGGTGACAGAGAATGTGTTCATCTCATAGAAGTGTTACCTTTAAAGGCAGCTACCACTAGATTTGTTGAATGCAATGTAGAAAAGCCCTTCCAAAATGAGAAACCTCTCTCACAATCACCACAGAGCTGCACCCAGACGAAACGTTGACTCACTTTTCGATGTTGTCTATGTCGGTGGCCACCAGCCAGCAGAGCTGAGGACAGTCAGTGGGGGACGAGGATGTGTCCTCGAGGATTGGGATGTCCGAGCTCTCCTCCAGCCGAGTGTCCATTGCAATAGGACCACACGGCTCCTTCCCTGCACACACACAGAGAACAGTATGAACACTTCAACAGTCATCATTACATCTCTCAGAAGGAATATTTATTTATCTACGAATGGTAATGTGTTAGTCATTTATGAATCAAAAAAGGTGATTTGTATCATAAGTTATAAATTAAGCCATCTCAGGGCTATCTCTAAAGAATAGCTGTGATCTATGTGGATGCGAGTTATAGTTATAATATATCTAGGTTTGTATCACATTCAGTGCCTAAGATACTGACAGAAAGACCTTGTTGTTTCTTCATCTTTTTGTTTGTTTGTTGTGTTGGAGCCATTTTGCTGTTATTTGTGTTTTTGAGGCACTGCAGTGTAACGCATTCCTGTAGTTACTGTCCCTGCCTATAGTTGGAGCTAAACTGTACTAAATAAGACGTAATACATTCACATTTTGGAGTGATTACGTCTTATATTAGTCCTGCACTTAGTGGCTTTAGGTACAGGACCCTGTTACTGAGTTTAATTTGCTAATTCATGAAAAAGCCATGAACTATGCCTCTTTGTTTTGTGCCAAGAGACAAGCTAAAAGTAAAAATACAACTGCACTTCCAACACATTTTCTATGTTGTAGTTTAAAGATGTTTTTCGAGTAGTTGTTTTGTCCACTTACTACGATTTTCAACTCTTTTCATTCATAAAACCTGGTGACAGCTGTATTGACACAAATAATCCATTTTAGTCTCAATTGGTGTTTGTAGTGCAGTTTTGTCTCAGAGTTACAACATCAACAACAACATTAACCCCGCTCTGCACGGTGCACGGCGGGGGGCCATGTCGTGCGCTCACCTTTCCTGTGCAGCTGCAGGGAGCCCAGCAGGCAGACGGATTTGAGCATCTCAGTGATGTACATCTCCAGACAGCACTGCAGCTGGATGAAGAGCCGACAGATCTCAGGGTGGATCTCACCGTCCTCGGGCCTGAAAACAGCACAGTTGACACATGGATGAGACATTTGTGGTGGGACAGCTGCTTTGAGTGGAGTTTACATTATACAATACAATATAATGTACCACTGTCAATAAATACTGCTGGTTGTAAAGTGTAAGGTACTTTTACTGGGTTTATCATTGATGGATTTGTTAATGAAATATCAGTATGTTTTGTGAGTGATTATGATTTGAATTTACCTGTCACTGAGCTCATTATACGTTCAAGGTAATGCAGAAGCAGAGTTTATGTATGTGATAAGGTCTGTAATTATGGATTTGTCTGATTATATACAGGGACAGTATGTAATAAAAACATTGTAGTTTTTTCCTTGAACTTTTTACATAAAATGAAAAGTCTCAAGGCAGATGCTAAAATGTACATAAAAAATGGAATCAAGATACCTCATTAAACTGCAAACAAATATAAAATAAATTTCCAATTTTATTTATATAACCCACACAACAACAAAATACACACAAAGAAGACTTTGAAGTTTCTCTGTCATCCAGGTCATAATATATTCCAGCAGCAGAACGAAAGCTTGCTTCTTGGATGAAAAGTGAAATGTCCAAATGACCATTTCTCTATGTCAGTGATGATACATTATTTCCAGCAGGTCTTCCATGTTGTGTTTCAACCTGTTAGAGCATGTATTTAGACACACACATATATCTAGTCTAAATATATATACTTGTAAATATATCGTCACTATGAATGTGAAGTAGCGCATCTTCTTCAACATCAACTTTTACAACAAAGATTGACTACAGCAGTGGGACTTACATCTCCACTGAAAAAAATATGGAAAATAATTTTATTATTATTGTCCTATTAGATGCCCTGCCCTTATCTTTTTAAGATAAAATAGGTCAAAACCAATCATGATTTATTGTGTAGCTGCATCATGTTGTAACTGTATAATACAGCACATCCTTCAACTTCCTGCACCTACATAATAAGTGAAATATCAAGGTGAGGCAATCCTATAAAAGGCATTATGAAGCTGAATTTACGATGAGTCAATGAGAGCAGTCCAGCTCCTGTCAGCAGCACAAGGTTGGGGTAACTAATGACTGCAGTTTTCCAGATGGTGTCACTATTCAGTGCAGTGTATTTTTAGCACCTAATGCTCTGAGAATATGTATGAATTAAAAAGGTCTGGGGAAATGAAACTGTTACCCTGACTGTGGTTATTTTTATACATCCACAGCTGAGTCACTCACATTTATGATGCAGTGTCGTGAGTGTGTCTGCGGTGTTCAGGTGAACTACGGCAGGTGAAAGTCAGCGGTGTGATTCACACGGGACAGAGGCTGAGATCAAAGCCACAAACTTGCACCTGCTGCAGATATTCTCACAGAAATGATGCTCTTCCAATTATATGTAACAATATAATTTGAAAACGTTGCTTAAGCTTACACATGAGTCAGTGATAGTAAATATATAGGTAATGGGTAAGTATTAGTGTGAAAAACATGGATTACTTATTTAGTGAGACAGTAACATGACAAGGTTTGGACAGAGGTCAAAAGTAGATTGTGACAAGATGTAGGAGCTGATTTTTGGCAGATACTCAGTCAAGACTCACCTGTAACTGTGCACTTCATTACACATTGTCAAACTAATAAGAACAATAAAGATACCTATTTTTACTCCTGTAACTGTTATTGGTTTTGATGTAATTTGATGGGTCCCCACAGCTCACGTTTATAGTTTACAGAGGTAATCCAAAAAGTACTCTTTTTTACACATGTTGAACTTAAATCATATAATTACCAGAGGTGGGAAGTGACTTTTTTTTCTCTATATGTGCTGAAGTAATAAAAATACTTTCACTTATGCACTTTGGCAGGTGGACACATGTGAAGGTCTTTGTGCAAGAGTTAAGCTATTACTTCTTCACTGGACACACAGAGACCTTTAGTCCTTTGAAATCTACTGTCTACTGGTCTTTGAAATCTTCCTGTTAATAAAAATTGAAATCAGATATATCAGATAGCCTCATGTTAATAGTCAAGTCTGTAAATAAGCCATTTACAAAACAAACCATGGCCACAGTTCCAAAGTAATGAAGCCTGATTGGTGGGAAAGACTTTATATTTAGCAGACATCTGATACTTACTGGTGTTTTTGTTTTTAGCATCATATTTTTACTATAGTCAGCCTTGAACATTACCATATTTTTGGATTTTCACTGCTTCATTTTTGCTTGGACCAAGTGAATTCTACTGTCATCTATCTTTAAGTCCCAATCTATTCTTGAACAAGGCCAGTATCTCTCTATTCAAAACACATTTTTATCTAGATTGTGAACTTCTATTTTAAGCTGCTCTCTAAACCAAACACAAACTGCTCTATATGATTCAGTGTGCATTCAAAGTGTTTACTGGTGGTAACCATACGAGTCTGTCACGCACACGTGCTGCACACCCTCTGCACATTAAATGGTAATATTTTGCCATGCAAGTAAGAAGCAGCAGAGGTTCACTTGTGCTATATAACACACTGTATAGCAGGCAAATTAATTATTGAGCCAGAAAATAGGTTACAGCTCAGAGTAGCGTTGCCTCACACATCGGAGCTTCTGCACAGTGGAGCAAACACAACAGACACACATTCAGATGAACCTGTTTTTTGTTATTTGCAATATGGAGATAGATAAAAGGAGATAAATACCCTTCTTGGCACAACTCTCTCCATTTATCTGGGCTTGGGACTGGCACAAAAAGTACACTGGCTTGTGACCCCTTTGTGGCTGGATTAAAATTTAGCAGTAATGTATCTTTAAAAACGTAATTTTCATGATTTTCTCACTTTAAATGAAAATCGGTGAATATGTATGGTTTTATATCTAATGTAATCAGTATTAATAGTGGCACCTGTCCCACAGTATTACTCAGATAAGTATAGGAGGATAAGGATAAAGGATAAAATGAATATTTTGTGTCAAATAGTGTTAACACAGAAGCATAATAAGTAGGTTTACAAAGTGCTTAAAGCTCTATATAAACAAGCATTGGAGCTAAAGGCTACAAGCTGCAACTCACTGGATGATTTGGACTAGGTTATGCTGCATGAACAGAAGGACAAAACCCAACAGTGATGAGCCAGAGTTAAACACAGATTGTGTTAGGACTTGTACTTTCTCATTAAAGACATTCAAACTGAGATCTGCCTGACAACATTAGCACATGCATTGCTAAAATAGAACACAACATTATTGCCATAATATATAACACATGTATGTCTTCAGCTCCTGTCATTGCATTATGTTTAAATTCCATCTTTGTATAATCTTTAAACTCACACACATTGATTTGAAAACACTGTGAAACCCATATTCTGTTGCTCACACATTGACACACTCACAATGCATTTAAAACAACAATGCAGGAGTCAGTCATTACGTCTGTTATCTCCACTTTGCTTTCTTTTCCACTTGCTGCATTAGGCTGCACTAATGGGATACGGTATGTTGTGACTGCTTCCTGCTAAAGCTGCTCTGATAGAAATGAGAGATCTTTTGTTGTTGTTGTTTTGTGTTTTTTTTTAAAGCTGGTATCATGTTGTGTTTTCTCCAACTCTTGACACCCTCCTCCTTGAGTGTCACACCGGGCTAATGGAGCAGACAGACACTTGTATCATGTCTTTGAAGTGTGCAGGCTTAAGTGCATGTGCCTGAAACGGGGATGCTTATGCAAATGAGACGTGTACTTTGGTAAATTTAGTTGTGACTTGAGGCGTGTTGCTGGGGGCTCCGTTAAGGTGAGAGCTACAAACTCAGAGCAGAATCTACATTTCAGCTCCAAGGACAGAGCCATAAGGAAGCAAGGTCTGTAAAAATGATCCGAATCTTGTGTTTTTATGACACAGTTGGATCATAATAAAAAGTATCAGTTTCATAATTCAGGACCTTATTTAAAGAGATTATATGTGGCTATAAAATCAACAGCAAACGTCAGTGTATTTAATCGGGACTGACTAAGTGGATTAGCATTTGCTCATGACTCCATCTACTTCTACAAAAGGCTTTCAAATACATAGAAAAGAAATAAATGCAGGTCTTTGTGAGTATTCATTTTGACAGATTTTGTGGAAGCTTGAAGAAACACCAGCCTCTTTCTGGACTAGTTTCACATTCAGAATACTTGTAAAAATTAACAACAAAAACAAACCATGTCAGTAAATGTGAGTATAAAAATATAACAGCTTTTTCTTCACTGATTTGGCACCTTATCCATCTGTTTGCATTTTGCTGTTGGTCAGACTCATTTTTGCTCATTATGATTCAGCCCAATTTGATCTGAAGTGGGCTGGACTAGAAAAATAACAACATAATAACTTACAAATATAACAACCAGTAATTTATTTCTTTTTTTTTTGGTGCAAAGAGGTACAATTCCAAGTCAGTGCTCTTATCAATTACAACCAAAAATGGCTGATGTTGGCAACTGCCTTCAGCTTGAATGTTTTCACAAACTCTTATAATATGGCTTTGATGCTAATGCTATTTTGCAATTTTACTTTCACTGTTGCATCACTGACCTCTACACAGGTAAAAAAAAGGCTGCTGCTCAGACCTGCTAACAACTCATTTATGTTTTCTCTTCGCAGGTGTATTTTTCTCCATGATGAGTGTCATAACGGCGCCAAATTTTATATTCCTTAAGCACAAAAACTAGCTTGAACCAGATGGTGCATTGCTGCCATCTGCTGTTCAGTTCTGAGTCTCAGAGTTGTGTTATATTTGCTACTCTTACTAAAACAGATGGATAAATTAGAAATGGCAGTAAATTGAATTTAAAATTTGCAGTTTATGTCTTCTGTGTTTTTTTTCACTTTGGCCCTTTCACCCTTTGGCGGGCTGGTTTTGGCCCATGGGCTGCATGTTTGACACCTTTGTTTTTAAAGGGTACCACAGGACTGTAGATTGGATTGTAGACCTTTAATGTAGAGCTAAGAGTGGTTCATAATAAAATATTTTCATCATAATAATGAATCATAATCTCAACAAACATACTTTTTACCACCGACCCTACATGCCTAAATGCTATGGTCCTTAAATACACATTAAAAACACTGATGATATAACTTTGAACCTAGAGCCTGAACCGTGTACTCACTTTTTCACCTTTCAGTAACACATGTAGCCGTATACTCACCCTGATATCAAGGAGAGACTCTGGTGTGCAGCTCTCGCCATTTCACAGCCTTTAGTCCGGGTTTTCAGCATCTCGGCCCGCAGAGAGGGACAGTCCACCGTGATTTCCCCGATGGAGATGACCAGCTCACGGTACAGAGCCACCAGAGTGTTGAACTCTTGGACGATCTGTACTCAAATATAATACAAACACAATCACTAGTATGAAATCTAAACAACTAAAGAGAGCTGTGTAACGTGACGCTGAAAGACTATCACTGTTTGTCCTCACTGTGACCAAGGATTAGTGGAGACACAGCAACTTTAAAGGCACTTTATGCAATTCTCATGCAGCTTATGTGAGACAGAAATAGTCGTCTAGAGCAGTACTTCGGAAAGTTTTTTTTCTGGAGACCCACATTTCAAAAAGACAAATGAATCACGACCCAATTTCACCCAAATGACATCTTGCTCCTCTCTTCTCTCTGTTCCATTTTCAGCCTTACTTTGTCCTGTTTTGTGAGAATTCAGTCAGTTCTAGTTTAGGAAAGGGGTATATGTTTTTAGTGCAACAAAATTCTAAATTAAGCCACTTTTCCAAATACATTCTTTTCGGATTTACATGTTTTTTGTCCATCTTGGAAAACCCAGGTTTTCTAATTCTCCATGTTGTTTAGAGTTTTCAAGTCATGGAATTGACCTGAAAATGTCTTAAAATGTCCTGGAAATGATGGCTTTGGTTAAACAATGCAACATCACAAACACGCCTTTCTCTATTCCCAAAGGCTGTTGTAGATTGTGGAGTCAAAATAACTCAACATGAGGTCTATAAATAAACCCAAGTAACAAAAAAACATGATTAAAATTTAGTTTTATGTTTATGTATATAATCTAAATAATTAATATCAATTATATAAAAAATATATAAAAATGATAAAATTATGGGGCACCTGGGGGCTGGTAGAGCTTACCTGAGCAACTTGGGTTTGATTCCAGCTCTGGTGATATGCTCAATGTCATTCCTCTCTCTCACCCTGTTTCCTGTCTGTCTACACTGTCTCTATCAAATAAAAGCAAATGCCCAAAAAAGACTAAATTATGAATACTCATATCAACTCGTTAAGCATTTTATTGTAATTAATTTTGTCTGCTTCCACTCATGGAATGTGCAGTTAAAGTGAACACAGCTGAAGACATATATCTTCCTTCTTTAGATAGTCTTTCACTCGTCTTAGGGACATGTGCCGGCGCAGGTCATTTTAGGTAAACAGGAAAAAATGCAACCTTGCACTAGACTTTATAGACTGCATTCATCTGAGAAAAAAAAGCAGACAGCATTGTGCAAAATGTAAGTATATATTAAATATGAATGGTTTGAAATTTGAAACTAGGTATAATATTAGCATATAGACACAAAAGCTTATCAAAACTTCATCATTGTTTATTGTCTCTTTGCAAATCTCACAAGTCACTCATATCTTTACCAAGCTATAGGTTAGGTGTTTGTTTTTTTGTTGTTTATCACTAAATCAGCAACATTAAAGGGGCT
The DNA here is from genome assembly GCA_036850595.1 of Rhyacichthys aspro. Taxonomy (NCBI): domain Eukaryota; kingdom Metazoa; phylum Chordata; class Actinopteri; order Gobiiformes; family Rhyacichthyidae; genus Rhyacichthys; species Rhyacichthys aspro. Next base: position 6,452,994 of record CM072156.1, on the reverse strand, counting down.
GCATGGAGTTTTGACAGTCATCAATTATGGCCCATTACCCAATGCATAAAATGTTAATATACTTTGCCTGAGACCGCAGACAGTAGTCAACAAAAGCCAGCAGCGCTAAAATGCTAACAACCACTAACTGAGCCTGTACATTTGTGTCATTACAACATGCTCTTCCTATTGTCCATAAATACACTCCTTCTGTTCAGTTCTGTTTGTGGCTGAAACAGACTGAGTGCAGCAGCTCTTGACTCCATCTACTGGTGCAAAGTGATATGGCAGTCTGGTGCCTTTATCTTTGCCTCTAGGCTGTGAGTGGGGGATCAATAATTCAAAGTAATAAATGACATGGCTCCTTTAAGGCATATGTTTGAAGTCACTATGCGGCCTGCAAATCCATTTAGGTTGTTACATGAAACAAAAGGGTACTATAAAATCAATAATGTAATATTATTGTGCCAGATTGGAGGAACTGATGCTAAAAAACAGGGGAAAAAACACATTGAAATCAGAACAATGCACCCAAACAATGAAGAATACAATTGAATAAACTCCAACAAGATTACTCCATGAAGCCCTGTACAAAACTAAATCTGACAATTCAAAAATAGAGCATAACAATAAATTCAAATATAGCCAATTCAAACATTTATTTCCAATATATTTGACTATTTATGAAATGATTCGCTCTTAATTGACGCTGCTGCTTTAAGGTGATCAAACTTTGAGACTAAAATACTGTGTCCCTTGTTGATGCCACATCACATTCATGTGGTCCTCTGCTTGCCTCCTGTTCCCCAGCTGGGACAAACCTGTTAAATGGACCACAGAGGTTACTTGGGTTAAAAACACTGGACCCTGAAGTGGACGTGTCCTTATTGTGCACTCAGTCTTTGCCTGAGTCTCTCGAGTGCATTACTGCCGCCTGTGTGACGTGCACCTATAGCCTCTGAAGCAGCCTCCACGTATGACCATCCCCAGCCTGGTGTGAATCTGTCACAACAGAGGACATCTGTGTCACGATCACACGCACACACACGCACGCACACGCACACCGCACCGTGCTGTCACTCTGATCAATTGTAAAAATCACCTTTGTGCAACTGAAACCAATGCAACACGCTGCACTCTTTACACCCAAAGCACACGGGGGTCTATTTTTAGCCTCGCCACGCCAGGTTACAGTCTTTGCAGGGCTGTTACCGCTGCGGGATGGAACAAAAGGGAGCTAATGCGAAGCGTTTAGTGACGTGTCGTGCACAGACGTACCATTCTGCAGTCGGCCACGGCGCGCTGGGCTTTGCGGCTGCTCTCGGTGCTCTCCCTCCTCTGCGGGTCTCGGTAAGGAGGCTTGCCGATCTGGAAGACGGCGGATCTGGGGCGGTTTTTGCGCCCGTTCGATGCAGAACTCATGCATACACATCCACTAACAAAACCACCCTAGTGCAGAACGGCGTTGCTGTGCGTGGACGTATGGACAGATGGATGGAAGTGTCCCCCACACCCCTCCACTTCCCCCCACGGCGTTTTCAATCACCTCAGTCTGAAATCTCAAAAATAAAAAAACTCCCCGTATGGCTCGATCTCTCCGCGCTCTCTTCTCTATGCTCCTCCTAGACGTGCCAGTCCTCTCCGCATTGCCTCGACTGCGACGGGGCGCAAAGCAAGTCACCTTCACTCCAGCAGCGCGCCGTCAAACACTCAACACTTCACGCCCCAAAATAAAAAAAAGAGAGACGAAAAAGTCCAGCTAGCTAAGGGCTCTCGTCTCACGAAGCGACGTCGACGCCAGACGCTCACAGGTGTCCTCCAAATGCAGCCATTTCTTAAAATTACGCGTTTCCATTAAGAAAAGCGAGCTGTTTCCTTCAGACGCACAGCCCCTCCTATCTCTCGCTCGCTGGAGAAACGTCCCCCCTCTCACAAAACTTCAGATGAGACGTGTGCTCGATACGCTGCTGGGGCCAGGCCTGGGTCTATTAACCTTGGAAAAGCAGCAGGAAAAAGAGAGAGAGAGCAAGAGAGAGAGAGAGAGAAGGGAAAGAAAAAAGAAGGAGAAAGAGAGAGGAGGATGAGCAGTTGCTACAGGCCTGACGTGGATGTGAGGCTGGTAACACTGCGCACCCAAAGGACGGGAATACTAATAGAGCCCATCAAGTCAGACCCCCGCCCTGAGCTCTGTGGTGAAGCTCTCTCTGAACCAAACCTGTCAGTGCTGCCCACCTTCACCACGTTTCATTAATGACACACAAACCTTTTATAGCTTTACTGTGGACAGTTTACAGGCTCAGAAAGGTTTTAGTTGACTGGTTAATGTCCGCACAGGTGAACTGTAATCAAGGATATGATTATTAAAGGTGTTCTGTTTGAAGTAACCTCAGTTGGTTTAGTGTGTGATGGGACCAGGCTCCATATTTTATTCCAGTAAGTGACTGTAAGAGTTATAGATTTACTTTGAGAGAAGTGGCTTTGAGTTGGAGGCAAGAAACCAGTCTCAAAACCTGTCTTTGGAATGGGCCTCTTAAAGTCCAAGAAAAAAACCAATTGCAATGAAATACACAAACAAATACATCATACATGACAGTGTAAAGAAGACACTATTTTCCTTGTGACAATCTCAAACAGGAGTAAATGTCATTTTTGTGCAGCCAAACCCAATGAAAGCTAATATTTGATCAGACTGTATAGTGTTTCATTTCAAATCTGCTGCTGTATTTCATCGATACCAAAAACATTTATCTCTTTATTGCTTTTCAACTTCATTGTATGATACATGTGTATTTGTACTAACATCGTAAAATAATACAGAAAGTGGTAATCAGCTATAGTATGCAAAATGCTAAAGTCTAGGAAAAACAAATTAGTATCAATTTATTCTTTTGGATGATTTAGTCATTTTGAATGGATTCGCTAAACGACTGAAGTGTTTTGTTTTTAGGCCAACCTTACACCATTTAATGATTTTGCAACGACTTATCTATATTTTTGGTTTTCATTCAAGAGAAGTCATTTGGTCAAATCACAACAAGATACTGTGAAGCACTAAAACAGATTATACAGACACAAAAATGATCACACAACATTTAAACAACAGAATATGTAAAGGTCAGGCCTTGGTGCCTGTTTGTGATTGGACAAAACAGCGCCACTTCCTTAAAAGGAAACAGGAAGTGGCTTCATGCACTTTGCGTAAGATATATGAAAACAATATGTCCTCTCAACTAATATTATTCTGTTAAATACCAACAACGTCAACAGAAGCAGTAAACAGGAAGTGGAAGGTCCTGCACTTCCTGTATTCTGACTTTTTGTTTGTATTTTTTCTTCATTTCTCAACTGTTTTTGTGTTTTGAAATTTATTCTTTTGCATTTTGTTTGTGATTTACTATTTGTTTGTGATGTGTCTTTCAGAGTTGCCATGATCAGCTGTGCAGTAATTCACACAAACTCTTCAAAACTCAACTTTAAATGCAATAAATAACTTCCAACAGATAAATAATGGAACATTGCACTTTAATGATTCAATATACACTTTCATTTATGTTCAAAAGCACTGTGACAAAACATTTTATATTATTGCATTTTATTTTGAAATGCAAGAGTTGATAAAAAGTGCCATTCAAATCCATTGAGATGCCTTGAAGAGGCAAAATGCTAAAAACATGTCTCCCTAAGGTTTAATGCATTTGTTACATATAACATCAATGCATCAAAGTATAATGAGTGAGAGAATGAGAAATGATAATGTAAATTGTAATAGTGTTCATAGCTTTAATTAGAAACAATTCAAATGATGAAATGAACGAATTTAGTGATTTCCTTTTGGCCAAGTCAAACTAAAGTAGGCTCAATTCAGAAAGACCTTGGATTTGCTCATTGACAAATTACCGCAAAGAGAAAATGATCCAAAAATCAATGTAACGTATTGAAGAAGCATATATCATATTTGTGAAATGTCTGTGTTTCCAATACGAGCATTTATGTGAGATTTCCTGCAGCTATGGATTGTTCCCTAATAGAAAACATTACAAATTGTCAATGCAACAAAATCAATGAATCTACAAGTTTGAGTCCATATATTTTGATTTTGTGATTTTAAGTCACTTGGGATTAAAGGCGGTCTGAAGGAGAAAGACGACACCTGACACACTGTTGGTTTTCTTCACCACGATTCCACCTGGTTGAACTTCGTCTCTTTGGTTCTTCACAGAGACGGGAAGAAGAGGTAGCAGAGGAAGCAGAAAATGAAGAAGCCGATGATCCAGTTGGCCGAGTAGATGTAGATGATGACCATGTCCATGTCCAGACGCCAGCCTCGGGACTCGTCCTCAAAGTCCAGGGCGTCCACGTGGAAGCCCCCAGCGTGAGGGAACCGGCGCCGGGCGATCGGACTCGACTGCCTCTGGAAACCTGAAGGTAAAAGCCAGATGAGGAGATGGAGATATTTCACTAAAGTCCAGTCATTTCCTGCTCCTTCTGAACGATCACTCAGGTTTTAACTTATGTGTCACACTGCTGTCGTGTCAAAGTGATGGATTTAACTGGATTTTAGGGATATCCTGTAAATCCCTGACAAATACTGGATACTAGAAACAGCTCTATTTCCTGTTGCTGTAGCTGTATTTCAGAAACTAATTAGCAGTGTCAGTGTGCCGCATGCCACAAATTTATCGTTAGAGCAAATGTTGATATTGCAAGAACTGCTCGAGTCACAATAATATAATGAAAATCTATGTGACACACTTTCACACTTTCAATTGCAAGAATAATTGGCCAGTTTAAGTGCAAACCAAATTGTGGTGCAGCCAAATGTGAATGTTTTGACACTGGAGGTCAGTGAGGCACATCCTTATACTGATACTTAAAGAAGTATAATTTAAGTGACTATTTATAGGAATGTACAGAGACCTTATTGTATATGATATACTGAAAAAGTATGTTTGTGAAATAAAATTGGTTAACGGCAATATGGATAGAAAAGCATCCAGTTACCATTTGCAGCCATTTCATTAATTGATGTTTTGTATCTGGCTGTTCAGTTATGACATTAAAGGCCATCTGTGCCGTTGCTGCATTAAGAACTCAGAAAGGGGAGGGTTATTAACATTTTTTCCTCATCCTGCTCCTGTTTGCTCACATGTAAGAATGTATATTGATGATTTTTTGTTTGAATTATTCATTATCATGAACTGCAGGGATGGTTGGTATAAATGGGCTAGGTGGGTTAAGCCCCTCTTGTGTTTTAGGCTCATTCACTCATTCATCTTCTACTGCTTAGTCCCATTAGGGGTCGTGGCTTAGTCTCAAGGCTGACATTTAGACACATACAGTGAACCCACGATAACACAGGGGTTATGGGTAGCATAGTTTTGATGGCACTCATGTTTCAAAAACGACACAAAAAAGGAAAAAGGGGCTTCTTTTTTCCTGCCCGAGCACAATGTGACCTCAGCACCAATCATGTTCCTCATTTGGTGATTGACAGGTGTGAAGGCCCACCCCCTCGTATTAACTACTCTTAGGGCTAGATTTATTCTGCCCCGAAACTTGAATTGAACAGAGACGTAACTGGCATTCACTGAATTTTTGAGGCTGTGGAGGAGAAATGACAGAAACAGACGGATATTATCATAAAAATCATTTATCTTTAGCATTATTAGTTACATTTAGCATTAGCATGATAGCATCAGAAAGGTTGTCGGTCAGAGCTGCACTTGAAATCATAAAGTCAGAATGATGTTTTTGCTGTAGTAACTTCTGAAAGTTGTACTGCTATAACTTGCCCAAACATGATGTTACTGTAGAGTTGATCGATAGCCTATGCATTTACCACCAGCCTCCACCAACGAACAGAACAAATAAATGAAATTAAATGAAAGGCACTGGTAAAAACTTGCCTCCAAAAATCCTGAAGAGCTTCCTGCAGCTCGGCAGAGGCCATTTGGCACAAGTTGCTTTCTGAAAGTTTTGTTTCCGGGACAGATACTCCTTCGGGAAGAATGTCCTTGCCGTTTGGTTCAGTTCTGTAAGAGACAAAGATATTATCACTTATTATAGATGAACACATTCATTCCACACCTTCTTCCTGAATATATTACACTGTACTTTATCTCAAAAAGCACATGCAGCTTTACTAGCATCCTCCATTTTCCTCTTTCCATGTGACCTTGGCTTCTGCAATCAACACGGGAATCTAATCTAAAATCCTTGTCGCCTAATCTCCAACAAGAGCCCTCGGTGTCTTGGCTGGCTCTTTCGGGCCGCAGCAGTGTCCCTGTCGCTCACTTTGCACTACATAATGAAGAAGTAGGCCAACGCGAACCACACAACGTCATCTCTTATTCATAGATCCACCAAATCATTCTGCGGACATGAGGTTACATAAAGTCTTACAGTGGGAGATGTACTGTACAAAGCATATGGCGCCGAGGTTGAAGCGCACACAAGGTTACATTTTTTACTTGTACTCCCAGAGCTGCACAAACATCTGTTTTATCATCGCTCTGCACTTTTGAACTGAAAAGGTACTGAAATCTAGATGAAAGTCCTGTTTGATTTTGCCTTCTTGGCCCCAGTGACTCATCTGGTCTGAGCTGAACTAAAGGTCCACACGGCTCCCTTTGGGACCTCTGCAGCTGGGCCCTCTAACATCTGCTGACGTGTCATGTGTTTAACTGACAAAGAAACACATACATCGGTGCAAAAGAAGATGCCTTTCAATCATGATATACCATATGCAGGGTTTCTGGGAATCCTGGATTATATTTGACCAGCTTCCTTGGCATGGAAACTGAGAAAAAGATTGTTGTATTGTTGTCATTGAAAATACTGCCATCAAACTAAGCTGATTGTTCTTATTTGCATAATATGGAGCTTCCACAAGTCAGGGGCCTTTTACATTATGCTGCAGTATGTCTGCCAGGCCAGTAGGGGCTCTGCAAAGTCTCCTACAGTCAACACACACAAGAACAAGAAATGATGGCCGCCTCAGTTTGGATTTATAAATGTAATACGAATAATATATCTTCAGATTATGAGTTTCTGAAGAAAAAAATCAGACTGTTTTCTATGAAGACAGTGTATTCTTGGTTTAAAGAATTGAAATTGTGCAGAGGAACAAAATGAAGACACCTTCTTCAGCTCCTTTGCCGGATTGACAAGTTTGAGTTTTTAATGGAATAACAACTTTTTGTTTCGGGCTAGGTTTGAAAAGGGCTTTGAAATGTCTGTAAATGTAATTTCTCACAATACATATATTCAAAAATCGAAGTAAATAATTGGATTTTCTGTAGCTGAAACAGATGGAACTTGCCCTTCTGGAAAAGGCCTGGAAAGTGCTTAAACATGGAGCTAGAACATGCTTGAATTGTACATTAAAGGTTTTTGAAAGCGGTTAAAAAAGGACCTTGGAGGTTGTTGAAAAAGGACTGAATAAATGGGCCTTGAAAGTGCTTGAAAGGGATCCTAGAAAGTGCTTGGAAATGGTCCTTGGTTGAATTACAGAAATGCATAAAAACTCCTTAAATATGACCTAGCAATAAAAGCTGACATTTATTGCACTTTAGTCCCTTGTGGAGTCATTTTGTTCCCTCCTGCTTTTATTTTATTGTAATCATCTCTAAAAGTCCTGGAAATTGATCTCCAAAATAAGTGGGAAGCCTTTTAAAAGCCTCAACCCTGACTCACCCTTTTGGAAGAAGACGTGTGTGATGACCGTCCTGCAGAGGGGACAGGGCGTGTTGGTGGGGCTGTTCTTGGCCAGTGTCCTCAGGCAGGGCTCACAGAAGATGTGGTTGCAGGGGTGACACATGTAGGGGCAGAAGTACACGTCCAAACACACGGCGCAGATGTAGCCCTCCCGGTCCCCTCCGTTCAAGTCTTCATCGTCCTCTGAGCTGCTGCTGGACGGGTCGGCTGTCGAACTCTGACGAGAGACAGTAAACAAGTAAGTGTTCTGTTACTGCCAGCTGGTTGACACACAGTTAGCATCTAATTTTACCCATAATACCTTCATTGCTTCATTAGATTTTTCGTCTCTGGCATCCAATTGCATTGAAGAAGCCAAAAAGTTATATTTGCACTGTAATCTGGGGTGGAATTTGGGGTCATGGGGTCAGACAGAAGGTGGTGTTATTTTGATAATATGGATGGTATCTGTCTGGTGGGACAGTGATTTCAAGATTCAGAAGTTTATTGCCATTTCATTGAGAACATTGATTGGAATTTGTCTTGGTGATTGCTCAGAAAAAAGACAACAAGGAAGACAATACAAACAAATCACAAAACAGAAGTGGCTAACATGGCTAATCCCTGATAATACTGTCTTACTGGGCTATTTTCACTGCTTGATCACTTGCCAGATTTGATTAAAAAAAATAATGAAACGAATTTCTTTTGCATTTCTACTGCATTTTTACACATTTCTTGGACTTAATAACCAGTCACCATGATTCTTTTTTCCATTCAACACAAAGAATTAGTCTGGTCTCTGTGAAGTACCAACAAACACAGAAGAAACTGCCCCTGGATAAAAGTGGATATACATACAGCCAACAAACGAAATGATGCAGATTTTGTACAAAGTGAAAATGGTTGTGAAGAGAAAGCCAAGGAGAATGGGTATGGACGACCAGGCTCGGATCACTGTTGCTATAGGTTCAATATGGAAGTGTGTTTTCTGTTGGTTCCTCTTGAGAATGTGTTTTAAATACTCTTCTATCCTCACTTTACTGATGAGTGTAAATGCCTTTGACGCCCACCTCCAGAACATAATATGTGTGAATACATCGGGCCATCAGGTGTGAGTTCAACCCACTGTCTGCGCTATACATTTTCTCACACATGAATAAGGCATTTTTATCCAAACCATTTTTACTGTAGAGATTATACAAGTGTTATAGGGTTAGAAAGTCAAATGCAAAGTCAGATATTTTTTACCACCAAAATAAATAGATAAATAACATCAGATGGCAGTATTAAGCAAGAATGAATATCTCCAAAGTACTATCCCCTTAATCATAAAGACTCACACCGACAAGAAGACATTCTGATGTGTCTGTAGTAAAGGGAACCTCCAATTTAAACTGGACTGAGGGCGACTGTGGCTGAACAGTACAGCATCACTCCATCCAGTGGAAGAAACTGATCCAACAAGCTTCCCCTTTCTGAATGTTTGGTGCAATGTCAGCTCTATAGACTTTATATTAATGGCATAAGACCTGAAGTGTGAAACAGTTATATTACTGAGTCCACATTTCCTGTTGTTGATTTTTGTGTTAGAAGACTGTATTATTCCATCAGATCAGTACTTTTATAGTATGCAAGAATACAGTATGCCTGACCCAGTATAACCCATGCAAGTTGAAGCACTAAAACTGTATTTGAGCACACTCCGGGCCCTTTCCTTGTCTTCAGACTTGTGTCGATACACTCCTGAGGATTACTGTCTGAAACTGCAGTCTTAAAAAAGCCAAAGGGGTGCTTCCAGAGTAATTACCACTTTCTCACCCAGGGGGAGCTCCAGGGACTTCCTCTTGCACCAGCCCTGCCTCCCTAGGTGTGTCATTAACACAGCGGCCTCAACACACACTGCAAAACTCCCAAGTAATCATTGGTGCTGAGGCCCTCCCCCGGCGACACACGGTCTTGTTTACATCCTCAAATTTACAGTACATTTCAACGTCTCCAATTTTTTCCTCCAAGTGCATTTGAGCTACTGTACACAAGTGATTAGAGCTGCTAATTGCTTCTCACCACTTCCTGTGGGAGACAGCAAGACAATAACACCCGCTCTGACCTTTGCCCTACTGTACACTGCATGCAATCAGTGCAGCAGGACATTAGCTGCAGAAATTCAATACATACTGGAGCACCACGACTTTCCTGGGAAACAATGACACGCTCATGAAGCAAAGGTCAAGGCCATGTGGGAATAAATAAATAAAACACATAGTATGGAGAGCAGACCTAAAGGTCAAATCAGGCTCAGGGGTCAGGAGGTTCTAGTGTGAAAAAAACACAACTATTATTGCAATAAACAGTAATGTGTTCATAGCTAAAGCTTTTTTCATTTCAACAACTGCTAAATAAAATATATATAACATTTATGTGAACATTATAGACTTGACAGTATATGACGTATATGTAACAATATGGTGGCCACTAAAGCTTGGTTTTAATAACCAGAAAATTACACACACATAACTCTGCCCACTTTCAGTTTTTTTTCCTATTTTTACATTCACAATGACATTTTGGGTGTGCAGCCTTCAGCCAATCACAGAAAAAGAAAAGAAAATGCAGACAAAGCCTCCTCAAAAGCCAGAGAGAGCTGGTAAAGACCGGTGAGGGCCATAGACGTGACGGACGGGGACCGAGAGAGGCATCGCTCCTCAATCAACTCAGATGTTTTTATTCTTATAATTGCTCTGCACTTTTACATCGGACTGGATTTGCTGACATCCCTAAGTTATTCCTGTGAGGCCAACGGTTGTATTTTGTATCATTTTATCGATTTATTTATTCCTGTTTTTATTGTCTCACTGTGCTTTTTAATCTTTGTGTTGTGTCAACTGTGCTGTCCTGCCTGCAGTGTTGAATGTATCTGTTTTTTAAGCTCTTGGTGCAAGACTAATTCCCCTCAGGGCAGTAAAGATTTCCTTCACTATAAAAGTCAACCTGGAAACCCCAGTGTACCTTTAAATAAAACATCTCCAAAGTTTGTAAACACATAAACACATAATAGATCAATAGTTGCACCAACCTAACTTTTCCAAACATTCCAGGACTTTTCCAAACACAAACATTTCTATGGTTAAAGCTAGGGTAGGCAGTTTCTAAGGTATCACACTATGAAAACAAATAAATGAGTACTTTTTGCGATGTTGTGAACTGAGTAGCCTCCAGAAAACATAGCTTAGGGCAGCCATGTTGGCATCCATTTTTAAAATACTATGACAATAGCAATAACAAAGGAAAAAGGAAAACTTAAATTTTAACTCGGCCTCTGATTGGTGGAAGTCGATGAATGGATGGACAGTGTCGTCTACAGCAGCTCTTCAAGTTTTGCCTACTGCACCTTTAACAAACTCAGTAAAAATGCTAAACTATGAAGATGTTGTAGTCTCTAAGGAAATTTAATTTGCAAAAAAACTGTTAATATTGATGAATTACATCAATGATTAATGCATGAATACCACTGCAGCGTGCCACAAGTGCTTTGGTCTTTTCACAAAAGTAGGTTATGTGTTGTTCTAACATATGATATCAAATTGCTTATTGATGTGTGTAAGTGAGGGCATATTTAATTATTGATATCTGCCTTTTTGGTGTTTAATAAGTATCAAAAGTTTGGTTTAAGCATTAACAAATGGCCTCATATATCAACAACTTAAGCAAAAGTAAGACATTTAAGCGTTAGGTAATAGATATGACCTGATTCATTTCCATTCAGCTCATCACTGCCCATCTACAGCAGCCAATCAACACCGAACATGCTCTTTGTCTGCTGCCTGTGAAGGGCTCTCAGCACAAGCCTCTGCATGCGCCTTATTCAGATGTAGCCCCACTTTAGACCACACAGACAATGGCTATTGAGATGAGCTGGGCACTGCTTAAGCTGGAGAATCAGAGTCTCCATGAAACACAAACACACCGCCACAAATTCACCGTTAGCCACACAGAGCCAGGCTGAAACCTAAAAATAAATCCAGAGAAAATACAGCGGGTTTGGTTTCTAATTGTTATACGACACAAACACGATTACGCAAGCATTATGTTGTTTTGTATCCATTAGTCCTCCATCTTCAATGTAAATAGACCTTTGAGTGGCTAAATTGGATAATTTGCAGCTGAAGTGGCTGACTATAAATCTTCAGGGATCACTTGAGAATTGGGACATAGTTCAAAGAAAAGACTCATTTATTCTTGCATATTCATGATGTGTTTTCCAGTGCAGACCATATGAGAGGAAATATGGAGAGACTTTGAACCACGTTAGCCACTAAGTGTAATAATACTCATTTTCAGCTGTGTAATTGTGGATACAAAATGGGCAGCAGCGTGATAATTTGTTCGTAAAATAGAAGTACAACATTAGAGTCACAATAAAAAGATCTTTATAGAGAATGAACTGATCTATTGAAACTGTCGTGAGATACTCTTTATATTATACTATTTGAAGTATTATTCTGTTATCACAACACAGCTAGCACCAGCTAACAGTACACTACCCAAAACTACACAGTTAAAGGGTTAAAAATAGTACCTTGGATGCTCCAGGCTCTACACAAATAGAGTATATACGTTATTATATACCATCATATTTGAACAAATCCAAGTCACTGGTCACAGAGTTTAAATGAGGGTGAAGGAGGTGAAAACTAGCGGCAGGTAAACTACACTGACACATCAGGAGCCAGGTTGTTAGCTCAGTGAAGGCAGTGCTGTTATTGTTAAATTTTACTGGATATTCTGACCTTTAGAGCTACACTAGCTAAGTGCACTGTAATGTCATATGGCTGTCAACACAGTCTCCCTGCTGCTGCTAAAAAAGGTAAACCAGTTTGTACAAGACTATAAACCTGTTTGTTTCACTTGTAAAGTCACCTTGGACTTTTGCTACCTGTCCCTTGAGCCAAAGACACACTTAGCAGTACCTTTTTAAGCAGAAACGTGAAGGTTACCATTAAATATAGATTAACGAACCTTCATCATCCACACATGTGTACGTGGAGTGTCTGATTCACCTGTCGACTCTCCTGCAGCTGCCTCCATCGCTCCTTCTTCCTCTGCCTCCTCCTCAGACACCTCATTCGATTCTTCTCTCGTCGGCTCATGCGTCTTTCTCCGACACCAACAGCAGGCAGCAGCAGCTCTGGGTTCACAGTTTGACCCTGGACTTCCATCACTCCACTTCCCCCTTCACCGCTGTCCTCCTCTTCCTCCTCCTCTTCTTCCTCTTCCTCTCCTAGCTCTGAGCTAGTCCGAACCTGTAATTCTGTCGCAGCCTGAGACGACCTGGCGTTGGGGGCCCGGGTTCTCACTTCTACCCAGAATGGATCCTGTTCTTCGGATGTGCTACTTGATAAAACGTGTGACTCACTGATTTGTGTTCTTGGAGTTACGGGCCCAGCGTGTGAGGATTGTACGTTACCTTCGGAGCCATGTGACCGGCGTCCATTGTTATATCTAGAACTCCTTCTTTGTGTGTTGTTTGATCCTTCTGCAGAGTCTGCCATGTTATGAAGTTGTAACTCAGAATTAGAGCTAGACCCACTGTCAGTGTTAGCCTCTCTGCCTTCAAGTCTTCTTTCACTTTGACTTCCCATGTGCCGTCTTCCTCTAATCTCCTCACGAACCCAACTTCTATGTGTTTTTCTTCCAGGCAGGGCAGGCCTCACGAAAGACTCCAAGTTACTTGAATCTCCCATTGTATTTCTGTTCCTCGTCCAAGACCTTACCCCTCTTAAAGGCAGGGTCATATCCATTTGCTGACCGGTCTCCTCCTCACTTCCATCTCTTCTCGAGCCATTAACGCCCAAGACTCCCACGTGGGCGCTCATAATGACACTTCTAACCACCTTCCATATCTCCAAACATAGGGTTTTAGCTAGATTTAAAACAGCAAAGGGACTTTTCCAGCTCAAAGTAGGTGATAAGTCTAGTAGCCCTTTGCCTGCCGGGTCCGTCCTGCCCCTGTTAGGCCCCCCTGGGACCTTCCACACTGCTGACACAAGACAAAAGCCCCGTTACAAAAGGTGCACTGTTGTGGGCCTCATTGTTGTCCCATGTGACCTATAGAACACACAAACCACAAAAAAATGAGGTGAAAAAGCCAGAGCTACCTTTCCCGAGCACAAGCACACTGTCAGCTTTTTCGCCGGAGATAAGCAGAGAGAGCTGGTTTGGTGCTGAATGTGAAGCAGCTGCCAAAGGGTGAAACACTTAGCCAAGCGTTACAAGACAAGGTGGAGGATTTGGTTGTTGTTTTTCAAACCTAGACCCAATAAGACAACAATTGATTCCTGTTTATTTGGGCTTTTGTTCACAGGCAGTTCTCTGTGGAGACGACAAGATGGAGCCTGGCGTAGTGTTGGGTGGGTTAAATGAGGTGAGGGGCTCACCTCGATGCTGTGATAGCACCAGGAACTAATTCTTTATGGAGTCTTATGAACCCTGTTACCATGGCACTTTTTGTGTGGCAGCCTTTACAACAGCATCAGTTTACTGTTTTTCATTTCCCTTTTTCTATTTAACACCTTCAAATCTAAATTCATTTCTTTATTACAGTTGGCTGTAATTTTTGCATCAGTGGCGTAATACTTCCACTTGTCACTATTGTTGTATTAATGTTGCATTGTTCTCTTGCTTTCTATATTTAGGTCTATATTGTTATTTCCTCCAAAGTGAACTAAATAAAGCATATCTCTAGTGAATGTAAACATACAGAATAGAATAGAATACAATAGAATAGAATAAAATAGAAGAATAGAAGTGGTGGTCTTTTTTGCCAGTGTCATTGTACAGGGAAAACAAAATGGGACGAAATCCTTATTAGTGTACTTTATGCATATAACTATATGTACCCTTTATATGTATATGAGAATGTAGCAGCAGATGTAGCTATCTAGATACAAATACCTGTATATAGCTTCTTTGAGTGAGAAATATTAAATACAGTATCCATTCATTCAAAGGCAGGCACGTTTTATCAACTATTTGTCAGAAAAGTTTGTAGTCTCAGCTCATATTATTTCATTTCTATTGTGTTTTATCACAATAAATTATTCTGTGAGAATCTTTACTAAAATGCTCTGTATATCTCCTAATTCTCACGGTGTTGTTGGTCCTGTTGGACAGTGCCACCTGTGGGCGGTAGATGGCAGCAGCTCCCCTCAGAGCTCTGCGGCTCTGGAGCTGTCTCTGGTGCTGAAAGTACCGCTCAGCGCTCAACAGTTTACCTTCTCTCGATCCGGAGCAAAATCAAGTACTCTGATCTCGTTGTTTCTTAAGTAACAAACTATTTCTTTCTTAAATAAACCAGAAAACAGGTTTAGAATCACTCTGTATTGATCAAATTCTAGAGTTTACAGTTCCTTCAAGAAAACAGCAGCAACAGATATCCCTCAAAGTGACTCCTGACTATATTAAACATAACAAAGAAAATACTACAGCTAAAGTGTCTAAAGAGTGGTCTAAAGGAAACAGAGGAGCGCTCGCTGTGCCCTCGTCGTCTGTCTGCGGTGAAGAAGTGAACACCGAGGCGAGCCGTGGCACAAAACTCCAGTGCGCTCTGACGTATCCACCGCCGCTCCTATAAATGAATTCACGGCGTCACCGAGCTCAGATGATTCGCAGTACCAGCGAGTGCACCGGCTGTCAACACTCACATGCTCCAACACACACAGCCCCCTCACTCTCTCACGCACACACACACAAACACACACACACACACATACACACACATACACAGAAGTCTGCGTCATGCGTCCTGAGAGCTACGGCACGAACTCGGTAACTCTGATGGAGCCCGGTGAGACGCACAGCAGCGGCAGCAGCAGCAGCAGAGCTAGAGGCTGACTGACTGACCGACTGTGGCTCTTTTCGGGGGGTAAAAGTTGTCATGGATTTCATCTCGAGCAGCAACGACAGCAACGCGAGCGGCGTGAGCGTGGAGTGGGACTCCAAGAACGGCACAGGCTCTGGGTCGGTGCCAGAGGTGGCGTTGAGTTACCAGATCATCACCTCTTTGCTTCTAGCGGCGCTTATCCTCTGCTCCATATTTGGCAACGCGTGCGTAGTGGCGGCCATCGCTTTGGAAAGATCGCTCCAAAATGTTGCCAACTACTTGATCGGATCCCTCGCGGTGACAGACCTCATGGTGTCGGTTCTGGTCTTGCCCATGGCCGCTTTGTACCAAGTTCTGAACAAGTGGACACTGGGCCAAGAGATCTGCGACTTGTTTATCTCTTTGGATGTACTCTGCTGCACTTCGTCTATTCTCCATTTGTGCGCAATCGCTTTGGACAGATACTGGGCCATAACGGACCCCATAGACTACGTCAATAAGCGCACGCCGAGACGAGCTGCGCTTCTTATCAGTGTCACCTGGCTCGTTGGCTTCTCCATCTCCATCCCGCCCATGTTAGGATGGAGAAGCGCAGAAGACAGAGCCAACCCAGACGCGTGTAACATCAGCCAAGACCCGGGTTACACAATCTACTCCACTTTTGGCGCTTTTTACATCCCTCTTATTCTTATGCTAGTCCTGTACGGGCGGATATTCAAAGCGGCCCGCTTCAGGATCCGAAAGACGGTAAAGAAAGCAGAGAAAGTGTCAGAAAAGTGCTCGTCTCTGTCGCCGGCTGTTTTCCACAAGAAAACCAACGGCAACTGGAAGCGTGAAGACGACTCTAAAAACAGCTCTCCGTGCGTAAACGGCGCCGTCAAACACCAAGACGAAGGGGAATCGTTGGAGATCATAGAAGTTATCAGCAACTCCAAAACGCACCTGCCTCTGCCCAACACGCCGCAGTCTTCGTCCTATGAGAACATTAACGAAAAAAACTCGGGCGCAAAGAGGAAGCTGGCTTTGGCGAGAGAGCGCAAAACCGTCAAAACGCTCGGGATAATCATGGGGACTTTCATCTTTTGCTGGCTGCCATTTTTTATCGTGGCCCTAGTGTTGCCTTTCTGCGCAGAGAGCTGCTACATGCCGGACTGGTTGGGAGCAGTGATAAACTGGCTGGGCTATTCCAACTCACTCCTAAACCCAATCATATATGCCTACTTCAACAAAGACTTCCAAAGTGCTTTCAAGAAGATCATCAAATGCAAATTCCACAGACCATAGTCGAATTACAGACTGCAAAAAAAGTACTCCAAGACGTGCATTCAGGGACTTGTGGGTGGCTTGTGAGCAGTGTGTACAAAAGCAGGAAGAGATATTGGACTATAAATAATGTACACGCTCATGTCTATTCAGTGTTGTAGCTACAATATATAGCCTCACGCCATGGCAGCCATCCTTGTAATGCCATGCCAAGACCGTGTCAAGTCATGTGCTGATTCCATGCATTTTTATCATGAGACACGTGGGTTCAGTGACATCATACATGAGCTTTGTAGCACTGGAACAATAAAAGCAATCAAAGTTTCAGAAATAGCCTTTGGGTTGTCACTCAATGTGTTAAAAAGACGAGTTAATGAGGGAGAATGGATTAAGGCCCATTGGATACGTCTCATTAGAGTCCCACACAGTGCTTCACCATGGTGTTTATCTTGTACTGTAAAAGGGGGAGGGGTCCGACATGTGTGGACTGTGTGTTATCAGGGAATCATCTCAATCTTTTACGCCTCATCCACAGACAGTGTGGCTGTGGTGAAATGACAGGGCACTAGATCATGCATGACTTTGTGTGGGCTTATTCTGAAGGAGATCTGGGTAATGTATGGCCCACGGGCTTCATGTGGCTCCTCAGGCTGTCGGCATCTGGTCCAATAGAAGTCAATAGGAAATCTGAATTTTAATACTGAGTATAAATAAATAGTTTAGTTTTATTTTGAAGGCATTTTTACACATCCAGGCAAGGCTTTCAGGTTTCACCAAATTACCCAGGTTTACTCAAGTAAATTTACTTTGCTTTTTGAAATATGAAACTAGAAATGAGTAATGGAAACAGTCAAATTTGCAAAGACAAAAAAACAAAAAACACAAAAACAAACAAACTCAAATTTAGCTAAAAGTTGCTTGAGTTATTTGAGGTTGGTTTGTGCCAAAAGTGTAATGGACGTCAGCTATTTTCAGTTTCAGAAAGGCTTTTTGGTAACACATTTATGTAAAGGATGACGAAAAGACAAAACAAGTCCTCGGCTGATTATTAGACCCAAGTATAATGACAATATTGACAGAAAACAGCAGAGAAATGTGCAAACATTTCATTCACTGCTGCTGTGTTATGACCCTCACTGTTTGTATTAAAGTCAGTGCACGGCCTTCAGCCTAAAGACAAAGCAGAAATCCTCTGTGTTTCTCACAGAAAACTGCAGAGAAGCTGTTTTATTTTCCTCAGGCTGATGTCACACTCAAATGACATTACAAACAATATTTAGAAATTTGATACTGATTGATTGATTGATTCTGTGTGGGTTAATGAGACATGGATGATTAAGGATTGAGTACAAAAGACGTACTCAAGTAATAGTAGTCTTACTACTTACATAGTTACTAGTAGAAAAAAAAAATAAATAAAATGATGAAGTATTTAGAGAAAATACTCCTCATAAACAACTGCAGCTAAAACAAGTATGACAAAGGTACCAGGCTAATCCTAAAATATCTAAAAGTTACTGGTTTGTATATTCTGAAAATAAAGCAAAGTGAGTAGAAATCCTCCAAAATGTATTAAAAGTAAAAGTAAAAACTTTGAAGAACAGATGCCTTTTTACAGATTTCTAGTGAGCCACAGCAGGAGGGACATCAAAACAATTTCTCTTATACCATAATCACATTTAAATTAGTTTTTAAAAATACAGTATCTTAAATGACAAAACAGACTCAAGTGGCATTGTATCAAACAACTTTATGTATAGTTTTTTTTGGACAGTTATAACTATTCTCAAACTCTGCCTACTCTATTTTTAATTTACAGTAAACATTTATGCTACTACACTCTGTTTGTGGAGAACAAGTTGTGTTACTGCTGCCTGCATCACTATCACAAAACTAAACAGGTGAGAAATACAGGAACTTTCAGGAAACAGCTGAACACAACAAAACAAAGCTGCTATTTTGGGCAATTTGTGGACATAAAATCTCTTGAGCATCTATCTTAAATCAAACAACACTTTTTGAAAAAGATAAAACTCCTAGAGATTAACTTAGGAGAGTTTTGCCCTCGCAGCAGTACAGAAAACAAGATCTAGTGCTGTTAAAGAGAGGTTCACAAAAGACATACTGCTCGCATCAAAAAATGATTGACACTGAAAGCCACACTGCAATATTCACCCTCTTTTTGATGCGTCTCTGAAATGAAAAAAAGGAAGAGTTGTCTTTTTATAGACAGACTACACTGGGCTGACCGTGACGTAGCTCTGAGTGATGGGTGTTGCTTTATGTGCTTCTCACAAGACGATGAAGATGAATGTACTAAAGCTGGAGTAGGTCACTTTATTTGTAGCTGTCGGTAGAATTTCTTTGCATTCAACCATTCAGCAGAAACAACAGAGGAAGAGAGACTACAGTAAATAAAAAAAATAAGAAAAGACGAAAAGCCGATGCAAATGAAAAAACAATAACTTTTTACATTGTTTTAAAATGTTTATTAGATCACAATTGGACACAATGCATCAACACGACAGTTTACGATTACAATTAAAATGACAATATAAAGTCAAAGACAAATCAGAAGGAGACCTACTTCAGTTTCTGCCAAAATCAGTGCCAAATAAAGCAGGTATTCTTTCTTCTTGGCTCTGAATGCGAACTCTACTCTTTGTAGCAGCTAATCAAAACCATGTAATTTAATGCTTTTATATAAAGACAGAGCAGAGTTCAGTCTGTTGGTCTTGGCCTCACAGCGGTGCCCAGTGCAGGTTCTCCTTAGGAAAATTAATTGGCAGTCCCTGTTATAAAGAACACCATTCCACCCTGGCCTCGATAATATGCTGTGAATAATATTCCTCCGGCAGTGAGCCCCATAAAAACATAGCTCTGATAACAACACATAGAGGAAGCAGTGATTATTAATGGAAAGAGTTGCAGAGAGTTGTTGGACCCGCTCGTCGCTGGGAACAGCTCCTTCTTGGATATCAGTGGATATCAGTCACGCCACGCAGACTCAAATCTACTTACAGCAGATCCGCAGATAAACGTTCAAAGGGAAAAGACGGAAAAACATCTTTGAGGAGGAGGCCCGCACGCTTTACTGATGCCACAAGACGGGAGGCGAGACGGCTGGTTGTCACGGCAACATGTCAAACCCAAGGCATGCTGGGTCAGACGGAGAGATGCATGTGGGTAAGCTGGGCCTGGTGGACAGCCCTATAATCAGAGATGGAACCTGAAAAACACCTTGATGCATAAAGAACCTCTGACATAAAATAAACATGACGTTATTCATAAGTGACACAGACTCTGAGCCAAACTACTTTGAGACTAATGGGATTCTGCTGTGGTTTTACGTAGTGTAGACTCTACTTTAGAAATGGTGGTTAATTTTCAAAAGCTGGCATTGTGTGGATGGACACTTTTTTAGAGTAAATAGTGTGTCAGGACCACTTTGTCAAATGTATTTATTCAATAGCAAGGTGCTATTCTGATCTTTTGAAGTGGGGATGTATTTGTTAATAGGAGGAGTTTATGGCGGCAAGAATAAGTTAGAATAGGAATGTGTCTGTTCATCCATCTATCCATCTTCTTCTGCTCGTCCAGGGCCAGATTGCAGGGGCACCATCAAAGCAGAGACGTCCAGACTTCCCCCTCCCCAGACGCTTCCTCCAGCAACTTCAGGCCAATATTGAGGCGTCAGTATTAACTTCTTGTGCTCACGTGTTGTCAAGTGGTTTTCTCTCTGTATTCATGCTCGGTTTGCACCGCCCTCCGCCATGTTGGCTGTACACAATCTAAGTGCAAGGGATGATGGTCTCTGTAGTTCTCTCTGCTGTTACACTGCTGCACTGAAAATCAATACTGTTTGATACTATCACAAGTCCATTTATTACAGTAAGCCATGTTGAAACAATCTCAATTGACTAAATCATGACGGCATTTTTAATAAGACTCATGCTGTGTGACTTGGAATGCAATGGCTGTTAACATTATTGTATTGTTTTCCTTTGGTAGAGAGAATCAGGGAAGACTACAAAGCAGGGATTTCAAACGTCTGCGTCACAGACACCACAAGCATAGGAGTTTTATTTTTTCAAAGATGTATTTTTAGGGGGCAAAAAGTAGCCAGGCAGGAAACAAGGGGGGAGTGGGATGACATGTAAGGAGCATGCATTACCCCATTGTTGAAAATCTCAGAATTAAATTATTAAATTTCACACTAGAAACTGGTCTGTTTACATTGGCTTCCCTATTATACACCTGTTTATTCTAAGCAGGACCCAAGGCTGACTTAAAGGGGATAATGATGCTAGAAATCCCCCCAGTATCATGAAAAGAAGCTTGAAAGTGGATAAAGTGATGAAAGACATTCTTTTTCTGCATGTGTTGAAAATAGTGCCATGACATTCCAAATCAATTCTCAGAGGGGAATTGTCAAATGATGGGCAGTCGAGGCAGAAGTTATTGTAACACCAGCCCTTTCTCTGGCTTTGTCATTTAAGCTTTGTCAGAGCCAAAAGCAATATTAAGTCATAAAAAGTTTTAAAGTAAAGTCTGGGGAAATGAGATGGGAGGAGAGAGTGATAACAGCGCAGTATCTCTCGGTGCCAGACTTCCTCTCTGTGTGTGATGACTTCTGCTCCGTGTCGCATCAGTGGGACATCAATGCACTCAAAATGCTTTTGGGAAAATTAATCTGCTACCTGTGACCCGCAGGTCACATTGTAGCTTTATGAGGGGCCCACAGAGAGAGACAAGCCGGCGGTGAATGCGCTACGAGCCGCTTAGCACACACTATTCTCCTATTGTGACTCACGCTGCCGTAAGACCATTAAAAATCATTACATTTGATTCTGATGGAGGAGATTACAAAGCAGGTGACCTCCAGTGAACTGCTGTTGTAATATCACAGGCTCGGATTGCAGCAAACATTAATCCCAATCATTCTGACATCCTCAAAAATAAAAAAGGTGAAATGACAAAAATGAAACAGAGGTGTGTGTGTAGTCTGGTGGAACCACGAGGAGCTGGAACAGAGAGGAGAGGAAGACAGGAGGAAGAGGAGGATTATATGAAATGGTAGCACTGATGGGGATTACAGCTTTTATTACATGTGTTCCACTGCCCTCTGGCCTAAAACACAGGGAAACCATATCAGACTGAGCCACATGCTATAGGTTATTACTGCTCCTATGTGGCTACTCTGTGCTGTTGAGTGAAGAGGGACACTCGAGCTCACAGAGAGGGCTTATACTGAATGGTTGCACAGAAACCATGTCTATTTATTTGTTTTGTTTATTTGTTTGACAGAAATCCTACTGAAATAGAGGGTGCAGGAAAGCATAAACAGAGAAAAAAGGGATGCAAAGTAAAACATGGTTAAATACTGGATCGAAAACAGAACTCAGATTTACTTTTGAAGTCACTAAGGTGCTGTGGAGAGTGATGGGTGAGGATGGAGAGTGGGAGGAAAGGAGTTTTTGGGTAACTCAGCCTTCAAAACATGTTGTCTTTAGTATATGATTGTGTAAAAAAAAAAAAAAAACAAAAACAACATAATTGCATTTAAAAAAACAGCCATTTAAAGTTTCATAAAACAAATTAAAGAGACGATTATTTCCATTTCTTCCTGTTTGGCCCAAAGTGCACAAACCGAGCACTGCTGAAGGAAAAGAACACAATCTTGATGAAAGGAATATGAACTAAATTGATTTGTTGGTACATTTTGAAAGTCAGAACTCATTATCTGACCTATTTTCCCTGGGATTGTCCCTGGAAGGCTACCGTAGGGGCTGAGAAAAGGTGTGACATAGACACTAAATACGTCAATGCCACATTAGCTGTTGGAACGTATGTCAGTGTCGCCGCCATATTGGACCAAAATGGCGCTGATGTATATAATAATGGGCTGTTATTGTAATCTTCTCTGTTGCCACTAGACTTTTCATAGAAGACATATATCAAAATTCAAAGTGAAATCACATAGTTTAATTCTATTTAACTCGTCTAAATTCCACAGATGTGCCTCTTTTTACGTTTTTGTGTTTGTAGTGTTTCATTGCAACAAAAAGTCTCAGGTATTTCCACCGAAGTTCTGTTACAGTTGAGTTTCATCATTGTGTTATGCACTGGGATCACTGGAAAACCTCAGACTCATGAAACATGCACTTGATTTGGAAAGTTTTACAGACAGAACTTGGGTCAAAAGCATGTCAGCATGAAGCAACTGATTGGATTTGACTGTTTTCACTTTGATGAACTGGTAAGAATAGCCACAAGAGACAAAAGTTCTCTGTTATCCCTGAAGTATCCAGCAGTATGTTAATGAGGGCGGAAACTCCAGACTTTTAACAAGGCAGATTTTCAATTAGAGCAGGCAATAATGTGATTAGGCATTTAGGTCATGATTAAATTATAAGCAATAGTGAAATGGAAATTGTGGGGCATGTTTACTTAAAGTTGCAGGACCCGACTTGTGTTTTTTTTGTCCCGGTGTTAGACTCCACTCTCCTCCAACTACAGCATAGTAAAAAAACTAAAACCGGGACATTTTTTTTACCACAAAATACTAATACATTATATTGAAGTTTAGAGCTTACCTAAAACATTTATCTTTGGAGTTTATTTGATGCCTTTTCTCTATTTTTATCTTTTTTGAGCTGTTTCACTGTAAAATAAGTTGTATTTTGCAACAGAATAAACCATTTCCTTGTTTTATTTCTTCGGTGCTGTTGTTGTTGACATCAGTGTCGACCAATGGGAGCGCTCCTTTTTACCTTAAATGAGCTGTGATTGGCCAAAATCCCTACATCCTTAATAACAGAACCAAGATCATGTCGTAAAGTCTACTTTAAGGTGATTAAACTGTCAAACTAAATGCAACAGTAAAAAAAATACCCATTACTTACCTTATTTCAGGTCTTTTGTGATTTGACAGATGACAAACATACATAAATACATAAATACATCCAGAATAGCCGTTTGTTCTTCTTCAAATACAGAATACACATTTCTTGTATTTTCTATGCTGTCTATTATTGCAGTATAGTGTTTAAATACATACATTCATCTACAGTGCTGAATACATTATCATAATTATATTTTTGGCCCTCTAGCTTAGCCCTATTAATCTACCGAAGTCAAAGGTAAAGCCATTGTTCCCAGTTCTCTTGCTGTGTTTACAGATTACACAGTCTGAATCAGCATTACAAAACTGCACTTTATAAACACAAACCTAAGCAAAGTGAACAGTTCATCTCTTTCCAGTTCTTGCTGCAGCTTTGTTCCTAACACAACATATATAACTTACAGATTAGAGTTCAGTCTCTCACAGCAGTGCCAGGTCCTTATGTGGCCCCTTGTAAAAGTTAATTGACCACCTCAGCTTTAAAAGGCTGTAGGACAAGTGCTGGTTAAATGAGTCTCATGATTAAACAGACTGTTGTGTCAGTGATTTTCAAAGGCTCACGCTGGAAATATCTCTTAACATTTAGATGGCATTTAAAAGGAGAAGATCTACTTTGGTGATATTTTAATAAGTGATATGAAAAGTCTAAAAGTAGAACTGTTTGTATTGGTTTTTATATAAAGCGCTTTTGGGACAGATTTTTAACAATTAACAGACACTGGTAATGTATAAAATGTATGAGAACATGTCTGCAGCTGAAAATGAAAGGTTTTTATGTTGAAGGGACTGTTGAGACATGTCGTGTTTTATCAAGAGTCATTGAACACTCTCAGATGCAGTGAGGCAACGGAAAACAATTTAATCTTAAACAGCAGCCAATAAAGTCTACTTAATAAAGACATCAGGCCATGACTTATTCACAATGCATTGAGAGTGAGAGTGCTTTCCAGGGTGAATCAGAATGGCAGTGGTATCACCTGGTGTAGTGTCTTTCAGGTGAACACAGTGGTCAAATATGAGCCGCATATGGCATTAACAGTTTATTATTTTACCAAAAGGCAGCAGGTGCATATATAATACCCCTGCTTGATGTGACAGTGAGATTTGAAACAATGAAAAATGAATTAAACCAGTAGATAATGTACACTGGATAACTTGTCAAACTATTAAGTGTGATAGTGTTTGTTCACACTTACATTATTGTTTTTTTAATGTAAGGATTTTCTGCAAATTGGTGTTGGGCTGTCACTGGAAGAAAAACAGAAAAACAAAAGCAGGTCTAGTAACATACAGTATAGTGTTGCATCAGCATGACCAGTGCCTGAGCCAATCTCCCATCTACACTGGGGGTAATAGAAACATGTCCCTAAGATCAGAGGGTATACTTTGACACTCTGGATGTGGGGCTTGTGCCGTGTGGCCATTTTCACCAGTGACCACTTGTGGAACTGCAGTGAATGATCCCAGTTGGCCCAAAGAGGATTTCTTCCATAACCCACAGTGTGACTGCCCTGGTGTATGGCTGTTAGGACGCCTACAGCTTCCTATTTTATTATATTGGAGGTAATGGCAGGTGAAATACAACCCTATGTGCACAAGGGTCGCAGCGCACATGCTTTATGGGTTTGTTTTTTTTTCAAACAGACACAGATTATACTACGTCTGATGTTGACACAACCTGACACAACCTGTTAGAAAACCAACGAAGCATACTTCTGAACAGATGTTCTTTTAGGTAAGACTTACTTTAAGTATTTGAAGTGATTTATTTCCTCAGTGAGCCTGTTCGCTCTCTCTTCTGCGGACCACTGCTCATTACAGGAGTGGTTCACATCAAACACGTACAAACTATCCATAACTATGGCTTACAGCCCATATGTCTATGATACTTCATGAAGGCACTTAAAATGATGAGAAGAGGAGCAGATACAAGGAAATAGATATGACTGAACTCAGCATTACACATGTTTTGCTTCGCCCCCTCCTACTTGGGGGTCTTTTGATCTATTTTTTTCCAAAGATCTCACGGCCCACGGAGCGTCACTCGCTGGAGGCTCTTATGCTTCATTCAAGCATAAGACACAGCAGTCGGGAGAAGAAATAAGGACGCCATCTTACCTGAAGATGTTTCCACACACACGTATCTGTCAGAACAAAGGCTGGTTAGTGTTGTGGTCTTTTTCTTCAGTTGTTCCTGATGGACGGCACATGGACAAGGACAATAAAGCATTAAAAAAAGAAGGTTGGATCAGTACGGGTCAACATTTATTTGCAGCAGCTGTTTTGTGGTAAACAAAATTGTATTTGCTGTCTACATTATGTTACACTACACAAGCTCCTAAATTGTAGGGTAATGGAGCAGCAGTATAAATTTACAGTTAAAAGAATGGAGCCCCAGAGAAAACGAGAGAAAAATAAAAAAAAAAAAGAAATCCTAATATGAGGCCTCAAACTTTCTTAATGCTTGGGAAGGACAAAAACACAAGGCCACGAATTAATATTTATGTGGCCTCATAAATAATGAACTCATAAGAATTGATTGGGAAAGGTGGATTCCAAACTCCTATCTCGGAAATTTTGTTCTCACAAAGCCACATTCATTCACATTGCACAACATCTGTTAATAATACTATAACTTGAAATAATTATCCACATCTGTCACTGCCAGCTCTCTTTTTTCTTGCTGCTCTGGGACCCATGGGTCTGTCGTGATTTTCCACTTAAATAGTTCTTACTTATTAATGACACCTCCTGTCGTTGCAGAAAAGCTGCAGCAAAGTATCGATCGGTGGTTTTACAGCTACAGTCTGTTCAACACAGAGACGCTAATGTAAGATCTTTATTCCAGACAGCTGGCTCATGTGTTTCCTCCCACGAGCCATCAGTCTGATGAAATCTACCAAAGAAGACAGAAATCATCTTCAGAAATGTATTGCATATGAAAATGGGGTTTAACTTTGGGCCAAGTGCCTTTTGGTTCCACTGTACTGTAGATATATCATACAGTGGGTCTTTTTAGGAATGATGACTATGTATTAATGTATACAGTGTGTTAAAGTATTATTGTACATAGTGTGGTTTATATGATGAGAGCAATAACATCATTTGACACAGAATGAATTATGGCCATAATAAAGAGCAGTTCACACAGACATTGAACATTATTGTATAAATCATTACTGAGTACTAAAATGATTGCACTAGGCATTGATGCCTGGGGGTAATCACTCGGATTCAAGAGAGCTTTGATTTTCTTTTCATCTTCATTAAACCCACCTTAAAATGGTGAATGAGCCGAGTGTGTCACTTTAACTCTTAAGACATAACAAGACACAGAAGCTGAAGTAAACCCACTTAGACTTGTTTAAATTAAAAACTTTAAATTGTTTGGAGTAATATTTAGAATTTGTTTCAAAGCATTGTGGCAGAGTGGATAGCACTCACCAGGAAGGCTCTCTGGGCCCTGGGTCTGCATGGTCCCTCCGGCTTCCTCCCACCGCCCAAAGACATGCATGTAAAGGTGAATTAGTTCATCGAGGTGAATGAATGAATTTGTTTCGCTCAGTTGTAAAAAACTAAAAAGGAGTAAAAGTGACACTGTATTTCAGACACACAACTATTCCTTATGTTTTAAAAAATATAATGAATCATGGTGAAATTGAGATATTTAAGCTGCATCACCCCAAGCTCAGGTGTCACTGACTTCTGCAGCAAACTTGAAAAACAAAGTTTTCAGGGTCAAACAGACAGACCTGGGGAAAAAAAAACATGAATTTAGATTAGCCTTCATACATAGTTGGATGTGAAGAAGTGAAAATAAATAAAATATGGCGTTATACAAACCCAGTGGTGTTGGTCAGTTGCATTAGTAAAGCTGAGAAAACACTTCA
The DNA here is from genome assembly GCA_036850595.1 of Rhyacichthys aspro. NCBI lineage: Eukaryota > Metazoa > Chordata > Actinopteri > Gobiiformes > Rhyacichthyidae > Rhyacichthys > Rhyacichthys aspro. Next base: position 6,425,381 of record CM072156.1, on the reverse strand, counting down.
GAGTGTGACATTTAAAAAAACCTCACACGTCCTTCACCTGCTGAAAAACCCTCTGCTCAGTCCACCCCCCTCTCTGGGCTTTTGTAAGTGCCACACCGCCAAAACTCTGATCAGAGAAAATAAGTGGACGCAGTGAGTGGACGAGGTGAGGAGCAAACACCAGAGTGTGTCACGCTGTCGACAGAGAGGCTGCTCCAAACAAAACGCTCCCTTTCCCTTCAGGCTCTCTGCTCACCGTATGGATGTGTGTGTCGATAAAGTGAGGGGAACACTCTGGGGAGACGCTCTGGAGGCTGTTTAAGGACAGTGAGAGAAGTTACACAGAGGAGTCTATGGGAAATACCCTTCAAGTAAAAAAAGGAAATCTGTTGTGGCATCATTTGAAAGGCGGATATAGCAAGTAAACAGCAGCTGGGCTCACAGTGACAGATTAGAATGAATAAATAATGACTTCAGTTTCAGTATAGCAAGAAAAGTGTATCATTGGAGAAACGGTTAACGAGTTAAGGACTGAAGAATTTAAAACCAGATACAAGGAGCCCAGGCACAAAATGAAAGCTCCTAAGAGATATACTTCATTTGCGTTATTTGTTGTTTTTTGTTGCTTGGATGTATAAATGTGTAGTCAATTAATTTAAAACGTAGAAGTACATGGCTGAACAAAGAAACTAGTCAAAATGATGGTTCCTATAGTGTATAATAACATTAAAACACTCCCTGCATTTGTAGTATATGGAAACTTGTTAGACAAGACAAAAAAGGGCACAAATATAGCTGTAAAAAGACAAACAAGTGTCAGTCACAATATGATCATTCTTAGCTGTTGATAGAAGAAAATTGCTAAAATTTATTTCAACACCCCTGACCTATTATTTCATTTTATTTTAGACGGAAGACTAGGACTGAAAGCTGTATTTTAGCCTGTTGTTATTGAAACCGCTCACTCCTATGTTTAATGTGGTTGAATAGGTCCTAAACTGCTTATGTGGCATCATTGGTTTTAATTATTTGTTTGTCTTACATGTTAACGCCTGTAACCAATCCACTCGACCACAATTACAGTGTAAATAACATGAATCTCAACATTTCTGAGTAGAATCCACTGTATCTGCTGCTGGTTGTGTAATGTCATTTAAAGCATTCATGAAATACAGCAGTAATTATCTCAACATCCATTTATCATTTTGAACACTGAAATATGATTAGTGGCACCTGAACATATTTCCTCAGACATCATTTACATAAATTGCTGTTGGCTGAGTCTGAAACCCGGCATTTGCACTTTTTATCATTTCTACAGTGGATTACCTAATGAATTATTATTATTATTATGTCTTAGGGATATTACACAACAATGAACAACAGTGAATAAAAACAGGGCATTTACATACTTTATATCTGTAAGCATTTAAATATGTGTGACTACAATAATGTGGCCCTTCAACAAGTGATTGAACTGAACTATGAACTGTGTGCTTTCCTTTAGTATTGCCTTTCCTGTTCATTTTGAAGCAGAAAAATAAGACTTTTTTAGATGAAATGAGTTGCTGAGAGACAAATAAAATGCTACAGTTCAAAACAGAAGGAGACATTAGTGTAGAAGTGATTTAGCATCGTGACGAGAAGTTAATTAGCCAAAAAATGCCTTAAATCACTTTTCAGATGTAGATTTTTGCTTTCTTCTTGATTAAATAAGAGTAAATATTAGGCAATTGAATACTGAGCCACTTACTCATTTCTTCTATCCACTCACTAACAGCACGCAGCTCTGGTTTATTATAAACCAGGCCAACGTTTACATATTGAAGTAGAATTTGTTACATACGTACATACATACACGTAACATGATTTCAGAACCTTTTTGTGTGTAGCCTTCAGCTAAACTAGCGCTAACTGCGGCAATAAAAAGTATAAAGCTAAATATAGCTAATGTTCACTCAATACTACTTATGCATTCTTATGTAACAGAAAAAGAAATAATTTGTACTTATTACAGCAGAAATGTCTGCATTCTGCCTTTTTCCACTTTAACACTGGAGGCTGCTCACTTAAAAAGGAGCAATATAACAGTTTCACATGTGAAAATAGGCCTGGAGCAAGTGTTAAGAGCCTTCTCAATCAAACACCTTTTACCTGACATTTCTCTTAGGCTGACATTTTAAAGGTGGATAAATGCTGCTGGCACACATCATTATTAGAAGTGGGTAGAGTGGCCAAAATTTGACAAATTACTGTGGTTTTCTGAGAAAAGTGACTCAGGTAGAAGTTAAATAGTTGATGGAATTATTATTTGAGTAAGAGTGACAAAAGATTTTGTGGAAAAGAGAACTCAAGCACTGAGTAAAGTTATTTCAGAGGAGAGCACAATAACCTGCCGTATACACAGCTGTAGCCCAGACACGTTACTCAGCCAAATCAGAAATAGGATCCTGAAACCTACTTTAAGTTGTTATCACTGCTGAATCGGCCACTGATTTGATTGTCATGTGACAAAGAGTCTCATTAGCAATAAGTCTCAATGTAATTATAAATGAAGGTGAAATATAATCATCATGAGGGTGATGCTATGTCCCCACAACGGCGGACATTTTAAACACATTCAGTGTATTTTGCAAACGCAAGAGTGGCCAGCCAGTTCTTCTTCTGTTCTATAGAAAGGATAAGTCTGGCCCCTGACGGTTTAAGTATGATTTCCAGGGAACGGAACAAATACATATACAACCAAAACATTCACAGGAACCAACTACATTTGAAAAACAATCAGAAATACAGAGCTCGCTCCATTTTAGATAAACAGTTGTTTGTAAGACGTACGATTGATCACTGTTGTTTTGAGTGATGAGCCTTTAGTAGTGGCTGAAGTGTATTTCAGAACAAAATTTCCAACTTGCAGCTTACAGTTACATCACTTCATTTTTTTGTGAGACAGTGCAATAAAAGTTGAATTCCTGTTCAAGACACATAATCAGACCCCCCCTAACCCCTACCCCTGCTGGACATAAAAAATAGAGCAATAAAAAGAATAAAAGTTGTCTCTAAGTCCTGTGTGGGTTTGATAAAATATAATTCCATCCATTTTCTTCCACTTATCCGGGGCCAGGAACACCGAGGCGTTCCCAGAGCAGCTGAGAGACATAGTCCCCTCAGTGTGTCTCAAGGTCTTCACCCAGAACCTCGAGAAAAAAATAAAGTTAGCACTAAACCAAAAAGACACTATCCTCTAGTCTTTCCCAGTCACATCCACAGCTACTGCTCTTTAAGTATTTGAATTTAGCATGGACCCCTGGCATCTCGCTGACAGTGTGGGAAGACAGACGGAGACGGAGTGAGCAGGCCAGATATTTTGGAGGGGAAACATCTCTTGGCTTATTGCATCATTTCCACTGGCTGTCAGCAAACAAAATACACTGCCAAGAGTAAGATCTATTGCCTTAAAATGAACTCTTTAACAAATAGCAGCCCCCACTGTGTCCGTTTCATCTTCTGCCAAGTCTTGCGAAGCATTTTCGTAGCATCTCATTATGTGTCCTGAATGTTTGTTCACGGCAAGTATAAATAACTTAATATGTCAGCTTTTCGCTTGCGGGACAGAATCTCATTTAAATATTACTTTCTGTTTAACATCCCCTCCCAGTGTCCGTGCATCAGATTATTCGGCTGCTCTCTGTCCGCAGCCTGGCCTCATTGTCTCTGTGTGGGACTTTAATAACGTCACGTCGATTCCCGCTGTTCTGTCTCCTCAGTGGCACTTAGAGGAGTCATGTCTTAATTATCCACATGACACAGACACTGACAATAGCTCTACATATTCAGCACAACACAAACATCACAGCTGCTGCTTTAAGTTAGACCGAAGCTGTTGCAAATACCAAACAGTGCAGTTGTTTTGTTATTCACACCTGTCCTGCTCATGGACATAAGCCTGTTCTCTTTTACATGAAGCATTATATTGATAAAAAGCCATCTTGTCATGAACTACAGCATTTTATAGACAAGAATATATATTCATAATTGATGTTTGATTTTTTTCTATAAGGGAAAATGGACACCCTGTGAAAAACTTACCGCTTTGTATTCACTGGTGGAAAAAAAGTTTTCAGACAGCTTTAAATTTTTACACAATCTCAAATGTTACAATGAAATATTTGTGGAAAAATCTTTTTTTTGTGTTTCAAAAGTGTGGCTGCATTAGACACAAACAAAAACAAATTCTTTTTGTTTGTTTGTCACAAGAAAAACTAACAAAACTAAATTCTTGACAGTTTCAGTGTGTCAGTTCTCAACATTGTCGGTATCAAAGTCAACAAATAACAAAGAATGATCTAAAAGAAAAAATGCATTTGAAGACCTAAGAGTGATTCTTAATGCAATATTTCACAAATGCATGGGGTGTCTTTTCACCACTGTAGATTTACTAATTAAAGACCAATCTCTTATAGTTTCTGTATCTGCTCTCAGGAAAAAAACACCACCATCACATTATTCCAGAGCTGGTGTCTGTCAAATCCAGTTTACGATTTTATTATTTGTTTTTAAGTCTCCTAATGGTCTGGCACCTCTGTATTTGGCAGAAATGCTCCAGTCCAGTCATCAGAGGCAGAGACAGGGCTTGATCAGTGGCTGGACTCAATCTACAGTCTGCCTCCGAAAATTTAAACTGCCTCATCCATCCAGAGTTTTAAATCACTGCTAAAAACTCCCCTCTTTGCTCTGGCGATTTACACAAGTGGGCCTGGACATTTTTACAGCTATTATTTATTATTTTATTACTTGTAGATAATTGTGTTTTTACTGTCATGTTGTTTCTCTTTTGTATTTTTTACTCTGTCTCTATTTGTTATATAATTGAGCTTCTAAAGTACTTTGGGTAGCAGAGACTATATTTTTTAAAGGTGCAATATAAATATCATTTGACCCTGCCTTGACCTGCTGTCTAGGCTGGAGTTCGACTCCAAAGAGAGACAGGTTATTAATGTGAAAGCTAACTTTTTGAAATAGCCTCAGCACTTGCCAAACCAGTAGAAAACAAAGTGAGTCTGTGTTGCTTTGTATTCTCGTTGACACGTTGCTCACCACTAAGAATAAAACCACTCTTGTGCTCTTTGACTTTATAGAACTTCAGGAGAAAGCTATCCTCAACTCTTTTGGTGTTTGTAGCAGGTAAAGACCAAGCCAAGGCAAAAAGGATGGATATTGATCAAAAATAAGCAATTTCCATCTGTGAACTCTTCAAAGACACGTTCCAAACAACACAACAATGAGCGTATTCCTTTCTGTTTCCATTTCCTTGTTTTGGATGTAACACAGAATTTCCTTTTTGGCACGAGGGTAACATCATTTCCCATTTCTCTGCTTGCTCGTCTTTTTGCGTCATTAAATCATTTTGCAGACCCAGTGCACCATCTGGGGTGAGAGACTGTTTAGTGTATGTTCCCATGATGCCACTCATTGGTGTTGCCAGAACTCATATAACCAGAAGACAAAACCACCAGCTGTTAAAGGCATAGTTCATTATTTTATATTCATGCTTTTTTCAGGCACATTTGGATGGATAATTAACTCCCTAAAGTAGATAGTCCTCTGCACACAGCCAGTTTGGAAAAGGCTTAACTGAATGTGTTTACACAGACTTATTCCTGATTCACTTGTAGAGTCTCTGTTAGCCGTGTTAGCCTCGCAGGTCATTATGGTGAGACGGGTGGGGGCTGAGGCTCCATCCATTTGTCTGTGGAAGTCATTGATCTCTATAAGGCTGTGAGTAGGACATTATATCGATGAAGGATTTTTATAAACAAATAAAAGAAGCTTCTGGACGCACTGGGACTGCAGTATAGCTCGGACTCTCACGAGGAACCACTGTGGACATGAGTACATGTTGGTTTATCGGTTGTGATCTCTCGAGTATCTCTTATTTTTATCTCTTATTGTATTTTTGTGTGATTTTTTTATTTCAGTAGACACATTTCTTGTGTTATATGTTTAATAGGAAATTAATATAAAAAGTGTATTTACCAGCCGTATATCGCATAATTGCTCCTGTCTGTTTTTCCAAACTTAGGATGAGCTGATAATTATCTACTGTAAGCAACAAGTTACCTATCACAAAGTGTAACATAAATGCCTTTTTACAAAACACTAGACAAACCGTTAATAAATTCATTTACACTGGGCTGAAGAAAAAGTCACCAGGTTGTATTTAACCTTCACTAAAGCCTTGTTTCCACAGGAGCAGCATGACGGGGGTCACACGAGGGCCTCAAAGGTTGTATTTTTGATGAGATATTAATTGTATTTTTGAGGCAAACTCCAAAAACTAGAATGTGTTGCCAATAACTGATATAAAAAGAGATTAAATCCTGGAGTGTAGTGATGTGAGACGTTCGCTGCTGCAGAAAACTGTTTCCGGTTTATTCCCAGCTTCTGAACATTAACATTAACTCCTACAATTTAAGAACACATCATTTAATGTCAAAGTTGTGGTTATGTTTATTGCAGTGTAGACGGCAAATGTAACGTACGATAATGTACAATACCAACTCTAAGTAAAAAAAGAGAAACAGCTGTTCGTTCAATCAGCGTTCTGCAGTCCACCACAAATTGTCCCCAAAGTAGCACAGTACTGTACACTATTTGGACCTCCTATAGTAACAGAAACTTACCAACTCGTACTTTACTGCTCCAGTAGAAACGGGTCCTGAGTATTTTGACTCTGCAGTGGGTAGTTCCCATTGTTGCCCCAGTCACTGTCCCTCTGCTGTAGTGCATGTCAAAGCCACCAGGAGGGTTTTTCTGCTGCAGTTTTTCCTCTCTGTCATCTGAGGTTAGCACATTTACCAAACAGAAAACATCCGGTGTGTTGCATGCACACAAATTGTCTTGTCATTGTAATGTAAATGTCGATGTTCACCACTGACACCTGGGTTACAGAACACATTGGTGCTACTTACAGCTAAGAAGTAATGTAATTCTGCTCGTTCCCTGTCAAATAGTGGGAGCAATGAATCGAAACAGCAAAGCAAACAAAGCCCAGCTGAGTCAAGCGGCTTAATGCAGGAGAAAGTAAGCTTTAATGTAATCCGTGACTCGATTATGCAATATATGAGCATATATTACATCGCGCTCACTGGTTTATTGACATGATCATTTTATTGTGGGCTGATTGAGCAGGAAAGCTTTCATTTACATGGGTAAGGTGCTTTCACATTCACCGCTGCTGTTTGAACATGGAAATAGAGTGGCCTTACTAAATGCTCTGATGTGGCGGCACTTTTCCTCCAAACATGTATCTGTCAAAGGGGTTACTTTAATGTAAAACCAACACTAACACCTCATTGACGTTCTCATTCCTCAGGCGCAGTCTAACATGTGCTTGCTGTACTTGAGTGTTACTACATCCAGGAATCCTTGGTATAAGCCTAGTGTAAAGATCATTAAAGTCGACGCCGCGGGCTGATGCAAACTCAGGCTACAATTTGATTAAAAGATGAGAAAGCAGCTACGTGTGCGTGCTTATTCAATTCTCTTTCAACCATAGTTTAATAAATACAGTGCCTATTTACAGCTGTGTCCACTGTGTGTTTTGCAAATCTTCAATGGATGTGCCCAAGGGGTTTTGATGCCTATAGACTGTTAGACTCTCGTGAGCACAGAGTTAAAACGAGCAGAACAGTTGATAAAAACAGACTTACATTTGTAGTGCTCTGTAGTTCTTCTGTGTGATGTATGTTTCCCTGGCCATGTGTGATGTGAGAGCGTGTACATTGTGTCTTGTTGACTAATGTTGGTGGACAGCGGCCGTGGTCCCTATGGCAAAGTCCATCCATTAGTCTCTGTCACAGCCCAGCTACAGCTTGCCCTATCTAAATGATAAGAGCTCACGGACACTTCATCATTGGCAAACGGAGCCTCTAAAGGAGGCCAATTAGATACATGCAGTGCTAACAGTCGCCGAGAGGCTTATCGCATGATCCTCTGACCATGCTATTTAACGCTCAGAAAGAGTATATACAGTGCATACACCAAGCTCAGTGGGTAGTCATCCGTGGTCATTTGTGCAAACAGAAACGCCAATGGACCCAGACCTTAAGATTATGTTGGGGACATATGGAAGATCAATAAACAGAGTACATACTGTGTACAGCGGCGTGAGTCGGAGCTTGTCATGAAGATATATCAATCTGGTGGGCTTTCTTAGAAAATATTACAAAGACTACATTATGGGTCAATTTTTACAACAATGTGTGCTTTAAAAATAGTCTCATCACATAATATGACATCCCAGGAAGGGACTTTGATGTTGAGTGTGTTTTTCTTTCTCAACATGATAATTTCTTTTACTCAGAAGTGGACTGAGCAACCCGCTGACAGCAAAACCTGGAAGAAGCTTTTATTGTCTGTTGTTAAAAATAAATCTTAAATGCATTCAAGTTAGTACTGACTTTTTTCTAATTTTTTGTCTTGTAGGTCCTTTCATTTTACTGAAGGTCTGTATGTAAAGGCTGTCTCATTATTGCTCCATTTTGCAAATTTGGAGTCAAATAAAGCCAATGTGAAAGACTTTCTAACCTAAAAGCACTTAAACACAACAAAGCCCAAAAGTCTCAACAGCAACTGCGCCCTTCCGCGGAGCACATGAATGCATCACAACGTACAGTTGACAAGGACTTGTCCTGTTAAAATGAACTGAGTGGTGTAAACTGTGCCTTGATCTAAAAATGAGTGAGCATGGCTCATGTTACACAGTGTTACACTGTGATGTGTCTGATGTGCTTAAGCCATGCAGCAATAGCCTGGCTAACAGCCTCTGCAGAAGGATTTTGGTGAATGTATTTTTTTCCTAAAAGGCAGCTTTTATACTTGATCAATAGTATATAATCATATTGATCAATGTATATAATCAATATGAAATGTTCATTGAGTAAAAGTCCTGCCACAAACCCAAGTCTCATTCTTGAAGGTCACTTTTTTACTCTTTATTTCCTGTTCATGTTGTGAGTCCCTCCAGACTCTAGTTCTCATCCAACTGAAGTGTGAAGCAATACAGAGCAGGAATCATCAGCTAAAACCCATTTCTCATTTCTCATCTTTGCGCCTTCCTTCCACACACCTCTCTTCTTTTACCAATCCCAGAGCAGTCCCCGGCTCTGTCTCATCTCACAGCCCTCCACTCAGCATCAGCACCAGAAAACACACGAGACGGGAGCCTGCAGATATTCTTGACCTTTCGCTCTCTTGCCGTTTTCTGAGCCGGGGAGTTTGTCAGATGACCTCTCGTTAGGTTGAGAGAGCCGCGGAAACAAGAGACAGAATTTACTCCACAGTTTCTCCAAAATTGCCACTCAGCCTGCGAGATATGTACAGTGACAGACGCTTTTAAAGGAGAATAAAGGAAGGGAAATGACTGGAGAGGTACATTAGTCTTAAATATGAGGGAGTCGGGATGGACAAATAGCCGTTGAAAAGTCCTTTTTGAAGAGCGCGCTATCAAGGTTAGATTCCAGAAAGGTGTCACTGGGCCCATCATGGAGCCAGGCATGGAGATGGGGCTCAAAGGTCAGCGCCTGATGGGGTCTGGATTCTGAAACTGACCGTAAGTGCAAAGTGGATTGAAGGCAGGGGCCTCTATAATCCAATCTCAGGACACAGAGTCTGTCTCATCCGTGAGCTTGTGCAGGGTGAGAGGTATAGACTGGAGACAGTGGGCTCTGGTAGTGGCAGGAGTGGTCCCCAGCTCCACCAACATGTTTGTTTATTGGTGCTGCAAGTTTCTCTAACATCTCCATTCTCTCCATTCCTCTACTGGGGGGCTTCAACACCTCCAGGGGTAATGACAATGACACCTGAAGAGACATACTGGAAGGAAAAGCCCAGATCTGAACCTAAATGGTGTCCTGTTTTTGGACTTCTCTGCTGATGTCATTCACCAGAGAGTCAGACGTTGTTGGACATAATACTTTGAGGAGCTCCACAATCCCACACCTTTCATAGATTAACCAGAAGCTGTGGTCTTAGTGGAGGACTTTGAGGTGGCACAGATCAAAAAGTGTGGTTGAGAACTGCCCAGAATGACTGTCTTGGCTGAAACACCTTTGCAACTGCACTGGCAGACTGGGTCCTTCTGGTTTTTCAGAGGTGGGACCAAAGTGTTCCAACTGCAGGTGGATCACACCCATCCACCTTCCTGGCAAAGTCTGTTAGAGTACTGGAAAAAATGATCCTACAGTATTAAACATAGTTAAGTTTTAAATACCTGACTGATGTGTTCGGAGCATGCCCAATTTAAAAGAATCCCCGAGTACTTGCTGAAGGAACTACGCCCCTGGGTTAGTCTGGTAATGCCCAGGTGTTAACTGAGCAGGATGAGGTGTCTAGGGAGAGGGAAGTAGGGGGATTGCTGCTTGGACTGCCGTCCCTCGAGTCCAGCCCTGAAGACAGGTGGACTGTGCAGATAAAGAAGAGAAGTTCTATCAATACAGAGACTCTACCAATCTGGGATTAACACTGAGTGAGCACCACATCACTGAAGGGACCTGGGTTTGGCTCGAGGTTCGGGACAGTTTCCTTAATGTCTCAATGCCTTCTCTCTACGCTTTGTTTATTGTCTACTCTCACAAGTAAAAACATAAAACACATTTTGCCGTTTTTACCTTGATTAGATAGTGACAGTTTCAACAGAAAATGCTCTCAAACCAGAGTCACACAGAGCTACTGAAGTGCTCCAGCTTTGTCCCATTTTATTACATATTATTATACGTTAAATGCAAGCAAAAAGGTACCCCAGCTGTGGGTCTCAGGGAGGATAAAACCAAACACACAGCTGCTCTGATAGCTCTCCTCAAATAACATGTACAACACACCCTCACAAACAGACACCTTCAACTTTTCTAGTACATAAAATATCTTTTTTGTGGCTGAAAACTGTTAAAAATGGTCATTTGCAGTTACACACAATTACAGCTTCTTAAGGCAAAGACTATTTGCCGGCATTTTAGGAGGGTTTGTAGAGTATTGACTAGACTGTCAACCATTTCTATGAAGTATTAAACCACAAAAGACCAACAGAAGCAAATACAACACGGCAGACTGCTCTTTTATTACTTTTTAATAGGCGAGTGTGTGCATTCATGAGAAATGAGCGAGTCCCTGTGAGCCATAACAGTCGTGAAATATTACATTATTTTAATCCTTGGGAGCAAATAGAAAGAGAAACTAAGCAGAAATTGATGAGAAGCGGGAACATATTCTACAAAAACGTCAGGGAACATATTAAAAAGGAATGGATATTGTACTGTATGTATATCGATTATGTATGCCATCCTCAGCTCTTATTAATTATGTAGACTCAGGAGAAATATGGAGTTTGCAGAGTCAGTGCAAATTCTGTATTGCATTATAGAAAGCCCTCATCCCCAAATATTTCCCCTGCTCTCCCTTTGAGCTCATTTGGACAATATACTGGCTCCGTACGGTACAGTGATGCTGAGGCAGCGCGTTGTGCCGGAGCTTATGGTGCGTAAACACACAGCAGCACAAGAGTCGTCCACAGATCATTTAGATTTCACACTGCCAGCTTCTCTGACAGGAGCTGTGCTGAAGCTGCCTTTATCTTTATTCAAGTAACAGCCAGCAGCTACTGTCAGCTCACACATGTGAACCAGTCAAGAGTTTTTATAGGAGATAAGAGATGCTTTGTTTATCCCACGGCAGGGAAATGTATAATTATAGCAGCAGAGGCCATTTTTTAAAGAGGCAAGTGATAAAGCATTACAGGAATTAATCAGTAACAACAAGAGGCAAACTATTTCTCACATTAGAACCACAGGCTGAGGTGTTGATTTGGCATGAAGGTCCTATTGTCCATGTTGTTTTATACAGCATCCATCCTTTTACACGTGCATTGCTCCACCACCTCAGACAGCTTTTTCAACTTCCTCCCATTGTCGAGCCAGCCCTTTAGTGTTTCTGCCTCCTGTTTCAGTAAGTGCTCCCACTAGATTGAGGCAGAGAACACTGAATTGGCAATAACTGGATGATGAAAGTTTACAGCACACTACAGGCCACACAAATGTATAATACTATATAATGTATTGTCCCACAGCAGGAGGGTGCAGAAGGCTGTAACCCATAAAGAGAGTTACAGTTTTGACCACGCAAATGAAATAAGCTTGAATTAGCTTCTTAGTATATTTATATTCCTTATGTCTGGCACATTCTGCATCTTTTTCAGTTTCATACTACATCCTGGACACAAGCTTACATGTCCCAAAACACACGCTTCTACAATACCGAAAAGTTCATGATTTTTTTTATTTTTTTACTTGTTCTGTCCACACTCCTGTAGTATTCAAGGTACCTTCCAGGATTTCTAAAGTATAGGGTCTGTGCATGTCTTTACTGAACTAATGAAATACTGTTCAGAAGTTCACTTCACTACAGTAAATTATTTTTTGAGACATTTGGATGCTTTAGTGCGTACCAGGACAGTATTTTTCCACCCAGCAAAGACAGTTATATTATATAAGTAACAACCTACTACAAAAATCCTGGAATATTACTTTAAGCCAAATCTGCTCAGTTAGATGTTAGTATCTGGGGTTAGCCATGTTAGCCAAGTCCCTCATTGCAGTCTTTGATATGTGCCATCAACTGGTGCGTCAACCATATAAGAAACTTCTATTCTACTCTATCCTGACTTCTGCAATGGGGCTAATCTAAAAAGCTATGGTTGAAAACAATCTATTAAGAAGTTAGCATCTGGAGTAGCCATATTAGACTGAGTTTATCAATGCAGTGCTGGTCATCGCCATGATTTGTCTTTGTTTCACAGACGAGAGACACATTCTCTGTATTCACAATATCTCTGTTTTGCTCCACCATCTTTGCTCCTGGAAATATTGTGTTTCCAAAGGCTAAAAGTCCACAGTGAGCCCATGGTCCTGTACTCGATGCTTGAGACAAAAAAACAAAACAACACAACAACGCTACTTTGAAAAAGAGCATTTCAAATGTTCTGACAGTGCAAAGGTGTCCCAGAGAGGTTAGCTTAGCTGGAGGCTTCTGTATATATAAGTCCTCCCTCAAAATGTGGATGAAATTAACTGAAAAATAACAGTAATTAAATATGCATTTGGTGTTTGCTACTGAAACCAAAATGAAACTGCACTACCGTCTGTTGGAAAAGCTTTGACGCAAAAGGCCCCAGGAATTAAACCAGGGAGGGATAAGGACGAGAAGCAGAAAAAAAAAAAGTGAAGCTGTCAATTGCTATGAACGGGACAAGTAAGACGCATAGAGGAAAGGGTCACGACCACTTTTAATGAGAAATGGCGAAAGCGTCACAGCTGGTTAATGTTTGAAGAAGAAAAAAACAACAAAATGCTTTGGGCTAGACTTCTGCGTTTGAGCAAAGTGGAAAACATCACTTACAGTACTACAGCTGCGGGGACAAGACGGCGACTTCTGAGATATGACATACAGTATAGGAAGGTTTGTAGCACCGAAGGCTGTGTGGAAAATGTTTGCATTAAAAAGGAGTGGAGCTTGTTACTGTAGCACTATAGCGTCTACAATTAAACATGAAATGAACCGGTTTAAATGCCTCACAGGCTTCTGTAGTGATGAAACTGTGCTCTGTGTCTTACTGCATGAGGCAAGGAAATGAGGAAATGCTGCTATTATTTGCCATATTTTTAAAATATTTCTAGGATTTTATTTCAGGAAGCGCTGGTCAGTTCCACAGTTGTTAAAGTAAGAATGCAAACACTTCAATGCAGTTTTTGTCGAGAAGGAACAGACAGAAGAAAAGTATATATCGTATGTCTGGAGCATACAACATACAAACAAAAATATATTTCAAGCACATGTTCTACTTCTTCTGGTGCTTGTGGTAATCCTTCTGTGCACTCTCCTTTCTTCTCCATTAGTCTTCATCAAACACTTTAGCCGCAACTTTTAAAACCATTCAGACCCCATAATCATGCATTTGTTGCTCATTTTGCAGAAACTATATTTAATTGCTGCATGAATCGTAACATAAAAGCACATCATCACAGTTATTTCAAAACCACAGTAGCCAGATCCATTTTTTATTCCTGACACTGCGTTAAATGTGTGTGTGATGCAAATCCTGAGCACTATATGGAAAATATGCAGTGGATATCGTATGCTGTTTGACCAAACATAAATTATGCAGAAAGCTTCCTAACTTCTAATGCATTATGAATATGATTAGCCACACTCCACATCTTTTCTTATTGGTTTCCTCTGATGTAAATGGTCCACGGTCAAAGAGCAACACCGGACCTTAAACGACATCACACCACTGCATTGACAGGATGGTTAAGAAAACTGCAATATAGATGAGGGAACATGAACAGAACAAATGGATGGAGGCAGTAGAGATGGTAAAATATTAAAAGTGGATTTCAGATGCTTCTCAAACATTTCTATTCAGTCCCAGTGTGTCTTTGGCTACCCTGAACTGTTAAATTAAAAGTTGCTATCGCTTCCAGCCACCTTGTGTCTTTGCCCTTTTGGTGCACCCAGACATTACAACACAATAAAACTTAAGGAAGTAGATCCGCCAGAGCCTGAAGTAATCTTCCTGTCATAATCCACACAGACTTCACCAGGATTATCAGACGTGTGAACAAGATGCTGCACTGATTGCCAAAAGCAGTCCCTGATAAGTCACAAGAGGACTGACTGTGCGGGCAGGGAGACATCTGGAAATAATCAGCCACTAAGAAGTCCTACTTTACCGACATATGTTTTTCAGTTCTGCAGACAGATGGCAATTTAGCGACGAGTGTTGCTCTTGATCCAAGCGTTAGCCTTAAGACCCTTATCTAAGTAACAAACAAAAGTGTCCAAACAAAAAGTCTAGACGCAGAAAACAACCTCATACTATGTTTTGGATTGTTGTCATTATTAGAAACATGTTTGGGCACAAGAAAGCTTTAACAGAACAAGAACAGTGAAGAATAAATAAAAAAGTTGTCAGCTAACTTATAACTTGAGTGAGAAAAAGGCAAAGGACACACAGTGAAAAGGGCATGTATTTTATAGTTTTATTTATGTCTATAATTTATGTAGGTGCTGTTGAGAACCCTGTTGTGTAAATTACCTGGAACTACTGCACGCCCCAGGTTTCTCCACATCAGGTCATTATTTATTCAGGACTTTTTTGTTAGCTGCTGCCGTCCTAAAGCCCTGCCTCCAACATCCATAGCACACTGCCTGTTCTCCTTTTAGGTTGGTTTAGTTCCAGTTTATCTTGATTTGTCAGTCTAATTGGTTAAATCAAGAGTATTTTGCGAAACTTTAATTTTGGCCCAAATTGCTTATGATCCCTTGAGCCAGGGTCATAATGTTTATTTTTTATGAGCCCATAAGGTTTGCATCAAAGTTTTGTTACTCTTATACAATGACAATAAAGCTATTTAAAGTGGACCATATATGAAAATGTGCAAATTAAAGATTAAGCGTGTATAAATTGATAAACGGAGCGGCGGAGAGGACAAAAGAAAAGACAATCCCAAAGCAAATGTTGTCAAAATATCTGTTTTTCATTCCCAACTTAAAGTAAAGCTTAATTACAATAGTCTCTGTCCATGTTTTCTTCCACAGACCTGTTAACTCAGCTTTCTTTTGCATTTTTTGTCGTTTCCAGCGCATTAAGAAACATGTTATCATTTTTTTGTCCTCTCCTGGGGTCTGTACAAATAGACTTCAGTGAGAGTGCGACTGATCCTGGTGTGAGACTGGCTGAGTCTGAACTAGTCTTAATGAAACCTCTCAGACCCTGAACCATGTGCTGACATCCAGACGAGTCAGAAATAAGAGGAGCTTATTAAAAGACCCCTCAGGACTCTCTGGAACAAAAAGAAAGTGCTGTGGCCACGGTACAATCTGACCTCAGAAGAGAGCCCAAACAGGTTATTGGAGTCAACATTAGTGTCCATATGAGTGTCTTTCTTATTGTTTTTTTACTTTTTTTGGTGTGTGTGGAGGTTTGTGTCTCAATTTTCAAGACAAATTCACCGCCAAACAATGATAAATGTCCTTTTATCAGCGCACATCCACTTTGTCCTTTCTCTTTATCAATTCAAATGCTCCAGTTACATCCTGAACTTTTTTAAATCATGTCCTGTTTTGGTGGTAACAAGTCTTCCTGTGGCGACATTTTCTCATTCTGTATTGATTCCCAGCTGTGTATGTCATGTTGTTCTCAGATATTTCGGTGGAGACAGACAGGAAATAGGGTTAAAGTGAAGGAAATGACAAAGAAGATGGATCCCAGCCATTTTTGATTGCCTCCCAATTTTCTTCATGTCCCAAATCGTAATAACAGAAATTCACCATTTTAATTCAGCTCCACTTATCGTAATACTGGTACCATCAATATCTGACACTGCTATTTGTCTGCTGCAGCGCACGACCTGCTGTTTTGTAGCACCTTTAGTCAAGACGCTAACATATAAGACATATCAAAAGGGTTTATTCTGTGCTGTTACCTTTTCTCTTCCTTCCACAATCCTTCAAAATCCTACGCCATTAAGATGCAGAGCACAGAAGTGATTTCGGCTCCAGACTCTGGAGATTTGTGCGAGGATCCACTGAAATAGGTTTTGTTGGTAGTAGTTCAGAATGCACAACAAGAAATATGATGTGGGCTGAACACTTGCAGATGGTTACGGAGACGGCACAATTTCAAATAATATGGCTGCAGACTTGTTTACAGAAAATATGTAATCCCTCCTTCCGCCTTGAGGGGTTTTGTTGAAGGTTTTGAATAAACAACCATCACTCCTCTGGCTCTGCCTTCAACGTGAACTCACTGTGAGCTGCACTTAATGTTCTGAGCCCCAAATATCAAAACGTCTTTGTCAGATAACTGTGCAATGAGGGCTTAACATCGGAGTGAGAGGAGAATGAGAAAAGGAAAAAGTTTCACAGCAAACATGACACATACAGTAATGAGAAGGTAGTGTCGAGCTGTTAATTAGCAGCGTGGTTTCCTTTAGTTCACCAAGTCACACTTTTTTTCTGTGCTGCTGTGAATCTCCAAATAGAAGAGAACTTTTTTGTTTTTGGCTACCACAAGAGTGAAAAGGGCAAACAGGAAAAAGTGGCTCCTTCCACTGGGTTCTGTGAAGTTTTAAATGTCCTTTTTTCCAACATGGTCAAGTGCGAGGTGTGTCTTTCAGGGTAATAGACAATATGGAGAACAATTTAGACCAATGTGATTGATTAAAAACACAAAGAAAACACATCCCTGACTTCCATTCAGGTTTTTATATGGTCACTTATGGATCTACTGGAAGACTCTCTAGACTCTCTATTTATATGTACTTGAGTAAAAATAATATTTATAGTGTAATAGTTCAATCAGTCTGTTTATTTGGTGACAGAGAATTTTCACTACAGTTAAATGTTTGTTGTTGCAATAAACAGCCTAAACATGCTAAATACTGCATGCTAACAGTAAGGATTTTGAACCTTGTTTCACTATGTCACTAGTTACATAAAAAGTTGCATAACATCTTGTGCAACTCTCAAATTTTCTGCTTTGAGTTTAGAGAGCAGACTACTGGAAACAATCTCCTTTGTCTGCTGTTTATGGAGAATAAATACCTTTGAGCCCATCACACAGAGGACTGAAGCACTGTGTAGCTTTACCTTAACATGATGCATATTGCACCTAAATTCATTCCAACACAGTTTACACAACCTGCATCAGAAACACAAGCACAATCAGAGACTGCTCCATTGTGACTATTGTGAACTACATTATAAACTGAAACAGGGTTCACAGCTTGTGTGACCTGTTTAACTGAGGGCCATGCATCTGTCCAACTCATGAGTGAACTTGACTCACTCACCTTGTGAAGTGAAGCTGATAAGAGCAACCAGTCAAAGTCAAACTGTGGCTGCTGGCAATGCATTTTCGCCATAATTGCATTTGGCAATATCCAGTGGTAATAACTGCAAAATGTGCAATGGCCAATTTCACCGTTGCACTGGAGTGTGAAGAGGAGTGTAATTCAGACAGCTCTGACATATCGTCAGATTTAGCTCGGTCATCAAGTCTAATGCACAGAGAGAGGGGACAAGGCACAGGCTGCACCGAGGGCCACACTAATAACACAGCTCCACTCATTTCTGTTGTGCCTGTGTGCATTTATTAATAATAATGCATGAGGAAAGGGTGGACTAATGTTTGGCTCCAGTGGTAGATACATAAAGACTATAAGAAATACATTTAATACAAGTGTCTGTCATCAACATATATTGTTCAGGTGTTATCCATGCATCTGTCTGTCTGATGGTGAAATTGTCGATCGAAAAGTACTTTTTAAAATGTCATAAGCCTTCATGAAAGAGCAGTGACTGAAATGCTTATTTCACCTCCACAGACAAATGGAAAGAGTAACTTTGAGCCACTCCTGCTCATGGATATATCATCAAACCTGGATTCTGAGTTAGTCTGAGACAGTGTTGTTTATCAATGGATGTTGCTCATTGGATCATAATCAAAAAGGTAGTGGTCTTTAGAGCAGGTCCACTATGGCTCTCACACATGCAGTCATGTGTTCTGTCCAACTCTGTCAATACTGAGCTGCATTTAGGTGAAAATACATCTATAGGATTAGTGCAAAACTATAAACTACATGTAAACATCATATCAAAGCATACAACACTAAAATAATATAATAACTATAATAATAACGGGTCTGAACCACTTCTACCAGACGTTTCAGTCTGATCCAAGCTGATCAAGGCTAAGCCACAGCATAATGTCATAGAAATAGAGGACGTTGCTCAAACATAATTAACTGGTTCTTCACCTCAACATAAGCATTACAAATCTTAATATCTACGGTTCTTAAATTTTTTGCCTTACTTTTTCTAGTGAATTTTAATTGAGCCAGAACTGAATGTGTTAAAGAAAAATCTGTGTATGTTCTTGAATCTGGTTTCACCACAAGAGACGACCATTCACCCGTTTAACAAGGAAGAAGGGCCTGACTTCTAAAGATGTGTACAACAGGTTCAATATGTGTTAAAGGAGAAATTCAACCTGCAAAAAAGAGGACTCAAATTTCCAAATGAGCACTCACAGACAGCTCTTCTGCCTCACAATGGTTTCCAGTCGAACAAAACCGAAGCAAACTGTTGGAGCATAAAACTCAGACATAAAACTGTGTGTGGAGGAAGAGTAAGGGTTGTAAGAACAGTATTACAGATGGAAAATGCATAAAGCAGTGCTCTGTTTGTCTGCTCTGGACAGTTGGAGAAACAGGAACAGGAAGTAATGAAATAAAATAAGACATAGATTTGGAAAGATTTACAAACACTGATAGCATTAATAAATTGAAAAGAATAGCTGTTTTCTGTTCTGCTTCCAAAGAGCTTTAAATATTCATTTTTCGCACAAAGACAAATGAAAAGGTGTTTGATGTTTTGATGTGATTCGACATTATTGAAAGCGTTGCCTGATGTCTTGTATTTTCTATATCTTCCACATTTTACACTTCACACTGTGACATGAATGTTCTCTCTGCAGTATTAGAGGGCTATGCAAACTTCTCAGAACGGCTGTGTGTTCTTTCTTGTGTGACTCCCATTTTCCTCTTGTCTTTTTCTATTTCTGATTATCTCCCCATCTCCCTTTGTGCTCGGCCCCAGATGTGCTGTATCTCCACTCAAAAGCGTTTCCCTCTTATTGGATACAATAAACAGTTGTTTGCCGTGTGGAATAACAAAGATTGTCTCCATGGATACTCGTCCCATCCGTGCGCGCCGAGTGGCCTTCTCCGAGTTCTAAAAGGAGCAATTATCTCATGACATCAAAGACAGGCGACCGCATAAAAAGGCAAAGCCAGGGAATTGGGCCCAGGCCATTTAACACACAGGTGGAGAGGGGCTGTATATTCACATAGGGGAACAAGCTGCAGGCAACGTGCGCCCACCTCAGGGGCCACGAGCTTCTACACAAACACGGTTCTGCCTCAGACGACCTGGATCCTATATTATTTATGTATGACATTACACAGCAAAGATGTGGAAAACACAATGCTTTATGAAGAAAAATACATCAGAACAGCCCAACCACCTTATAGACACACTCATAGACTTTCATTTTAAAACACATGCCCCTCCAGAGCTACTGTCAGTGCTTAAACATCTTTATAAGGCCATTACCTGATGTTTTACTGTGGCATTTAGTTTGACAGTTTAATCACTTAAAGCTTATTGTAACAGGAGTCATCTGTGAAAAAGCTTAAAGACGTCTAGGCTTTATAATTAAGGATTTTAATTGGGAATGATCAGCCCACAGTGGAGTTACAACTTATTTTACAGCAAAACAGCTCAAAAAAACAAAAAGAAAAAAAAAAATAGAGAAACAAGCAGCAAATTAAACATGGATAAATGCTGGCAATGCTTCGTCACAGTGTTTAACGAGACGGAGATAATTACAGGATAACTACAGTCTACAACGGTAAACTCCAGTGATAAAAGTTTCAGGTAAGCACTAAACTTCCATTTAATGTAACGTAGTAGTATTTTGTGGTGAAAAATTGGTTTGATTGTTGGGGGAGAGAGGTGTCTGAGACGGCAAAAACCAAACCGGGTCCTGGAGCTTTAATGTGACCTCTGCAAATACCAGTAAACAGCAGTAATCAGTCTTATCTGTAAATCTTATGACAAAAACTGCCCAGTTAAGGAAAATATGTGTTTGTGTAAGTGCAGGTGTGGAGTCTGAGAGAAAAAGATGATTGAAATCTTGGCAGCCTGTGATTTGTGGAGCCAGATGTAAATGACAGTCATGTACTACAGCCAAGGAGTTCCTCAGGGCTCCGTCTTAACCCTCTTTACCCTACATCCTTTTAGCCCCTGTCACACTACACCGTATTTTTTGATTTATACATCTCCCTGTTTGAGTTCTTGATGCCTGTCCCACTGTGTGATTGGAGAGGCCAGTGTATCAAAGGCTACAATTCAATATGACAAAAAACAGGTGTAGACTTGAGTGGCATTCACAACAGCAATAGACTTTGGGGGCAAAAAACACAATTATGTTTTGCTGAAAGAGCTCGGGGTAAGTCGTGAGTGTGCGTTTTTTTTTTTATATATGGATTTCACAAATATTTGGTTTACAAATATTCACAAAGGTTTATTGAAATGTATTCATCATGTGGACACTAGGGGGAGTTATACAGATCTGCTGGATTTCTTTTGTGTTTTGTGTATGTCATTATTCACTAGAAGTGGTTTTAGTTGTTCATGTTGTTAATACACACATGAGAGAACATTAGGAGACTACACTATAGTCATCGATTTAATGCTACAAAACTAATTGCTCGTTGGCAAAACAGCACAGTATGGCAGGGGTTTTAGGCAACATTATTCCACTGCTTGTACTCCACTAAGTTTAACCTGATTAAACTGATCCACTTAGTTCCAAACCTGTTTTAAATTTAAAAAAATCTCTGTTTTGAATATTCCCACTCTCCAACGTTTATGCCATTGATGTTCCGTGTAAATAATCAATACAAAACCATGCTTTGCTTTACAGATATTCGTCTTATTAATATATTGTCTATTTGGATTCAGCACTGGTTACATGGTAGAATGCACTTTTTACATGCTGCACACTGAAACTGTGAGAGCATCTGAGTTCACATCAAACGCTCTTGACGTTTTTCTTAAGCACAAAACCGCTGATTGCATTGTCTGTGAAGGATGTATCAAACGAGTCTGTAAGTAGGCATCTTGACATAGTTTTAAGCTTAAAAAATTATCAATTGCGTCCAGATGCCTACGGTCAGGGTACTTAGGATTGATTGCAGAGCGGCTTCCTCAAGAGCCCTCATGGTACTTTATATCATGGGAGCTCAGACTCTTGGAAACAAATGATTGTCCATGAAGCAGCCGTCTCATTAGAGGAACCAAGAGAAGTTGATCCTAGACAAAGTTCAATATGAGATGTGATTATTCTGTGGTTCCCAAAAGAGAAGAATTGTCAGGATAGATTTTTTTCCTGTGAAGCAAATAAGAAAATGATGATGCTGGTGTGGAGGGACATAGACAGCACCTACAGATACCACACTAAAAAAGAAGAAGAAGAAAAAAGAAGAATACATGAGTGAGTTTTGGCTCCTCTCACTGATCATTTGATGTGATAAAAATAGTCTTTATATTTCTGTAATTGTGACTAATGTCTCAGCGGGACATTTTTGATTGTACCATTCATCATCCAGACTCTCATTGGTGTCCAGATTATTGCCTGTTCATGCGGCAAATATCGCTCAGTGGACAACCAATAGATGACTGTCCAAAACTGTCATTTGTCGAGCTACTTTTCAAGCGCACATTGAAGTCATGACAGCTGATGTGAAGTGAAAGAAGCATGTTTTTATACCAGTTTTGTGTAATTTAATGTGCACTTAATTTTCCCTACATTTTTTCTGGTTCTGAATTTCGTGTGATGCCATGACACCTGATCAGGGTCACGTGACCAATCTCTAGATTCAAATGTGTTCATCTACAACAAAGTTCATTTTTGACATTAGATAGACCCTTCCCAGTGATGTCATTGAAAACTGCGTACACATTTTGGTGACAGAAGCTCAGCACATTCCCATTTATTTTAAAGAGGAGTAAACTGGAGCCGGTAAATAAAAAGTGTCTAGACGACAAACTGACTTGTTTTTCACGAAGTTGATGAGAAAGGAGCACAATGCAGCAGTAAAATGAACGATACATTATGTACTGATGTTCCCTCCTGAGGCTCTGACATTAAACACATGTCGTCTGTTGGGGACATTTGTCAAAACCGCTTTATTTATACACAATTCGCGTTTTTTGGTGGCTAGTGCTAATCCTGCTGTTGAAAATATATTGGGGTCGGTGGAACTGACGGCACCAAGATGAGCATGTTGTTTACAAATTCAAAAAGGGTCTACAGAAACACTTTTTTTATCAGCCCTTGTTGGAATAAACCTTGGGACCAATGTACTCATGGGATTGGTCTTAAAGTAACTGTTTGTCTTGACTCAATATGCTTTTTGCCGTTCAATGAGAGGCTTTTTTTACTGTCATTTGCTCTGATTTTTTCCACCACCACAGCACATTAAAGAGATGGCAAATGATGGCTGCTTTAATTGCATCTAACAGCAGGACTCAATAAATCAGATTTGTCAAACACACCTTCACACTGACATCATGTGACAGTGTTGATCCTGTACAGTAGCTTGTACTCACGAGTGCATGCTGTGCCACTTAAGCAACACATTTCAACTGATGTAATAATGTTAAGGTCTAATTTTTGGAAGACTGAGTGCTGTAATAGAACTGGACTCCATCTAGTGGTACTCAGGGGTATTACAGGACTGACAGGAGGGCTGGGCTTACTTCTTTCTCCAGAGGCTACACTAATCAGAATCTTACAGAGAAAAACATACAACCAATCTTCAAAAGATCTGGAAAATCCCTTTAAGACATTACAAAATATTTTCATTTTTAAAATATATATGGCCATATATCAATGGCCAGTTTACTTTTGAATGGTATAAATAATACACATCTGTTTTTATGCTTCTCTTATCATTCAACATGGTGCCCAAGGAACCCATAAAAGCTCAAATCAATAAAATATTCATCTGGAAGTGAGCAGATGTTGCAAAATGAGTAACTGTAAACGATGTCTTGTGTTTTAATAAATATTAAATATTCACATCAGTTTATTTACACCTGCACGTCAAACGAGCTGCAGTTTCTATATTTCAAACAGCTCCCGGGATATAAAGTGATAAATCGACCTGGTGCACTGTGAGGACACCAGCTTTAGTGGAGAAACTGAGGGAATAGATTAGAAGCCCATATTTCGCGGCCGTCATATCGCCCAAGGTCTGAAGTTCATACAGGTTGTGCAGACACTGTCGATTTTTAAGTGTGAGCAATAAGTGCCGCGACGGTGACAAATAGCTCGGTAGTAAATGGTGGCATTAGTACGGTTTATTACTGGATAACGAGCCATCCAGAGATTGGGGTTGTGCAGGGAGGGAGTCAGAACAGAAAAGAAATAGGTCTAGGGCTGCGACTGAAGGACCCTTGATGTTGCATTCACATTCAGATGTAATTTCACCACCTGCTGTTACTTATTACAGCTTAAGGCATGTGCGAAAAACGTCATGCGGTGAATGGGTTTACGGACATAATGTTAGTCGTTTTCTTGAATACTGATTTTTACTGTTACCCGTAACACAATGTAAGAGAAAATTGTCAAAATGAAACCTGGAGATCACAACAACAGTCAGCGAGTTGGGATTAAAGTATAAAAGAAGAGAGGGGCTCAGTCCAGAGGGTCTTTGGGCTGAAGATCTGAGGCCACGCTGCACCTACTCGACCTGCAGACGTTCTCATCCTCTCTGCGTCTGTGAAGAAGCTAAAAAAATGACAAAACAACACGCTCTGTTAATTAGAGAGCGAGGAGTTCTGTTTCTTTTAATGTGCTCCTGTTTTGACGGTACCTGAGGGCTGTGTGACAAAGTGAGAAGGAAAGAGCTTTATTAGACTGAGCCTGCCTCTCAAAACCGAAATCCTCAGTCAGAGATAATGAGTGTCATGAAGGAAGTTACCGGCTCTATGTGTAGCCTGGTTACGTTTCTCTGTGTGGGTATTCACATTAAAAAGTGTTGTGCTACTTGATGCTTTTACAGAGTAACAAAGACACCTACTCCAAAGCAAAAGGAAGAGAAGTGAAAAGCTGTTTGCTGCTCAGTGTGACGATGCTGATAATCGCAGGTTATTTTGATTCCTGTGCTCACTCTACACACTCTCCTACCTGATATGTGCACTTACATCCACACAGGGCTCTTTAAAGTGCACAGTGAAACATGTTGTAGTATATACAGGATCAATAATAACTATATTTTTAGTTAGTTAGCTAGTTTATTTCGGTCATCTTCAAAAAAAAGAAAGAAAAAAAGAAAAAAATTAGAAGCAAACATAGAAATGTTTTACAAACACACAACACCAAAACCCAGAGTCAATTTGCGTACATAAAGAAAGAAGCAAAATTCATTCAGCTTTGTATAATGTAATTTTGTAAAGTAACCTACGGATTTACATGTTTTCAGTCCCTCATCGAGACTATTCCACGATTTAACTGACACAACTCATATCTCTTCAACAGCGTAACATAAAAAACAAACGTGAAGCTCAATTTAAAGCCCAGAGGAACGAGGTTTATGAACTAAATTGATGTTTTTAATGATTCTTTAACATCTTTCGACTCGATATATTCACTATCCCTCCTCTGAGCATGTCTAAATGATCTCAGTCTGGTCTCTCGAACTTTATCTCCTGAACATCTGAGCTGAGCTGTCCCTCTGATGGACTCATTCCTGATCTTATCCGTCCTTGTCACTCCCAAAAACAACCTCAACATCTTCAGTTCAGCTTTTGTCCTCAGTGCCTGTGTTAAAACCATACAACCTCGCTGCTCTTACCCATTTAAACCTGCTTGCACTCCCTTCTTTTCCACACTCCCCATTGCCCCGGATTGTTGACCCTAAATGCTTAATATCCTGCACCTTCTTTAACCTTAAAAAAAAGTTTGGAGCACTGGGGCAATAGGCAAGAGTATGACAACACAGTCTGAGGGAAGGGAGAGGGCTGTACATTATTAAGAACATTTATAATGCTACAGTACACAAAGATAAAAAGATGTTTGAGATCTATGTAGACCTTTTATAAAAAGCATTCCCCTCGACATCGCCCCTGCTTTTGCCAAACTTTCCCATATAAGTTCTTTAATAATAAAACATGCATTTCTTACAGGCTTTTTCATAAAACGCCAGAAGCCCTTAAAACACAGGGCATTATATATGAATATGGTACGGTATGTTATCTCATGTAAAGAGTTTTTAAGTATTCTGATTTGTCTTTTTTATCTTCTCTCTCTAATATTTCAAGTGTAAGCTGTAAACTGCTGATAGTTTGTCTCCAGCTCCCGTGTGCTGCGGTAAATCTATCGGCTGCTCCTTTGAGACGCAGCCTGTCACTGTGATTGGTGGTCAGCCGCAGCCTTTTCTTCTCTTTTACTGCATTCCTAATCAGTTTTAATGAGGAATATAAAGCAAATGAAGATAGGCAAATACTTCTTGGAGGAGTTGTCAATAAGACGTGAAGCAGACATTCATTTCAGGAAACCTTTGCAGCTTTTTAATACGGTTACAAATGTATTTCCTCATGCTCTGAAATATTAATACATATGATCCACTCCTACTGTAAACATACACAAAGGTTTAATGTCAGACTGGTTCCTGGCGTGAAGACTTGGCGTTGTGCTGATTGTGCTGTGAGAGAAATGATAACTAAACACTAATCCCACTCCACTTTGAAGTCTAATCCATGCCTTGTTCATGTTTACTTTTGTATTGAGCGTGTTCTTGTGCACATATGATTGTTTTACCACCGGTTTGAGCCTCCTACCCTCCTGTGGACCCCTGCTGCGATTGAAACTCAAACAAAAACCCCAACCCACCAGCTTCATGTTTATATTTATATGAATAATTTGATATCCTAAGTATGTTCACATGGGATATAAGCATATTTCATAACTCTTGTATTTGCATATGGGAAACATTTCTGCTTCATTTGTGCATAATAAGCCGTTTACCCCAACTTTTATAGTTCATTTCCCACACATTTAAGAGCGTCCTTCAAAAGCAAGCTCTGATGTGCTGCGGAGAATTAAGTCTCATAGAAACTGTGGGAGATTCATATTCACACCTGCAGACGAGAAGCGGTGTATAAATAACTATGGAGGGAAATGATCCGTGTCTAAAGGTTAAATAAACCTCAACCCTGCGTGCCTTTGAGAAGAAAGTACAAAGCTGGAATCTCCAGTGTTCAGAGGGTAACGTACAATCACAGACAGCACCTAAGAGGTAGACCCATGCATTTCTGATATAAGCATGGCTCAATGGCAAAAGGATTGGCTCAAAGCAAGAGTATCCAGGTTTGATCGTAGGGCAAAGGAAGATGGTTTTGTGAGGGTTGGCATGTTCTCCCTGTGGAGTTTTACCACATGCTGTATTTTCTCCACCATTAAATTTTCTCGATGCACATGACCCAGAAGAATATACAGAGGATAAGGGTGCAAGGATAAAAGGGCAGGTTGATCCATACCATGTGCCAAAGCGTGACTGTCATGTCAAGATTTCACTTTTGTACATCACTCTGTGGCACTAGTGGCATGCCATTTTCTTTTGGACAAGCAGGCACAGTTAAAAAAACAGACACTTTACTAACTATATGGCTTGTTTTTGCAGCTAACACAAGGAACCTGGGACATTTGTGATCGGATCTCTGTGTCGTGTGAAGAGAAATGACTCCTGGTTTGCATCGAAATGTGTCATATGTTTGCATCAGCTACTTCAGTGTTCTAATATTACTTTAAAAGAAAAATCTAACAATTAGCTTTTCTGCATTGATTCATTATCGCTGTAAAAAGTGTGCTGCTACAAAATGGCATCAGTGAAGTGATTGATTGGTATTCATTATTTAAAGTACATTAGTGAAATAGCAGCGTATTAAATCCGATCATTTCACATGAGAGACAGTAAGAGCACAGCTGGAATAAAGAAAGTTGGACCACAGACTTTTAATTTAAAATTATAATATGAAATAGTGCACGTCCTCAGAGACACAGCATCTCGACTCTCATCACTCATGAAAGTGGTGTTTTAGAAGTATGCCTGGTGCAGCAGCAGCTGGCCACTTGTGATTGGATACTGAAAAACACATTGAAATGCAAGGTCTGAACTGCCCCCAAGAGCCTGAAGCCAGATCATAACACAAACTTTCATCAACTGGCATTATTCAGTGACAGTCCTTGTTCCTTCAGTCGGTGAATACGTCTTCATTATGAGAGACTTGCATGCATGTGGTGTTTTCATCTGTATTCATAAAGCTCATATAAGAAGACAGCAAGAGAAACATCTTAGAAAGGGCAGAGCTACATGGAAAGACAAACACATGTAATTGACCAATCAAATACGTCAGCTCACAGTGAAAGGACTGCACTGGAATACACTGAGTACACACCAAAAGTGGTAAAGTACAGTATGTTCAATAGAGAGTACATTACCGCTAACACACAGAACACGTTAGCTCTTCAATACGTTTTAGCTGCAGGACGTTATTCATTACTGTCCTCTTTTCTTTCCAGCCTAATCCCATCCTCCATCGCTCCCTTGTTCCTCCTGCTGCATGTCCACAGGAAAACCGCTCCGAAACAATTCCTTTATCTTATCCACCACTCAGTCATCTGCCGCCTTTTCTCTCTCATGTGTAATCTTGGATTACATTTATATTCTTAGCTCCAATTACAGGCCGCATTGTGTCTTCTCTTGTCTTTCCCAGCAGCTCTCAGTGAAAGACAGAAGGAGTATGCACAGCTCACATTCTCTGTTGTGTTTTCTCATAAACAAATGTAAAGGCACAGCGATGTTTGGTTTACAGGAATGGTGTTCAGATGATTACAGGTAGATTAAGGATTACTATTTCTGCTGTAAGTACATGAGTCAGATGTTGAATTTGTCTTGAACTGGGGCTGCTGGTGTTGCAAAGTTGGTACAGCTCTACTAAGTACCAATGGGCCACATTTAAACAGTGCCTTTCTACCAATATTGGCATCTAACCTTTCCATTCACAGATAAATATTCTCTCATTGATCTAACAATGTCATACACTTTCATCAGGTCTACCTCCTGAGCCTCTGTTACCACTACCAACTTGTGTAAATATGTGTATTGTCAAATGCAACCACAGACTGCTCTAGAGTCCAACAGCAGCGGAAAGGAGCTTGTCTATTTCATGTTGTGTTTTCTGCAACAAGTTGAACAACATTCTCATCAAAATGAACGTCAAGGGTGAGCCGTTTCAGCTACATTAGAGCCAACCTGGAAACGCAGCTACAGTTTCCTTCATCCATCACTACCACCACAATGAGACCGGACGTAGCCTTAGCAAGTCTTCCTGGTAAAACAGTGGGAGGACATAAAGGCACGATATCCGGAGTTGGCGCTGAATGTCAGGATAAAGAGTGGAAAACATCAACCAATCCTGTTGAGGTTGATGCCGTGGCTCCGTTTCAACCAGACACTTCCTGAAGGATGTCGGACTCACTTCAGGAAAGCTGAACAAAACCTTTAAAGACCTGGTACAGGAGTTTGAAAAGGCAAGCTTCTGGTGCTAGCTAAATAAAGATAAAGAAAAAAAAAGCCACAATGATTTAATGAGAGCAAAGTCCAGCAGCAGGGAGATGTCCATGTCTGCTGCCCCACCATCACGAGATGTTCTGGAGAGACATCAGTGAGGGGTGGCTCTGAGCTGTGGACCCTGCAGCTAGCACCCGGCACTGGGGGAGGGGCGTCAAGCAGAAGTAATGTGCAGAAAAAAATTAATAAATCAATGTAAACAGAATGGCACTGCACTCATTTATGCTGCATCATCACTGCCAAACACTGTCTCCTCCACCACCTTAGCTCCCAGGGAACATCAGGTCTGTTATGGTCAGTTCAGCAGTGTTGCATCCAAAATTATTTATCCATAGTACTCACCAATAAGTACAGATATGGGTACTTAAATTAATGAACCATACACAGCCATGTTGATTTTTTAGATACAGTGAGCAGAGTCAACAAAGGAGGTCAAATGATGGATCTCAATGAGTAACGAGTACTGGAATCAGTATGTAGACAACCCTAATCATTGTATTGTCTGAAACATGGAAAAATATCAAAAATTGGAGCTGCTGCAAAAGGCTCTCACAAAACCAACACCATATGTACCATTTATATTTCAGATTGTGATGAACTAAAGTTAAATGTCTAGTTTCATCCTGATATCAACTCTAATCTCTTGAATCCAGGGTGAACAGAGTAAAATCTGCTTAAGGTGCACATCAACATTATGAACTTGGTTACATAAAATCCACAACGCCGTGTCCTGAAGATAAGCCCAAATCTGGACCCAACTTTCACTATTTAGCCACACTCTGCTCGGCTGTATTCAAATGATTTAGCGGCTGGATGGTCGGAGGCTGATTTCAAGGTTGGCTCACAGGCTCGGCTCATCTGATTATTCCGATTATAAAGTCCTGCCAAAATCAGAGGGGACTGAGGCGAGATAAGTGAGCAGGCTGCGAGGAAGCAAAGAGAGATGTAAAGTATTTTTAAACTGGCTGCCTAGACGCACTCAAGAGGTTGACAGGTTCGGATGAAAATGAAAGATTCGACAAAAATAGACACTTTGTTCTAAAAATGCAGTTTTCTTTTCCGCTGATACATTATGGAGTAATTGGGGCAACAATTAGAGTCTTTTATCTGCTGCTATGTTTGGTTTTTCAGTGCTTTATGGGGTACTTTTGCAGATGCTTTGCAACGAGCTATAAGTGTAAACTGTGACTTATGTAGTTCACTTTCTGTAGATTTTACTTTAACCTTTAATTTTAGAGATAGTGAAGATAAGAAACTTTGGTGGTAATGCATTGAGCAGATAGACGCCTCTGTATGTCACTGTTAACGTCCCATGTACCTTTAACATGGCTCCTGTGCAAAGTCAAAGTAAAAGATTCTAAACAAGTGGCTAAAGCTTTTTCATTAACCTGAGTAAACTTTGCTTCTACCTGCTACATACACTAAAGGAGATGAGAAAAGCTTTTTGTTCCTGGCAAACACTTCAGGAATGATGTTATTCATATTGGTGAGCCAAATTTGGAAAAGAATATACAGTAGATGACAGACGCAGACTTGCTCTGTTTTCTACTGTTCCGGTTAAGTGCTGAAGTGCTAATTAGCAGAGTTAGCTTTCAGTGTGATCCACAATAACTGCCTGTGTCCTACTTTGGAGAAAAGTTCAGCCTAACCAGAGTATTGGGGATTCTGTTCTTTGATGAGTAAATAAAGCTGTATAGACTTAGAGCTTGTGGCCTCAGTTTCACATATATTTAGGATGCCCCAGTGTGTCCTCAGTGAGGGACTCAAGAAGAACAAAAATAAGTTCAGTCTTACACCAATAACAAGGCTGGTTTGTTGTTATAAAAATATCAGTGAACAAGGCCCAGTAAAAATGCATTAAAAGCCAAGATCAAAACACTTACAGAGTGGTGTCAACACTAGCCTTAAACCAAGACTGCTGTCGAGGAGTTGAATGCCTGGTGCAATAGTAATGACTTCATTAACATACTTAACCCACAGCTGAACTGGGATCAGCTGTGTGTCAGAGGGCAAAAGCCCTCCCCTCTGAGGAACCAGGCAAGTGAAATTATTGATGAAATATGGATTCACATTATTGATTTGTTTGTCACTCTGCATGATTATTACCATGCACACAGTTTTCAAGACTCAGTAATATAACAGCCACATAAAGATGGGTCTAGCTCTGTAATTGTTTGTTTTCATGACTTCGTTAAGAGAAAAAATAGCTTATATTTTGGTAGGTGGTTAATAGAGCAGCCACAGTCCAAACCTGCAAAAGCTTTTCTGTACTGTTTACTGTAGAAACCAGTTACCAGTTATCAGTAAAGCTAAACAAACCAATGCCAATCAGAAAAGAGTACTGAACCAGACCATAGAATAATGTAAAAATATTACAGCCTATGGTTTTAAATCTGACCTACATGACTTTTATTATATATTTATTGCAGATGTTAAGATTGAAGACTCTCCTGCCTTCCCTTCATTCATGGCTTCTGTCGTTACCTCTGCCCCCCTCTGTCTTTCTATTAAAAGTAAATTAGCCTTTTGACACCAGCAACATGTAACTGTCAGGTCTGAGAAACACATCTGTCCTGTGTAATACATCACTGCTGTGTGTTGCCATGTGTATGTGTGCGGCCCGACAGATGTGCACGTTTCATTGGCGGCCGACCACACACTCTGCCAAATATTGTAAACCAGTCGTGTGTGATTGATTAATCCGGTTGGAGGCCTCCAGCAGGTGTATTGATTCTCTTCTGTTGCACAACAGGTGGGGAGCTGGAAATGAAAACCAGCGCTTGCTTTTTATTCGCTTCTTCTCGGATTTCCCCGCCATCCTTCATTATTTACATCACACTTTTCATACTTTTCATATTATGTTGGAACTTCATATCAATATTTATGGCGCCACATATCTAGAAATTGCTTCACAGCGACAGCCTTAGAAAAGTGTTTCCTTAAAATCCAATTACTTATCATTTTGTGTGAGAGTATTAGGGTTTTAGTCAGCAGGGTAAACCAATTTGAAAACGCAGAGAGGCCATGATGGAATTACTGATGTGTGTGTGAGAGCACGTATAATTTCATGGAGGAGTTGCACATCCTGGTAAATGCTACACAGTGAGGACAGGAAGACGTTTACCAAAGAAGTGAGGACATTTTGCAGCAAAACACTTTTTATTTTAATCTAATAATAAAGGTCCAATCTACTTAATGTTTTATAAAGTATGGTGCAAGGCAAGGAAAAGCATCACCTGGCACTGGTCTCACTGTTTCTTTACAGGATAATTGTTTTACACTAATGCCAAACCCTTCTCTGTGGAAAAGAAACCTCACAATTAAGTAGTCTACTTAAAGCAACACCGCTTTAGTTTTCATTAGAGGGCGCAGACCCTTCTACAGACTCTGTGTTGTTACAACAGCCGTGCCAAATTCACAGACATTGTTTGTTTAGTGAAGGGGAGACTAGGCAAGCTCACAAGTTTGGAAGATAAAAAACATGTCTTCTTAAACAGTAGTATTGTATATACTGTATGAATCGTGTATTGGCCTATTTCTGCTCCCTTTACAGGAACGTTACTTTGGAGGTTTCTGTTCAGCTGAGGGTACTGTGTCAGTGAGATGGGCCTGATTCTACTAATTACCAATCATGTCTCTAAAATTGCATTGTGTATATAGCTCTGTGCTAATTGAAAATAATAGCCATTACATTCACCATCATGTTTTTAAACTAAATACTGACTGACTTTTGTGTGGTGCAATATATCAAATAATCATGCTGCTGCTTCTGAGCATTTACAACCCATTAGTTTTGGTGTCCTGCTGCTGAATGTGGAAAGTCTCTGATGGTAAACAGTACATTCTATGCACATTATGTGTTCACCAGCTGAAATGTGCTCTACATTTCACTATGCTTGTGTTTGCAGTGTTAAAACTGTGAATTTGGGTTGAATAGTTTGTGTGGGAGACATTTGAGGACATCTAATTGATTTTGCTTTGAAACTACATTAATAACCCTATTGTTATATATAAAGACTTGTTCTTAAAGGGCACCAGCTTTAGTTTTTCATTTTTTGAGAAATGTAAAGTTAGACAAAGGAAGCAGTTTTTTAACATTATTTTAACAGATACCTGACACTAATACAAATACCTGTACATGTGTGAGAGTTTGCCCATGTGTAACTCAATACTGTCTTTATCGGGGCCCCTCAGAGAGACAGCCCACTGTAGCAGCCGGTCCCTCCGCCGTCCGGATGATTGGTTTGATAGTGATCGATAACGGACAAATTCCTGGTCCCTGTGTCACTGTAAAGGTTTTTGTGACGGATGAAGCGCGGCGTGGGTGGTGGTGTGGAGACTGTCGAGAGGTGGCAGGGCCGAGGACGAGGAGGGGGCAGACAGCCGGGCCCTGTTAAGATCATTCTCCTGTGACAGAGCACTGGCCCTCATCCGCCCGGCTCTCAAAGTCAACTCATTGCGCTCTCATTTCACACTTGAAGGCGAATGGAAAGAAGGGCAGCAGAGGAGCAGGAGGGAGGAGTGAAGATGTGAAGGAGCACGACTGATGGGGTGGAGGAGGGGGTCAAGAGGAGTCAGGGCAGGGCAAATGGAAAAGTCTCTGGAGGTATGAGGAAGATACAAACAAATATATGATATGGATGGAAGGAGAATGCACACTTTTATTTCTCAGGGCGACTGAGCAGACGAGTGCTGTCTGTATTTGTTAAGGTGCTTAGTTGAAGAATAAGGTCACAAAGGTCAATTATCCAGGGTTCATCTGAGATAAAACACAGACAGTTGAAACAGTGGATCAAATAATGAGTAGCTGAAAACAAAGTGAGGGTTAGCTCCAAGAATCCTGGCTTTCTATGACTCTCATTCAAAAAAATCTCTCTAAAGTCTTTTTCCAGTCTTATTTTTTCCATTTCTGAAAGTTTATTGTTAGATGATTACGGCATTTAAGAAGATGCTCGATCATGTGTTTCAATAATGAGGTATGATATTTACAGCAATCTCACTGGTTGTTAGCATCACTTACTAAATCGGCTATAGCTATAACTACATTTCTGAACATGGTTTTATAGACTTACTGGACTCTAGTGATTTGATTTGATTTTTTCAAATATACGGGGTACTATCAATCACTTACAGTCCAAGTCCATAAACACATTATTTTATGATTTCTTGGGTGTTTTGGGGAATCACAGTTTCAAACTTGCCTATTCTAGTTTATGTCAATAAAGGAATAAAGGATTAAGCACTTGTCACAGTAACAATTTTGAATACTGACAACAAAAGATTAATCAATAATACCAAATGTGATCGTCATGGCTTTAAATTTGATAAGGTACATTGCACAAAAAGTATCAAAGATGACAGAAAATGTGGATGAAATTTAGGACAAAATGAATTGAAGAACGCTTGTGACACAAATATAATAAATGTAATCACATATACTTTCATAATGGTTAGCGTGATAGCTCTGTTAATAATATGCTAACAAGACCTGAAAGTCTGCATTTTAAAATGGCCAGTGTGTAGTTTATTGCCGCATCTGTTGCTAACAACTACGGTAGCCCTGCAGGTTCATGCTCACGTCAATAACCTCAAAAACAATGTGTTTCACAGCTGTTTGATGAGGTACCTGCAACCAATACCTGACACAAAATTTACACATAGGCTATGAATAAAGTGACCTTAAGCACTATTTGCTCTTCCCTAAGATGTTCTGACTCTGATCATAGCATTGCATCACAAATAGTTATCAGATATAATTCAGTTTACAAAGGGTACAACTCAGAGTAACAATAAGTTTTATTTTTAAACTGACAGCTGTCCCACTTCTTTAAACTCAAAAAGTCTAGTGTGGACTTTCAGATCGTGCTGGTTCTTAGATTTGAGTTTGTTTTGGAGTCAGCACTGAGTCTAGAACGAGTCATTAACGGTGACAATAATGGTTTGTTGCTTTGGCTTTGCACGCTCACTGCTCCAGAGGATAAAAAGAACCACCAATAGGATTTACACGGAAAAAAAAAGATTGTTGAGTCACACTCCGTATCATCATTGAAAAGCCTCACATAAAACTTTAACCCAAACTAATTAGAAATAATCCCAGAGACAGCAACATTTCAAGGTTCCACTATTCACCATACAGTTTACAACAGGAGCATCATGAGGTGAAATCCAGACGAGAGAATTCCCCTTAACTCACAAAATAAAAGTTGTTTGCCCTCTCTAGAGCCTTAATTAAACATCTAATCAAATACTTTGAGTGTAGTCGGCTCATTAGATATGCAGACTGGACTCTGTATTGATGAGAAAAGTGCCGCCTCAGCGTGAGAAACAGAGCTGAACCCTAACTTTAGTGTCACCAGCCTGCAGCACCTTCTCTAAACAAGACACAGAGGGATTATATCAGGCACAGCACACAAGCCATTATAGTTAATATACTCTCCAGTGGTCAGCTTTGTTATAGAAATGACAAAATAAATCAGAGGCTTATGTGCTGAACGTGCATAACGTAAATGACGTGACAAGAAACCAGGCGTCTGTCTTTACATAACTATGGATTAGACTTTTTGGGCGTAATGACCTCTCACCATCAATATTCACCGCATACATTACTGAGTAAACAAAGCACTTCTCCCTCGGCCATGTTTGTTTTTATTACATAAGCCTATTCGGGATGGGAATACATTTTTGAGAGACGTGTGGAAGATGACTTCACAAAGCAGCGTGGAAAAGAATGACATCTTTTGCATTTCATAATCATAACCGTGAGAATAAAAAGGAACAGCTGAGGGTCACATTTCAAGGACTGTTTTTTTCTTTAGAGTGATTCAGATTTTGCGTATCTATGTGACCCACTTTAGAACGCTGATTTAGACTCACTGATTACTGAACATTTTAGCACAAAAATAAAGAGATTAGCATTTCATTTGGAGCGCAGTGTCCCCAAAGAAACCTGGAAGTTAAAGAAAGTGTATCGTTCTCTCACATTTGAAGTAAACTGTGCAAATACTCTTGTCAGCACCGTCTGAATCATGCTCTAAATTTACCATTAGAGGCTGTCTCAAGTATTAGTTATGCATGAACTGTGAAGGATGACAGTCCAATGCCAGTTACGCCAATGTACAGCCATTTTGACTTCACTTGACCTTTCAACTTTAGTCGCATGTGTATTATTCTGTGTTTTGGTTTATTGGGACATTTAAAAGAGATTATGTTATGACAATTTATGGTGACAATATCAAAAGACGGAAATTTAACTTGTTTAGAAACAGAAACAAAACTGTTTGGCAGAAAAGTAATAAATGAGTTGTTTTTGAAAAAAGTAAAATAAGCAACAGTCAAAGTCTCATATCTCGCTGTGAATTTGCTCAACGGGAGATGGAAATACATCCTTTATTCCATGTTTGTAAATTGGACTTTTTTCAGTTTATATTTCATGGAAAAACAGTGAAACAAGCTGCTCTCCATCATAATGAAAGCCCCCCTGGACATTTTTTTTTTGTTCAAACTACTTCTTAGTCGAGGAAATAGATGAGGCCTGGACAAAGCTGTTTTTGTGTGCTCCTACAGTGACTCATACAACAGACAAGCTTGTTTTATATTGATCCTCTTCCTTGTTTTTTATTGTAGCTTCCTGCAGCGCACCAGGACATTCACCTGGAGGAGCATTTCTAAATCTGGACATAAAGTCAGAGATAGCATCATTCATTG
This sequence comes from Rhyacichthys aspro, assembly GCA_036850595.1. Classification (NCBI taxonomy): domain Eukaryota; kingdom Metazoa; phylum Chordata; class Actinopteri; order Gobiiformes; family Rhyacichthyidae; genus Rhyacichthys; species Rhyacichthys aspro. The sequence goes on along the minus strand of CM072156.1, from coordinate 6,388,383 downwards.
GGCTGTAGGTTCGCCTTTCCCTAAAAAAGGGTGGGAGAAGGACTTTGTCAGGCTTCAAACAGCAGCGTCTGTCTTTGTTCTGTGCCATCATGTTTGCACTGGGAGCTTTTTATGAAGACTCTCTGTATGACTCAAAGCTCCCACTCAGCCCATCCACTTGCATTTATTCAGAGCCAGAGCACTCCACTTCATCATGTGATTCAGACCTCACCAAATCAAAAACACGTCAATCCGGCTCCATTTTAGAGTATTAACTTCAAACCACGTCGTCTAAATATACTATGTGCAGCTTGAAGTGTGAGATAGGAAAGGAAGCATTGTGTTTTTCTGTGGAGACATCAGGACAGAGCAGGGGGCACTGCTGCTGCCACGTGCCGGAGCTTTTAGTCAGAGTGTACTATCATTTTCTAAAACAGGAAGTGACTGCATCCAGCTTCAAACAGCCAACCCTGTTCTTTGATGGTGAGCTGCTCTTCTCCTCAAGCTCCTTCTGACTTAGTCTACCTGTCGCTTTTATTCAGCACATTTAAATGAATAGAACCAGAGAGGAAATATTTCTGGATTAGGGGGGTTTAAAGCGCACAATTACATTTTATGCTGTGCAATTAGAAATGTTCTCATTTGCATAAACGCCTAAGGCACTGAAAATTAGGAGCACCTCGATGTGTTGAACCTAAACGGTTGGCAGAGCTGTGAGTCATTTGCAAATGAGGACCAGGAGTGGAAGTGATTGCGACAGACACAAAGGCACGACTCAGGTCAAACTGGAGTTATACTTTCTTCTTTATAGTCAGATAAGACCGCACAGAAACTCTTTTACCTCTGGAATAAAAGTCAACTCCTGGCCTTTGTTAAAACTTAGAACATTCTCATCTGCATCGAGCCTGTTGTTGTTCTCAAAGTTTAATAAACCAGTGAGTCATCATCGCCCTAAATATCTAATCCTAGATCAAATGTATGTAACTAATATTTTCAAAGAACACTTGATTTATGGATCAGTAAAAGCCTCCTCCGCTCAAAGCTTTTTTTCCATCACTCCAGCGAGCCTCGGGTTGTTTCATATTCCATCCTATCCACTTTTGTTAGAGAACGTTTGTCTATGAAACACACGTATTTAGTTCTACCCTTGTCTTGGCCTTGACAGCTGAATTATTTATCATTTCTAATATTCTTATTGGATGAAAACCAACAACAACGTGATAATGACTTCAAGGAAATGTTTATTCTTCACCAGAGAAGCCTTAAAAAGCGTAAAAGCTTAAAAGAATGTCTGTCTCAGCATCTGTTAAGGGTCGGTCGAGCTCCTTTTCCACCAACATTTCCAAGAACTTTTATTACCAGGAGTTTATTAACTGAGTAAGAAAATGCCTGGTAATCTGTGTTATTTGTATTTTCACGTATCTCTTAAAAAGCATTTCATAGACAATGGCACCACTTGATACACCAGCACACAGCCCCAGGAATCCCTGAGAATCAGAAAAGTGCTTTTTTCAGGGAAAGTTTGGCTTTGAGGAAGAGTTTTAACCCGGGTAATGCAGCATAAATGACAGACTGGTACGTTTCAAAGGCACAGAATCTGAAAAGTCTCACCATCAGAACAAGACCAAGCCATCAAGACCAAATCTCTCACTAAAATAATCCCAGATGAGCCCAGTTTTAGTGAATAAAAGTGTTACGGAGAAGAAATTGTCTTTTAAACACATAAACTCTTTGGAAAGAATAGAAAAACAGATATTTGATGCATGGACTGTAAGAGTTTGTAGATGACCGTTTTCCAGTTGTTCAAAATAAGTGAGAGCAAATTACATCAAATTGGTGCAAGGTTCACAAAGCAGCAGTTATTTTCCATTACAAAAGCGCTACAAACATAAAATAATGTTATACTCAAGATGTATAAGTGGGATACATCCCCCTGTTAAAATGATTTTCTCTATTTTACATTCTGTACTACCCAACACGACCAACGCTGTGCACACGCAACAAAAACTGAGGAGAATACAGAGGCTAAGACTTATTTTTGAACCCTAACACTGGAAACATAACAAATCACTTCAACATAAGGCTAATTAACCACGTAGCTTCATTATTACTGCTCAGTGCTCAGAGAAATAAAAAGACATTTCATTCAGTTTCCAGATAATTGAGGCTGAAGATGAATGTAAGAGTAATAAGACTCTGGTTCAAGGGTTTTTGGGGCCATTTATGTGCTCAGCAAACCTTTAAGTGCAGTTTACAAAACAAGCAGTGTAAGGCCTGCCATCATCAGCAACACCAAGTAAACAACATTTGAAAAGATATAATTATGCATGTTTGCCATAACAGCTCAAAGTTTGTATATACTTATAGGTAACACAGGAAAAAGTGAAGATGCCGCAAACCAGACGAGAAAACACAAATAAAAACATTTGGATGTGAAAGTAATGGAGCGTGTTTTCTTGTCCAAGCGATAGAGGATGATACTGAGCTAGTTCTCTTTCCCAGAGTGTAATATATAAACTTGTGTCCGTCGGCCCGTCTTATCCTCGAATGACTCAGCACATGCCCCACAGTGATTTAAAGAAACACATCAGCAGCGTTCTGTGTCAACTCCTTATCTCTCTGTTGTCCTTATTTAACCCAAAACTAAAGAGACATTTTCACTCAAGCGTCACAGTTCAGGTCACGGTCGGCACATTAACAACTCACGTGTGGTAGAGTTACTAAAAGAGGAGGATAAACACTGCTTTTTATTGAAGGGATGATAGAGAATCGATATTTGGGGAAAAACAGTCACATGGAGCAAGCGTCTCACACCAGTGCATGTGTTCTTGTTTAGATTGGGTCAGCTCTAACTTTGTGAATGAAAAACACCGCAGTCATTGTCCACAGGGTTAACTGTAGGTCTGTGGCACGTCCTGTGTGTGAACCTGGACCATGGAGCATTTTAGAGTGACAAGATGACACACTATGTCTTTGGAAGAGGAGGCATTGGCAAGGAAGCAAGAAGAATAAATTGTTGTGCACTTCAATAAAACCCCAGTGCTGCAAACATAAAGCACTTTTAGTATTAGCCACTGTTTTATCACAAAGAACTGAATAATAAATGTTAAGTGGATTTAAACACACTGTTTAAAAAGCCTGCACTTCCAAATGTACGAAGAAATATTACAGCATGAATGGAGAGGGATCAGAGGTGTAATTCTTCTTGTCACTCTGTACTGGACTTGTAATGTGTGTGATTGATTATGGGCTGGCTGTCTGGAGCATGAGACTAATAAACAGCCTTAATCACTATGAATTACTCTTCAGAGGCAGGTAGTGGTCTGATGCTAGAACAGAGGCTAAAATCAGAGCTGCACCAGTGTGAGAGCTGCCAGTGGCTGGAGCTGTGTAATTTAGAGCCAGCCAAGCCACAGAATACATTAGCAGTGGCACTATGTCAAGCATATGTGCTTGAAATGCAGACCCAAATTAAGATTTAATGGCTTTGCTGGGAGACAAGTCAGAATGCGATCAATTATTGTCCCATTAAATGCCACCTGCCTTTTTGAGAGTTCATCTGGATGTTATTCATTTGCAAACTCCTCAGTCTAAAGTCATTAAAGCATCACAGACTTGTTTTGTGCCCACTTCTAAAGCAAATCAGACTTGACCACCTCTGATTTTTAATTGGAAGTTGCTCAGTGGCACAAATTATTTTGGTTTCTGGGGTTTTTTTTTTACTATTACAGTCTCTATTACAGACAATAAGACACTGTGGTGACAAGATGGTAAGCCTTCAGTCAAATGCACAAAAACTGTCATTAAACAGAAATAATCATTTTGTAAGTAATATATCCCTTGTCAGAAGTTTAAAACCACTTTTTACATGATGGTCTATAAGACTTTCCAGTTCAGTGACAGAATGCATCTGTTATGTCTGAGAGTGAGGGCTGTCTTGCTTTGTTTACATCCATCTGTGTTCTTCCACTTATCAGGGACCAGCATTTTAATCAGATGCCTGACTTCGCTCTCTACAGACACTGGAGCTGGAGGGAAAAACCAAGGCATTCTCAGGCCAGTGCCTTGTCCTGGGTCAACCCTGGGGCATTCCCCGGTGAGCCATGCCCAGAATACCTCCCCATGCCTAAGCCACCTCAGCTGGCTCCTCCTGGTGACCAAACTCATGTCTAAGTGAGCACCCAGCCACACTGCAGAAGAAAACTAACTTCAGCTGCTTGTATCTAAGACCTTTGTCCTTCACAAGACTCATGACAATCAGTGAAGAACTTCAACCAACGACTCAGATCCCTCTTAAACAGAAACATCACACATCAGTTCATGTGTCAGTCTCCTGGCCTGTCCTAACCACTCATGATCAAGACCATACTTCATCTCCTTTACTTGAGCCAAGAACTTTCCCAAACACACTGAGAGATCACCTTTGTGTAATTTTGATCAAATGTAAAGTAAGAAATTGTAAAAAAAAGTACTTTCTACAATAAAATAGTAAAGTTTACATAGAAACTGCATGGTGCACTTTTGATCTAAACAGTAGTCACGCAGATTTAGCCTCAGCTCCCGCAGATCTTGAAACGTTTGCTTAAAAAAGACAATTAGATCGATTACTGTGACTCACAAAAGGCTGGAGCGACTAAAATAGTTCTAAAGACGCTTAGAGTCAAATAGAAACGTAAAGTCAGCAGCGGCGAACAGCTGTTGACGGCTGATTGTCTGTCACGGCGTGTCTCCCGCTGCTGTAGGTGGAGAAAAACAAAGGTGGTCAAAGGCAATTTTCATCACATCATTCCTGTCTGTCAGTCTGTCAAACCCAGCTCCCGCTTCATGATTGCAACTGAACGGTCTCGGCGGTGGTCGGCGGTGGGCACACACAGATTTCCACAGACGTGCACACTCCTCCACTCCGACACACACTGGGCTTCTCGTGTCGACGTGCCAGGCTCATGTAGGAGCAGACAATCCTCGCTGAGACAAACACAAGGTAGGCAGACAAGTGAGTGGCATGTTTGCTTCTCTGACTGACCCACACGGCAAATCATTTCACACACAGCTTACTAATCTCCACCGGGGCGGCCGTCCCAAACTCTGCCACCGGAACTCCGACTCTGAATAAAAGCTTCTGCAGTAAATCTGTGAAGTTCGACAGGCCTCGGTTGATGCAATGGACTTTTATTGTTTGTAGCCAACATGATTTGTGTGTGCATTCTGGCTATTAACGTAATACATTTTCAATCGATCAGCCACCAAAACTTGTAAACTCTGCATAAACATGATGATTTCTGCAAAAGGTGTGTGCTGTCAGTGAATACGCAGCTCATTCGCAAGTGGTGAATACGAGCATTTAGGCAACACCAGCTAAAGGCTAAAGGCAAAAAGTCTCTGGATGGCTAGGGTTATTGTTATGTTTAATGTAATCTAATCTAAAATAAGCCCACCATCATAAAATATTCCTCCAGGGTCAAGACTCTCAGCAAATCTGTTAAACACATTTATGTAAAGACCGTTTTCAAAAAGGTTTGTGTAATATCCAAGGTAATTACATTAACATTAATAGTGTCTGGGGACCAGGCTTTAGATTTAGAACAAAATACAAATAATCATATATAACTTATTGTAAGTTCTTATATTTTTAGGCATAAACAATTAATAGGCACTTTATGTCTATTAAAAATAATATTATTAATAAGACAGGATATTGCTCTCTGGTACTGCCATGTTGTGTATCATCATGTAGTGGTTTGACATTTGAGCGTGTTTACAGCTGTGTTGGGTAGATAGATAGATATTTTTAAATGCCTTTTTAAATATCCATTTTTAAAAATACCCACGCACATGTTGACATAACGTCATGTATACTGGGCTTGTACAGAAAACCAAATAGCGTTTTGTTTTATGTTTACGTATTGTTTTAGGATTTGTGCTTCCTCATTACACTGTTAATCTGCTTAAGATGAAAAATCTACATTTAGGTCAAATGCATAGACATTAGACAAGTACATATTAGATACTGGAACACACATAAGTAGAGTGACCATATTTTTCTCAGCCTCAAAACTGGGACACGCCTACAATCAATATAACACCAGTAAAATTATTTCACTTCAAAGAAATACATCCTTTCTACCGTGTTTGATGGAAAATTCAATATACAAATAAAAGCACACATATTTATTCCCCAGTACTTTTATGATTAGACAGTTGTACTTGCAGCTTTCTTTTCAGCTGATGACAGATCAAACTGTGGACGCTGAGAAGGAGCCCTTAGCAATAGTCTCCCACTTATTGAGCTACAGATCTGAGGAACACTGTTGATCTTTTTCAATTGGCTAATATTGCCGTTGCCATGGTAACTCTGTGATTGACACACAGACAGTCTGCAGACAAATGAGCTGCAAACACAATATGCTGCTCTGTCTTTATGATTGTTTAATAATAGGGACATTCTGGACAGGAAGAGGGAGAAACCAGGACATTTGAGTGTTTTTGTAGATATCCGTCGGGAGAAAGGACAAGGGGCTTCTAATCAGCAGCGGCCCAGTTAAACCGGGACGACTCGTCACCCTACACGTACAGCTTGTGATTTCAAGTTTTTATCTAAGTGTGTGCTCACATGAAATTATCCAAATACAGCTGCTTTTGTTTTCCACAGCAGACTTGTATCTTCTTGATGATCCTTGTGAAGGCGGTTATAAGGTCAGCTGCAGAGGCCCACAGTTTGCCTTCGCAGCACCCGAGGCTAACATTCTCTGTGGAATACAAATGAAAGCAGTAAAACACGATTTAATGTGGCCCTTTTGGCGCTCTGTCTGACACTCAGCAGCGACGATTATATAACACAGTGGTTGTGGCTTAAAGCTTCAATTATCGTCGGGGAGAGCAGAGGTGAAACTTCGACTTTGACACTCCCAGATTTTGTCAAAAAGAGCCCTGCCTCATTTTCTTGTTTTACATTTTAAGACCCGTTTATAAAAGCAATGGAGCTGCATGTTAAATGAGAACATGGAAATGATCAAGCAGTCGGTAGAAAGGTAGAAAAGAAAAGCAGCGGCAGATAAATACTTTAAAAGGTGCTAACAGAAGATTACAAGAAAATGATAAAAGCCAGAAAAGTTAGAGTGAGACCTAATTGATGATAAATGGCACTAAAATTGTGTTATGTGAGGCCATTTACGTCACTACTTCCTGCCATTAAGATAAAATGTCAGAAAGAGGATAAACAGACTCTCTTTGTAGATACTGCGGATGCAATATAATTTAAACGTTTTTGGAAGCATGGCAGATTGCAATTTCTATTTCTCCTTTCTTCAGTCTGATCTCGTGCCACAAAATCTTGCAAGATCAAAACATGACAAGATTTCTCATCAAGGTGAAAAGCTGTCTGGTGATATCAGCTTGATGAGAGTGAAATTAGAATTCAAGATGTCTCCTCCTCTTTTAAACCATCTGTGAGGCAATATTTTGTTTTTCCAGTAGAAATAAGACAAAGTGATGTGACCATAGTAAGAAAACAATTCTGTACACTGAGGCTAACATCAAAACTCTGCAAAGACACAGAACAGCCACAGATTTAATGAGCCACGCCTCGAAATGGTGTCAACATCCTCTCTTGCTCTCGGGAATCTCAAGTCTCATCTCGTCTCATGGGATTTGTATTTCGTCACACCCCAGTTACAGTTTTGCTTAAAAAAATACAATGCAAATACAAAAATACAAAAAGTATAACTGGAAATAAAAAAATAAAAAAAAACTAAACAAAAATTCCCACAATGCACTCTTAATGTGAAGTGGCTCTGGAACTCCTCCCACTTAAACCTACTGGAGTGAGCTTGACCCTACCTGATTATCGGAAATGTTACATGTTAGAGCGCATACCTCATATTCAGGCGACCCGGGATTGATTTCCGGCTCGAGTTATTTGCCCTGTTTCCTTTCCTGACTATATCAAATAGGCCACAAACATGTTGTGGGCTTTACGTGATGCTCTGTTTTTCAAATGGTGTCGGTCCAAAGGAAGTTTATGTTGTGTGTTTGTGCTGCCCCTGTTCTCTGATTGGTTCTATGTCTGTCCAATTGCATTCAGAGGTAGTTTAATCTGTGTCCATTTGCTCCACGTTCTGGAAATTGAACTTTTTGGCCAGATTACTGTTAAGATGCACTCTATTAACTATTGTTTTACATTTTGATGCCATCAATTTCAATTCAATTCAATTTTATTTGTATAGCCCAGCATCACAACAACAATTGCCTCAAAGGGCTTCACAAAAACAAAAGACAGTTAATATACAGGATGAACAAGCTGCATCCCCTGTCCTTAGACCCTCCATCAGGATCAGAGGAAAAACTCAAAATACACCCAGAAATGAAAAGGAGAAACCTCAGGGAGAGCCACAGAAGGAGGATCCACTCCCAGGACGGACAGGCCGCGCAATAGATGTGTCCAGGACAGTCACTGACAAATAGTCCATCACATGAACAAGTGAATGAGAATGTATATGAATATAGTCCATGATAATGTCAGGAACAGTTCATCTGAGTGAGAGGAACTGGAGTCAGGAGGGGTCCATGGGTTGATCAAAACAGACATTTTAAACAGTAGGAATAATGACAGAGGTTTAATGAAGACAGACAAAGTGTGTTGACTGATGTTACAAGTTTTAAAGTCGATTTATTCTTCAGGTTGTTACTGTGATTCTTACACCAAACCACAAACATGCACGTATAGGTGAACTGGTGAATCTAAAGTGGACATATTGAATAAATGTGAGTGAAGGGACAGGCTCCAGTAAAAGTGGTAGAAAATAAATGCCACTTCTGAATTGTAGTGTCGTAGCCTCACTTGAAAAATGTCACTTTCAATATCAGACCATTTGTGGAGATATGTTTCATTAAAAGTTCAGTTTGTGCATTGTTTCCCGAGCGGTCTCAGGTTTATACGATCAAAACAATCCAATATGTTAGCAAATCGAGTTAAATCCCAGTTCTATTAAAGAGGGTAAAAAACCGAGCTCAGATATAAACAGGAGATACTAGCGGTGGGCCCACTGTGCCTCGAGGTTATCAAAGTAATGACGCAGCCTTAAAAGGATGACGCAGCTCCTGAAAGCGGCGCCGTGTGACGCTCCACAACTTCACAGCGAGACACCATTTCTCGCAGCTCGAGTGCTCAAGACAAATGCTACACTTCCTTTCTAACCTGTGGAAGAAGCAGCTGTGTCATCTTACACCGTCTGAAACGTCGAGACAATTCACAGCAGACATCTAAAATGTTTCTCACCAAACAACACCACTCAAAGTCTTTGAAGATGTTAAAAAGACGAGGAAAGGAAACGAAACCTATTCTTTCACCTCGATACTGGCTGCTTTAGTAAAACGGGCGCTAAACAAACCACACGCCTCCTCATCCAGCCTTCATTTAAATGCATAGAAAGCAAAAGGACCCAGAATGATGGGAGATGTGGTTAAAACAGCTGCATGATGCATGTCGGAAAATCATGGGAAATCATTTGTTGGCCTGTGTGTTGTGAATGCTTAATGCTGGCACAAACCTTTAGAGGAGGATTGTGGAAAATGTTGTAGTATAAAGCAGATCTGTCAAAATACACTGTTTACATGTGTTGATCTCGGAAAAATAGACGTTTACAGCTCAATAGAAATCAGCAATAGGAGCTATTTTTGTTCCATTACGTCCGGTTGTTATAACTGGAATGAAACTGAGCAGTGCTGGAGAACACAAACACTCATTTCAATGACAGCGGAGCTAACCACACTGCGATTGTGCACCGCTCTAATATACAATGCTTCTGTTGAATCTTTTCCAAACGCTGTGGGCCACATGCTGCTGTAGTAGATGCCATAATGGGAGTCTGTCAGTTTTATGTGTCGGTAATAAAATGGGTTCTTTAAGTCCAGATGTTCCCAACAACAACTTGCCCCTTTTGCAAGTCATTAAAGTCCAGGGTCTGGCCTTTATCAAACTGCTCTTGTCTCTGGTTGGTTCCTGCTCATGTCTGATTGGCTGTAACTTTTCTCAAATGAGAGACACACTGTCCATATGCAGGTCTGTCTCTGTCTTTGAGTGTACTTCAAGCTGCTATAATAGTCTACTAACTAAGAACTTCAAGAAGGAGCATTTTAGGCCACTGTTGAGTAAATCCTGGCAAGACATTACACTGCTGTTGGAATAGGGGATGTGTAATAGGGATTTATGGTATGCTGCTCGATGTTTTACTTGAATATTTTCATAGCACGGTATATTTTTTGGGAGAACAGGGCTTTTAGTGATAATCATTCAGTCCACAACATTGATTTTACTTGATTATTATGTGCAAAAGATCATAATTTAGTATCAACATGGCCCAACTCAATCTACACATTCTCTGAAGCATATACTCTTTATATTTTCAAGATTTTAATAGTTGGAGCCTGTATTAGAAATGAGTGTGTTTACTGGAGGAAGTGTTTAGTATCAGTGGTGTGTGTCAGTCAAATTATGGCAGGTTCTATGGCTAGAACAGGTTCTATGGCTAGAACCTGTTTGAATCTACCTAAAACCTGTTCAAATCCAAATAAAACCTGTTCAAATCCATCTAAAACATGTTCAATTAAATCTAAAACATGTTCAATTAAATCTAAAAGCTGTTCAAATCCAACAAAAACCTGTTGAAATCCACTAAAACCTGTTCAAATGAATCTAAAACCTGTTCAAATCCATCTAAAACATGTTCAATTAAATCTAAAACCTGTTCAATTAAATCTAAAACCTGTTCAAATCCAACTAAAACCTGTTCAACTGAATCTAAAACCTGTTCAAATCCATATAAAACCTGTTCAAATGAATCTAAAACCTGTTTAAATGAATCTAAAACCTGTTCAACTGAATCTAAAACCTGTTCAAATCCATATAAAACCTGTTCAAATGAATCTAAAACCTGTTTAAATGAATCTAAAACCTGTTCAAATGAATCTAAAACCTGTTCAAATCCACCTAAAACCTGTTTAAATGAATCTAAAACCTGTTCAAATCCACATAAAACCTGTTTAAATGAATATAAAACCTTTTGAAATGAATCTAAAACCTGGGCCCAACAGAAGGATTTTGCTCAGGGCCTCTCTGGGGTCACTGGCTCAGGATTAAAAAAAACTTAGATTTGTCGGTTCAGAGTCACATTAACCACACAAAAGCCTTTTCTCTGAGACACAGAAAGTTATTAGAAAGTAATTTAAATCCTTACAGTAAAGGTTCGCTTAAGCAACCATTGAAAGCCTCCCTCCTCTCCCTGTCCATCACGTCTCCATGTAGGGCTCTTTCTTCTACGTGTTTCAGATCAATGGAGGTAAATGTAAGGCCCACGTCGTGCCGAGAAGGGCCAGCGGGGGGTCAGCTCCAGCCAATGACAGCCACAGGCATTGATCAGTGTAAAGTGAAGGTTCCTATAGACTCCACCGGCTAAGTGGTCCGCGCTCAAACCAGCCATTTTAAAATAGATCTGATGTCACACAGGGCTAGACGTCGAGAGATCAATGGACAGTCTCTAGTTTATACGTGGACGTCATCCCAGTCTCTCAGAAATAAGTTAATGCAATAAATCTCTCAACAATCCCACTTCATCTACGTACGAGACGCTTTAGGTTCGGAGGAAAGAAAACAGTTCGTGGTGAGCTGCACTGAGGCTGATGATGGTGTTTGTCCTGAAATGGATTAAAGAGGGGGCCCGACCAGATCTGATGAATCACTGGAGGTTTAACACATGAGGGGAAAGAATACATAGCAAAATAAATGTAAAATAGATGCTCTCAGCAGCGAGCACCAGGACATGATCTGTCTCTGTCATGTTTATATAAACACGCACATAGATCTTCCACATTCAAAACAGTGGCATGACAATGGTTTTAATCATATATCAGTGTATCTGGACTGAGATGTATCTGCTGTAACGTTCAGATTAAAGGTGCCCTATGTCAAAATGGTAATGCATTTAAAAAAACATGGAACAAGTACATATTTTTTTTTAGCAGTGAATAAAAAACTTTTCAAACAATTTAAACCAATCCAACAAAACCCAACACCTTTTCAAACAACCAAACCCACAACAAACCAAACCCAAAATAATCTTCTCAACAAAGAAACAGGTCAAGTACAGCTAAAACCTGTTCAAATCCATCTAAAACTTGTTCTAATCCACCTAAAGTCTCTTCAATTTTAAATAAAACCTGTTCAAATCCAACTAAAGCCTCTTTAAATCTAAATAAAACCTGCTCAAATCCAAATAAAACTTGTTCAAATCCATTTAAACCTGTTCAAATCCATCTAAGACCTGTTCAAATCCAACTAAAGCCTCTTTAAATCTAAATAAAACCTGTTCAAATGCAACTAAAACCTGCTCAAATCCAAATAAAACTTGTTCAAATCCATTTAAACCTGTTCAAATCCATCTAAGACCTGTTCAAATCCAACTAAAGCCTCTTTAAATCTAAATAAAACCTGCTCAAATCCAAATAAAACTTGTTCAAATCCATTTAAACCTGTTCAAATCCATCTAAGACCTGTTCAAATCCATCTAAACCTGTTCATATCAATCTAAAACCTGTTCAAATCTATCACAAACCTGTTTAAATCTATCTAAAACCTGTTCAAATCCACCAAAACCCTGTTAATCTGAATATTAGAGCAAACGCACTCCAACTACGTATATTGATATATTGATATATGATTACAGCCTTGACATGCCACCCTCTTGAATGTGATTTTTCAATGTTGCAGATGTATGTGCGTATATATAAATATAAATATGAGACATGACAGAGACAGATCGTGTCCCGGCGCTCGCTGCTGAGGGCATCCATTCCACACACACATACAAACACATTAGGGATGAACGGTGCATCAGAGAGGCGCCATCACAGATAATAAACGACTGCAGGTCCCGAGACCAGGAGAGACAGATGAGAAACGCCAGCGTGTTTATCCACAGAGTTCCTCAAACTCTCCATTACTGCTGGCTTTGACTCTGTTCTAAGTCCTCGTTACTATAAATTCACCATCAGCGCCATGATATTCTCTTTAATCTGAATACATTTAAATGATATTAGGTGTGCTTTTACATCTTTGTTACCAAAATAGCTCCTTTTTGAGACAGTGATAGGACGCTTCATCAATCTGAGAGATGAGAGCATAACCAGGAAACATAAAGAAAGCGTTTACTGTCGTGAAGTGAGGAACATTTTCAGTGATATACAGCTGTTTGTGGCCATTTATCAAACTGTAGTTACAGTTTGGCACCACACACTGAACTGGAATCACATCCAGGCAGACTGATTGTGAACAAAGCACTCAATCACGTCAGGGAGTCGAGATGCTTTATGTCTCTGCTCCCACCGAAGGTCAACTCCCGGGACACAGTTTTTCCGAAGAAAAATTGGTAAAAACCCAGTTGCAGATGGAAACCGGAGGCTGGCAGATGGTCTGGCTTCAGCTATATGTTGATAATGATAATGATAGGGTCGGCCTGTCCATTACCGTCTCTCTGTGTAATAACAATAATGGTCTTCAGATGTTTAAGTGACCCTTCAGACGACAGCCGGACTCTGAAGACCCTGCCGTCCTGCTGTCACTTTCACACACTATTGCAGCATGGCATGCGTCAGCCGCTGCCCAGGCGTGACGTACATGCAACCCAGAGGGACGATGAGCCCGGGAGAGAGTCCACATTACTAAGAGAAGTCAATATTGATGCCCTGGTTGGAAAGAAAATGTGCACATTGTCTTAGTATCGACCGTTTAAAGGTTAAAGGCCAGCCCTTCAGCATTGACACAAATAAACCATTTACACCTCACGGAGCCGTTCACCAGAAACAGAGAGAAAAGAAATGATTCCTAGAACATTTGCATCTGGAAATATCCTGGATCAAGACGTAGCCGTGCTGCAGGTCTTTTTCAGGAACACATACAGTGATCATTCATCATGTTGATGTATTCCAACGAGCCCTCACCTGTCTCCAGCTCTGACAGGTCAAGTGAAAAAAGGGAGCGCAAAAAATGTTCTGTCACTTTCCTGCAGGTGTGAAGGCGCTGCTGGGAATGAGGGCAATCATGGGCAATAGTCCGGTAAGATGTTGATAGCTGGGGTTAGCAATGTTGACAATGTTCTTGGCTGGTTTCTATAAAAAAATGTTTGAGTGGATCATATTAAGTTTTCAGGGTTTACAGGTGAAGTAAATGCATCTTCATTCAATCAAACCTTCACTAATTCATCAAATTAAAGGATAAAACTGGAGATTTGTAAATTAATTTTTAGCCTTTATTTTGATGGTGACAGTCACACAATGCTCCTCGTTCAAAGTTTACAGGAGAGATTCAGGCGTTCAGGCAGGTCTCCCCTATGTTCCCTCATTTATTCAAGAGATTTTTTGTCTGTGGATGTGTGGGTCAACATAGAGCTGCAGGAACATAGACACGCTCAGGTTAATGCTACATTCATGTGTTTTTGGTGTTTAATGGCATTGCTTCTTTCTTAAAAAGAAAAAGGAGCAAATATTGCATCTTACTTTTGTCGCTTTAAATGCATAACAAAAAAACACTACTTTACAACATAATTAATGAGTAGGTTGTGAATAGCAACATTAACACTCCTGAATGGAAAGTACACAAAGGCAGCACAAGCTATGACTGGCGTAACTTTTCTTTTTCAATTGTTTATGTCTGAGACCAACACTGACTCAATCCTCGGTTGAGTGTTGCCGTTAACCCTGGTCTGATCCAAGCTGATCCTGAGTCTACGGCTTTGAATTGTGTTTTCTAGGCAATGTAGCTTCAGTATAAGACATTGAATCAACTTTCATCAGTGTGACAATGACATTTCAGTGCATTTTAGTCTGAAAATAAAGCAATATGGAGAAAATAGACCTTAAACCCAAGATGATGTTTACTTTTACTTCTTCAGTCAGTGTGTTTTCCCACTTTTTAACCAGCGCTACTCTACAGATGTTTATTACGAAGTCAGTGTCAATATAAGCAGCCTTTATCAGTTTCATTGCTCCACTGAAACCACATATACTGACCTTTACGTCTAATGTAAGTGGCTCCAACTTCATCGATAAAGAGATCTCATGTTCCCTGCACTTCGATTCTTCAACATATTGAGTGTGTAGTAAAGGCCAACAGTGTGGTGCATTGTGGCTGTTTATTTTCAGATAGCGTGCGTCAGTCATCCAGGCCTCAGTATCTTTATCTATTGATGGGCATCTACACATGCAGTACTTTTAACAGGGCTTTATTGACACTGGAGCAGATAAGGTGTAGCTTTCAATCTAAGTTCTCAGCCCTTTGACACTTATTATATTTTTGAAAGTTGGAGCTGGCAAGATTGTCAGGACACGAATTGTAATATTTTATATAAAAGACTCCTAAAAGCATGAACAGCAACAAGGACTGAAAGGACAAGGGTCAAACAATGCAGTTCAATCTACAGCACAAACACATGTGAAGGGACTCGTGGTTACATAACTGCACATTGTCATATAAATGTGCTGCTTTACAGTCTCCAAGGTGACTGTGTATGAAAAATGACTTCTCTCCTTGATGCATTAGTTATAGATTTCTGAAGAAAGCCCCTGTCAGACTCATTCAAGCATCAAACCGTGCCACACAGACCTGCTCGTTTCAAACACGAGATGCACAGCTTGGTCGACCCCTCAATCTGCAACAAATTTATAGACATGTTTTTTTCGCAGCCAAACAGATCCACTCCTGGACATGTTATTGTGAAATAAATGAAATGTGAAAATGGAAAACACCCATCTCATCAGAGGTTTAGTGGTGTGTAAACGTGAGGAGGCAAGGCAATGTTTTTGAATATAATGTTTCAGGATCTATTTGCCCAGAAAAAGAGATTGTTATTTCCCATTTTCCTGGATAAATAAAGGTTAAATAATAATATTAAATAAATACTGGTTTGTTGTACTGTTGCATTTTGTTTTAGAATGTAAAATTAGCACACAAACTGAGCACTGCTGCATTTGTGTTTCTTTTTGAACACACAAACCTAAATGAAGTTTTAGGACCTTTATAAATTCTGTTTCTGTTTTTAGTTTAAAGCAAACTTATCATTTGAGCCATTTTCACTGAGTTTGTTTAAAGGCAACAGTATGTCCCTGCAGGGCTACCATAGTCCTTGTTAGGTAAGGATTAAAGTCAATAATTAACAATGATCCCTTAACTTTTGGAGTTATGCACACCTTGATTAAGCCCCAGCCCAGAGTCCTCAGGGGGGTATTTGTATTAATATTGTTTTCCCGTTTTTAGCTCCGACGGACCTCCTCACGTTCTTTCTCTTTCACATGCCACATCTTCACCTCTTTCTCCATATTTATGAATTTAGTTTGAAGAGGAGAGACCCAGCCTCTCTGAGTTTAGTTTTGTTATTCCTTCTTTTGTTGCTGGTCTCTGTGTCGCTCTGTGGTTGTTTGTTTATAGTATTCTGTGTTAAATAAATCATTCTTTCCAGCACTACAGTTGTTGCCCTTCTCTTATGTTATGTGCCCCTTGTTTACTCTCGACCGGTGGCTTTCTTCAGCACCAACCCAGAAAATATTTGTCTTTCCATGTACCACCTTTATGCTGATATGAACACATACCTATCTACCTGTATAAATATTATCAAATGAATTTTGTTGAATCCCACACCTTTTTAAGAGTCCAACTATTTAGTGGCATAGTAAAGTGTATTGTAGAAAAGTTGTAGCAGAAATCAATAGTCCTACATTTTGTAGTTATCACAGATTGTGATCAAGTGAGTGATGTTTGCATTGGTCATTAATAGTTAAAGAGCTTTTTAAACTGTACTTTTATAGACATTTATGAATGATGCTTGACACAAACCCATTACAGACTCATTACATGTAAACTGTTCTGTTGAAGGCTCAATGGTGGTACCTCTGAGCTCCTTTACTTCGTCCACTTCATTGCTGAGGAGTTTCCTTAAGCATTTGATGTATTCAGATTGCCTGCAATTTCACCACCGGATGGCAGCAAAAACTACACACTGCACCTTTAATAGTGTTTTGCTCCTTTTATGATTCTATGTTTTGCTGTTTGTGTTCGTTACATAAAGTGTCTGATGTGCGTCTTTAACATCAATCGTTGCCCGTTCTTTAATATAGTCTTGACTCAAGGAAACACTTCAAGTGTACCTTGGAGGGCGACAAGTGACAGGAGTATTTTTAATGTAAACTTCACAACACATCGCAGACAGAGCGTTTCCACTGTGAAGTATGTGTTTATGATGTGAGAGCTGGGCCTGTTTATCTCTGCTGTATTATAGACAGTAACAGTGAGAAAAGAACTTCAGAAATTCTCTCTGTTCCTTTCTGAGGAATAAAATACCGTTGTCAGAGAAAATTCCCTAGAGACAAATTACCCGTCAAGAGGAAGTCAGCAAAGCCACCTCATATTAGCCAATAACTCTCTACAAATCCCCTGATGACGCGTCTGAGGCCTGGCCTTGTGTAAACTGACAACAGGTTTTACTACAGCATTTATATGTGACAAAACTAACTTACAGCACACACTTAGGTGCAGGTAAAGTGACGCACTGAGGCTAGTCTGTGTTACACTTCAGGCCTGGTACTTCATGGTCTACAGTATTAATGTGCTCTCTTTCCTCACGATACTAAGCTACAGTTCTAGGCCTAAATATAATATTCATAATATATTTCTACGTTTTCTTCCTTCCCGACACCACAACTCATCACTGTTCCCCTCCCCCATCGAGAGACCCTTAATGATGCAGATTCAATAACTTATCCTGGATTTAAAGCATGAGTAATGGATTTCATGAGCCACACAAGTACAGCAGCGGCGTCGAGCAGCTCAAAGCAGATTCAACGCAAAGGAGGCAGACGGGGGGAAAAAAGAACTGTGCAAAAGTCTTCAAAAGCATCCAGATTCTGGTCTCAAATACAGACAATATGAACACTGTTAACACATATGATCCAACAGTTTCACCAACTACACAGATGGGAATGTGAATTTTTCAGTCTGGTTTTGGGATTGATCTGTCCTGACTCTTTAAATGTCATCTCTACATCTTAAATACCAGTTTTAGAGTAGCCATATTGTTGAATTTTCTCTTTGTGGGTGAAGTCTTACTAAAAAGTTACTAAGATTACTTAATTACACATAGAAACAATCTTTTTAAGCCATAAGACTGTATCTGGTGTGTGTTTTTCTTTTACTGGAATGAGAATATAAGCTATAATCACCTTACTTCTCACTCATACAGTCAGAACATGAAGTGCCCGCCTTGATTTACAGTGTGTTGGAGGTTGGACGTGCACACAGTGGTCCACGGATGCTTTTTTTGTACACGTCAGATTTATTAAGCGCCAAAGACAAAGGATTTTAATAATAAACTCATGTATCTAAGAAAACATTGCTACAGAATCTCACACTCGAGTGGAATTTGTCACTGTTGTCGCTGCTCGCTGGTAAAGTACTTGACTAGGCTTAAGTTTGTGTGAGACAATTGAGAAAACATGCCGCCGCCACAGCATCTGAAAAACATGACATGCAGAGTGTGCCCTGTGGGTTGAACTTGGACTCAACATGCACAGCTGAGATAAAACACAAAAGTGCCAGTCCGCCGCTGCTGCACAACAATAATAAAATGGAATCTCACACTCGGAGGGCGCTCTGAATGTGAAGTACTCCACACTTGTACTGCTTTAATCTCGCCTGTCAGCCTCGTGTGTTCCTCCTCTGGGCCAAGTCAGCGCACAATACCCACGATGCACCGCGAGAAAATATGTGAAGACAAGCAATCAAAGTATTCTATGAATTCAGAGCGTTTCATGGGAGATTACGGGCTCTTGACTATGCCTGCATCTGCTTCATATCTGTAATTATTATGAGTTGTTATGTTACTTTTCTGATGCTTTGTCTGAAAAGACGAAAACTTGAACCGTAATGAAGAGAGTGAAAAGTGTACTGACAGTAAACCTATGGGCTTTAGACAAATGCCACTGAAAATACATCTGATGGATATATCTTTGTTACATTTCCAAATGTACAGATTATATTTAAAACCCTATGCACAGGTTGTATCAAGGGTCACGCTTAAAACACACTAAAAAGAACAACCATCCACAATTCACTAGGAGCAGTTTGAATGAATCTACTGTATACATCACTTTGGACAGTGGGAAGAAAACACAAGGCTGGGGGCGAACCCACTGTAGCTTGAAGAGGACAAAGAGGACAGAGAGGACAGAGACGGAAGAGCTGGATAAAATAGAAACAGATCACTTCACTATCCGTGTGAAGGAGGAAGTTTTTGGCTAATGCAGCTTCAAACTAACACTTTTATGTAAATACAGATTATACTTTAGTGCCGCAGCAGATCCACTGCATTAATAATAAAAAACATTTCACAGTAATTACTGCGGGTTTAAAAAGACTGGACTTTTAATTAGTTGTTAATGCTTATTTGATCAGTTTAAAAGATAATTCAGTGATTCAAAATTAAATTTGGTTTTATTACATAATGAAGTTGACACGGTTAGTTATTACATAATGCATGTAATCATTTTTTATTACATTTTTATGGTTTATTGATACGAAAAAAGGGGCACTTTTTAAAGACAAAGTGCACATGGTTGGACAGATACTCAGGACACATCTCATTAAAACTACACCTACCATAAAGGTTACTGTCCTGTGTGAGTTTTAACACAGTATTTGTCTCTTTTAGTCTTTCAGTGGGTATATGGCCTGAATAATTGCGCTCACTTTAATTGAACACAGGGTAGGTTGGGGTTGTGGATGGGACATGAACCTAGGACTTTGCTTCAGGAGATTGAGATTCACTTCATTTTCACTTCAGCCACAGAAGAAAGAAGATAGCGATTAGTCCAGGACAGAACTGTGGATGACGTCTGGGACAAGCTTTAAATAATAAACCAAATGTAACCTATAAATAATACAGTAAGTACTATCTTACACTGTAATGATAAGAATTTGTTAAATGTAGTTCATACTGGGATTTTTTTCTTCTTTGTCCATTAAGGGTATGTTTACGTCAATGTTGGTCAGTTATAACTCAAAAGAAAGAAATAATTCGATTTGTGGAAAGGCCCAGAGTTATAAATAATGCCTGATGCTGTTATGCTGTATTCTCCCATTTTTCACAGTACACCAGAACCATCGAGATTATAGTACAGTAGAGTTCAGTGCGAGGCTTAGTATGTCTTATGAATGCTCAGTGATATATTTAATCTCGAAATGTTATGTTTTTTGCTTCAAGACATGCACCCCCTCAACAGCTTTACACTGATATTTAAAAAAAAGAAATAAATATGTCCGCCCTGTTGTCAGTGTTGTATAAAATTGGTATTGGACATTTCCAGATCGCTGTGGAGCGGGTTGCTGTAGCCTACGTGCTGTTTGAAATTGCATGTTTAGGTTTGTGTGTGTGTTCAGGTATAGCGTGTAGAAATATATATAAAGCAGCATCACAAACAGTTATTTACACCCCTGTGAAGCACGATGATGGAAAATTGTACTTCCCCTCTGACGCCCACATCTTCAAAACAGGAACAGGTCGATATCAATATAAAAATTTCACACTGTGTTCAGCCCTCACACACACACACACACACACACACATACATCACAACAAGTGCCCCAGGCTGAGATGATATACAGAGGTACCATGTTCTACCACTTCATATTGAGATGTCTTACAGTGAAGATGGGATAAAGACTTCCCATTAGTCTCCTATATACCAAGTACCACACTGGAAACAAGATTTCCCTCTTATAATAATGATTAGAAATCTCAATGTGATTTTCTTCTCAGATCTGTTAACGACTCCCACACATCAACACTGATTCATTTTGTCAGTTTGGGGTTTATTTATTCATCTTATTTCTGTCTAATTACACTCTAAGGACATTCTATACTACATGTCAAATAAATAATGTTAATATTTAAATATGTATCAAAAAGCTGGGTCCCTTTGGTGCTTTTCAGTTCAGGGATGACCCAAAAGAAAAAAAAAAACTGAAGCTCTCAAAACAGATAAAACAGATAAAAAAGCCTTTATTATAACATGGCTATTTCATTAAAAACATGCCATTTTGGCCTTAAGGGCTTCGTCGGGGAGAGGACAAAATGGCTGACAGAGTGGCTTCCTATATGGCTTTTGAAATAAGTCACAAGGACAAAAGAGGCAGGCATCCGGTCCCATGTGAGTGGCGTTCAGAAACCACAGAAACAGGTGAAGTCGCACTAAACACAGACTGAGATTAACAGGAATAAACACGAACTACGCGAAGAAGTGTGAAGTCTACAGTTATTTTAAAATCATTGTCACAGGGAGCGTTATTTTAATATCTGTGTAATACCAACAATAAAAAGCCTTTCTGAGCAAAAAGACCATTCACTGTAAATGTTTATAAAACTCACTGTACTTTATTTGTCGTTGCAGATTGGTCTGTGGACTGTGTTTCTTAACCTGCCCCAGATCGGGTTAGTCTTTATCTTAGGTCGGGTTTGGGTGGTGAATGGGGCCAAAAAAAAAACCAAGGACTTTCCCAATGTACAGGTCAATTCATGTCCCAACACCACAGTTACATGTGGCTCAAGTCTGGAGTCAATTTTTGTTTAGTTTTTTCAAAAGGTCAAGTTTAGTGATTCGTGAATGTTGTTCATTTTTTGGGTATTTATTGCAGTTTTTCTGAATATTACACAAAGCCAATATTCTTGCTTTGCCATGTCATAAGTTATTTAATGTAATATGAGCAAATAAAAATGAAAAAGTAAAAGATACAGTATTATACACATGCCTTTTTGACTGTTGAAGAGAAAAACTGACGTCAAAGACTTAAGAGATAGTGTTTCATTATGTCAAAAGTAAACTTCATTTCATCCGATACAAACCTATTTCCTGAAACCAGCCTCTGAAACTCAAACACCTGATGACTTTTACTTCATAAAGCGTTATTCGAGAAAACTGCAATTAAATCTATGCACTCAATCAAACAACGCTTATGGGAATGTAATTATATTCATACAATACTAATCAAAGTTTGGACATGATTGTTGTTTTGCTGTTACACTCATTTCTATCAGTGAGTTTACTAAATCACCAAACGATGAAGGCCACTGAAAAGGGCTTTGTGTGTTCACCAGAGCAACACAAAGGCTTCATATTCTAACCTCCATTACAGACCCTTGTGATTGTGAGATTGGTCTGCAGCGGCGATACAATTGCTGTGGAGCGTTTTCTTCAAAGGCTTAGTTTGTGTCCCTTAAATCCTCTAAAGCTGATTTGACCCCACGCCGCCCAAGAAAGACCATCCGCTGTTAACGGCGCTCGGAGCGTGAGTGTTTATGTAAGTATCGAAGGAGAACGTTGACGCAGGGGGATTATGTGAGGCTGAGCAAGCACAGCAACACTCACAAATCAAACGGCAACTCTGTGTGTGTTTGGGCTTTGGGGTCTATTACTTTTGGACCGTTTTCTGTCCAATATGACCAAGAATAAGGACTCCGAGCTGGGCTTTTACCCTCAACAGGTTTAACTAAAAGAAACAGCATCATGTTTAACCATGTTGATACTGCCCGGGATCTTAAGATTGAAAAGCAAATGTTTCTTTTACATTAAAACGATGTTCATTTTGAAAATCATTTGTAGTGGTTTATGGGTTTTGTTTCAACAGGGTTGGGTCAGGTTGGGATGGTGGATGGGACTTCGAAAGCAGGACTTCCGTATTGAAGGCCCATTGGCAGTAAGTAACAGACACAGGTAACAAAGGCTTACCTGTAATTCAATAGCGATGTCTCAGTTCTCTACATTCCTCTCACTTGCGTCCTCTCCTCGCGTCTTAGTCCTGACCAAAAAGGAGACAAAAAAAGGAATCAGGACAGAAGAAAGAGGAGAGACGAGTTCTAGAAACAATGGGACGTCCTTTCCTTTGTTTATGAGGACATAAACACAGCTGGATCTTCACCAAAACCTCACATTAACAACAGAATTCAAATTCAGTGTGTTTTACATTTTAAAAATACATAAATATTCATGATGCGTTTTCATCTTTATGTACACAGTGTTTACAAAAATTATGACTTTGAACATTCACAAGAGAAAAACCCTGTTTCATCAGTAAATATGAAAAGATAATGAAGCAGCAGTGGACAGTATCTCTTCTCAAACATCAACTACTTCCAAAGTCTGTTGTTCATAAATCATACGTGAAAGACACTTGTTGCACATGTCGTTGAACAGAGCACTTTGTGACTGGGTTTAATTCATGTAGGACCCTTCGCTCATGTCTCCTCACGAGGCTCCATCCTCTTCCTCAGAGCAGCGCTAAGAGCTTTGGGACGGAGTAAAGATGGTGCAGAGAATAACTTCAAGTGAGGAGCAAGGCTCCAGAGGAAGATTCAAGAACTGTTCCAGCAAAGTACGTGATATTACAATCATTATTTTTCACACGCTTTCACTTGACTGGAGGCCCATTTGTAGATTCGTTTGCAGATCATTAATTTAAAAACTCTTACTGACTTAACTGGTTAAACAAAGGTTAAATAAAATAGGACAAAATGAAGTTTGGTATTAGTCTGGTCCCTGTGGAGTCAAGTTGGATTTAAAGAGGGAAGAACCTACAAAATACAGGAAAAAACTGCCCCTGGCATCAGAGAAAGGCAGAGTGACAACTGGACAAGCTCCAGTTTAAGGCACTGCACAAAAGGCCGTCCTGTGTTGGATGAATGTTTCATATTCACCAGAAATAGCTAGAAATAGCTGTGAAGGGAAGGGATTGCAGACTTATTTCATGGAGAGAATGGGTATGTCTGCCTGTGAAAAAAATATGAGTTGTATGTTTTGGTTGAAAAATTATAAACTATGTGAATTTGCTGTTATTATTTTTATTTTATAAACCCTAGAGCTGTTGTAATGGAGTTGCAACCCCAGAGGTTTACAAAGCAATTGCCGAGGGCCACAAGTTTGAAGGGGGCTCCAGAGAGGACTGACCACCTGGACTTTTACAATATTCAATGTGGACAAAGATAATTTGACTTTCTATTGAAAAATGTTCCTTCTGCCTGGGATCTAGAGTCTCAAACCTCTGTACAGACCCCTGTCCCGCTGTGTTTTTTGCAGCTGATACACATCACAAAGTATAACCAGCTGCTGCCTAATTATAGCCTCTTTGTTAAATAGTCTTGCACCTGTAAAATAAGTATATTACCATTCAGTAAATGCTCCATAAATACGATGTTTTTAAAAGATATGGTGGAAAATATGGTGTATTTAAGTGAAACAAATGGCTCACAGAAGTTTACTGCCAAATAACAGTCTTTACTGTCACCTCCCGCTTGCTTATGAATCTGTTATCACAAGAGGAACAAGTGCCGAGCTGTTCATTGTTATGTATTCCATGGCTTCTGACAACTTTCATCAAAGTGCTTGAGTGTGTGATGTATTCACTTGTGAGATTGGCTGTCCTCTTATCTCAGCCCCGCTTTGCTCCTCTTCCTCCGCCCGCATCTTAGCACAGAATCACCGATGACTGTCAATGAACCGGCGCCTAACTCTGACTCTGCCCTGACGCTTCAAACCCTTCCAGTTTTTCCACAGCGAGAAGAGAGGTGACGGTCTGATGATGATTTGTCTCTTTTTATTCAGTGTAATCACACAACGCTGCTGCAGATGGATCTAAGCTCAAAGGTGATGAGTCACAGCAGTTTCCTCCACACCTCCTCGAGCCCCGTGAAAAATTATCATCGTCCCAATTCACAGACTCCACAGCGAGCCGCACAGGGATAGGACGCAGAGGCAACGAGGAGAGCCAGGGTGATTGTTAGAGAGCACACACAGGGAAAACTAAATTAGCATAAACACAGCAAAGTCTGATTTCATGCTGCCCACAACTTGTGTTAAATGCTTGGTGCACTAAATTATCACTGAGCTGATGAAGTCCAGTGAGAATTAACTGTGCACATAATTTGGTTTCATGTCGCTCACTCACAATAGCCTCCTCAATGAGCAGTTATGGCAAATGTTCAAGAGACTATTTAGTGAATGTGGCTCTATTGGACACTTTAGTATAACCCACTTATTCCCTACAGTAGAGAGCTGTCAGTACTCTTCCAGTTCGCAGAAGCAGACAGGAGTAACGCCACAGAGACTAAATATGTTCTGCTGGAAATGAGAAAAACTGATTTGAGACAGATGTACTGACAGGTGACATGAAGAATTGAAGGTTGCAAAGAGTCTTATTTAAACATATTTTCCAAAAAAGAAGTAGAGAAAATTCTGTGTCTGCCACAAACAACCTGAATGTGTTTTAAGTGACACACACAAGTACAAAATGTTGCAGGACATTTTTGAATTCTATAGATTTATTGGCTTTATTTATTGCAGCTCATACTTGCCTTTTGCTTTTGCAATTATTTACATTTCTGCTTAGTTCTTTGCAAGTTGTCCCTATGTCCCACTCCTTCCTGATTCCAGCCCCTGTTGGACGTCCCAGAGGTGATTAGACCTTAGCTGTGCCTCATCTGTGATCCTGTCCCGACCCACCCCACTTATTAACTGTTCCTGCTGAGATGATCACATCTACTGCAGGGCCGGTCCATCCTCAGAGTGGATCCTTCTTCTGTGGTTCTCCCTGAGGTTTCTCTGTGTTTTTTGAGTGTTCCTCTCCCTGATGGAGGCTCTAAAGACAGGGGGTGTTGTCTAGTACGGCCTTTTTGCATATTTACTGTCTTCTCCGTCTTTGCTTTCCAGCCAATCTTCACCAGACTGTTTCGTCAGTCAGATGGTGATTTTGCAGTCGAGTTTCTGTGATTTCTGAAAACCTCTTTACTTACCCTTGTCCCCTAAGTTTCCAGCTCCAGTTGAGTCTCTCCTGCTCCAAATCCTGCCTGCTCCTCACCGCTCCAGTGCTCACCTCATCAACTCCTCTGAGCACTGCTTAAGAAAATACTCAGTCCCAGCCTTGTGTCTACTTTTGGGTCCTCACTCATAGAGCCGTAACACATCCCTCACTTTTCTTTCTGGAAATAAATTGTGGGTCTCATTAGAAAAGTCTCGTGTTATTGACTTGGGAATAATCCAATCAAAAGCTTGCACAACATAAGCCTGAAGAAGTCATTTAAATGTTATTATGTCGTCACACTTTTGATGTTTTAAAGCTAATGGTAAAAAAGATGGTGTAATGTGTAGAATCTTGTGAGAAAAAAACTCAAATTCATTCTTAAAGCCTCCATCTTTTTAATCCTCACTTCTCATAGAGGTGTCTCAGTGCATTTCTTTCCCCCGGCGTCCTCACCTGGCACACAGCCCAGCTTCCATCACGGCTCCAACAAACATATTAGAGACACCACTTTGACAAGACGCTACAAATCTGTCACAGCACATGAGTCAGGGCAGTTTTTTTTCTTTTTTAAGGGAGTATTCTGCTGAAACAGGTAAGTCTAATCCTCCACTGACGCTCTGCTTTGGTTCCAGACAGACGACACACAAATAGAAGATGATAGAGTAAATGTATTGGTGCAGTCCTCTCTGTTTGATAGCCATTAAACTGCACCTAAAGACTTAAAACATCTTCCTTCATCTGGTAAATCCCACTAATACATAATAGAAGCCAACAGGTAATCCAGCGAGGTCTTTTGGTGAGGATTTACTGAAGAGAAAATTGGACAAGTGGCCGAGCTGTTTTTGATATTTACAAAAAAGGGACGACGACGAGAGCTGTTACTCCTCTTTGAATAAGTTTTTAAAGAGCAGTGATTAGAAGGGATTGTAGAGCAGGACTCTGAGCAGAAGTGTTACAGTCTTCCTTCTAACTCAAGTAAAAATGTTCTTTACTATCAATCAATCAATCAATCAATCAAGTTTAGTTATATAGGACATTTTATACAATTTAATGCAACTCAAGGTGCTGCACAACATAAAATTATTAAACACAATATTATACAGTTTAAAAACAGTGGTGGCTTTGTTCCAATGTATATTACTCTTTAAAATGTAAATAAATAAATAAATAAATAAATAAAGGTTGCTATAATGAACTGGTTGTTGCCCAGTGTTACCAGGCCGCCAGCAGAGTCAGATTTAACCTGACAGAGGGATTAAACAGAGGTGTTGATGACCCCATTTATGTTTATTATTAATAGAGACTGTGGCAGGTTTGCATTACGTGGTATTTCTCCTGGATCATCCTCAGCTACACTGCATATATATATATGTACACGTCTCCTCGTTATGTATTTCTGGATCTATTTCATATCACTGTGTCGCCACGTGCCTCCAAAGCAGGTTTTTTTTTTTTTTTTTTTTATAGAAGTGGGTGATTGGCAGCTATTTGATTCCTCTGACGCAAAAACTGGAACCAATCAGATGGCTGGCGGCTGTTGTGGTGATTTTATGGCTCTACGCTTTCTGTTTTTGGCTCAGGCGGATCACATCAGGAGAATGGCTGTGGGAAAATGCCCAATTTTAGCTCAATGGAATAGGGTTGCAATACCCAGTATAATATGGCTATGAATCTCAGAGTCACTCTCAGAGGGCTGCAGCCACGCATCAGTCAAACCAAAACTCACACGCACCATTACACTCAAAGTCTATTCATTTTCTCACTTTATATGGATGTAGATTATTTCAAATATGGGATAAAACAAAAACAATACAAATTTAGACGAGGTTATAGGTGCAATGCTAAAGATCCTAAGAATTGAACAAATGCTGACAAAAACTACACACTGCACCTTTAACATGTTCAATACTTTTTCCAACACTTTACTTTCTTTAAGTTAGAGCCGTTCCCAATCGAAGCTCACTTTTGTCAGATGGGTCAGATGTGTAGCTCAGTTGGACACAGTTAAAGTAGCATTAGCGACGGCCCATTATTCTTTTAGGGCATCAGACTGTAACTGAGGCCAAACCAATTCTACAAAGTGTCCCAGACAGTCCAACAGAGAGGAAAAGCTCTGCGTGACAATGGATTTGGAACTCAATTGTTTTGGAAAAGTGTGTTCAGATATCGACAGAAGTGAGAGCCCACCTTTGTCAGACCCTCCTTTTGTTTTCATTTAACAAACTTCAACACTGATTTACAAGTACTTTACTCACTTCAGAGTTTGGTTACTTTCTTTTCAACGTAGCGCTGTTTGGGCATATTTAATTGTAACTGAAGATGATGATGAAATGTGAATAGTGCTTTGCTGAAGTTAAGAGGCACAAATACAGTCTCAAGTTTCAATAAAGGACTCTTGATAATGAGATAATCAGGACTGAAATATGTGTTCTCAAACTCAGTTAAAGGACATTTAGTTTTAAGTACTTGAACTCAATCTGGGAAAAGCATTATTGAGACGCTCCAAGGTTTTGACACAGACCATGTCCACACTAATGTGGTTTTAAGCTGAATTTAATTTACACTTAGCATCTATACTACCTGGGGTATAGAATCTAAAGGTAAAACTTGGCTGCACATCACTGTTACATGGGATTGTCATTGTGTGAACTCAAAAATGAAAAGTCAGCCACTGCCACAACAATACAGTATAATAACACAGTATTCACAACCTGTTCAAATAAAATGAGAAACAGTATGCATTCAATTGTCAAATCATTTCCTTATTTTGCTTAATGTAATGTAGTAAAAATAGCCCTTCTCAGCTGCATCATCTGTGGTGTCTGACTTTCACACAGGCTTTTATGTGCTTTAGACAATTCTTTTTAATATTTTAGCTAAAGATGTCATAGATGTTGGTAATTACTGTATATGCTTTATGCAAACAGATAAATACGACATCTGTATTCAAATCCTTAGTCAACACAGACAGTTTTTCCATTTGACAGAACTATAAATCCAAGAAGCTTGTGTCGTATCGTCCACTGTGATTGGCTGTTCACTCATTTAGGGAGGTTTTATTCCCTGAGAAATGAAAGTTGTTATACTGACCATTATTACATCACTTTACATGACATATTTATCTGATTATTCCTCGTGTTGCTCAAGTTACTCATGTTATTTGTGTTGTTGTTTCCAGGGCAGAGGCAGGGCATACTGTCAGTCGTCCTTCCTATTGTCCTGATTCTGTATGTAACCATTATTCTGTACAAACCCATTCATTTCAAGTGCTCTTTCTTCTGCTTCAGCTTTAACCACAGCCACCTCCTGAACGCCACATTCAGGGCCACAGTGAACAAACGCCGCCTCTATTCTCCTCGTCCACCTGCTGTTTCCATCTAAACCACTGCACTCTTTTGAGCCTTTTGTCGTTCACCTTCCTCTGAGTGCCATTAAACGCTGCATAACCGATAAGAAGACGTTTTAGTTTTATAATACGGCAGATAAGAGGCCGTCGCAGGCTTTTTAAATACAGGCCTTATCGACTTGCCTTTATGGCTAGTGCTTATCAATGATTCCTTTTCCAGACATTTGAGGGGATTAGGCCAGATTTGCGTCGAGATTAGGTCTCTTCTGGAATTCTACCCTTTACATTATCACATCATGGAGAATATGATAATACTAACAGAGCTGACATGCGTGTGTGCGGGAATGTTTGATGTGCAGTTAAACTTAGTTGACCCAAGAATGAGAACTATAAAGTAAAAGACAATTAATTTACTCAGAAACCCTTCAAGCAAAGTGAATGAATACGGTTAAAAATAGCAGAGAAGCTTCATTTTAATCCAGAACATCACAGTAGTTCTGCTTCTTCTCTCACATCCTTATATAACCACTCTGAGAAGTGCATTCTCAGCCACTGCTCCTCTTGCTTCAGAGACAAGGACATTTCACCTGGAACTGTGGGCACATTGACAAATGGGTTGGGTTTGTGTTCCTTCGTAGACTGTGGGCCTATTCATTTTCTCAGTTGATGGGTGGTACAGTAAAAAAAATAAATAAAAAAATAAATAAAAAAGGCAATTTTGTGGGTGTCTCCAAACAGCATACTGTACTAATGCTTTGGGACTTTTTGTTGACACATAACTTTTGTTGCACGTCACTGTTTAAACTTTCTTTGGGTTACGATTATGAAATGAGGCTTTAGTGAATGTGTAAAGGGAGTTATTTACAGGCATATTCACTAAAACTACTGAAACTATGGGGTGTATGGTGCCAGAGTGATTAGCACTCATGCCTCACAGCAAGAAGGTCATCCTCCACATGTTACCGAGGGTTAATTGGTGACTCTAAAGTGCCCCTAGTGGATGAATGTGAGAGACGAATGGCTGTCTATCAATGTCTGTGTCTAAATGTCGACTGCAACTAAGCAGAAGGAGAGGAAGGGGCACAGCACAAACACTGCAGCTCCTTATGGTAAATGTTTAATACGTCTAATACACACAAGTCAAACTATGTTTTATGTGGTAATTGATTTTTGGGCGACATTCACATTAACCGGAGACAATAGGGAAGAATGTAAAAAAGGGACAAAACTAACAGGAGCAAAAAAATAGAGACGTAAAATGAGGGGGGTTAAAAGGAAAAAAATGTAAGTGAATTCACAAAATGATGGAAAAAAGGGACATAAAAGGAGAAATTTCATGTTAAAAACAAACTGATGTGACAAACACTAAAAAGAACAAGAAACCTTACAATTCACTCACTGTATGTATTGTCACTGTAAGGATTATTTACTCTTCCAGTCCATCACTACTTTGAGCTTCACCCCTGGTCTAATAAATATCATGTCTTGAACAAACTTGGTAAAAAAAAAGAAATATATTCCTAAAGCGGTAATGTTAAAGAAGACTTTCCTCCACAGTTTTTGTCACATGAAACTCAATGAGGCGAACACCACGTCACATTTGTACAAGTCACACAGTGTGACTTGAATCTACCACTAGCAGCAGAATGACGCATGTCCCACAGAGCAATTAGACAGGCTCAGTGTGTCACAGGCCACCATTCAACCAGTCCACTCCAGCAGCGTTCACGGGATTACATTCAAAGACAGTATCAAATGTTTGTTTACACAGCAATCAAGATAAGAGCTCTACGAGGAAAGTATTCTATGGTTATTTAATCTCAGGTCGTCGTGTGATTCTCTACAATCTCCAAACTGTCTGACACTGACAGAGACTTGTCACTGGCCAATCTTTGCTCACACAACCGTGAGATCGATCACCTTTGATCTGTGCAACGTATGAACACCAATTAAAGCCTCGACATGGGACCTTACAGAGAGGAGGTGGGGGGCAAAAATCACAGAGTGGGGCAGCGCATAATGGAGACTGGAATACTGAGCTTGACTCTGTATTAGTGCTACTTATTTTTATCATTATTACTGTTTTTAATTCAATTTGTGTTGGTATACGTATGTGGTATGTGTGTTTTTTTGTGTAATTCCATGTTTTCTATCACTGCACTGATCTTGTTTAGGGATAGTTCTGTTTTTTTTATCGTGAAAAACTCAAAATAAAAAATTAAAGTTAATGCAACTAAATGTGGAGGGTCTGACTCACTGTAATTACTGTTAGAAGTATTTTATGACGGTCTTTTTGGAGCCATCCTTCACTTCAGATCCCTTGGTCCACTATTTCTCTGTCAATGAACAAATGACTCTTCTTCAGTTCTGCCAGAGCTAGACCTTAACAGTTCTTTCAGGCTGCACCCCTTTCATTTAACATAATATTTCTGCACTGACACCTTAATTTAACCTGGCATTTTAATCAATATTATTAACTGAGAATAACTGGACTGTCTTGGCTGTGACATTGTTCAATTACAATAAGTCATTTTAGAAATGGTCCATTTTGATTCACTGCTCTACTTATGAACGCGTTTATTCTTGGGCAGTTTTAAGCACAGCCTTTATTCAAACTGATGGCTTTTTAACAATAACTAATGGCCACATCAATATCTTACATGACGCATTACAAAATCTCACAGAGTTGGACGTCTGACAAAAAACAAACAGGACTGTAGATTACCTCTGGGCCTGAGAGGGAAAACAAGGACATTTAAAAGTGGACAGACTTACAGTGCGATTGGTTTCCGCTCGAAAGCATATACAGACAGACAGTGGAATCAGTCAGATGTGAAAAGCCAATCACACAAGTCACCGAAGCCTGTGGCCTGTACACATGATCAATACAGAGGTCAAACCAAACAGGACACCTAAAAGAGCTTTACAAGTGACCACACAACTGACACCAATCATTAGGACGCAATTGGATTAGTTCTGGAAAAAGAAACGTGTCGAACAAAGGTGGACGCTGTCGCTCAATAAAGAAAAGTAATGACAGAAAAAGACAAATTGATGCATTGTAATGGAATTGGGATTCTCACGTTGGATCTTTGGTCATTCCCTCTTTTTAAAATCATCTATTTGCAGTAAGTCTGGATACATTTGTGCACAGACTAAAACACTAAGGACTGTTCTGCCTCAGCCTCTCAGACTCTTCTAGACAAGGACAATGTCACTGATAACATCAGAATTAATGCAAAATGTCTCTATTTCTCAGAGTTACCAACTGGTTTAATGTATGTGTGTAGCATTAATAAAGCTGTTATGCCATAATTTTCACAGAACTTGCCCACGTTACCTGCTGACATTGACCAGAACAAGGCATGGATGTCTCAATACTGTTTTTTCAGAACAAATACAAGCAGGAGTGTCACATACAGCCTTATTTGATCTGAAGTGGGCCGGACCAGTTAAATAGTAGCATAAAAACCTATAAATAATGATAACTTCAACTATTTTTTCTTTGTTTTATAATGTCAGTGCTCTAATTAACTGCAATTGAAAAAGGCTTATGTTGGCAAACAACTTCAATGTGTATGCTCTCACCTGCAAACTCACCCTCACAATATGGCTTTCATGCTAATGCTATTTGACTGTTTGACTTTTGTGCTGCATCACTGACTTCTTGGCCATGAGAAAAACAAAAAAGACTCCTCAAACCCTCAAGACCTGCCAGCCATTCCTTTATCTTCTATCTTCTTAGTTTTCCCTGTAAGCTTTTGTATGTTTTAGCCGAATATTGCTAAATTACACTGTTGCTTATAATGACTAATTGATAGAAAAATATAGAACAATGTAAATTAAATATTAGAGGGGTCAGAGCTGGGAGAGAACCAGGCAGCATTAAAGAGGAGTTATTTACCCTGCTTCAGCCCAAGGAACCGAACTGGACTTTAGTTGCTGTTAACAAAAGGCCTGTTAACACTAGAAGCCAACAACAAAACAGTACAGCATTCAGGTCTGTTGATATTTTCTCCAACTTCAAAATTTCGTAGAGATAAAAGCAAAAAAAAAGTTACCATAAAACTCTCAAAACTTTCTGCTGCCGATCATCTTTTTAGCTGACTTTATAAAAGCGGGAGAGCTCAGAAGGAAGTAAGGCTGATATTTCAAGTTTAAATAAGAAAAGACAGATTTTGACAGAGAACATAAGAGAAATACAGAGATGTAACCTGTGAGCTTTATTGGCCTCAGTGTCCACAGCCTGCAGCGTCATAAAGAAAAAAGTAAAACATGATTCCAGAGCTTTTTACACTGACAGAATTTTTCATTGAGCACAACTTCACTTAATACTGTTGTACATCTGATCTGATTTTTAGACAGGTTGCCAAAGACTAGAGTTGTTTCATTCTTAGCTATAATAAATAATTCAGACTTATTTTCAGGCTCATAGCAGCTAAAGTTTTGAACCAAGTAATGTACAACTGCTGCTACTTTATGACCAAAGCTGCTTTAAAAGACTGCTTCTTATATTTTAGCATCAAACCAAAGCTGTCTCACATTTTTCTCTTTAAGTGTTGCATCATCTTTTTCACTTTGCTTCCCTTTTCTCCTTTTCTTTTTTTTTCTTTCTTCTTTTGTCTCTATGTATAAGCAGACGTAGCCAGAGCTGGAATAAATACTTTCCCAGTTGTATTTTTCGCCACCATTGATTCAGTTTATAATCTGTGTAGAGTAGACCAGTAGCCAATGGGAGCATCCCTTATTCGAATGGGAGCAGACCCATCTGTGTGTGATCATGTGATTGGCCAAAATCGTCATGCACTAAACATTTTCATGATTTCAAATCTTTGTAAATCAAGCCTACATCAGTGGTTCCCAATCTAAGACTAAAACTAAAAGTGATAATCATAGCTGCAATTTTTTTTAATGCAGCCCCATTATCCTCCATCACAGAGAGCCCATTTTGATCATAATCCATTTTATTTTGTCCAAATACAACCACAACTACTTGGGGCTATTAAAGTCCAGCTAAAATAGGTTAAAATCTATTAATGTCAAACTGAAACCATTTAGACTCTGTTTAAGTCCAACTAAAATCAATAAAACACTTAAACACCGTAAAGCTTGTTAAAATCAAACTAAAACTGCCCTAGACCTGTTTAAGTCCAACAAGAAACACTTAAACTGTATTTAAATTGAACTCAACTCCCTGGTAGGTGGTACTTGGAGAAACAAATATATTATAAGATGGTGCTTGGTGAGTAAAAGTTTGAGAATCACTGCTTTAGATCAGAAAAAGTAACTTGCTGCACATTTGGTTCAGTTCTGGGCATTAGGAATCTAATAAACTGGATGATAATATGTGAGTGTTTTAACAAGCCACATTTATTATCATGATAATAGTCAAAGTGTCTGATGAACTTTGTAAAATCCCGCTCTGCACTCCCACAGGCTGCCACTTAAACACTGCAGGTGGTAAACAGTCTCCCAAAAGGATGGCCAATGCTATTTTGATAAATGGCTAGAAGCTGCCGGCAGTTTGAGATCCATTGTTGCAAGAAACCGTCTCAGTTTCCATATTAAAGCCATTAATCAACGGTCCGCATTGTACTTTTATGCGTGAACTTTTTACATTCACATCGGCTCATGAGCAAGAGGCTGCTCACAAAGACGAGAGAGAAGCTCTGAGCGTGTGTTTGAAACGTCCGTGTAGTGATCACACACTCGTGGGCCTTCAGGTTTTAATTACATGCTTCCACAGACAGGCCGGAAACGCCACTTGTAATCAGAGTGGATGCACACAGACAAATAGACGGCTGCCCACGCACTGTCACCACAACTTTACTGAGACAGAAGCTCCAACAGAAGAGCCGGGGCAGGTAGGTGTCTAAGCGTAGGCCTAAAGCAGGGTTTTTACATAAAAGCATTTAAGTTTGAATTATATGTCATTAAATGCTGTTTACTTCCTTTAAACATGATTTTGCAGACGTCAGGAAAATGCCAGAAGGTACTACTGTGGCCTAAACTAGACAACAGCATGAAGACAGAGATAAACTGCGTCATTCTACTGTGGACTGGGGTAAAGAAAGAAGAAAGAATGTCAAATATCATCAGAGAAAACTCATGAACTATACTGAGTCTGAATATCAAGCCACTTTCTCATACATTACATTTAGATGACAGCAGCTAATACAAGTCACTGATTACTTAGGACCTTGACTGGACTTCTACAAAATGCATGATTTTTTTGTTCTTTTTCTACATATTACTTCTTCTAAAGTAGAAATGGAGTATATAGTCAAAGTGCACATCCAGTAGCTGTACACATGCACACATGCGATCTGAAAAATAAGAATGACAGCACAAATTATTTCACTGAGCACATTTGCTATACTAATAATCTATGCAAAGTCAATATTCAAAAGTTTATTTTATAAAAGCCTAAGAGGCAAATTATGCTAACATCAGCTGAATTAAACAGATTAAAGTGGCACTACCCAATTTTCTTTTTGCCGTCCATAAGCAGCCGACGGACCTTTCTTGCTTTTCTTTCATTAAAATATAAAAATTACAAAAAAAAGACCACACAATACTAATAAGTTACACCAAACTGCAGTAACTCACAGTAAAATTTTAGCTCCAACTTTACCGTCTGACTCTGCGATATTGAATTGACAAAATTTAAAGTTTCCCATTGCCTCCCTTTTCTCAATATTTTCCTTGTTAGCTGCTTCTCTGTAAAAACACGTATACACTTTCTCCGTTTAATCAGCAACCAATGGAAGTGATCCTTTTTCCGTAAGTGAGCTGTGATTGGCCAAATTCCTAATCTGGACTTAAAATTCTCTTGATAATTAATCCTAGATGACATCTTAAGGTGTAATTATTGGAAACACCATTACAGCGGCATTCTTAAGTCATGCACACCTTTGAATAATTACCTATATTTACTAGTCTACCTGTGAGTCTTATCTTTTTGTAGCAAACAAGAGGCGGTAGGAAGCGTGAGGAGGAGAGGGGGAGAAAAAGATGAATAGCTGCTTGGTGTGGATTAATGGCACTGGGAGGAAGAGAAAGCGAGCGCAGAAGCGAGGATGACTGTGGAATCCGTAATCGGCTCTTTGCGCTCTCTAAGCCACTCAAGTGACCGGCTGCCAGAACTACATTCATTCAGAGGCACTTAAGACAAACGGGTCGATGCTGGACTGAGTTACATTTGTTTCTGTGTCCTTGGCAAGAGCAAACATCCTGAAGAACTTAGAGAAGACGTCGGAGGAAAAATCTGTTCAAGATTTATTTGCCTCATGGCGTTTGAGCGGGAGCACGGAGACTTGTAGATGATTTAGAAGAGGATTTGTTTCATCTGTTTGAGATTAAACAGTGATGGTGGCTTTTACTAAAATTCCTGTATAATAATGTTAGTTGTGGAAATAGAAATGAAAGAATGGGTTTATTTTATCTGCTTTTTAAAAGGTGGGTGCGTGGATTTTTGTAGTTCACAGTGGAATAAAACATAACGCATCAGTCAAAACTATGTGTTCAGTTGTCTACTGTTTAAGTGCATCAATACTTCTGAGATAAATACACATTAAACTACATAGAACCCTGTGAAAGGAAGTATTAGTCCAATACACTTCCTGTTCTTGTACAGCGGCCCAGAGAGGACAAACAGAAGGAGTATTATGCGTTGATTTTTTTTGGTTTTATCCTGCATGAAGCTTTCGGGCATTTATGAAAAAATGTGATTTTGTTTATTTTTGTGTGTGTCTTAACTCATTGTCTGACCTATTTCCGCTGTGTTTCTTCATAAACAGCGTGTCCCTATGGAGCCACCGTAGATTCAGAAAGCAAGTCTGTGAGGCGTTGAATTAACTACACACTGCACCTTTAAAAGAAACAAATCAGGAGATATTAGACAAGCAACTTTGGTGATTTACTCCATTTTATTGAAGGCTTTGGAAAAAAGCAACAAGGATCAGTTCTCATGAAAACAATCACAGGATTAACCCCCAAACCTCTTTCTACTAAACGAAGGTGTCAGTTTCATCCTTGATGCAATTAATCTAAAATCCTAGTGATAGAAAAATGAACAGAAAGGATTTGGGAGTTTGAAGGAAAGTAAGGCTGAAAGCATAAGGCTGTAGTTCATCTGCTACTCAACTCTGTCACAGTGTCAAAGGAGCGAGTGTCAGGATCCACCCAAAGAGCCTCTCAATGAGGAAAAATCATCCTTACAGAGACAGGGAAGTGGGGTTCTTCAAGCTCAGTGTATTACTCACTTTAGCGCCCCAGACTGGAGAAGGAGACAGGAGCAAGATCAAACTGATTTTAGAGTCAACATTAGAAACAATCACTCAATCTAATACATTTCATTGTACAACACCTAGACAATATTTACACTGATGTCTTGGGACTCGAGTTAGTGCCACGCAGTTACAGGTAGAAACAGTCAAATCTGTGGCTCCAGAAACAGCACAGAAACGTATTTGGCATGACAAAATAGTGTGACACTGTTGGGTTTGTTTTTTTTCAGCCATAGATAATCTAGTGTCCTCACTCCTGTCTGCTTCTCCGTATACAAGTATCTGGTAGAACTCCATTTACAAAACACTAAATGTCTTCAATGCTTAAATGCCAAAAGAAGAGAACAAACCATATTTTCAGATGTACCTTTAAATTCATGATTCATACCGTGTCTTTTTTTATTCAAGAGCATTTCACTTTTACCAGTACACTTACATTTACACATAGTCCATTTGAAACACTTGTCAGAATAATTACCAAAGCTTTATCACTTAACACTTTTGAATTTGGAGATTAATAGAGCAGCAAAAACTCAGTGATGTCCATTTAAATGAAATGAAATAAAGATGACACTTTAAGCAAAAAAGCAATACCTTTGTCCACCCTCTGCTCTTCTGTAGCTGTGTTAGAGGACGATTTTACAAAACGATGTAAATGTGAAACAGTTTTTGGTTATTAAAGTGCTCCGACACACCAAGTATTAGCAGCAGTAGTATGTATATACATATAAACGTGGTTCAGCACTCGTTAAAAATCACCCTTTATACAGTCGTCCCTCAAAATGAAAACAGTCCTTTCAGTAGTTACTTCAACTTGACCTCTGCTTATGACAAAATTATTCTCTTCTAAAAATGGAAAACACACAAAAAAACTAAAACAAATAAAAAGTATAACATCGTGCAGAATATCATCCGTGCTATATACATACAAAATTACATCTCTTTTCTCTTAAGAATAGTTTTTGTAAACACTGCTTTAGGTCCTTCAGGTTCGGTCATTCCTCAATTTTGCTTCAATCTGTATGTTTTTCCATAAAAATAAGTCTGAGCCTCCTGCTGTGGCACCTGCAGAAAGTGTTTGCATTGATACCTCACCCCTACTCTAATATTCTAGCTATTTCATAAAAGCACAGGAAGAGAAGAAACTAGTCGGACTGAGTGGAAGCTCTAGTGTAGCGATGGTTCTAGGAGTGGATTTAAAAATGTGAAGGTATCTTTACATTTTTTATGCACCGCCATAGAGTCCATCTTGATAAAAAGACACAGAGGAATCAAGATAATAGAGAGAGGGGGTTAGGGGCTGGGATAACAGGTGAGGACAGCAGAATAGGAAGAAGGCTAGGTCTGAATATACAGTAGATAAGGCATTAGCATGGGCAGAGGTTAGCGAGGCTGGGATTACGGGTCCACACACTGGGGCGAGTGTAAGGCCTCAGACAAACTGAGGAGAGGGGGCTTCAGGCAAACGTGAGTGAAGATGTAAAGGATGTGGCTCAGATAACTTGGAGGAACTCCTGCAGCTGTCGGACCAGCTCTGTGTCCACGGTCTCCATCAGTATACTGAAGCCCTGGTCCCCCATCAGGGCCTGCTGCGCCTTCAGCTTCTCATACACGAACTGCTGCAGGGACACGGTGTGCACAGGGTCCTCCAGGGCCAACTGCAGGGGCACAAGAACAGACAGAGACGCCTGAGGACAAGTCAAAAGATGGACTTCTAGGAGCAAACACCCGAGGAGGAATCCCAATAAAAGGTCACTCTGAGATGAGTGAAAAGAACAGGCTTAATAAGCAACTGAAATAAAGTTTCAGATAGGTCATTTTTAATACTTAAAAGAATCAGTTCATTCGAGTCATTTTTTATAATCACTCATTTGTTGCAAAAATCTGTTTATTGCAGATATTGCCGTTTATGAGGGGCTTCCTTTTAACGAGCCATGAATAAATCTGAACTCTGCAGATGCAGCATCATAATAAATGTGCTTTATTTATGTTTTCACAGAACATACAGTGGGATCAGGAGTTGAAAACAACAGGCAGCTTTCTGTAGTTAAATGGCAATGAAAAAGTTCACAAAATAAAGGAAAAAGATATGTCACAGGCAGCAGCTTGTTCTTTAAACAACAAACGGGGCAGAGACAGACTCTGGTCAGATGCTCTAATAAAAGCTTGGCTGCAATAATAAACACAAAGCATTCACTCGATTAAAGATTGTGGGCTTCATAAAACATGCTTGTTAAGAGACATGGACAGCAGCAGAGTGAGTCTGTGCTCTCACGTCATCAAACGCACGGCGGACACGTCATCAGCTCAACGTGTCATCGTCTACACAACAGGTGTGACCTGGAGCTGCCCGAGACAAACAGAGCACTGCTGATGAAGAGCGGTTCTCCTAAATTAATGTGTTATTGATATGATTATGATAAGAAACAAGACAACTAATTACTTGGATCACAAACACGTTAAATTACTTTTTTGGACTGAAGAGTGACCTAAGTACTCTAACATGTTAGTTAATGCGTTACCCTTGACACTGGTAATGTCCACATGATCCTGGCCCACACTTAATGTATGGAACCCAAAAAGGCTTGATATGTGATGTTTTCTGTTTTCTTATTATACATCTGTACAATTATTATAGTTGTATCACATGGACTGGCATTTTGTAAAACACAATTATTAAAACACTGATATAAAATGGTATGTATGTATGTTAAAAAAATGAATATATGTGAGGACATGTCATGTGGCTGCTTTGATCAGACCTTACTAAATACATTCAAAAAAGAAGAGAACCTACTTATACAAGAGAATGTCAGAGCAGGTCACTCCATCTGTATCCGTCTTTGCACAAATCAAGTTATTTTATAGTCATATCTCTTTCATATTGGATTGACATCATGTGAAATTGTGGGGCTTGAGGATGTCCATCTTTGATTTGAGAGGTGATGATAGTGCAATGGGCCATCTTCCTCTACCTTCCTTCACAATCTGAACGTGTTAGATGGGTGACGTCCCAGCACTTCCTGGTCTCCAGACCCTCTCAGTCTCTGACAGCAATGACAGTTATGTGTTTGACAAGAACAAACACAAAGGAAAGACTGCACAAAACTTCCTTAACAACTAACAATACAACCATTGACAAATACATTTTATATTTACAATGATTAAAAAATGAAAGACAGTAAAACTTTGATAGTCAGTTTAGCCAAAAATGGGAAAAAAAGTCTTGAACAGGTTACCATTCTGATACACATCTGAGTTAATCAAGAAAAAGTGTGTGCAGCCTCTGTCATTCATCTTCCAGAGGAGGCAACGCTGCAAAAACAATCCTTGACAGGAGTAAAAAACAACCAGCTAAATGGCTGACAAGTGTACCATTTGAGAGAGGAAACACAATCATTTATTCTGAACAAAGTGAAACAAGGTGAGAGGCAGAAATAACTTTGGTAAGTGAGGTCCACACTTGGTTCATCATTTTAAAATCTGATCGAACACTGCAGTAAACAAAAACTCTAATGATTCATATCTTTTCTGATATCCTGCCACTGTTTTGGGTGCCTCAGGGCATTTTTATAAGACTCAGCCTTTCCACTCTTTTTAAGAAACAGATTCAGACAGTTGCCAGATTTTTTTTCCCCATTAATAATTCGAGCCAGTATTTTCTCATTAAATGTCATAGTTCCACAGATCCAGTGGACTCTTCTATTTTGAAATATTCAAGATGTGTGGTTATTACTGCAATTTCTTCTGACTTGTTCCCTCTGCTTCAGATTAAAGGCCACTCCAGAAATAACAGCAGCTTCAAAAGATCAAACTAGAACAGCCTCAGACAGTCAAGAATCAAAACTCAAACTACAGCAGCCTCAGAGGGTCAAAACTTAAACTATATGTTCAGAAAAGTATGGTGGCCTTAGAGGTTCAAAATACAAACTAAACAATCATAACTCAAACTACATCTGCCTCAGAGGATCAAAACTTGAACCCAGTGTTTTGGCCAAGATCAAAAGCGTCAAAACTTAAACTACAGCAGCCCTAAAATCCCCAGTGGATTTTTGAAAGGATTAAAAATGATGGTGCATTGTTTATTAAAAGCCAGATGAGTTTTAAATTGTATTTACACAAACGCTTAGGGACACAAACTTGATAAGAGTGAGTGCCTGTGATACAATTAAAAATTTACAGGATGATAATCATTATTTCAAGGACAATCTAAGACATTGTAAGCGTTTCTGACCATTTTCATGACGAGGACAAAAAGGAAACCTGGTTTGTTATTTGTCAAACACAGGGTGGTCCTGGTGGGAGTGTTGTGTATTTGTGGACCCCAGGCTTGATTTAGGTCCTCCTCATTGTTTTGACATCCCTACAGATTAATTACTGTCATTACTTTATATTGCCTGACCTCCCCCTCAAACCCTTTCAAAGCCGAACTGACCAACACCGTCATCAAGCAATAACTCAGTCATAAAAAGCTCTCTTCAATGAAAATGGATGTATAAGCAAACACATGCAAAAAAAAAAAAAAAAAGTCCAGAGGAAACAGCTAAATATTGTCATGATAATTCCTGGTCCCTGTCCAATCAGCAGCTGGAACACTTGTCATGCTAATTATGCCTTTGTCATTACAGTGCAATCAAACCGCTAAAGAGCAGCTTAATGGAAAAGCTGCCATCTAACCTGCATTTAGAAGAGGACCAGCTGCAAGTGCTGTGTGTCACATGTTCTGTCTGATTGTGTGCTTGTTTTACATGTATTATAGACACATGAATATGATCCTCCAATAATAAAAAGTTGAAGCTATCATGGGTTTATTATATAGCTCACTTCTGGTCAGAACAGAGTTAAATAGAGTAGTTATTTTTTCTTTAACCACTACTAAATAATTTATACTTTTGTATTTCTTCTTGGTTACATTAGTGTGGCTACTGAGAATAAAGAACTGATCTATCTCCATCTTGTTTCAGCTTGGATGGATAACAGCCTGAGCCTTTTTGGGATGTCGGTCTGAGACATCCCATCACTCAGATGCAATGCGACAACAACATTTTTGTACACGTTACTTGTTATGGTTCAGAATGTTCTGACTTTTGGAGCTGAAATCACATTAACACAGTGAAGTCGTTCCTAACACGGACACTCTGAGTTTCCTGGGGACCACATGAATGCACCAAAAGTACTTCTATTGTACTCCGCCGTCTAGTAACCATAGCAACGGTAAATAGGGCAGCTGTCAAAACTGAACAGTGTAGTTAATGGACAACACAACTTTTCTAACTAGTATTATTATTGTCAGGAGAATAATGTACCCAGTAAGTCTTGAAATAATTGACCTGATATTGTTGACAGTGATCTTGGACATGTGCAGTATGGTTGATCTAAATTAAAACTATGAGCTATGAACTATTAAAACTACTTCAATGACTAACACTTACATTAATCCAGCTGTTTCAGTGCTACATTATAATCTTACAGTAGTATGTGATGTGTATGGACTGTGAAGAATGTACCTATAATCAAGACATAAAAGTTTTAGTCGGGTGTAAAGATATGCAGTAAAGTAAGAATGCTGTCAACAATATACAATTTATTATTTTTTTCATCAATTTTTTAAAATGGAAACATGAGTGAAGAGACAAAAACCTTCCATTTTTAGAGTGACTCCAGAACAACGAGTCCTGTCGTGACAGTTTAGCCCTGATCCCAACATCATGGAGTCTGGCCTGGTCCTGTCTGGTGTCACATGGTCTGGTTTAGTCTAGATTGGCCTTTTTGTTTTTTTCCAAATGTTTAAACAGAATCTTCGAAGATCCTTCAAAAACTGAGAGACAATTAATAAAAATCACCACAGTTTACTTCTTATATCCACATCTACCTAAAACATGTG
The DNA here is from genome assembly GCA_036850595.1 of Rhyacichthys aspro. NCBI lineage: Eukaryota > Metazoa > Chordata > Actinopteri > Gobiiformes > Rhyacichthyidae > Rhyacichthys > Rhyacichthys aspro. The sequence goes on along the minus strand of CM072156.1, from coordinate 6,345,004 downwards.
CACAAAAACCAATTCATTTATTCATCGTCTAGGGGTCAGGGGTCGCAGGTGGCTTATCCCACAAGAGCCTAAAAAATCTAAAAATAAAATGTGAATCGATTGGATATTGTACTTAAGAATGTGTCCCACTATACTAAACTAAAGTTGTTTAAAATGAAAGCTTTGATTTGGACAATTTTGATGAAAAATATATATAATGTTATGTTATGTAAATATAATTACAAAATATAAATCCCTACAGCAGTCTAGAATAGCGAGTAAATACCGGTAAACCAATGATATTTTTCTCCTTTATTTTCATTGGTGGCACATTTTTTTGGAGCAGCTCTGAGCCAGTCACTGCTCAAAAATACAAAAATACTGCAGAACTATGCAACATGTGTCTACCCAAATCAAACCAGGCTTTAACTTTTACTCAGTGATAAGCACCATAAGAAATAATGAGGCATCGGGCCAGGTTTGTTTACTGATAATGACCTGGAAAAAGTCGTTTTATTTTTTCTCAATTATAGCTGTTTTTCATATCACCCCAGCTTTTCTTAGGGTTGTAACCGGGAGTGCATTACTAAAACAAATCCTTTGCTAAAATGAATCCCTCTTAAGACCCAAATATTTGTTCAGGTTTATTAGAAAAGTCATTCCTAGTTTGTTGTTTTGGTTTGTGATGTCAACCTCAGGACGCCGTGAGTGCATTATTTAGTGACCTTCAGCACAAGGCCACGGAGCGCTGTATTCAAACAAAGACACACTCACCGTCTATCTGTTTGCCGTGAGCGCTTGAATAATCGCATCCGAGTGTTTGCTGAAGTAAATTAAAAATATGTGATAAGATGAAGAGACAGTGAAATTGAGAAGAAGAGCGGAATGTAAATACGGCACAAAGAGCAGACCTGAGCGAGACAGAGAGCTGAGGACACCTGCTGTGAGAAAACGCCGCACACAAAACAGCTCTCGTATAAAACCCGTCTCCAGAGTGGAAACTAGCAGCAAGAACAATGAGCATTATCCGTCGTCATCCCTCGAGATAAACACCGAGAGACACAGAGAACAAAAGGAGCAAACAGAGAGGAAAGCGATGGTGTCATTACTGGAAATAGTGTTGTTTGGAACCATTCTTCAGCAGCGATAAAACATGTCAATCTCCCCCAACACAAATACACTAAAACTAAATCTTCCAGAACCCTTTTCCTCACACCTTGACTGTGTGACCAATTCATTTGTGACCCCAATTAAACGGTAAAATTCAATTAAAAGCACATGTATGAATACAACATTTAGCCTCGAAACCACGTTAAGCCTGTGATGAAGCGTAGTTGTTAGAAAGCGGCTACAAACATCAAAATAGAGGTGAGTGTAAGGAGACGATGATGATTCAGACGCTCAATGCAAAGAAAAAAACCCAGGAGACTCAGTTCATTAATTCAACTAGAAATCCTCTTCCCGTGTCCTCAGTAAAGGACTTTCTGTGAGTCATCATTCATTGGAACAGAAATGTAACCACTGTTTACATCAAACACAAACAAATGCCTTTACTGTGGCTCAAAGAGATGGGATAGACTTTTACTACATCGGGAACTCAAAGCAGAATTACTCAATCTGATCATCACTGAACCATTTCATTCATTGGTTCAAACATTCAGAAACAAAGTGCATCTTAAAAGTTCAGTGAAGTCAGTTCTGTTTGATGTGAAGATGGCTAAATGAACACAACTCAAACCCTGGTGTTGCCAACAGCACTAATCACTTCCTGGAGCGGATATGATCATGTCTTGCCAGATCTGAACAGAGTGGTCCAGCTCCTGCTGTGGACCGCTGGCTGAGCTCAGAAAGAGCCCAGTTCAAGTGAACTAACGGATCAGTCTCACTTCAAACTCTAACTTTAACAGAGATGAGACCAAATCTGAAACACTGAAAAATGACTGACAAGACCCCTGAAATTTACTCTTTGCATTTGTGCAGCTGTGAATTGACTCTTTAGGCAACAAAAGAGCAGACTAAAAGTTGGCAGCACTATTTCTCGTGTTGACAGTGACCCCAATAATCACTGTTTACTTATATAGGTTCAGAGGCACTATCACAATCCTCTTAAGATCAGACAAATCAGCATTTGAGGTCTTTGCCCGAACCTAGAGTCATTAATAGTCTGCACAGGTAAATGTTACCTCCATATCTGTGACATATGACTGTGGTTTTGGAGAAATATATGAGATTTCCAGGGACACACATGTATTTTCCAAAAAGACAATATAAGATAACAGAGGCACAGCTGGACTGACACACCTACGGTCTTGTCATGCATCTAAAGCAGTGTGGCATATGTTGAAATGATGTCAATAAAGAACGACAACCTAAAGTTATCTGCAGGAAGAATGGGACAAAATAACATGAACTGCAACTCGCCCACTTTTTTTCAATTATGATTTGACACAGCAGTGCAACTTTTTCTTGTGTTGCTTTGGTACTCTGCACTTTATGGGGAAAATCCTATTTGGTCTGAGTGGGATTTTTCATTCCAGCACTGTGAGTGGCTGTTGGTGGACACGGCACCACAGCAGGGGTCCGAGCATTTATCCAGTTCTCATAATACACCCATGCCCTCTCCTCCTCGTCCTCGCCGCTCCTTTTCTCCGATAGTGGGTTTGTCACCACAACAGGACGCCCAGTGGAAAAACACAGAGGATATTAAAGAAAGTCAGGCAGGCAGTTGCTAACAGGAGTTAATGATGCAACAGCTTGTACATTTCCAGCCTTTATCTCGTATCCTGCTGTGTGTCAAGTGTAAGCACACAAACTCCAAAGGCAAACACTCAAAGGCAGCGGTTGTGTGTGTGTTTGTGTGCGTCGACAGTTCCCCTCACTTTAGTGTCATGTAATGTGTGATGCACTGAAGTGTAAAGACAAGCCGCATCGTGTGAGAGGGAGGCTCAAAGAGAGGCGCTCGCTGGACGACACTGCTGGGACAAGTTGATTTCATCAGCTCATTTAAGAGTCATCATCTCCACAGCCTTCGTCCCGTCGCCCCTGGCAACGCTGACAACACTAGACGGACGAGCCGCTCTCAAGTGGTCAAATCGGCATTGTATCGCTCAAGACAAGTGATTCTCAGCACACGCTTTAATGCCATCGTTCTTATGCAAGACACAATTAATCCAAGTGCGCTTTCTGAATAGATTTTAAAAAGTGCTTTCTAAAAGGGCAAAGACTGATGCTTTGCGACACCAAACACTTTGTATAAAACACGGATAGAGCCAAGATGAATGCTTTTAAACTTTAAAAACTACCCCACAATCGAAAGAGGCAGAGAAGCTGCCCTTTACTTCCATTTGGACCGGTTTAATCAATGGGCTGACGAATGACACTGTGACCTATTGAACTTGTTGCTTTCCAGGATGGATGTCATGGTTACTGTGTGTCTGAGCGGCCAGTTTCATCCACTGTTACTACACACAAAAAACCCTCAGAGGGGTTTTCCTCCTGTGGCTCCTCTGAGGCATGAGCTGGATCTCATTAACTATCTGACAGCTCAGGGAGGGGAATGTGTGGCGTGTAACGAGGTTCACAGACACAATTACTCAGCTCCAGTTAACTCTGCGTTCATCCCACTGGAAGGGAAGGGGATACAGTGAATAGGGAAGGCATTATGTGTTCAGCGTTTCCAATCCCACAATTCAGAAATGTCCTTTTGCAAAAACTACTGGTATTTATTAATTAATTTCAAACAGATATTTAAGTATCTCAATATAAAAAACTGTATTTTTACAAAGTGTAAAAAAATTGTTTAAAACTAAGTTGTCATAAAGCAGTTAGATGCTATTGATGGACAGATGGTTGGGTACATGAAGCCTCTTGTAGGTCTTGGAGTAATACAAGTTTTAAAGGTGGTAGCTATTGTACAGCTAATTCTAGTTGTGTTATTAAAAAAAGACGTACAATTGACTGTGCCCTTTGTACACGCACTGACCCCTTTTACACAAGTGTTAAATTTTTAATATAGCACTCAAGCTACAGATGGAGTAGTCAGTGCTTTATTGTTTCATGATCTATTTGTGAATGTCAGGACTGCCCAAAATTACAGCAAAATGTTTCTCAAAGTCCTACCAACTCAACTGAAGACAGTGAACACTACACACAAGTTTTAATCCATGTGTTGATTTGGTCACACAGTGTCAAAGGTGAAGTTGTGGGAATTCATTTTCTGTCGACCTAAAAGTAACGAGTGTATGAGAAACCACAACCTCAAGTGAAGAGAAGGTGATAAAGCATCTCTGCAGCAACTCGCAGATGTACCATCCGGCCTGACTGCCTGTTGCAATTCTGCTTTTAGAGTCACGTGAAGGATGCTGCAACACTTCAACGTCAAACAACATCTAACTGAGCCTTAATGAAAACAGAATACATTTATCTATAATAAATAAAAGTGTCATTTATAAATCTTGCATTTGTTAAGCTATGCAGGTTAAAAGAACGAGTTAGCAGGAGTGTGAGTGCGGTGATTAACATTTAGATGATTGCCGTGTCAGAGAGATGAAAGGACAGAGTAATCGGTCTGCGCGGCGAAAGATAAAAGAAAGACAAAGATGGTGGGAGGATGTGATTCCGAGAAAGTAGCTCTTTGTCCTGCTGAGAAGTCTCGCACAAACATCACACAGACAGGAGCCAAAGAATAAAGTGATAAACGCAGGGCAAAAAGCAATCTGCATAACGACAAGCAGCACACCCACAGAACACATTTAGTCATGGGGAAAGCTGAAGAGGTTTCACAAGATCACTTCACAAGATCACTTCACAGGACAGAGTCAGGACACTGCGTGACCACTCCAAAAACAAAACCAGAGGAAAATGACAATGAGTTCACAATTATACAGACAGAGTAATCAGTAACTCTGAAAGGTCAAAACTCAACTCAATTAACTCAAATTATTAAGAGTTTTTCAAAAGCTTTGCTCAAATCTACCTTCTCACTTACATATTATATACTGCTATAGTGCATTAACATTACATTTAGAAAACAAAATCTCACATGAAGGCATTGGACATTTGTGAAGTAGATAAGTCTTTTTAAAGATGGTAATAGTAGATCAATGGGAATGACACTGAGCCGGAATCAAACATGGGTCTCCTGAGTATGTGGTTTGTGCTCCAGTCAATACATTTTTGAGTGAATTTTTAATCTAATCTGACTTATTTTGCCTTGGTTTTTAATCATAGACAACAGCATGTCCCTGCAGGGCTAACGTAGGTGCTTACAGGCTTTAGAAAATTGTGGTGACAGGTGTTATCTATCTGCCAATAATTACACTATTGATCAGATCCCAAGTTATTTCCATGACCAGAAAAATATCGCCTACATTTCAAGAACTTCCAGGATGCTTTAGTTCCTTGTTACAATTTTATTTTATTAGGATTACAGTCCTGGACAACTAAAATTCTTCAAAGACATTTTAATTTCTCTCTGCTTTTCCATGACTCCATGTCTTGGAGGATACAAGGGAACCCGCTCTGGTTCCGATAGAGACCAAATGTTCTATTCAAGACGAAGTTAAGAGAAAGTAAGAGAGTCCAAAAGGGAAAGGATGAGAGAAGAGTGCTGATGAGAGGAAAGGATAGAGGGAGAATGACGAGCCCCCTGCTGTGGCTCACTGATAAAGAAGCAATGGGCTTCATGCCAGAGAGTGAGTAGATAAATGGGAGGCAGGATGAAAAGGAGACAGACGTATGTGATGTGGACCGGGTGAATGTTGATGCCTGGTGGGAAGATGAAGAGCAAAAAGAATCAACTAAAAGAGAATGGATAAGTAGCAAAGATATGCTGGGGGGACAACAATAATGAGATTGAAGAGATGACAAACTGGTTTAACGTACAGTGCAGGTCAAACGTTTAAATCTCTGCAGTAAAGACATTCAATGGTGTCCAAGTAGAGTAACTCCATCTTCTTTTTTAATGTGTGTGATGTTTAAGAAAACTGCCGATAGTCGTGTCAGCCGAGAGGAGACTGCAGCTCAAAAGTATGAATATCAGAGTGAGTGGGACAGGCTTCCTCTCTCCGTCCAAAGACATACATTAATGGATTATTTGGTCACTCTAAAACGCTTAAAGGAATGAAGGAGAATGGCTGTCTCTTTGTAAGCCCTGTGATTAAGTGGCAATTGTCCAGAGTGTAGGCCACCTCACGCTCGAAGCAGCTCAGGAAGGCTCAGAGGATAGATCGATGGATGATGATGAGAGCGATTTAATAAGCAAAGTGATATTCCAGCCTCTATTTCTGTAATATTTAATGGAAAGACCCTTCCATCAATGAAAACAGATTATTAAAAGGTATGTGCTGAAACTGAGAAACAGGATCTAATCTTCAGGAATTTCAGTATGGACCGAAAGTTCATATTACAACTCAGTTCTGTCCACTTACACTTTTTATCCTCGGCACCAACAGCCTCCCACATCAGCTGCATTAGCCGGAAAACAATTTTTAGCATCTGTTTAGCGATGTTAGACACGTCTCCACAGCTGGACACAACACTCACGCTCCTGATGTGCTGCCAACTCATCCATCTCAACGGGAAGAGTTTTGTGTAATGATTTACAGCCTCCAAAGAAGCGGCCCATCTCTGGCTCGTACAGTCCACCGCATCAAATGTAAACGGTCCAAGACATTAGTTTTGTGAATTAGCCGTGTTAGCTTAATTGCTTGACGCCGCTCAGCACTGCCATCTCATCGGTCTTGTCGAAGGAGAGATCTACTTTTTCCTGCACTCACACACTTTAGGAGCACTACAGAAGGTGAGCTCTGGTGTCTACAGTTATCCCATGGCCCAGACTGGTCGCTGATTTTTTAAATTGGTGACATTTATGGTCCTGAAAAGTGTAGTAGAACGCAGCATCAGCCAAACGCACAATTATAAATATCAACAGCGGGACAAAAGCGTTATGCTGTGGTCTGTCCAAACAAGGCATCAACAGTGTTTTAAACCAATATAGTTATTGAAAAATGAGTGTATTTCTCAATCAATCAATCAAACTTTATTTATATAGCACTTTTCATACAGCTTAATGCAACTCATAAAAGAATTAAACACTATATTTACAGCAGTTTAAAAACAGTGGTGGTTTTGTTTCACTTTATTTTACTGAGTAAACTAGAAATGAGTAAAATAGAGTAAAACATGTATATAATAATTAAGTAAATAAATAAAAATTAAATTGAAATGAAAGAGATACTACTACTACTACTACATAAAAACCAGACTAAATAAATAAGTTTTGAGCTCACGTTTAAACATGTCTATGCTTTGGGTCCTTTCTGAGAAAAAGAAGCCTTTAAAACACATTGGAGGCCAGTGCGTGTCTAAGGGGTGAGAGAAAAAAGTGTTGTTGTTTTGCACAGGAGCTAAATCTTGGTAGAGTTTGTCACCCGAGGCTCCTTCTCCACACATATCAGCTAAACTGCTCGATAGTCTGGACTGGCTGAAGGACACCCACTTACTACATCCAGGCATTTATCCAGTACTAAAATTATATGTAGCGTGTCCGGCTTGAGTATACACCCATTTCCATATTTTTCCTATTTCAAAAGGGTAGAAAGCATATAAAAGGCTCTTAACCCAAATTAACAAACACAAGAGGAGCTAAAAACAGCACCTTAAATGGCCAGAGCTCCCAAAACAGTGCACTCCTTGAATAAAGGGGGTCATAGCTCATAAAACTAATACAAATTTGTTAAATTGTGTGTGACTGATCTCTCTGATCATTTGTAATTACAGCACAGACTAAGTGGGTGCATCGCATGGCTCCCAAATTATTATAAGACTCAAAATTAAATTATTATGTTTAATTTAACCCTGGGAGTAAAAGATGGTTTCAAAATATTTGGGCTACAGAGGTCATATTTGGGTAATATCCAATTTCCTCAGTCTTAGATTAAAAGTGTTGACTGGTAGGCTGATCAAAACGCCCCTTCTGATCAGAGGCGTCAGAATGGGTAATGACTACGTCTAGACCTCAGCTCAAGTGCAAATGAGGAGGAGGTTCAAGTGCGTCAGATGTTGGTAGCCGAGTGTCACTAGCGAGTCGTATGGGAACACTCGAGTAAACACCAAGTGCCCCTTAAGCCCAGGAGCAACAGGCCACGATCCTTGAGAAATGTCACTGGTCTCACACAGCATCAATAAAAAAGATCCAAGAAATAATCTTCAAGAAAAAAACCTGCAGTGTCACTCTTCAAACAAGTTCTGAAAGTGCTGGATCAAAAGACAAGGAAATGGCATCCGAGTGGAAATGCTCAATTTAAGTTTTGAAAAGTTTTATCAACTTCGCTATTGTGAAACCATTTTTAAAAGTGCTTTGTCCAGCAATAGTGGACTTTAGTAGACAACATTACTCTGTTCAGTTCTATTCAATGAAGACTATAACCAGCAAAGGCAGAATAATATTAGATCTAACCTCACTGTAAAAAGCTACATTTTGAGATGCCCTTAAATTGTTTAGAGGCAAACTTTGTGACAATGGGGACAAATGTGTATGCTTTATAAGCAGCAGTGGATTAAAAGGTACAATTAATTATCTTTACAAAATGAGTCGACACTGGCCATGTAAAAAACACACACAATTATAAATTCTACTCAGGCCAAAATACAAACTGACCTCATAAAAAGCACTTGGAGTATTGTATGTAATAAAAGAGCAGTAAAAGTCTAAAACACATCTAAAGTTTGCAAAAGGAGCTCTCATAACCCCAGCCCACCTCTGTCTCCTCTGCACAGGTTGCAACTGCACCATCTTTGACTTCAAGGGAGGATTAGGACTTGATTGCAGTCATTTCCTCGCCCAATGAGGCGGCACAAATTGTAACACACAAATTAGTATTATACTAGAGGGCGTAATGTAAGAGCCCTCGAGCAGTCAGTCATGAAGGTGGTATTCACAAACACACGCCTTCAGGAGCTGTATGTTGTTATACATGTGTGTGCATTTACGCCCTACATTAGACCTACACAATAACACAGACACAACCTGCTTGTGGGAACAATGCATCCACAAAACTGGGAAGAAATGATATGAATGATAAATGAGTCTATCATAATGCATAAAGCAACTTTGCTATAGCCTCTTGTGTAAACAGAGGAGCCAGAACTAATTTTCTTAACAGCAAATAAGGAAAAACAGATGACAGAAAGGGTCAATACTGAAAATGGTAATAGGAAAAAGTCAGCTGAAAATGTAAAACTCTTTTTGAAGTTCAGTGAGTCCCAACTTGTGCCGTGCTCGAGTGATTTTGGCCGAGTCATTTGCTGGAAGTTGAAGAACTCCTGCGACTGGGGTTTGAGCAACAAGCTGGGTCAGAGCGTGTTGTGTGACATTCTGTCTGGAATCTGCTGAGCCATCTGGCACCATTGAAACACCAGCTCCAGCTCTTCTACCGGGACTAAAGCCCTAAGCAACTTCAGCCGCTGAGGAACTTTGTGATAGCTACAATAGGTGCATTTCCTCTCGGGGGCACAAACAGAAAACAGTTTGTCACAATGATGAATCATTTTACAGTTTCCCATGTTCAAACCATCTTGGTGATAAATATTTAACATCCTGATTTATAACCATGGATTTTCAACTTACGAAGCATATCCCATGCCTTCATTTTTCATCGAAAGAAAAGGCGTTTAAATTATTCACATGTGACATCCATAGATAATTAATGACTGATTGACTCAAAATCACTCAACAACAGCATGTATGAGTCAAAGCGTACTGTAGTTTATATTCCAAATGTTTGAGTGGTACCAACATGTTTTGACATTTAAGAGTCTGTCTTATATGCTGAAAGTTTTGCTTGTATTTAGTTCAGTGTAGACAGGGAATGCAATGCTTTTCACACCATTGCTCCAGTGAAAACATGCCTTAGATGCACTTTCATTGTCATTATTATTACTGCAGACAGACCACCCTCTTCCCTTTGAGAAAATAAGTCAATTCCCCAAAATAACTGCATTACAGATGAACTATGGAGAAACCCTACGAGAGATTATGAGATTGTCCAAAAAAAGGAAGGAAAAGGGTTGGATTTTATACGCACATACATCTTTTCCACTAATCTATATGTGTAGCGTGTTTGACTATAATTTTCAGAGTGTGACGTAAAACTACAAGCAATATGTCAAAGCCTCATGTACAAGGCCTTGGAGACTGTAAATCAAAGTTTGCTCAAAGTAAGCAGTAATGCCTCTGATGATTTACTAATCCACCTGCACACCACCAAAGCTATCAGTCACTGTCTGAAAAGTCCTGAAATTAAGTGAAAATGCTTTGGGAATAAAACACAGAAAGCAGCGTGAATCAGACTCTGACAACATGCCACAATGACAACAACAGATTGGTTTTCGATCTAATTAGCCCCATGCAGAATGAATCAGCCAATTATGTTGTGTTATTCTCAATTCACCACAGTCAAATGATCAATTATAGTCATCACTTGAATCACGCTAATTACGTCCCAATAAATCTGAACAGTTGACAGGTTAACATCCTAAATACATGTCTGAGAGAGTCCTCTCTGATCCCAACAGCTGTGGCGTCAATAAAAATGGGGGACAGATTACAGAACAATGACACAAATGTAAGACGTTAAAATGACATTTCTTTTTTTGCTTTGCATTGTGTGTTCAGTGGGACTGGATGAATTTCGTACGCAGGTGAAGCCAAGTCATTTTCTTCAGCACAGAGCTGCATGGGAGTGTTATGTTTAGAGGCAATTTTTAACAAAGAATAACATCTGTAATTGCCCACAGGTGATTAACAACTCCCCCACCAATTCCAAGACAAACTATTCACAGCTAATAACACAACAGAGATTCCATGTGGATCCTCTCATTAGCTGCTTATTAATGATGACAGACAACAACAGCTTTAACCACTCCATCATAAGCACTAAAAACTCACTGACCCGTTGGCTTTGGGATTGATAAAGGAGACATTTATAGGACGCCAAAAATGTAAACTCTAACTGTCTGTGTAACCAAATGATGTGCATTCACATGAAGCTTCAGTATGGATTCATACATGTAATACTCTTTATATGTTATCACGAGTTGAATTGCTGTGTTTCCCAATGCTTTCTTCTCAAGCATTTTACGGAGCTTTTACATGAGAACGCTGTAATTCTGTAGTACATATGCCAGACCAGTAAGCAACCTCCTCTTCTGTAGACGTTGCTTGTGCATGGGTCATCCTGCGAACGGACGTTGGTTTTACAGTTTACGTGAGCACCTCCTCGGCGAGAACACCGGTGTTGTGAAACAGAATCCTTTTGGTTTCAGCAAAATGTGTTGTTGTGTAATCGGCCTCTCGGTGTATGATAACCTGGATGACTGAGAATCTCCACAAACAATAACAGCGAGACTGAAATATGACGGATATTGAAAACTTCAGATTTTTTACAAGGTCTTTCTTTTAGTAAGTTAAAAAGTAGTTAAAAAAGCATCATTTGTATTGCTATCAAGCAATTAACTCCCAATATCCTCAGGGATGGATGACTGTGAAAGTTAATTCTGAATGCACATTTTAATGGCTTTGTATACCTGACACAATCTTGATATAAGCTGCGGCAGAATAACTCTGTCACGAAGGTCTGTCATTCAACAAAACCAGATTATGCTGACACTGATGGTCGTCTTCAGACTGGCTGCAATAATAAAGAAAGAATGGAAAATGTTCATTACTAATGCTTTGTGTGGCCCTCAGTGAATTGATAACGCAGTGAACTCATTTCCTATAAATTTATACCTCTGAAGGACCTCTGGAGTCAGTAGGATTGGTTATTAAAATGAAAGGCTCTTGAATGACAATTTCATGATTGAGCTATAATTTATCATCATTTTTCAAACAGCTTCTGTCACACAGACCAAATGCAGCCGGCTGATAATGTTATAATAGCAACATTTTTTACATTTATGTTAATTTGCCTTTGAAAATACCAATTTATAACAGTAAACTGCTCATAAATCATTTTGTTTGTGTCTTTGGTGTGATAAGTGCAGTTCACATTTAAAGCTTTTTGTTATAATGACTGAAGGCAACACTTAGTAGTCATAACAAGAAAATAAATGACGAAATGTTTAGAAATTTGTGTGCTTGCTTTAACAAACAGCCACAAGTCACAGCATATCAAGCCTGTTTTCGAGATAAAGCGTGCTCATTGTATGACTATGTAAAGCCCCTAGTATCACAAAACTCTTCAGAGCGAGTTACTTAGGACTTAATATCTGCAGTGTTTTTTTCACAATTGGAACAACTGGAAATAAATAGGAAGGAGGTAATTAATAGGGGCATATATATTAATTTACTACATACATGCTTGACTACTGCTTAAGTCCCTAGTAAGACAGGAAGCCTACATTCATCCTAAATCGATTTACAAAGAGGAAAAAGCGATCGTATTAATATTAAGACTGGACAAGCTTTATTTGAACGTGATTTTACCAGTTCAAACCTAAAGAAACTAAATGCAATTCTTTTTATGTGATAATTAATGTGTAATAAAGACAGAAACTACATTCAGGTTTATCAGAGTAACCCGTACAAACACAAGGCCACTAGAATCTAAAACAAAGCAAAAGTTGACATAATGTCAGTCTGTTTGTCCAATCCTGCTTCACTCGACTAAAGTTAAGACCTGTCACTGAAACAACAAAACTCAAAAAGTCGAGATTTTCGGTGTTCTTTTAACAGTAATTTTGTTGAGATTATCGAGCATCAGTTCAGTTTGCTGTGTTCGCTCTGTGCCCTCAGTCTGTTCATTTCCCTTGTATTATATTCCCAAAGTCAATATGTGCCGCAACAGGCTGCTACCATAGAAAATAATGAGTATATAATTTTATGGCCTTATGCAGTTTTGATATTATAAATGTAATATCTCCAATATAATGTTATAAATGTCATTAATCATATGTTCCCCTATCTAACTCGTTAACTTAATTGCCTGCAATATAAAACTCATCAGTGACACATATTGGGTAAGTGCTCCATAAATGTCTAAGCAATATGATAAAATAAATTGAAACTACATTAAAGAAAGCACAGAGTATAAACGTTCTCATCTAAGGACTTTGACAACGGGGGAGTGTTTATAGGTTTATCTTTTTATAATGAATTAAAGCAGGAGGAAAACAAAGCTGTGCATTTGGAGTCTATCTAACAACCTGTTCTTTTGAATGCAGCAGGTCATTAGATCCTTAGCTTATTAGCATTTAGCAACACACAACAGATTTCCACTGAACTAAACGTGCTAAAGTACTAAATGTACTAAAGGTGGATGAAGGCTAGTGAAGGCTAAAAGGCTAATAGCATCAAGCTGCACATTTCATATTTCCAAGGAGTTCAGATGGAGAAATAGGATGAGGGAAAGTTACAGGCCTTCTTTTTAAATATCAGAGATCTTGCTTGCTTATAAGACAAATTGCAATTTTTTTTAACATTGTTTAACATAAACACTGCTTGACAAACTTGCCCTTTAAAATAAGCTTTTTATTATACTTCAATGACATAATATTGCCATATTAGCTTTGATACTGAGCACAGGCCCCTATGTGTCTCTTTTAATAAAAAAAGCTGGTAGCGTCATCAAATATGAAGCAATGTAAAGTGTTTGTTATTGTGCCGTGTGTGCATTACTTGTTGGAGGGCAGTAGAAAACAAAGCACTGAAGTAAATAGCCTCTTGAGGATATGTGGCAGGAGAACAGATAGAGCCCATGTCATTACTACCCAGAGGAGAAAGTCTTTGATGTGGCCTATCCTTCTTTTTGTTTGATGGCGCTGGCCTTGTACATGAAGCACAAGAATCAAATGATGCATTATGTACAGAGGCCCAAACACAGCACCAGTTATGTGAGTCTAGTCATGTGGAACGCCAAGATCAAAGTCAGAAACCCTTACAAATCCCAGACAACACTGAACACAGCACCGGCGGGTTTGGAAAAAATGATTTGGAGCGACAAGGGTTGGTGATTCTATATCCAATACTTAGGGATCTGATTATTCAATGCACCAACGTGTCATAAGGGGCTCAATAATATACTTAGCTGGAGAGATTTTCTTCAAAAAAAAGTAAATTCAGAAGTCTATATTCAAGAGATTAATCAAAACCAAAGTTAATCAAAAGTTATATTAACTCTGGATAATTGCCATTGCCAAAAGTGAACAAATCAACCCAATTAAGTGTACAATAGAGAATCTTAATCAGGCAAAAATTATAATCAAAAGGAATAAAGCTCATCTTGTTTTTGTGATAGGAAATAAGTTTTGGAGCTCAGTTTTAGAATGGACCAGTGTTAACAAGCAACAGACACATTTGGTGTTTTATTTATGGTGCTTATTTTAAGAATAACAACAAACAATAAATTTGGTGTATATATTACATTTACCACAAGAGGAACCCAATTTCAAATTTAGAAAGTTGGGAATAAACTAGAAACAATCATTATCTTCTACTTCTAACTCCACCAACACATATACAAGGATTAACTCATTACTCTAGTATCTAACAAGCCAAAATTTTAAGTTTGCTTTAAAAAGATGATTTCTGGTGAAGCAACATTATTTTTGCCATCCCTGTCTCAGACACCATTCACCACTTTATTGAGTAAAACTGGACCAATATTTCCTCCACAAAATACTAATTTATTACACCAAACTGAAGTTTAGAGCTTACTTTTAGCTCTGACTTCCTTAACTTGTGTCATTAATCCAGTATTTTCCTGTTGTCTCTTTATGTTTTTTGTTTGTTCTTCTGTAAAAACACATTTTGCGCTGAATAGACACTTTCTGTTCTATTGGCAGCCATTGCTTCCTTGATAAACAGCTTTGTTGACCAATGAGAGTTTTCCTTTTTTCAAGAAATCCTTGATAATAAAGCCTAGTTTTCCACAGATGATTTCCATTTCAATATGCTATTAGATGCTTAAACGGTTCTTTATCCATAAAAACACAAAACACATACAACATCTACTACAGTACTTTATGCAACTTCATGCATTATTTTTTTAATTGCACTAAATGAATATGCAATAAGTAAGTTATTTGTGAAAAGTCTTGAAAACATTGTATAAGTAGACGATGCAGCAAGTCTTGCACCAGATGAAGTAATAATCACCGGAGATGGGGCAATTCACTTACTCTTCTGCGGTTCAACAGTATCAGTTGACTGCGAAAGAAAAAAACCCTCAAGATGCATGGTAGAGTGACTGCTAGATTGATTTCTGCTCTGTAAACTATAAATGTGCTCCCTCATCATCAGCTGATGGGGGCCAATTCTTGTCAAGTCTCTCAGCCAAGTCTCTCAGCCAAGTCTTGTCAGAGTTAAAAAAAACATTAGGGCACTTGGAAGGTTGAGCTCGAGAACAGAGAAGGACTGGCTCGGCTCTGACTGTCAGTGCCGAGATAAATGTGTGAAACTGCTGCTCAAGTCAAAGAAACAAATCCAATTGAAATAAATATTAATTAAATGTTTTGTCTCAAAGCAAATAGTGATACCTCAAAGACTTCTGAACAGACTATCACATTGAAGTGTTTTTTTGCACTGGTAAGTAATCATCTCACTTAATTGTCCTTGTATTTAGGCTATTCATTTATGCAGGATGGCAACAAGCTCAAGATTTAATACTAGCAGGAAAAAACAAGGCAATCATTCAAATATGACCTGCAGGCAGCCAGAGCGACAGTGACGCGACTGATGGAAAAAGGCAGCAGGGCAGAGTGTGCCGAGGTAAGATGAGGACGGATGAGGAGAGAAAAATAAACAACTCAAATGTAGCACGGCTGAGTTCAAATTATTGTGTCCATGCTGAAAGGAAATTAGGGAAGGAAGCTTGGAGAGAAACAGTATTGGATGCAAAATGTCCAAACACGTGGCACAGAAAAAGTCATATAGTCCACTGTCTTATTCATGGGTCAGACTCTTCAATAAACATCTTAACAATTATGGGATAGCATTTGCTCATCAGCTATTAATACTTTTTCAACAGACTAAGTTTGGTTCCCAGAAACAGTAAAAACTCATTAAGCATTTTCACATATTTTTCATATTTTTCTTCTCCTCTTGTAAAAACTAAAATCTATTTTTGTTAGCTCAGTGCTCACACATTATAAATTTAAGTGCCAGTAATTCACTGTTGATAACGTAAACTAGAACCATAAATAATATATGTTGACAATCTACAACAGCTTCATAAGGACAAAACTCAAACTTCTAATTTCCCCGGGGTTTACAGAGGACATACTCCTGCTGGATCATTTTAATCTCAAGAAACAAAATGTGCACTGAACTTTACTGAGCAATATTGAAAAACATGAAGTGCTAAAATGGATCCAAACTTCACAGGGTATTTTTAATCTAGTCAGAGAAGCAGTCAGTTATTAATCTGCACTACCATATGAACAGAGAGAAGTTCAGGGTTTTGCTAAAAAGAGGGAAGCCAGAGACCATTCCACAAACCACAGCCCACTCTGTTTAAAGGTGACACAGGCTATATTTATTTAGCATCGCACCCCGCTGTCACACCAGCCCCTCCATCCACTCCATCCCCAGAGAGGTGACATTTTCATGTCCCAAGAGGACTCTGATTTTGCCTGCTACATGACTGACCGGCCCAAACCAGCTTAAGGCAACGGGCAGTGACTAAAGCAGTGTGTTACAGCATGCAAAAGTAGCTCAAATGTAATTACACAATCTGCATGAGACAGCTGCAAATGTGAGCACAAAGTTGTTTGGACTGATTTATTGCAGACAGTACACTGCCTGCCCTTTGTCTTTTTTATTGCCAAAGAATTAAAGCACAGCTGGAGGAGCTTTATCACAGGATACCAATGTGTCCCAAGTTTCTCAACAGTGCTTTCAAAATGGCACAGGCATAGTGCACAGGCATGAATGATTTTCCTCAAATATGTGCACACCTGCTGAAGTAAAGAGCCAAAAGATGGACCCAAACATGTTTGTGAAGGTCACCAATCTCTTATTAACTTTCTCTTCAAACGAGGTCACGAGCACACACCCACAGACCCCCACACACTGAAGTGTGACTTCGACTCTCCTCTTCCTTATTCCCTGGAGCAAACAGTCACAGTCTGGACTGAGGTGATAAGTGCCCCGGATAAGCAACTGCACGGCGGACATCCACACACTTACAGTACATGAAGTCACAGCAGAAAATACATTCCACTGCTTTAAGACCAGGACGACAGCACAAATCCATCATATGCATCCTAATAAGTGAATACTCACTCATACATATATGCATCACATGTTTAATACATTCTGCACAAGTCCATTTACAGAGTGCAACCCAGGCCTTTGCTTCAGAGTACTTAACACTTTTACTCTTTGACCTAATCTGGCCTCTGTCTGTGGTACTCAGACTTTCAATTTATATGAATTCTTATTTATATAATTATTTATGTATTGTTTTTAACATTTGTAAACAGTAAACTGAAAGTATTTTATCTGCACTCTTTGCTTTTTAATTCTGTTTTAATTCATTGATGATTATATTTATGTTTTATGTAATGATTTTATTTGCTTTCTGTTAATTTTATGTACTGTTACTGTAAAGCACTTTGAATTGCCTTGTGTACGAATTGTGCTCTATAAATAAACTTGCCTTGCCTAAACAATTATTGTCTTTACACAGTGACTTCAAAGTCAATTTAGTGCTTCTTCTATATTTACAGCTAGTTTTCATGCTAGTTTCTAGACTATATTACTTGATTTTTTGTGTTTTTATTATACTAGAGCTTGTTATTTGAGACAGTGAAGCTATAAAAGGTGCCAAATTACTGCAAACTTCCCAGAAAAGAGGCTCTTGAGAGTGTGCTGCTTGTACCAACATCTGTTGCTGCCTTTAAACTAAACCAGCAAATGTAAGCTGCCACATTTTCTACTCTTGTCTGGCACTACAAGAATGTGACCTGCATGTTTTAATGTAGGAAATAGTTTTTGTTCACAAAATCAAATTACTTTTGAATTGCATCTTTCCATATGAGGTCATAGAGCAAGAAAAAGTGGCAAAACATTTCTTGTATTTCCTTAATGAGGCAATTCTCTATTTGTGTCATACCTGCTACTAAAATAATTGAGACCACAGGAGAAGTGGACTAAAAAGCAACAGTGAAGCTACTTATTGACTCTGAAATGAGCCTGGAGTGAATGAGCGGTTTGTGATTGAAATCAGACGTTTACAGTGTGTTTACAAGAGTGTCTTTGTGTTGTCATGTTTGTGTTCGCCTCACCAGTTTCTTCCTCTTGTCCTGCTCTGTTGGTGGCTCTTCATCATCACTCAGCTTGGGCTCCTCAAAATGGCTCATCAGCATGCAGCTGCAAACACAATATTATTCAGCTCAATATTAACCAGGCGTTAAAGTGCACAGTTGGAAAATGATTGCAGAAAAGGCGGCGTGCACACACAGACATAAAGGCTGAACCCTCTGGCACTTCTCTCCACGGCTATGTCGGCTATTCATATGAGCTCATCTGCATGCAAAGGGAAAAGAGTAGAAAACCTTTTGCTCGGGTACAACTATGTACTTTGCACATCCTTGTCACTTAGCCATTATTGTGAGTGGAGATTAGTTAATAGGGTTTTCAACAGACAAACGTTCACTGGAGCGGTATAGCACAGGTCGGCCTGGTACGGCATGGTAAGAGGGGTATAGAGCACTTAAGGACCACTTCAGTAAACCATTGGGGGTGGTTTTTAACAGAGTGGTGTTGATTCTAAAAATGATAGAGCTGGAGGGTCTGAAGACAAGGATGTTGTCTGTTTCTCTTGAGCCCTTTGGGGTAATTGTTACTGTGATACTGGGCTATATAAATAAAATTGAACTGAACACTACAGTCTGATGATCGGACAATGAAAAATCCCTATTTGAGCAAAAATAAGACAGAAAAATCACAATGATTCATTAAATAAAGCTTGTCTTGGTTTTGTGATAAAAAAGCTATAGTCCAAGAAAAAAGAATGATGTTTTTTCAAATAAACTCAAAACTATTGTTAATTAACAGCTGTTTCTGGTTTTGGAAAGAGTTAGTCTATAACTCTTGTTTTGTGAACTAAAATTATTGCACTGACTGTCTAGATAGCATTAAACAGAAGCAGAACTTGACAGGAAAGAATGGATAAAAACTGGTGCAGTTTTCTCAATTGTAAATTAAAAAAAAGCTAAATATTGCCTTCAGACTACTATATTACTCAGAATACAACATAGCTGCTTTTTTAATTTAGTTAAAGGCAACATACCTACATTTCAAAAGTTCTATTCCACATTTTTTCATACAGAAACAGCTTGTGTAGTGCTTGTTTGCTGACATTGTTCTCTTGCATGGACCACCATAAAAGCCAACTTGTGCCATAGCAGTCGGTGGAAACATAGCTAATATCAAATATTAGAGGATTCACTGTCAACTCTAATTTTTTTATACTTCTTAGTAAGCAGGCCTACTTTAATTCTGCCTGCATCAAAAAACTAAAAAAATATATATGTAATGGAAAGGCTGTGTATTCTTTTTCTGAAATCCAGGCAACACGATGGCTTTATCCACTGCTGTCACATTTGATAATATGGGAGGAAACATAACTCATAAATATTTAAGTTGGATATAAGGCACAGCAGGGGAACATAACAATTCAACACATCAACAGCAACAGGGAAAAAAAGCCTTTGTACACAACTTGTCAGATCATTTCTCCATGACACATCTTGGGCGCGCTGAGCATTTAAAGAGCAGAGGGATGAGGCATCTGTGGCAGGCTCTAGATGTTCACAGAGAGGGAGCCGCTCAGCCCCGAGGGGACAGGCCCAGAGGGGGACAGAACAGGTTCCTGCTGTGGTTAGTGCCTGCCACGGAGAGCTGTATTTCCTGACACATATCAACCCGACAGAGCTGTCCTTCACCTGTGACCGTTATCAGCCATTTAACAACAGACTTTATTGATTGATGACGCAGGTGACGTTAATTTTGAAAGAGTATGGTTCAGTCACATTCATGCATCTGGCTTTCTTTAAGTCGGATGCACATTTTTTATCTACAAGGCCATCCAGGATACGCTCTGCTTACGTAACCTCTTGTCACCAAGGATATAACTCTTGCTTCTCTATAAGGCGTCTAAGGTTTAATATAGAAAATAGCTGCTGTATCTTAATTATGGAACTAGGGAAGTCCTGGTACCACTTCATCCAGAACACTGAGTACTCAAATATTTATGTTGAGATATTATTGTTTTGAGGGAGCTAAAAGTAAAATATTATAAAAAGTGCTATGTATTCAGTAATAGACTCACATAGAGCCAATAAAAATTAGTATAAATTTAGAAAAAGTTCTTCATAAACAAGTTAATTATGTCAACTTTTCAATCATTTTGTGAATAAAAAAAATCTTTAAAGACAGTGTTAATAAAAATGCTAATGCAATCGCAGGGGTAACACTTGCAGACATTGCAATGCCAAGTACAATAAATAAAGCCTTACTCTTTGAATGTTCCTGTTTCCGGATCCTCTGTCATGACGTCGTTAAGTGCCTCGACGCTGATATTGATTATACCACAAAACTTGTCCTGTATCAGGCTGAAAACACAGAGACAACACAAGATGATTATTCATGAAATGAGTCATTGAGCTGTGCAGCTGCCAGTGTGTGTTTTCTGGCCATTGAAGCACATGGCCATCAAAAACTGAAGCCTTTCGGTTGTTAAATCCTGGCAACACTGAAATTGATAAAGTGGCTGTCAAATAAAACACATGGCCTTCCACCGGAAAAAGCTATAGGTGCCATTCATCACCAGAACCAACACATGTCCAATATGTTCCACTTAGATATTTCTCAGCATTTCATTTTGGGGTTACGTCATTATTATTACAAAAGAGAATAAAGTAAGTAGGAGAAGATTTTGTTTTTCTGACAATATATCATTACCATATCCAGTTTTGACTTCTTTTGACTGAGCTTGCTAAACCTTGGGAGAACTAGGGACCTGTCCCAGGAGACAAGCATCGCTCATTGATAAATTATTTGAGTCATTCTTTGAAAGCACCAAGAAAGGAGCGGGTCTTCTCATGTCGATAAGAATATAAAGGAGTGAATATAAAAGTGTGTGTGTGTGCGGCTACAGGCAGTGATGCATCAAAGGCTCTCTGTCAGTTCAAGTACTCGGCTAGGTTGACCTCAGGCAATGTTAAGTAAAGTTCACCGAGCATGAAGTGGAGGAAAAAAAAAAGACAAAAATGAAAAATAATAAATCAGTGCTTGACAGACACACACATGACTAACTTTCCCTGGAAACTGGAAACCTTCGGAAGAAACTCGGAGTTTCCACCATAGGGACCAGTGAGTAAATTTAGTTCCAGACTTTAGAGTACCTCCCAGGAAGTGACTCACTGGGGGTCGTAGTTTTTCAAAAGTTCAATTCTAATTTTATTGTGTCAGTTTTCATCATTTATTCATCTTTTCATGCTTCTAATATCAAATAATTCTTCACAACTCATATCACTGTGAGACTTAGCTGTGCAAAACTATTTATCATATGCAAACTATTAGGTCACATTTCTAAAACTAAGACTAAAAAAAAGGTCTTGTTTATGGGTCACTTGTCAAATTGTGTCGAGCATAACAGAGAAAGGTCAAATGCTCCTTTCTTCCTGCGGTCATCAGCCTTTTAAAGGTTGCTTTTTAATTGTATTTGGCATTGTCGCTGAAGCCTTTTGTGTAACTTATCTAGGAATTATGAAATGAGATGCTTTATATTAGGACATCATTTCAAAAAGGGAAAAAGAAAAATACTCCTAGATAGTTATAGCGACATTAACTCTCCTAAATCCCCCTCCATTTAAATGTCTGATTCTGAATATTTTTGTTTTTCTTTCTGTGGATGGTTTATGTTTTTGATTGAAATTGTAATTGAGATTTTTGTGTTTTAAAATAGAAACCTGCAGTGAGCGTTAATCACCAAGAAAGTATGGTTTTAAGAGGTTAAAGTTTCAAGTGCTCTATTTGCATTTGCAATGATTACAAGTTTGCAGTTAAAATAGAGAGTCCAAAATAAAGGATTGGACAATTAAAAAAAAAAAAAAAAAAGAGGATAAAGCCAGACTGAGGTATTAACTTTTTCTTTTTTTGTCAGGCCAGCTTATACTATTAGTGTTACTGAGACTCCTGCCCAGAATGAGAAAGTGAATTAAATAAAAATGTGTATGTATAGAAGAAATAAGTACAAGCCAATTACTTTTTTGACAATTGATATAAGACTGAATATATCTTTGCCAGTGCCAATACTCTACCAGGCCTTTCACTGTTTCTATGGATTTTTCTGTTACTCATTTTCTCAGGTCGTCCATAGGAGCATGATTATAGTGTACATTATAGATGCATTTAAGTAGCTCTGACTTTGACGTAGACTTTGGCAATTTTCTTTAACTACTACTTTTGCTCGGCATAATTCACCTGTAATATCCTTGGAGTGCAAACACATCAGTGAACACCTTTGCCCCCAATTTCCTCATGATAGTCTCAAATTGGCAGCCATAGCAACAACTGAATGCGGGCGTCATATTAAAGAACCCCGTTATCAGCTTTTTAAAATGTCTGTCAATTGTAATTCTATCAGGCCCAACACCTCTCCAGTGATTACTTTCTATTGGCTGCCTCGTGCTTTTTCGTGCCTGCCATTCAAATCTCTCGCAGTGAAAGGCTGATATGAAAGTAAACAGAGACAAAAACTGAGACAAAGACTCCAAAGGCTCCACAAAATGAACCGAGAGCTGTTCCACAGGCGGGATAAGGGAACCTTTGAGAGATGCACAGAATGAGCAAGAAGGCAATTTAAAAGACGATTTCTACCCCGTAACACATTTTTCACAACCGTTTTTCTTCAGATTTAAGTACTTTGTGTGATTCCAGTGCCAATTGGAAATGACTTGTTTACGGCCCTACAGTCATTTCTTTTCTAATCAGCGGAGTCTCTAACGAAGATCATTCATGTGTAAACTGAGTATACACTTAGAATCACAACAAGATGAAAGGTGAACACAGCAGATTCAGAATTTAAAGATGGGAATATTGCTTGAAAACGTTCCTCAGGCTTAGCTCGTATTGGCTTTTCTTCAGAGAGGAGAGTTGGTAAAGTTGAAAAGTAAAGTGTCAGCGATGAAATAGCGATGCCAAAATAAGCTGAATGAGAGATTGTGATGACTAAGGCAGACTTCGGTGATAATACCCCCGTAGCTCTGCATGTTAAACACAAAGTGAAATGTTTTCTTCCCTGAGGTGTGAGAAAAGTTTACTTTTAATCCACACAAAAGCCATTAAGTCATTAACCATGAGAAAAAAGAAACAAGACATGTCAATGCATTTTTTAATGAGTATTGAACTTCTATTTGTTTACACATGGTTTTATGAGATATATTAAAGATACAATAAATCGTCATGTAGACACCTTGTTCATTTCTGCCAGGCCATAACTTGGGAAATATACAGAGGGCCATGTGTTTTACAGGTTTTAATTTTTGTGGCACAAATAGACTCCACGTTTTGGCTTGTGGAACTCATCCCTAACTTTGGCCTGTCACTCCTGTTTTTAAACATGGAAAAGCGGCATTGTTTGGGTAACTGTACAGATACCTTAGTTGTTTTCAGTGAAAGGAGCAGTACATGATTACTGTGAGTATGAGTACTGTAGATAACCTTCTGTCAGAGAAATGCAGCTCATTCGCCTCACACATGTACGTCCAAATACAATCAGCCATTCACATCAAACCTACCAAACGTTTTCCTCTTTTTGACTCTACTGCTATTCAATCTTTATTTCATCTAAAACAAATAATTTCTTCCTTAACAGTGCCATGATAAAACCAGGCAGACATTTACCCACTCGCTCATGTAACACTCTCCCCAATCCACTTATATCTGATGTTGAGTAGTGATAAGTATATGTCTCTGCCCTAAAAGTACTACCTTTTTATACTGCTGAGTCATTTGACAGTCACAAAGGGTTCTGGTGTTTTAGGGCTCCTCACTGAGTAATCCTACAGAGTAAGTGAAAAGCGTAGGGGTAATATGGCTAAGTGCTCATTTTAAATGAGAAAAACAAGAAGGAAACAAAAGGTCAAACATTAATTGAATGTATGAAACATTTATGGGCGGCTGAAGACAAAATTCAAACCTTCTATTTTTGTTGTGATTACAAGTAAAACGCTGATTTGTCATGAAGTGCTTAACAGGCCAAGGCTGTCATATCCAATCGCTGATGCCTGACCACGTTTGGGGGCGTAACAAAGGATTTCATGCCTGTCGCCGCTATCATTACCATATCTGTGTAGCAAAATTCAGAGCACAAAATCTTGATAAAGACATGCCTCTCTACGCGCAGTGATGGGCGTTAAAAGTTACCACTCACTTTCACAGCACGTCCTTTGAACTACTTTGAGAGAAGTTTCACTCAAATTCAATGTAAAGGGCTGTGTATAAACTTTTAAAAGTGCAGCCTGTTAGTGTAAATGGCACAAGTTTATGAGGATGAAGTTGGAAAAACAACAAATATGGAAATTTATTTGTGGGTTATTTCTTTTTTCCACTTTGTATACATCGATGTGTTATGTCTGACTATCAGGGTGGAAGCAAATGGTCTGTGTAATCAGTTGTGTTCATGGAAATTACATGTATGGATTTCACTAATTGGCCATGTCCAATTATGTATGCTACATTTTTTTTCATAATTTGCTGTTATGTAAAGCCCTCGTCTGTCTGCCTTATTCAAGAATGCAGCTCTAGGCCTATTCTGTTTAGTACTGGAGCAAATAACAGAAAATGGGCTGGAATCTCTGTATAAAAGTGCCATGTATTCAACTTCGAGATATGGTTATGTTCTGGCATCCCAAAGATGGCTTACTTTATTTTAAATCATGAATAAAAAGTGATGTCTTTCTGTTTTGAGCACAATGTTAACAGACCCCACACATCTCCTCAGTCTCTAGGACATTTACAGAGAGAAGTCTTCAGGTTTAAAGGCTTGAACACTTGAAATACTATAACAATTATTCCAGTGCAAGCTGTCTTTAGAGATACTTGAAGATACATGATGAATATAATGTGTGAATTTTGGTTTCCAGGTTATTATATACATTTTCTTTTTTCTTTTCATAAGTGCTGTTATCTTTTTGCTGTTGCCAGAGAAATATCAAGTTTTAAAGTGCGATTAAAAACCTTTGTCAGTTGAATTGTTTTTAGCATATATTCAGAATTCTACAAAAAGGATTGACGACGACCAGATGAATAATTCATTACTTGGTCAGGTTTGTCTCGTCACTGTCCTCTTGGTGATCCCTCATTTCAGCCGCTCTGACAAGTGAAGGCTATCTACTTTTCACCGGCTCCGAATCACATCTGCACATAAATGAATGATAGAGGCTTCTCACCCACTGTCAGACGGCAGAAGGGAAAGCAGGGCCAGTGACGACAGTTTCCTCCTCTCAGGCTGAGTGATGCTGTCCATGCGGTCGACCCACATCTCGATCAGACTTCCCAGTAACTGGTCCATCTGACAGAGACAGGCCGAGAAAGAAGAAGAAGATGAGGGACAAGACAGAGCAGCAGCAATAACCAGTGATAGTAACACAGGCTGACATTTCAAGAACAGAAAATGAAAACGGATACACTTCACTTTTGGAGTTTATGATAAAACTGACCTTCCCTGCTGTGAATAATCCTGATAGAGGGACCAATTATATATTCATTTCCTGTGTTTTAATTACTACAACTGAGGCATAAATGTCAAAACAAAGCCAAACTAATTTTGCTCTAGGTCAGACAAAAACAACTATTTCAGAGTTTCACAGTGATGGGAGATGATTCTAAACTTGAGGGCTTGAAAATGTTACCATTTGCAATTCTTTGGCTCATTACTTTCAGCCTTGTTCAGTGTAATTCCCTTTTAACAGGCACTTTGCCGTTATGGTTTCCGCGGGCATTAAAAAGAGTCAGTGCTGAGGAGACAGAAGTGAAGGGCAAACATTGAGTGTAACCTCTTGGCTGCACTCAGAGGCCATCTGAGTGAGGAACGACGAGAAGAAACTGGAGTTCTGGAGCAGGACACGGCCTGTGATGCCCAGGTAAGTAGCCATTACCACTGGGTATCTCTGTAACACACAGGCACACTGGGTAAATAGACACAGAAGATACAGAGAACAACTGAATTTATTAATGGGACAATATCTTTAATATCATGCAAGATCCTAAAAAACCTAACAAAGTTTAAGAAACAAAGAAAGCCATCAATGTATTTTATTAAAATGATGTCTAGTAAGGATTGTGGCAGGTCTTTGGCCGTCTTTTATATCACTTCGCACCAATGGACAGTGGAGGGAGTCATGGGAAAAACAGAAAACATTTTGAGGTGGTAAATGAAAAATTAGCTAGCTAGCCCTATATTCAATACTACTTATTTAAGGTTTTTTAGTATTATTTTATATTTTGTATTTTAGTATGTGGATAGCACCTCAAAAACCAAAAAGCTGTTTCTTTTCCTGACAACCTGTATCTAATAGAAGCCCTGAGTAACTCCCTTCAGTATCTGTGGGGTCTAAATTATGAAGGCTGCATGACTTTGTGTGTATTTAGCTGTGCTCTAAACTTCTCTTATCTGTGCAGTGTTCATTACATAAGACAACTCTCTGGGGTTTGCAGTTGGGGAAAGACCAATGGACATTAGTCAATCTGACTTTTATTGAACCAGGAAAGTCCAACTGAGATTACTAATCCTATTTCCAGGCGAGTTACTGTACGTACTTTTAGTGTTAGAGGAACCGGAGCACCCAGAGGAATAGAGAGAATATGCCACCTCCAAACAGAGGGGCCCACCCTGCTCGGGGACTGAGTGCTAACCACCCCCGCACAGTGCCGCCCAATAATGAGTAATGAGTCATAAAGGACGGACTCAGGAATTGATGTTTATGCTTAGTGCAGGAAAACATACAATAAACTCCTCAATGTGCCACCCACTGGTTTCAGGAGCCAATAGGGCTTTACTTTCACTCCTTTGCTTTTGTCCTGCGGTGTACTGTTAATGTTTGTCACCTGACACTATCAGCTACACAGCAAATGGAAGATTTATTATAGAATATTTGATATATTCCCTGTGTGTGGTCTGACAGGCATCTTTAATAACACAGGCAACTGGAGACAAATATATGTGGAGAATTAATTATAGTCAATCAAACTTGCTGTATTGTACACTCAATTTAGAACAATGGCATGTGTAATTACTATATTTGTGCACTCTTCTCTACCCACTTCACCTAATCATCATATATGCTTCTAATTTTAGATCTCAAAACTGCATATAGCCCCTTTAAGTAAGACAAAATTACTGGTATGCCTCACTGACAAAGCACAATCCTGGACACAACTCATGACCTTTACCAGAACTGATAAATATAAGTCACCACTGTGTATAAAAATTATTATGTGACAGAAAAGGACAAAACAGTGAAAGCACATGAGTAACACGCTGCTTTGGAGGTGTTTGAAGGTTTTATGAGGCTACAGATTTACACACCTAGTAAAAAGTAATGATAATGCATTTCACGTAACATATTTCTAACATTTACATTCTTAACATTCAAGAGCTGCGCCGGTCGAGCTCTTCGGGAGAATTTCAGGACTCACCTCACCGTCCAGAATACCTCTGAAGACAGCTGGCAGCAAGGGGTGGAACATGTGGGGTGCCAGTATGGGGCTAACCTTTAAAGCTATCTCCACCACCTGCAGAGACAGTGACAGGGAAAGGGCCAGGGTTTGAGAACGGGACAAATGAGAAACGGCAGTATGAAGAAACGGAAGGGCAGACGGGGGAAAAAAGTTGAGGAGTAGCCAGAAAGTGAGCGCTCAGTAAGAGGTTCAGGTCAGATAGAGTGTGATACGGAGACAGGGCGCAGTGAAAGAGGACACAAGCTTCTCTTGAGAGATAGTAAAACAAAGGAGAAAATCCATCCTTTAATTGAGGCTCTGACCTACAGTAAGTGGCAGACAAGGTTAGTCCCTTAAGTTTAACTTTCCGGAGAAATTTCAATGAATCCTGACAGGTATTAAAGCTGAATTTAGAAGAATAGCTGACCTCAAATCCCCAATGTATGGAAGAAAAACAAAGCTAAATTAAGTGTCTTGATGTGCACTTTTCTCGTTCTGTGTCCAAAACAACCCCTCGTCACTATAAAGTGCAATTTAACGTGATTATGCCTTTCTCTACTGGTCTCTGAAGGTCTAGTGACTCAAATGTGGTGTGCTCAAACTTTTAACAATGCATCATGAAAAATAAGAGTGTTTGGAGGGGCATAATAGACCACCATGCTTTGCTAATATCTGTGGTGAACTGTGATCAATAGCAATCTGTATCTTCCTAGAAAATCCTCAATAATATTCTCCATCACTCTATAACTTCTTTCCATTGCAGACAATCATTAACTGGCTAACAATACTACTTCTTTTCTTTCAGATGTTTTGGACAGTATATGTCTCTCTCATTATCAACAATATTAACCAATGGTAGCCCTTCAGGGACATGGTGTTGTCTATTAAGTATCCCAAAGAAACTGGTCAGACGTGAAGAGTTACCATGAAAAAACCCAAACCTATGTTTAAAGCACAAGATGGCAGCAGTTTGATTACCATATAACACACATTCTTAGATAATGCCCCTTTAAGATGAGACAAGCTTAAGTTTTATGGAAACGTAAGGATTTGGGTATTCATTAAGCACTTACAATACAAACTGTCATGGTGTATATTGTATAAATGATTAATTTGCATCTTTGACGAAATCCTTACTACATTTTGTTAAGTGTAGTCTACAGCTGAGAGTTAGGCTGGTTGTTTGCATGTACATCTGCAGTGTATCACTAACATCAACCATGTAGAAGTATCCAAACTGTTTGCCTCCTACTCTATATTGTCCACTACACAGTTCAGCCCTGTAGGGACGGAGGACTTAAGGACAAGGTCTCAGGAAGAGCCTCCGACACAAAGCAGCAGGTAGAGTGCTATGCTAAGACAACATAAGAGTGTCTAGACATGCTTGAGTGGACGGTTTCTCTTATAACCCTTACTGATCACTCATATCAGTGTGTGCTCAGAGTGCCAATATGTTGCAGCGAGCTGAGTACTGTGCTTGTTATGATTGGTGAGCTTATTGTCTGCTGGCTCTCCTTCCTTCTGAATAAAGGATTAGGAGCAGCAGCTGTGCAGTAATGCCACTAAGCATTATCAAACTCAGGCTGAAGGTATAATGGCTATTCTATAAGAACATAATACCCTGGCAAATACCACAGAGCTCGTTGTATACTTGACAAATGCACAAGCACATACCTGCAACAAACAGACCCTGTTGAATTACTGATAACATCAAACAAACTCACTCTGATTTAACTACTGCTATAAATTACGCTTCAGCAAAACTTTATTTGTTAGGACCTGCCATTAAGTGATTTCAAATTAGCCACTTGGTGATTAATTACACTTGCGTTAACATAAAAGCTTAAGAAAAGTTATAAAAGAGGAAAGAAAAAGGGGTGTTTTACACACAAAGTCTTGAGATAGTGTCAACTCAGCAGTCTTACTTCCCAAACACAGTATTTACTCAGAGTAATATAAAGGTGTCGTGTGAGACAGTGATGAATGGATTGAGAGGGGAAGCCTCAGTCACACATCCTGAGTAATTTATGAGTCACAACAAGAACATCAAGGCCATTCCTGCATTAGACTGTACACCGTTTCTGTGTGTTCAGCGTTTTCACACCTTTCAGTTAATTCAATGGCAATAAATGTAGAGATACAAGTTTAAACTGTACAACTATAAAAAAAACAGAGCATATGGTTAATATATTAGCGTTGTGAGAGAAATAAAGCACTGATACCTTAAGCACTTGGACTTGTCCCTCATTTGTGATGTCCTTGAGTAAATCACAGAAAGATCGGCACAATGATTCTGCATAGTTCTGTGGAAAGAAATGCAAGCACGTCCATATCATTATACATTCAATGGAAAACTCTAACACTATGCTGTTGTAATTCTAGTGCACTGGGGTTCATACAATGACACTGGGGAGGGCTGTGTCTGGCTATATTCACACAGTGGAATAGCCCTTTTGCTGCCGTCTGTTCTCTACTTAATATAGAGGCCACCCCTAATACACTGTACGCAGCAGTATGTCTCTTAAGAAGCTTCTAAACATGTGGCTCATGCATAACTAGCTGGTAAACTGATGGCTGAAGGGTTTATTTCCTCTACGTTTGGAAATAAAAAAGGCTGTCATTGCGTCAAGTGAACCCATCATTAAATATAAGCTACATTAATTAGAATGACTCCATCTTTAACGTTTACCAGATTACACTGATTTATGCACGTGTATAACTCACCTGGAGGAACTCTGTGGCAGACAAGTATAAGTAGGCGTTAACTATCTGAAAGCAGGTGCGCAGATTCTCCGAGGACAGCTCTGGAACACAACATCATTTGACACTTTAAGAAACGGCACAATAAGTAATTGATGAATGTAAACAGAAGTAAAGAAAACAGAGAAAGAAGACAAAGACATTTGTTAATCTGCTGCAGGTGGACAAGGCTATTTAGCTTAAGACAAATTACAAGCACACATTTTAGTTTAAGTCCATTGAGTTTTGTTATTTCTAAACATTTTCTCAGCCAAAATGTCCAGGTATGGAGTAGTAGCATATTTGAATCCCCACAAATCCTTCCTCTGCCTGACTCTGCCATTTGCAGTTTAAAGAAAAGCTTTAGATATACCTGCTGTTTGAGTATTCTAGGGCATGACATCCGTGTGAATCCCTGCTAGGTCTGATGCGTCCATGGCATCAAAAAGGGATTTTACACAGTTGTACATGGGCACGTATGTTTTGTAACACAGACCATGGCTTAACAGCATGTGTTTCTCTGGAGACTAATACTATATATCTAGTTCAAAACATCTAAACAAAATTGTTCAGGGACAGGCTAAAGCAGCCTGCTTTTAACAATTTTGTTGGCTGTGCTTTTGTAACCAACTTACATGATGCAACAAATGAGTGTTAAAGTCACATAAGAAAGCTCAAGTGGCTGTTTTTTTAAAGCAATAATGAGAAACTCAGCGAGTCACTGTTAACAAGGATTACCTCTAAATTATTAAGCACGCCGTTCCACTGCAAGATCATTATCTGTGTTTTAAATACCTCCTGCTTTGTCTGTGATGCAAGCCTGACCTAGACTGTCAAAGATCATGCTAAAGGCTTTTTCGCTTCACACTTGCAAATGAATGCATTATGTATAGGCTGCATATACATGACATGCCCTTTCAAAGTGGATAAGAACCGAACAATGAGGACACAGATGCTGAAGAAGATAAAAGTCTAAGGAACAGCTGTGCTTCATGAAGCTTAGAAAGCATTTCTCTTTTTACAGTTCAGGTAGGATAAATGCCCACAAGGTAAAGCTAGCACAGTGTGGATAATTTACAAACTATTATAAAGTAAATCTGCTGCCAAAAGGACTGACTATTGGCCTGAGAGTGTTTTAAGTCTACAGATAAATGTACCGTTGCTTTAACTACTAATTACCTCTTGGATGATTAAACAGAGAGAAAACAAGCCCTAAAGTGTGTTGTGCAATGCATTTAGTGAGTTGTAATAACAATGTACACACTGCTAATGTACAGCTGTGTTGGTTAATGCTTACATCTTCAGAGTTTCGTGAAGAAAAACAGCACAAATGCATGAACTGGGAAATATAGAGGAAAACATTCCCTCAAATAATCGTTTTTAAAGATGGCAGAGGGCAAAGAGTACAAGAGACGTAAAAAATCAACTTGGTATATTTACCCTGGTTTTTAAAGCCATATATAACATGTGCACAGGTCTTAGGGTAATGAAACCTGGCAGGGGAAAAGAACCGTAATACCTTGAGTAGTTCCTGTGTGATGTATGGTGACATGAAACCAGACACTTATTGAAAATGGTATCTATACATACACTTACTGACATAAGCATGAATAATTTAAATGTGATACGTGCTGACAGCTACTAACACCTAACAGTTGCTTAGTTTATACAAGTTGACAGGGAAACTAATTCTAACAATGGCCTTTACTTCCCTACAGACCAAATATAGCTTGGTATTCATTTTATATGATACTGTACGGGTCATAGATTACTTCGTACAGGACTTACAGTACATATGTAATAAGGAAGCCACTGGAGAGTAAGCTTAAGCAAGGAAAAAAAGAAACAAAACAACAGAGAAAGGCAACTCAATCCAATGTAAATAGTGTATCTGATCATTAGAAAAAACATGGAATATGTGATGACAATATGACATTTGGATTCAGCCTTTGGCCATTGTTAAAGTTTTTGAATGGAATAAAGATGTAGTTAAACTTCCACTTCCACTGATCAAACTTTACCCCCTTACTTTTTTTTATCCATTTCGTCACACCGCAATGAGATTTAAGCCTCAGACTGGACGAGTATTTGGACAAATACAAATAACAAGTGCATTTCAAGCAGACTCTGTGATATGGATATTGTGCGTGATGACTTTACAATAACAATGTGTGTATGACTTACTGTGCAAATACACGTTACAAATACACACTCAATATATGGGAATTAGTAGAAGGGTCAGTGTGACCGGCTGCTTCAGGTTCATTGAATACCCATGGTGACATATGCAATGTTTTTCTCTCCATCCATCTGCTGGCCACAGTAACGTAATGACAATAATGTATGCAGCCGACTGCTAAGTGCGCAAATACATAATGTATTTTAGTGGCCCATTTAGTCAGCACATCGGCCCACATGCATATTCACAATAACAAAGGCAGTATGGGGTAACGGCCTCAGCTCAAACTCACAAAGCCTTGGTGGAAACCAATAAAAAGATAATAACGGCTTTCAACTCCAAAGATATACACAAAGTCAGATATGACAAAGCAAGACAGAAGATGAAACAAGCTACTATGTAGTGAATCAATTATTTAGCTGTTGCACATTTCCTTTTCTAGTATCAGGAGTGCCGGAGTAGAGACTGTCATGTGAAAAGAGAAAAGATGAAAGCCGAACAACAAATGCTTCCTTGTGGTCAGGTGATAGTGTTTGTGATTTGAGGAATAAAGCAAATACAACACATTGTTTAAAAAGTAGGCACACAAGGGCACAATGCATTATATGGTAGACAAGGAAGGAGGATACGCTACATATGACGTGCTACTTTTATAAAGACATTTGTATTCATTTTATTTAATATATATAACATATTTCTTAGTTTAAAACCAACCATATCAAAAGGCTGTAAACCAAGGGGAAACACTGCACTAAATGCACAAAGATAATCAGAGTCACTTCCTGAAACATTAAAAGCTGCTTTGTTGCTTTTGTTACAGAGTAACATACGACTGAAAATTGTCAAGAATAAACTTTTGTAGCAGTGGTTCAACTTGACCGACGCCTTCGTGGGATAGTTTTAGAAATAGTGCTGCTCCTGTAATGTATTTTCAGGCTCATTAAACATTTTTCTGTTAAGCCGAACCAAATACAGTTTTGATGGATGAGGGTCTTTAAAGGTTTTGTTAGGCTGTGATCTATCCAGCTGGGGCCATACGTTCATGAAAAATAATTATAAAATCTATTTCAAATCAAAATGTCCTCTCGCCTCAGAATAACAAACAAAATTATGGTCTGAAAAAGACTGCTGAACAAGTAACAAGTAAAGATTCATTTCAGTTAAACAATAGGATAAGCGTACAGTAAATAAGGATTAAAATACAAATAGATTAGCTTGGATTTAGAGCTGTGCACTGCAATAGTTTGCTTCTAAACCAAAAGTCTGTGCTGCATTCATATCGGCCTACAGCTGAAAGCACAGGACTCTAATAGCAACCCACCAGAGAAAACTGATCAGCACCTTTCAGATCAGTGCTTTTAGCTGATGCTGCTGGGAGCTCTTTACAGACACAAACATGATGGTTCATGTAGTGAGGCAGAAGCTAAAGGGATGAGTACAAGATTGCATCATTAAGTTATGACGGTAAACATGCTTTTTACCTTTTCACCTCACCTAAAACTTGCAGTAAATGGTACTATTTCATAAAGAAAAATCCTGTTTTTTTTATATTTTGCAAAAGCTACAGTCATCCACCACCGCCGCTTTCCCCAAAAGAGGATTGGTTAGTCACTTGAATGCTGGAGACATTTGCTTCAAGCTAATGGTGGCCTATATTTAAGAGTCTTTTGGATATTGATTCCTACATTTTGACTTTTCACATCTATTTCAAATATTCATGAAAATACAGGTATAACACTGAAGAGAAGCTGCAAAGGCAGATTTTTAAGGGAAACTAAAAGATGGGTGCCTTGGGCTTTGATTGCAATACAGAAACGTGGTTAATAATTCTATGCATATCAAAAAAGATGAACTTTTTCCCCCCACAAGCCTCAAGCGTCCAAATTCAAATTGATTTCTTTTTAGAGATCAAAGATGCTTATAATGGAAACCAAAGAAAGCAGGACACACAGAATGGTCCTTCAATACGGGACTTATTAAGCTTCAGAAGCCGAAAACTCCCCTCACCCTGTTAAACCCCTTCCACAAAAACTGAGCAACTTACCTGCTTTTTTATATGAAAAAAGTCAAACTAAACTAATTCATATAAAAATACAAATATATTACAAAAAAAGTTGAGAGGTTATATTAGACTTCTAGCTCTGAGTTCAGCGACAGTTGTCTGCAATCTTCTTTTTTAAATTCTGTTTTTCTTTTTGGGTTGTTTGGTTGTGTAAGCAGACATAGCTATAATTGGGATAGGAACTTTCCCTGTAGGATTTACCCACAGCCAGGAGGGGCTTCTTCTATTTGAATGGAAGCAATCTCTCTTTTATGCAACATATAATTGGCAAAAACTCTTCATCAGGAGCTGAAAATTCTCCAAGAAAATCACAGATAATAAAGTCTGATAAGGTATTAAGCTCTCATTTTGTCAGAGATCATTCCTAATACAATAGACTATTAGATATTAGACAGTTTTCTTGAGTTAAAGCTGGGCACTGCATGTTTAAGACACAAATGACACTGTCAGGAACACCACTGTTGTAAGAGGAGGACTTCTAATATCATGCTTGATTTTTGCTGATGAACTACTCACAGTATCCACAGCATTAAATTACCACCACAACTACCTAATCTTAAATCTGTGAATGAAGTTACACAAGCACAGAGCAGCTCTCAGTCCGTCCCTTCATAACGCTGGCACCACAGCCGCTGCCCGTCTCGCTGATAAGCTGTACATATACTGTAGCAATATCCTCTGAGGGAGAAGTTTTGTCTGAATATCAATACAAGAGGAGCTACAGGCACGACTATTCACGGAAAAATGAATTGAATTCTCATTCTGGGCTTGAAGCAGGTCAGACAGCACAGAGCACTGAGGCCTAGACTTGATAAGACTTTCATCATCTTCACCCCTCACTGCTGCAAATGAACCCAGGCCAGCTTAAGTGTCCTGGGATTAATATAAACAGCCTGACAAATAACTCCACAACTGCCCATTAGAGGTAAATTCAGTTCCAATTCCACACAGCTCCACCTTTTCACTGCAACACTAATATGACAATAGTGATGGGAGATTAACAGCCAATCAACTTCTATTACTTTATTCTGGCAGTTTCTGGTCTTGTTAAGATGTAGGATAAAAGACATCTTTGTTCCACAGCGGTGAAATTCACAGTATAAAAGATGAGAATATGAAAAGGCAAGTGATCAAGCAACAGGGACTATCAACGCAAATAGAAAGAGGGCTCTTGCATTCCTTCAAAGTCATGATTTCCCATCTGTACCTTGGCTCCACAGAAACGTTCCTTGCAGTCAACGCCTAATCCATGTTGATTACACTGAGCCGGTAATGTACAGTAGAAAATAAGACTGTAAAAAAAAAAGTTAATCTAAAACAAAAAATGCTAAGAGTTTAGAGCAGTTGTTAAAGGCTACAAACAAACAGGTGCCAGGATGAACTTGGTCCATTATCTATCGGTGGTCAATCCAGCCTCATAAAAGTAAACAGTGGTGAGAGTTAATGACATTGTACACAGTTTGTACGATGTTTCTGAACAGAATAAAAAACTAGCAAAAATCTGTTTGTCTGCTACAATTTAATTTTAACGGCAACATGTTAATTTTAAATACTTAATATTTTGTTGACGCGTGAACACAACTGTAAAAAGTATGAAAATCCCCAAAAGATGATTAAAAGTCAAACACACAATGGACTTGTTTGCCAAATCATTGCAGTGAATGCAATTAAATTTGCACAAAGAAATAGGAAGTGAAGAGCCATTACCATTCTGCACACATCCATTCGCCATCATTTGATATAATCAAATTGTCACAAAAACAGCTGCTAAAGCGCTGATTGTGCCTTAGTCAGTACATCCTACAATAGCTCTGGGCATATGCTGCACCATCCGCTTTGGTTAACAACATTAGCAGGAAAATGAGCCACACGTCTGACTGTGATAACTGTCTCTAATGGTTATTGGGATCACCGCTAAAACTTTGGTCATCTCCCAACTCTGTTGCTGAATGTGATGGGGCTAAGAATTTGTTTTAGAAATAATAGAAATGATAAAGCTGACAAAACTGCAATCTTGAAGTCTAATTCCAGCCAGCAGAGTTTTAACAACAATTATAAATATACTGCATAACCCTGTTAAACTGATCCAGAGTAAATAATTAAAGTGTCCAAAAGAACATCTGAGTCCACAACTGTTAACACGGATGTGTAAAAGTACAATATACTAGTAGATCTATTATAGTTATAGTAATAGTAATATCAGGTTTTACTCTGCACATCATAAAACATAAAAATAAAATGAAAAGCG
The DNA here is from genome assembly GCA_036850595.1 of Rhyacichthys aspro. Taxonomy (NCBI): domain Eukaryota; kingdom Metazoa; phylum Chordata; class Actinopteri; order Gobiiformes; family Rhyacichthyidae; genus Rhyacichthys; species Rhyacichthys aspro. The sequence goes on along the minus strand of CM072156.1, from coordinate 6,308,067 downwards.
ACAACCAAGAGAATCTGAAAAACGTAAGGCCAACTCCCTTAGGTGCTAAACTGAGTAGGTCTCTGAAAAGCCACGGGTGAGTAATCATGCTTGAAAGAAGCAGCAGCTTCAAAAGCTCAGCAAGGGATTCAGTGAAGTGGCAGAAATAAACTATTACAGGGAGATTCCATGTCTGTGATGACAGCACTGATGAGGAGGCAGGCCGTGTCCAGTAAACATCACATCTCCCTTCAGTCACACACACTGCACATTTACAGCCACAACACAAAAAAAACAAATAAGATGGATTATGATTTCAAATATACTGATTCAATCAAAGGTTAATTCACTGTAGCACAATTCAGAATAAGAGTAAAACGATTCATCATATCACCAGAAGTTGTGAAAGGTGCAATAAAAGAGCTCATCATTTCTACTTTGAAAGACTATAAAAAAAAATTATCTTCTGATGAAGATGTTCTCCATCTTTAGAAATAAGCTGTTACCCTTGAGACCCTTCTGAGCAATTCCTTGACTGGGTTTATTCAGGCACAAAACAAGACTGAAGCTCCTCTAATATTTGAAAGGATGGAGTGTCAGGTCTCTGGCAGCACTAGTAATTGCCAACTGATGGGATGTTGATCATCAAGATAGATTTTGCATTGCTTAATTTGTTCCATTACCCTAATAGTAGAAGTTGAAAAGGCTCAACTTTAGTTGTATATAACTGCTGCCGGCTCCACCTAATGGATCTGACCCAGTGATGAGGGGGAATCAATGGGGATTTCACTGCTTTTCTAAACTGTGCTGTTGTATCTGAGCATAATGATGCAGAGTCCACACACAGTGGGTCAGGGGCAAGAGGCAGGTATCATTTCATGGTCATTTTACAGATGAGAATTAATGATAGAGGGTGATGGTAAAACAAGCTGGAACAAAAGACAATGTATAATAAAATGTAATTGTGAATGTAGAGAATTAGGAAGTTTTCATTTTACATATATTGTGATTTTGGTTGTTGACAAGTGAAAATGTCTTCCATTTGTTTTAAGACTTTGCAGCCATTCAGCGTTACAGTGGCAATCAACTATGAGCTATGATCCAGCTGGAAAGTTGAAGATTTAGTAACAGCTCTTGACATTAAAATAAAATGACAAATATAAAAGGGAAAATAAAAATGGATACTAATGGATTCAGTAACTGTTCACATCCATCAGCACAATGCCAACAAGAACATACTGCAGTTCCTACTATTCATCATCACTAGGCAAAACTTCAAACGTAGCTGAAACGTTCAAAGTGTGGTGGCAGCGATACAGAGTGTGGTGCTAGTCGCACAATTTAGCCGAGGCAGGGCTCTTGACATTCTAATTAGGGAATTTGCTGCTCCAGTTTAGCCGTGATGGAGCGGGGTTCTTTATCAGGCAGGCCAGGCCACATACCTGGCACGCTTTGACACCGTACGGAGCCAGACTCTCAATGGCCCACATCCCTCCGCTGCTCTCCACAGACTAAATAAATGAACCACCGGATGTTCTGATGAAAACCAGCCAAAGATGATGACTGGCCCAAGTTATGCATAAAAAGGCAGACTACAAAACAACAACCAACTTCAATACCGCTGGAAAAACTTCACGTAAATCATCACACTTTCATAATGTTGAACGTTCAGCAACATGTTCAGGCGCCAACGGAAGGTTTTGTGTGTTAAATGAAACATAACATTTTAGAGTTCATTCATTTTGTGTACTGTTTATGTTCAGAATGTGAACAAAATGGGCCTTTTCTGTCTTTTTGAGACAAAAGAGTAAGGTTTTGGGACAACATTAGGGTTATGAACCTAAGAATAAATATTTCGTGCTAATTTATTGACATTTTTAACATTGTCTTTTGATATTTTTTATTTCGTTTCCCTATTTCTCTGTTCTCTAAAATCATTGGTTCCTACTGCATTCATCTGTGACTGTCCTTACTCTCAGGTCCAGTGCATTTGCCCTCAAACTATTGGCCGCCAAATCAGGCTACAGTCATGTTCATATTAGTCTGACTTGTTATGAGCAGAAGCCCCAAATCAATACTGCTCCCCATCTTTTGAACACACACACACACCTGCAGACACCTCAGCAGTCCTTCCAGCCTGTGATAAATCACCCAACCAGTTCCATTCAATCTGCCACCAGTCACAGCTGCCTGCGAACTCAGTAGTGGCTCTGGTGCCTGGAGGCAACTGCACAGCCACATCTGTAATCTGTACAGGCTCCATGATAATTCACTGCTGTTGTGGAACTTGTCAATCTAGTGCTTCAACTTTCATTCCTCCTTCGATTCTCTTCTCATGGTTTAAGAAAACTTAAGAGGGTGTATGGGATACTTAGGTAGATAGGCAAGTTATTCCTTAAACTAGAGAGCAGACATCGCATTTCCAGTTTGAAGAAGCAAACAGGAGCAATGGATCAGGCTTTCTATTATGTATGACTGCAAATGGAGCAAGTAAAAACACACTTATGACAACAAGACTAAAACTTCAAAAACTATAAGTGAAGCTGTGTAACTCATACGAGGTGTAACAACTTTCAAAAGATACCACGTCAAGCAGCACAGAGCAGATGAGACAAACTGGAAGCAGACAATAGAAATAAATATACTGTATATCGAGTGCATCTTCAAAATAGGCACACAGTAAAAAGTCACAAAACACAAAAAGTCAGTTGTGTGAGAACAATATGAAGAGGGGAAAAGTGCAGTTTTAGATGTGTTTTTGGTTTTTTTTTTGGTTTTTTTTGAGTCAGACAGAATGCTTTTTTCACTTATATATTTTAATTCATGGTATCTGATTATTTTTCTAAAATCGAAAATGCACAAAAACCGCCACCGAAATGTGCTCCTCCACAAACAGTGCCAGAGGAAACGAACCCTGACAAAAGAAGCCAAGACGTGACGCTAGTGTTGCTCATCACTCCCGTGCTGACGGTGATGCCGGGGGAACCCTCCTACTCTCCGCAGCTTGTTTGTATGTTACACTGCCTGTATGTTCAAGCACATGCTGTATCGATATTGGTGCATTAACTGTCGTAAGATAGTTTCGTAGGTTGTACAGCCACAGTGTAAGGCATCTTCCCCGCTTCCTCTTGCTCTGCCCAACCCCCACTGCTCAGTAAAGCCAGCTGGACTGTCTCCTGAACACAATTCCCCAGACCCCCTCAAGAAGACATGCTTGAAAAGAGCTATAGTGGAGTATCTGCTGAGATAGCGGCTTTTGTACGTAGGAGATATTCTGACTTATTTAATGTTAAAAAATTGACAAGAGCCAAATTATGCTAATGAATGCAACGCTATGTTTTATACATTTGAAAGCTACATAAGTTGCGTTAACATCAAATTGCAAAGACTGGCTGCACAGAAATCTCAGCCACTAAAAGCTTTAAATCTGATTTTTTTTTTTTTAAGTGGCACCACTATGACCAGTGAGTCAATCTTGAACCCACACCTAATGTCTGTATTGTGTTGTTACTGTGGACAATGTATGATGATTTCTGCCCCATTTCAAGATAATTTTTTGCCCTCTTACAGTGACAAGGACAAACACACATGAGCCAAAAAGAGCTGCAACCACAGGGGTCTGGTGTGAGCTCACCCAGCAGAGCAGACATGTTCTGGAAGATTCTGAGCAGCTCCGGGGTGATGGCTGGGCTGTTCTCCAAAGTCACCAACCTGTGCGATCGGAGACAGGATAGCAGCAGAGAACAACAAACAGAAGGAGAGGGAGGAGAATTAAAGAGGATAATAAAAGGCGTGTTGTGAACAAGGGCAATGTTAAAGATATAGTAGATGAGAAATGAGAGAACTATTAAAATATGAGAAAAGAAATATAAATGAAAAGGCTATGTTACAGCTTACATTAAACAGAACCTTCTTACATTATGAAACAAGCTTCTTTCAGCATATATTATGGTTCTTATACCCATTTCTCTGAGCCATTTTGTTTTAAAAACAAAAGCACATTACTAAAAATATGCCATCAGTAAGTGTCAGTCAAATGAAAAACTCAAAGACACTCATTCTGTGCATATATTATAAAACAACAAACACAGAGGCAGGTGAGGCATATATGAAAGCTTTGCTGTTTGCTTCACAAAGGCGAAAAAGCTGGGCAGATAGTGGGAGAACACAGAGAGGTTTCCAGTTGATCAAAGATAAAAGCAGGAGAAAATGACATTGACTTTGTAGAGTAAACAAATATTTAGGACATGACTGTTTATCAGGAAGGATAAAAGACAGGGACCGAGACAAGACGGCTTTTTTATGCTGTAAGCGCACAGCCTCTGAACGCTGCAGCTCCACACAGAGGGACAGAAAAGAGAGATTAAGGAGGAAGATGAAGGGAGAGGACAATCAGTAACTAATTCTCTTTTATTCAAGAGAACCTTCTGGGCTGGGTGTATATATACAGCAGATTTCTGACGTAGCTTAAAATCAAATGTCTGGAGGAACAAAGTAGGATGAGTGAGCTGCAAAAATTCAGCTTCATCGGCCACATGATCTGACTTCAAAAAATAAATCTGAACCAGTCTATTTACAAAAACGCATCTTTAAAGTGGCACTACCCAATGTTTTTTTTTTTTCCTGTCCCTGCTGCATACACCAATCAACCCCAAAAGCAGCCTTGGGACCTTTTCAGCTTTTCTTTTATTAAAAAAGTCAAACCAGAACAATTTTTGCTCTGCAAAATAGTCCAAACTGGAGTTTAGAGCTGACTGTAAACTTTTAGCTGTGATTGGCCAAAGCTCTCGTTCAGGACTCAGGATAAAGCCTAGATAACGTCTTATGGTGTCACTTTTTCAGATGATTCCTATTACACTAAGCTATTAGGTGATTAAACAGTTCATTTTTTCGCATACATAAAAAAAAATTGCATACTCCCTGTTTAAATGGGATTATAGTCACAGAAGTGTTGTAGTAGTGTCAGAATATAAGTGTCATTTGTTGGATTAATGCCCCTCCCACAATGTGCTGCTCTCCTGCTCAGGAGTATTTATGTGTGAACACAACCCTCATCTGCAGACATCTTCTCTCTAACTTATTCTTACTGTGTTAGGGTACGTGCCCTTACCAAAGCTCCAGTCCATCCTCTAATAAGTACACATGCGGCGGCTGGGACACGTCTGTGCTCAGCTGAATGACAGGAAGAAGAAAAGGGTAGAGGTTCTTACTCTCCGCCCCCAGGCCCTGGAAGAACACATGCACATCAGTGTCGACTTTGAAGAACACAGAAGGGCGCTAAAAAACTGTCATGTGACTACACCAAGGAGAAAAGAAAAGAAAACTTCTACATCACAGAAGCAGCTTTGTGTTTCTTCTCTAGGCTGGATCACATTGTCTTAAGGCTTCACCAGTGGCACAGGAGAATACTTTATTAGAGTTAAGAAGCATAAAGAAGAGCTGCAGGCAGTTTGAAGTTTTCATACGTTTAGTGACAAAGAAGTGGCATAAATGGAGTCTGAGAGCACTTACTGCAATAACGCTTGGCTCACGAAAGTTGCTTTGGATTCAGTCATAGTTTGTTAATTTTTATGTCACCTGTGTGAATGTCTAATTTGAAGCCATTCAAACTCATGCTAACATCTCCCACACAGCCAAATATCTGGATAACACTGTGAGACCACACTTGTAGCCTGTGACTTTAAGATTGGAGGCAGAATGAATTCACCCACAGCACTAAACAATGTCCCAAGCTGATTTTTATTGCACAGAGCAGCACATTTTGGGCAGCTCATAATTTAAATACTTAAATTGACTTGAATATTGCTTCTGCCAATATTTATCAACAGAGTAATTTTTCATATTCTTGCATTTTGATTTGCTTTACAGTTCATTTTAAAATCATTTCTCTGGGCAGAAGATTTTGACCTCTACAGAAAAAGTTAACATTTGCATATGCTGTAAAAGGGAGAAAATAACCTACCCTTGAGAACTGTCAGGGGGGTTATACTAGACACTACACAAACCACACCAGACAATACTAAGCAGACAGATACAACAAGTTAAAAATAGCACTATGTCCTTGACACAGACACTTACGACAAGTTTAGGTTTTCACAAAATGACAGCCATGTTAACAGTGGCTTTGAACATGTCCTTTAAAATATTCTTTACTCTTGAAACTACATCTACTGTTTTAGGCAAAATGCATCAGACGATATCAGACAGTCTGTGATAAAGTGTCACATGTCTCCTCCTTTACCAAACAAGTGGAAGAAGACATTTCCCAATCTCAAGTCTATCTCCATATTATTTCTGACATTAAGCATAAACCATACCTGAACCAGGTGGATGAGAGTAGTGAGTATGGCACATCGCAGCATGTTGTGTTCCTCTGACTGTTTCCAAAGGAGAGGTAAGTATTGTACAAGACAGCCTACATATGGTCGGATCTGAAAAAGAAAATTAGACAGAGCATTTTACCCAATACTTCCATTACACAATAAGAAGAAAATGTGTGATAGATGTAATCCTACTACTACTGCTATTACTGATACTACAACTACTAGCATTACATTGACATTACGTCGAGAGTTGTGCAAATACTCCTATTCTATTGTGGCGAAAATAATGGCGTGATGTAATCATGACACATTCAGCAGAGGTGCAGCCAACTCTGTCCTGACTATAACAACTCTCCTGAAATCTTACTAGTGCTGCATTTTGAATATATTCAGCTCAGCATAAAAAATGAAGCACTCACTACATTTTACTATTTCTAAACGCAGATTCCATACTAAATAAGGCAACCCTACTTTACAACCTCATAATAGTAACATGGACACGCAGCAAAGCTTTCATAATCCTCCTTATACAGTAATCTCTATAAGATGTCCTGATTAATGTACTTTACTGGTGAAACCACCAATGGATTATTTGCATTCGTTCTTCAAATCAGCACCAGATAGAGCTGCAAAGTCTTTTAATTTAGCTTATCTTCCTATTATAGCTTTGAAATATTCCACATCATAAAGAGATGAGGGATGAAAATGGTAGAGACTATGTTACCAGTTCTTTAGTTAAAAAAGTTACTTACATTTACTGACAACCCTCATTCTCTCTGACTGCTTCCGTGACCATTTGATGAGTAAAGGCCCATTTGGATGCATTTTTTGCCTTTGTCACTAATGTTTACCATGCTACAGAATATTCTCTTCATAAAAAAACCACTGTTTACAGCGCAGTTCCTGGTCAGAATAAAAACACTGAACTGGAAGAGAATAAACACTGAGATAAAGTCAAGTGTGAAAGTGGTGCTACACGCTTCACATTAACTCTGTGTGCAGTATGACACGGCATGTTAGCAGCAAATTTCATTGGCTGATTCTTCTGTAGCACCAGGCCTCTCAAGTATGACACCAAATATGTGGACTTGAAGAGGTTTCCCGCCAGCTCTGTTCTGATTTGTGCAAACCCATCACAATGCCCTGTAGCCATTTTGTGACTGGGGTGCAGACCCCACACAGTGATTTTTTCTGCTCAATTACACCTACATAAGGACTTGGCAAGGAGCAGACAGAACCATAAAAAAGCAAAGAACATACAGCCTTAAGGACAAAGATAATATGTAAGAAAAACAAGCCTGCCACAAACCTGCCTCGGATGACATTTCTGTGAGTGACAGTAAAAAAAAGAAAAGAGCAAAAGCCCATCATATCTGTCATCACGTTCACTTCAGCCAAAGCTGCACTCACAGTTTCACTGTCTGGTTCGCTCTCAGCTGCTTCCAGTGCTTGTGGGTTCAAAATCCCTTGTGAGCCGAGTAAGAATATTAATGGGACTTTTACTGACTCTGGAAGTTTAGCTAAGGCCAGTGACAAGAGAAGCCTTAAACAGAGTGACAGTTCACAAGGATAAAAGCCATTTCTGTGACAGATTTAAGTCGAGGCATCGTTTAGAAAAAAGGTGCTTAAAAATGGATCTGAAAAGAGCTTGAGGGGGGTCAAGAGGAGGGTCAACTTTAAGTGATGGCAGTAAAGTGGATTAGATCGACTTAGTGAATTCAGGAAAATTCAATCCTTACAGCGACAAAAGAACTACAGTGGCAAAGGGGAAACAGAAGTATTAATGGCAAAAGGAAGGAGACTTTATGCGCTGACAATTTGAACTCAGATTATGACAAATCAATAATTCTTAGTATGACTGATCTTCTGTTGCAATCGAGTTTCTAGCAGCCTGTCTTTTTGCCATTTTATTTTTCTTACCTGGATATTGACCCTCTCGATGACGCAGGAGATGACATGGAGCACCTGCATTTTAGTGTCGCACTCTGTCACCTGCTGCAACAGCTGGAAAAGGAGTCCGAAGATAGACTCTAGGTACTACACACAAGAAGAGGAAAAACCATGAGTTCACATCAGTAGTTTTGAACTTTTTCTGGCTTGAAGAGAATAAAAAATACTCACTGGGAGGAACTGTTCTGTTCGAAACTCAAAGTCATCAACAGGTGACAATGTGTTAAGGAAAAAATCCAACACAGAACTTTTAAATTCTAAGAATAACCATTTTAAATATGCTAAAAACAGCTCTATCATTACAGTATGTGAGTATGTAAAGGATATTAAGCTTCAGAGTTGTGGCGGTCTCAATCCGCACCTATAAGTAAAAAACATATCAGGGTTGAGACGTGTTAAGTCTTGCACTGAAAAGTGATAAAAGTGGAAAGCTCAATTTAAGTTAAAGAAGTAATTGAGGAGAAGGGTGAAAACTGCTAGAGGGAATTCTTCACACAAACCTTTATAGACTTTATAGAAGTGCTATTGGAGCTTCTTACAACATGGTTACATTTACCATGAAGATATCTCAAAATGTGATACCTGAATAGTGAGCAGTTCATAAAAGGAAGGGCTCAATATGATCAAGCAAACAAAGGATTTCAATTAAGGAAAGATAATCCTTTTGTATCTTCATTTTACATACGACTTCCCTTGAGGTCTAATTATAAGCTCTAACAAAATTACACCAACATAAAACACACCGTCTCTATATTAGCAAATTTTACACAAAGGAGTCATTTTTCATAATTGCATCAGATAATTTAAATACTTTTATGCTTTTGTATATAATTTATGGTTCTCCTAATGCAGAGACAGGATATAATTTGTCAGATAAGAAAACAATGAATAAATTAGCAATCAGTTAACTAAATATGATGTAAATATGACGTATGTTTAGACAGGTAATAATCACACAACAGTTTAATTAAATGTACAGTGCATCGATTATTGATGAAATATTGAGATGTACACATTGCCCTTTTGTGACCCTGAGATCAAGAAATACAGATTAATGTGTGAGTGAGGCTGCATGCATAAACATGTGACAAAAGGGCCCTTGATGAATGTGGCCATCAGCACCAGCCTGGTTGGCACTTCACCACTAATGAGCAAAAATACTTCTCAGTTCTACGCTGAAAAATACAAGATGCCTGACTGATTGATGAAATATTCAGACCAGATGCGTGTGTGTTTGTTTCCAAAAATGAAACAATATTTTTGCTTCACATTAATATTTAGAGCATCTTGTTTTTTGTTTTACAACCCAGATTTGTGAACATAAGCTGACAACTAAATATGTCAGCAGTATTTAGTCAACAGTTTCATTAAATATTTAAAAAGCTTTGTCTGCTTGAGGTACATTACACTGAATGATGATTTAAAGCTGTCATAATTAGACATCAGGCATCAGGTAACTTTCTTACGTCTCTACTACATTTAACACAACATCTTTGGAGACGGCAGCATTTTCACTTCACTTTCCACATTAAGAGACATTGCTTTATCTATTTTTATAGGTCATCATGTTTTACTTCTGAAATGTTAACACATGAATCAGGAGTAATTGCAGACAAGCATGTGTTCTTGCACATACACACATCACTATGGGTTTATGAACAGTTTACATGAGCATTTTGTAAACTGCCACAAACACAAATGGCCCTTTATAGAAACAATTAGAGAATTCATTTTAGAAGCTCTATATATGTAAGAAAATTGGTAAGAATGGTGACAAAAACTGTATTAGTATACCAAATATTAGCCATATGTGTACAGTATTACTGTAATCAAAACCAGAATCCATAGATTGTTGCTTAAAAACATATTTTTTTCTGAATTATATTATGTATTTATATCAACAGGTCAGCAGCTTCAGGAACACACTCTCTTTGGAAATTGTATTGGTATTACTCATTTTTATGCTCATTACATGATACAGGTTGAGCTGGGGAATGCTCATCGAAGGAAATCAATACGTCCTGTGAGTTGATTAGTCTAATTCAACAAAGAACAGAGATTACAGTGTCAGGGAAAAGCATAAAACTCCCACTTTGTCTGATTCACTCACTCTCCTTAATGTGCACCACACACAAGTTATAAAAGCAATGATAAGCAATTTACAGAGACTAACAGAAAGCAGTTTTCTCTGTTAAACTATTAAAACTTTATGAGCAATAATTCATTCTGTCCAGGAGGCTCTCATAAGTACGGAGCATATTGATTAACAACCACAAAGGATTAGTTGCAAGAAAGCTGGAGTAGGAACAACCGTCTGAAAGTGTGGGTGCGGGCACATTGCAGTCAACACTTTTATTATTTATAGCTTTAATTATAACTCCGGATAATGAAGTGTTATAACTGAATAAAATTAGTATCCTTTTGGGCGCAGATAAGGTAGTAAAATTAATTCTAATTTTATGTAAATCTTAAAGTATTCCCATAATATAGTAAGGAATATAATTTGCTACTTTTATGTGTCAAATAATAGAAGCCAAATCCTATCTGTCAAAATTTTGAAAGTTGAGCAGAACTGTACTGTATGATTTTCAGGTAAATTGACAAATATTATAGTAACTGTTACATAAAAAGGGGATATTATGGGCAAAGGGACCTTTTACACAGCACCAAAAGACAATTGCTGCTTCAACAATTACAACTACACTCATTTTACACAAGATAAAGTCATGTCAAAGGTCCTCTCCATTAAACTTTTGAACTCTTTAAAATGTTTTGTGAAACAGACGTCCAAAACACAACTGAATCTTTTCAATACAACGTTATTGTGTAAATTTGAACAAACAAAGTGGAAGCTAATGTACAGGAATCAGGGATGCTTCCAAAATAGCATTAGCGTCAAAGCCGTATTATGAGGATGAATTCAGAAAAACACAGATTCAGAGGGCTTTTGCCAACATTAGCCTTTTCGGTTGCAACTGATGAGAGCTCTGACATTATAATGTAACTGCACTTCTTTGCACTAAATCAAAGGATAAAAATGGCTGTTACTATTTTTAGGAAATTATGTAATAATTTTACTGGTTTGTCCGACTTCAGATGGAATTGGGTTGAGCTAAAATGAGTTTGACATCCAGAGATAACATCATTAGTCTTGTTTTTAATTTAAGTAACCAAATGCATGAGACATAATTAAGAGAAAAAGGAGAAAGCTATTAATAGATAATAGATCCTGCGCTTGTTTTGAGGTAATTATGCTTCTTTTCCGTAATTATATTATCAAGGTTTAGTGTTTGTGTGGGCTTTGCCTCGTGCATATTATTAACTTAATTGTATTCTAATCTAAATTACATTATAATTATATTAGGTATGTATTCATACATGCCACAAAGAAAAACAACATCCATCAGTTCGACAAGACAATAAAAAGAGATACTATTAATGAATTACCAGCGCTTAAAATTGCATTTTAAATATCAAGGTAAAAACAGCAGCAGTTTTATGTCAGAATGAAAAATACACATCCATTAACTGTAATTAACATGAAATTAAAATGTGATCAATATGAATCTCAAACGTTATCATATATGAATAGATAAAAGGTTTTGATTTGTATAAAAACTACACCAAAGTTACTGGAAAGCTGCAGTGTTTTTCTCTGTGGAGAAAATTGGATACATAATTGCTGCTATTCCACGCAGTTAGGCAGAGAATTGTGTTTATGGAGCAGACTGTGCATATTTATGGTCCATTTCAGTCATAACAACTGCTCTGTTTTCTGAGGAAGTAAATCATCATAAAAGGATGTCTAGTCCCAGTGTGTCTAAGTGTCTTACCACCAGGTCCGGGTCCTGCATCAGACTGAGGATGACTTCGTAGAGCAAAGGCCGAAGATCAGATTTAAACTTGACAGAGATCCACTGGCCTATTAACCAGATCACCCGCCGACGAATCAACTTGTATCTGCAGAAAAGGAAGGATTTCACGATTTAAATAGATTTTTGAACTCATCCTTAAGTGTTAAGAGTGAAAAAAAAGATTAATCATAAGATAAAAGTCGTAATTAAAAATAATCACATATGAAATATCTTTTATCAGTGTCTTACGTAAAGCAGAGCAACATTTGTGCTCACAGGCAAAGAGTAGCAATACATTTAAATAAAATGACAAAAACATTGAGAACATCTTTTATCTAAGTGGCAACAGAGAAGAGAGGAGTATTTTAGAGACACTTAAACTTTGGAGTGGATGAAAATACAACCAGCACCACCAGGCTGATGAAATGTAAAATCAAAGGTTGCATAGGTGTAAAAAATATTTGGGGATCAAGAACAAGCAACATAGAAAAGTTACATCTGCAAACTGAAAGTAATATAGGCCTATAGCACAGTTGAAATATACAGTTAAATAAAAGAGGTTAAGGACATTGCTTTGATTAAAAACTTATCAACTACAATATAAGAATAATTAAAGGTAGGGTCTGTAGTTTGTGGCTTTTTTGGCAAAAGTGAATATGTAAATGTGAATGGAATCTATTTAGTTCAGAAATACCCTAATCATTTACGCAAGAAAATAAAACATGAGTGGGTTATACAGAGCTTTAAAGAGTGATTTTGGATTAATAGTTGATATTAAACACAGAAACTGAGGACCATCTTTAAAGAGCATATGAGGTAGGAGTAAAGGAGATATCAGGATAAAGGACACAGAGGTGACATACTCAGTGGCCTGCTGTCAAAAATCCACACATCCTCGCTGGACTTAAACAACAGCCTGACTCATGAGTTAAATAATGAGTGCACAACATAAGAGCCAGTGTCAGTGTGTGCAGGAACTAGAACTGCACTACTTTTATTCTGAAAAAACACGGACAAGTTTAAATAATGTAAACTTCTATAGATCAGACTTGATGTTGAAAGACGAAACAAAAGCCCGGTTGAAGTGGGTTGTGAGCACTTGTAAGAACAGCTGCAAACATTTGCTGGCATCACATCAACAGCTGGCTGGGGCGTACTGTTGTGCTACTAGAGCCTGACTCTGTGGCCTGCCAGAACAAAGACTGTGTTCAATTAAATTTCAAATAAAAGAGATAGTCCTGAGATGAGTATGAGCAGTGCAGTGCCACCACACAATAACACTGGGCAAACTCCCAGAGCCTTTCCAGCATCAGATTATAAACAGCAGCTTGGCACCTGCATAGTAACACTCAAATAACAAGCCTCAAAATAAAACTTCAAATTGGCAATGAAACCAGATCACTACATATGGACAAATATACTATTCACTAAATACTAACATGAGAACAAAATCCTTATAATAAGAGTTTAATGTGTGGCAGCCATAGTGCAATATGAGTGTTCATAAAAACTGGGAAAAGGCTGAAAAGACAGAAGGCTGAGGTGTAGCTGTTCAGGAGACAAAAGGTCACATATGAGTCATCTACACTGAACCTGCTTCCTCAGACAACTCTCAGTGGTCATTCCTTTAGGAGAAGCAATGCCCATGAACAGTGTCCATCGAGCACGGTCAATCCTAAATCCTCACTTACTCTGCCTTAGGTTTAGTTATTTACCCTTTTTATAAAACATTTGACAAAAAGAAAGAATAAATCAATATATATCTTGAGGAACTGACTGTTTACATGTTGGGCTTTACCCACTGAGACAGTACCTTTGAAATAAATCCACATTGAACAAAAGGCATAAAAGAGCCAACTTTCTAATGTAATAATGGCAAATAATTTGATAAAGGAAAAAATACAGAAAAAGCTTCTTAATTAAAGCAGATGAACCGATGCTGATGAGAATTAGAGCACAAACACGTGTACTCACTGAGTTGCCTGCAAGAAATAAAACTCACCTGAACAGATCCAGGAGGTAATGTGAAAACCCCGGGGTATTTTCTCAACATAGAAGTGAACAGTGAAGACTTTAACTCTACCACACCACCTGTCAGTAACACAAGCTCCTTGAGGCTATTATGAGATGTCAGTGTGACTGATCTAAAGGGAGTCTGTGTGTGTGTGTGTCTGTTCTCTAAAGGATCATTGCTGTTACAAGTGATGCGAAGTCTCCACAGGCATGACATGTGTTTGGTTGAAGTAGAGGCGAAGGGCTGACACACCGTCTGAGAAATCAAGTGTATGTGGGCGGATGAGAGTGAAGGCTTTTGGGTTCTGCAGTCATACTGTACTGTAACGAGCTACTGGCAGTCAGTGGATCTGCCACAGGTCTAAGTCCATGCTCCTTCTTCACTGTCGATATGTCTAATACTGTATATATGTGCCTCGTTTAGTAGGTTAATCAATTATTTTAAACACAAAACATTTAAGTCAGCACACATAGAGTCAGATCTTCATGACAAAAGCCAACACTGAAATAATGTCGAATCATAAAATGGGTGATTTTACATACCTCACAGCTCTCTTTCCCAGCAATAGTTTTATGTCTCCTTGTGGGAAAAATACTAATAAAGACCTGCCAAGAAGGCGATGGTCCCTAATTCATCATGCTGCCCCTCAAGAAGAGCTGGCACCAAAGACAGAATGGTAAGAGCTCAATGATGCAGTGACATTCATAAACCTTGCTTGGACACTGATGTCTCCTGGTGCGGTTTGGCTCAGGATATACATCTGTTCTGTTTCTAAGTAAATCCCTAAAAAACAGATAAAATGTGGCCACTCAATAAGAGTCAAAGACCTCACTGGTTTCAGACAGAGTTGGGAAATTACTCAGGTACAGTCAGGTACATGTCTGGGTTTTTTTATGCCAGTTTGGGCCTTTATTTTGTGGGTTCAGAGTGACCATGCTTTTAACAGTTTAAATATATTAAATGGCACACTATATATCTGTTATATTATAAAAATGATTTTTGTTGTAACCACAACAAATGAGCACTAACTGCGTCTGCCACAAACTCTGCTTCAAATAAGGTAATGTATTATTTTGTGTTCTCAAATGTCTCAGTTGTCCATATAAGAACACATCCTACTGTGTGCCTATACTGCCTACCTAACAAAGTATTGATGTATGGTGAAATGACCGGATATTTAATGGCTTTTATATTCCTTATGGGTTATCATTCCTAAGTATTTCACAGGAAGTCAAGATATTGGATTGTAACAGGTCTGTGATGAATCTCAGAGAAGAGCACTTAAACAGGAATGAAGACAGTAAGCCCCTAATTGATACAGAGAACGGAAACTGGGTATGGCTCCATACATAGCAATGGGATCATCAAACCATTTGTTATATAATATCCCCACTTCATATTCCTACTCCTCTTGTATATTCATTAAAAAGCTATTAATGTTGAAAATGGATGGCATTTTATTCTTTAAAACTGAGTGCTTCACTAAAATACATAGAAAGAAGACCTCTGTACTGTTTACAGACATAAGAATCAATTCTGTTTCTTGGATAAAATACAAAAATATGAACAAAAAGGCAGATGATCAAAGGCAGAAAAGAGCGTAATATCATGAGGCAAAAAGAGGACTTGTGCAGGTATGAAGAGTTGTTCGCACCTGCAGTGTGTGGGCAGGGAGCACACACACACTGACATCTGCAGCCCTGCGCTCTGACGTCAACGCCAACCCCTGTGGCAGACCTTTAGTGCGTCCGGCTCTTTGTTTTGCCCGCGGTCTTTGTACGCAGGGCACTTCTTTGTTCTTTACATCACACTAACCCGCTGGGACTCCTTCACTTTATAGAAGTTTTATGAATGACTTTTCTCTGTCATTCTGCTCACATGTTAAGAGTACTGAAATGGCGAGTGTGATTTGGGGAGCTGTTATTAAGCTGACACGAGCGCTCTCATCACTTGGCCATTTAATCATCTCTGACTGTGCAGCCGACAATAATTAATAGCTGAACTGAGGTTAATAGTCAATTAGTTTGGCTTGCATAAAGAAAATGTTAAAATGTTAAGTAGACCATTCACTAGACACCACTAATGTCATTAATGCCATTTAATTTAACTGTGCCACTGTTTCACTTCACGAGATGCAATTACACATTTGGACAGAACTTCACAGCCCCACAAAAGAAGAACATCATGAACCTAGCTGTAATAAATGATGGACTAAAGAACATTATGTCCAGGTAACAGTGACAGAACTATTATTTTTGTCTTGACGTGTGAAAGAAATGTCATGTTTTCATAAAGATTCCCCTGGATATAATATAAAAAATGAAAAAGCAGTGTTAAAGAGCAGGACTATTGTATGTTCTATAAAAATGCAACACGTTACCTGTGATGGCTGACTTGTAACTCCCCAAGCAGCTGGTTTTTGAACCACTGGTCAAAGTCCACATTGTCAAATAGCTCATAGGCTGCCAGTCCCACTGCATTGTACACTGCGAGCATATAAAAATAAACATTAATAATGCAACTATTTACTTATAGATGAAATATTAAGAATGCCTTAGATTTGCAGTGCTATGTAAGTTTTAGGCAGGTGTTAAGAAATGGTTTAAAGATGTGGGGTTTTTTCCCAGGGCATAAAAGTTTCACAGAGTACTGTAAATGTATCTTTACATTCTGAACAATGGACTAATTGTTTGTTGATAACACAACTAAAAGGCAGAAAATCATTGTAATGAGTGAACTAATAAGCTAATAGCCTTGTAAGTGCCCTAGTAAAATGACTAATGAGAGTCATATGCAGGTGGTGCAAAAATATGTTGCTACCTTACAGATGTGTGTGTAACAAATTGGAAATAGCTGCTGGTTCACAGCCAATTTGTGGCATTTGTCTGCTATAAATGGTCTAAGCAGGTGGTTGCGGTGGACCACTGATGGGTAGGAAAAAGGAAATGTGTTTTTTTTGGGTCACAGGCCAAATTATGCATGTGAGTTTGAATTGGAGACTAAATTCTTAAAAAAATCATTAAAGGAGCACATTATTAGAAATGAAGTATTTATTTGATCAAAAATGTGTAACCCTGCTGTTATTAATCAGCCATTTAGCTCTTTAGCCAACTCCCACGGCCACGATTACATGGTGCTGCTATTAAACCAGCACAGCTTCATCATCCTAAGTGTCTGCCATTTTATCAGCACTGTCAACCGACCGCTGAGATCCCTGCAGGAATCCATATTTAATACAATCTCTCTTAGCAGGCCAGCCTTACTGTTTGTGATTAGGGTTTGTGTGGCATTAAACTGCAACTAAGAGGCAACGCTGACCTCCGAGGGGGTTACAAATTCTGTACTAAATGAAGGTGGGTAACAAAAGAAAAAAAAGGTGTCAGACAAGAAGGTAAAGAACAAGTCAAAAGGAAATAAGAAAAAAGAGCAGAAATACAAAGGGAGAACTAATTTTATGTCATTTCTGATAGGCTAGCATGTCCTGAAGTTTACGCACCTGCATCCTTCATTAGTAACTGAACAGGGTCTTCCACATTGGTTGGACCTGAATGGACACAAAGTATTTTTTTTTAATAACTAATGCCTAGAAAAATACATCTTGTGCATTTTTTGGCTTAACATCATTTGACACAATTGCTCTATAGAAAAAACTATAGTGTTTTCATCCCAAGTTTAAAATGTGCTGCAGTGAAACTAATGCGAGAATCCAAGGTTCAAGTGTGTCACAGAATACTGAGAATCACAATAACCCAAAAAACGAGAAGCTGGATCTCAAGGGACAATAGATTAATCATTTCTAAACGACTGACCCTGCAGATTCTGAACCATCTCCAGCAGCACTGGTGTCAGCGTCTGGCTGTAGCAGTGGAAGATGTCGAGAAACAAGACTTCTGTGCAGGGCTAAAGATGGAGACAGAGAGGAATACGAAATGATGTAAATTAACAAAGCAGCTTGTTATTGTAAACACAATAATAAAGATATTTGACGGTGCCAGTCTATACAATATAAACAAAAAGATCTTCAATTGTACAGACACAAAAAATAAACAGACAGTCTTGACCTCTGTGCAAAATCAATACAACACTTTCAGCATATTCTAAAGTTGTGTGTTGTCCACATTGAAAAACAATGTAGTTTCTCATTCTTCAGAGTTTATTGGTTTCTTTGATGTCACACTAAATCTATGTCACTGCTTTGACTGCGTTAATGCATGTGTATCCATGTACATGTGACATCGTATGGTTGTACAGCCTTTCTATGTAAGGTCAAAGGTTAAATGACACTGGAAAATGAGATAACCAACCCCCCCAAAGCTGAAAGCAGGAAGGTCGTTTCTAATCAGCCATCACAATTGGTGACCATGGATGCAGTGGATGGACAGTGACATTTCATCTATGTCTCATTTTAAGGGCTGCCCTAGTCTCCATAAGGTAATAAGGTCAGAGGCTTGGATAGAGGTAAAAGCAAAAAGCGTTTGCATCAACAAAAATAATAAAGACAGGTTAAAGTGTAAGTACATGCATAAACAAGCAGCACAGTTCTATGGTAGTGGTAGATGTGACAGTATTTTAAAACTATTGCATCACGCTGCGAAAACTGCACATGGTGAGCAACATCACGACTAATCGCTATAATGGTTATTCTGTAATCAAATTAAAGGTTTTAGACTAAACTTGTGAGATGTGAAAACAAAATGAAGCACAAGACTTCAAAGCTTAATGGGTGAACACAACACTTCAAAAACAGCAGGACACAAGTTTGTCATCTGGCATTAAATGAAACCAAGACTCAAGACAGAGAGATTATTGTGGGCGAAAGGGGAGGGAACTGAGGGGCGGATAGAAAAAAAAACAAAACACTGGATGGGAGATTATGCCCCGACTCAGAGAAACAGCTGAAGATAAGCCACTGCCACGTCACTTGACACATCCTCGGAGACGGGCTCTCGAGCCCAGGGGACCACCAACTGCTTCATGAAGTCTAAATCTGCACACTGTCACTGAACTAAACACTAAACACAGACTCTAAGTAAATGTGGCCCACACTTAAAAGAATGAATACTTTAACAGATGATAGCGATGTGATGCTGAACTTGGTATTGTTTAAACAGAACAGCAGTACGTTTTTACTTACACGTAGACTGTATTTCCAAGAGTCACCGCCAGTTTCTTCAACAGCTAAAAGAACAAAAAAGAAAAGACTGTCAAATCCTATATATTTTCTATATTCGAATGACTTATTATAAATTCTGTACGTTATTTGCACATGAGACTAGTCACCATAGTGATTAACCTACTACAAATCAAAAACAAAGGTGGATGTAAAAACTAACTTGATGAACATAAATGGACTTGTGTTAAGCCTGACAGTCTGCAGGTTCAGATATTCAGATTCATCCAGTGTGTCTGGGGACCTGCTATTACCAAAGCTCTCAGGGTCCTCTTCCCACATGGCCAGCTCTTCCTCTGTGAGAAGGAAGTAGTGCGAGACGAGTCGGCGTCCAATCTCTGTGAGTGTGGGGTGTGTGAAGAATGCCGTCTTGATCTTGTGAGCCTCCAGACTCTCCGGTTTACTGTCTACAGGAGGGTAAGTGGGAAGGGAAGAGACAGAAGGGGGTGAAAATAACAAAAAAAGGAAAAGAAGTGTGATATTCCAGGTTCCTAGTAATCCTTGAGCCATGCAAATCTAACACCTGAAGCTGTTGTACTCTATAGCATAAGGTCCCTGTGTTTACTTTGTTACTCACATTGAATTCACAAAGCAATTCACAGAAAAACAAGTGGTACAAGAGCGAGAACGTGTTTGAGTCACCAAAACACAGGATTTGTTTGCCTTTTCAAATTCAAGCATATCTCAAGCACTTTCCAGTTCCATATTCCAGCCCCTTAAAGATATGAAAAATTACATGTTTACATAGAAGTGCTTGAAATTGACTGGTGCAAGGCCCTATAGACTGGATTGTAATTCCAATTGCAAATTGTAAGGTCTATATAGTATGTATATAAATTTAAATTTGCACTTTATGTAACAATACATTTTTTTTATTTCTTTTGTATGTAAAAAGCTTAGTAGCACCACCTGCAGAGTCCTGTTGATAAGAAATTAAACTATGTTGAGTCAAATGTGAATCATTTATTTAAAAATACAGTATATCTGAAAAAATCTGCACTTTTCAAACTCATCACACTAAGCATCACAATAAGTATATTTTTGTGAGAACAGATGCCAGAAAAGCAATGAAAATACAGTTAGCAGAAGGGAACATGGGTTTTCAATTGTGTGTAATTGTCTAAATAACAATGTCTGCTTTTTTCTATGTTTAAAAAGCTAGCTTAAAAAAAAACAGTGGAAGCTCTATTACTTCCTCCTCTACTACTGCTGCTCACACAGGACTAAGCACTGCTGGAGCAGAAGCACACACAACCAAGACTTAAGAGATCTATGTAAACTTTAACTAAATGGATCTTCTACTTTTTTAAATGAACTCATCAACTGACTTATTTCCACAGGGTTTGTTTATAGCCAACACAAAGTTCCTTCAGGGCAACTGTGAGGTATGAAATATAGTTGCCAGAGTGGATAGAACAGCACAAACTGCATCCTAGTTCTCCTTTTGTAACCTACACGTGTTGCCCAGTGTAACCCCAGTGTGTCTACAGATACAATGCTATTGGAATAGTAAGCCATTGATCTTCAGGTCCATCCATCTGAAGGATAGAGGGGATTATAAATAAGTCATGTGACTGCTTGCTTTGAGCTCATTCATGTCGGTCAAGGCTCAACATTTACTTCTGGATTACAACCTTGCAGTCAGCATCCTTGTTTTCATATTTTTAGAATAAGTAAACATATCACTGACATTAGAGCATACTCCAAAGAACCGCAGTGAAAGCGAGGCATTAACTCAAGCGCCACAGAGGCATGGGCTGGCTCTGTCAGCTAACGATCGCTAAGGAGAAGCATCTTCAATAAGGCACACCACAGATCCTAGGAGCAGGCAGAACAAAGACGAAGTGCTGAGCTCTATGACTAATGAAGCACTAGAGGCCTCTGAATGTCTGAAATAAACATGAGCCAAGTGAGGTGCAGTGACGCTCATGCTGCTGCAGTGTTGTGCTTTTCAAAACACTGTCAATGATCCCCTTTGAAGAGTTAGCACTTTTGCCTTAGCTGTTAAATTACTGTGTTAAATGTGCTTTTTTTTTTTTAAATAATTATTTCTAAACTTTTTATTATTCACATCATCTTTATTCACATCCCAGCTATTCCTCTAAACGGACTAAAACTTACCCTCTATGTTCTTGGCAGGTTTGTAAGCATCATTCTTGAGGATCATTTTAATGAGGTTCATGCACTGGACAATGAAGCGTTCGAAGGTAACTCCTTCCCCAGAGGGTGTAAACACATAGCTCACAGCGAATTCCAGGGAGCGCTGGATGAGAGGGATAAAAGCACACGGATGGTGCTCCAGAAAATCTAGCAACTACACAAAAGAAAAGAAGAGACAAACAGAGAGAATTACTTAATGTAAAGTTTTCTAGTACAATGTAAAGGAAACGTGATTACTTATGTGGCAACTTACAACTTTAGTGTAGAGAATGATAGTCTTTTCCAGCTTCTCTCTGCAGGTGCTATCAGGACCAACCTGCCGACCTGAAACACACAGCATTAATGGATAGTTCAGTATTTTGTAAATGTGGTGCTATTAGATTCCCTAAAGCAGTCATACTTCCAGTTTGGAGAAGCATACAGAAGCAATGCCACAGAGACTACACTGTGTACTTCTGTAAATGGGGCCATGGAAATTTTAATTTTAAGCACTTAGCATTTTAAACACTGACCTACTTCAATTTCCATTTCCTTGGAGGATATTTCAACAATGCTGCTAAGAAATGGCACATATTTTCAATATGGAAGTTATGGAGTTGTTTTATGTTTTGCCTTGTTAATTGCAAGTGTCTTTTCATTTGACCCATTAAAAACCACATAACACAAAGCATGGTGATTGCTCCTGTCTGCTTCTTCAAATTGGGGCTTTGCTGTCAATGAAATAAGTTATCTACCCGTAAGTATTTTATTTAACTACTTTTACAAAATACTGTACTGTCAATTAAACCCAGCCTTGTAGTGCAGTTACATGGATGTGAAATTGTTGCCAGAAAAGATCCATTTAATTCAGCAAATCACAGAAACTAAGTACATGAAAGGGAAAACTAAATAACTACAAAAAGACAGTAAGGCATACAGAAATATTAGTCCCATTTAATACATACTCCCCTCTCCAAGGTCAAATACCTTCTCCATCCTGCTGCAGTGCTAGTCCCAAGGGCCTATTACAAGCTTTTATGCATACTGTATATCAAGGTCCAATAATAAAAGTATTTCCAGTGGCCATCATTGACTCACTCCTGGCTCCATAAAAGCACTCGTGATGCCAGGACCGATAAAGATGTCTCTAGTACTTTACCTTTGGCAGCCTTATTGATTCCATTGACAAGACAATAAGATTACTTCAACATTCCTGCAACCATTTGTGAACACCATGGGCTGTCACTTCCCATCTTCTTATGCAAACTTAGTTCTTTCAATCACCACTGAGCTGAAGCGACACCATTGATTAAAAAGGTTAACTGATTTTATACAGATCAGCGGTTATGTAAATCGCCAATACAGTCTATTGATTTTGTGCCTATGCCATTGCTTCTGTGTTTAAAGGTGTACGACAGCTGATGTCAGCAAAGATTGAGTAAAGTCACCAAAGTCATTGAGGTCAGGAGCCTAAGTCTACATTTTCAGCTTTAGCAGTGATAAACAGATGAAGAAGACTCTACAAGCCTGACTGTAATACAGATTATGCTGCTGACATATCACTTACTTTCATCTTTTAGCAACAGACTGACAGGCAGCAGCAGACAGAGAACCTGAGAGGATACATATCTGACTGGAAAAGCCAGACATTTGAATGGACCACAAAAAGTCCATTTTATAAAGCTGACGTTATCAGACAGTGCACCGGAGTGGCCTCTGCTTTCTATCTTCCCAGCCCAAACCAACAACATCCTGGCCCTGTATCTAACACCATCAGGAGAGTAAACATTGCAAGTTATACATGTGGCTGATTTTTCAATTATAATTTTGCCACTGCAGCAGCTTGGTGCTTAGGGTAGGGTTGTCTGAGATTTATTTTTTGGGTGCATTTTTAACAAATCACTGTTGAAATTACATAATCTTAGATGCTGACATCAGGCACAAAAGGTAAAGGCAGGTTTGGAGAAATACAGTAAAGTTAGGCCTGATTGCCCCAAACTATATTCTACAGCTGGACAATCACCCCATGGTTCCTATGTTACTAGGGACTAACTTCAGCGAAGAGAAGAATCTGAAGAGTCTGTCAGGGATTACATAAACAAACAGAACAATGTGAGGAGCCTGCCTACACAGAGAGTCTGTGGTTAGTTTTCCAAATGTTTGAAGCAGACCACCAACTGAGTTTCTTCAAGTTCGCCTGAAAGAACTGAAACTGTTTTGAGAGGAAAGAGTGGTCACACAATTTGATTTTCTTCTGTTCACTCACTTTCCATTTTGTGAATTCTCAGTTTATTGCATTTCTTTTTACCATTTTGTGTCTAAAACTTTTGCACAATGGTGATTGCACTAGAAAGGTTTTTATTTTCTTATTTTTTGATCGGATCTGTTTTCCTGTACAGCTGTGAGCATGAACAAAATACAGCATCCACCTTCTTGCCTATGCTCACATTAATTGTATAATATGCATTGACACGATTAAATAAAGTATTTCCCATTACAAATCAACAAAAAAACAACAACACCTGCCTTTACCTATTAATAACCTACCATCTTGCCACATATATAGACTAACTATTCGAGTTTTGAGACTGTTTTCAGTAGGTTAAGTACTAATTTTATATCTAAAACTGTTTAAACTGCTCTTCAAATCCAGAGCTGTGATACTGTGGTCTTTTTGTCTTTTGAAAACTCTTGATTAAAAACCTTATTATGCGTGACCTTTCGATTCAACTTTGGTTTCATGTAGTCTCTGACAAAATGACGGCAATATCTTCTGCCTGCAGTAGATGAAGAGGCACTGCTTATTTAGTTTGTTTACTGAAGGGGAAACTTTAGATCAGAGCTTCGAGATGGAGAAAGAGACAAGTACTCACAGCACTCCAAGAACTGTTTTAGCCTTTCAAACACTGCATTCAGGAAACCCTGAAAGGAAGGACATGAAAACAGGGTGAGATAAAGTTGAATATGTGTGACTTTAAAACTGATGGATCATTCCTGATTGCTTAATTAGTGCAGTCTATGATCAAATACATTATCAAGACAATGACTGTATTTTATGTGTGGGAAAACTTGTTTTTTTCCCCCTGGAGCGTGAATGAACCTGCCAACAACACAACATAAAAGAGAATACATTAACTAGTGTAGGTTTAGTGTGGCCTAAGCAGAGAATGGAAAAAAGATGATAGATGGAGACGCAATCTGTTTAGCTTTGCATTAGTGTTCGAGAATAAGGTCAACAACACTATCATTTATCACATGTGTAGTCAACAAAGGCAGGCAAGCAGCCGCTATAACTCCTAATAAAGAGTGAAGGAAGAAAGGCATAACAAGAGAGCAAGATGAGACACACAGTATAAGGCTGCACTGTATTAGAAACACAGTAATATTGTTGTTAAATAATGCAATAATCACACACTGTAGCTTGTGATAATTTCATTTTCCTTTGAGGACATTAAAAGGTTTTCATCTAAATAAATTTCAGTTTCTCTCCAGTTCACTCCATCTCAAGTCTAATAATTGCCAAGCACATAAATAAATGTGACAATTACTATAATTAGAACAGCCTTTTTGAGAAATGTTGTAATAGAGCATATTGTTACTCCATACATTTTTAATATTGTGTTTGGGGGTGTTGTGTTAAACCCTAAATAATGGATGAATGAATGGATATGCAAATAAGAATAGTAGTTATAGTTATAAGGTGACTTGTTGCTTTTTGAGGCCATGTTAAAACTTCAGAAAACAAAATAGTGGGGAATGATCCAAGCAAATCAGTCTGTAGGTGTGTGTCTCAACAGAGCATTAACTGTGGTGTAATTGGCAAAAACAGTAAAGACACAGTGAAGAATGTTGGTGTGTAGTTCACTAATGAGGCATGAGTACAAATGTCTTCATCCGCTGTGTAAATAATTCAAAGTGTGCTCCTGCAGCGCTGTGATGATTAGTGCAATAAACTGAATCTGTGCAGATGCTTGGGACAATTGTCAAAATGTTGGAGAGCCCTCTCCTTTTGCAGCCGGGCAAAAGTGTACAATAGGCGGCTGTTGCAGTAAAAAGCTGCAGAAAGCATTCAAGCACAGCATTTCAACGTATATCATTTACGATACCAGAGCAATCTTATATGTGGGTTAATCAATAGGGTTTTGAACAGTTCTCCTATTTATTGTAAAGGGAAAACTGTAATATGCACAAAAGCCCTCTTGCCATTAAACAATATTGTATCAGTCAACATTGTATTCTTTGTTATGTGTCTCCACTGAGGTGTGTGCTTGCAACGTAAACACAGGCATCAAACACAAGCTGCGGTTGTATATGAGATACAAACCGTATCTGAAGTGTATTTAAGTTACTCTTTTGTTCTTCTAAATGCAAAGTAGACAGCATGAAAAATAAATACACAAACAGTATCTTAAGCCAGAAACAGCTATTGGTTTCTTTTAATTTGTTTAAATAAACCATAACATTTCACATTATGTCGTCCTAAAATAAGACAGAGACAAGCTTCTTTTAAAGGGGAACTGTGTAACTTTTAACCAGTAGAGGGCGCAAGTGCCTCCACAGGCTTTGTGTTGTTAGGACAGTGGTGCCATATTCACAGATGTCATTTGGAGACTATCCAAGTCAGTAAGAGTTGAAGAAGAAAAAACATGTCTTCAGAAACAGTTGGGTCATTTTAGTG
Organism: Rhyacichthys aspro; assembly: GCA_036850595.1. Classification (NCBI taxonomy): domain Eukaryota; kingdom Metazoa; phylum Chordata; class Actinopteri; order Gobiiformes; family Rhyacichthyidae; genus Rhyacichthys; species Rhyacichthys aspro. The sequence goes on along the minus strand of CM072156.1, from coordinate 6,281,960 downwards.
TATTTTGTACAAATACAACTCCGCTAGGGTCCAGTGCATTTGTTTTTATTTATTTGTGTATTTGTATTAATCTCTCACTCAATTTCTAGCGCTAACTCCCCCTCTCAGAGACAGAGGAGGTTTCTGGACGGCTGAGTGTTCTGTGTCTGTGAGATTCTACCTAAATCATGTCTACAAACCATCAAAATGATTTATAGAATATTTTATCTAGAATATTTTTGGGCTAAAAGTTACCACGTTCCATTTGAAATTTGAAAAACTCCTGTCATTTTGAGTTTTTCTATTGAATCTTGATTTTAGCTTTTATTTCAATTAAATACCATTTTATCTATATAGCCCAATTTTATTTATTTTGTGACTATACAGTACTGTAGCGTTTTAAAGGGGTAACCAGAGTGGTACAGTCACCTGTTTTGTCCCGGTGCACCTTTTGACAATGGTAGCAACTCTAAATACAGTACTGCTCCATTTAAAACCATAACTCTGTTTATACTTTATCTCCAAATATCAAAACACATGATGTACTGAGAAGAGAAAAACAGAGTTGAAACCCTGGATGGTAGTCAAATGGGGACAAATACCTGTGGCAGAACTAAAGGCAGTGAAGTGTGTAACTGGATTTATCAGAGTAATCAGAGATTTTCTATTCAGCAACACTTGTCATCCGAGTTAAATCAATGACTGTATCTCATTAATTTCTTTCCCCCATTGAACTCACCTCGCCTGTATTTATTAGCAACGATTAACATTCTCTGAAGCTAATGTGTTCCAGGTCATGAAAGCTGATAGTTTGACGAGTGCACCGTTTTTGATTACGCTCTAAAAGGTGTATTAACTCTCCAAACAGGGATGAAATCATGCAGAAATCATTCAGAGCTGAGGCAAGGGAACCAAAGCTGTCAGTGTGTCAGAAAATAAGCAAAAACAAGTCTGTAAGGTTAAAGCATAAAAGACAGACCAACAGATGAATGGCACTATAAAGAAAATTAAGATACAAGGAAAAACTATAACCTTATTTGTAGGGTTGCAGAAGTTATGTAGCTCATCATTTTCAATATTTCATCTTGTATCAACTCAAAGCTGCAGAAGGGTTTATATTCACAGCAGATAGATTTTAGATGTTCAAGCAAACATCTAAAGTGGATCATTAATAACAGCAGTTGCATATTAACATGAAATACTGACCGACATGTAGTTGAAATAACTGCTGCAGCCAACAGCAAATAGCATTTTAAATGTGTTTCAGTTCAAGTTGTGTTATTTGTGAAATGCTTGGGAACATTGAACAGAAATGTAATGGTTATCATAAAATTTAAATACTGTTTAGTTAAAAGAAAAACATTTGAACACGGCTGCACGCTGTGAGAAAAACGTGATATGTGATAACTATTTTAATAATGCAATAACGATATGAGCTGTGATATTTGAATGTTTTTTGACACAGAAACTGTTTCGTTAATTACATTTGATTTAAAAAATATAAAGCAATACAAGGCCATGGACTAACTTCCACTTGTCAAAGCAGGGACTAAATTAAGACTTAACAGGTCTAAACTAGGACTAAATGAAAGTATGAACCAGGTCTAAACCAGTTCTTTTTTATTTAGACACACTAAGGTTTGATTTAAGGTTTTGTTTTGACGATGATTTTGAGGCAAAAAATAAATGGCCATCACATCAAGGACCATTACATTATTGCGATACAAGTCATTCTTTGCAATAGGGATATTGAGATAAATAAAGATAAATTTGCAATATATTGTGCAGTCCTAACTTGAAGAATGGCAACAGGTCTCTCAGGCTATGCTTGAGTAGTGCTTATTTCAAACTAAAATGGCGCCTGCTGTAGAAGTTATCTGTTCTGACATTTCAATATTATAGATTATTAAAAAAATCATTATCACACATTAGTTTGCAGTCACTTCATGTTGAAAATGTTGTGAGAGCAGCAATGGATTAACCCAAGGCTTTGGTCTTCTTTTTCTACATCAAAAATGTACCAAAGAATAACTGGTTTCTTTTCTTTGGTCTTTGGTTGTTAAAATATTTGCCAGCCAGAGTCGATAAAACCTTGCAGAGGTCAATTAAAACTGTGCATTAGTATGTATTATTTTTGTGTTTAAAATTCTACTGAAGAAATTAAAATAATCAAAGTTGCTAGTTTCTGTTTCATTGAAGTTTAAATCAAAGTTCAAGCCACTGTAAATTATTGTGCATTTTTCCAAATAACTTTGAGCCAATAGGGAAATAAACCCAGTCCAGGCACACTTTTAAGATTTCTTTTTTTTTTTTTTACAGAGGAGATTTGGAATAACTGAATAAACAGTTTGATGGATTTGGACTTTCTTCACCCTGGGCCTGGGAGAAGAGCTCACACAAAACTCCTGACTCTTTGAACCGAGACAAGGCTTAAGGCACTTTCAATCATCACGGCCATCCATATTTTGCACACTGTGATTGGAGTGATTTTCAGCTCACAACACCAACAGAAAAATATCAGCTTTTCCGAAAATGTGAGTCTCTGTGGAGGAAGCCGCAGTAATGTAGCTTGGGACTTACCATTACTTCCATATTTTGTTGAGGTTCCTGAAATCCATGGACTGTCAACTTTCGAAGAACTTTAGGAAAAAAGAAAAAAAGCTTTAGCATTAACCCTAAAATGAACTTTATCATATTACAGACTCCGGAAGTAATAGATGTCAACATAACTTATAATAAAAAGGAAACTTCATATTTCCTTTTGTGACAAGTACGAGAATCGGGAGCTTTTAGGTAACATTGTCAAAAAGAATAATGAACATTTCGGTGTTCAAAATACTCACTGAACAAGCAAGGTGAAAACACAGATTTGTTTTTTAAGTTTTTTAAAATACCTACTTTCATCTAGGTTTGACAAGGATATGCATAATGTGGAAAACAGAACGAATGAAGTGACACACACCAAGTTTATCTCCAGTATATAATATATATAAACTAGTATTATTGTCATGATTTGCAGTTTTCATCAAGGAGAGAAGAATGCTTAAGTTAGGATTTGCTAACTTTAAAGGACTCTGAGTATAACAGCACTGCGTCAAACAGTGGGCTGTTTCATCTTATTAAATGTCATATACATGTGTGTGGAGTTGTCTCGATGTGACAGCTTCTGGTGAGGTGTGTTTTCTGGTGAGAAGGTTACTCAGAGTAACACAGAGCAGTATGTGTCCAGCCAGGTTAAGTTCTTATAAAAGGAAATCTGAGTTGGCTTATGGGCTGTCATCACAACTTTCAGTCATGTGACCTTTTTTTTGGTGATGCAGCCTAAAAAACTGTACCTGTTGTTTATGGGGTTTTTTTTTTACAATAGATTATGAAACAAACTCTTCATACGCAGATTTAAAACGTGTAAAACTTTTGATGATTATTGTTTTAGTTTAGTTTATTGTATAGTTTATAATGGATGTGTCTAAGCAGGGTCTATGGGGCCTGATTTCTAATGGTAGTGCCAACCAAGGATGTTTTTTATTATATTGTACATTCATTTTAATTTGGATTTTTTTTATTTATAGCATATTGTATTTATAGTATTATATTTTATTGTTTATTGTTTTATTATTATTGTAGTACATTATAGAAATGTTTAAAATGACCATGATTTTGCTGCCAGTTATTCTACCTTTTAGAGAGAGCAGGGTCCTCTCCAGTGAGCTGAGCGCCGCGGCCTCATCTCTCGCATAGATCTGCTGGAGGAAGCAGTCGGTGTGGTGGCTCCACAGGGAGCACGCAAAGCTGTAAATGCTCGACGCCAGCTGCCAACACACACAGACACACAAAGCACAGTCAATCACACACATAATAAAAATGATTCTGCATCAGTGAATACCTTTGACAAGGCATTTCAGGCCACTCTCATGACAACATCAAATGAAAAATATATCAGCGCTCCATCAGAGAGTTATCTGCGTGCAAACTCCTCTGCATACACACTTCAGAGAGAAAAAGTGTTACGCTGCTGCCCGTGCAAACACAAATGCACTTCTAGATAATACAGTCTCACGATAAACACCCAGGCAGCAAAGAGGAACCTCTGAGTCACTGCGATAATTTAGCGCCAAATGAGCTTCCCATTACATTCTCCACCATATTATTTGAACCAAAGCTAATAACATTTTTCCAAAATATTATTCGGTGGTGGCAAAATAAGATCATCAGTGGTACAAAACATTTCTGCTCAACTTGCTGCCTAGAGGGGATGATAATGATAATAATAAATCTATCATGGCACAAAAACAATTTTATTCATGAAAAGAAAAAGTAAAAATTATCCCTTAATTATTCAGATATCATTTTGAGTCTTCAGAGTCAATAAAAGACGTTCACAGGACTGGTTTGTATGGGTAGAGCATTTTAAAAGCCTTCTGAAAAGTGAAATCCATAAGCTACAAGGTTTTGTACTTTCCTCTCGAGTCATCATATCTTACCTTTATCCTAGAGCTGGATAATATGGCATCAAACCAATACTTTTTAAAATAAATATACTTCGATAATGATTCATGATTTTTCCCTTACATTTTCAAGTATGTACTGTTTGTCTTAAACTATTAACTGCCCTTAAATGCATCCAGGAGGCAAAACTGAAACCTGAGCTGCCCCTCTCGATGTGAAAGGAGCAGCGGCTCTACTCCGAGCTCCTCACCCTATCTCTAAGTGAGCACCCACCCTCTGGAGGAAGCTTATTTCAGCTGCTTGTATCTGGGATCTTGTCCTTTTTTTCATGACACACAGCTCATGACCACAAGTGAGCGTATTTTTAAGATAAATACAAAAAATGTGCTTATACATATATACTGCGATATAGCCATATGTTCCATAATCACTTATATAATGCATTTCACACATAAACACTGAAAATAATATCACTTTCCATCTTCCCTTTTCTTTTGTTGGCCCCTTTTTTAAACTCATATGTATTGTATTTGATCTTGTGATTGATGCTATTCTCTTAAATCACTAAACCACAGTGTTTATATTCGACTCTGTCTATTAGGATACATTTTTTGATTAATTGCTATGTCCAACATTAACATAAAGCAAATAATGACTTAAATAAGGTCCGTATTGACTGTTCAGACGGTTCTAGTGTCAATGTAAGTGATATATAACCTGTCCGAGAGACTGAGAAAGAAACACATTTCATTTCATGCCAATTATTTATACAACAGCTTTACTAAAGACCTTTGGAGTTTGCTTATCCTTTCTCAGTGAAGCCAAGTGAAATGAATTAGAAAAGCTCATTGACCAAATCGGGATAATCTCAAAATTTAATTAAAGTCTTATTTTTAAATTAACTTTTTATGCAGACCGAGGTCTTTTACCAGAGGCAAAGAAACAAAATCTTAGCAACATTAATTTGAATACCTAAACCTATAAAAATAGCTTTTACAATTAGAAAAGAGGTATCGATTGGCAAAATCACCAGCTAACCGTCCAACAATCAGAGTAACTTGGATCTGAAACATTAAAAGCACATTGGAGATATTAAAAATGCAAAGAAATATTTAAAAGACTGCTGTTTTCATAAAGTGAAAGGCTCACGATCACAAGTGTAGGGCATATCTGGCAGCTATAGAAAGGCAAGGAAAAGAGAAGACTGAGCTATTAAATATGGATGGCAACACAGCAAAATGTAAAATATTTAAAAGGAAATTGACGACCTTCTATAGGGTATGTCTTTGTTGTTAAATGAGAAAACAGGGATCAAACAAACCTGCAATGTTAGTCACGAAGGACAAAATGCATATTCACACAATCAGGACGTGGCTAAAGGTAAAGAGGCAGACTTTCAATCAGGCCCCAGGTGGAAAACACAGCAAACGCATGACAACGGCTAAAAGCATGCCCTGCCACACCTGAAAACTAGCACTGGAACAAAGAATAGAAGTCCCCTGACATAAATTACATCAGCGCAAAAAGATGGAGAACCTATCCACAGTTCTGATGAGCAACTGTGGAGCAAATCTGGCATTTAGAAATTTACCCAATTTGAAGTTCCATTATTTCGTCGACCACAGTTTGGGGAGAAGTAATGGGCTACTTAGCCAGCTGCCGGTGAGCCCACTGTTCAATTCAATCCCAGGCTCTTCCTTAAATTGTTGCCAAATAAATAAAAAGACTCTGAATCTAAAGTCTCAGTTTCAATATTTTCAAGTGCATGCAAAAAAACAGCTATTATTAATACAACCAGATATAAATTTCTAGCTCATTTTGTGACTGTTTGTTTATAATAGCCAATCCTGTGAGCCCTTTTATGACTTATTCAAATACACAAAGCCAGATGCTTGTCTATCACCTGCGTCATTCAGGCAGCTTACTGCAAACATGGGGGTTGCAAAAAGTGAAAACGCTCAACAGTAAACAGTACTTTTGTGTAAAGTGTAAGTGTGTAGAATTATGCCTTATTGCTTGATGAAGATTAGACTGGACTTCTATCTTTATCAGAGTTTACATGGATGTGAGAGGCACTCTATGGATCCAAAGTGCTCTGCTCAAACTAATGCTGCTTTTGTGTGGCCTTGGTGTTTAATAGTACCTTATTTTAAACTTAAGATGTTTGTAGGGTTCAATGCTAAACATAAAAAAGGCAAATTTACTCAATTACTCACGGATTCTTTAATGAATAGGAACAACACTCCAATTTTTCAATATAAAAGCACATAAGCACAACAAGGCTGCCCTCCTAAATCAACACCTGCACCTTCAGAAGACACATCAAGGCATTATAAACTTTTTTGTCATGAGAGACAAAAACAACTGACAACTGACAAAAACAAAGGTAAATATCACTCTGAACTTCAGGCAGGTGTAACAAAGGTCACTGTGACTCTAATTATCACTGAGTCTCTTTAGATATATAACAGTAGGCCATATCTTTCCCTTAACATAACTCTCTAACTTTGATTGAATTTAAGAGATATGAACTTAAGCTCTATTTTTATAAGAAATGATATAATTGAAGGCAGTGCTGTGACTAGCTCTAATCCTTACTTCTAAAACAATCTCAGTGAGGCATGAACTATGATGAATAACACATCAGTGATGACACTTGTGCATCATTTCCTAAAATACAGTCACTACAATGCACTACAAACCCTTTTGGCATGCACTACAGTAAAGTACAAAGCCATCCAGTAAAAGAGGGTTCAGTTCAAAAGCCACACGGTGCTTGTGCAACAATTCTGTACAGAACATCATAAAATCCAAATCTAAACTCATGATGATTACCAAAAAACATCCATTAAGATAAGGTTTTGATTAGTATGCAACTGGTGATTGGTAAGACACTAAATAAGCTTAATGATAGGAATGCACAATATATTCCTTAATTCAACTGTTCAAAATATTGAAAGTCATAATTATTATCAATGAACACCAAGAATATTCCACTTTGTGTGTTCACCCTCAAAAGAGCAAATGAATAGGTTTCTGGTTGACTCATCTATAATGAATACATCTATTAATATAAGGATTTCTCATGTACTGTACACACAGCAGGAACATTCAGGTCTTTTTCTAGACCCTTCTCACAATGTGTGTTGGTGGCTCACACATTTGCCACCAGCCCAACTACGCAGCAAAAGAGCATTGCATGGCTCATTTAATGTCAAAGTCATCAGTGCATAATTTAAAGCCACACTGTTTAATGGGGCTCACACAGCTCTGCAGCTGGTTCTGCCTAAGGGCACATATTTGAACACAGAGGAAACCTCTGCACAACATCCAACTATTTAGTTGTTTGAGCTGTTTGATCGTTTACCAACTGCCTTTCTGACTTAGTCCTATGTGGAGCCCATGAGGACAGCTGTTTTTTCCTGACGTTATGCCTTTTAAGAAAAAAAACATTAACTCCTACAAACAGCCCTATCAATCTCTAACACACAGAACCAGAAACCAGACAACTCTATTTCCAAAATGTCAATCACAACTGAGCCATGCATGAAACAGACATGTATGCACACATGCTCTGAGCATTTGGCTGCTATAAGGCTCACTTCTAATGCATCTCACACTGTGGCTAAACAGCATCTCCTACAGGCCAAATACAGAACTGAACACTCAAACATACCATTAATGTTTAGTAGAAGAGGACAGACTATAATATTTCCTGATAGATTTACTCTCATAGAAAATGGAATAACACATGTAGAAGATACACAAAAATAATAAAACAAGGAGAATTTAAATTTTTGTCAAACCAAATCGAGAAAAGACCTGTTTTAAGTTCATTATCAAACTGTTAATACTGACGTAAAAATAGGACTTACATCTTGGAACAAGCGTCTGTCCGGCGCCAGACACTTGGACGCCAGGGTTTTGGTGACATGATAGAAGGTGAGCAGGGCTCGGTGCTGCTGCAGGCTATCCTGACCCTTCACCGACTCCAGCAGAATGGGGATGAGCTCGGGCCATTGCCTGGGGCAGTCCAGACGGGCCACCTTGGCTATCAGCACTGCAATCTGGGTGGCTATCTGTTGGACAACCAGAGAGAAAACACACTGACAAGGAGCTCAGCAGAAACACGGCAAAAGGTGACTAAAGCAAAGGAAGCTTCCCATTTTATTTCTTATACCTATATTGATGATATGTCATTATTTTTATAAAACTGAAACAGATCAGTTGCGTATGTAGTAAATTAAGCAATGAATACATTTGTGAACTTTCTACAATGACCCAGTTTTACTTTAAGATTTAATGAAAGGTGAAATGTCTTGACGTAAAAGGACACTTAAAACTTCAGCTGTCATGCAGCATTTTATGATAAATGCTCTCTCCATTAACTTCTGCTTGAATTATTCAAAAGGACCATCAATGTTTGGTCTGACAACTCAGTACTTTCAGATAATAAGCTATTTACTCTCAGATTTGTATTCAACTCTTGGTTCTCAGAGATAAAGTAACGACAAATATACATTCAGCTGTCATTTCACAAAATACTTAACAAAAAGTATGATGACTATAATCTCATGAAATAAATCTATAATAAATCACAGCTTCAGTTCTCTCATAAGAATGAAAATGTATTTGGCTTTCTCTAAAATGAATGCGCTGATATTAAAATATAGCTACATTTAGCAGTCGTATGACGTTTGCCACAAATGATGAGTGTGCAGGCAAATCTAGTATAAAGTATCAATGAGTGATTATGTTCTGTGGAAAAGCTAATATCGCAAAAGTAAATTGCCCTCACACCACTGGCTCTAAACACAGTCACACTCAGTCCCTTGCAGATTTCTCACTGGCTCCGGCCCGAGAGGCTGTAACTGGTGACACATGGTATTTAAATGGCGTTTGGGGCTTGCCATATGGACTCTATCGGAGCTGATGGGAGGGGCTTTTTCCTCGGGGGAAATACAAACTGTACAAATCACAATGGACTGCCACTGCTTTCCAAGCCCCCTCAGACAAAATGTATTACACACCACTTGGTTTCTGAATGTTTTTCTCTCTGACTGTTTCTCACGGGAGCTGTAGGAAAAAAAAAGGGCAGACGAGAAAAATGCTCTACACTTGAATAACATCAAATGTGCTGCTCGGTTAGCAAAATTACCCAGCTTTATTTAAATTGGATCTAGCAGTTTACTCACATGTCTCCTAATCCATATTAATTCACAGTTTTACTTTGAAGGATCCACGCACAGTACCAGAGGCGGGCAGAGTACAAATCTGTACTCAAGTCACAGTGCTGTTGCTTTAAAATAATACATTTATGTAAAATGAGTCACTATTATTACATAAGTACAAGTTACAAAGTATTTATTTAAAAGACTAATCTAGTACTTTGTTTTCTTTAGATTTATTTAACAAATACTAATTTTTTATAGCTAAGATGACAACTACAGCTGCTTTTTTAACATTCGTGCCCTAGCTGGGGTTTGAACTTGAGTAAAATAACTAGTTGAAGTTAAAAAGCTCTGATAGAGAACAAAGAAATCCCATCATTTAAATTGTAATCACGTAATTGTGTATTTAAAATGTGGCAGGCTTTATGTGATACCTTTTCTGTTCATGGTTTATTTTTACTGCGAGGGGAATGTAGATTGCCTGCTGCTTTTGTCTGTGCTATTGTTGTTGTATACTGGCACTGATCAACAATTAAAAGGAAACATTTTTATTAAAAGATATTAAATCTGAATTGTCTTTTAAATGAATGTACCTGACTAAAGAGAACTAGTTACTATGCCTTATGACCAAAGCCTTCTCGAGATTTGTTGCTGCATTTTAATTTTATCAAAAAGGTTTCAGACTTTTTGGATTTTTTCCCCCCTCACCTGGTGATTTTCTGTGTCCACACTGGTGACAAATCAGATTTACATTCACTAACCTGATTGACGGGTTCATTGAAGTTTGTGATTAGACCGGCACGTAGCGATGTCTTCTCCTCTTCTGACAACGCACTGCAAAACAAGCCAATCAAAAAGAAGCTCCTTTAGCGAGTAGGTGAGGAGAAAGCAGGAATACAGACAAAGAATTTGGATGAAGAAGCGGGAAAATAACCTGTTCAAAGACAGAAAGCACAAAGGACTTTATATAGCGAGTGTTGACCGCTGCATGTCACAACGCCAGCCATCTTGGCAGTGTAAAGGGTCTTATAATTTCATTCCAAATTCGACACAAACAGAGCCACACTTTAATATTGTGAAGATATGAATATGACATAGTCTGCCAAGTTGTTATGGGATCAATTAAATCCCTGTGTAACACTCTATACAACACGACCTGCCAGCTGCCAGATTTGATCAGTAAGCTCTGGATAAACCCACTCTGACTCCTCCAACTCATATTGTTTATTCCGTTACATGCGTAGACATTTTTGCAACAGATTATGATGCATGTTCGCAACAGAGTGACGTGTGAATCCATGCTTCAATAAAATTTACTCTGTCTGCTCCAAGTGCTGCAGCAGAAAGATGGAGTGGGTGAGTGTTAGATGGGGAAAAAGTGAGGAATGAATCATGCTGTATCCTTGGGCGGAGAGAGGGAAGATACGGCTGGAACACTGGAGGAAGAGTGGGAATTAGTGAAACAAGATTTACTATGCACACATATTTTGGGTATCTGGCAGAGAGGGAAGCTTTGAAGAGATATGGAAACAGCAGTTATAAAAAGCCAAACTTTTAATGTTTTAAAGAGAAAAATGACTGCAGTGAATACGGGAAATGAAGCGTGAAACTAAAATAAGTGCAATTAAGAATAAACAGAATAAACAGTTTATTTCAAAGAAGAATGACGACAATGGTGGTTTGGCTGACTGCGCTCACTGGATCTGTTCAGTGCTGAGGTCAAAGTTCTCTCACAATAAGGCAATATTTGGGATTTGTTGTGTCAGTCTTAAGTCATATTCACATGAAGAGAATGCTGGATTCTAGCATTTAATTGGCAAAATTGTGTTAGGAAATGCCAGTAAAGCTATCCTTTTCAGTGTGAAAATGACTGGGCATATTTTGTAAAATATTTTGTTTTGTTGTTGTTTGTTAAAATCCCTTTGGTTTGTGCACCGTCCACATCTCCACCTCCAGAGTTCATTTGAAAGCAGAATGACACCTACCTTTCAAAATGCCCTTGTCTGGAAGTTTATTTAACACCTACAGATAATATATGATGCCATCTGAATGACAAAATCTTTTAGTATGAGTAGTTATACTTCACATATGCTGCGCTGCTACTTTCTCCAATAACAACGCTCACAGAAAATAGCCTCTCAGACTTGCTTGTCATCGCTTTGACAAAATTATGCAAATCTATGCATTCATGAACTTGCGGTGTCCTAAAAGCTTATGAAGGCTGAGTTTATTTCACACAGTAAGAAAACTTAAAAACATCAAGGCGCGACACCATTTGCAAAACTAACCAAACCTTGAAAAAGTACAGCAGTTTGTATTTTAATTCTGTTCTATTTTAAAACTATATTTTATGTGACAAGTAATTTTCAAAAGGGCATGGTTCAGTAGTATTTTACCCTCAAAAAAGATGTTGCTAATTGTGATGATAAAAACTTGTACAAAAGGTATGAGCAAAGACAGAAGTGTGCAGGAAAAAAGGAGGCACTTAAAAACATATTGACCTTTTAGAGCAATTTCTGCAATCTGTCAATCTAAGAAAGACACAGAACTAATAATATTAATAATGACTCTATTATGCAATGCGAGTCATGGCAGTGAGTACAAATGCAGAGATATAAAAAAGGAACTTCAAGTGAGGTCATTTTAAAAGCCAGTATTTTTAGCAGGAGGCTTGGGGTGGGATCTTGTCTTCAGATGGACAGTCAAGAACTTCTGCATCCCTGTGACATAAAAATCCATTCAGGACCCACATTGTCTACAGCGCCTCCTGGATTAATGGCCACGGTCCAAAGGTAATCACATAAATTACCAAGAAAGCCCTTAGACAGCACTTTGGCAAATGAAATTCAAGTTTAGGGAACTTACTGACAAGAGCAAAACATCTCAAGAAGGAGCAGAACTTTGGTTTAAACAGAGAACAATTAGGAAGTAGTCAGAGGAACTTTCCGTTTTTCTGCAAATGCAAACCGTTCAAATCAAACAATAGCCACACAGGAAGTACAAGACTTTTAACATGTGAGTGCTAATACATAAACTGAGTAAAGTCACACAAGAGATAGAAGAGCGGGACAATCTCAAAAAGTAAATGCTGCCAAAATTGTGCAAAAATATCATTGTGAAACCTGGAGAAGCCTTAGAGAGATTAGGGCTGATGGATGGATAGTATAGACAAAGAGTGAAGGGGACAAAGCGAGGGAGAACAGAGATAAGCAGTGAAAGGAGAACAGTAGAAACACAGGGACGCTGATAGAGAAATATAAGGAGCTACAGTGGCTGCTACTTACTGCGGCGCGACTCTCCTCCAATATCTGTCAATGCCATTTTTGAAGTACAGCACAGCCAGCCACCTGACATTTACATCCAGCATGTGGTTATTGAAGATGTTCTATAAAGAAGAAGGAAATGGGACGGACTGTGAGTGTTCAGTGACATAAAGCCAAACAGGAAAAGTAAGACAAACGAAGGTATTCAAATAAGAAACACTTCGTCAACCACTTCTGTGATTACAAGGTCACTCATGTCATTTTCTTTCCGTAAAGTACTGCCATAACCTTAAGTACTTCAGTGTTTTCAAAGTCATAGGAAAACTCAAAGCCGTACAGAGCAGCTCAGTAATATTCCAGATGGAAATCTTGGCTCCAATAAGTCTTTTTAGGTGCAAACGAACTTGGGTTAATAGACAAATGGGTTTAATTTGTGCTTTTAATAGAGACATAAAGGCTGCAATGAAATATCAATGGAATAGGAAACCCTAGTGTCTATTACCTAAATATGCATGTAAAAATGCACACAACCACTTAACATTTTATATGTTGAATAATCATCACGGAACTTGGCCTTGGCAATGCATTCAATTTACTGAATGATCCCATTCCTTTTTTTAGATTAAATTATAAAGTGCCCATCCAAGAGCTAATGGTAGGTGCCTTCCAAAGGACAATCACTGCAGGAATTACAAAGTTAGGCTTACATCAAGGCAGTTAAAAACATATCAAATTCTTGTGAACATAATGTGATATTGCATAAACGTAAAGCCACAGTGAAAACCATAATCAAGGCTAAATCACTCCAACTGTGTTTTTTTTTTTACTTAAGTGTTGAAATAACTCTGTCTCCATAGAAACACTTAACCTAGACCAATAATTATCTGATTAGGTAACGATTCCAGCTGTAGACAACTGCTGCCAAAAACACCGGAGCACCTGGAACTGGTCACAATAGGTACAGCATTATAATTTCAGAGAACTAACTATTACCAAATCAACACTTTAATGAATAGGTTACGCAAATACAATTAGGTGTGAATAATGTGCCAAAGCCATTATGTAGTCTGTAAAGCACAGAAGGGAATATTAAGGGAATGTCTTTTTGAATGTGCAAAAAGAAAAGGCATTTTACATTTACTTTAGGCACAAGCTTAAGAAAATGTCATTCTATTGTATTGTAACAATCAATACGAGCCATATACTGTAGCCATTAGAAGGAGCTGGACGCTGGGGAGCCAAGATGTGATTGAAATGTCAAACGTACTCAACTAAATTATTGTACAGATGTTTGAGTATCACTTGAACACAAATCAATTCCAAGCTGCCTGCCATTCAACTCCACTCTTTACTTACATTTCTTTGCCCTGCATAGAAATCTCTCTTTTGTCTTTGGTAATGTCAGGGTGAATTGATTAAAATCTAAATAATGGTACAGGCCAAATCCAAACTTCAACATTATACTATTGGACTTCAGGAACAAAAGACTGAAGTGTATTTGCCTCAGGTTGTTTGCTTGCACTGTCTCTGGACCATCCTTTAACGACACGGGAAAGGGAAAATCAGCAATGTGGGGGCACTTGTAAAATAAAGTTTTGTATGTTTTGGGGATGTATGTTTTACTTAAGAAATGTTAAAGGTAACAACTGGACTTCTAAGGCCATAGGCACAGGACCTAATGTAGAAAATGAAAAACCTACAGCAGAGCAGTAATAATTGGGTTACAACAATAAATCCGAACCGAATTGACAATCCAATATAAAAGATTTTTACCTTTTGTACATTCAATTTTGTTTTTCTATATTAGCTTATTGAGCACTGTACAGTTTAACCTCTGGAGGGATGGAAACGTCATTTAGAAAGTAGGCATACAATTAAGTTAGCATCATTTCTGTCTGCATGCATTATGTTGAGTATTTAAAAAAATTATACACCTTCAAGTGGCTTGTATCTGATTACTGAAGTGTCTGTTACTGCAGTTTTGAATTCATCTAGATCTTATCTTTTCCTTCACATTTTAACATTTTTGTGGTGTTTGTTTTTTGGTACACTTTTAGAGCCGAGAGTGCCAGAGATCAGTGCGATAACAACAAACCTGGCATTTCCAGGGGCTAAGGTGAAAGAAAAGGTGTCTTTCAGTCTTGCATACAAGAACTCCAGAAAGTAAGCAGGAAAGAGTTGAACTGGTTCCTGAAAAAATCAATCACTTTTCTACTCTTTATATTAGTATAATGTTCTTAATATTCAAGTGTCAGTATCAACAAATAAGCCACACTCTCTGTGAGACACAACAAGTCGGAGAAGATTTCAGCTCATTAATTGTTTAATAGTTTCAGTTCTGGTGGATTTGTTCTCATTATTTGATATCATCACTCACCAGAAGGACAGAATAAAAGCCTGGCTGCGTCTCCCACTGCCGGAGCTGCTCCTCGGCGGGCTTCAGCACAGCTGTGTCCTGACTGGTGGCTTGGGTTAAGGCCTGCAGCACCACTGAGCTGGCACTGTCCATATCCATAGCTGGATATATCTGAAAGAAACACACAGTGGGAGAAGAGAGAAGATATGGAGAAGAAAGTTCCATTGGGTTTATTATGGAAAGTTCTGCTGCAGTTAAACCTGCGTAGAAGACTTTCAGTACATGAAAAACAAGAATAAAACCTTGACTGAGAGCTGCAGCAGACAAATTACATTTCGAAAACATGTCACAACAAGGAATCTTCTTTTTTGCTTTGTCTGCCTTTATCCCTTTCCCCCCATTTTTATAATAGATCAAGGAGAGCTGAAAGCGCTGACGACGGTGGAGAGAAAGAGGCAAATCCCTCTAAATAAAGAAGGGCACACCTGAAAGAAGCGCAGGCTGTCATGTCTAGAGCTTCGAGAGCTGCTCTACACCACAGCTTCACAGGTCCAAAGGTGTTTTCTACTTCACAGACTCACTGCTGCAGATCACAACACGTTTCTCATGCTCTGACCTGATTTGGAATCACAATCACAGCTGAGCAATTAATATAGTCCCAGTTTTAAAAGAGCAACTTCATCCAGTATGAGAATTGCAATTTTTAGAATAGAAGAATCTAATTAATATAAGTTTTTTTAAAAAGCCAAGATCTGCACTCCGTCATCACTAATCAGTATGCCAGCTGAAATAGCTGAGTTCTTTCTTTTAGATTATTTTTCGGACTTTTTGCCTTTAATTTAAAGAGTCTGAGTAGATAGACAGAGTGAGAGAGAGGGGAATGACTTGAGAAAATGGACCTAACTGAGCCAGAATCAAACCTGGGTTGGTCAAATATGTGGCAGGCGAGGCGCCCCACAGCTGAGTATATTTTAGTACAAACCTTGCCAATGACCTATATAGACAAGTAATGAAATAATACAAACAAAATTAATCATAGTCAAAGGTCAGTTAATCATATTATTGATTATAAGTCATATCTCCAAGGCCTGTTTATTCTACCTTAATTATAACACAGAGAAGGGGTGTAGTAAGTAATGCAAATGATTTACTGCAAACAAAGGAGAACAATAATTTTTTATAGTTTGTCAATATAACACTCACTGCCGCATGTTTTGGAAGGGCTCACTTAATGTTTACAGCATAATGGTTTTGACTTGACCACAAATCTTGCATCAGTAAAAGCATATTAAGAACATATTTCTTGGAAAAGCAAACTTATGCTGTTTATATCTGCCGCCAATTATGTCAAAACACAGCTCTTTGTAAACATTAAGACTTAATTGCACTTGATTTTTTTAATAATTCATGACTCCTCCCACATCCACGCCATCTAATGAGCTAATTATGTTGCCTAATGACTGGCAGCCTGATTGCTGTGATGAAACTGAACCTCCATTAGCTGGAATAGAAACAGGAGAAAGATTGAGTAAGGCTGCCATCTACAGCCCACAACGATATATTTAGCACTTAAACATGGAGTGGGTTAGTACTTAGTATGCAGTTGGGAATGCAATGTTGTCACTAAACTGAGATGAATTCTTTTAATAAATATCCTATAAATGATTAACTCTACAAGACATACATTGAGGTGCTATTTCCTGGAAGTGGCCGTAGTAGCAGGAACAACAATGGTGGTCTAGTTTCAATAAGGAGTATTTATTATGGTCAGCTGTGTTTAACTCTAGACTTAACTGTCTACAAGGAATAAGGCTTTTCTTAAGTTATGAGAGATTCTTCAAAAGCAAACGCTACTACAGCACTGACAGGCTTTACTATGGCCTGTTGTGTAACCATTAAATCACTTTTTTATCTTAGGCCCCTTATATGACAATACAACACAATACAAAAAGATTTAAACTGGGGTAATGTGCATGTAAATGCCATATGACTTTGGCAGAAATAGAATTAAGGTCTACTTCTAGTTTGGAAATTTAGAAAATAAATGACTGGCCTACACTACATTTGCAGACATAATTGAATTATTGCCATAATCAGGCTAAAATTTCTCTTACTCAAAGGAATACACCTATATAATGCAATTTTTTGTGGAGTGATCGCACATGTTAACTGCTTAGTCGGACTAGAGCTGGACAAAACAATCTTTGCACACTCCACATCGTCCTCCAGCAGAGCGCAACAGAAACAAAAAAAATGGCAAAGAAAAAAATATTAATGCCTCTATGCAACTTGCTAACTCAGTGAGTCTTTGAGTTTGAGGTAAAGTATAAAGGTCAAAAAACACCCATAGCAGAGCTTAGCAAAGTAAATACTAATATACAATTGACACCCTAATCTTTCTTCCACTGTTTTTCCACTGAGCTTTTATTTGTCATTTCCTGTTCTGAAAAGTGTCTCTTTTGCTGTGTTAAATGCCCGTCCAATGGGCAGTAGCTCCTCTGTGGTGGCGAGGTCAGCCACAGACCACTGTGCCAGTCCCAAGCCCAGGAAAATGGAGAGGGTTGCGTCAGGAAGGGCATCTGGCATAAAAACATTGCCAAGCTACTCCTGCAAACTACTTTGATGTGGCAACCCCCGGATGGCAATAACCTGAAAGACACTTACTTACATGCCTCCAGAGGGCAACAGTTAATATTTAGTGGTGTGTCATTGAAATCACTCCTGTTTTCAGCCACCGGATTTATCAACATACATTGGCATGGTAAGCACAGTTACAAGTTTCTGTTGATAAATTAAGGCTGTGAAGATTCAAACTTGGGGCTGCTTCCATTTACTTTATAATAATATCAACAACAAAAAAATCAAAACAGAAAGTCACTGTGGATGTCATAGCTTATTGATATTGCAACAACTTTTCTATAATGAGACAAACTCCCTCAAGGTTATCATACTGTCCCATGCCAATTTGAAAGACAAACAAAGGATACAACATCACAACAATAGTGTGCATTGCTTGTGAAACCTATGGAGTTCAGACATTTTCATGCACTGCTTTTACTTTTTCACCTGAAACCACACAAGAACTGTACTAACTGTACTGATTAGCAATTAACACAAAAAGAAACGTATGAATTTCTCAACGCAACATTCAACCCTCATACGAGACCGAAAACAGAATTATACCTTTCCACTTGCAGACATCTGTCTGATTCACATTCAGACAGAAAAACACCTGAATCATATCATATGATAACACTCGTTTTTCACACAATAGTTTTAGGGGTTTTCAACGTCAGAGCTAGCTTGGCCTATACTGCTAATGTTAGCTAATTGTTTAATATTGGCTGAGTAAATATGACAGCTAGCTACAGAAACACCTTTCTCTGAATATAGCTAGTGCTAAACGCTAGATGCGCATAATGTCGTGTACAATGTATATGCAGCTTGTATTTTTATATTTATGATTAAGCTGGCTTTTAAATTGTCAGGTACGTTTTAAATAAACCACTTTATGAGTTCTCCTTGTAAGAACAGATAAGAAATGTTGGTAAATCCGTTTTGACAGCTTCAAATGTATCAAATCTGTAAGTTTAGTCTAAAGCATAGGGAACTAAAATGACAGACAAAAAACATGATATATATTAGTTGAACAGATTGATTCCTTTACTGAATTACACTGGCTACCTGTCGCCCGAACAGTCTATGCATGCCATGAATTGTGAGAATAATGCACATTGTCAAACTGCAGCTAACTTTGGGCTAGCAGGTAAGCTAAAGTTACTACAAACCACAGGCCGACAGTGGCAGTTATAGGGAGCAACGTGTTGTCTTTGATAAAACAATCCAACAGCGCAAAAGAGCGACATTAAACAAGACTCACCTAAAAGAAGCGACGCTGAAAAATGTGTGATGCAGTGACTGTAAAGCTCTGCCAATGGTAATGTAAGGGGAGATGGAAACACACGCTTGTAGGAATGGCGCGAGCGACACAGCTGGCGCAGACTGATGACGCATACTCCAGCCCTTCTACGTCATGAATGAAACTTGTACTGATATCCTGTCCTGTATTATTATTATTGGGGTGTATGCTAAAGGAAATCTGCTTAATTTACCCAATTATTTACTATCAAGCGACTGAGTTTAACTTCCTTCACTTTGTAATGAATTCAAATTCCTTTATGAAAAGAGATGCTATTTATGCCACCTTTGTTACCAAAAAATAATGTTACATCAAATTCATAAACATAACTTTTATGGTAATTATTTTATGCAAATGCTGTTTTTGTTGTGCAAAAACAAAAAACGTATTATATGTAAATATTCACTACAAGTTAAAAAAAAAAAAAAGGATAAACAAATATTATTTATAAGATACAGAGGATACTTTATAAAGTATAAAACTCTTATGTGTAAAAAGGCAGATTCAGGTAAGCTTCCTCCTTTGTAATACAATATTCAAAACTGTTGGCATGCAGGAATAGCTTTATACTTAGGATTGGTTAAAATAATTCATATGTTTTAAAACGTATGAATTCTGCCCTCATAATTTGACACAAATTTGTGTGTCTGTTCATATTAAAGCAGAAACAGTTTTGCAACGTGTGCACGGTGATACAAAAGTGTTATGAGCAGAGAGAAAACATTGAAAGATCATGAAGCAAGCAAGCTTAAGTAAACACCCTTGGCTGAACTCAGTGCAGGCATCCATATATCTAGAGCAAGGCGTCCAATAACCGGAAGGTTGGAGGTTTGATTTCCGTTCCCTCCTGTTCATACTGTCCTTGTGTGACACTTCACCCACCTTGCCTCCAGTGTCTGTGGCTCTGGTGTATGAATGTGTGAGTATGTTTGTTGGTGGTCAGAGAGGCCGTAGGCACAGACATCTCTCTGTCAGACTGCCCCAGGGCAGCTGTAGCTACAGAAGTAGCTTACCACCACCAGTGGGTGACTGTAGAGTGAATGAATAATGGACCCAATTGTGATGCACTTTGAGTGCCTTTAAAAGTGCTATATAAAATCTATTCCAATCTATTATTATTATTATTGTTGTCTCATGTTGTGTGAAATAGCAAGGATATCATCAAGTGTTTTGTGTTTTGCAGTTATTCAGCAAGAATGTTAATGCACCATTCCCCACATTATTTACTCAAACACCAATGGAATGGCTTAATGTGGAACCCTGTTGTGATGTTAAAGAATGTGAGTCCCCACAAAGTATTGTAACAGGATCCAGGAATGTGCTGTTGCTGCTCGGACTGTGTCGCATTCAGGATGAAAGTGCTGTCTGTACTCGAAATGGGAGTGTCCTCACAGTCACTCACTTCTCTTTCAGAGTGCACACAAATACACAGCTGTGGATCACAGCTCTGAACTCTGAACATGGAGTTTTTGGACCTAATTTTCATTTTGCTTGGTGCTACAGTTGTTGTTTACTACGGTGTCAAGCTGCTGCTCTTCAGTAGGATGCTTTACCCCAAAATGTGGTTTCCACTGCCGAAGTCCTTCTTCACCTCAATGGGAGAGTGGGCAGGTGAGCAGTATGTGTGAGAGACTGTGTGCGTGGCATGGCACGGCACAAACATTTATAACTAATTCATAAATGTCAAAAAATCAATCTAGCACAAGACATAAGTAATTTAACCTCAGACATTCACTCATGTCTTTTTATTCAGAGTAAGTTGAGAAGCTGATATGTGTCTGTACAAGCTCAGAGCTATGAAGGTGGTGAAAGTGAAGATGTTTGTCCGGTTCATAAGTATAACTGCATATTTACATAGCTCTCGGTGAGGGGTTTATAATTACAGACAAATGTTATTGTTATAATATAAAAACTGAGAGACAAGAAAAAAAAATAGCAAGGAAATCATTTTAAAGTGTTTTTTATTGCAAAACAAATTTTAAAATGCAATGAAACATTATTTTTTATCAAATGAACCTTTATATGTTTGACAAACCTGTTACAATAAAACTGTGCTGAAGGAACTGTACAGTAAGAATGACAGCCCTGTGATACATTTTGCAAAGTAGAACATTTTATTCTGACAAGCAGAGACATGCAGACATGCAGACACTTGTGACGTAGATATATTACCCTGAACACAGTGTCAGGGTGTTTTAACCTTAAACACAACTCATTCAGCTGTGGCTCACCCCAGTGGTCCCCAGTAAATCCATCAAAACATTCTCACACAGGTTCCAGGGCAGTCCCACTGACTTAGATTTCATTTGGCGTCTTCTGAAGAGGCTGTTCTCTCTCCCACAGTGAGAAAAGACTCCTCATCTTGCCTTTCTTTTCCCAAGCCCACTTTCATTCCATTCCAGCACAGAGGAAAGCAGCCATCAGAACAGTATGTTCTGGGCTGGAGAAATCCCACTGTCTCACTGCATTCTTTCTTTACACACAAGTTGAAAAGTTTGTGTTTCCTTCAAACTGGAGAATTTTTAATAATCAGGTGGCCTCAGATGGACAGCGTGGTGCATGTATACATCAGTATGCAACAGTGAAACACTTCCCAACAGAGTGTGGGAGAACATGGCACTGGGGAAGAACTGTTGGGAGCTTTGGCATCTAATGGCAGAGCACAAACTGCTGCATTATGTTGCTGTTGCTGTTTATCTTATTTAATTTGGAGCTGTTTACTGCGAGCCACTGACCCACTTTCTCACAATATGTATTATATAACCCCTATTACATAACATTTACAATTTCCCCTTGTGACAAATTTACCTACAACAAATTGACTAAAATATACACTGGAATAAAACTTGAAAATCTTAACAACAAGTTACAGTAAATAGTGAGAACAGCAGTGTATGACATGCATGAGCAATAGAATACAACAATGTAACATGAGCAAACAAATAAAAAGACTCAGATAAAAACAGGAAAATGCCATGGTATCTCTCTCAACTCATACCAAAAGAGAAAAAGTAGGTCTTTAAGTAATTTTAGACATAGACACATGCTGCACACACACACAAATATATGCCCAAATACATAAATACATACAAATGAGGGGGGAAAAACTGATTGCTACTTCTAACTGGTTGTACTACTACCAAAACTTCCTCTGGCCAACGCCAAATCTCTGCCATGTAAAGCAAACACAGAATGTCCATGTTTTGATTTCAGCATTGTAATTAGTCCTGGAGGGAGCAGAGGTAGTGGGGCTGAACAGAGAGCGTACACAAACAGTCCGATTCTTTATCAGAACTGGGGAACATGTTGTATCAGGACAAAGAGAACAGAACAGGATGAATGCGTAAAGTTTAGACAAATGCACACAATCCTGGGATTTGTCTGTCAGCCAAGCAGAGGCAGACAGACAGGAAGTGGTGCTGCTTTAAGCATTTGCCCCTAGTGCTCACATTGGGTACTGCATCATGCAACAGTTGGTCCATTTACAGCATGTGATTGTGTTTCTGTTTCAGTTGTGACGGGTGCATCAGAGGGCATAGGAAAGGCTTATGCATTTGCAGTAAGTATTTAAAATGCTCCTCTCTGTGAGTAACGGAAATGCTTTATTTATATATTTACACATAATGCTTTCTTTTCAGTTGGCAGAGCAAGGCATGAACGTAGTGATCATTAGCAGGACCAAAGTGGCATTGGACAAAGTTGCCAAGGAGATAAGTAAGTTTTAAATTAACTGTATGTGTATGTGTAGTTTGCCATTAGTTTTAATGTAATTTGCTTCAGAATACATTTCCAATGAGCATTAATCAGGAAAATAGTAAATTCTGCATAAACAACAACTGAGTGCTATAATTAAGTGGGAAGAGAAATGGAAATATTCTGTAGATAAATGTATGCTGCACCAGAAGCTGTAGCCTACAAGTTACTGGATGCTTAGGAGGACAACATTATCTATGGCAGGGGTGTCAAACTCATTTTAGTTCAGGTGCCCAATTTGATCTATAATAATAATAATAGCATGATAACCTATAAATAATAACAAC
Source organism: Rhyacichthys aspro (assembly GCA_036850595.1). Taxonomy (NCBI): domain Eukaryota; kingdom Metazoa; phylum Chordata; class Actinopteri; order Gobiiformes; family Rhyacichthyidae; genus Rhyacichthys; species Rhyacichthys aspro. Next base: position 6,258,786 of record CM072156.1, on the reverse strand, counting down.
AATTTTAGCGCAAACAAGTACAATTACATTACTATAATGTCAGTGCTCTCATCAGTTGGAACTATTCGCTAATTGTAAGGAAGCTGTGTGTTTTTTTTCACCATGATGCGTGTCATAATGGCAGCAAATATTATACTAGCACTGAAACTTGCTTGATACAACCAACACACAAGTTTCCCACTCTCCTCTGGAAATAACAGCAGCAAAAGAGTCAAAGGCAAAGTAACCATGTTTGGAATCATTATTGCTGCCATCTGCTGTTTATTTCTGGTTTTCAGTGTCATGTTGTGACCACTGCTCTTAGGAAAGCAGTGTGATGACAGTGCCAGTGAACAAATTAGGTTTAGCTTTTACTTTTATTAAAAAAAAAAGAAAAAGTTATTGTCTTTTATGTAATTTTCACACTTTCCAAAATCATCCCATCCCATTTGGCTGTATGTTTGAAACCCTTGATCTATGTACAATTATGTAAAGGTGAAGACCAAGAACTTCACACAGATTGTTTTAGATTGACCTGTACTTCCTCATAAAAGACTACTGAAACACTGAAAGACTGCCTCACAGGATTAACATAATGCTGCCCCTGGTAAACAACACAGCAGCCCACAACTTGAATCCACCAGAATTATATTGGGAATAAAAGTTAAAAATTAAAAAAAAACCCTTGTGGATCTTCATTTATAGAGTTAAAGCCATTTATTGTGCATTTTGTTGTTCTGTTCATTAGTCTCTTGTGTACAGGTCATTACACTTTATATAAATAATTCATTTTGACAATAATAAACTGATAATTGATTTCCTTTATGTCTATGCAGGTGATGCTACAGGCAGGACGGTTAAAGTGATTGTGGCTGACTTCACTAAAGACGATGCCTTCGGTCAAATTAAAGACGCACTGAAGGACCTGAAAATTGGAGTTTTAGGTTCCATTCATCATAAAATGTAGAGAAATGCAGTGAGAATACAGTTGATGATTGTTTTTGTCTGATTTCAGTCAATAATGTGGGCATGCTGGTGAGCTGTATACCTGGTAAATTTCTGGAGTGTGCAGAACTTGAACAGGTCGGTCAATAATACAATACTGGAGACATTCATATTCAGGGCCATATCTTAATAATACATCCATGTTCCCTTTCAGACAATTACAAAGATGATAAACTGCAATGTAAAGACTATGGTCAAGGTAAGACTTTTTTTCTTATAAAGCCAAACTAAAAACTCTCATAAAATTTTGTCTTAACTGCATTTTTTTTTCTAGATGTGCAAAATAATTTTACCCGGAATGGAGAGCAGGTTTCTTAAAATCTTATCTTTTACACATTCTTTATTCGTTTTTCATCATGTGTAATCAATACTAATGCACAAAATGTGATTGTGAATGTGATTATGGGTGCTGACCAGGGGCAAAGGTGTCATTGTAAATATCTCATCAGGAGTTGCCTCAGTTCCCTTCCCTCTATATACTTTTTATTCGGCATCAAAGGTGAGTGCACTTCATACAGACATCTCTTCTTCAGTGTGAACGCAGCCTCATACATTTACATCCTCTCTGCTCTTGCTCAGGTGTTTGTTGAAAGGTTTTCTCAAGCTCTTCAAGCAGAATACAAGGCTAAAGGAATTATCATACAGGTAAATCCACAAAAAGAGAAAGAGATCAAATGGGACGTGAATAACATATTGTGATAATAAAACTAAATCATCTGGAGCATATCCCTGCAGCTTGGGCCTGAGGCTGGGAAATACCCTGGACAATGGCCATTTAGATGCTTCGCACTCACATTTATTCACTAGGAGTATTTTAGAAGCCGGTACCAGGAGAGAACCCACAGTAACAGAGAAGGGGCATGCAGACTCCTCACAGGAAGGCTGCTGCTTCTTGCATATAAGGCATTCACTGCAAGCATTAAAAAAAATAAAAAACATTGTACTAGCCATGCACTTAAAGCAACCTTTCATAACTTTTGTCCAGATCAGACTGTCTGTCTTGTTACGACAGAGGAGCTATTTTCACGGATATCATTTGTTCAAAGTGGAGAGTGGAGACTAACAAAGCAGCAAGTTTAGAAGAAATAAACATGTCTTTTCTAGTGTGTTTTGGACAAATATGACTCTGCTAGGGTCCAGTGTATTTGTCTATTTCTGCTCCCTCTATTTGAGCTGTAAAGAGTGTCACTCACAAATCTCTCAATAAGTCCTCGTCCCGAGACAGGAGAGTTACATTGGAGGTTTCTGTCCAGCTGAGGGCACTGTGTCAGTGAGATAGGCCTGATCCCACTGGTCTCACGTCTGTGTCTCATGGAAAACGATTTTAAGAAGAAGGCTAAAAGTTACTATGGGATGCTTTAAGCAACAGTGGCTTTGTAAAAAATCGGAATCACACAATACAAAAACTCAGAAGTATACAGGGAAAATAATGCGCGCTAGCCAAATATAGCGAGGTCACTATATAAGAGTTCAGGTCACCACATTATTAACACTCAACTCTATACTGTCGACTATAAAGCTATTTATGCATGATCCAGTGAGAACTCCAATGACCTTTTTTCTAATATCCAGCTCATTTCAAAAATCTTAACTCCCTGTTTCTTTTAAAACACTGTCCAAGCTTTGTCACTCTGTCCCATCAGGCAGTGGCTCCATTCGGCGTCTCCACTCGAATGACTGGGTATCAACAAACCAGTAAAGTCACATTTTCACCAGAGGAGTTCGTGAAGAGCTCTCTGCAGTATCTCAAAGCCGGGGATAAAACATACGGCAGCGTCTGTCACACACTTTTGGTAAGATACACTTGGATATTCTTTCATATTTGCTGCTGAGATGGCTGATTGTTAGTGTTCTCAGGATGCTTTTATTTACAGGGATGGTTACTGCAGACTATTCCTCACTGGATTCTCTTCTCAGAGTCTATGCAACAGACCCTGCAAGATTATGTGAAAAGTAAAGCGCAGAGGAAAGCTTTATTCGCTCAAAATTATCAAAATGGCAGCAAGAAAACATAAAACAGAAATATTCTGCTTTTATTGTTGAGTGTTATCTGCCGTACTTCTATGTGACTATTCGTGTTATTTTGTTGAGCCACTGTGGGTAAACATACCTTTCTTTAGGATTTCTTTCTTCTCACATAGGACATCCTTTCCCTTCTATACAATGTGAATGCAATAAGCCTTACCAGACCATGTGCACAATAATGAATGTCTGCTTTATATGACGTTTTGTGGGGCATTTACTGAACACAATACTGTGAGACTGAGATGATGTGCTGCAATGAAATGTAAACAAACTGAACACACCAAAGCATCATGATGTGATACACCATAACATAATGCAACACAAAAAAGAAACATAACTATATCAGCCATTATGTATTTATGTTGGTTTGAGTTTGGTGACTGTGTGTTTGGTGTTGTTTGGAAGCTGTGTGTTTGGTGTGTTCTTGCTTGTGTAATGACAGGGTGTGGTATTGGGTGCAGCATGGGTGCACAGTTTTTGACCCTGCAGCCATAATGCTCTGATCATGTAGTTATGGTGGAAATAAAGTTTATCAATTAAGTTTATTGAGTGCGTGTGTCAGTTATAGTAAGCCTCGTTATTACTCGCCAAGAGTAGCTTTAGTCACTACAATAATGTGCTGCAATTAAATGCAACATAACGCAACGCAATGTAGCACATCACAACATTATGCAACATTGCACTGCATGACATAAATATACAGAAAACCATAGCTAAATGTATAAATGTAGCATAGCAAAGTGTACAATCTCTTACAATAGCACAGTGTAACATTACAAAACATGACACAAGAAGACTTAAGGCAATAAATGCAAATCAGTATAATTACTGATGAGTTCAAATCCTTGCAAATTGCATTCTGTACCTGATAAATAATGTTAAGTGTTAAAGTCCTCTCATGACACACCCTTTATTTTTGCCTGTGACCACCTCTAATATGGCTGCTCTTTATTCTCTCCTTTCATTTACATTACGTCACATCCCTTGTTGTCTGCTCAGTTTTCTCTGACCAGGGGAGTATCCACTTTTCACCAAAGACTGATTTTGTCAACAATTAATCCTGTTTTGGCTGAGCCGTGTTCCTCCCTTTGTACAAACAAAATGCCAAGGCATGACCACATAAAATATTTTAGCCCTTACACAAGCTTTTCTCCAGCCAAGGATTTGCACCAAAACCAAAAGTCTGAACTGACATTGATATTGGCTGGAGTTAAAATGTCAGAGGTTTGTTGTAATGAAGAAATGAGAATTTGAATGAGAAAATGTTTAACCAGTCTTTACACCGATCAGCAGAAAATGGTAGTAGTAGGATAATAGCTTGTGTAGCTACAATATAATCCACTCCAAAGTATGCCCAGTTACCCCCTTTTTAGTCCTCTAATACTATCTCTGAAATCCAACAAATTGACAGTTCTTGTGTACTGTCAAGAGTGTTGTTCCCTCAAAGAGCCTAGAAATAGTCTAGATAGAAGCTAGAGATAGATTATAATGCCATGATAAAGGGATGCACCGGTTATATTAAATTAAGTTCTGAAATCATAAAGTAAATATCACCTCAGAATATTTTTGGCTTTCAAAGCACCACCAGTAAATTTCCAGACCATATGCCTGTTTCATGTCATATTCACTTCTTTTGCACTGTAGTAGTTGGGTTATTATAGTGAGACTGGGACTTGTTGGCTAATGTGAAATCAAAATATGGTAAAACTTTTGTCATACCACTAGAGGGAGCTATTATCACACTACAATGGAGACCCACTGCTCAATATCAATGATGCAAAATTTAGGAAAATAGTGGAAATACAGAGCACAGAAATTAAGTTCACTCTATAACATATTCCATTTAATTCATAAATTGGTAAGTTTTTTTTTTTTTTGGGTTGGACCCCGGGGGGGGGGGGGGGGGGCCCCCCGGGGGGGGGCCCGGGGGGGGGGGGGGGGGGGGGGGGGGGGGGGGGGGGGGGGGGGGGCGCGCGGGGGGGCGGGCGGCAACACACCCACAAAAAAACCCCCCAACCCCCCCCCAAACCCCCCCCAAAAGGGGGGGGGGGGGGGGGGGGGGGGCGGGGCCGGGGGAATTTGGTGATCTGTTTCTTGGTAACTTGAACTTACCCGAGTCTACTTACCTCTTCAGCTCCGGACCAGCTCCCACTGTCCATTACCCCCTGGTGTTGCTTAATACATATACAAACTTGTAGCCTAGTCTTGTGTCTACTTTTGGGTCCAAATCTTGAGCCTTAACATGTGTTTAGCAAAAAAAAACAAAAAACCCCAAAAACAAACAAACATGAAGATGCTATTACTTCAGCAGTTATCAGTTATCCTGCCCTCAACATGGCCACTGCCCAATTTAAGAGGTGTCACTTCATCAAGCATTTATGTACCTTCAAGCCTTCTTTCTTATCTGTGCAGAAGAACAGGCAGCCTCTGTTTCACCTCCACACACACACACACATTTAGCTGTAAGACACATTATACACACCTGCAACTACCATTAGGCCCCTGTCATTGAGGAAAGATGGTATCAGATGAGTACAGCACCAGACGGCACGGTCACAGGTCTGATATCCGCAGAGGCACAGGGGGATGGAGAGAATTGATGAACTTGTATCTGCTTCAGGAGAAACGAGAAACCTCCAGAGACAAGGCTTCAGTCGTCTGCTCACATCATGATGGACAGTGTTTAGAGCGTGTGCAAACATTGCTCCACGGAAAGATGTACAGAGCAGAAAAAGCGTTTGAGTGAGTGTGTGTTACCATGATGTCCGACCTGGAGGAGTCACTAATCACGGGGCGACTTCAGAGAGATGTGATGGATCAACCTTCTACTGAGATGTAGCACAAAACAGAAAAGTGACCCGGGAGAGGTATTGGAGACAGAAAGATGTGGTCACAGTGATACTGGGCTTAGATAACCACTCGGATCGCATTGAACACACTGAATACTATCACTCTCTATAGGCTTCAACTTAAAGCTGCAATTTGGACCTCAACAAAGGAAAGCATTATGCAACAATAGTATAACATACAATAGCATAACATTAGATATTCCAGCACAGGATACACAGCACAGGATTACATATCTTGCTAACATAACGTAATATAACACAACATAACATTGGAGAATAAACAATGCAAACCAAAAGAGACAATCCTCAAATCTTAGCTTGAACCATTGCACTTCGAACATTATCAGTGCACAGAGGCATTTCATACTGGAATAAGCTGCCTCTAACTTTAACTAAAAACAAAACAGAGGCAATCTATAATTCAGAATAAATGATACTGGATTCTATTGTGAACAAAGGCAGACCTTATTCAAAAAAGAACAAAGAAAAATCCAGTTGCACAGCCAGAATCTCTTTGGAATCACTAATGTCAATGTTTCCGTCATGGGGATCCTTCGATAAAAAAATGATATGAATCCACAGATTGAACACAAATCATTTAATTCAGGCAAGATTCAAACAAAGTTAAACTGATTACTATTACAATTTATACTTGGGAGGACACAGAAGATCTGTTGAGGAATTTGTTTTCTTGCCTATTCTTTCTCAACATCAGTTATTTTTGAGCCTTATCCAAGACATAACCACTGTTAATACTGTAATAACCACCTTACAATAGTGTACAGCTAGTATTTTGACAATTATTATGTCAAACAACCATCCTCAGCATCTTCATTGTTAATGTGAGTTTGTCCTCTGCAGGGATTGGTAACTTGAGTGGTGAGGTTATTGTAGTAAGACGGTCACTTGCTGGCTTTTGAGAAAACAAAATGTGGTAAAACTGTTGTTAGACCACTAGAGGGAGCTGGTGTAACACTGTCAATAATGCAAAATGTGTTTTATCTGCATCTGTGTTAGAGATGGTGGTCGGTTCAATTAATATTTACATTCATCCTCTCCGATGCCTCTTGGTCATCGTGCTTTTGCCATGAAGCGTTCCTCAGACTGTTACAGCAGTAGGAGGCCACTAGAGGGCACTACATGTACAGGTTTCAGAGCAGGGTGAAGGTACCTCACTGTAAACACAACAGGGGTCAGTGCATGTGGTTATAAATCTGGTCCAAAGACACAAGGTACAATAAACAATGAACAATGAAACAATTCCACTTGTACTACTATGTTACTACTTAGGTCTTTCTGCATTATAATTGCCCTGATGTGTATATGCAAATATTTTTATCCACACTTTATTTATATTATAGTGCTTTAGTATTAGATGTGCTATTCAGTTGCATTGTAGTTTTTGTGTATGCACCAAATGTAATAACAAGCGTCTTTTACTATGGAAATGTTTTATTCAATCTGGCAAAAGATTATGATGCTTAAAATGCCCAATATACAATCTAAAACACACTGTGAACACACTTCTTGGATCCATGCTGGTCCTTCAGTGCATCTTTTTTTTTTAAATGATGCTGTATTTCAACAAAACATCATCAGTCGTTTGAATAAATACATTTAACAAACCAAACTAAACCAAACCAAACCAAACCACAAACTGCACATTTTCTGACAGCCACAAATGCTACACACGGCTTTGAAATCAATGAAATCCAAAGCAACTGCCATTTTCTTCAACAAACACTTAAACCAGCATATGTTATAATTAAAATAATGGTTGGATTTTTGAACCCACTCTCTGTTGTTGGGATTTTCCACCATTTTCCAAAGTTTTAGTGCACTTCCTGTGCAGTGTGTGTCAGGTGCAGCTCTTTTCACAACAACTGCCGGGACTTTCCTTACCTGAGGTGCTCCGCAATTTACCGCAGCAATCACTTTATGGCACCTTTTAATTTACTTTTTCAAAGGGCGTCTAACGTTAAAAAAGATTGTGCAAGTTGATAAGTCAATAATTGTGCTTTCGTAATAGCAGGTTATAAAGCCAGTGTTATGAGGTATTCATGTGGGAGGGCTTTTCTCTTACAAAGGAATGGTTTTAACATGAGTCGGATCAGATTTTAGCACAAACATGAGCGCACAGTGGTTTGAGAGCGTGTGCAGATGAGAGATTTGTTAAGAAAGCGGTCAATGGAAAGTGATTGTTTGACTTGTGTTGGATGAGACGTGGTTCTGTGGGTGGTCAGGGCTCTGAGCACACTCTCCTCCTCGTGCACGGCGAGTGTGCACGAGAGAGGTGGGAGGAGAAGGAGAGAGATGCTGCCTTTGAGGATGCTCCCTGCGCGTCTCCTCCTCTCCTCGTTGGACACTGGCTGCTTGTTGTTAGAGTCAACAGAGGGGCACAGAGATGGTCCAAGACAAGCAGACAGCCACTGCAGCCCACCCAGGAGCCGAGGCCGGACCACTCACCTCCAGCCCGAACGCTCACACACTCCTCTGGTCGAATTATATCTGTTCAGCAAAGTGTTTCAAACAATAACAGTTCACACGATGAGCTTAGATGTTGAGTGGAAAGTTACCATATGTGCGTTTAAGTATCAAATGTGCAATGCTTTTCTGAAAACACTTAAACATTATCACTTGTTAATGTGTTTTGATGACATAATTACGCCTTTCTACACATTTCTTTCTTAGCTTCAAGGTAAAAATGTATCTAATATGGCGCCATGCATACCACATACTCGGAAGACCTGGGTTTGATTCCAGCTCAAGTCCTTGGTCCAGTGTCATTCCCCTCTCTCTCACCTTTTTCCTGTCTGTCTACACTGACTGACAAATAAATGCAAAAGGCCAAAAAAAGTCTAGTAAACAATAGTCAAAAGACAAAGCCTTATTATCAAAAAACTGTATGTAAGATAAATCATTACAGATACATATTCTAACGTAGATCAGAAATATGATACAGATGCAAATATACATTGATTCACTGCTGGATAAACACAGGTTGGATGCAAAATAAACTATGACATTCAGACATTCCACATTTAATGTTGATCATGTTGGTGTCTGAAATTACTTTTAATTGTTTTGGCTTGACTTTTCATTATTCAAAAGTAGTGAATAACAGTAGTCTATCAGTAATGGTATTGTATAATGTTGGAACTTCTCTTCCATTAAAGCAAAAATATGTAAGTTTTGTTAAAGTCATGTTGATGGTGACACTCTCAGAAGTATATGAGTCTTGCCTGTAGCTGTCACATCTTTTGGGACATAGTACCATGTGTGTCTACCATGTGTTTGTTATTGCTAAACTAGTCAAAAAAACAGACATGCATCCTATTTAACAGACTTTACAGAAGAGGCTTTATCTTTTGAAATATTTTACAAGCAACTGGATAAATAAGAGGAACAGAAAGAAATGAAGCAGAGGAAGCACATTTTTAGCGGAGGCCAGAAGAAGAGGCCGGTGACTCTCTGACGGCCCAGTGCTCACATATGGCCAGGCTTTGCTTGTATAGCCTCACTTCAAGGCGAAGGGCCCTGCAAACATAAACAGAGCAGAGGCTGCAGCTGGAGCAGGGAGGCAGCCGCTTGCTTACCGAGACCCTTCCACACTAAACAATGGATCAAGTGACACACGGGTCTTTGGCAGTGCAACAGAGACCCGGGTTGTGAAGGAAAGCCTTTCTTCTGCACGTTTATATCCCTCCTGTCAATATTTACCCCATGGAGAAGGAGAAACTTTTTCCATCTGTTTTGTTCAGATGCAAGCAGAAAATTAGTCCCTATACATAACATAAGTCCCTCCAATTCCGTCTTTTCTACCTTCAGGACAATGGCAGCTGCTTTAAAGAGACCAGACTCAGTTCTAAATGGTTTTGGAAGAGATACTGCATCAAATCTAAAGCTTTGTCGGTTTGGAAATGACCAGACTTAAGCCCAGTCTGTACGATAATCCTGTTTAGGTCTGTCTTTTTCACTTTTGACTTTTCATCAGCCTGGCGGCAGCACCAACGGACACAGAATAAACTGCCTCTGTTTTCAATTGGACAAACAACCAATCAGAGAACAAGGCATTGCATAAAGCCGTTTTAGATAAACAACTATAAACGCATAATGTTTAAAATGAGAGGGATTCTGGACCCTGCAAAGTGAATGGGTACGACTTAAATAAATAAAAAAAAATGTTACATAAGAAAAATAATCATAGTGATGTATATTTATCTTCTTTGAAATAAAATAAATAAAATAAAGTCACTGAGGAAAAACATAGATATGACACTAAAATATAGATACTTTACAAGCTAGTCTTAAGAAACGGCAAATGTTTGTGTATTTCTGAGACGACCAATTTACTGCTTCTAAAATTAATTCTGTCTGCTTTCACTGACTCTTACTGCTGTGGTTTTTTTTTAATTTTTTCTGTTAAGTCCCTCGCAGTAGTCACTTTTACCGGCGCTAATGTAGCATCTAATTAGCATCCCGTGACTCAGCAAACTCTTGGACTACATTTGAGGTGGACAGTAGGCCTCCTGTTGTCATGGTAATGGACTGAGGAGGTCTCCCGATGTGCCAAAGACGTACAGCTCCCCTTCGTTAGGAAATTACACACCATTTGCCCCTCATTCCTCTTCGGCAGTTTCCCTGGCGACTGTTAGCAGTAATTTAGGTTAATTCGCTGGCTCCTGGGTCCTTCCGCTCCCCATTGTGCCCCATAATAAAAGAGATATAACACAGATGCACACAGAGCACTCACTTTGTAAGAAGCACACAATAAGACAAAGTAATCCTCGGTTTGTTTCACTTTACTCAGTGTTTTTGATACAGATTTACTCATTTTTAGCTTTACACCTTTGTCAGGTGACCCTTTTTCCAGACCTTGAAACTGGGACACTGGGACACAGATGAAAATATGATAGATGATAGACAGTAGACACAAAATAAAACCTGTGTTTACTGACAAGTGCATTTAAACTGACTAAGTAACTACAAAAGCTCAAAAGAACCATGGCCATTTGATGAGGTAATGTTCTGAACAGTTCCTTTTTATCAAATGAAATAACGTTCAGATCTAGTTGAATGTAATTGCCGTTTAAAGGGAAAAACTATTGATTAAAGTCTATGGACAGCTGATTTTGAGTTTGCTGCAGTGATTGGTGTTCCTTAAATTGGGGACAATTGGTGCATGGTCTGTTCAAAACTGGGACATTTTAGTTTTTTTCACAGATATTCGTTGGGACATGAGACAGGGAGAGTGACCTCTACCTTTAAATTTGCACTGCATCTAGCCTTGCCTGATGCCACATGGTCCAAAAGCACCATTTGCAAACCCCATTCTTGATTTTATTGACCACTGATCTTTACCTTCAAGAGTCTTTATTATGTCAGCCCATCTACAGGATCTAGCTCATAATTAGCGACATTTAGCAGACACATTGCAGACACATTGCAGAGTGAAGGGGTCGAAACCCGAGCCAAACGAGACCGGAGGCCCGGGTCAGCACGGGTCAAGCCTCATTCACAGCTTTTCACTAATCAAATCAAACCAGGTGTCGGCGTTTGACTTCTGCAAATAAACCCAGCAGGCCAGGAGCGTACGAGTGTCGCTCCGCTGACCGTCCGGTTTACAACAGGATACAACAGACAGACGGGCCACTGGAGCGGGGTCCTAACACACCTCACCCTGTCCTTCACATCCAGACGGGACTCTGATGGAGAAAATACACTTACACATATCCAGGTGTGGGATATGGCAGCACATGTCCTTCAATTATGTGAAAGATAATAATCAAATGTTGGAGACTGAGGTGTGAAAAGTACTGACTACATAAGTTTTACTTGAATGAGGTTCTCAGCGGTACAGTAGGGTTTGCGTATTTATAGCACACTTCTAGAGGTCTTTACATTGACTACGTGAAGCATGTGAAATGGCATTTGTGTCTTGTTGTGAAAAGCATTTCTTATCAGCAGCTGATTTCTGATAGAATCAAAAAATAAAACTGCATTCATTGCCTACATTAGACTTGAGTTTACACAAAAGACAGAGCTCCTAAAATGAAACAAAACGAGTATCTCTCTGAATCTTTCTTTTTCAAATGTTATGAAAAGCTCAGAAACAATTCCCTTTAAATAATTTGATGCAGTTTGATGTAGTTCCTCTATATGCTTTACTTTGTCTGTCACACTGCTACAGGTGCCTGGCCGGTGAGATGAAGACATTTCTTAGCAAAGGGAAGTTTAACAACAGCTGACCAGGCTACTACTACTACTACTACTACTACTACTACTACTACTACTACTACTACTACTACTACTACTACTACTACTACTACTACAAACTGTACTACACTGATCTTATGTCACCTGGCTGGCTGGGGATGCCCTCAGGATTTCTCCACAGGAGCTGCAGGAAGTGTCTGGGGAGCATGAGGCCTGGGTAGTCTTACTCTGCTAACACTGTGACTGAAAAAACAGGAAAACACACAGTGAATTAGAGGGAATGACCACAATTACAGATACATTTTTGGTTGAATGTCAAAGATCCAGCAATAAACTCAAAAGTTGTAGCTCCAACTATATATAATAAAAATACTGTAGCATTAGCATAGGCCTTACAGAGACTGACAGATCAATTTTAAATCATTTCATAAGACAGTTGGATGAACAAAGGTTTTTTATTTGAAACAAATCTACAGAGCCCTGGGTTGTGACTATCTGTCTCACTCTGAATCAGTAAAATCATTTTGCAGATAGAGTTAAGGATAAGCATGTATTGTTCATCACTGAGCCATGTTTGCCTTCTCCCATTAGCTCTAGACGTCTGTCAGTCAGTTCATGAGCCCTTCTATTGTTGGAAAAATGTTAATCCTCTCAGTTATCTCCACTGAACCAGACTGGGACGACTACAACAAAAAGAAAAAACGATAAGGATCTGCAAATCTCTGTCGCTGGAAGAGACAGGGATTGGGGAGAAGAGAATGGTCTTTTTATTCTCCATCTTCGATTCAAACAGGTGTGACAGATGTGTGGTCTTTATGAATGTGTGTGAAGTGCCACCCAGAAGCACTTCACACACATTCAGTTCTGCGAGTCCCGTCGAGGCACGTAGGCCTTTCTCTTGTTTATTGATAGCTATCAGCACTTTCTCATTTCTGCTAAACACAACAACACTTAGCGGAGCAGCTCTCTTTGGGACTCTGCTCTCTGCAGGGTTCAGTGCTCTCATGTTCACTCCAAGAGACACAATGACACTTTTGTTTCTTGGGCCTGATATGTCAATAATCATCTTCACTTAAAAGTATAGAGTTGTCAAAAGTGTGATGTGATTTATTTATGGGCTCAGATCTAAGTCTTCACTGGGTTTGTGTTCATATTGCAAAAAGTTTATGAGAAAACACATCACAAAGCACAGCACCTCAGCAGTCCTAACGAGAACAAGAGTACAGATTAGAACATTATAATCACATATAATACAAAAACAAACCACTTCTTTCCTGTTGCTTGTGTAAAGTGTCTTCAATCATGCTCAACTCTGTTCAAAAACATTGTAATTGTTTAATCTGTCGTGTGTTTCCAGCTTTTGTCTCATGTTAACTTTATTTTTCATGTAAATCTGCAAATAAAGCAAAGCAATGCATCATGTAAATAAAGAAAATAAATTTAATTTGCATGTAGGTAGTAAGAGACTGTTGGAGTCACACGAGAAAGACAGACTGGAGACTTTCTGGATGATCTTAGGCAGGAGAAGTTTATTTTCCATCAATACAGGACCAGAGACAGGTCAATAGAGACTAGACCTGCCCAATCTGTGACAATTTAACATTTTAAATTAAGACCAAAATTCACAGAGATAAGACTGATTAGATCTGTGAAATCCTGAATGGCAGTTTACACCGATTAAGATCCAAAATTCAGATCAGAGAGTTCATTGACTGATTAGCAACACGAATCCTGATTGGCTTGTTCATATTTACACCAACAAATCTGCTTAGACTACATCAGTACAGATCTGCGCCACTTCACTCAGTTCACCTCAAACCTGTACCATACTGTAAATACAATACTATTTATTGATATGTACTGAGGAAAGCTGTAAATAATAGAGAAATATGTAACAGTTATGAAGAAGTAGATATTCTAACAGTTATGATAGAGTAACAGACATGGTATTCAGCATTTTGGGTTTTCCTCTTGTTAATTTATTAACAGAGTAATGTCACTGGACGCATAACGACACAGACCCTTTGCTTCATATAAATATAAGACAATAGTCTACAATAATAATAATAATTCATACCGTAGCTAAAATTTGTAGCACATTGAATATTTTACATGCCAGACTGTATCACTGTGCTTATATTTTAAATGTGAGATTAACATTTCTATTTAATCAATTGATGTTGGATAATGGCTTTCTTTGTAAAAATATCTATAAATAATCATAAAAGCTCATTATTTGTGGACACTAAAAATCTGCTATAAAAACATGAAGGTTTGCTAAAAATACAGCTTGTATTTTAAAGTTAACAACAATTATAACAAAATAACAAGCTTATTTCTTCCAGAGGAATTTCTCATTAGTTTTCCAGAGACTTTTGCTCTGCTCTTCTTTATACTGAGCTCTAGCTGCGATGTTAGTGTTGATACAGACCCTCTCCACTTCAGCCGGGTCGGTCAGCCTGTTCAGACGCTCCTCATTCCCCTCCTGCAGGATGTCCCAGAAGTCTTTAGAGGCCTTTTTGACTGAGGTTTTAGGTGAACTAGTCTCATTAACAGCTGCTATACGAGTGTTTGAAGAGGACGGAGAATCAAAATTAACAGTGGCTTTTGCTGTTTTTTTAAGACTTTTTAATCCTGAATGTGTGTTGGGTGTTTTTGGTGAGCTCCTCTTTGGTTTAAACAAATCATCAAGTATTGAAGTGTCTCCTATTAAATCTGTAAGTGAAGAATTGGGATTTGAGGAAGCTGAAGGTTCTGCATTGTCTTTCAGCTGCTGAATGGTCCTTGAAGTCTTTGGTTCTTCCTTTCTTTCCATTATTATGGGCTCGATGAAAGAACCATTTTGGTTCATTTTGGGTGAATCTCTGTCTGTGTGGCTCAAAACAACAGCAGGCTCATTAGAACCTGGACCTCTGCTGCTAATCTGGTCCAAGCCACGACCTCCATCTTCTGGATCTGGAAAATTTGTAACATAACTTGTTTTTGTCCTTTTAAATCCACTGCAGATCTCCACTTTCTCCTCTGGCCAATCCGCCTCTGGGCTTGGAATATCCTCAAATGGATCTTTCTTCCTTTTCTCATTAGATTTTACGTCACCATATTTCGTCCTTTTCTTTCCCTTCTTATTAAGACTGGTTTCTGCGACAGGTTTTGTGGTTTCTACACGTGGAGCTGCTGCAGAAGGTGAGACACGGGGAGTTGTCGATGAGCTGGTCTTAGTAGAAACAGGTTTTGGGAAGTGGTTTGTGACCGTGTTGGCCAAGTCGGGATGATCCAGTGAGGTGTAGTACTGACGTAACCAGGTAAGTCTTTGTGTTGAGTCACTTTTAAGGATTTCTCTTGAGAACTGATCGACAGAGGGAAAGTGGAATTTAGATGCCATCTCCTTCAATTGTTGCCTACATAAATAGACACAAAAAGGCATGTCAGCAAATAAATACGCAAGAAATAAAAATGATATAGCTCTCGAATATTAACTATCTAATCGCTTTCTAATTTCTCCCCATTGTAATAGCAATTGCCAACATTAACTCACTTCTGATGGCTAAAAAATACATAAAAATAATACACGCCTCCATACATATTAAATAGACCATAAGAGATATTATTTAAAATCTTGACAAAAGTATGATTTTAAAAGGGCATTGGTAAAACTGACACTAGCATTTAGCAAGCTGAGATGTTTGAAATACTGTTTAAATACATCAAAACAAGACACTCTTGTGTGAAGTGCATTCATTTCACAATTTGAGCACTTATTTTTGCATACAGGTAAAAAAAAAGGGATTAAAAAAACTACAATATGTTTTATTAATGTTTCAGTCTTATTTTTAGTTTTTAGTTTTACAGAATAATTTTAAGAATCATTTGTTTCATACCTGTTTTGTTTATATTAGATTTTTTTTGGCCTGTGCAAGAGAGAGGGAAATGACACTGCGTATATGACCCAAGCAGGAATCAAATGTGTGTTTGTGTACCTGTTTTCATTTGACTTTAATTATCTTTTTATTTTCTTGACTATTTATAATTCTATGTTTGCTGTCTTTGCAAGGCTTTTTGAGTTTGCCTTGTGTGTGAGATATTCTCTATAAATAAAATCAACACCAGGAGAAGCATAATCCAAAGCTGGTTATTATATTTTATACCAGTTGGGAAAGTCCTGAGCTCAGTCTGCTTTTGCCACAAACAGAGCAGCACAATCACAATAGAATTAACACACTTAGTTGCTTTTTGACGCAATATATATCTAATGCAGCCCTTTGACAAATTCATTAACCGTTTTATTCACCAAAATTAAGAAAAAACTGCTGTGGGTGACAATGATCAACAACAAACGTTTTCAGAGTGATGGAGCTGGTAAATGAAGTGTTAATATTCAGATGTCAAAGCTACATTTAACCTCTTTAAAGGAGTAAATGAGGTCTTAAACACCAATTCTTCCATAAGTCGAAGCAGACATGGGGACAGAAAACAAAAATCCTTAAAATACAACAGCAATGTGATTGTTTTAATGCCATTTGTGGTTTTCACTGGAAAAACTATAAAAAGGAAGCAGCAGGAAACCCAGTATACATGCCGTTTGGTATAATTAAACTGCAGGTTAATTAAAGCAGCATAAGTAGTGTGTATTTTTTCTTACCAGGGGCATAGACAGACTGACTTTTCTTCTTAAGGAGTGAGACTGGAGCCACGAAGGCGTTGGTGAGCCTGGTAAATGGTATGCTCGTGGAAGTGGTGCAACAGTATAAGACAGAGGTGTGTATTTGAGCATTCTGTGTGTAAATGCCTGCTGACGTGCGCATGTATCAGTGCGGCTTTGGAAGGCCTCGAGCGATCATTTTTGGTTCGACTCAGGAGGGCTGTGGTTAAACAGAGGAGAACTCCAGCACTGTCAGGCCTGAATACAAATGGGTAATCTTTGGCATGATGCTGGGAAATAGGTGGAAGGGAGCGCTCAGAGGTGGTCTGTCCTTAAATTCTCTACACAGACTGTTCCCGAGGCCCTGGTGGGGGCGCTCATTACCGGGTTGTGGTGAATTCTGGCTCTTTTCCTCTAACCTGCTGGGAAATTATCAACTCTGTTATATTCTTTCTACTACACTCCAATACACAGACCTTTTTCGTCTTCTTAATCTTTTTGCCAGCTTTATTATAATAAGAAAGTCTCATCTCAGAACAGTAAGCTCACCAAGTCCGACCAGGAGCTATGTTTAGCTGTCATGTTTCTTTGCATTTGAACTTACTTGTACCATAAGCCTTGAGAATTGTGCTTGTACAAACTGGAACAATACCACTTTAATAGTTATTACTCTTTAGATGGACCTTTTCTACAGGTAAAGCCAAAGTTACTATCTTACCCTCAAAGCTAAAGTGTGTGATTTCTGGCAGCATCAGGTGACAACACTGCAGATAAAAACTGCATACCTCACACTCTCCTTTCTACAGCCTGAAAGCACCACATGCCAAATGATTACTCTACTTTCTTCGATTTACTTTAAAACTTTAAACTGCAGTCTTCTCCAGCAGCGCTCCAGTGTTTTGTGCTCATCTGTTCTGTTTTATTGAGTTGTATACTACAAGAATTTAAGCACCGCACCTTTAAATCATATTTGAGTCAAAACTGCACATCTGTGTTCATGAATTGAGTTGTATCTGCTCTTTAGTTATTCATTCATTTTCATTTTCGACCTCTTATTCCTGTTAGGAGGAGCCTACCCCTGCAAGTTAGGGCTGTGAACGAGACACAGACATTGACAAACAACCATTAAATCTCACATTTATTCACTAAAGGGGCAATTTAGATAAACCATTTCACTGATACATACATGTCTTTGGATGGTAATCAAATGGTCTTTAACTCAAGGGTTGCTAAATTAACTCTTCTTTCCAGTCAAGGCCCAGGTTTGCTAGGTCAAGGTTTTGTATCAGGGAGTTCCAATATTGAGTTTATCTTAATTTAGTCTTAGTTCATTAAGTTAAGTTTGGTCCTGATAAAAAAGTAACTGGAAAACCTAAAACTACTAGTCGATACATTGATATTTGATATAATTGTTAAAATAAGGTAAAAAGGCACTGGAGTCTGGATAAAAGACAAATAAAAACAATCGTGGTTTGATCTAAAGTCCACCAGTTGGCGACGCAGTTCTAGTCAATTCTGTGAGCCACAAAACAGTAAATTAAATTGAATCCTTTACAAAGATCAAAACACCCATTACTTTTCTCTTTTTCTTTATTTCACGTTACTTTTATTACCTGCAAATACTCTGAGGTGTTTCTCCAATAATGAATGTAGTGTGTCTGGTCTGGTGGACACTTCTATTGGTGAAAGTGGCTGGATGGTCCACTCTTGGTCTTTCCAGGCTCGTAGTTCTTGGTGGTATTAAAGAACTCTGTGATGGACTCTCTGTCAAACTCTGGAAAAGTCAAACAATCAAGTGTTTAACCCAATGCAGGAGTGACTGACAATGTTACGTCATGATAACTTACTTCCTGTGTGCCTATAAGATGATTGGCTGGCATCTGGGAGAACTTGTGGCGTTCAAAGACATCTCGAACCGCAGCTCTACTGATGCGCTCCTCTGCTCTGCTCCCTCCCACGACTTTCTGGTTCGAGTGGATGTAGGCCACCTCTTTTACTCCACCTTTAAAGAAAAATATACACCGTTAATGCTGACATGAAGCAGCTCATTAGCACCTCAATCATTTGTGTAATGAAAATAATCCTACCTAACACAGAGTCGATGCTTCCATTCTTGGTTTGTGGAGATGTTAGACTCGTTTTGGGGTTCACGGTTTGTTTTATTGGTGTTGTTAGTCCTTGATGATTCAAAGTAAACTGAACCCTTTGTCTTTCTTTTACTGGAGAAGTAAAATAGCATCCTCTGGGTTTCTTAACAGTGGTGTGCTCGTCCTCTGATGAAGTAAACGTCTCAATGTTATCTGTAAAATTGGCTTTGGCTCTTACTGTGGCATTTTGTCTTTTTCTGTTACGTTTCAGCTTTTCACCGTTTCCATCAGCTCTTTTGGACAGTGAAACTAAAGCTTTCTTTTGGGGAGAGGTCATTGTTTCGATATCCAGATCCTCCGATTCATCTGAGCAACTCTCAAACAGGTGAGCTTCACGGACAAATGTTTTGAGCTGTTTGTGTTTGGAAGATGAGGAGTTAACACTCACTTCATTCACGTTACCTTTCTTGGATAGATCATAACTTATATCTTGATCAGAATCACTAAGGATTTCTAATTGATTTCTTTCTAATCTGGAGGAATGTGCTGAATCATTCATTGCATTAGGCTTAATGTTTCCGTTTTTTCTATCATCTTCATCAGAGCTGCTTTCTTCAATGTTTGAGCTGTCCCTTTCAGCTGAATCTGGGCTTCCTTTTATTCCTTGGAGTAGTTTGGAAAATCCATGTTGCAGTAGCGTCATTCTGCCTGGTGAGGTTGTAGCAGTTGTGCCGTCCAGTGCATTGGGGTCTGATAGTTTCTTCATTTTGCCGTATTCCTTCTCATCATCTTCACTGCCACTGCTGAAGTCCAGCACTCCTCTGGACAGATTTGGAGCCTCTCTGTTCTCCTTTGGTGCTTCAATATTCTTTGATGCAGCACTACCAGACGTATTTTCAGGTTCCTTTGAGAAACAGAGAAAAACAAAAATATTAGTTGCTTAATATCTGGGTCATAGGTGGAGAATTTTAAAGGTTAGTCAAAAGTTTTATTAAAGTCAGTGTATGATTGAGAGCGTTTGGAGAAACAAAACAGGAGCAATGACACTGGCTTTGTATTATGTCTGGCTGCTAAAAGGCCAGTGAAAACCTGTTTATGACAACTAACAAGATTTATGCAACTTTATGCAACAACTAAAAACAAAGTACAACTGAAAATTACTATTACTATCATTAGGTCGTAAGATGTATTGTAAAAATAATCTTTATGGACCACATATTCTTAGTGTGTTTTCAAAATCTGTTATTAAGGCTGACAATTGTCAAATGTAAAGAATAAATTAGTAATCCAAAAGTATTTAATAAAACCACACTTAAATACTGTAAACGTGATTGGATTACCTTCCTCAGAGTGTTAGCCAACCACTTTTGGCTTGGTCATGATATACATTTGTGGAACATGAATAGGACCTATCATCAGCCTTGGCAGAATCTGGGAGATGCACTCTCCATTGAATGAAACCTTATGCTCCCAAATTTCATCCAAAGAAAATGTTTATTTGGCCTTGTGTAGCCTGTCGCTGTGGCATATCTGTACCAGCCACGTCCAGCAGACATTTACCACCCCACATACGACACACAGTGGCAGAGACTTAGATCCTGAGGTAAATAAGTAAACTAAAAGTAAAGCAAACATAAACAGAAAGTGCAGAAAACTCCTGGATAAATCCTTCCAAAACATAATTATACGACAGGACATTTGCATAAACAGCAGTGATGTTTTGATAAAACATAATGCATAACTAATATATGTAGGTATGGGTTTAATAGATTGAGTGACTGATGTGACCTTTGATCAATAAAAGCTGTATTAATAAAGGCACTATATTACACAAAAGAGAACTCAAATATTCTCTCAAAATGTGAATACTGACAAAAATAGAAAATGCAACAACAAGTCACCAACACTAAAGCTTCTTTGTGTAAGTCCTCGGACTCGGACTCTAACTGTAACGTGACCAAAGATTGTGTAATTTAGAAACAATGCCCTATGTCATCATGTAATGTGAGGGTAACAGTGTGACTAGTACATTTCCACATGGTTTGGTGTGAATAAGGCTTTATGGAAGCGACCACCAACAGTGTTCCTGATTTCATGACATTTGCCATGACACTTCCCCAGGGTTACAGTGTCTGCGTGTTCGCGGTGCCTCAGGCCTCTTTGTGTGCGTGTTAAAGCACTCCAGTGTATTCAGTATTTTTGCAGGAATTCAAATGGCCTCAGAGGAGCAACAGCCAAGGGAAGAGGACAATGTGGTGCACAGCACAGGCTTCACTGGGAATGAGATGATAAGGGGCTATCACTGTGTAAATAAATAGCTACAGAGCAGAAGATGGCCTTCAGTGTGGTCTGCTGCTTCCATTATAACACGAGGTAATTATATCCAGCTGTGTCACACAAGTCAGAGGGGAGAAGTGATAGAAGTAGACAAAGAAATCAGTGTCACGAAAGTAGGGCTGTTACATCATTACATTTAACTTATCATGACCTGAACGAAAAACAAATCAATAACACAATTTGCATCTATCATTCTTGGGAAAATAGACATTTTAAAGCTCCATTGAACCAAGAAGAACTTTAATTACTTCTAAACCCAGTCTAACTGTGAGAATTATAACACACAATCCTTTACAAACACAAATAATTGGACCAAGTCGCTTCATAAAATAAATTTGCTTACAAGTTACAAGTGAATATGTTGGTTGAGTGACAGACACAAAAGGTCCAATTTAGGGTTTGCCTGTGTATATGTGGGAATGAGCAGATGTGTGGGATCCATGGGAAACATAATAAACTGGTTGGGAAAGATGCTGCCCTGTGTTCTGGGTGCCTGAAATACTCACACCAAGTCCCTTTGCCTCCCCCTCCTCCTTCTCTTCGACTGTGTGAGTGCGGGTTGTCGCTACCCCTGCCTCCACTTGTCCTTCGCGCTAAAAGGAAAAGCAGAGTGTGAGAATTTAAGAAAACTTCAACATAGCTCACTCATATACTGAAGCATAAACTGGTCTGAGTGCTGTCTGACCTCTAGAATCCAACGTGTAAGGCACGTCCCTTGAGTCTGCAGTCTGAAGAGGTTTTTAATTCCAAACAACTCGCCCTTATGTCCACCGTGCCCCTGAACTGCCTCAAAGTACCGCCGGGAGCTCTCATTGGCCACAACTGAGGAATGCAGTTGCTGGAACATACAAAAATAATTTTTCAAACCATAAAACTAAACTAAGTGAAATGCTCTATTAGCACTGATTCATTTTATTCCAGTTAAAAAGACATAGTAATCATTTGGATACTCCATACTGCAGCAAAATCTTATTTTTCCAATAGAGAACAAGTCATTTGGAGCCATTTTGTCAATAAATTATGATTTGACTATTTGGTACCTGTTTGTAAACCTGTCTCAGGTAAATCACCTCTTCCACTGTTCCCAATGAGATCAACCTGAGAACAGTCACATCTCGGCACTGGCCAATACGGTACGCCCTGAAAAGACACACAAACAAAATAAAACACTTGCTGTGCAGAAGTTTTAGCCAATGGGAAAGAAATGTGAGGTAAAACATGCTCAAAAATGTAAAATGTAATTGTTTTAGTTGTTGTATTTAGAAAACCCAATGTAAACAACTCTAGTCAGCATGTGGTGATGGTATGGCCTGATAATAATGTTTGCCAACCTACCAGTCAAGTTCTTTCAAAAACTGTGTGCAACTGTACAGAAAAGCTGATGCTGT
This sequence comes from Rhyacichthys aspro, assembly GCA_036850595.1. Taxonomy (NCBI): domain Eukaryota; kingdom Metazoa; phylum Chordata; class Actinopteri; order Gobiiformes; family Rhyacichthyidae; genus Rhyacichthys; species Rhyacichthys aspro. The sequence goes on along the minus strand of CM072156.1, from coordinate 6,236,261 downwards.
TTTGAAGGCAAGGTGTTAAAATATTGTGCTTCAAGCCTGCATAAAACTGTAAAGCACGAGACACTATTTTAAAGTGTAAAATAAGAAACTGTTTTGTGATTAGTTTACCTGTCAATAGCCTGAAGGTCATTAGCAGGGTTCCATGTGGGGTCAAATAAAACAACAACATTGGCCCCTACAAAGTTAAGACCAAGTCCACCAGCCCTAAGATAAAACAAGAACAGGTATTAGTGGATTCAAATAGGTTTGGCTCTTACAGAAATATGAATAAAATGCTGCAGACTGACATCGTGGAAACAAGGCAGAGGTTGATATGAGAGGAGCTGTTGAACTCTTTGACGATCTGGACCCTCTCTTTGGATTTGGTGTTCCCATCTAATCTGCTGTAGTCCAAGCCTTCAGCCATGCAGTAACTCTCCAGAATGTCCAGCAGCTGCAGGGATCCAAACACAACAAAGAAACGCTGAGGGTCCAAAACATCTCGCTAAGTACATACTACCAAGGCAGAGAGTAAAAAAGTAGAGGTTACAAAAACAAGTCTAATACAAGATAAACAATTCACTTACAGGACTAATATAGAAAACTCTTTGCTTGTTTATTTGCAGGTTAAATATAAAGTCTAGACTTTGCCCAGCGAAATATTATGCACTGATTCCTAAAAAAGCTAAATACACAGTCTGAAAATATGACTTCATCACTGCCAGAAGCCAGAAATGTTATCATACTGTCTCAGGTGACAGCAGCCATTAGACAGAGCACCATAATGACTTTTCCATGTAAATCCGACTTATTAATCTATGTCATGAATAAGTTATGTTTCCTTCTACTATTGTTTATTCAAATAAGTCATGCCTTCCAAAAACGGCTTCAATTAAGAGCTTGTTTCTGTGATGAGTGATGGACTGATGAAACTGAACATAAAGCTCAACGTTTTGGAGCATATTCCAAATCTAGCACCTTCTTAAATATAACGTCACCATGAGGATTAAATTAGTTTCCTATGGTGAAGTCTTACAGTAATGCTCATGTAGTTATTTACCTGTTACTAAGCTCCACCTTCAAACAGTGTGAGCAAATCAAATTTCTCACAGCTCAGGCATAGACTTAGACTTAGACATAGTGAGCTAGAACTCCATAGAAAAGCCTTAGAAATTGTGAGTTAACTGCGGTTTAATTCATTCATCTTCTTCTACCTTTCCACCTTTCTTGCTGTGAGGCAGGAGTGCTAACATATTAAAGCTAGGTTTGTATCTTTAGACTGTTTTTGGCTACATCTGGTGGTCAATGACGTCTTTCGTATCTCAATATATAAATTATACAACCAATTACCCAACAAAACATACAAATGATGCTATTACCTTAGTTGAGAGAGAAAACAGAAGTACTTTGTCTTTCTTTTGAAGATAATAGTTAAGCAGCTTTTGTAAAACCTGCAAAGACACATTGAAAAAGTAAGAAAACATACTGTATATAGCCCATTACAAAGACTTTATGGCACAGTTGTACCTTCATTTTTCCGCTGTACATTGGATCCGATAATGCTTCAAAAGCTTCATCCTTACATCTCTGCACAAAGTCTGGAAACTTCTCAAAAACCTTCTGACAAATGGCGCTCACATACTTTTTCTATGAAGAGTAATCAAGTATTCAGTAATGATGCTTTACAGGAGATTATGTCAAAAAGGTAAGAATGCCAGAACACTGAGCTAGTACCTGATTCTTGCTGGTTCCTGCACCGGACTGGAGCAGTGCCACGTGGTTGGAAACCTTCCTTAATATGGCCAAATATGTGAAATACAGTTTTTTAATTTCGACGCCTTCAGAATTTGTCTGCAATAACGGTAAACAGGTATTATTCAGACCTGAAAAAAACCGTCATCTGAAGCTCTATAGATCCCAGAGGATAATAGTGCCATGTGCATGAATAAATGGAAGTAAATGATTGTGAAACTGACTCTATAGCAGCAGCGCCTTCTGGTACGCCCGCTTTGACAGTCACATTTCTCTGAAGATCTCAGTAATAATGTCACATCTTCAGATTTCAGAACTGTCTCATACACTGTATGTTGGAAGTCTGTCAGAGAGCAATACACCACCTAAAACAAACAAAAAGTGAAGGAATGCTTTTCAAAATCACAGGCTTGCATTAAAAAGCATGTGCTAAATGTGTGCATCTTACCCTGTCGTCCTTCGTAGGCAGCTGTTCCTTGATGAGAGCTTTAGTTCTTCTCAGAAAAGAGTGAGAGATCTTCCTCACAAGGGCTCTTACAGTTTTTCTTCCAGTCGCAAGGGCACGTTTAGTAGCACTATGCCTCTGCCCTTGTTCTATTGGATCTGAGAATTTGTTTTTGAAGTGTCCCAAGCTCCCAAGACAACCAGGCTGTGCCCTTGTCAACATAAGAAAAACATACTTTATTCAAAAATACTTATTTGAAATGTTTATGTAAAATGTCTGCTATGAACTCACCAATCCATGACACACCACAGCTCTTCGAGATTATTTTGTAAGATTGTTCCAGTAAGACCAATTCGAATCTAGTTCGAATTAAAACACAAAAGGCATTAAATAAGTCTGTACATCCACTGTTCGGTTTAGTTATCCATTTGTGCCAAGATATGTACCGTAAGTATTTTTGGTGTTGCATGGGGCACTTCAGATCAATGCTACCGTAATAGAGGATGGGTCCATGGAGAATACTATCAAACGCAGTTGTTTTGTATATTTCTATCCTATAATGTTAGTTTATTATGTAGCTATATTAGATACTTCGGTGATAGTCTTTCATCTGGTCTTAGTAGTAAAAATCATACCTCTATTTATTATTGCCCAGAACCCATCCATACACTTTGTTTAGGCAGGACTCTTTTGGGTATTTATTATCTATTTTTGGAAGACTGTGTATCAGTAGAATTAATAATAGTATTACTAAATTCCTGGACAATTCGATTAAGCCATTGTCTTGTATCAAGTTACCTACCTGACATCCAAGCTCCTTCATTGCTTGAGTGATCTGAGAGTTTGGATTCTTTATCTTATGAGCCTCATCCACCACAACAGCAGACCAGTCTATGCTGCAGAAATGAATATGTTTTCATCATTTTGGTCACAACAAACATGTAACAATGCACTGTTTAACCTGATGACATGCCTACCTATTAAACTGATCCAGACAAAGGCGGAGCGTCTCATAAGTAGTAAGAGCGATCTCAACACGACCCTTCTTAACACGAGCCAACTCCTCCTCTTTTCTGAGCCCATGGACAACCACACACTGAAAGTGACCCCACGTGTCCAGTTCATCCTTCCAGTTATACAGCACCGACAGAGGGGCCACAATGAGGAAAACCTATGGATCAGAGAAACAACTAACTAACAAATGCCATAATAGTGTTCTCCTTTTCTTAATCAAACCAAATTTGATAATTGTTAAATGCCAAGCTCAACCTTCAAACCCAGCCTTTGCCCTGGACCTATAGACAAATAATTAAAAAAAAAAAAGTTATACGTGTACCATTTTAATACTCACTTTGTTAGGTTTACTCTGCTTATCCAAAGCCTGACTCTGGAGAAAGTGAGGCCGGTTTTTCTCAATATCCTCCCATGTACCCTTTTTGTGCAACACAGCAGAAAGGAAGCCGATAACCTAAAGATCAATAATGCAGTATCAGTAGCAAGTATTAATAAGGCCAAAGGCAGTTCATTTCAGAGTAATTGTTGTTGTTCTCACCTGAACTGTTTTTCCTAAACCCATGTCGTCTCCCAGGATACATCCTCTGGAACGGATATAGTTGTTGTACATAAACCTGATGCCCTCTCTCTGGTAATCTCTTAGATACCTGTTAATAGTGTAAGGTACTTTATCTTCAGCATTGTTCAGCTCTAAAGGCACACACATCTTGGAGTTTATCATACTTCCAGGAAACAAAGGTTTCTCTTGAGTAAAACAGTTATCTCCTGGTGTCTTAAGTTTTGAGACAGACACAGATTCCTCCTCTCCATCTGTGCTGTGTTCAGTAAACGTCACCCAGGCTGTGGCATTAGGATGTTCAGAGGTGCAGGACAGTCTGCGAACTGTGGCTTCTCGCAGGATGCCATCTCTAGGGTCAGGAGCCAGACAAGTGTCGCCCTCATGCCATGTTGCTGTGAAATTATGTTTATAATTAATAGCTCTTATTGTCTGAGTTGTAAACTATAAATCATCCTAAGGTCCAGTAGTTAGCTGTTTATTAGCAGTGCACCAAAAATTTGACTATTTACTAGATCAGTGACCCAGAAAAATAGGCAAAGATTAAAACCTTACCCGTTTCAGCAGCAGAAGTTGAAGCCATCAAAGTTTACTGCACAGAAAGCAGCTTCCTGTCTTCATTCTATGGAGATAATGAATAGAGCCTGTAAGCTAGGTTAGCTTTAATAGCTGCTATAAACTTAACGATACGACATGACAACATACTACACTTACAAATAAAAGTCAAAGTAGCGATATAATCATAATATATCATGGCTGGGAGATATTGTGTCCATAAAAGACATAATAAGAACTTTAAAAAGCGCAGAGCATAGCAGAACAGCAACAACAGACAGCTCTGCTCAAACTTGCCGAATGTTTATCTGTTTTTCCAACCACCTCCGCACTTTCGAAGAATCTGCGCCTTTTCAGAAGACTAAATAATCGGTATGAAATAAAAGCAATTAGCAAGTATTCACTAAAATACTATTTAGAACAGTTATCTAGTTCAGGGTTACGTTTATTTCCTTTTGTGATATTTTCGACTCCAGTGGCAAATTTGTCGAATGTGCCGAAGTCAATCTAATATAACCTGTAATCAGAAACCAAAACGGAATAGCTGTATAAAAAAATAACAAGTAAAATACCACATGCTATTGCGCGAAAAAAATAAATCTTTATCAAATGATGCATATGTTTACTTTTCATATACACATTGATTTTAGTATTTTATATTTATTTGTCTATGTAATCTGAATATAAAAGTCTTTCCTACTAGTAAATAATGTTGTGCTGATTTGATTTGGCATATTTATGAGCCTTGCATCTCATTTTTATTTTCTTTTGGATAAGGTTTGGAGTCTTGTCTTGGCTGTGGTGGCCCTCCTTTTTTATCAAGATCCTAATGGGTCATGTAAGACATCCTTTCAGTAAACAGAGACTTGGTGGTCTGGAAGTTTGGTAATTACCATAAGACTTAGGGTTGTGTTTGGATATGGCCTTGGTTTGATATGATGGCTATCAATAAGCAGACTTTTACTGATGTTGCTATGCAGAACAGCCTTGTAAACACAGGATAACACAGTCTCAGCTCTCCATCCCTGATTTGACTTTCCCTAAACGCTGGCTGTGGTGCTCCAGATGAGGCACGACTAAGTCCGCTTCTCGCCATGGTACACTGCCATAGAAAAATGGGACTTTTTGTTCCTGTTTTCTCAACACTGAGAATTTATAGGGCAGCTGCTGCAGATGTTCTCATAAAGAAAGCCCAAACACTGATGTCAGGTTTACATACAGCACTAGATCTCTGACACTTTTGTTCTTTTGCTGAACCAAGGTGGCCTTTTCTGTAGCTAACATTTATAATATCACACTGCTGCCCAGGCTACAGAACTAGGATAGATGGATCATTGGCTGGAGACAAGTCAGTTTCAAATAACCAACTGTGTGGCTACATTAGTCTGTTCATCTTTTCTCTGACACACAGTCAATTTGGGACTAAATAGGCCTACTCTTTGATTCAGATTATACATTTTTCATCTTGTTTAAAAGTCTTGTTTTTACTGTGAAACCAAACATTAATATTACCACAAAGTAAAAGAATGTAAGAAAGATTTTGCTTAATTTCCTTCCATACAAAATAGACTTTTAACAAGTGATAGGCCTACAGTTTATGAGCAGAATAATGGTTGGTTTAAAGGTGCACTATGGATGTTTAATCTACTTTAGCAAGCTGTCAGATAGTTTAGTTGCTTTTTTCCTTTCTTGTGTGAGTTGTTATTGTATTGGTAATCTGTACATTTTCTGGAATCCGTGTGCTTTAATCTAATCAAAAGAGAGAACACAACACACTGGTTTCAAACAGTGATGGAGCAAGTGAAATCTAGTAGAAAATGAGCAATGATTGACTCTACAGTGAGTATATGGATATCTGTATGGCTCAGGTTAGATTTGTTGTCATTGACTGATTTGGAGATCTACTTGTTTGAAGTAAATGAGGTACTTTTCTAGGTTACTGCTTGGATTAATGGCCAAATGCAACCGTCACTGCAAAAACTGACGAAGAGTAAGACGTAAACACCTCGTCACTTCCTGTTTGACAAATTATGCTCATCACAAACACTCAATTGACCGAGAGAATTAACCTTTGAAGAATGCAGTGATGCATTTGATTTTATTGTAATATGAGTTCTGTGATTCCCGCTTATGAAACAGTGATTTAATTTGCCACAACCGTTTCATAACCGGGAATCAGTTGTTTAATTTGCCACAACAAGGGCAGACGGTGCTCTTGTGTTCACCCTGCTCAGACGTTCCTGAGACACACCTGGACAAACTTAAGCAAAAGTCTTTCCTATCTACCATAGAAATAACTAATGCTGCACAACCAGTTGAATATTCTTCCTTAACAGGATTAATTTGGCTGAATCAAGGTCCAATCTGAATAAAACATGCAGCAGACAGACCTGGTGTTGTTACTCATAATCAGTGGCTGGAGAGGAAGACCTGAATGAAAGTCTTGTCCGACTCTCAGCAGCGGAGGAAACAGTGTGTTCCACCAGCCCTCTCCCATGAGTCACAGGGTCCGCCACAGGCCAAAAGCAATTACAGCCATGCCAAAAATGACAGTTTCACATTTACAGGCATTGATTGCAGAGATGGAAAATTAGGCAGCTTTCATATTCCTCATTTGTATTCTCTTACTTTTGCCCTTTCACATGCTGCGAAATAATTCATTCAAATATTTTCCAAATTTATTTCAATTGAATCGGCAGTGGCATTTTTGGCCACTTCTCTCACTTCTAATCTTACAAAGGTTAATGTGACTAAGATGTTGCTTAAGATTTAATAGTTTCAAAGGACTGCACAGCATACTTTTGCAATATGACTTAATGTGAGCAATTAGGAAGGAGTCCAATATTAGCAATACAATTTGAAAATGGATGTGTTATATCTGACACTATCTGGCACCTTACCCAAATAAAGAATTGTACTGAGACCAAGACTAGACTAAGGCCCTCATGTAAACAGTATTTTAGTCATAGACAACCACTGGCAGACTGTTTAAAATACATTTAATATTCTTCCAAATTCTGTTCTCGTCTCTTTCCCGAGACTGCAGTTCTACACAAATGACAGATAATTTAGCTGAGCGACAGAGGAGCAGCTCATATAGGTGACATATGTGACGCGGTAGATTTTGCTGACTGAGTGGGCTTACAGCGTCGATGCCTCTGATGACCCGAATTGGATGACTTGTCTCTTTTGTCTTGCAGTGAGATGGAAAACTCCATAGAGCAACATATTTACAACCAAACGGCCTCTCATTACACTGCCGTCCCATAGAGGAGCCTTTTGTTTGTCCTCTTCGGCCGCTCTAAGCACATCAAGCCCCGAGTATAAGTGACTGTGGCGTGTGTGTTCCTATCAAGTGTGCATTCCAGCGCGGCTATACTTTGTGTCCTGTTATCAAAGGCCCCACAGGCTTTTGACACAGTTGATTCAATGGAAGACAAACTGGTAAAGAGATGGCAATCTTTCACCTCATTTTGGTTGGTGAAAAGAGAAGTTGCTTTTGATTTATTGCACAAATGAGACAAAACTAGTCTTGATGTAGCTCCAACATGTTGGTATTTAGTAGTACCCACTTTCTGTAACTATCCAGACCACTGCTTTTACCGCTTACTTTAGAGATTTTTATTTCAAACTAACAGCACATCGACTTGAGTAGTTTCTGGCTACTGATAGTGCTCAGAGTTGGATTGAAATATCTGGCTGCGAGACAATAATCCTCCCTCTCCCAGTGCTCAGAAGCACCCCTTACCCAACATGAAGACCGACAGGCACTCAAAGAGCTGCATGACTGCACGTCCCAACAATGAGGCTACACAAAAAGCACCAACTCAGCAGAACTGCACGTCAGTTTCTCAGGCGTTTAAGCATGCAATTATGTTCCCTCTACTCCTCAATTCACAATCAGGCTAGAGGGAGTGCAACATGGGGCCTGTAGTAGCCCACTTCTGATGTGGGAGAGTGGGGGACATTTTGTATCACTGTGTAACAGGCCCAAACCTTTGCTGAGTAACTATTAGTAAAGCAACAAGATAAGAACATTTAAAGACATTACTGAACAAAATTCCTGTATATTTGTGTGTTTGGCTGGGTTAAAACAGAGCATTTCAGTATAGTAGTCTTTTGTTGTGGTAGTACAATTAGAACCTCAGCATTTCAAACACATCAACCACATGAAAAAAACTTAGTATAGTAGTTTGTATACAGTTGAACAAAACAGGAACACATCTGTTAAAACTATTTATTTGTTTCTAGTAAATGACTGCATCAAAATAACATTATTTGCTTAGAGTGGACAAAGTGAGCAATGTTAAGGAGAAGTGGAGAAATGTTTCTTTTGTTTTAAGTAAACAATACTTTGATTTGTTATTGGTGACTATGAACATGTACATATGAGGTTAATGATGTTCAAATGTTTCCACTGCAATTAACAACACTAGCAAGACTTAACAAGGATTTCTTTTGGTACATAAACTTTAAATTGGGCCAGGACTTTTTTGAAGCAAACAGAATGTAGCCTATACTTTACTATTCAGCAGAGTTGGTTAATATAAATCTGACAAAGCATTGCTAAAAGTACAAATGTGTGAGACTTTCATGAAATGTGAATACTGTCAGTGTTGTATTCTAGTTCGGAGCAGTAAAGCAGAGAGCCAGGCCATGCGTCCATGCATGTAGAGCACACATTCACCATATGGGGTCCAGAGGGGTTAGAGGGGCCAGGCCAAGTCATACCCATGGACCATTTAGCACACATTTCTTTCTCCTTCATGGCTGCACTGCACTGATGCTAATACTCACGTCAGAGCTGGAAAAGTTAGTCACAAAGAAAGGCCTCACACATATAGACTGAAAATCTGTGATCATTTCAGTTTCAGCTTTGGGAGTTTTCATTGTAAGACCAGCACATACTAAACGCTAGGAGCTGGGGCGAAGGCGGGTTGTGCGTTCTTCCAAAAAAGCAACGGTCCTGTGTCAAAAGCTCTCATTGACAGATCCGACAGCTGTTCGCCAATGAGCAGAGTGGTCAGCTGACATCCTAAATCCGCTGCATACCAGGACTATTGCGCTGCTCAGTGTGTACTTCCTTTTCTCCTTTTTACCCTGTCAGTTTGGACTCCACATCCTGTCTGTCTTCAACTATCCGTCCCTCTGTGAGTCTGCTGTGTCTGCTTTGTCTGTGTGTGGTCTGGAAACACTGTAAATCTCCGCTCACACACAGTGCCACCCAACACGATGCTCTGGCCTTATCTACAGTATCAGCTACCGTGTCAGAGCAACTAGGTCACGGTCACCAGCAGTGTGTAACTTACAGTCAATGGACTCATATCAAGGAGTGGACTGACAGGCTTTTAAAAGAGAATTATGTGCGGTTTTATTATATGCTCCACATCGCCATCAGTAATGTTTCCTTTTTGATGAATTGCTATAAAGTAGTTTGGCATGTGCACTCAAACCATGTTAGAGTCCCAATAAAGTTTGCTAGATGAGCTAATGTTTAACGAATAATATTTGCAGCCACAAAGAAAAATCAAATAATTTAAGAATATATAATCAGGCATCTCTTGGGGCTTTCTTTTAGCCTGTGGCCCTAAACAACTGCCTGATTTGTGTCTAAGGTGCTCTCACACTGACTACACTAAAGCACAGTTCACATCTGAAAGCACAGCTCTTTTGACTAATGTGAGTGATCCCAGTTGTGCTCAGGCCTGGAAGGATTCCTGGGGTCTTGGCAGGGTTTGAAGAGGTGGTCCCAGGCATGATATGATTGTATTTCAAATTAAGGAAAAGAATGCTTTATAATGAGTGAATAACAAAGCTCTGGACGGTCAGACTTGTAGGAATGTGAGCGCAGGCCAATGGGGGACAATCACGCCTCAGCACAGTACACACTAGTGGCCTTCGTGTGAGTAAATCTTAAATTATAGTAAAGACCAGCCACAAAGATGCTGTTTGATTGGTTCTCTTTCCAGATTGAGGACTTTAGTTGGTCAAGACAGCTGCCATTTGTTTAAATATTTGTTTAATTTTTATGTTCTGCTAGAAATGTATCCACACTTTAAATTAACACTCATTTGAAAGGTTATAATTTACAAAAACCTACCATTATAGTGAACTTTTTGATTGAGATTCTCTTTGTGAAATCCTCAAAATGGCTCTGCTGACTTTAATTTGAAAGTTGCTTTATATTTCCAAACCTTGAGCTTGTGCTGTGACACATAAATAAGAGTAAAGAGTTTGGAAAGATTTTATCTCTACATTTTTCACATCAGCAAAACCTTGGGGATGTATATTTGTTTTGTCCACTGTAAAATTAAACATGCAACTTTGTGTTCTACCTGCTGCTGCCTTTTGACCTGGACTCCCTTGAAAAAGAGGTTTTTAATCTCAGGGATTTTCCTGGTTAAATAAAGGTAAAATAGAATAAGATTTAAAAAATGGAGGCCAAGATTGTGCTATAATTGATTAATATAACTGATTCTGCAGACCCATTATGGTGTTAATCAATATCACACATTCATACAGGCAGTTACTACTTTGATATAAAAGGATTAGCTGTGTAGTTTTGAGGTGACTTTCAGGTCGAAGAGGAAATAACATTTCTGTCTGACTGCCCTCTTAGCTTCACCTGAGTCTCCTGCAGTGTCATGGTCATACATTCAGTGACACATAAGGATTAAACCCATTCAGCTCCGAGGCCATGGGAACAGCAGAGGCGTTGGAAAATAAAGCCAACACTCCCAGTGTCTGGACCGGCCGTCTGGGTGGTCCGTCAGGCTCGGATCATATTAAAGTGACCGTCCTGTGTACGGCTACTGCGTTAAAACAAACAGAGGAAAAATGCTCCAGGGAAATGGAGACAAAGAGCAATGGGTTCAACATCTCACTCTGCTTCGGTTTGGATGACATTGTCTTTTTTTTCCAAAGGGGAGTGAAATATAAGTATTGTGACAATTCATTTGGAAAACAAGTAAACAGTAAAAGAGTGAAGGGGTCTTTGGCGTCTTTTGTGGCCACTATTCTTCATGGGATCACTGTCTTTGTCACATTTCATCTGATCCTGGAAGGTTCAGTGGTGGCACGAGATGTGTGAGTCTTTATCCCACCACAGGACGAAGTAACAGAGGTGTCACAAAGGCAAGATGGAACAAGGGTCTCAAACGTAAAGAGGACAGCTCGACGTTACAGGAAATGACACTGGAGACTGGCCTGTTTTTACCGAACATAATGTGGAGCATAAATGGCTAAATATATATGTCACAATATCAGACAAAGGAGCACAAAATAGACTAAACTTTCCTAGCTTAGGCTATCAAAAACTCAAATAATAAGCATACTGGCGCAATCTGGAGACAAATGAATGAACTGGATACTTTGACCTGTAATTTTGACCTCTGTGTCTATGGTAAACAATCAGACACAGAAGAGGTTACACAGAAAGACTTGACAGCATAAAATCAAAAATATGAGGTAGAAGGAAAGGAATAAAGTGACTGGGAGAGCTCGTAGCCCCATGAGCTCTGTGTGTGGTCTGGGACCTCCGGGCTTGTTCCGGGGTGAGCGCACCATGTGCCCTTCCTGGGACCAGAGACGAAGGAGCAAAAATAAAAGCGAGATGAGTGCACAGTAACGGGAATGTTTGCCTTCGATGTGTACGAGAAGGAATGATTGAGCTGAGAGCTTTAATGTGGAACAAGCAAGCAAACACTGACATGCCGGGCAGCTGAGAGGAGATTACTGTGTTATTCACAAATGTATTGACTCAGTCGCAACATAGTGCACTTTTCATCACACGCCATCACAACAGAGAAAGGAAGCTTCTGTCTCTGACACATGTTGTGACAGGACTTTAAAGTCTGTGGAACCTGAGCAATGTTTATCAAGACTAAGAGTGGAACTAACATAAAAAGGCAAAAAATATACATTACAATAATAAAATTAATAAATACAATGGATAAAGAAAGCACTTTCAAAAGGTCACTTTCAAGATCTTAAATTCCCCATCTCACCCAAAACAAAAGAGGTGCACTTTGAATTAAGCAATGTTTACCCACTAAGAGTGTATAGGCAGTGTTTTACACGTATTGTTACACCTGATTGTTTTTATATTGGGACTGTTTTTATATTTGGTCTCAGGTTTTTTAATATGACTACACATTATAAGTAAATTATATTTGGCTTTTCAAAATGTAAAATTGTCAAAACCAAACCGATTTTCACTAACTTACTCTCACCATCATCCCTGATCTTCAACAACTGTGGGTTTTACTCTTCTTCTTCTTCTTCTTTTTTGGTCCACTAAAAGACAATGTCCCAATGTCCCCGCAGGGCTACCGTAGTTGGTGACATGCTCTGGAAAGCAATGCTGTACCTTTAAAGATCAACAGGTAAACCATGAGCCATGTTCAGCTCAATGCTCCATGTGGAATTTTATGATTTATTACATATTAAGGCAAAAGTAGGATAATGTAGGACATAAGAGCACACAAATACACTTTGAATGTGTGTGCTGACAAAAGCCAGCAGGGCACACACACACACACACACACACACACACACACACACACGCCAGTCTATAGACATGAAACACATATTAAATTTAACATTAGGTGGGGTCTTAAAACATGAAACAGTCTCCAGACCCTCGCTGTAGCCCTTTGCTAAAACACATGGTTAGAGCTTAAGAGCAGGGATCTGCAGAACGAAACAAGGAGGTCTGTGCTGAGGACACAGGGTCACAGCCCCAAAAACACTGCTGTATGCTTTGATTGGCCTCCATCTGTCATCTGTGTGGGGCTTTTTTCCACATTTGACTTGAACAGAAATCAACACCCAGTCCTATAAACACCTCACGGCACATACTGATCCATACGGTAACGAGCGCAGTTGTGTCAGGATGTGGATGGGTTTAGATTCAGTTGAAGAAAGACACAAACACATAGAAATACACTGTCAACACAGCTAACCTCTGATGATAAAGTCTTGAACTGTTTTCGTTCACTTGGTGCAGTAGACCGTATAAGTTAGGGCTGATCAGCACAAGGACAACAACAGTGGCCTCTGACTTTTGAGATGTAGCTCACATTGCTAACAGATGCTTAAGTCTGACTGGACAGTTTTGATCTGACATAATGATTTGTATTTGAACTTCACGCTTCTCTATAGAACATTAGAGTCCACCTGCTGTTTCAGAGCAGACCGAGACAGAAAGATGTAGCACAAATGGACAAGAGTAAACCTAGGCTTGACTTTCCCCCCGTAGCTTTTAACAGCAGTCGTTTGTTCTGCTACCAAAAGTGTGCTCAACCATAAATGTCCAGTCAATATGTACCTCCACAGACTGTAGCATAAACAACCTAGCACTGTACCTCTTAGCTTGATGTTAATGAAACTGTATTAAACTGTCTTTGTTGGAGTGTATTATATTTACATTGCATACTCAGTGCAACTATTATGCATATACTGGCAAAAATATAAATAAAACTAGCTTCTTTGACCTAGGACACATTGTTTGAAGAGAGCACAGCCGCCTTCCACAGGGCAGACACTGGAACAGATTAAGGGCAGGTTGGTGGATGTTCCCCATAATTCGTCAGCCCCTAGATCTGCAGAGCGCACTCTCCTCTTTAAACCTTTTCTGCCCTTAACAATACAGCTTCCCTGCTGTTCGGTAATGCTCAGAACAAACTCCACTGTTGCTCTATTGAACATTTTCTGTAGCGCAGTCTCCATAGATGATACAGCCTTGTCTTCTTGACTGTGGTGCTGATGTGGTCCATGTCAGGTCCTCTTAGATCTGCACACCAAGGTACCTGTAGCTGCTGACCTCTCCACCAGGGTCTGTAGATCAGAAGTGGTTTGTGATGCACCTTCTCAACACTCACACAAGTATTGTTCACTTATTGCAGCTTTGTCCTGATGCCCTTTTTCAATACGAGTATGGAAACTTAAAACTGTGTGGTCCCTGATACTGAATACAGATACAAGCATATGTTTATGGACCACACAAAAATGTTCCTACCTTGTTTTTATCTGATGTTTTATAACACTGCATTTGTCTGACATTTAAAGCTCCATTAAACCTAGTAAACATTTCATTACTTCCTGTGTCTACATAAATCTTTAGGACATTTATACTATTTATGAAATCACCATCCAACTTAACTCCATTGGGTTTGTTTATACTCAACAGCATGTCCCTGCAGGGCTACCATAGCTGTTCACATGCTCCAAAGGGGAATGGAAACTCACACAGCAGTGAGTAAAGTACTTATATGGCAGTATCCAAGGAAGTCAGATGTGAACAAGTACAACAGGGGTCCGATACCAAGTACTAGTATCTGCAAAAACATAATAGTAAAATCCTCCCAATATTGCTTCACAGTACAGTTTTATCGACTGCACATGACCTGTCTGATATTTACTAGATCTGGGCTGATGAATATTGACCTGCTCCATATTGAATATAACTTAAACATGCCACACACATACATCAGTTCTGTTGAAAAGAGCATAAATCAGAGGTTCATGGATGAATAAAAAGGAATGAAGGCAGTTGCAGAGTGACATACGGCACAATTATTTACAGAAGGGACTCTTTCTGCTCTTTTACAACATGTGTTGAGGTCATCAGCAGCGGCCTCGCGTCAGGCCTGTTGAGCACGCAGGATTTCCTCTTCTGACAGCTAGAAATGATCAGCTTCATTAGTCACATCGGACACACAGGCTACACAAACCAGATGTATAGACAGCCACTCACCAACAGTACAGTAACTCTCACAACACAAACAGATGGCATCGAGAAAACTGTTGCATTCACTGAATAAGTCCAGTTTAGTTTGAGACCATGTTCTTGTATTGAAGTATTGTGAAGTCAAAAGGTGTTTAGGGGGATTACCACCACATTAATGTTGCTTCTGTGTTAAATTGAAGAAAATCTGCTGGTGAAAATATAGATTGCAATACCTGAGAGAACAGGAGCAGAAAGCAGTGCAACTGAAATGTCTAAACTATTCTAAAGCCACACTGAGATTCTGGTTGACTCCAATGAACAATTAATTATTAGTGGATGCACAGTTGCACAAGGACAATTATTCTCACAGTTGTTCAACCAAATATCGCCTATGAATAATATTTAAGTATATTACAGCAGCTCATTAGGTAGCTGTGGTGAGTGTGTTGAACATGGAAATATTATACCTGGATATGATGTTTGAACACCCATTCTGGTGCCCATTGTCCTGGTTGTACCCCGCCCCAGGCCCAAAGGCACCTGCATCCCCTAATGGGACGAAGAGAAAGTAAAAGGGGCTTAAAATAAGTAATACAGTATTCAAATACAGTTTCAAGCACATTATTTAATTTCTGTATGTGGACATGGGGCTTTAGTGAATTGAATTTCACCAGCTTTTTGTATATATGTTAGTTTGTTTTGTTTGTTTGTTTGTTACATTGAAAGAAGACAAGAAGACATGGTTCATATAAACTGAACTAAGAGCATAACTGTCCTTCAGGCTCTACTTCGGACAGGCCTGATTTAAAGCGACACTACAAAACATTACAACATTTGCACTTACCAAGACTCTGAGCGCTAATAAACTGCTGCAAACTTAAACAGATGTCATTGTGATAGAATATAATTGTGTTGATGTGACTGATTCAGGTGAGATACATCTGTATTATGTATTTTATGGTAAAAAGTTACACGGTGTTGCTTTAAAGAAACAATGACTCATATTTGGAATAACATATAAGAAAAGAAAGTTGTTGAAACTTTACACATCTCACAGTGTGATAGCTCAGCACTTCATAAATCATATTCTGTTTATTTTACGTCTCACGTCAGTCCTTTTAGCCCAAGGTGAAGTCCCGATGATGTACTGCCTGGTTTCACACAGGTGTGCCGCCGCCATGACAGACCTATGTCAGTGTTACAAGGTCGTGACCCCTGTGTTTACTCATGCATCCGTCTAACAGACACATTTACCATTCACATCCAGCCTGCAGGAATCTTTATGATCATCTATTAAATCTAATGATGGCTCACTTTGTTATGGTGAAGTGAGGCTTTCCAGTAAAAAGAACAGAAGGACTGTTTCCCAGAGGCACATTTGGGGCTCTCTCCTGCAGCACAATGGTTTTACACACACTTATAGAGCGCTATAACTGTGCTCTGTATGTGTGCTGTGGCGTCACACTGTTAACTCAATACAAACCAGGAACAATATGTATACGCTGGGATTTTACTCACAGAAAGAAGACCTAAGGTGTAAAAAGGACAGAACAAAACCAAAAATCCATCTCATCATGAATGCAAAATACACTTTATTCAAATTGCCATCACGGTTATAGAGTGTTCAAGCAATGATGTGAATGCTACAGTCCCTCAGCTGTAATAGGAATATAAGGGAAAACTGAACCAATACGCCACCTCAAAATACAAGTAGATTACGACAAACTGAAAATTAAATCTAACCTTCATCTCTTAGGTCTGAGTTCTGCGCTACACCAATATTACTCTGTATTTATCTCCATCTTGTTAATCATCTTGTGAATGCATTGCTGTAATTTTTTAATGTTTCACTTTGTCTCCTTTTTCTATATGTATTCCAACACCAATAGGTTTTCCCACTGATTCAATCTTAAAAAGCTGTGTAGACCAAACAGCCAATGGGAGCATCCCTTATTTGAATGAAGTGACCCAAGCACTCATTGAACTTTCTTACCTATTAAAATGATTGAAGCCTAAATGATGCCTTAAGTTCTTTTTTTTCTTACAAATTACGCTTTTTTACAATGTATTATCCTGTGACTAAAAACATAATTCAAAAATTCACTGGTTATTTCACTCCTTATATGATCAGACTGACTATTTTGTCATATTTAAACAGAGCGAAACCACAAAATTAGTGATCAACTATTATGTGTATTTTCAACCTCCAGGATCTCTTTATTTTTTCCTAAATTTCCAATACAATTATTTGAAGAGTGTAAAATACATGTAGTAGTAGAGACCTTGCATTGTAATGAGTTCTCACATTATTTAAACAACAGTGGCCAGCGTGACTTTTTGGCATAACCATTGCCACAAGATATTTAGGCCCAATCCCATTTCCTCTACACCAGTTGAGACATGGATATAATTTATTACCCCTTTGTTTCAAGTGTGGTCTCTGAACATCTCCGTTTAGAGGGGTATGTAGCTTGATCTAAAAGAAAGCTGGCACACCCCTGGCCTCAGGTGAATGTGCAAAACTAATGTGTAGGGTTAAGGGGAAGGACTTAGGGCTAGAAATGGGATTTGGCCTAGTTCCATTAATGCCAAGACCTAAAAACGGTTATACAAACATTTGATTCTGATTTTTTTTTAACCACTCAGTCTTCTCACCCCCAAAACAGGTAAATAATCCATCCTAACTCAAGTAGAACAGTGATGTGAGTATAAAAAAGAGGGTTTCTGTGCATTTGAACAACTAGTATGTAATGATTAACAGATAGTCTGGCACAGTCCATTAAATCACATTAACCTCTTCTCTCTTGTAATAGACTAAAGATGAGAGTTTGATCAAAAATATCTGAGTGTGGTTGGTGATCAATTTGTCTCTTACTATGGCAGTATTTAAGATAGCATCCATTTTGTTTTTCCCTTGTGACATGCTTCAAAACAACTGCACAGAAACAAAGGAGGCGGCCGGGCCCCTCAATCAGCTCCGATCCCTGCCCGACCAGAGCCAGATGTGGCTCCCGAGACGCTGATTGTGTTTGTCTTGTTTACAACACAGCTCTGAGCACATTCCTTATTGGGCTTGTTTTCTTTCCCTCCAATCTATACACACAGACTGACTCCGACACAAACTGCAAACAAAGAGGATTTTGCTGCTGTCACATAAAGAGCTCTGTTTGTTAGGAAATGTCGCTCGGGGCCCTGGTTTATGGCATCGGTGAGCGGACAAACATGCTCATTTGAGACTCTTCAAATCTTCTGTTTACTCAAGGGAAAAACAGTCCAAATGAAATAGTGTTCCCTAGTGTCCTCTGCATTTATGAAGACATCACTCTAGATATTTTAATACATGTTTGCATTGAAAAAGGGCCAACTCATTGTTAACAAAATCAATGTGATCATTTTGTTTATGCACAGACATTCACAGAGTAGTTTACCTCTTTAAAGCCAAATATTTACTCTCATTGCCCTCACAAAAATGGAATAAATATATATTGGCACAAATAAGACTGTTCTGTAATACTGTTCTGCAGATTCTTAAAGAAAATGACTTACAGCAGTCGTCTTACTTGTGGCTATCATGAACACACGAAATGGTGCAGATATTTATACGAGAAGAAGCCACGACAGGGGTTTCCAAATTTGGGTTTATCCTGCTGGCCTAAAAACTATAACTGCATTATAATCACTAGAAATAGCTCAACAGTAGTTCTTTCCATGTTGTGGCCTCTAGCGGCTGTGATTTATTTTGTTCGTTTTATTTGCTTTGTTTCTTTAGCAACATAAACATGTGTTTCCACATTTGAAATATTTTAAGCTTGTATTTAATATTATAAAGTGGGAATTATTGTAAGCTAAAATTTTGTAATCTTTTTCTGAAGCAGAGATGATCAATAGATGTATACAGTACTAATAATATATAATCAGAACATGAATTTCTGAGATCAGTGAGCTGCATGACTGAACAACTCCTTTTAACAGACTGCAATAAAACTATACCATCAATCAGTCTGTAGCGGATGAAGCCTGAATCCATTCTTGCTTCTGTGTGTATTTAGCATTTATAGAAGCACTCCTTGATTGTGTAGCTCTGATTTCTCTTTCAACTCCTAAAAAACCTGTTTAGGAGGATTACCGCCTACAAAGTCACAGAGAAATGAGCCCAAAGGTTAACGTTAATGCTCCTTACCTTCTGTTACTGTCTGTTGCTCCTTTGAGTCACATCCGCACCATTACATCTCCTTTCTCTGTGCCTCTTTTTAAGGTTAACCAACACGGCCACCACAGTTACTCTGGAAGGAAATGACCTCACGCACCGAGAATGAACCCACCGCATCACACAACAACCCCCTTCACCTCGGGTCAAAGGTCAGCGCAGCCATGGGGGAGTCACATTGTGTGCGTTTGAAATATGTGTGAGGGCAGCCTCTGATCACTTGTCAGAGGCGGACAGTTGGAGTGACTCATCTGTTTGTGTGAGTGATTGTCTGGTATGTCAGGCATGTGTAACTGTCCGTCTGCATGTGTCTCCGTGTGGGTTTTGTTTTTGAATTGTGGTGTTTCCGTTCAGCCAGGTGGACATTAGTTGGCTTTTGATCGTTGCTCTGTGTCCAGTGTGAGTGTCACGGTCAGAACGAGGGCTGGGACTTACAAGTGACTTTTGTGCAATGGAAGTCCTTCAGCGTTTGCTTTTAAGTCACGCATGACCCCTTTTGAACTGAAAACACTGATGGAGGCAGCCCACTGACATCTGAGCCTTGTTCTGCCGTCACTGGGAGGTGAGAGAAAAATTCATGTGTATTTTCATTCAGTTTTGGTAGATATTTGTGTCAGACTATGATTCCAGTTGGATGTTTTCAGGCAAAGTAAGAAAAAATAACATTAGTCCCTTTGAGATAAAACAGTCAAGTCTCTAAAGCTAACTAAGTTTGTGCTTGTAAAGACTGACCTCTGTGTGGTCGTACGCAGCATTGAGGTCAACAAGGCCTGTTTCCATATCATAAAAGTTATCTTTCACGTTTCACTCACAAATATCCTGTTTTTATGCTAGCTAACAGTAAATCACAACAACAAGCCATTTTTCTAAATATAAAAGCACTAAAGCATACAATGTGGGATTTTTGGCATGAATTTGACCTTACTCCTGGTCGTATGACAGTTTTTAAGTCGGGCGGAGTTTTCAGCTGCATCATTGTCTCTCCATACTGTCTATGGAGATGCAATTAACCCATCATTACACGCTCCAGACCAACAATCAGATGGCCGAATGAAATAATGACATGTTCAAAAATGTCAGTCACATGTTGGTACAGTGTAAGCACATAAATTGTGAGTTCGGCTTTCCTCGTGTGACATTTACTCGTACAGTGTGAGTTCGGGTTCTATTTGAAACACTGTAAGTCACCGACTCAAGACTGGGCAAAACATGTTTGTGATACTCTCAGTTGCCCTGACAAGCTCTTTATGGACCTCACAAGTTCAAGTTCAAATCCTGTGTACGGGTATTGTCTGTGTGCTTCTGTCCTTGTCTCTCTGTTCCTTTATGCTCAAATAGGCTATTTTTTTTAAATACTTTTGACAGGTAAAGCCTCAATAGCCATGGACCTTACATCTACAAGTACTTTTTTACATTATGGGCACATTTTTCCAGTAAAAAGTTTTGAATCGTACATAATAAAATGACTACTCAAGACTACTTAATGCAGGGATATTAAAAAGAGCCCTCAGTCTTTAATGTAGATGGTGGCATGTTTAGAAGTGAGACAGTAGTGGCTTTCTGTGAGGTGTCCAGGTTCTCCATTGTCCTCCTCTCATCTGTAAGACATGTATGTGACCTGAGTGCATGTCTAACCATTGTCACTGATCCAGTGTGTCCTCCATCTTTCTCCTAAAGCAGCAGGAGTATGCCTCAGCCCTCCTGTGACCCCAATTTCAAGAGGCAATTGTGAAAATGTCCATAACTCTATAAATAATTACTTTTTACATCAATGATAACTCAGAACAGTCACATTCTGAAACTGATCTGTAAAATGGTGCATTGAAATACACAATAGAATTGCGACATAAGAGTTTTGTTTATTTGTTGTGTTTACAGCTCTCGCTCATTCACAGGCAACAAACCCATCTTTTTCTTATTCTCAGTGCATTTCTGGATTTTTCCAAATGACTTCATGATTGAAGAGTTCAACATTTCGACTCATCATTGCGCTGATTGTGTTTTACGTCCAGATGCTTTCAGGAAACCATTTGTCTTGATTTGACCAAAACATTGTCCAAATATACAGTATCTGACATTTTCTAACTTTCAAGTCTGCTTACATGTCACAGTGTACTCTATTGTGCACCAAAGTTTCAGAGAGCCTCAAAGACCTCCATGTTTAAGCCATTACAACTGATGGTATTGTTGCAGAAAGTAAGATTTTGAAATGTTGCAAAAATAAATCCTGACAGTGTTTACATTAACTTATGATGCAATTGAACTTTGTGTGGCTTCAGAAAATGTTTGTATACTATTCAGGACAAAGCTGGAGTTTATAAACACATAGGGTTTTTTTTTTTTTTTTTTTTTTTTTTTTTAAAATAAAAAAAAAAAAATTTGTTTTTTTTCTTTTTTTTTTCCCCCCCCCGGTGGGGGGCCCCCCTTTGGGTGGGGGGGGGGGAAGCCCCCCTTTTTTTTTCCCTTGGGGACCCTATAAAAAAAAAAAATTGTTTTTTTTCCCCGGGGATTTTTTTTTTTTTGGGGAAAAAATTTTTTTTAAAAAGGTTTTTTAAAGGTGGAGATAAACCTTGTAAAACACTTTGTTTTCCTTCTTTCTAATTATTATGTTTTTCTTTTTGCTTTGTTTCACCATGTAAAAAGATGTATCCAGTGCAGAATCTACACTTTCTTTGAATTATAGAGTCAACAGAGCATGTGATTGGTCAAATCTTCAGGAATGTGCTGACAATTTTCATTATAATCCTTGATAAAGTGTAGATGACGTCTTTAGGGCTTATTTTTTCACAAAGTCCTATTACAATATGCTAGTAGGTGAACAGATTTTGTCAAATACACAAAATATAAAGTGCATTATTTCACTTTAATGCACCTCATGTTTATGTGTATTACTCTGTGCCTGGAGCATTAGTCTGGAGCATGCTCAGTTCACTGTGTCAGACCTTAATCGAGTAAGCAGTAAACAAGCAGCAGTAAATTCAAATGACTGCACTTGGAGTAAGCAGTTTAAAACTCCAGTTATAATTGCATGAAGGCAATTATTCAATTTTCTCTACCTTCATGTAAATGTACTGATCAACACATACACAGTTAATTGCATTTATTGTGAGACAGCCTTTACCACAGACAGAGCTCACTGTTACAGTAATAGTGTGGTATTCTCTGCAGTCCAAAAGCACAAGCAAGTACCTGTTGTTTATTTTACCATTACCATATATTTTCTACTGTAATACTTTAAAATGCAAATAAAATGTTTATGAAAGTATCCTTCATAAAACCATGAACCATTTCAATCTTGCATTTTAGGTCGATCTCAGTCAGTCATTATTAACTTCACTCTGACTTTGTTTAGAAGGATTTTGTTTGACGTTTCTGTGATGAACTCCAGCGTGGTCTTGAGAAGTACAGATGAATGTGTTTATCTAGCGTCTGCAGCTGCAAACATTGTGTTAGGCCGCCATCTCCACCCTGTCCTCCATTTTAATCCTTGGGTTTTATATCAATAAGCGCCATTATCTGTTTTAGCTCACGTCCAATCAACACATCATACTTCACTCTGCGAATCCCAAACAATGCAGCTTTTGAGTTGAGCCTCTAGAGCTTGCACCTTCTTTGTGAAAAGCCAGGCTTCTCTCAGATAAGCTGTCAGCGGCACATTCTGTGTATACACAACAGTCCTTGGCAGCATACAGAAAGTCAAAGCAATAATTAAAACGCAGCCAATAAATGCTCGTCTCTATTACATCCAGCTGTGTTTACATTCAGCCATTCCATTTACAAAAGTCAAGTCAAACTCTCTTTCCATAACATTTCTCATGCTTGTTGCAGCATCTTAACTCTTTGATTTTATCTCGAGCATATGCATTATTTTCACAATGTTCTTATATATTACAATTTTGCGCTTCATCACCAAACATGTGGTTTCTTGTCTTGTCATCCAAACATTAAGCGCAGAAGTAAAGACATGTTTCCACTGAGAGACCTGGTACAGGACGGGTTGGAACAGCCTGGTCTGGGACAGATGAACCCTCAAATGCACTCATTACAGAAAGACACGAACCACACACATGGTATTTCAATATCAAGAAATAATTTAGATATTGTTGGTGTGTTGCTGTTAACTAAAATTCAAAGGTGAGTCAATCCTTGTTTGTAGTTGTGTAAAGCCTCATTTCTATGACATGATACTGATTGAGTCAGTACATGTAAGTTCCCATTACCAAAAGTGGTTCAAAAGAAAAAGCATTCCACAGAATACTACAATGGGGAGACTTTGGCCCCAGATGTGTGCCCCAAGTGAGTGGTCCACTTTTATAAAGCATTGTGAATTATTTAAAACATGGCATTTAATGTCGGAGGAGGTTTTTTCATCCTGGTCATATTCAAGAAAAGGTTTCAAAGAAGGAATCTGGACGTAGGTTTGAAGGTGAAGACATTTCCTTCTCATCCAAGGGACTTTGTCAAGTTCGACTGGTGAGAGAGCTGAGTTTTATTTCCCTCAGAAGGAGGGGTTTAGCCTGAAACTACTGTGATTGGACAACAGTTCATCAAAGCAAAGCTCAAGTCCTGCACTGGTTCCAGTCTCATCGGGAGGTGAATGAGCAGTGTGAGTTCTTTTATTTGTGCCCAGGTTAGGATTCTCTATCTGCCTTTTAAAAGACTTGAGTGTGTATAGCTCCACCTTGTACTAACTGTAACACACCGGTGAAACCAAAGCTGAGGGATACAGTTTGCTTTGTACTCTTTCTGATAATATAAAAGCTCTTAAAGCATGCCGTACTTACCCGATCTGTGCCGTGCCGCTCCAGTGTAAACCAGCCTTCACAGTTCTGGCAGAATTGTTAGGGAGGCATAATAAACAATGCCCACATGTCGACCAACCAGCATAAATTACAACAAGATTGTTAGCAGGCGGTAATTAGGAAACAGGGTCGTTTAGCCGAAACAGACAGGCGTGTGTAATTATGACAGCTTTTTTCCCCCAACTCAAGTCAGACCTCACAGTAAGCCGTTTAAGACATGAATTACAAAACTGCACAATAATTGCAGCTGTTATATTGATAGTAATAAGACATGCTAACCTTGTTTAGCAGATGTCGACTCCACAGTGTCCATAAATCTCTGTCCTTAAACCTCTATCTGTGGAGATGCCATGCATTGAACTGTGTTTGGGCTAATTGGCCACTTAAGCCATGACCTCATGTGATGAAACAAGGAAATTATGAGTGTGGCGATGCATTGATGAACCACAAAAAACTCAGTGTGCTTTGGTTACAGGTGCTGACACGACACATACAGAATTTCATGAAGCTATATGTGTTAATTTTACAGTTTCAGCTCCTCAAGGCTCTCTGTTATTAGCCTGTTTGTTGTTGGGAGATGCTGGGAAATGTCAAGAAATGCCAGATGCACTGTGAACGAAGATAATCAAACACTTAATTTAGTCCTGTGTAAACAATCACAATACACATCCAAAAAACAGATAGTGTGTGGCAACCTTTACTACAACTCTAGCTAGCTTAGCATTTAGGGTTCCAAGTAAATGTTTTTATCTTGTGTTTTTAGCTTCATGCTATTTCCCATTCTTTGCCATTACATTCAAGCAATAGAGCAATAGAGCAATAGACACACAAAAGGACCTATAATGAATAACATGGACCATCCCCTGCACTGAGCTGTTGAAAAACACAGAGCAGCCAGTGGACGTTAGAGATAATTTATTATAGGAGACCGAAGAACTGAATTTCCCTTCAAAGATTAATAAAGTTAAATTAAGTAGTACTGTTTTTTACTTTCCATTGCAGTTTATGGGTAATGTTTTTTATGTTTAATGTGTATTTTTATATTTTTTGACATTTGAAGCCTTTGTTAGATAGTGAAACAGTAGCAGAGAAACAGGATAACACTGGAAGAAAGTGTAATACTGAAGATTGTATCTGAGTTTGGCTTCACATGTTCACAGCTCTGTTTATAAATGAAAAAAGGTCCCACTGGAGTTAAACTGTAATGCTGCTAATTCCAGGCTGCTTTTGTAGATCCATCTAACTCCTTGAAAAGAATGCATTCGTCCCTCGTGTTGCCGGATTAATTTCTCTTAACGACGCTGCTTGTTTATGAGCGTGAATTCCATTGAGAAAGGTAACAGTTCCCGCTGTCGTTAAGACTAAACTGAACAGGAGGTCTGGGCGCAGAGACGGAGGTCTGGACAACTTATGGTGCGTACCTTTAAACGTGTCACTTTTTCCAGCGGGCCTCACACTGAGCCCCACATCAGCTCTGATAGAAGTACAGACCTTTTACTGAGGTGAACTGCTTTAGGCTCATGTGCATCTGATAGACTTCACATCCCCCCTTCTCCTTCTCTACTTCCTCTTCTCTGTACGGCATTGATTTTGTATTATGATTATTTTTTGAGTCTTTGTGTATACATTCATAGCAGCGCACGTTTCCTGTTAACATTGGATAAGCTTGCTTCCAAAAATTATAGCTTCTGAGGCCAGTTGTGCAGAACAGACCACTGTCTTGTGTAAATACAAGCCACATTCAACTTAGTCTCTTGTACATCTTCTTTATTTGGACACTGTCTGCTCAGGCAAAAAATGTTGCTGTACTGCCTAGGATGAGCTGTTAAATTCAAGGCAACACAATATATCTAGGTTTTTATTCATAAAAGCTTGAAAATCTGTAATGTTTTTAAAGGTGGAGAGTAGTCCTGACTTGCAGGTTGTTTCCTCCATGTTTGGGCGAGCTCAGGATGCTAAAATGTACCGTATGACGAATTCATGGTTGCAAAATGGTTGCAATAGTACTCAGTGTTTCTTAAAATTTGGCTCATGGCTAAAGGAAAAGCTGCCAGTGGAGTTTACAACCTGCTGCTAACACATACAATACAACATATTACTGTTAGCTACTGAAGGTTAACGATTTTATAAGAGTGATATTGTTGGGTTTGGAGTTTTTCTGTCTTCACTTTTACCGTCCACAGTCTTCTGTTGAGCCACAGGTGTATTCTGTTCATGTTAAGATGTCCTACTTACTTTTCGCAGGAGAATGGTTGGATTGCCATTTCACGATCTGATCTGATTGTGCACACAAGGCCGGACGGAAATTGGGAGAGGTAAACAGCGGCGAGGCAGTGCTGCGAGCTGTCAAACAGCTCTGTGTGTGATTGAAGACAACCCTGAGCTGGAACATAAACATCCCAGCAGGACCCAGAGCTGCACAGGCGGCCATGATGGAGGGGCAGCTGCACCAGGATGGAGAGGAGGAGGAGGTTTATGACTTGGCACAAATGCTACCTGTGCGATGTTTCCAGAGGGGTGTTCTACTGGGGCATGTTAACATGAATGAGCAATTTCACAGAGGGAAACCAACCAGAACAGTTCGGTTTAATACAACCAGGGGATTTAAGTAGTTTTGTGTATAACATTTCAGTGTTTGGATTAGAGAATCTGTGCAGAATGCAGATCACACAGCTGAAATTATTTCAACAATTTTCTTAACAGGTTTGGATAAAATGTGATATGTGTCCTATATATTTTTAAATATGCACAGGTTATATCTCAAACTGATCACACTGTAACAGCTTCACCGAAGTCTCACCAAATGGACCTTAAACCTTTAATTCCAACAACAGGCATCCATTTTACATTAAACCTGAATTGATATAATTTATTATGAATAAAGCAGTATGCAGGTGAGTTTTCAAACTTTGGTTTTATTTTTTATTATCACATTAATATGGAATTTTAATATGACAAAATAATGGAGAGGAAATAGCCAAGAGGAACACACAATTTTATCAGATTATATAAAAGGACCATTGTAACATCAAAATGTATAATTAAGCTTAATATTTTCTTCACATTAATGGACAGTCTGTGAAGCCTTAGCAGCATGATATTAGGTTGTTTTAAGAAAGCAGACTATAATAATATCAGTGGAGTATGCAACTTCGCTGATGAGTGACTGACAATGGGCCTGAATTCTGATCGTCAGCTCTAAAAGTAAGATGAATCAGACAAATATAATGTGATGACAAAGATGTAGAATTACATACAGGCCTGTTAGTAAATAATAAATAATGAATATGAAGCTCTGTGTCGCTGTTTTGGGTTTCTTAAAGGTTATATTTTTGCCTTTATAGGCTTAACTTCATAAAGGCAGTGTAGATATGAGATGATAAAGAAGTTGTTAACTGTTGTTTCTGTTTGGTGAAAAGATATTAACCTTATTTCTAACACACATTTTAATACATATTTTACAAAAAACATTGTAAAGTGAATGATACATAAGTGTTGTTCACTCAACCATAAAATAGACATTTTAGATTACAGAAGGTATTTTGAACATGAATCCACCTGCAAATCATAAATATGAGCATAAATGAGTTTTTTTTTTTCTTCTTTCTCATGGCAGTGGTCCAGCCACCAGCCACAGACCTGGGGGGAGTCCTGCCAGGGGTCACACAAGGCCAATTGTTTGATGAAGTCATCCTGGGGTTTAGGCCCAATTTCCCCGGCCTCAGAAGAAAAGCTGATCTCATTTTCCAGGAAATCCATGAAAATATGAGGAATTTATGAATACGAATAAACAGGGAAGGTATTCACCACATGAGATCTACGCTGCAGTAAACTCAGGTGGCACCTTTTTAGGAATAATATACATCAAGATTAACAGTAATATTATATTGAGATGACAACACAAGGTCTTTCACAGTGATTTGATCAAAGATTTGTTAATGAAGGTGCACAGGACACAGATCACTGGGGTTGGACGTTAATGCCAGGTTTGAATGGGACCATATTGGCCAGGTGTCTGATATTCTTAACCTAAAAACAGCAGGTTGGACATAGAGCCATACTGAAACCCAAGACACATACACACCAGACACATCACACGTAGCACATCACCTGCAGCTACGTCTCACTACCTGTTTCCGTTTTTATAGTTGTACTCAAAGATTACAGGCCTGGGAAACTCACTTCTCAACATTTCCCTAGAATTCCTGAAGTGGACAATCTGGCCACCTGACGATCAATGAACAACACAATATGCTCATGTTTGGTCAAGAGTAGCATATGTATTCGATTAGTTAACACAGATGCTTGCAATATAATCTGCCCAAGTATTTTACTGCTGTATATTTACAACATCTACACTAAAGGGTTTGAAAAGGGGAGGGGCTTCTCCTTCAGCCTTCATCATGAGCAGAACCTGACTAAATAACTAAGACCTGCTTCTATTCTGGGGCATTAGGGGGCATTGCAGGCTCACTTTGTTACCCCTCATCGTTTTACCTATGCTCATGCAACACTCTACAGACAATACAATGATGCATGGTTTCTACTATTTACCATCTTCCTGGTTTTATAGATTTATATTATTTGTTTATCATGCAGATGGGCATTAAGAGGCGCCTGTGTAAATAATTTAAGCGAAAACTTTCAAAATCTTACCTTAATATTTGCATTGTACATACCTCCATGGACAATGTGTGTGTCCAGAGTATGCGTGATGTATAAAACCGAGACAAATGAAGCTGCTGTGCAAGAGATGTCTTTATGGGGAAAAAAAATCTTTGAGTAAGATAAAGGCAAGGAATTTCACAACTTTCCAGCACTAGGCCATAATTATGAGTTTCCATACAACTTAAAGGTCCAGACGTATCCATGGTACATGAATAAAACAAGGGCTGAGAAAAATGTCAAATGCCACTGACTTTTTTTGGACTATTTAGGATTAAATTTTCCAAACTTTTAACTCTAAAATATTGGTAACACCTTTTATGACACCTGTGTCTATAATGCACCATGATGGATTATTATTACGGTTACAATACTGTACAGGTATAAGTAGGCACATACATTATAAACACATAAGATTCTGTCTCTGCTCTTTTTGTTGAATACTCATGATTCCCAGGGCTTCAAACTTACAAATATATTATAATGCATCATGTTTTATTATGCATTTTGTGTTATATATGTCAGCTACCAAAATATAAAAGTATTTTTAGAAGGGTTTTTTTAAATAAATAAATAAATAAATAAATAAGTGATTGTTTAAAAGATGCACATATGTTGTTTTACAGAGGTATTCACAGACTAAAGACTCAGAAAGTGCTGTTTTGGGAGCATGTTATTCCATTCTGCGCCAGTAGGGGGAGTTCCAACTGCAGATCTCAAGCTGTTGACCCCACATTTAAACTGAAGTAAAAGTTCACTGATGTAAACTAAAAGAATTTGAATGTCCAAACTACTGTCTGTCTGTAGCTCTTTTAATACACACCTCTAAAAACCAACAATCCAATACAACTTAAATTTTTTGTTTCTTTATTTCATTGCAAGTAGATTAGCAGGTTAGTATCAAGTTAATGTGACTGATGAAGCTTCTTTGTGGAACTTTACTAAGGCAACAATCTGAAACAAGAAAACTAACTAACTTTGGATTCCTTTGGATACACCTATGTAGTGATATATATCTACTAGTAGCCTTTATTCACTGTGTACCAAGTTCTAGCGCGCGTAGACCACCCCATACCCCCAAGAAGAAGTGACATTACAACATCGACACCTCTATAGTACCTCCCCTTGAACCGCTGTAATTTGAGGCTCCACTACCACCATGATGGTGGCGGCAGAAAACAGAGTTAAGAAGTGGAGCTGAGGCATTCCTATGGTCCCTCTCCGCGCGCAGGGCTTCGAGACGGACTCAAGTCTTTCCCGGGACCAGGGACTGCCTCAGAGTGGAGACGAGCTCAGAGTAGAAAACACAACACAGAGAAGGCACCGTGCGCCTTTGGCTCCGTCCAAGCCTCCCCCTGAAGTTGGAGATGCACACACGAGGTCCCGCCGCCTGGGTGGTCTCTCTACTTTAGTGAGCTGTTGCTAAGCAGCTAATAATAGTCGTGTTTGCTGAGTAATTTTTGCCCTTCTGGAACCAATCAGATGCAAGAAAGTCCTGCAATCTGACAGCCCCAGAGGCGGGATCTCGAGCCTTTTTTTCCTTCTCACCCCTCCTCCTCCTGTGCCTCCAAATGGAGAGAGCTCTTTTTCTCCACTTCTATTGAATCTCAGAGTTGGCCGTGACGCGCGGCCCAGGGGAAGACCACATAGCTCTCACCAGAATGCTACGACTATCGAGCTTTCTTAGCCGACGACTCGTGTATGGGAATCGCTTTGCACGTTGGGCTTTCTGACTCAAAGTCCTCCAGAGACGCGGAGAGTGTGCGGTGGAAGCGGCGGAGACCTCTCGGATCACGAAATGTTGGGATGGAAGGCGCAGACTTTGACTCGCCGTCTCCAACAGGAGTATGTACTTGACGGGTGTGAGATCTCCGAGAGGGAAACTTTGTTGTCGCCTTGGGATATCGCTACTACTACGCGCTTTCGGGGAAAAACGCTAAGTACGGTCTCGCAGTCCCCGCAACATGGCCTCGGCTGCTAATGCGCCCTCCGAGCAGGAAAACAGAGACCCCGAACGGCCGAGGATAACGCGGAGGAACAGGGGGGACTATGGCCGCAACACACCGCTGGATTTGGAGTATTTGCATCGGCCGAGTTACTGCGATGCGGGCTTCGCTTTGGAGCAAATATCCGAGGTGCTTATGTCCCACATCTTACGGAGTTTTCTGGCTCGAGTTTAAAAGTTTGTGTCCAGCTGGAGAAGGGGGCTTTAGAGTTGTAGTTGTAGCTTGTTTTCATGTGTTGTGACGGTGAACAACTCCCACTCCGCAGCCGGCTTCTTTAGGACAATGTGGAAGGTGTTTTTGCAGACACCATACTAGATCCTCTCACTGTAGTAACATAACGGTCTCACACAACAGCGCAGACTGGATTTCTGAAGAGTTAACCAACTTCATGCACGTGTTATACACCTTACCTCACTGCATGTCACATAGAGCCTCTTAAATCTGCACCATCGCTGTTAGATTGAACTCTCTAAAGTCTATATTTACTTTTTTGGCTGCAGGTTTTGCTGCTAAATGCATCTTTTTGCATTTACTTTGGATAAACCAGTGTGCAGAATCAAACGTCCTTCACTGAATCAACATCTTAGTCATTGCTGATTTTGATCAAGTTTAGTGACAGGGTTGTATTACTCTGCTGCATTGCTCTCACAGTCCACATGAGAGGCTACTACGTGCTGTTTGACAACAAGCTGGCTGACATTGCTCTTACACATGGGCTGCACGGTATTAAGCATAGCATGGCACGGATCTTACCTCAGACGACTTGTGTAAAATAGCAGTGAGAATCTGTGCCCCCCTTCTGTGTGATTGTTTTTCCATCTAAAGCATGCATCGTGTCCAGGTAACATCTTGAAGTAATGCATGTGGGAGTGTCACTGTTTGTCACTTTACGTACAGTGCATTTATTACACTCTGGCTGTAAATATATCACAGGGAGCTGCTGTTTAACGCATGCCTGACATCCTTGCTTTACATTAGCGCAGGATGAAACAGGACGTCCAGTCACAGTCTATCTTATAGGAGCATAGACCTAATCATTTAACTCTCGCTGTCACTTATCCATCTTTAACTTACCACTGTCTTCTGTGTCATAAATCTCGGCTGTATGTGTGAGACAGACATTATGTACGGCATGTGCGTATTTAAAATTGTAGGTTTGTGAGTCGCATTGACGTCAAATAAGTTTTAACGTAGAGTGGTGTGACTTCAGACCCACTGTAACACAAGAATCAATTACGCTAAACTTACATAACATTATCATCCAGATTTGAGTTAGAACAAGAGTGGCTAGTAATATCTAAGTGCTCATTTTGCATCAGAACCTATTGTATATACTCAGTTTGACTTTTGAGTATGAAAGTTTTAGTCTTTAATGAATACCTCTGACCTGTTTTGCACTAAGGTATCAGTTAATGCACATCATTGACTATATTTGTGTACTATCCCACCGATGCCATAAGCAATGCTCAAACCGTACCTGTGCAGGTGAGTGCAGTGCATGATCAGTGAATGAACCGACTCTAACACCGGGGCTCTTCTCCTCTGGTTCCAGGGTAAAGCGACCGGGAGGAAGGCACCGCTGTGGCTAAGAGCGAAGTTCCAGAGACTTTTGTTTAGGCTGGGCTGCTACATTCAAAAGAACTGCGGAAAGTTTTTGTTTGTGGGCCTCATGATTTTTGGAGCGTTCGCCGTGGGCTTACGGGCAGCTAATTTGGAAACGGACGTGGAGAAACTCTGGGTGGAAGGTAAGAAAAGTGGTTTGTTATTGTCTGTTTCAAGTGAGTGGGGAGTGAACAGCTTTGCCACACATCCTGGGAAACCTGAAATAAAGTTGAGCTGTGAAAAAGTGTAAAAGTAATTGGTGCTCGGTTCTATTAAACAGGTTGTTGGAGTTGTTTATTGTATCCTGAAATGAATTTAGTCTTATCTGGGTGCATTCGTTTTGAAGCTTTATCTGCAGAATGAATTGCATGACGTGACTGAAACAACTGCACACAGAAGGAAGGTTGTAATTAAATTCATAAGCAGCTTTTAGGTTAGAGGAAATTTTTGTCAAAGCCGCCATTTTGTGAGAGTGTGTGTGTGAGTGTGTGTCTGCCTGCCTGCCTGCCCCCAGCAGTTGAATGCTCCGAATCTGTGTGTGGTCCCATTTTGGACAGCTCTCAACTTTCCAAAAAGATTTGTCTCTGGCTGCAGGGAAAAAGTGGAGTGAAGACAGGAACTCGGAGTTGCGGAGTGGATAGGCCGCTCGCATTGTGTTGTTTAGTCCCTGAAAGAGTTTGGAAGAATGATTTTGTTTGAAGGGAAAGAGGCTCTGTGTGTATGGGTGGTGCTTGGGGGGTAAGGGGAAGGGGCTTTTTTTTCTCTCCTTTGATCCGCATTCCAGCACTTGAGGCTAGAGTCGACTGTTGGTTTCATGAATGGCACAGGACGTTATGCTCTAGAGAAATGACAAAACTGTGGGTCATATATAGAAGAAGCCAATTTCCCACACTGACAATTGAAATGCATTCATTTTTCCACCATACTGATACATATTCAAGCTGAAGTAGGCTTAATCTAGATGACAACATGATTCCGGATCAGTATCAGACCCCCTGTGGGACTGCTGTGGTGTCCTTGTGGGCCACTCAGGGCCTGTCAGTCAGTGTTTTTAAAGCGTGCTGCTGGTGTACTTACTATCAGCGCTGATTTCTTCTACATGGTTAGATTTCTCACATCCTTTTCACATGTTAGACCACATATGTGACATGCAGAGGTTTTTCTTGTCACGACTGAATTTATTGTTCTTTTTTAAAGTAGTAAAAGAGTTATACTTTCCCATTTTATGTTACTTTTCCCAAAGATTGTGCAGAAATTGTGCATTTACCAGATTATAGGGCTAAGCACTTCATTATCAATCTGTACTTTTATTGTCAGTGTTGGATGCCAAACCTTGCTGGTGTATGTACTGTTGACATGATCTAAGTAAAGCATAAATTAATAAGTGACTTTTGCACAAGGGAAGTGTGTGAACCTGTTTTCCACTTTGGTTAAAAATGTTTGTCTCTGGCTGTTGCAAAAGTGGACTGAAGATACTTAACTGTAGATAGGCCACTAACAAGACACCTCACACAACAAGGTTGACTAGTATAAACTGACCCACACATGCCTGTCATCTGATCAGACAGACTCAAGCTGTTTTGCATTTTGTTACTGACAAAAGAATTATACATGAGTAAGTAACAATGTTGTTCATACGTTGTATGTTGTTTCCTTTGTCCTTTTAATCAGACTTTAGTCTCTCATAAACAGTTTATTGAGGTGTTGGCACAAGTGGAACACGTCCCATTGACTCTTGACCTTGATGGACAGTAGAACTGAGTGCACTGACCTCTAGTAGACATCTAAACATATGGATTCCTCCACAGACACTGACAAAGAGGAGATCTGCGGTGGTTTGCAGGGTCCCGGTTCGTGAGGGGTTCCAGATGTCGGTAGGGAGAGATGTGTTTGTTTAGATTAGACTGCACAGCTGAGGGATAGATTAGTTCTGCCTGGGCCATGGAACGCTGGGCTGAGCTGTGCTGGGGGACCGGCCCATCGGCCGAGAGGAAAGAGAGGAGAGAGGAGGAGAGGACAGAGCGCCTGTTTATGTTTCATTTGGAACTGCCCTCCACAGACGACCCATGGACGACCCCGCCTGGAAGCTGTGTGGCCTGCCAAAGCATGCACACACATTACACACACACCGACACAATACACCCAGCTCATATTAGATCTCATATCCATTAGCATTGAGCTACATTTTAGAGGCTGATCTTGTGTGGTGTCTGTCATCACCCGCTGTTTGTCAACACAGCCAGGCCAAGTGCATTCATTTAGGACCATTCATGTGCCCTCAATATTGACTAAAAACTTAGTCGTAGTAGTAAACATTACATTTTAGGAGATAGAAATATATTTAATGAATTAATGACATTAGGTCTTAGATCTTGTGATACAAATGTGTAAAAGTAAGAAAGAGTGGTGAACTTTAATCCAACACAGGGACCTTAAGACAGTAGTTATATGTTGAGTTCTTAAGCCCCTGTACAGGAGACCACCATTAGCGCGTACCAGACTCAAGTGTTTATTCAGAAAGCGGTCACGTGCCGAAGCTTTCACAAGGATTGTCTCTTCTCACACGCCGCTCACTCAACACTGTTTATAAACACTCCGACACAGGAAGTTCTGTTTATTGGACTCAGCGACAGAGACCAGAGACGCACAAAGAGGTGATTGTGTCAAACCTCCATTTATGGGAAAATGGTCTTTTCAAAACGTAAGCAGAATCCACTGTTGTAGTCTAGGCTACAAAAGAGACCAAATCGGGTTCAGGACAAAGACCAAGGACGGGCAAGACTGAGTCAAGACCTGGACGAGTGCACATTGTCTTTAAACAGAGACCAGCATCACAACACAATAATCATAACGACAAGTATTTTAAAGTATTTTGTTGAGAAAAGCCAAAGCGCGCGCCGCTGTTTGAAAGGCTACTGTACTTTATGTGTGGTAGACTGCTTCCAAACTCCAGTGTTTATGTCTACAGCACTCACAGGAAATGATTATCTGAAACAGGAAGTTGTAGTATCCTATCTTACTTTAGCCACACACAGTTACTTTACATGTGGCTTGCTGTTTCTTTCACTTCCCTCAGTGTCAGAACCCATGCATTTTAGCCAAAGCATACACCCTCTAGTTTTAAATTGCAGATGATTTTGGATGATCTTCTGACAATTACTCCACGTTTAATGGAAAAGCGCCGTATACCGAGAAGAATAAGACCCCTATAGAGTTCCTCTTGGCCACAAATGGAAAACGGAGCCATCCCTCTGCATTCTGGGTTAAGGCAAACAGAGGCCAAATTGTAAAGAAAATAGCAGCACCGCCTACCTCTAATTAAAACAGTATCGCATAAACATTGGCCTTCCTGTAGGACGGCCCCTCACTCTTGAGCTCTCTCCCTCTGCGCTGGGAGAGGGCTCCGAGATGTGGTTATCGTCGATGGGGAACAGAAAGGCTACGGGGAGGAGAACTTTGGGAAGAGAGGGTTTTGAAGCTCAAGGCAGGGGTTGGGGTCTAAATAAGTGGTGAAGCCAATAAGAAGGAGCTATTCTCTTGGGCTAAACTGGGGTTTGTTCCTTTAGCTCAGTGTTGGCCAAAAAGTTATTTAAAGGCCATAGTGTTTGGAATAAATCAGACAATGTGCTTGAATATAATGTTTCGGAGCCTTAATATGTTCTGTTAAATCATTTTGGTCCATTATATAGCTACCTACCTGTTAGCTTAGTCTTTGTTATTAGCCTTGTGTTGTACATTTTTGTAGCATATATTTTTTCCTTTTTATTTTAGGGTTGTTTGGTATTTTTTTTATTTTTTTTTTATTGTATTTTTTTAGCACAATTTTATTCCATATCTGCATAATTGTGTTTAAATGTATTTATTTATGTATTTATTTCTTTTTAGAGGTGTTTTTAGTCATCAGTGGTCAGTTTGGGGCCTAGACTTTGACATGAGTTAATAGAGCATAGAGAATGCTATCTGAGTGGATGGTGGCTGAGTGTGTACACATGAGATGAGTGAGTGAAGTTAAAATGAGTGCACAGATTTATGGCATGGACCGGGTCTCAAGGCTACAGACGGAGGGGAGGCCCCCAGCCTTGGAGCAGGGGCCAGGGGCCACAGGGGTAGACCCCCGGGACCCTGAGGTCATCTTGTAGAGGCCCCACTATTTAAAACCTCACCTGATACTCACCCTGTGGCCTGGGTGCAGAGTGAAGACTCGCAGCAGAGGCAGAAGGGTGGAGGAGGGGCAGAGGATGGGTGGGGTGCCACTAACCCAGCTGTCACCAGCCGCTGTTTGTGCCCTGTATGAAAGAAAGTGGTTGGTTATGATCATTTTACGTCAAAGCATAATATTAGGTACAAATAAAATGGTGGTTGTCTTCATGGTCTTTGAACTCACGAAAGGACAAAGACAAGGATAAACGTTTGATTAGTTCAGGAACAACTCAAATATCACTCATGAATTAGACCATGCTTCAGCACAACAACTTTATTTGAAACATTTAAATGCATTATCTGCTCTCCACAATGTCCACAGGAAGTGGTTAGCTGAAACAGGAAGTAGTAGCATTGTCCGGCCCTATCTCTCTTTACCCACTTATTACACATGTGCCTCATTTCTTTTGCTCTGTGACTTCCACCAAAGTCTGAACACAGGCCTCATTCTGGCCTCTCTATAACCCCAGGTTAGTTTCAGTGCTGTATGCCCACACATGTCAAGTGTTTGTTAGCACTAGCATATGTGCATGAGGGCTACCTGTCGACAGACTATACACTGTTCTTCTGTATAGTTCATACTGTTTATCAATGTGGGTTTAACCTTTTGACATCTCTCTTCCAGCAGAGGGCAGCCAATCTGAAATATTATTTAGTTTTGGTGCATAAAATTGAAAATGTACTTCACTTCAATGTGCATGCAGATTTAATGAGTCTCAATAGAAGGGATGTAGGGACCAGCTGCATGTAAACTACAAGGCCTCCTGTGTAATTGCACTGTAGTTATATGACTCAGCCTTCTATCCCTTTTATATAGCAATAATACAGATACTAATATCATAGAAGTCTACCAGTGTGTGTTTTATGCCTGGTTAAAGCTATGTATGGCTCCAGTCTGATAGCACTAAACTTCCTGCCCCCGTCGCCCCCCTCCCTGCCTCCTTCCATTGCATGTCTGTTTTGTATCTGGAGTGATTAAGAGCTAAGTTGACAGAGTCGGTGGTTGTTTTGTTGTTGTGCTGGTAATGGCCGCGGCGGGGGGAGCGGTATAATGTTAAATGCATGCGGAAGAAGCCTTGACATCCTTTCTTGTGGACGGCGATGAGGAGGATGAAGAGGGAGAAGGAGGAATGCCCTGAATGTGGCGTCTCTGCTGAGAGGATTTGTGGTTTTTGCATGATCGAATTATCCACTGTTTGAAGTGTATGGGAGCGCTGATAGACACACTGGATACGCACATATGTCTGTGGGCTTTGGAGCGGGTTTGGGTTCGGTGAATGAAGAGGTGGTTGACCAGCACTGGCACGGCGGCCCAGTTCTAAGGGCCTCGCTTTGCTATTTTCACTTCTTTATTCATCTCTTTTCTTACTTCTCTCACGCTCTATCTCCAGCCGCAAGCAATCAAACACACAAGGCACCCACACCCAATAGTTTCCTTGCATGTGCAACCAGAAGCGGGCACCCAAATCTATACGCGAGTTTAGGTACTGATACTTAAAAGGCATCAAGTCGAAGTAATGTTTCGTGAGTAACTGTGTATTCAGGTAAAAGACTAAGTACTGAGGTAGTAGTGGTAGAAGTCCCCTTTTAAGCTGCGTCCTGTCATCCCCTAAAATGTTGACCATTTTCTAGTTTAATGTACACACCACACAAGGTTTTTCTGCTCTGAGACAAAAACAAAAAGCATATAGGTAAAGGCACTAAAAACTCAAATGCACACTGTTCTTGTTTAAGTTTTAGGTGAAGGTGGTGTGGAAAAAAAGATGGAAATATAAAGAGGTGCATGTTTAAAATCTCTCAGAGCATGAAACAGTCAAACAAAAGGTAAACAAAAAATACTAACTGAATGTAGTTAAGTGTAATTGAGTAAAAGTGTGGTCTTACATACTCAAGTAAAGTACATTTTAGGAAAGCTAGTCTTACTTTTCCCCTCTGTTTATTCCACCCTCTCACATACACATGCTCTTGTTCGAACTGGACTCAATTAAGTTTGTGTTTATCATCTCGCTACAAACAGGATTAAAGCTCTGCAGAAGAAATAACATTCCACCGTGTTGTGTTAAACTTTACGAGTTGACGAAAAGTGCAGGCTAGCTGGTGAGGGATTTAGTGTGGGGAAACATTGCGCCTCTGGTACTGTACACAGACTCCCAGCGCTGTTTTCTCAAGCTCACTCTCCCCGGGTTAAAAGCACCTCTGTGTACCTTCACCTACCTGCTCGACTCAGTGCAAGAGAGCAAAATTGGTGTGGACTAAATGGACATGTCCCTACAGATGTTTACCAAAGACTAAACTGGACCTACCACTAAAGAAGAACAACACTTTTTGCTTGAATATGAAGTTTACCACCTGAACTTTGGCTTTGGTTTTGGGCATGAAGAGAAGAGTCATACAGTTAAATCCAATGTTTATAACTGTTCTAAAAACAAAGGGTAAATGGGTAAAATGTATTAATTAATCAGATCGCACTTAAGCAATGATTGTATTGCTGCATTCACTTCCTGTTTACAATCCACCTACCTCATAAACTGCCTTTTAGTCTTTACTGTTAAATGGTATGAATTTATATTGAACTTTTTTTGTACCCTTCTTGTTTACCCATTTTACTTTATATCATGCTTCCATTCACCCATTCACACACACAAACACTCACACACTCACACTGTGGTGGTGCCTGGGGCAGACTGAGTGACACTGGGGCGAGTGGGGATGGAGCTGCTACCTTTCAGTTATTGGATGTCCCGCTATCTCCTGAGCTAATGTGCCCCACAGTTGCCACTGCACCAATTGCTGGCTTATGTTGATACTAAAAGCTAATACCTCTGTGTTACACTTAGCCACTAAACCAGAAACATCTTGGAGACTTAGCAGCCCAATGGGATCGCACCAGGCAACAAGTGCAAGTTGTTTTCAGCAGTAACATATGCACTTTTTTGTCAGATAAAAGAATACTATTTGTTTGTCTTAATACAGTGTGTGTTTTTTATAAAATGTAGTAGTACACTGTGTTTAGTTTGAACACTAGTAAGTTAAGTACATTTTAACACATAATAGTCAGCCATGTAAAAACAGAAATAACAGCTTAAATTAATAGTTGGCAGCATTTTCACCCAATGAGGGATACTATTGAGGTAGTTTTGTGTTAAAGAACGAGAAAAGTTAGACATTATGAGCTACTTTACAAGATTAATGTGTAATGGATTCAGTGCAGAGGCAGAAGTTCAGAAGAAATGAAGAAAGCATTTTTGTCCCCACCGATGTCAAAGTCTATCCTACTCCCTTGAGCGAAGTGATTTTTTAAAATTCTCCTCGTGCTCTGTGCATGCGTTCACTCACTCCCATTCACAAATGACATCCTGACTTGTCTCCGAGCTCTCTGTGTTTACATTTTGCATTCTTGCAGGCGCTCTTATTCAAAAACCAGAGCCCTGCGAATGACCGGCCACAGGAGACTGCTTCGAGAATTACCCTCCACCCCACCTCCCTCCCTTTTTTTTAACCTCCTTCTCCTACCCTTCGCTTTTCCCCTCTGCCAGAAAGGTCTCTCTTTTTACCCGAGCACCCCATCTCCCCCGCCCCACCACCGCCCCCCATCTCTGGCTGGAGAGAGTGGCCTCAGAATGCCAGATGTATTACAGAGTGAGCCACGGCAATGTAAACACTCAGCCCTGCCATGAGAGCAGGGTGGTCCGGCCTCCCCCCCTTCTTCCTCTCTTCCCTCCCTAGCAGCGCTGACTGCCAGAGGGGTGGGGAAAGTACAAAACAGCCCAGGGAAAAGCGCTGGGGAGGAGGGGGGTCCGAGGGAAGAAGCAGGAGTATAGTAGCGGTAGTGTGCTTGTGTTTTGGCTGCACCGTACCCTAGGAGAGAAATTGGACTGTGGATTGATGCTTTTCAGACGGCATGGCAGAGAATATTTCATGCAAACTTTCCGTAAACATTTTCTGATTGTGTATATGTGTGTGTGTGTGTGACATTGGATTTTTTTTTTCTGAAAACCAATTTGGCACTCACAAGTTACATAGCGGCATTGCAATTCCAGCAGCACAACGTCATTGGATCTGGCAACAACAGCAATTACACACCACTTCTACACATGCAATAAAGGCATAAAGATACAGCGATATGAAACATTTCCTTTCTCACATGATTGAGGGGCTTAGAGCTCAGGAGAACGGACACGTTTTCCAAATTCACTCTGAGAGGTTTATTGAAGCCTTACAACAGGCGTATGAAACTACATTTTCTTTTCCACAGCTGTCTCTTTTAGTGCAAATGTATCAGAAGTAGTTCACAGCTTAACTGTAATCGGAAAATGAGCAATTAAAAATCACACAGATGCCAAGACATTTGATTAAATCCTGTAGCAAAGAAATCCTTTGAGCCAAATTGAAGCTGATGGGGCTGAACTCTGCAGTAGCTCGTGACTCCATCTAGTGGTACAAAGTGACATAACCTCCCTGGACTGCACTTACTTAGCCCCCTGTTTACATTTGCAACACTTTGAAAATAGAAATGTTATTCCTTTGCATTTTTCAAATCCTCAAAGCTATTTCTCTGGTGTATTTTTACTTTTATTTTTTTATTTTTCACAGCAAATAATACATTTACATAGCGATTATACAGTTTTTATAAGATTTCATGCTTTAGCTGGTTTTCAAAGCGAGTAACTCCCCAATATTCCCCAATATTTATGCACTTTTGTTCTGATTGGAAGTATAAGATGTAAATAAGGAGACTTTAACATATAGTCAAGTATTCACATTGTCCCTTGTACTATATTAAGCCTTTGCTGTAAAAACAGTAGTAGTTTTTATGTCTTGGCACCTATTCCAACCACTTTCAGCTGTTAATGCTTTGACCAAACAGGATGAGTAGTAGATCTTGGATAAAGTCTCTGAAAAAGACATACAACTCCATATTGTTTGTCCTTGTAATTCCTCCGATGCTTCTCACTTCTGTTCCACACTTTGTGGAATGTGTGATTTTGGGATACCTGGAATCATGGGCCATCTTTCCAGGAAATGAGTGCGAGATGGCTAGCTGAGATTGGCTGCTCAGGCTCATGTCACGGTCTGTTATGGCTGGGACACGAGCCAATCACAAGGCAGCGAGGGGAGAGGGCTCACCTGGCTTGTATTGGACAGGCATTGGGAATATAGGACACTTTTTTGTTAGGTTAGGAGCAGTTTTGGGTATATTTTTCTCTCTCTGTATATATATATTATCTTACTTAATGGTATTATTGAAGCGTAATGTTGCTTATTATTATTAATACATCAAACTTTTCAAAAAAGCCACAATCTTTGCACATGTCTTCCAAACAAACTTTCTGTCAGGTCCCCACTGCTTTATGAATCCACTGCCGTTGAATAGGAGTTTTTTTTTTCTTCAGGAGTTGAAGGTGGGGGGTTGGGAGGGGGAGAGTGAATGAAGGCAGCAACGTGGAAGAATCTGCCCATTGAGGAGTGTGTGAATGTACACCTCGGGCCCAGGGGAAGCGGCATTGGGAGCCAGCCGACTGCTAAATACACCCATTTTAGGATCTGCAGGGGCCGGACAGGTGATTAGCATAATCAGGGGCGAGGGGAGCCATACATATGGTAATGCTGCAGTTGGAGGGGTACGGTCGGTGCTCTGGGTGCTGGGGGGTGGCCACATTTGTGTCAGGGGGTGTGTATCGATCTGCATATAGGAAGACAATCTACGTCACACAACACAACTTCTCTGCAGCTCCTCATTTCT
Organism: Rhyacichthys aspro; assembly: GCA_036850595.1. Taxonomy (NCBI): domain Eukaryota; kingdom Metazoa; phylum Chordata; class Actinopteri; order Gobiiformes; family Rhyacichthyidae; genus Rhyacichthys; species Rhyacichthys aspro. The sequence goes on along the minus strand of CM072156.1, from coordinate 6,194,006 downwards.
ACATCGCCATTGATTTTAATTTTTTTTTTTTCACCAGCTTCACTCTGCCTATTTTTTTCCTCAGAGTTGGACCCCTCCTTTTACTGAAAGGGGAGAGATTGAGGGGGGTTTACTGTGGGTCAGATCAGGTCTTGCTTCTCAGTGAGGCCTTTCATCACATATTTGTGACTGTGTGCACACCTACATCGCAGGAAAACATGTTTTAAAACCAGGCTTACTCTACTCAGTACTCTGTTTGGAGGTATGCTTCTGCAAACTATCTGTGAAAGAATCAGTTTTGAACATGGTACACAGAGTCATATGCAATGGGCTGAGGGTATGGGAGGTATAGAGGTGGTAGCTTTTGGGAGTTCAGATACCTGCTCAGCAATAGTCATCATTGTTTGTCATTTCTCGTCGTTGGTAGTGTAGAAGAACCAGCCAAAGACTCAGTAACATTTAGGAGAATCAAGTGTTTAGCCACCAGAGTAGTTGTAACAAAGACTAGATGCAGCCAAGCTGAATAGCCACCAGTTTTCATCTACAGAACAGAAAACTCCCAGTAACAGCTGCAGGTAGCTTCCACTAAACACTAAAAGTGAACAGGTGTGTGCCTCCCAATGGTCTCTGTCCTTGTGTCAGCAGCTGAACAGAAAAACAGTAAAAGAGAAAGTGCTGACTCACGTAAAAAAGTTGTTTGTGGCAGCCAAGTGGTAACCTTTGATGGTCTGGTTGCAAGTTAGAAGTCACTCAGGAACTTTTCCTTGTGGGTCAGGCGCCAAAAGTGGTAAACAACATCGAAACAAATGGTGACTTTACAAGTGACAAACCTTAACCAAGTGCTGACTTTGGTTCTATGTGTTATGTTTATACCAAATGGTTTCACAATATAAATACATCTCTTCTATCTTAACACACAAGTACTTTCTATGGCAGGAACCCATGCGTTAAATGAATTATATGGCAACTAGGTGATTTTAAAGCTCGAATTTACAGAAAAAATTTACCAGGAAATTCAATTATATTCAAATCCATTGCAGACATAGTTGCATAAGACTGTATTTCCCATTCTTGTGGAAAATGAAAGCAAAATATTGTTGTTGTTGCTTCTTCATTGTTGAAGGTGAAGTAAACACTATTAAACCATCATTCATTTTTCCCACTCTAAACGTAAATAAGACCACTGGCATACATTTTATAGTTCTTTACATTGGGCCATATGCAAAAGGCCAAGGGTATGGGAGGTCGCTATAGAACTGGTAGCAGTGAGATGACCTGGTTTCGGGGGGCTTCCTCCTCACGGCAGGGGGTCCCCGCTGAGAAGGGGCCTAATCCAGCTAATCCTTTCTATGCACACACGTACACTCACACACAAGAAGACGTTTTTATTCACCTTGTACAGTGTATATCACACATAAACATTCATTCTCACTACTTTTTTAGTCCGTAACAGGAAAGATGCCCTTCTGTTCAGGATGTTTTGTGCTGTGTAAGTCTTGTTTAGAGTATGAAACATGAGCGTGATGCCGGATTGTTCCTTTAAGGTGTGAGATGCCTTGCTTGTAGTAGTTTAGGGGGTGTTTTTGGAAAAGATTAAAAGTTGGACGGGGTAAAGGGGGTGGGCTGCACTAGCTCTGACAGAGGGGCCGGGCTGATTGCTGTCATGATCCGGCCAATCAGGGGGCAGTGCTCAATAGAGAAAAAAAGAGAGAAAATGAGAGTATAAAGAGGCGGGGGTTGGAGGGGGGCTGAAGTTCACAACAGAAAGGAGGGATGGGGTGATGTCAGTTCCTTAGAAACCCACTTTTCTCTCCCCCGTTGCTGCCCCTCGTTCCCCGCTCGGAGAATAGAGGGACCAGGGGTTAATGTTATGCAACACGCTGAATGCCCGCACTGAGCGATCCAATACAGTGACACACAGCTCTGCAGCTCTCCTCATCATTGATAATTCACATGTACACATCTGATTGGATGGTTAAAATGCCTTTGTGGTAATTTTGGCGCATATTTTAGTTAAGAAAGAAATTGTATGTTTGCATGAGGCAGAATTTGTGTGTTTCTATACATGCTCTTTCTGTCATGTGTTTTGGAGCCACAGGTGCCCTGTTTCTAACAAGGCAGTAAATGTTGAAAGTTTTTGAGTTCAACATTGAGAAATACGTACAAAAAAAACCATTTTAATCATCAATTTTCTTTTTCAATCATTCATAGCAGCTGTGAAGAGCACCATAACCAGGTTGAAGTAGACATTTAGATGCCAGTGTAGTGTCAAAATGCCAGTAAAATTTAAGGTCTGCCATCATTGTTGTAAACTAGCGTCAAAACAGAGTAAAAGCAGGTCAAGTCAGTTTAGTTTTGTTCCCAGTGCCAACTTGCATTGATAAATTCTTTATTGTCCAAAAATGTGTATTAGAATAGCTGCGTAGTATTTTATTAGGGTATGCTCAAGACACTCAGGGTATGCTTCCGATCCCACATATCACACATATTTATTCATACTGAACATATAAAATTAGCAGTAAACAATACATAATCTTGGTTAAAGGTGCAGTGTGCAGTGTTCTGCAGCACCTGGTGGTGACCTGTTGTTACTACAGCTTGTGAGACCCTACGGCAGCCCTGCAGGGACATGTGGTTATCCATGAACAAGCGAGAGTTAACAAAATTGATTCAGTTTATCAGTTTCTGTCTTTCGTGCAGGGTGTGTCCAAACTAGAAACATGAACGTGCTTCTTCTCCAACAGTGCTTAGTTTGTCTGCTCTGGACATGAAGCAACAGCTCAGTGGGTTTCTGTGGAGTTTTAGTTTTTGTTTGGATGCGATTATACATAGGTTTTCCATTTTGTTCGTTTGTAGGTATTACAAAATGCACCTTTAATATGTGAATTAATATACATCACATTAATGTATGCTGTATTGTCTTTGGCTCTTTCAGTACATGGTTGTGGTCTGGGGTAGAAACTGTTCAGAAGTCTTAGGGGTGCATGCTTCACTGTTGGCTAAATATTTTCAAAGCTGGTCTTTTAGTGAAGTAATTTCTCTGCGGTCCTATGTGTCCTTGCAGCAAGTTTACATTTCATTGCTGGATTCCTTTCAAAGAGCTGTGTAAGGCTTTCAGCACATGGATAAGAGATCCAAGGGCCTATATAACAGATGAAAGTGTTGGCATATGTGACTTTAACATGCAAATTTTAACAACCCGTGTTACTGGACTGCTAATGAGCTCTTTGTAATAACAGAACAGAAAGAGTTGTGCTAGGGCCATTGTAACCCACGCTAAAGCTATGTCATTTACGTGTTATTTTATGGCCCGTTTTTAGGAAAGAGGAAGTATGGACATGAAACAGGGCTGGACAGTATTAGAATATGAGATATGCAACCAATATACTGACAATCATAACATTTATTGCAGTTCAAGCAGTGTTTGCATGTGTATGTGTAGTGTCCATATTTCAATAATGACACATTTGTATTATATTTGCAGCCCTAACTGTGGGAGGTTAATAGCCTAAAGCAAAGACCTGTAATTGAACTCTTTCTATCCATCAATGAGTCCTTTTAGAGCCACCAATGTGCAACCACTTTGACTTTTAAGCTCACTAGGTTTAGTTTTATATTAATAGCTGAGATATTGTGAAGATATCATTCATGAAATTCAAACTATAGCAGCTTTTCCTTGTAAAAGATAAGCATAATCTAAGACGTGTCAGAGCTGGAGGTCTCGCCAAGTCAATGACACTTTGTTTTAGGTCACTGCAGCTGAGCCTGAAGCGGGACACCTCCACCATATCAACACATGCTGGGGTCAGCCAGTTTTCTTAGGAGAAGGAATATGGGAATATGTGTCACTAAAGAAACACAGCTGTGTGTACGCTCACACGTACACTGCAGTGCACACACTCACACACATTTTCCTGGTCCAGCTGGGGTGTTAATTTCACCCCGAGGCTGTGTGTTGGGCTGAGTGTTGACCCCAAAACGCTGTAACCTCATGAAGTGTGGAATTCTCTAAGCCTGAGGCCGTAATGTGCTGTTTCCTGTAGAGAGAGTACATTCCTTTGACTTGTCCCATTCCTCGCTGTAAACTCAAGGTCTTTGGGTGGCAGTCCGCAACTTGGAATGTGTTCACAAGACAGTCACTTCTTTTCACGAGCGTTCCCTGTTCATTTCCAATACTTCACTGCAGTTTCTTTTATTCTTTTTATATATCTGTCATCATTGATATGAGTTTCAGATATCAGATGTATGTTGAATTTGTAGCAGTCATAATCTTTGCATATTGTAATTTAACTGGGCAGGAGAAAACCTATGCACTTTCCTTTTGCGCATCACTGATGACTGTGGGACCACTTTCCTTCTGTGGCTCCAAAATGCATCACTGACAGGTACAAGGAAGCTACTAAAGTGGAGTCATGAGTTACTGTCTGTGTGTAAAATTCACTTGCAGCAACACATTTATACATTCTGATCTAATAATACTAATTGCCTATACCTGTACTTATAGACTGTATATTATTGATAGACACAGGATCAGGTCTGCACTAACCTGCAACTCCACAAAAGCCCCTTTCATGTTTTTTTCCATTATTCAAAGTGGATCATTTAGGAAAGAAAGAAATTAGAGGAGCTTTGTTGAGTGGAAGGCGGTTCGGGGCCTTCTTGGGGATGACAAGCCGTTTGGTCATCGAGCTTAATTCACTCCCTTTACCAAACAGACGGAGAGAAGGTAACAAGTAGAAGAGGGTGGGAGGATAGGCCACGAAAAACGAGAACAGTGAAGGATGACACCTGATGGTATTTATAAGCCTATGACAGAAGAGGTGAGTTTGAGGTGTGTGGTCCTCCTCCTGAACTAACCTTATATACCTAAAAATACAAATGTGGTTTGTGTCTTTTTTTCTCAGTGTTATGTCTTTCAGATGCCCTTTGGTTAAAAAACATGCTATTTTCTGATATCTTATAAACATATGATAGGTGACAGGGATTCCGACTGGTGGCAGCTCTCATTTTGCCTCCAAACCAAAAAAGTGTAGTGAGAAAAAGGCCTAATCTTAAGTACATGTTGGGTCTCTATATTCGTCTATCATGCATAGCTGCATAAATCTACCTATGCATACTCTTCTTTATCTTATGGCACAGACTGAAATTCACTGTCTAACCCACCATCGTTCCCATTTCTCCTTATTTTCCCAAGCCCTCAGCGAATTGTGCCTCTGAGCGCTGAGTGTACCAGACAAGCCGACTTGTTAGTGCACTGTCAGTGTGCGTTGGGTCTAAATCAGTTCCATGCGTGCTCTTTTGAAGCGAGGCCTGGTGTAACGTAGCTGCGGACTTGGCCTAGCAGTGGAAAAGCATGTCGCTTCGGTTAGCCTAGGCCTGCTATTAATGATGAGTATTATAAACATGACTTCAGACAGGATCAGATGGGAATGCTGTTTGGGTCCAGAAAAAAAGAAATCAAGTGTGTTTTCGTAATGCCTCGAGACATGGCCCCCCTCCCGCCTTGTTCTATTGGTCTGACTGGGTGGTCCAGCACAGCAGAACAGCCATGCTTATGTTCAACTTTAATGCCATTACAATGGGCTGAAAATATTCAATCTATGCCTGCTGTTGCATGAATTGAGCGGAATTGTTAAATTGGATTAAGCCGTAATGAAATGTTACAGATTTTTCACACAGTGGGCTTAATCATTTGGCAGCTTTAATGTTGGTGTGTGATTTCTTCAGTTTTCTGTAGTATATGTATAGAAAATGTTCAAATTATGTAATATTTTAAGTAGTAAGCAGATATTCTTAGTATTAGAGGTTAGTCGATTTGACAAAAATGTCATATAAGGTACTCTATACTGACAATGCATCAATTTTATCTTACATATCTATGCAACATGAAAACATAAATGTCTCTTTGTCACTTCTTTTGTATTTGGTGAGTTTGTGGATGTCAAAACAATTCCATTTCCCATTGTTTCAATATTGAAAGAGTCCATATTTAAGTAAGGTTGTGTATAGTAATTAGTAGTATTGTAGTTGCAGATTTTTGGGTGGACGCATTTATGAGAACTGGCCAGACTCAGAGAGCAGTGCACACCTGTATACATAAACAGAGCAGTGTTTAGTGTCTGGGAATAGGGCAAAAATAAGTTTCTCCTTTGTAAATAATTTATAAATTACATGGCTTTTTAAATGTACATTATTTTTGCTGTGACACGGATACAACAGTGAGTTCCACAGCCGTCTTTTTCCACCAATCAGAACAGAATAACTATGTCCAAGTATCATACACAACCCTTAAACAAAAATTGAACATAACTTTAATATAAGAATAACCATTGTTGTGCTAGGTTCTCCAAAAGTTTAAAAGTGACCGTATTTGCTCTGTATACCTTAAAGATGATGATTTCTACATACAGAAATGCATACTTGTCTCCAGTTTATCGTGTGTCTCAAAGTAAATGTGCCAGGTTCTTTGAGATCCTTTTGTTTACGTTTGTTGTGCGTCCAAAAAAATGTGCCAACAGAATGTTATCTGTGTGGTAGTGTAGGTTAGTAACAATTTTTAGTTAAAATTACTCATGACTAGAATGTTACAAGGCAACTTATCTCAGTTTTTCTTCAGTCTTTTGCAGTTATTAATCAAATATAAAAGCATTAACATGAGAAAAACTGTTATTGATGAAAACTTGATATTTTCTTTTAGTCCTGTGTTGATTTATCTTTAAAAATGTGTGTGCTTTCATGTCACCAGTTGGCTCCATGTCTTTGTAGCCATGAGTGACTGTGTGGTAGACTTTGCCAGAGTCTCCTTGGCTGTACCAGTTTGGAGCCGGGCAGCGAATGGGCTGAAAAGCTGCTTTTGTAGCTCAGGCTCAGGGAGAGCTCAGAGTGCACGCACAGGGCTTAGTCCCGCTGCGGACCTGGGAGCAGAGCCTGGACCAGAGCCTGGGTCTTTATCAAATGCATACACACATACTGTCAACACATATGCGCTCAACGTGGTCTGGCGCTCGGGACTTGTTAGCAAATTTGAGGCGAAACCTGGAGATGTTTTTGTGCTGTGTGGATGCATCAGGATGTTTGGCCTTGTGTTGCTTGTTCAGTTCAGTCAAACTGCTTTTATTTAAGATTCAAGTCTGATTTTGTTGAGCGAGGAACAGATGCTTTTGGAAACAACCAAAGATCCTTTTATAAATAGACTCTGTTGAAGCAGATGATTCAGAATAACTCAGCATCACCCAGTGTTTGTTACCACACTTAAAAACAGTAGACCTTACCTAATTTATAATGTCTTAATCTGGGATTTCTGTTGTGTGTGCAGTGGGTGGCCGTGTGAACCAGGAGCTGAAGTACACGCGTCAGAAGATAGGTGAAGAGGCCATGTTTAACCCTCAGCTGATGATCCAGACGCCGCGGGAAGACGGAGCCAATGTGTTAACAGTGGAAGCGCTACTACAGCACCTGGAGTCAGCCATCCGAGCCAGCAGAGTCTATGTTTACCTTTATAACAGGTGAGATCACCATGATGTTTTTACCTGGCTAATCTAAGAGGCCATCTACGGGAACATATTTTACCCAAAATGCAGGAAGTCTCCCTCTAAAATAAGGCTAATTGCTATGCTAATAGTTGCACTAGCGGTAGGCTACACACTTGTACCCCACGAGACAGGGTTGCTCCCCTCAAATTCTTGTGAAACTGGGAAATAATTGACTGAAAGACTTAGATAAAATGAAAAATGTTCTGAAAAAGGTAATAATATTTAAGTCACTATTTTCCTCCGTTTTGAGTTAATTGTAGCTTAAGCTAGCTAGGTGGTGCTTCATGTAGCCCACCACTACTCATAGAAAGAAGAGCTTCCAAGCTAGCCACTGCTTATTCAGTCCACTCTTTTTTTTGCTGTCATTCTGTCCTGAAATACTGAAATACTATTTACACATTGTAAAGATGTCAGAAATGGTGATGGACTACTAAACCAAAAGCAAATCTGTCTTTTCTTTTACAGACAATGGACATTAGAACATTTATGCTACAAATCCGGAGAACTAGTTACAGAAAACCATGTTGTGGACCAGGTAAGAATCAGTGTACACTTTTACTGGTGCTATTGATATTTGTTGATATCATTTTCATCTCTGATTTTGTCCTGTGCATGTAACTGTCCAATTAGATCATAGAAAAGCTATACCCCTGCCTCATCATCACTCCTTTGGACTGTTTCTGGGAAGGAGCCAAGCTTCACTCTGGAATTTTCTATCTTGCGTGAGTACATAGACTTTTGCTTTATCCACAAGTTATTCAAAATTACGGCACTGGTAAACAATCAAATTCATATAGACTGGTAAGGGCTAGACATAAACTGTACAATTATAGTATTGAAATGACTTAGTAGACTGTCTGGTAGAGTTTATGAACAAGAGTTAAGGAGCTGGGCCAGAGCTCACTTCTGCACAAGTTTTTTTGCAAGCCTTGGTCCACACACAGTATGTCTCATATCTGTATATGGTAGGAAGCCTATCACAGCTTATATCTTTACACTCACACTTTAGAAAACTCAGCTCACAGTCAAAGCTGTCTTCACTATGAGTCTTTTTTGGCAAAGTGAATAGTAAAGTAGGATGCAGAGATGGCCTCATGAGTGCTGCACTGTATATGGTAAGTTTATGTTTCAGTGATAGGAACACGGAGAGGACCTGCTTCTCTGGATCTTGTTTTTACCACTTCAGTCGGGGCTGCCCAAACACACTGAACCCATCCACACAGACACGGCGGAGGAACAGGAGTGTGTTGATGTGTGTGTGTCCTGAACTCGTCCCCTCTGAAGGCTCTATTGTAATGGTTGCTGGCATGCGTAGCGCTGGCGATAGTTTCTCTCCAGCCCTGGGCCTCACACTATTGTCTGTCTCCTCTGTTGCTAATGGCCTGCTGCTACAGTAATACTGAGCAGACCTTTACTTCTGCATGTGTGTACGCATCACGCTAAGTGCAGTTACTTCCACTTCTTTCTGTGTGTGAAAACTCAAGTCATCGTCCTTTTGGAAAGAAAGTGTTTATATGTTACTGTTAATCTCTAATGGTAAATAGGGTTTTTACTATGTTCTGGTTGGAAGGTTGGGGATAATAACCCAAGCCTGGTTAAGCACATACAATGTTGTCTGAATGATGGAGAGAGAGATTTGGAGAAAGAGAGATTGGAATGTGTGAGGCACAAAAAGCACAGAGGGACAAGGACTAATTTAGTGAAAGAATTCTGCCATTGCACGATGGGAATTAGTCTCAATTTGTTGATTGTGTCATCTAGGAAAAGCAAAAGCCTAATACTAATGCTTTTGTGTTGTTAGAGATCTGATTTACAGCCCAACCAAGTGATCATACATCCGTTTTTAGGTCCACAGATGATACATGGATATAAAACTGTCAAGCATTAGTCATATAAGCATTATGCAAGCGAATATAAACATGTTTGTTCAGTTTTCTGCTTTGCATTTACATTTGTCTTGCAATCAGCATGGCCCATACTGAGGTCAAAGATGCTCTTCCTAGGTTTTACTTTTTTTTTTTTTCAATCTCAGTGGCCAGTTTATGCTATTCCTGGTGGTTAACATTTGCCTAAAACATTCAGTGCACAGGATATCTACAATGTAAAATGTGGGAAAATACCATATAATTTTAGTTATGCTCCCATTTTTCCAGTCTTATCAACTATGAGCTGTTCTCAGTAAGATGCAGGTAGGGGTGGTGGATGGGTCATAGAAACTAGGACATTACCCAGAGGTGTTTTGTCAAGGTTAGAGGAAGCAAGTAGGTATGTTTGACTATCCGAGTAATATGTTGCTGACTTCCTCACCATGTTGTTCTTCCCTAGATATAATGAAAAGTCCTAATATTAGTAAAAAATTTTCATTACACGTTAAAAATATGCTCTTGTCTGGGAGGAAACTCTTATACTTATTTTTCTCCCATGTGTCTACAAACATTGCATAGATTTGGGAGACAGTGTTGTTGAAAACTGAGATAAAAGTTTCAATTAACAGTAGGCAATCACATAGCTGCTTGTACTGGCATTTGGTTCGAGAACAAACTGATTAATAGGCTTGAGGTTGTTTGGAAACCTTTTTGAACATACTTTTTTCCTGTACTTTTTGGCCTCATAATTTCTGTTTTGCAACATACTGTGTTCTTGAATCCTGTTTAATGTTATTTTTGCACTCGAAATAGAAAGGGAACAGAAAGCAAATATGTTTCAATAAGCTCTGTGGGTTCAGATATTTTGGGGATTTATATTAACTCGTATAATTTTTATCTCCTCAGAGGAGAAGACCCTTTGCAGTGGGTCAACTTTTACCCCAAGAAGTTCCTAGAAAAGCTGCGAATGTTAAACTTCCCTGTGGAAAGCTTCGAGGACTTGTTGGAAAAGGCGGATGTCGGACACGGATACATGGATAGGCCTTGTCTCAATCCTGCTGACCCCGACTGCCCTCTCACTGCCCCAAACAAGAACTCCACTAAGGTAGTACCGCATTAAAACTCAACTAATGACATATATTGCAATGTTTTCCACCCAACCCTTTAGCGTCTGACACTTCCCTTCTCGCCTCTTGCTTTTATTGCTGCAGCCGTTGGACGTGGCGCGAACCCTGACTGGCGGCTGTCACGGTCTGGCCAGGAAGTACATGCACTGGCAGGAAGAACTGATCGTAGGCGGGACCACCAAGAACGGCAGCGGACCCCTGCTCAGGTAACATAGCCACACTTACCCTCATAAACGCCGCTGTGATCGCCGCGCCGCTTATTCTGGACCGAGTATGTGTTTTTTGTTCTTTTATGCTCCCCGAAAGCGCTGCGTACATGCGTGTGTGTGCGCCCCGTGCTGTAAATCTTGCAGTCATTAGCAGATTCCAGTGAAATCTTAGAGCTCCAGCTGTTCCTGCTCAGCTCGGGCCGCGCTGCTCGGACACTACCCGCTCACACACACTTATCCACGCACAAAAAGGACGCACAGAGTGATCTATAGCCTGCTGGTTTGAACAAATATACAGCTATTTGAGGGACATGCTCTTAAGCCAAGTACTAGCATGGGACAAATCTCACAGATTAGACTGCCACACAAAGCCAGGGTAGAAACTTCTTCTGAGGTAAGTCTGTCTTAATTCTTTGCTTCCTTCTTTTTATCCTTCCATTCTTCTTCCCTTCGTTCCTTACTTCCATATTCTCCTTTTCTTGTTCATATGCTCTGATTTTTGGTCCTGTCCCAAAAAAGTATCTGCATTTTTTGGACATTTTGACTTAGCACAAGGGACCACTTGTCACCTCTGTTACCAAACAAACAAAAAGAAAGAGCCAACTGTTTAGCTATGTTAGCTATATAACTAAAAGTAATAGAAAGTCACGGTAACAGTATGGACACAGCATGTAAACAATGGTGCAGTAATCACATCATCTGTGTCAGCCAATCATCTCTCAATCAGCAGCTATTGGAAACCTATGAAGGTTTTGTAATGACTTAGGGTGATATTTGGGTGATAAATGAGTAGGATTCTTTGCACAGAGGCTCTGTATTCATAAAATAAGGGGTGAACTTCTTCTAGATCCTTCTTGGACACAGGCACACTTTATAAAGACATGTACTAAAGTTACAAAACCATTTGGCCATGAATATAAAGACTCAACACCAGTGACACATCAAGTTTAAACATTTATTATGTGACATTTTGATCCAGTTATTAAATGGTAAATTCATTCAAAGCCACTCGCTGGTCACTCAGTGCAGCGGTTGTTTGTTTTGTGGTTGTGTTGGATTACGACGTGTGTGTGTGTGTGTGTGTGTGTGTATACCTGTGTAGCTGCTCTGTCTGTACTGGCTGCTGCTGGCATCCTGGCACTTTTTCCCATGGATTTTTTTTTAGATCTTGTTTACTAACTGCAACCATTTACCTGATTATCACCTTCTTACAGACATCACATTCATAAAGAGAATGACTGGCTAATGTGTGCTCCTTTGCGTAATAAAATTTGACGATTTTAAAAACTCGCAGTCCCGACTTGACTGCATGGTGTTGAGTTGCAATTTAGTCCAGAATCAGTTGCAAATGACTTGACTAAGTACTAAACTGATGTGTGTTCAGTGCACTGCAGTTTAATGAAATACCTGACACCAGTTCTGTGGCTTTTGGCCATAACACTTCCTCTGTCAAATTCTGTTTCAAGATTATTTGATATATTAACCATTTTATCCAGTCCATGTCTTCTCCTGTCACCCTGAATACACACCTGTTAGCTTTATTTGCGTGTTTGTTCATGTCAAGATGGAATATTTTGTCTACATGGTATCTGCATTGTGTAAAAAAGCCATATCAAGTTTGTTTTTCTGTTATTCCATATTATGCAGGTGCTGTGGTATTGAAACACAATTATATGCTTTGATATCAATCCCCTTGTTTCCATGTAAACTTGTTTAATACTTGTACCTCATCCAACCTCTCTTTCTCTGTCCTCCTTTCCAGTGCCCAGGCTTTACAAACCATGTTCCAGCTGATGACTCCCAAGCAGATGTTTGAGCACTTTCGGGGCTACGATGAGGTTTCCCACATCAACTGGAATGAAGAAAAGGCTGCAGCTATATTAGAAGCCTGGCAGAGGAAGTACTCTGAGGTAAAGGGCTGAGGAATAAAAAGTTGAGAGGGCAATTCAGTAAAAGAAAATATACTCCAAATCCTGTACAACCGCACTGTAAATCAGCGGCCGGATACAGGTGAACAAGGGAAGGCCTGGTCCAAAGCCCGGGCCCCCGATAGATACTATAATGGCTGTTGGTGTGTGGTATAGGGCTAAAGCTTCCCTCTCAGTGCGCAGTAGAGAGGAGCCATAGAGCCACGGGGTAAGCATGTCTGGAATACATTAAGGGCTGAACTTCTTTCTCCCTCGCTCTAACTCGCCGACAAACACACACACACACATGCAAACACACTGAAAAGCTTCACGCACAATCACTTTCCCAGCTGTGGCCCCATTGGTGGCTCATGTGTGACATCATCTGGTCTTTGTTTTGGGGGCCCCAACCTCTGTTCGACATGGTGTGACCTTGTGTGCATTCGGATAGTGAAGTGCATGTGTGTGTGCGCGCCATTCATCTCAGGGCACAAGGAAACAGCAAAGTCTTTACAGGAACACTGTATTTACCTTCAGATAATAGCTTTACAATTATTTTGATGACTCCCTGACTTAAAACAGAGCTCCACTTTGTAACTTTGGGAAGCCTGTTCAGCACCGTCTTGTTTTATTGCACTTCTTGCCTAGCTCTTTGTGTTGAAATGAAAAAGTCGTACAATAATATAAATGCATACAAAGCTTTAATGGAACACAGTTATCGCAAAGGCTATACTTATAATAATCTGTCCCAAGCTAAAATCTACCACAAAGTTTACACCCTGCAGATACTATGCCTCTTGTCTAATGTTTATGTGCTTTACTGAGTGCAAGTCGTTTCCTAAAAGTCAGGTATAGCCTTTTTTCATGATATAGGTTTAAATTTTTCCCACCAATATTCCTTTTCTGTCAATCTTGTGTCCCACACTCAACAAGCAACAAAGCAAAAAGTTGTCCCCTTTATTCTGCACCATAATGTTGCATAATAAATCTAATAAATCTGGCCACTAGTTTAATGCACAATTTACTCTCTCTAAGCTCTTTACATAAATGTATTTACAGACTATTTTACACTCCATATGTCTGCACTGCATCTTTTAAGGTAAGGCAAGTAATATCCTGCAAAGAAAACTTCAATAACAGAGCCTTATCTCAACCCTTATTTGTAATATTGGAGCATGTTACAGCGTCACATCCCTCTGTTGTAAACAAAAGCACACAGTCATATCTTTGATGAACAGCCCAATGTATGTTTTTCATTGCACAAAGCGGCCTTTAGATGGTGCATTTTCTTAAAACTACTGCTTAATTTTAGTGTTTGATCATCGTCTTTATCATTTAAAAACAAAAGGGAACCTAAATAGTATCCCAGCATGCATCTGTGTCCCTCACATGTGTTCTAGCGTAATTTAGGCGTGTCTGCGAGGCCTGTGCACGCCTGCCAGTATGTGCTTGACACATGTGCGAGTTCACAGGTGGGTGCGAATGAGTGTGATGTAGTGTGTTTCCTAATGTGTGTCGGCCAGCGTCGCTCCCCACTGAGCATTTACTGCAGTTTGGTGTTGAAGCCATCTGTCTGCCCTGAGATACTGAGACAGAGGAGAGGACGGGTCATGGTCTTTTCTGCAGATTCCCTCAAATACCTCCCTACGAGATGGGCAGGCTACTAGTTAATGCCTTAATGTTTCAAGAGCAGGATTCAGAGGTGGAGATCGGCCCATTTTATTCAGCATTAGAGCTCTTTAGAATCCAATTTGTCTGTTCTTTGGAAATATCTGGAGTCTACAGTTAGACCATGGCCCAGACCGGAGCAGTGTTTATTTTCAAATCTGGTGAAAAACAACATCATAAATCTAAAAATTCTTGGCATACATAGTGTGAATATATCCCAAATATGCAAAGTGAGACAAACGTGTTATTCTTTGTATGAGGCGGCAACCATCGGAATACTTTTTATGATAGGATGCTGTATTACCGAAACTGTAGAGAACTATAACATGCAGTGTAAGACAAAAAAATGTATTACTCACAAAAAGAAAGTCTCCATATTTCTGCATATTGTACTTTTGTAAAGGAACTGGTTCAGTCTAGGTCACTAGCTGTAATTCACTTCATTGGTTTTGTTGGACTGTACTTACTGTAGTTATTGCTATTATTCCCATATAAATGCACATAATGGCCGATCTGAGATAAGTTCCCTAAGTTCTTCACATATGGTTTACATTTGATGTGTCCTTGTAATATTATAATAAACCTATTAGTGTACAGTCAATACCCAAGCAGTCTGGGTCACTTCTTTGTACTTTTGTACCCAGTTCTTAATATTGTTTTCCTCTCTTTTTGTCCGTCTCCAGGCCGTTCTGAAGAGTGTCGCAGCAAACTCGTCTCAGAAGGTCTTGTCGTTCACTACCACGACTCTGGAGGATATTCTCAAGTCTTTCTCGGAAATCAGTGTTATCCGTGTGGCCAGTGGTTACCTGCTCATGGTAAGAACAGGACGAATGTTGTTAAACAAAGCCCTGCACAAATGGGTGTATTTGACTTGTTTGCTTTTTGTTATTCTCAGCTTGCTTATGCGTGTCTGACCATGCTGCGGTGGGACTGTGCCAAGTCTCAGGGGGCTGTAGGGCTGGCGGGGGTCCTGCTGGTGACACTGTCTGTGGCAGCTGGACTGGGACTGTGCTCTCTCCTGGGCATCTCTTTCAATGCTGCCACCACACAGGTAAAGCACACAGTTACGCAACAAATAGACAACAAATAATCAGTCAATTCCTTTTTTTTATCAGGCAAAATTGTGTATATTAATTTAAAGTGCGCTAGTCCTCCTCAGCACCACTAATTCCTTTGTGTACCTACTTCATCACGGCCTGTTTCTGTTTCAGGTTCTGCCCTTCTTGGCCCTCGGTGTAGGGGTGGACGACGTCTTTCTTCTGGCCCACGCTTTCAGTGAGACGGGACAGAACAAGAGGATCCCTTTTGAGGTGGGGCACACAAACATCAACCCCGGCCCGTACTGACACAGCCCCGTTCCTGCCCTCGTGCTCTCTTATCTCTACTATAGAGGAATGTGTGAAAGCCTGTCTGTGCCTGTGAAGTAGCATCAAACAAACTATGTGCCACACACTCGGCGCTTATCTAAGCAGCGCTCCGTATTGAATGCGTTCTTTTTCTGACGATAGGTCAACAAGTATTTTTGTTTGCTTAATCACATTTTAAATGAAAAGAACAGCCGGCATCTAATTAAATGCTATCTGCATAGCTACTCCACTGTTCAGACATTTCAAATCTGGCAAAGTCCACTGTGTTGAAAGCCAAAGGTTAAATTGACAGATATTTCAAAACAATGATACAGGTTTATCTGGTCATCTTGACTTTATCCTTGACAACCAGTGTATCCACAACATGTTTTATCAGTTTAGGGCTTTTTAAACAATACTTGTCCATATTTTATGATAAAATAGCAGTTTTGTCGACATAGAGTGGAAATGACATGATGAATTTCAACATATTAAATTCCTGTAAGTAGCATGCAGTAAGAGCTAGATTTAGCCGAGGTGATAGCCTTGAAAACTCATAACACTAATTAGTAACATCTGAAATAAACATTTCGAGCTAAAGAAAACACTAATCTAGAGGTAATTCCTCATTTATTACAACTTTATTTGGAAATATTTTAGAATCACAGCTGGACAGAAACCTCCAATGTAACTCTTTGACCTTATTGTGAGACATTACGTGAGTGACGCTCTTTACAGCACTCAAAAGGCTTTAAAAAACAGGCCAATAAACTGGACCCTAGCAAAGTCTTATTAGTACAAAATCCACTAAAATTCCCCTTTCGTTTCAGGAGACATGTTTTTTTCTTCCAAACTTGCCACTTGGATAGTCTCTACTAGTAAACAAATGATGTCTGTGACTACATAACACAGAGAGGTCTGTAGAGGGATCTGTGTTATATAGACTCTCAGTGATGATCACTGTCTATCGACCCATCCATTCATTAGACTCACCGCAGTTACAATCATTTGCCCCCTTTTCCGTCAATATTTATCCTCAGATCTGTCATGATGACCATATCCACAGGGGAAACTTTATATAAATAAGTAAAATAGTGTGTGCTTCATCATATTCCAAGTTATAATTATTATTTATGTTAACAGTAAGTTAAAAAAGGAACTGAAGTTTGTATGTCCTTCTGAGTGTTTTTATTCTCCACAACCTCTGGCTTGTGTTTGTCTGTGTATGTTTTGTGTACTGGAGTAACTTTTCATCTCCAGAGGGGGAAAACTCAGGCATGTATTTGCTTGTTTTTGTCCCTCTCGCTGCCTCCCTCACTCCCCCCCAGCTTCCTTTGTGTGGCTGAGATGAAAACTAAACAGAGCTGAACCTGATCTCTCCTGTCTGACACACACACATAAACAGGCACACACAGGCAAACACTCACTGTGTGGTCCCGCACGTCCTCAAATATTAACACAAACTTCTTTTCACTGGTGTTTGCATGCTTATCAGCGCGTTATGACTCTATCCAATCCAAAACATGATAGGAAAATTGCTTAGCAGCTTTGAGTAAAAATTTGATTTGTTTTAAGAGGCAGCATCTCATTACGCTCTTCCCTGTATTTTCTCTGCCTTTGTACTTCAAACAGAGGTAGACAGATGGATTATCTAAGATCACTTGAGGGCTTCGAGAACCATTGCAATCACTGTCAGTCATATCAGTCTTATGATAATTGTACATAATCCTAAGTATTACACATTTGCCTTTGGCGATACTCTGATCAAAAGCTTCGAGTTTCATTGCTTTGCCTTGAAGTCTGTAAAGCAAAGATGCGTAAGAAAGGTCTTAAGATTTGAATAGATCCCTCACACAGCGTATTTTAAATTTATGTCCTGTCATAAAAATGTGAGGAGCATTAATTCTAACAACCACATTTCAGAACAGCACATTTGCCATAACTGTCTGCCTCCTCGACACTCTAGATCTTGCACTTTTGGATAGTTGTTTTCATTGGTTTCAGTTGTTGGCTATGCTTAGTTCATTTAATCTTTTTTATGGGGCTGATGTTTTTTCATATGTTTTGCAATAATTTTCTTCTTTGTATGTAAGTTTGTTTGACTCAGAGATATGTAACACACATTTTAAGATTTACCCTGTCTGTCATAAAGAGTAATAAATAAATTAAATTATAAAGCCTACTATCCCAGAGGTCATCGCTGATAGATTGGTAGATTCCCACATTGACAAAGCCTACAATAGCTTCAAAGAAGAGTTAGTCAAAGCTCACACTTATTACTCATAAACAAAGTAACATACCAAACATACATTTGTGGAAATGTTTTGTTTAGCATAATGTTTCCTTTTTGGGATGCAGTATTTTAGTATACTAGTCCTATTTAGTGGTCAGTTACCTTGAGTTTGAAATGAAGAACAAACCCTTGTAAACAAAGACCATGTGCAGAACACTGTATTTCTGTCAATGATAACCTTTAGTATGATGTGGTGAAGGAGTATAATTACCTGTCCCACCCTAACATATTTAGTACTTGGTACCTACTGGTATGTGAACCTCTTGTACTCATTTGACCTCTTACGATATTGCCACATGAGTACTTTGCTAAAGGCTCTGTGAATTTCTGTTTCATCCTTTTCAATGCAGTGCTGTTTGAAAATATTTTGCTCTAAAATTGAAAAAAAGATTGTAAAAATGGAGAACAATGTGCAACTGAAAAACCAACTGGCCCATGGTTCATAAATATTGGCGTAAATGTTGTCTTTGTATTGACCTTTACTTAAACCAGTTGCACTTGGTCTATAATCTCCTGTGTTGTCTCTCAGGACCGTACCGGTGAGTGCCTGAAGAGGACCGGAGCCAGTGTGGCCCTCACCTCCATCAGTAACGTCACAGCCTTTTTCATGGCAGCTCTGATCCCGATCCCGGCGCTCCGAGCCTTCTCCCTTCAGGTATGCTTTCTCTGCTCTTTTGTGTGGCCCTCCTCTCTGTAGTAGTAGTCTTCTTCTCTGACTGTGCTTTGTTTTATTGATTTCATTCATCAAACTGAAAGTGCGTGTGTGTGAGAGAAGGACTGTGTGTTTTGTTAATCCCTACAGTTCTCTCCCTTTCTCTTTGAGGCTGTTTAGTGGTAGGCCCAGTGTCTGTCCAGATTGTGGCAGAGGTCCATGTAACCAGATCACCTCACATATGTGTGTGTACTTGGAGATGAGTGTTTGTTAAGTGCACACAGAGTTGTAGTATCTGTGTGGGAGGTTTGAAAAGCAATGGTCTGGTGCATATGTGTGTGTAAAGGTGGGTGAGTCCAGTGGGAAGCTCTGACTTCTCTAACATCTGTCAGTAATTATAGACATTACTACAAAAGTACAAACCGGGACAGAAAAAGACATCTGTCAGTCTGACAAAGTACTTCCAATAATCACGCAATAGTGTTATTTAGACTCAGACAGTCAGTCAGACTGAAAATATATTTCAGTCAGAAGCCCTTTCACAAACTTATGCAATATCTTTCATTTAGATAAATACTTAATTTAGGGTTGATTTAGGAGGTGATCTCAACATCATTACCCTTTTACTGCATATAAGGGAAGGTTATGGCAAGTCAGGAGTTAAATAATACTAATTAAGATACAAAATGCAACCTAACAAGGAGCTTGGGTGAAGGCTGGTACATAAGACTGCACATTTTATTGTCGTTCTCAATAGTACAACAAAATAAAGATTTAATGAATTTCATTTCGTTTTTAGGTAGTAAGTTGTCAGGAAATTCAGCCTTTTTAGACTTTTTAGCCTGAATAGAGCAGTTTGCCTGAAGGTTGTTGGTAATGGTGGTTAGAGCTGAGACTAAATTAGCAGAACAGTCATGAAGAGAGAGTCTGCATTCAAGTGAAAAAACTGTGATATTTCTTGATGTGCTCCATTCTCTCACATACACTGAAACACACACACAGAGTGGGTGAGATGTTGCTGCTATGCTTTTACAATATGAGCATGTGTGGATAGATGGCTTTAGTTCAGCGAGACTGTCAAACATGATCCATTTACCCCATGGGTCTAATCCACAGTGCCTCATTCCCTCCACACACACACATGCACATAGCATGCATACTTGACTTGTGGTTTTGTGACTCGCGGAGGGCCGCCTTACACCAAGACACAAGATCATGCTGATAGCATCTTTTATCCTGGGCAGCCCCACCGCTGGTATCCAGCTGCCAGCCTCCTCTCAGCACAGAGATGGGTGTCTCCTTATCTGCATTAAGCACTTCCTGTGCTTGACTCCTCTTTGGATTCATCTCTCCGTTTCATAATCTTTTCTCATTTTCTTCTTGCATCACTGTGAACACAAAAAGGAATCCTGTCCAGATAACAACATGAGCACACAGCGAGAACACACACGTTCATGTGCAGAGGACAGATGTGATGATAAATCTCTCCACACTGGGGTCAGCCTGCGGTCGCACCATGTGTGTGTCTGGAGCTGTGCACTATCCTTTTGGACGTTAGTGGGCCAATTGAGAATTAATTGTGTTTCTGTGCTTCTAAGTTCTCTCCTGCGTCTCCCTCTCTCAAAGTATTTCTCCTTCTCCTTGTTGTTGACTGGAACTGAGCTGAGGAATGAGGGAGGCCCAGGGGAGGTGTGTATAGCCGCTTCCCCACTTCACTCCAGACAATCTCAGTTGAATCGACCTGGAGTTCGTTCTTGGAACCAGCAGGATACAATTTGGGTCAAATATTCAGACATTTCTGTTCACAAAAACAACTCAACAGGATCTAATCCTGATGGATGTGCTCTTTACACAGAAATAATTTAGCATCAAACATTTACATTTGTAATCATCATAGTGTCTTGCTGTTGTCCTGACAGCACCACCTACTGACAACAGCTTTCCCGTTTTGAGGAATGCTGTTGTGGTGTAAACAGCCTCAGGAGTACAGTGTATGTGTGAAAGGGGTTTGTGTGGTGTGTGTCTGCTCTGTGTTAAGGTGTGGTGGAAGCAGGAGGCAGGACGTATCTGTGTGGAGGTGCATTTTTGCAGTGTGAAAGGGGTGTGTGTTGTCTGCACAGCCGCAGCGCCTGCTCATCACCTCGGGCTCTGCCGGGCCTCTGACTCCTTGGGTGGTCTGGCACACACCCGGGGTTGTGTGTCTCTACATGAGTGTGTGTGTAGTGTGTAGTGGTCTGGCAAATACTCAAGATCCAGATTGTACTCTGGGCAGGGCCCCAAGCTAACCCCAACCCCCACCCTCCGCTCCAGTGCACCTCCTTGGAATACTTAACCACAACACTGCACTGCCTTCCATTACGCTCACACTGCTGCAGGAGTCTTTTCTCTGCACTTTTCAGTGTTTAGCTCTGACTTTAGAAAGTTCTCTACAGAGATATTTGTTCTATTGATTTTCTCATTGTATATTAAGCTTTCCTGTTTACTGCAGTGTAATGTGAAGTATCCATGGGCTTTGGGTATTGTGATGATTGTGATAATTCCTTTGGACATGTTTGCTCAATATAAATAAGTGAGCTAAAGATGTTTACTGATATCTTCCTTCAACTGTCAAAACCACTATTTTCACCATATTATCCAACTTTTATTTTAAATTGTGCACTCTTAATGATACATTGTTATTAAAAGAACATATATTTTGTGTTTCTGGCAGGCTGCAGTGGTGGTTGTGTTTAACTTTGCAATGGTGCTGCTCATTTTCCCTGCCATCCTCAGTATGGACCTCTACAGACGAGAGGACAGGCGCTTTGACATCTTCTGCTGCTTCTACAGGTGGGCAAACACACCTCAGCACAGACACACACACAAGCGAACACAATGGAGGTCTTTTATTCCAGACTGAGGATATTACGATCGTCTTGTCTGCGCAATAATTCTTCCTTTTATGTCGGCCTCTAATCTCTCAACTGACAATGAATAACTTGAAAACACACTCACTTATCTCTTCGATATCTTGGCCCTAATCCCCCTCAGTCAAAACCTAATTACTGCTTAAGTCGTCTGTTTGTGTCTGGCGGGGTGTTTGACTGGCAGTGTATCTGTCACACTCTTTATTAAACTTCACCAGTCTGCTGCCAGTCGGGGCATGTTTGTTGGCACAGCGTTCGTACAGATGTGCACACATACTATTAAATTCTCCAACTTTGGGTTATATATTTCCTACTGCTGGCATACGTTCCATTCACACAAATAACACAGGGCTGATATCATTTTACTAGATTTAATGGAGTTCTCTATGACTATGTCCACACTAACTTGTTTTCATGTTAAAATTCAATACTTTAATGCATTTTCATTAGCAGCCACTCATCTCTGGTGATTTTTGGGATGATAAAACTAAAACTTGAACTTGAAAGTGGAAATACAGCACAATGTTAGCAGTACCTAGACCTAACCTACACTCTTAAATCCTCTGGAAGCAAATCAGACTTTTTTTTTTTTTAGCTATGACGTCCCTGTCGTCTTCTCTGACATGGTCTTTATTTCTTCAGCCCCTGTGCCAACCGTGTGATCCAGATCGAGCCTCAGGCTTACCTGGACACCGCAGACGGCAGCCGCTACAGCCCACCTCCCTCCTACAGGACCCCTCCTCCCTCCTACCGCACACCCCCTCCCAGGTACAGCAGCCCCCCTCCCTCCTACAGCAGCCACGGCTTCGCACAGCAGACCCAGATCACCATGCAGTCCACGGTGCAGCTCAGGACCGAGTACGACCCCCGCACTCAGGCCTTTTACACCACCGCCGAGCCCCGATCCCAAATCTCTGTGCAGCCCATTAACCCAGCCCCAACACGGAGCAACCCCAGCAATGACTATTACAGCAGCACTGGGAACGGGAACCTGAACAATAACAACACCAGTAACCGTGGTAACGCAGGATCCTGTAGCTCTACAGCCTTCACCCACCATCATCCACCTGCTGCTTCCAGTTACAGCTGTGGTTCAGGACCTCAGCCTGATACGGTCTCAACGGGACAGAGCGTGGAGAATAACAGCTCCACGCGGGACCTGTTGTCCCAGTTTGGGGACGGCTCACTGGGCCTGCGCTGCATGGAGCCCCCCTGCTCCCGCTGGACGTTTGCCTCTTTTGCTGAAAAGCACTACGCTCCGTTTCTGCTGCAGCCTACCACCAAGGTGAGTCTGACCTCAGTGAGTCTCTCATGTGGAAGTGTTACTGTGACTCACTGTAGTTAAATCCAGCTGAAGTCTTAGTCACAGAAGTCAATAGTAGAGCAGTAGGATGTTGCTGAATGTTGCGGTCGCGTCCTGAGTCATATACAAGCACAAGCAGTCTGACCTCAGTTACATGGGTGGCCTGTCGTCTCAAGGCCTCCCAGGAATGAAATCATCTTGTTGCCCTCACACTGTTTAAAATACTGTTGTTTATTTTTTACCAATACAAATATACAAATACATGTTCTTGATGGTGCAATGGTACAACTCTATGCTTATAGTGCTCCAAATAAATTTCACTTATATGGCTTCAGGCATAAGCCCATTCTTTCTAGTGCTGTCCAATAAAATCAAAATTTCATGTCACATTAATTAGAAACAATTAGTAAAACACTTGCATTTATCATTGTTGTCTCTCTGTTGCTCACAGATTGTAGTGATTGTTCTGTTCCTGTGCCTGCTGGGAGTCAGTCTATATGGGACCACCCAGGTCCGGGACGGTCTGGAGTTGACTGACATTGTTCCCAGAGAGACGAGCGAGTACGACTTCTTCGGAGCCCAGTTCAAGTTCTTCTCCTTCTACAACATGTATGTGGTGACACAACGAGCTGACTATGCCCATAAGCAGCCTCTGCTGTACCAGCTGCACCAGAGGTTCCACACCGTTCGCTACGTGCTCAAGGAGGACAACGGGCAGCTGCCGCGCATGTGGCTGCACTATTTCAGAGACTGGCTGCAAGGTAAAATACAGCAAGATATTAAAATAAGAGAAGTGTTGATTTTTTATTAGTGTTGTACATGTTAGTTGTAAAGTGGGGTATAGCTGTAGTAGATGCCTGTCAGTGCATCCTCAGTTGGGTCAGCTCCCAGGTTTGGGTAAAGCTCTTCAAAATAGGACCCTTTGGTAGGTTATGTACTTATGTACTATCTATTTACAAATACCATGTACGACCCAACTATAAAACTCCAGATTATTTCTTGAAGAGAGATGAACTGATATTATTATTTATGACACAACAAAAATTTTAAACCATACAACAGTAGACTCCTCACAGCATCCACCTCCAACATAGCTCCTGTAAATGAAGTGTTTCTTAAGGCTAACGGCTAATCTTTGTTGTCCCCATTGACTCTATGTTGACTCTATTTTTTTCTGAATCCAGTTGTGAACTGAGGCAACAGTCTGCTTGTAAAAAGTGCACTCAAAACAGTTCAACAGCGACAAGAAAGAAAAAAAAAAACAGGGAGAAAATATCCATGATTTACTATTTTTCTTTTGTGTTAGATATTATTTTATTATTCTAAACACCACCGTCAAGGGACTTTTAAGCATTTGGTTTAACTACTTTCCCATGAAGCTCTTTCGAGATAATACTTTTCATTTGTGTTTTGACATGATTCTGCAAGAAACAAGATGTTGGGCAGGAGTTCAGCGGTGGGAGGGTTTCATAATGGACACTGACAGTAGCTGATTAGGATCAGTTGTCTTTTCAAGAAGGAGAAGCACAAAGTGGGAGGCCATGTTGTACACCAGGCCTCGGGCAGTCGAGGAGAAGACAATGTCAACAGTAGTGATTTGACTGAGACTGCACTCAAAGTAGGACTTTTAAGCTAGTGTTGTCACTTATTATTGGAATGAATTGTTTGCAAGCTCATAACCACATTCTTTATTATATTTTTGAGTTGAGTGTAGGGCTTGTAGATGCAGTTTAAAATGGTACACTGCGCATTTATCAACCAACATGTCAACAAAAACTTGCACTGCCAAAAAGCACAAGCACTTCCAGCGATAAAACGCACTGTACCGGGACTGTATGTGAGGCGGCTGGGAACCACACAGAGAGTTTGTGGGTGAGAGAGACGGAGCTGTGTCTGATATTGCTCTCTGCGATGGTGGGACAAATTGGAGCCAGACAGGCCAAGGAACGAGACCCAAAACAACATCTCCCACAGACGGA
Organism: Rhyacichthys aspro; assembly: GCA_036850595.1. Classification (NCBI taxonomy): domain Eukaryota; kingdom Metazoa; phylum Chordata; class Actinopteri; order Gobiiformes; family Rhyacichthyidae; genus Rhyacichthys; species Rhyacichthys aspro. Next base: position 6,169,240 of record CM072156.1, on the reverse strand, counting down.
CCACAGCATGGGCCTTGGGGGAGAGCCGAGAGGAGGGGAACGATGCACATATGGATTAGAGAGTAATATAGAGACGGAGACACATGTTACTGATATATTCTCTAATGACTGCTTTGAGTCAAAAACAGAGGATTTGAAGGCTTTTGAAGTCTTGTTTGGTGGTTGAGAATGGAGCTAAGTTATCATATTAAATCAATCAGGCTTATTATAGGGTTAAGCTAAGGCTGGAGTGTTTTGCCTATAAAACCTATGACAAATGACAGCCACAAGGTACGTAACCTTAAGTGGTCCCGTGTAAGTAATATGTCCTATTGTGATTTGTTGCAGGTCTACAGCAAGCGTTTGATAAAGACTGGGAGGCAGGTCGGATCACCCTTAATAACTACAAAAACGCCTCAGACGACGGTGTTCTGGCGTACAAGCTGCTGGTGCAGACTGGACGCAGGGAGAAGCCCATCAACTTGAAACAGGTTTGTAGAGAATAGATGATGTGTTACTCCATAACAAACTGTAATCAGGATTGTAGCAGTTATATAACCGTTTTGTTCTGCAGAAGTGTATTTAAATATATGCGTCCTGACACACTGTGGGACTCGGGCCATGCAGTCATTTAGCATATATCTGTGTGATTTGTTATCTGGCACTGATGGAGCCACTCCCAGATTATAAACACTTTCCTTTGACATTTTTTATCTTTCACTGTCTACATCTTCTCTCTTTTTGATGACTTTACCGAGCCCAGGAATTTAAAGCTCTCACTGGAGCCGCAGACTCTGAAAAACCTATTAACTTCATTTGAACCATTTGTCCCACTTTATAGATTTCTGTTACATTGTACGCATGTATCTAGAGCATCAACTTGAGACAGTGGAAATGCTGGAGTTGTAAACGTCTGACTATGGCCTTGACAGTCAGCACCTGGTTCATTTTATCATTAAATCTGATCATCTCAAGTAGCCAATATTAAATAGAAATCATAGGCAGGATGTGAAAAAGGGAAATTAATCAAGATTTGGGGGTTTATTACCACCTCTAAAAACAACATGCATTGCTGCAAGGAACCAGCACAAACAATAGATAAAGTATATAAAAACAAATTCTTGGCTCAGGAATGATTTAAAAACATACAAAATTATACCAGATTATTGTTGGCATGTCGCTTTATTTTTGGTGTTTATTTATTGTGCCTTTGTTTAAGCCATGACCAGAGTTCTATATATCAAAAATGTCGTCAGTATAGTAGCAGCAGCTCTACCTGTCCTCTCATCTAAGTCAGCAGGAAGCAGAGGCATGCCTGGTGTGCGGCCCATGACATCACTTCCTGTGTCTGTGAGGGAAGTGTTTTTGCCGTGAGGCGTGGGGCCCGCCGGCGGAGCTGCCTGGGCTTCCCGTGACAGCTTGAAGACATACAGTTGTTGCGTATCCCGCTGTTAAATTCAATCCAGATCCTGTGGAATCTGGCTGTGTGCGCCGCGCCCCCTCCCTCTCCACTGCTGTGTCCTCTTTCAATGAAACACGTGGTTGGTTCGAGCCAGCTCTGCGTGCATGTTTGGAGTGTGCGTTGTTGCTGCAGTAGCTGTTTTTTGGGCCCCAAAATGAAGACCAGATCTTTTCCAAGCCTGGCAAATTGCAGAGCTAGATGTTTTATTTTGATATGCCACTGCATGGATCTTTGCAGAGGTGTTCTGCCTTTGATCGTTTGCTGCTAACATTCTTTTTTTTTTTTTTTTGGGCTGGCGACCCATTCATTCCTTATGCTCCTGGCCGGGAGTCATATTGAAGTGGTGTGTGTCATTCGAGGCAAATGAAAGACAATAGCCCCTTTTCCACTGGCTTTTTGTTGCAGGATATTTTGGTCTTTTTTACATGTAACCTTTTGTGCTCCTTTCAGGAATGAGGGAATGGTTTTATTCCACTTTTTCCACAGATATAATGACAGAGGCTGGATGGTACCATTGACAACAATGGAACAATTGACCTTTTTTAGATTGAACTGCAGATAAAAACACACAAAGCACATATATATAACTTCCTATCTTCAACAGATACTCAAACAATTGCATTGTTTATTGCTCTGCTCCATTATCTAAACACCTAGGGCATATTTTTAAGGCCACAATTAGTCATTTCTCTTTTAGTAAGGCCTCTTAAGTGCAGGTGTTGTGCAGAGAAGCCCCCCAACCCTTGAGTAGTGTAGTAGGCAGGAAGGGAGGTACTTAGGGATAATACTTGCACAACTGCATCAAAAGCATTTGGTGCATAGATAAATTGTGATGCTTTTTAAGGCACATAACGGGTCCCTTACTCACTATATTTTTGGAAATTTTTTTTTACTTCTTTGTAGATAAATTGTGATGCTTTTTAAGGCACATAATGGGTCCCTTACTCACATTGCATTATCTTTTTGGAAAGTTTTTTTTACTTCTTTGTAGATAAATTGTGATGCTTTTTAAGGCACATAACGGGTCCCCTACTCACTATCTTTTTGGAAAGTTTTTTTACTTCTTTGTAAATAGGACCATGGCAGAGACAAAGCTGTGTACAGTTTATGAGTGCAGTGTATAAGGGACACACAAACACTAGAGTGAAAGGCTGTGCTAATGCTATCAAGAGGTTTTTTTTTCTGGTTAGGGCCGGCTGGGTCTGTGGCGCCGGGCATTCTGGGTACCCGTAGGGGTCAGGAGAAGCAAGTGTGAGCAACATTTGTACAGATGTTGTGTTATTTTTATAGCTCTACTCCATTTGCTGGGTGGCATTTCCTTCAGTGTTAACAACCAGGTTAACTGCACACAGACGGGCTCAGGGACTCCAGCCAATTTTTTTATTGTTACGCTAACTCAAGCAATTTTTCCCTCCCCACCCCCATCCCCTGAAAAAAAAACGTGCTCCATTCTCCATCTACCTTCTCCCATGAGTGCAGCTTCACAGCCACGGCCTCCTCCTGCCTGTGTGAAGGAGGGATTTATGGTCCGGAGACGGAGGAGTGGCAGAGGGCTGTGCAGTAATGGCTTTAGCGAGGAGGCTAAGCCCTCTGCTTCCACCTGGGAGGGCCTGCCTGTACCTACAGGACTGACCGCAGCTATTTCAGACTCTAGACTCTCTGGACAAGGTTCCCATTGATATTTGATCTTCACACCAACCTACATTAATCATAGTAGATCATTTTAGTTGTCATTGTAAAGTATTAATATTTTTTCTGCTTCTGTCACTACCCAATCCTACTTGTTGCAAAATATCACGTCATCTTACTCTTTAGTAAAGATGTAATCCCACTTTAAGCTGACTTTACCGTAACTGCTGTTTAATTGAAGCTACGGCACCACTATGATACGTCAGTACATTTTTAGCTTCAAAAACCAACTGAGCCTCTGAGCACACTTCTCAAATAAACTGAAGGTTTCAAGGCGTCCTTCACTAAAGTATTCAGAGCGGTATTGAGGCTGGGCCCGAGGTTTGCCATCCAGTATCTCCTGTATGTAAAGGGAGAAGCTGATTCAACGTTTTCCATGTTTTAATGTGGCATGATAATTCTGGGAAGCCGTGATGAGGAGTACGGGAATTTTCAGAAAGGCGACCAGTGTTTGACTTGTTGATTTTTCTTTGGTTGGAAAGAGAGAGGGGCTAATATTTGACTCTTATTTTGAAAGCTGCTCCGTTCTCTTGCGCTCAAGCATGTGTATAAATAAGCACTTCTGTGGCTGGCTCACCTGTACAGTGTTTTGATTCAGCGTTTCCACAATACCTTTCCCAGTCCAATGCATACATATATGCCCGCAAAATCATTTTAATGCAAGTTCTACCTGAAATGTTCCTTTTTTTAACTTAATTGCTCCATTTCCTTTTGCTAATTTCTAAACTCCCAAACCTGGCCTTGCTCAACATAAACACTGAGGAAGTGTTTTCATTTCCTTTCATAGGTGTGTACTGTGTATATGTTAATTCTGACCAAAACCAAGTTATTACCTGTGGTTCCATCATTGACTTCTTCGTTCTTTGACTTTGTAGCTGACTCGGCAGAGGCTTGTGGATGCAGATGGGATTATCAACCCCGGGGCTTTTTATATCTACCTAACGGCCTGGGTCAGCAACGATCCAGTGGCCTACGCCGCCTCACAGGCCAACATCCGCCCAGCCCCTCCTGACTGGCCCCACGACCGGACCGACTCCATCCCCGAGACACACCTCAGCAGTAAGTCATACATCAAGTCACATTCAAAAACTAAAGACAACTTAGTGGAGTGACAAGACATTTAGAGCACATTATACAACACATCACTCATTTGTGATGATTCCTTGAGTTGAAACAGAGTGAACAGGTTTCTTGCCACTCACCGTCTTATCACAAATCATTCTGTATTGCTTTAGGGCAACGCTCACATCAGCACCTCTCACCTGGAGCTAATTTCACAGACCTTATTCACTCCAAACAATGCACACATATTCATACATCATCGCATCATTTTGCCAATGGATGTATGTAATGTAGTTAAAAAAGGAAAAAAGATTGGTTCACAGCAACAGTTGGGCAAAAGCTGAATGAAGTAGAGTTGAATAACATAAGAGTGTTTATAAAGTCTAAGGTTAAATCAAATAGTTAAAAGGCTACCATCCAAATAAATGGATAAATAAGAACATCTTATCCAATGTAACTGTGACCATTAGCATGACTCTTAGATTTCTTTTCTTGCATTCATTTAAATTGTTGCTCAAGACCATGTACATGATATGGCGCATCCACATAAAAAGTAAAAGGACAAAGCAATAAGCACAAAAAACCCAATAAATCATCAAAACAAAGCAAGGACTTGTTTCAAAAATGCACCTTAGTTATAGATGAACTTTATCATGTCAGACTGCAATAGCACGATTAACTTAAACAACGACAGACAGGTCAAATATTTCTACACTTAATAAATAAATAAAATTCTTTCCCAATGCGTTTATCAACACAAACCCCATGCTTCTATCCAGACCTTTACACCAATGACCAATGACTTTAGGAATTCTTGTATTATTAATTCTGAGACTGCTTTTGCCAGTATTGTTATCCTCTACTTAATACTTACTTAAGACTTAATACTAAATGTCTCCCAATGTCTATAATGCTTTGTTTGCTTCGTGACATTACTCACAGTGACTCTAGATTATAAAAACTGCAAAGAATAATGGAGTTTGTTCTAACAATTAATTCTGGACTCTCTACATATTACAATTACAAACTTCAGTGGGGCTTGATGGCTGTGACTTTGTCCTCGTTCTCCTAAAGCGACTGCTACATGTGAGCAGTGTTTACCTCTTGCGGTTTGAATTATTGCTCCTGGTCTGCCTCTTAGCTTTAAGTGAGGTGGTAGACTTTACTGTACCACTGCAGTGTGTGTATGTAGTATACGTGATGTGTGTGAGCTCAGGTTGCAGGGCCACAGCACCAAGACACGGCTCACTGTGGTTCTTCTAATGGTGCCTGTGGTGAATGCTATAATCCTGTCTACCATGGGGCCCTAGCATTACACACACATACACACACACCCATACGCACATTATTAAAACTCAGTGACCCCAAACACTGCGCACACCCTGTTCTCATTTCCCTACCACACACACCGACTGTAAAAAAAAAAAAAAAAAGTACAGTCGTGTTGTTGTTTGATTCCAGCCAGTGATTTGGTACAAGTCAGGAAGTTCTCCGTGGGGAAGGAAAATGATTGGATAACAAGGAGAGACCGGGTTTAGGTGGGGAGCACAATTGGATAACAAGCAGGAAGTTCTTTATAGGGGGGAGGGATATGATTGGATAAGCAGCGTGAAGTTCTTGGCTGCACAGGAGCCCCCCAGAGCAGGACTTTCTTGGACAAGAGCCAGTGGGTGTCCTAATGGAAATTTATAGTAGAGATTATAAAGGGCCAAACCATGTTAGCAAGTGCTCCTGTCTGACCCTGCAGGCGCTGTGCAGCAGAAACCAAAACAAACTGGCTTACTTTACACACACTTTGGATTTGGTCAGGAATAAATTAAGTTTTGCTTATTCTTTCTCTTAGTGCAGGATGTGTTAATGCATATAGATGTTGTATCCTTCCTGCAACTGATGTTTTAATAATAAACACCAGCTCCAAGCAATGTAAAAAATGAATGCAGCGTTTCACACCATAAATATGAGCTCATAGCAGAGTGACAGGCAGGTATGCATGTTTACGTGTCCGCGTTATGCTTTATGCAGCAGTGCTCAGTTTGGGGTGTGGTAATGGTGGTGATTTGACATTGTAATTACTGTGAATCAGCGTTAGCCCTGACACTCGCCTGTGTCTGGAACTGATAGGCCCTCATTAGCCAGGCTGGGCCACTGACTGGGTTTGAGTCAATGGAGCTCTGTTTCACACTTCTCCGCCCACCCCCACCTCACACACACCGACACGCAGATGTAGCTGCTCCTGGACACACTGGGATTAGAGAGGCTTTGATAGGAGTTTGGGCTGAAACGATTTCTGCAGATGCACTAAATGATCCCAACCTAATAAGAATGGACAAGTATCATCTGCAGATGTCATCTCACTGTTGTTTTATCTGATTACTTCCTTAATTATCCTCTATTACCCTTTTTATGTTAAATTATAGACTTCCAAGACTCTGAATCATTAGCATTTTATCCGGACAGTTTCCCCATTGTATAAACAAAAAAATGGAACAACGAACACAGATCTCAAAACTTCTATTGGTGTCACTGTAGCTATACTATAATACAATATTCCATATAATTGTATAGCTAACACTTTTTAAAGGTTTTCTCTGTATAACATAAGCTCTGCCTTGTTGTCTTCTCTAGTCCCGGCTGCTGAGCCCATCGAATACGCACAGTTCCCCTTCTACCTCAACGGGCTCCGGGAGACGCCTCAGTTTGTGGAGGCCATCGAGAGCGTGCGGGCCATCTGCAGTAACTACAGCCGCCAGGGCCTGGCCTCTTACCCCAACGGCTACCCTTTCCTCTTCTGGGAGCAGTACGTTAGTCTGCGCCACTGGCTTCTGCTGTCCATCAGCGTGGTGTTAGCCTGCACCTTCCTGGTGTGTGCCCTCTTCCTGCTCAACCCCTGGACAGCCGGCATCATTGTAAGTGGTGGATAAATAAATGCCCCAACAACATCCACAACAGCTTTATGACAGGCAGGCACAAAATTAAACATAGAACAATTTTTATTTTCAAGCATCACAATATATGTTATAAACCCTGACGTCTCCCCATGAGACTTGCTAAAACTAAGAGTGAAAATCATAGTGGTTTTCTAATTGTGTGGGCTCCTTCTAGCTGCTTTGTCTCCAATTTGCCATTGGTCATAAACACATTTTATTTTGAGTGTTTTCACAAACAGACTAAGCGCAGTTTACAATTCATTAAAAAAATAAAACTTCAGAAAGTATCTAACTTAAGTTTAATCCACTGTACATGAGCTTAACGTATGCCTTTAAATATTTTCCAAAGATACCTGAAAGTTATGACTGTGACCATATTGATACTTTTTCATTTTAAAACCACTTAAGTCACAGTCACTTAAGAAAGTATCTAGCTTTAGTTACAGAAACAACATTTTTTATATCTTAATCTTTAACTACAATATCACTTTATGTCATGAGAGTTTTCAAACATGAGATTTCCATATGGTGCAATGCATGAAGCTGTAACCTGTTCCATGATTTGTGAAAGCTTGGACACCTCTCTCACAGAGTCCAGCAGATGCCTTGCTTTAATAACAGTCTCCTAAAAGCCCTTTCTGCTGCTGTCCTCCCTGACTTCCTGACTTTTATGTGTGGTCCAGAAAGGCTCTGAGAGAAGGGGCTGCTGTGTGTTATTGTAGCCCCAGTCACCACTGTTTATCTTGTGCTGTTTTGTTAGGGCCAGTCTGTTTAGTCTAGTCCAACACTCCCAGACACCGACGCTGAAATAAATGAGGAGAGGACACAAAGCTGCTCTGGCAGTTCGCTCCCACTTTCAACCTATAAAAAGTCGTATTTTACGTCCATATTCCAAATCTCTCTCTCTGCTGCTCATCTCACACAAGAGTTTCCACGGATACACACAAACAAGCAATCTGGTGCTGACATGTTTACTTTCATACGTACAGTACTAATGTGTAAGGTACATAACTCACTCAGCGCTCTGGTTTTCCTCTCCGGTGGGTTGTATTTTACGACAGGCAGTGGCAGGCCACCCCAGCCTTTAAACCTCCAAGTGGACCTCGTGTTCATCCTTCAGGCTTTACAAGAAACATCAAAAGAGCAGTTATGGAGACACATCAAGTTTAACTCTTTACTCTGTCCATCGCAATTCCAACAAACTCTTCAAAAATATGATAGTTTTGCTTTTAAATATTCTGAAATATTTGTTATATAATAGATATTGATAATATATATCTCTAGAAAGAAGTCTTTATGAGTTGTATTGTATAGTATACTGTCATATCCCAAAAAAAAAAAAAAAAAACACTTACTAAAGCACAAACTCATTTAAACTAAAAAAACGAATACCTAAATGAAGCTGAATGTTTTAATTGACCTTTCCCATTAGAGCAGTAAAATTTGTTATGTTTTCACCAAAAGGGTTGTGATTTAACCGTGAATGTCCAGTTTTTAAGGTCCCTTGTCTCAATTTGAAAGGAGCGCGCTGTGCTTACAAATCATATGTAGTTACTTCACACATCTATGATTCTGCAACTGAACGCTGTCTGTACATTTCACTTTGTATACTCCTCCTTCTGGCAGTGACTGGAGTTAGTTTTTGAACAATATAGTTCCTTGAAGCTGTTCCAAACCCTCTTAGCTGTTTGCCCTCATATTCTCCTGACCTCATAGGACTTACGCGCAGAAATACCTCCATCCCGGACACACATGCTCTCAGTGTTTGCTCACTCAGTTGGACTCACACGAACCCGTACGGCACTACCCGCCTCAGCCCTCTTCAAAGGGCCCGGGCCCCATGTAACTTGACACCTGTCAGCTGATAATGGCATTTACTCCCAGCTCCTGTCCTGCAAAAGCCTCTTAAGTACACACACATTTCACCCACATGGAGGAATGCACTTTAGATCTATATGCTACGCCCTCATGTTAATAAGGCAGTTAAAGAACATGTAATATAAATATAGTTTTTATCCTCGATGCTAACTGAATGTCTCGTCTCTCTGTAGGTATTGGTGCTGTCTCTGATGACTGTGGAGCTCTTCGGCTTCATGGGGCTGATGGGGATCAAGCTGAGTGCTGTCCCTGTGGTCATTCTCATCGCCTCCGTGGGCATCGGAGTCGAGTTTACAGTCCATGTGGCACTGGTATGCTACACACACAGGCTACATTCTTATGCAATAATGAAGAAAGGCAGAGTTTCCTTAAATCTTGGAAATCCTGGCGAAAAGGGGACTTTGTTTGGCACAGAAAACTGAGGAACCTTTGTGATTATATTAATAGCTAAATGGTGGATTATTCGGCTTTTCCTGATTGATCAAATGATTCCTATATGTTTGATCAAGTCTTGCAAAACTCGAGTCTACAGTCCAGCCTACACGAAACTAAGCCATGACTGAGACAAGAGTGCACTGAGTCCAAGACAAAACCTCCTTCAAGGATAGAGACAGAGTCAAAACTGTGTATGATACATTTGAAAAGAGATACAGGAAGAAGATATAAAATCCAAACACTACAAGTCCTATCTTAGACCAAGTCCAAGCTTGTGAAAGGATTAGGGTCTGGTCAAAGAGGCAGGTTTACAGGGGTATATATAGTACATTTTAAGATAAAAATGATTGTAATATTTTCACTCAGTCACAAGAATGATGTGGACAAATAAACCAGTATTGACTCATATGACTCGTATTGATTTAAAATACCAAGACATTTATGTACGAGTCCAAAGACAAGTAAAAGACCAGACAAGATCATAAAAATTGGACTTAAGACTCATCTTGAACCCAAAAGTTTTGTTTAAGTTCAACCATTATCCAGTCATATCTGTAATCCTTATATGCTTATTTGCTTATTCCTTATTTATAAATGAAGACAAGGCGCGCCTCGTGGTTTACCTGATAGAGCACAAATCTAGCTAATGTTACATTAGTTGATATTTATTATTAAAATTCACTGTTTTAGCATCCCTGAAGAGCAGGAGGAACATGCAGGCTATGTACCAAAAGTTTAAAATGTGTCTAAATGTACAGGTGTAAAATACAATCCTAAAGTGCATGTTTTCTTGTGTTACAGGCCTTTCTCACAGCCATAGGGGACCGTCACAAGCGAGCAGTGCTAGCCTTGGAGCACATGTTTGCTCCGGTGCTGGACGGGGCCTTTTCCACGTTGTTGGGAGTCCTAATGCTCGCAGGCTCAGAGTTCGACTTTATCGTCAGGTGAGCGTTTCTTTTTAAAACGAGCACACACACAGAGGTTATTGAATGGCGTCCCTGTGGCGTCGGTTTGACCACTGACTTCATGCTTGAACCTGTATGTCACACTGGAATCTACCTGAGACGCCAATCATGCATGAAGGCTCCTCTCTGCCTCTGTTCCCCCATTCCCTCCTTTAGTCTAGTCTTACACCCGCATCTATGCTTTCTCTGTACAGCTCATCCTCCCTTCAGCCACACTGTACCTTTTTGTCCATTTTGGGGGAGGTTTTTTTTACAAGAAACACCATAAACTAGATTCTCTCATTCTTCTATTCTTCCTATTGATGCCTGCCCGACTGTTTAGGGCAAACTGAAGGACTGAGAGTTGAAGGTCAGGAGAAGAGAGGAGAGAGGGGGGTATAAAAGTCATCTGGCTTTTGTAATCTGCTCCAGCTACTTTAACTGTTCTGGCTGGACATTTATATGCATGGGAAGCAGTGATGTGGTCCAGAGTAAGTGGCCGGTTGCAGAATGACGGCAGAAGTGGAAATGAAAGCCGTCACAGTGTGGGGCCTCTGCGTCGGTGGCTCTTATTGTGCAAAGCGTGCCCCAGTGAGCATCAGTCACAAATGCAAGCCTGCCATACACAATGCGGAAAAAGTTAATGACTCTGTACACTCTGCAGACTGGAGACTTATGAGAAGTTTCCAGTGAGCTCATTCAATAACTTTGGTTATTTCATGGGTAAGTGCGTTTTAGTGCATTGTATGTTCTCACAACCTACAAGAGCATTCTGGAGCACCGCTAAATGAGGAAGTTGTGGCAGAATCGGTCCTTTAAAGGTCATCTATTGTGATTTTTCATTCAGCTGTCTGAGAAATGGCTTTATGAGGGTTATGTGAACTTTTTAGATATAATAATGACAAAGGATCACATAACAGACCCAGGTTTAGAACAGTCTGCCAATGAGATCACACAAGACCATTCATAACAAGGCCAAGTCATGACTGAGACTAATGTGGACCAAGGCCAAGACCAGGAAGAAAGTGAGACTGAGTCAAGATCATGATGAGGTTAAACTGACAGGGTTCTCAACCAACAATAAACACATGAATGGGTGTAAAGTCCCTTCAACAGAAAATGAGTTTTAAGACCATGAACCCACCAGTCTGATCTTTAAATGCAAACCTTTATTATTAGATTGAAGAACAGAAATAAGCACAAAAAAGGTCTTTCAGAAAATGGGAGCTCTGAGGTCCATGTGATGTGCAAACATGCTAACTCTGTCATGCGCTCATGCACACACATACCAGCCTGCACCCTGACCCTGTAATCATGGGGGTCAACGATGGCGTGCCTGCCACAGAGCGCACACACATATATCCAGTCACACACAGACCGAGGGAGGCCTTCAGACCTTCTCTCCTCACCTCCAGTGGTGTGCTCTGGTTTCTGGCCCAGACCAGGGCCTCCATTTAAAGGTTCTGCTGTTGTCTGAGCAAACAAAGCAGCGCCCCAAGACGGCGCAATAACAACAGGCCCTGCTCGTATTTTTCTGCTTGCGCTGAAAGAAATGTTTCCCTGACTTTCCCCGTCAGCCCTGTGAATGTTTTGAGTGTAAACAGCGTGGCAGGGCACTCTGCCTGGTATGTGGCCTGTCCACATGTGCACAGATGTGTATATACCATATGTGCGATGACATGGCATCTACCCCTCGCAGTGTTCGGGCCTCGCTATCGTTAGTGATGACACTATCACGTCCTCTGGCACAAACAGTTATGATAACCTGATGATGCACTAGATTAACTGTGGCTGGGTGGCCCTCTGATATGCTGCTATTATGTGACGTGTATTCTGGCAAGTAAATCACTGAATACTCTTGAATCTTTGTCTTAACATTTGAATTCATCTATATTTATATTGGACAAAGCACCAGGCAACAGTGGAGAGGAAAACTTCTTAAATTAATAACATCTTGCATTTAATCTAATGCTGACGTCACATGGAAAAGTGTCTTCTACTGTTAACATAGAAACTGACATTTCTAACCAAAACACATGAGATTTTAGTGTTCAATATTACTTTGTTGCTTGTTAAAAATCACACAACCACAAAATAGTTAGACGAAATTGTACCCTACTTCATTAAATAAATTAACAACACTTGAGACTAACTTTACAACAATGGCATATTTTTTTGTCATAAGTGCTTCCTCTTGGATTACCAGAACAGCACTTGGTCCTCATTCAGCCCTGACTCACTGCCATCTGTCTGCGTTTGGTCTAGCGTGTACACTAAAGTTAAATTGTGCGTGGCTGCCATGTTGTGAAATGGAAAACAACAACAGCCGAAATAATAGATGGTGCATTGGTGCAGAACTGATTCAAAGGGTGTGTGTTTTTCCTCCAAATGTAATGGAATCATTCTCCAAAAGTACATTAGTGGTAACTCAAATAAAAACGAACATTCTTTCTACCTGCTCTCATAGTCTCCACTGACCTATAGGAAGAAGTCTATCTGCAGACCGGATCTGGCTCTGTTCACAGCTCCATTACTAAGAATAAACGGAACATGTTGTATACCCTCTGTCCTGTCAGACCACCCATTCATGTTGGACCCAAAACTTCACCACTCACAGAGATTTCTGAATGAGTCAGTCTGTTACATGCTAAGATTGTATCAGAGGGAAATGGCAGAGTTATGGGTGTGTAAGATTTGTAAAACCACAAATTCATATGCAGAACTCATGGATGATTGGCTAAATAACCCTTATTAGGACTAATTTAATTCTAATTTAATACAATACTGAAAAAGACATATCAGCTACTTTATAAAACTTTTCCGTTTTTGCAAGGTTTTGAAATGTCCAGTAGCACAATATTAGTACAAACTGGCTAGCATTTCTAAGCAACATGTTTTTGCAGATCTCATATTGCAGAACTATAACAAAAGTCTTATATATAAGGACATTTTAATTGCCATTTGAACTGAAAGAGGGTACTGTATGTGTCCATTTGTAGTTTTACACATTGTACTTTCAAAACCACTTGGCATTTGTCCTTAGTTTTCCACATTTACATATAATAATCTTATATATTTGTGTGTAATATACTTATATTAAAGATGTTTGTCCTTTTACAAGTTAAAAACATCACTAGGCTGATTCTCCTCGTTGCCAATCACCAAAGCACTGGATTGAGATGTGGAGGTTGTCCTCAAGTGCTGATCAGTGGCTGCCCAATCTTCCCTGCCCTGAAGTTGCCCTAGTTCCACTACATGATGCATAGATTAAACTGATTGCAGACTTTTGTCATTGAAATGTTAATAAAAATGAATTGTATGAGATTTAAGGACATCTTAGTTTGACTGGGCTTCAGCAAATGACACTTTGTCCAAGAAGAGGAAAGTGAAGAGCTGGGGTACTTTTATGAATGATTGCTTACCCAAAATGCAAAAGTCATATTCTTTTCATCTTCAATTATCAATTTTTTGAATACACACACCAACAGTAAGGTCTCATAGTCGTCCAGCTCCACATCAGACCCTCGTCATCAAAGCACCCCCTGCACACATCAGTCTAGTCGGGATGATAACCTGAGATGTTCCAGATCTGAGCGCGAAGAGGAAAGCTCGTCCTAATGAACGGAGCTGGGTCCGGCGAGAGGGCTAGCGAAGGGGATTTATTCAGGAGATTGGGGGGTCTTACCTGATACATTGGAGATTTAATTAGATGGAGGGGATTGTGGAGCGGCCGGGGAATTTCACAGGGGCTTAGTTTGGAAAAGAAGGGAGAGAAAAGAGAGAGAAATAAAAGAGGCGGAGGAGGGAGGTCGCTCTGAGGGTCCCCTTCTCCTCTTCCTAGACTAAATTGTTTAAATTCTATACCCCTCACTTCATTTGTTTGCCTCTGCCTCTGGTTTTTTAGCCCCTCGGAGGAGAGAGAGAGGCCCCTGTCCTCTTGTGCCCCCCTCACTCCCTCCCCACACATTCCTCACTGCTTTGTTTTCTCCGTGTTTGCTTATACACCATACACCCAAGAGAGAGTACCCTCGTCCCCCCTCACAACCCCTCCTCTTATACTTTTTTTCTTCCTCCAGTGCCTTTGAATTAACCAGCTCTGGCTAATTATGCTTCCCTCTTTTCTCTTCTCTTTGTGGCTTCTTTAAGACTAACCCTCTTTGGCAGGACTTAGAAGTGCACAAGGTACATTTGTGTTTGGCTCCTAAATCCTCACTGCTGCCTGTCTGTCGCTATATATGTGTATATGTTTGTTTGGGGAGTGTCCGTGTATTATTTCAGACTAAGGTAATGGTGTCTCTTGCACATGTCTTAAACTCTGTGGTCGACGCAGGTATTTCTTTGTCTCTGTTTCTCTTCTCGTCTGTGTTTATGTCAGGGTGTAAGTGTGCGTTCAATGGCAGCCTAAATTGTCCCAGTTTTTACACCGGTCTCACTGCGGTCTTACTCAGTGGTGGGAAAATGTGATGACTGTGGTTTAAAAGTATTTGTGTGTTTTATTGCAGGTACTTCTTCGCAGTGTTGGCCATCCTCACAGTCCTCGGCGTACTCAATGGATTGGTGCTTCTACCAGTGTTACTGTCGTACTTTGGACCCTATCCAGAGGTGAGACGATGATGAAAGACAATATGGGTTGTATACAGTAAATATAGAATACTGTATATTCTATATAATACCATAAACCATATAATACTTCTCTCAAGAGCTCTTTTAGAGAACCAGAGGAGACCTACTGTAAAATCATAATTTCTATTTCAAGGGACTCTAAATTTAAATCAGCCATTTTTCCTCCTCAGGTGTCTCCGGTGGACGGTCGTAGTCGGTTACCCACCCCAGAGGCCCCTCCTCCTGTGGTCCGCTTCTCGGTCCGTCCTCCCCACAACACCACAGGGACCAACACCTCCGGGGCCACGTCCGACTCCTCAGACTCTGAGTACAGCTGTAACAGTACAGGATCTGGCATCAGCCAGGACCCGTCCTCACACAGGGGACAAGCAGAGCAGCAGCAGTACCACCTCCACACCAGAAGGGGCAGAGCCACCAGGACCGAGGAGGAAAGGGGAGCGGGGTCAAGGCACAGAGGTTCATCCCGACAGCCTGACCCCCCAGCGTACACCATATCCTCGGTAAGAATTTAGTCCTGTGCTGTGACACTGTAGATCTGGTTAGAATATAATATTCAAAGAAAAAATATAAGTAAGCAAGTAGAACATATCAGACTGACTAAAGGAAAGATCAAAAGGCTGGTATATGACAGCAGTAGAGTGGCTCCGTACATTTATACTCTCCCTGTACTAAAGGACTACTGTAAAGACACTCAGTTCCTAAACATTAACAAATTTCTTGTTTCTCCACAGTCTGTCCCTCCTCAGGGCTGTGAAGCTGGGCCCCACACAGGTGCTCCTCAGCGGAACAGGGACAGCAGGGACCCCAACAGCCAGCTCCACTGGCAGGCCCCGCCCCCAGCCCGCCCGCGCACGGACGCTTTTGAAACTGCTACTGAGGCTGGGGGCCAGTATGGCTCTCACAGCCATAGAGAACACTTATCGGGCCCCAGAGCCCACTCCTCACACAACCCTCAGCCGAGTCATCACCTCCACCACCCCACGCCCTACTGCCAGCCCATCACCACGGTGACGGCCTCGGCCTCGGTCACTGTGGCCGTCCACCCGGCCCCCCTGTCCACCTCCTCTTACCCAGCATACACTGCAACAGACAGTTACTGCTCAGCAGGGCCCGAGGAGCCCGAGTCCACCTTCCAGGACCCACACGTTCCACTGGACACCCACTCAGGGGCCAGAGGGGCCAAGGTGGACGCCATGGAGCTCCAGGATTTGGAGTTTGAGGTGACGGACAACAGCAGCAGCAGACGAGCCAGCTGAGGTGAGTCACGTTTGATTATTGTACAGAACAGAACAGGTTTGTCTTAAAGTATCAACATGAAATAATAATAAGTCTATTATCACTCTTTCTGTTTGCAGTTGTGGTGAAAGGACTCACAACGGCCAAAGATGGATCTTACTAAGCAGCTGACCCGGCCCAGCCCACTCACTGCCCGACTCAGTCCAGCTCTAAGCCGAGAGGAACTTGCCAGTGTTGCCGTCATGGTGCTCATTCTTACTGTAACACAGTGGACTATTGTCTTAGATATGTCTATCTATATTTAAAAATGTACACATGTAAATATGAACAGAAAGTAGCTATAATTTTAGGAGCTGTACAACTCCTCATGTTAAAAAGACTGGGGCTGCCATTTTATATGATGTGTGTCTGTGATGTGTGTGTGTGATGTGTGTGTGATGTGTGTGTGAGAAGGAGAGAGCAAATTATATCTCATTACTGTTAAACTCTGTGGATCTGTGCCATTTGAAAACTTCATCTAAACAAATACCTGACAGCATTCACTGCTGCTGCTCAAAATATTTCAAATATTATACATTTGAAAGTCTATGCAAATATCTCTTTAAACAAAGCAAGTCACCTGTCGGCATGTGTGTGTTTATGTGTGTGTGTGTGCGCGCGCATGTGTGTTTGTGTGTGTGTGTGTGTGTTTATGTGTGTGTTTGTGAGTCTGATGTGAACCAGCCTCTCCACAGATCCATCAGAACAGAACCTGAGACTGATCTCACAAGGCTCTGGTGTGTTACCTACAGTTTATGGATGTGTGTTTACATGTGAGTGTGTGTTTATTATTGTGTAAAGGTACGCATGGTAAAATATTAATTTTATCACAAACCTGTGGTAGTTATAAATCAATACTGTTAACTTGACACGCTATGCGTGCTATTTAAGACGAGCAAATATGAAGACATTTTTTGTTTTTCATTTTGATTATTTTGATTTGTAGTTGCTTCTGCATTGGAACCTGTTTTGCTCTCAGCTTTGTATCACTGTGTCAGCTGCTCTCTGGTTGTGTTTTACTGTAAGAGGTTATGTACAGTTTAACCTTCGCAGGCTCAAACAGGCCGTGTCTGTGTGCAGACATAGGAGCAGTGACACCACCTCACAAACTCATTTTACAGGGACAGTAGCATTACTGATTATTCTGGAACAGGGTCCACAGATGGCTGTGTCTACTATAAGCTAAATTCAGACCGTATACTGTACATCAGTTCATTATGGCACTTGACTGCATTCAAACTTCACTCACAGGAATATCTCTCCTAAAGTAGCTCCTCTTTGTATCCACCCAATAAGCTAGCCTGCAGTGTGTTTGTGTGAAGAGTTTTAGTGTTTGTGTGAACGACAGAGAGAGATGGAGTGGTTCATACTTTGTCTCTGCTCATGACATCATGACAACAAAGACGACTGGTCCTAATTTGGCCTCAGCTGTCCCCACTGACCTCAGTGCACAAAACCCACAGCATTACACCATGACACTAATTGGACACCCACCCCCACCTCTGCGCCGTGCCAAATGGCCAAGTCCAAAACCTCAGGGGTCAAAGTATACATTTCACACAAGTTGCTTTTATTAATGGCCAGTTCAGATGTGCATTAATTTGTTTGTGTTAGCGTGCCTTCATCACCCTCCTCTCGCTCCAAACACAGAACAGAGACCCGTTCATCTCATCACATCCTTACCTCCGTTTAGCCTCCTTTCCTACACTTCCTGTTACACAAATGTAGCTGGTCTTAGCATAAGTCTTTGCAGTTTTCTGTCAAACCATGTTACGTCAGCTGCTTGCATTAAATAGGTTTATTTGTTTGTTTGTTTCCTCCCTATGTCACATTGGCAATAATGGAGAGAATCATAGCTGGCAACTATTTTATTCATTTGTAATGTTTTTGTTTTCGAGGTTCAATTGCGATATTTATATTTTTGTATTATAAAATGTTTGTTTTCTTTTCATTATTGTTGTGATGCCAGTGGTTAACAAATGCAGGGATTTTTATGTCTATTGAAAAACACTATTACAGTTTAATGTTTTTACATTAATGGAGTTTGATCTGTATAAAGTGCTTACTAATGTTAAATAGGAGAAAGAGTATATAACATTTTACATTACAGGTGTCATCATAGCTCTTAGAGGATTTTAAAAGTAAAAATCAGTGGTTCTTCCAGACGGCCACTTCGGTCTCGGTTGGCTTGGATGTATGCTGTTTTCAGTTACAAAGATAAATGTATGCCATATAATTTATTTATATGAAAATTTATTTTTGTAGTGTACATAGTAGTGGTCAAGGTATTTGACAGAAGTATATTTTTAAAGAGTTTATATGTAATGATATACCATAACAGAAAAGGTTCAAGGTGCACACTTTCATTGCTAACGTCTTGTAGACAACATGGACACCTCCCCTTCAGTATTATTATTATTATTGTCACATCAGCGGAGAGACGTCACACAGCTGTTTCTATGGGTTTGTCAAAGGCTAGCCATGAAAGTAGAGAATTGTACTAGCTCTCTAAATATTAATGTTCAAACACTGATAGAATTCTAACATAAAAATTATAACTTATTTGTCTCTTTGTTCATAACTTTAATAAATGGACTCTTGAAAAGAACTGTACTGAGTTGACTCTGGTTTGTATCGGTAGCTTTTTAAACCATGGCTGCACAGGCTTTTTCCTTTAAAGAGCCAAAAGTGGAACTAAATGGTGGTTCATTGGTAAATAGCAAACAACTCTCGCATGTATTGACATTTGAACAGGATATAGTGTCTTGGTGAGTGCACAGGTTAAGCCCAGATACCACTTGACTAGATAAATGCAGCCTCACTTTTTCTTATGAGACATCTTTTATTTCATCCACATAAGCATTGCATATATTGTGTCTTTAATGATTTGGTATCTACAGACCTTCAACATAACACTCACTGTTTATGAACCTTACTTAAGCTTCAGACACTCCTCTTGCAGCATTTGAGTAGTTTTAGAAGAAGATTTCGGTCTGAAAGATATTTATTAATGGTTCACTTCTTCTGGCTTGCTCTCAAATCAAGAATAAAACATGGCCGACATCACCTCAACTATTTCACACACTTCAAAGGTTAGGGTTTAAAAATAACACCATACAAAACTCACAGTAACATCACTTACAACAATACTTTACACAACAATACTTTGTACTCACTGACACATGTGATCTTCAATGTCAAATAAGTGTTTCTGAAACCACACTCCAGTCTGATCAGTACCTGTTCGTGTCTGGAACAGGTCAAAATAGGTAAAGCATCTATACTGCAGTTTAAGAAAAATATGCTTTATATTACAAACTTCATATGTTGTTGATCATATGTAGCATGCTAGCCAAGAGCACAATAATAAAAAGATTGGGATTTCTCAATACACACACACACAAAGAAATAGCATGATAAAACTCCTCTCAGGTTTGTATTTGGAAGGTTTCTTATCTTTACTGAAACATATCAGAATCAGAATTGTTTATACATATGCAAGGGTTTTTCCACAAAAACCTTTAAAACAGCAATATTAATAACAATAACTTTTTAAACTTAAGCCACTTTCATTTTTCCTGCAACTTCTGTAGTCTGCAGTCTTCTGTAATCCCTGATTTTAAAAGGTTTCTGTATTACATGATTTTTATTTTATGTAATGAGTCACTTTATGTTTGTATCCCAATTAAGTTATGCCATAAACTATTACAGCCAGAGTGCATTTCAGTTTGAAACAATTAGGTTCAGAAATATAATATGAAGATGTATATATATATGTTTTATAATAAATATAATTTTCTAACAGCCCAGTGACCAACAAAGCATAACATTGACCCATCTTTGGCCCATGGACCTCACGTTGGACATCTCTGCCTCAAACACAAACAGTTTTTGTCAGAGACAGTTGCTCCAAACACGTCTCATACATGTCTAAACACTGGAGGTGTTCTGTATCAGGAATGTCTCCAGGTAAACATGACCTCCTGCCTCCTTCTCTCCTCCTTCCTCTGCCCTCACCCTCCTCCTCCTCCTCCCTTCGTCCTGTCCCGCACTAGAACTCCTCACATCTGGTCTGCCCCGACGGCCCACCCAGCTCCGCCCCCGCGCCCCCTACCTCCACTCCCTGCTCCGTATGATTTTGATTGACAGCTTTATAGACTGCAAGGAAATTGGTTGTAGTTACAATACAGCTGGCCTGTTCGGAGTAATGAAAAAGGGCATGTGGCCTTGAGCTCGCGGCTCTGATGGCGGGAGAGGGGAGAGCGGCCTGTCAACTGAGTGGGTGGCAGCTATTTAGACTCCACAGTTAGAAAAGCAGCTCGAATATGTGCTGTCTGTTTGCATCTAAAGCTTTGTGTACGCAGAATTAAAGGGACAGAACGAGAATTCAAACCACTTGCAAGAAATCAGGCAAATTAAAGGTGTTTTGAGTATATAATGCAAATTTGACATAAACTGCAAAGTGTTGGTGCCTTAGCATTAACTAAATAAAAGAGGCAAATAAACTCACTTGTTTGTGCGACTGTTGTTGGTTTTATTCCCTTTTTTATATTCACATTTTTGAATAAAAGGAATCAATATATTGCAGAGTATGTAGGTCCTCCATTTAGTTCCAATATTTGTGTGCCCAAAGGGGTATTAATCCACATTTCCACAAAAGCCTTGTCTCTACTGAACTACTATTGGTTGGGTCAGCACAGGTGTGTTTCCTTTGCCACAAAAGAGTCTCATAAACATGTACTGTTCAACTTTGGTGACCTCTTGGTTCCATCAGTGTGGTCTCTTTCCAAAAGGTGGCTCTAAACACAGCAGTCTGTTGATTGGACAATAGAGAATCTTTACTCAAGTGAAAGGAAAATAACATTTGTAGAAAGAAGAATGCTAAATGTTGCACTACACACTTACTCTTTGTATATGTCTTAATTTATAGACCCCATCTCACACTGAAACAGCTTGTGTGGCACCTGTATGAGCTCACTGTTTGTGTAGCTGATGCTGCTGTCCCGCTCACACCGCTGTGGAGTTGTAAGTTGTAAGCAAACGTGCAACACTGACCCAAATTGTCCTGGTTGGAAATGTGCCTTCCATGGTACAGCACAGGTCCGGTCAGCACAGTAACCCCTGAAGAGGCATGTTTCCTCTGCTTCGAGATCTTTTATTCTCGGGATATGCTTTTTACTTCACACATCTGAGGGGTTACCAAAATGGTTCAATACATCATGTTTACTTGGGGAGCTCTCTTCACACTGTCCCGCTTCAGTGGAAACATGTCTTACCATTAACACCACTTACAAACTACTCTACAGTTGTATTTTTCACCCATTTTCCAGACTGAAAAAACACACTAAACTGTATTATATTGTAAAAATCTGTCCACACTGAAACCCTGAAAACAGATGCATTACACATGTTTTCTTCCAAAAGCCATTTCACTGAATGATACTAAAGGTTGGTTACAGATTTTCACATAATGATGATAAACAAATGCCTTCTTCAACGTTAAAAAGACATATCCCGTGTTGTTTCATGGACTAAAGGATGAAAACTGTTCAAATGTTGATACAGAACTTAAGGTAAGAGCAGCTGGAGGAACTCCCTGACCCTGGATCAGCGGTTTGAGGCATGTCATTATGTTTTAAAAGCCATAAAGACACACAGGAGTCTGCGGCGCTGTCCGAGCAGGTCAGAGACGCAGCCTGAGATCCTACAAATGACAGGGTGCAATCGGAAAAACCGAGGGGAGTGCTCTGTGTCAGGTTTGAACTGTTCTAACTGGATCTGACATTTTTAGCCTTTTTCTGAGATGAAAACACATTACTCAGGTGTTGCTCATGAAGACCACACTTGGACTCTTCTGAGGCAGTCATAAACTCAGTATGGTCTTATATAAAGTGTCCATGATTACAACCAGTCGCTCAACTTTTTGACATTTTCAACCATACTTAGCGCACTTATTTTTTTCCAGTGACAGATTATTACTGATGGACAGACGTGGTTCAAGCTGCATGTGTTTTTACAATAAGACAAATATATTCATTCAGTGAAGCATATACATGAAACAATAAAACATACAAATAATACAAAGAGACATGAATTTAACCCTGGTTTATACTACGCTTCTGATGTGGACCTGATGTTTGTGTAATGTTTATATTTTGGAAATGCCCTCCAACTCTGTCACTTGTCTCTCTTGTCCAGTTAAATTCAAATCTACTCTGCAACAACTCGATCAAAACATGACGGTGAATATGCTTCAATCACACGCCTGAATAAAGTTTATTAACCTCCATTTGGCGCAAACAAACATCCCAAAGACCACAGATGGGCTGCAGACCACTCAATTTCCACATCTGTCTCACGTGAAGACATCTTAAAGGCTGTATTTCTGAGCGGACCCTGTGCTTGTTTGTAGGTGCCATGCCTCATTGACTTCTAATGTTGTTAAAGTCTCTGTAAGCAGCTCTCCCCTCATCTGCTGCGGGACCCCGGGTCACCGAACCCTCACCTGGCCCGGGCCTTACCCTTTACCCCCCTCACCTCTGCAGCGGGACATATGCACACACTCACACACACCGAGACATCAAACTGCACTTTGTGTGAAGAGCCCTTCACTGGAGCTAACGAGGTCCAGGTTGTTAATGAATGAGTATTTCCTGTAGCTGTCCTCTCGGCCGACGCAAGGCACGACAGAGGGGGTCCAGGAGGGGAGGGGGGTTATACAAAAGGACTGTATACCTCTGCTCTGGATGAGGACTACATGTTCTGTTTTGACCGATAATGTCTGAACAATATGTTAGTGTCTGTTCGGTTTGTTTTAGACCGGAGACATACTTGCTTTAATTAGGCAGGTTTGAGAACAGATGATATCACTCATGTGTGTCCTGTGTTGTTGGATGCATTAGTTATGGATGTCTTCAAAAATTAGGACGCTTTATAAATCCATGAAAAGCATGTGTAGTACTGCTCTTCATTACTGCTGCACTGTTTGTGTCAAAATGTGGAAAAAAAGAAGAAGAATGCATTTCAAAAGTGAACTACAATGAAAATATATTAAGATTTCTGAACTACTCTTGCAGACAGAAAGACAGAAGACATGTGATAATTGTACATAGTGTAATTTCTGTGTAAAGCCCTCTAAAGGGGCCCTGGCAAATGAGAAAAAGTATGTTCTCAACCAGCATACACATGGATCAGATTGGGATATGTTTCCAGGTAAAGAGATATAATGGCTGATGTATCACATTGCACCACTAGATGGAGTCATGAGTTACTTCAGAGTTCAGGCTAACTTATATTCAGTTTACAGAGCAATGCATTTTTTCATAAAGATTTGATTTTTGATGTGACATGAGGACGCCTTTCTGTCACAAATAAAACTGCAAAAGTTCAAATCTGCTGAGGATTTAAACTGAGAAGATGTTTTTGTTTT
Organism: Rhyacichthys aspro; assembly: GCA_036850595.1. Lineage (NCBI taxonomy): Eukaryota > Metazoa > Chordata > Actinopteri > Gobiiformes > Rhyacichthyidae > Rhyacichthys > Rhyacichthys aspro. The sequence goes on along the minus strand of CM072156.1, from coordinate 6,145,537 downwards.
GTTCTGGCACCCTTGTAGTTGCGTAAATAGTAAAGATGGAGTCCTCACTGAAAACGAGTAATACAGCTGGATCCAGGACGGCTGGCTACACACATACAGTAGAATTGTAAGGGTAAAATACTCAAAAACTCAAGCTCCGTAGAATCCACGCAGTTGAAGACTCACTGCATGAAGGGTTTGAACTAAACTGATTTTGTTTTGTTGGGCTACATCTTTGCTTCTGTTACAAAATGTGTTCAGAGATAACAGAGGTGCTCTCAGGGAGAAAGTGAGGTGTGGAATTGAAATGTCAGCAAACAGTTACACACTGCACCTTTAAAGCCGGGCTGTTAGAACAACTTGATATAAGTGCAACATTATCACCCAAACTATTCATGCCCTCAAGAGTTGATAAGGCACATTGGCTCATCCCTGTCATTTCACTCTCTTCCTCTCGTCTTACTCCCAGGTGAGAACTAACCCGAGTCAGTTATTGATTCCTCAGTTCCAGTCCTTCTTTTCCATCCATCCCTCCACTTCTCCATCGCTCACTCGTTTCCCTGAAAGCCTTGTCCATCATCACCTGCCGCCAGAGCTAAACCCTCTAAGTGTATACGCTCTTCTACAAGAATGATTGCTCTGTTGACATGGCTGCATGGGACACACACACACACACATACACACACACAGGCTCTCCTGCCAAACCCCGGCCAGATTTACACATTCTTTCTAGAAAAAAAGCAATCTGCAGGAAGCATCACATCGAGTGTTGATACGACTCCAGATCGAGACGAATAGAGTTTTTACTCCTGAGGCTTTGCAGACGCCTTGAAAACCATTCAGCTTTAGACACATGTTTGCTGCTGTACATCTGTGTGTGCACCATTCACATGTTTATAGGATGTTTATTATATTGGCTTTAAAGCTACGGTAGGCAGCTTTTGTGATATACCACATTATTATTACATCACAACGCAAATAGTTACTAATCTACTCTGTCGGCGATTGGACTGTGGGTGGTTCTGGTTCTGTGCTGGGTCCAGTCCCACCCACAGACCCGTTTTACTCGGCCCGGTGCTGTATCTCCCTCAGATGCAGCCGCACATCTATAAGAGTGAAGCAGAAGAATGTGAGGTTCAAGTCCCCGGTCACTTCAGTTACGTAAGAGCTGGGCTGAGAGCTGCAGCTGAATAACTACATCAGAACTGAAATCTTTATGACATGTAAGAACTATGTCTGGCATGTGACCTGAAAACATGCTCATGATAATAATTGAATCAATGTCTGACACTTTAGTGCTTTAAAGAGTACTTTTTAACAAATGGCAAAAGACTTTATTACATGGAAGATGAAACAAGTGCAAGTACTTTCAGGATTTCTAATGTGGAGCTAAAAGAGTGTCTTGAGAAAACACTGAAAACACATAAAGCTCAGAGCTCCAGGCCTGCAAACTCAACCATGGATTGCTTCATTTACTGATAACCTGGCAATCTTATTTTAGTGATTTAAGCTGTTCATCCCTGTCTCTCAGCATACTACTGTCTCTCAGCACATTATGACTACTGAAAAACAATAATTTGTCCTGCCCCTGAGCCCGGTTATGACAAGATGCATAAAAGTAAAGAAATTGGATTGTTCATGTGCTCCTTGAAAGGCGCAGTTGCCAAAAACAGACAATTTTGCAAGAAGACCCATTATATTTATTTAGAGTCCAGTTAGACAACTTAATTGATGAGCCAAGACATGTATGTAAATGTACTGACAGTTCATTCAAGACTGTAAACCAATGACCTCCAAAGCATCTAAAAGGATTTATACTCGCCTCTGTTATTGTCTTCCTCGGTGTGATCATGTGACTGACACCAACAGCTAGATTCAGAGCAGGATTAGGTTAACATTAGCATCAAAACCTGCTTTTAGCTTTTACCTATAGATCGGAACAAATGCTGAGAAGATGAAGCTGCAACATGCCACTTTTGTTTTCAACATTCTCCGGAGAGTGTTTTCTTTATGAATTCATGGTCTACCACTTATCCCTTTAGGGACCGGGGTTTCTATATTCCATAAGAAAAAACACAACAACTGGATTGATTGTGAAACATGATTATAAGAAGATATTTTCACTGAAGAGACCTTAAGGGGTTTTATTTGGCATCAGTATTGAGTTGCATTTATACATTTGTACAGCATCCTGCAGCAGTGGATCGGTGCCAGGGGAATCATAAGCATTTTTACGGCCAAACATTCTTATTTAATGGATGACATGTGTTTCTAAAGAACTGATGAGCATATGCTACACACTACAGCTCTCCAGGAATCCCACAAGAGAAATACTCCACAGGGAGACAGAAGAAGAAGTAGTGCATCCAAGTCTGAAAACAGCTGACACCATTCACTCTGCATTCAGGACATTTATTACACATTATAGGTTCGACTTCAAACTTCTGCCCCGGGACAGCAGCTACAAAAGCCACATTTCCAGCAACAAATAAATAAAATATGTCACATTCTACATTTATCTTGTTGTGTCAGGCCTGGAGATTTACTGGGCTTTTCCTGGACGGTCCTGTGGAAGAGCCACATTTGCATTTTGGATCAGATCTACAAAGCAGTTAAATGGTTTGTTATGAAAAGAAAGAGGTTTAGAGTTTTGTCTGGAGAATATCATTTAACAGTAAATAAGGCCTGTGAAAAGACTGCTTTTAAACATTTATTTTTACATTTGAAATATTTACTTTTTCAGTCATGCTGGCAGTATTTGAGGCCTAGTCTTAAGTATGCTTCCATTAAGAATTGGATATGCCTTCAATGTGCCGCTCAGTGTCTCCTAAATAATTTAAATCCAATCAAACACTGATAGACTCACCTCTGACACCTCCACACAGGACAGTGACATAATAAGTCATTACATATACTTCATACCAACTGTTTTACACATTAATAACTTGATAATATAATTGCAAAGCTAGTTTTTGCCCCTACAGGTTTATTTAGACTGTATTCATTTATTTAGCAGTTTCAACATAAAGTACATTTTTAGCTTGTCTCCTCAAGGATCGCCACAGCAGTGTTTTTACACCAGATGCCCTTCCTGACGCAACCCTCTCCATTTACCCGGGCTTGGGACTGGCACAGGTGGTCTGTGGCTGGAGTTACCCCCCAGAAGATTGAAACCCCCAGTCTCACAAACCCAAACCTGCTGCACTAACCTGTCCACAGAGAGCACAGAGGAGCATATAGCTGTTTCAACATGTTAAATACCTTCTTATTTTTTAAAAACCTTTTCTTGATTAATGCTATTAGCCTTACAATTGCTACGTTGACGTTATTTACTCATTTTAAAATAACATTTGCACACTCTTGTCTTTGCATCCATCTTTCTTGTTGCTATGGTTTAGTTCCAACTTTTTGAGCTGAAATCACGTGAAGAATAACAACTATCAACTCAAATACTACCAGGCACATTATATGAATAAAGAATTTGAATATGTTTATTGCCATTTTTGTTTCATCTTAGTTGTAGCTCATACCTACTGCAGGAATAAGTCACCTGTCCATAAGTATCTCATAGACCACCTTTTACTTAAAACTGGACTATCTTTGTCACAATGATTAAGTCATTTCACGTCACACATTTTCTTCCAGTTTTCTTTCCCCCAAAAGCGATATATGTCTGAAACTGTGTGTAATGTAAGCATGATGCATTATTTTCTCTCAGAGGTTTTAGATTCCCATTTATGGAAACATGGAAACATTGAATATGTCAGAAAAGGTGGCAACACATTAAGACGTCATCCAAGTTTCTGCGTTTCAAATCTAAGCCTTTTGCAAGTTCAGAACCTACACCACAGGAAACCCACTTCGCCACAAAAAGTCCGAGAGTGAATGAGTGAGTGTCGAAGGTGTGACGAACTGTAGAGACGGCTTGGATCAGGAGAAAGACAGATGGAAAGCTGCCGGACGAGGAGGAGTGGCTGATTGGTGGGGGGCTCGGATGGTGGATGGTGGGTGGGAGTAGCCGTATGAGAGTAATTAGAATGACTGATGTTGTTTACTCCCATTTCCCCTCGCATCATTTATTCTGTGGAGGTGGAAAAGCCAGCCGCTCTTTTTCTTTTGCGTTACAGACGGGTTCTGTGAGCCCTGCCAAAACATGTCATGATGTCTTCTCTTCCGCTCGTACTGGGAGCATTTAACCTGCTTTTTGGGCCGAATTTCTGACATCTACATTTCATCAGCATCTCATTTTAGAATCACAAGAACCTATAAGAGATGAGATAAAGAGGAACGTGGCTCATATAGAGACACTGCTAACTTCTTTTTAGCAACAGGAAGTTATCTATTTTCTAGTTATCTATTATCTGGTGAGTCCTTGTTCTTTAACAAACACTAATGTTGTGTTTCCAGTAATTGAACACAATCAGAAAGTTTTGTAAACTGTAGTTTGCATTTGAAGTACTAATTTAAAGGATCAACTTGTCCCTTCATGTCTAATTGGCATGAGTTTAGATTAGAGCAGGATTTGGATTTTACTCTTCCACATGTATCGTGCACAGATCCATTTATTAAGAGTCTCTAAAAGTGATATTTAAGGATTTTTAAACAATGGTTGGATGTGGTATGTGTGTATCATACACACAGTACTTTTCTGTCTGTGTGGACCTAATCTGGAAAACTGTTGCTGTCAGATATCATTAACACACAGCTGTTATTATTTATGGGAATATTCTTTTCTCACACACTTCTTACATTAGTGTGTAGTGTGCATTCTGTGATGCATGGAGAGCACTAATGGAAGAATTTGAGACAGTGTTAGTGGTGGTCTCTTCTCATACCGTTTATCTTTCGTATTCTGTCAACAAGCTCCTTACTGGATAAAGAAAAACATCTCTGAGCTTAAAACTAACTCCAGAAACCAGCTTTAAGTCATTTTTCTTACTTCTTTTTTTCTACCAGATCTGACCCAGACCAAGGCTTGATAAGCAGGACAGTAGCTCAACTATCTAACATATTATCTACGATTGTTAGCTCACCTAAGGCCTGGCTCAGACAAGAGGATCGTGTGAATATGGGGCATCACGATCACAGCCAGAAGGTCCGGGGTTCGATCCCCGGCTTCCTGTGTGGAGTTTACATGTTCTGCGTAGGTTTCCCCTACTGTTGAAAAATGAGATTTGTATTCTCGGTGGAACTGTCAGAAAAAAAAAATCAGGTGAAAATGAACCAATAATCGAGAGGCGCCTCTGGCAGCTCAGGTAGAGCATAGAGACCTGGGCTTGAGTCATGGTCGGGTCATTTGCCCAATGTCATTCCCCTCTCTCTGTGTCAATCTATCAATAAAGGCCAAAAAAATAAATAAAGAAAATGAACCGATATTCGTCCCTGTTGTCTTCACCACTGAAATCAAAGATACTGTGCAGACAACAGCAAACTACTGTGACCACTTTAAGATGTTAAGATGCATTTTAAAACTCCTCTTTTGTCCTGCCTAAGCCAATAGTGTCATGCAAATATAGTGACAGTCTTATCTAACTTTCTCCAACACTTCTGTCTCTGTCTGCTTCCCTCTTCCATCTGCGGTGATTGGACCCGCACATGTATCCCGTTAGCGTGATGTACGGCTGTTTACGCCGACGATGACAAACTGAGGTCAGATGCTGTCATCCTTTCTTCCTTTTGTTTAAACGTATTCCTGGTTGCGCTCGTTCGTTCTCACACACGATACACAGCAGGCCAGATGAACGCACACCACCCACCTTTCTGTTTAAACGCTATTTGTCTTTGCCAGAAAACAATATATGGAAACAGATACGTCATGCAAAATAGACAGACAGCTAAATATTTTCATCTGCTGACTGAATACTACCAAATAAAACCGGAGAATATGATTTCACACGTCGCTAACACTCCTCTAAGCATCCTTCTTGCTACAAAGTACGAATAATGGAATAAATTATGAAAGGTACAGTAAAGCTGAGGAGGGTCTTTCCTTACTGATGATGGTCAACGCTTCGGAATTTGCTAATGATCTGCCCATTCATCGAGGGAAAGGAGAGGAGAGAGATTTTTTTTCCTTCCATCTGTGCTTATTGATTCTGGCACCATGACAGATGCCTAATGAGGAACAGGGCTGGAGGAGAGCTCTGAGGACCCCAGAGGGAGGCTCACACTGAATCAACACACATACAACACACTGCAGCCGAAAAAAAGACGTGGACGTGAGGAGGTGAACGCGTGTGAATGAAGGATTGTCGCTGATTTTATTGGCAGAGACTGGTCTTGGAGGATTTTGATGATGATGTTTCGAGATTCTGTTTCCTGATCGATTGGAACTCAAGCCTGATTGGGTTTCCATAAACAAAAGGCCAGGGCTGTGTACAGTACGACATAAAACAGCCGCAGATCAAATGAAAAACGAGTTTGCAAAATGATCGGAAAAAATGCAGAGTTGGGCTAATCTTTGGGTCAGTTACGTTTTAGGGAACGGTCTGTTGGTGTCATCCTCTTTGTAGATGTCCCTGTCATGACAGATCTGACATCTGGCATACATTATCTGCAAACATTTGGTCTTTAAATGCATCTTTAATTTGTTTTTGTGCAACAGTCCACCATGCACATATAGCTGATAATGAGAAGATGTTTATGCCATGACAGTTATTGTTTCTGGCAAGGAACTAACTTTCAGGTTTGAATCCATTTAGTTTTAAGTAATGCACTGTAATTATTTTCCTCAAACACCCAATCAGAGAAGGCCATGAAACACCGCTATGTGTGTCGATTTACAGATCAGTTTCATTTAAAACATGGTCTGCAGCATTTCAACATTCTCATTGCATCAGAGTAGTGTTGGTTCTTTGTGAAACTGCAGCAAAGTTTGAGTGCTTTAATTAATTTACAGAGTAATAATTAAAATGCATTAGTCTGGATACTGCAGTAATGTGAATGTGCTGGAAATGTAGTTCAATACCTGGTCAAAGAATGAGGCACACTACACTATACTATACTAAACAATACTGTTCTACACTACACAACACTACTACACTATACTAATCAATACTCTACGCTACACTACACTTTGCTAAGTTCACTCCACTACACACTACACACTATACTACACTGTGCTTTATTGTACTGTACTGTACTGTACTGTACTTTACTTTACTTTACTATACTATACTATACTATACTATACTACAGTGCACTTTACTGCACTTCACTATACTACACCACACTACGCTATACCACTCTTTACTACACTACACTTTCCTATTCTACAATACACTTTTTCTATACAACACAACAGTACACTTTGCTATACTACACTACACTTTACTATGCTCCAATACATTTTTCTATACCACGCTACACTTTTACTATACTACACTTAACTGCACTACACTTTAAAACACATGCTCTATTTTAAAGTTAAATACTCAAAGTAAAAGTAAACTTGCACTTATAAATTCACCTCTGGGTTGGATGGTATTTTCCCAAAAATGGCAAAAGACACTCTTCTAGGTACAAATCTTAGTATTATTCAAGTTTCATGTTTAAATAATATGCCACATAGTAAAGGAGCACTGTTACTAGAATAGTACATGTTGTTGGTGACACTGTTGTTGAAAAGAAGATGTTGTTGTTGTTGTTGTGATAGTAAATGAATAAAGCTGCTTAAACACTGAACATTTTTGTAATTATTGAATTTTGCTGGTTATGTCCTAACTTTAATACATAATCTTGATATGTGTAATTTTGTACCAGTTCCTTATGCGGACCTTCTGTATTCACACCACTCTTAATTTTCTTGATCCATATGGTTTATTTTCCTTCATGCTAAGAAGTCAGAAAAAGAAATGGCAGAAGAAGCCCTTTTCACAGTTATACCTCAGTATCACAACTGATAACCTAATTTACCTTGTGCCAAACTGACCTTTTAACACAAAACTCTGACACACAGCCTCAGTGAAATCTAAACAGAGCCTGATTGGAGTGGAAGCTGTCAGAGAGGGGTTTTAGAGCAGGAAGTGTGTAATTATCATGGACAGAGGGGCAGATAGATGAATGTGTGTGTGCTTAACACTCCCACTCAATTTCCCTGCAATCTGTGGAGTAATAGAAAGCAGCTGTGTGAGTGCGTCTGTGTTTGAACGTGCTGAAAGTGATTGTATAAAATTCACAAACTGCGTAAGTGTACAATACTTTTATAATATGAGTGATATTGTTTAAATAAATAGTCAGTGTGAAGGACAGTTGTAGGATTAGCCTCGCTGTCAACTTAAACTTGACCAAAAAATGTACAAGCAAAATATCTTGTGGAAGTATAATGAGCAGGCAAAAAATATGTAGCACTTAAATCTTGTTGCCAGAGTTCTTGCTTTTTAGATTTTATAATTAAAGAAGGCTGAGTGAGTACTGATTGTAAATTTGTCACTCTTTTTTGTGGCACTTGTTTATTAGGGCTGCATAAACACCACACCGCTCTGGACCATGGCTCACTGTGGACTCTTCTGATATTAGACCTCGACAACAAACAAAGGTAAAGCTAAAGAGGAACAAACAATGAGGCCAGAATTGCGGAGGTATATATGTCTCACTGACCAGCATCAACATGTCAAATAAAATGGCTAATCTCTGAAGCTGTTGACTGTTTACATTAGTGAACTATTGTACAGTTTGTAATTGTGACACCTTTTCTTTTTTTTTTTTTGGGGTGAGTCTTCTTAATCAACAGTGGTGCTTTTGCTAATGAGATGTAACTAACTTTGCTAACCACAGTATGGTTGTATAAAAAAAAAAGTTGATATACAGTTAGGTATTATTTCAATGAGTGAAGTAGCCTGCACCCTAAATCAGCTCGAGCCCCCTGCAGCACTGAAAACGGAGAAGCGGTCTTAAATGAATGAATGAGCACGCTAAGTACATCTGTCAGCCTAGATCTCCAACAACTTCTAGGAAAAGTAGGAAATCTATGCCTTAGTCCAAGTGTGTGTGTGGTGCACATCTTCATTGAGTCCTGTTTCACATTGGTCACAGAACCTCGTTGCTGTTCTTAGCCAATCCTCAGCTTCCTCTCCAGGCAATAAAGAGGCATGCTTTAAAAATGCCTGGAATTGCTATAAAGAGTTAGTGCATCCTTGTGCTGTACGCTGAAAGAGAAAGTGAAGAGCAGTATTATTCTTTATTTACCCTTGTGTGACCATATAAACTGTATGTTATTTATGTAGAGCACAGACTAAATGCCATAGTGTTTTTTGCAAAGATGGCTTGGAGATTTTAGTTCATTATGTTGCTTATTGTGACCTGCTGTTAACCCATAATCAAACAAGTACCACTATTTCACACTCATTTAGCATATATAAGCATGCAAGTTTAAAAAGTTAGCTCTAAGTTTGTACTTTAGCTGCAGTGTTGTTTACTAGTAGCAAAGGAACAAAAATGCTGTGAAGCTATTACATGTTATTGGACAGGGCTCAGGCTGTATTTTTGTTTTCTTTAACTAATATAGATTAAAATGATGCCTATGTCTATAATGGCGACTGAAATTTTAAATAAATACTAATTTTATCAGGCAGATCTCAGTTTAACAGTCTTTGTTAAGGAAGTCCTAAAAAGACCTGTGTATAATTATGGTGTAAATCAATGCTTGTTTAAACAAAGTAGCTGAATATTGAGCCACTCACTAATCCCCTTTCATCATTTGAAAATGCACTGCAGTCAGCATAACATCTTTTGCCAAAATGAGCAGAATCCAATTTTAAGGCCATAACAACCCTTTATAATGTCTTCATCTGCCACAGCTTACTTTTGTGTTTTGCACGTCTTCTCACTGAGACACATTTTTTCACAATGACAATAGTGCGTGTCCAATGATAACTGACATTAACTGCGATCCCACCCCCTGTAAATGACACAAAAACACCACACATTAGAACTGAAAAACAGCTCTGTTAAACTTTGTGTGCGATCCATTTATGAGCGAGCTGGCCCCAGTCTGGAGACACCTCTCACAACTCGTCCTTTTGCTTCCTTCCTCTCTTCTGTCTATCTCAGAGCCCCTCTTTTTTCTCTCCTAACAAGCAGACATTCAGACTTAAGCCCAAACGGATCTGAAGACTTTAACGGCACATTCCTCTGCTTTAATTTCAATGTCTGCTTCCTCTTCTTTTCTAACTGGAAATAGCTTTAAGGTATAGTTTGGCGTCATGGCAACCCAAGGGAAAGAAAAAGGTGTTAATAAAGCAACTAAGTCTTCATTAACAACAAGTTTGTCTCTTTACTTTGGCATTTGAAAAAGTCCCCTATGTCCCTAACGTCTCAGTTTGACTTTATCATCCCTAAGACTCCAGTAAATTATTGACTGATTTATTTATTTATTAAGTTTTACATTTTATTTGCATTGAGTTGTTTCATGAAAAAAAACACAAACTGCACAGAAGCAGCTTGGGGTGATGGATGAGACAGTTTAACATTATTATTGCTGCCATACCATACCATACCATACCATATCATAATATACTGTACTAAATGATACTACACTGTGCTGCACTATATTGCCCTACACTACACTACACTATACTATACTATACTACTAAAAAAAAGCAAACCCAAAAAACAAAAATACAACAAACAACAACACACTATACTGAGTAGCAATATACTGTACTGTTCTGTAGTTATACTTATACTTAACTGTACTATACTATACTACACTCACCTACACTACACTACACAAGAATACTATGCTGTGCTATGGTATACTCGAATCCTCCAGGCATTTAGAAACTTAATTTAGGAAACTCAGAGGGTGTGTGAACAGACAAAACTGAGAAAACAATGAGGCAGACATGTGAGTGTGTGTTTTCTGGTGTGTAGCTAGATTAAAACAATATCTCCTGCAGTTAGCTCCTAATAATATCAGTTTAATAATAACTAAGGGTTTTTTTTACAGGTTGCTGTACAGCACCATTTTGAAATAAACTTAAAAATATTAATATGGATGTAGCAGTTGTAAGTAGGTGAATTATGAAGTAGTCATCAATATAATTAAAGCATTTGTGGTTAAGGTTAGAGGAAACTTATGCTAAGAAAAGCAGGATTAATTTCAGTGAAAGATTGTGCTTTATAGTTAAATGCTTCGTGGTCCTTATAATTACAGGTTAATTTCTTACAGCTATTTGGACCATGAACCTTCATAGTAGAAATCTAAACATTATACAAATCTAATTTTATTTAAAAAATGCTGCCATATGACATCTGCATTTCTGGAAACATTAGATTTGGGAAATTGGCCACCGACCAAGAGACACAAGAGGATTACCAAGAGAATTCCTCAATACACGCATAGTTACGATTATTGTATGTCGAAAACTCTTTGCTTTTATAATTGAATTTAGCTGCAACGCTAATTGATTTCCCTTGTGTATGCCTGTGGAAAAGTAGGGTTAGTGAGTGCAGCCTTTAATATACATGGGAACACCACCAGTTCCACAAAAGGATAAAAATACACATCTCTAGCAAAGAGAAGTTAATGCTGCTTATCACAGATGTCATTTTTTCCTCTGTGGTCTTCAACAGAACACACCACACACGGGCCTTTCACTGCGGTGCATCGTTGTGTGGTGAAACGAGACAGACGGCAGGTCACATAGGGCCACAGAACCACAGCCAGGTCCTTAATAGTTCTGGTCTGGACTAGGACTGGTAATAGGATTTGGTCTGGATCAGATCGGACACATTTGTCAGCAGCTGCAGAGGCTTTTGGTCTGAGTAAACCAAAGATGAGAAAGTGATATCTGTGCTCCACCCTTCTGCATCACTCTCTGTGACAGACCTACACTTTCAAAGAGATTAATCATTTAGCATTACATCTCTCTATTGAATGAAGGTGTTGGGTTTTGAAATTTAAAATACAAAACAAAAATGATACTAATCTTAGCAAAAAGGAGAGAGGCAGGAATTTATTGCACGTTTTTTATTTGCAAGCAGTTTGTGCAGTAAACAGCAATCTGATACTATCAACTCAAACTCATGGGCCTGTCATACTCAGTCACATGATCTTTTTGTTGATGCAGCCATAGCTTAATAAACATGAATTAAAATCTAAAGCAAACCTGCCTGTCTTTAATTGCTTACACTGTTATAATAAATTCTCAGTTCTTCAAAAGGATTGTGGAGAACACGAGGAGGAACAAAATCTATATTTTTATATGAATCATGATTTCCTGCGGCAGATCCAACCAAGAATGATGAGAGAGATCAAATGATGTTATGTGAGAAGGGTCTCGTCTTTGTAAGAAAGTATAATTTAACACAAATGACGCTGGTGAAACAAGGAAAATTTACTATTAGTTTTATGACCTATGATGTCCAACAACTTGTATCGAGTGTTCACTTAGTTTTCCTTTAAATATATAGCACCATTCCAATGTGCAAGTGGTCACAAGTCAAAACAGTTCTGATTTAAAATGTTCTTCTATAAAAAAGGTTTGTTGACTTTGCTATATTTTTTCATAAGCGCCACCATGTGTAGTCATGCTATTGCTTGCATGTCTAGAGATGGTCCCTGCACTTTAATAACTTAACCTCAGCATATTCATGTGTCATTATTTTGTCTAACCTCTGTTTGTTTTAGTCATAATAAATGGAATAGTTTTTGGGCGATGAATCAAGAGGCTGCTGGCTTTGCCCACCTCCAGGAGATGTCCCATTCTGTCTGTGATTATCCCCCACAGTGCACAGGGACACACACATATGCAGACATATGGACAAGTGTCTGCTTCGCTGCGTGACAAGCCGTCTCTTGGTTCTGTAATAATCACAGAGAAGCAGTACAGTAAAAAACACAAGAGTTTACACTTCATTTCTCCCAGCATCCATCCATCCATCCCCACACACACACTCACGCACACACGCACGCACACGCATGCACGCACACACACACACACACACACCAAAACATCAGTGTGTGGGTTTCCACTTTGGGCATCAAACCACACTCTCTCAAGTTTGTGCTGCGGTTTCACTTTCCTTCTCTCTCCTTTTTGTGAGTATTGCCAGGGACCTTGTTCCAAACCCATAGGCTGATGTTTTTACAAGCCTTAGACACACTAGACACACAAAGACACACACACACACAAATATGGACCAGAATGCATGTGAAGCGATCTGTCCTGGTTGACCTACATGTTGGTCCAGGATGGCAGCCATGAGGGTGGAGTATTATGGACTCACCTTTTACTGGACTTTTACTGAGGTAGACACTGATATAATATGTTTTACAGTGTTGCATCAATCTAATGAGATACCATGTAGGAATTTCAGTAAATGTTAGTAATGATAACATTTCTCTCTCCTTTAAAAATTAAAATCCAGCTTTTTTTGGCATAAGGTTGACCTGATGGCTATAACTGTTTGGGTTCTGTGCAAAAAAAAAACATCTCACAATTATCTGACACAGTTTCATGTGTAAACAGCAGTTGTCTTCTATAGTTACTTAATTTGAATGTGCCCTGATGTCACTTTTATAAACCTGTACCTGTACAGATTCATCATGGCCCCCACTACTACTTTAATAATGTCTAATATTGACCATCCAGGCCCCTCTACATACATTCCCAACAGTGTGTGCTATTGTCCAGACTACACTTGGTCACTCATGCATGCATACAGTACATTCCAAGGCTTAAACCTGTACATTCAGAGGTACCTCATTTGACCACACACAGCCTGTGCAGTAAATCCTACAATGGGAGCTGGATCCTCACTTCTCACACATATACAGTAATCTCTTTCACATGCAGGAAACCTTCATACACAAGATCACACACACAAGCATTGATACAAAAGCTCAAACACATTACATTACATGTTCACAAATGTTTCCTGGAGCAGTAAGTTGGGCTGTTTGAAGTCTGGCTGAAGTCCCTGGGTGATTTGCAGGCCAAGAAAGCCTCAAAGTTTGCTTTAGTTTCCACAGGGACACAATCTAGGACCCCTGAATTCCTGGTCATGGTATGCACTTTACTTAACCTCCTGAATAGTAGACGTGTGACACACTTATATAAACTCAAGGAGAAGAGTGCAATTCCATATGCACAGTTGTGGGATTGATTTTAATGATTTAAAAAGATTTGAGTTGTGCATTAAACATCCACATGGGTTAAAGTTTAAGTCAGTGAATAAATCTTGTATTTATAACCTCTTAATCCTTTTAAAAATACTAATAATAAAACACCTAATCAACTAAATCAATATGCCAATACATAAAATTAGTTAGTTGGGCGTTTAATTATTATTATTATTATTATTATTATTATTATTATTATTATTATTATTATTATTATTATTATTATTATTATAAATATCATAACTTTATCTACAAACATTTTATAAGTAAGCGGTCTTTTCCGTTCCTTAAGCCGTGAAACTCCATTTCCCAGAAGGCTTTGCTGTAAAGGGCGCGTCTACGGCAGCTCTCAGCCAATCGACTTCGGTCATGAGAGGAACTCCGAGACAAGAGGGAAGTTCAGATTGTTTGCGGCACAGTGAAGATATTTTTGCATTTTAAGACAAAAATGAAGTGCGGACAAACTGCTGTTCAATAGAAATCTAATTTTGACAGCAGTAGTGATTGTTTACACGTGGTAAGTCGACACTAAAGTTGTATTAAAAGTTCGAAGCGATATGAACTTGGTAAAGCTGCTAGCTTCATGTTTAACGTCACGCCATGTATTTATGTTGCTCTGCATGTAGTTTATTGATGTAAATAGTTGTCTTATTTTGATAAAAGTCCTTTCTGAATGTCTGAGATAAGGTTCTGTATAAATATATAGGCAGCATTTTGCAGTCATATATATATTGACTAAATATATTGACTGTAAAATAATGGAAACAGCGACATCACGTGGTGTGGAGTAGTTACACCGAACGGTTTTGTGAATGGTGCGAGAGGAAACTAGTGCCAATTTAATTAATATGTTTGTCTTCATGGCTCAGAATCAAATTACATATTTTATTGTTTAAACAACATTTATAGTAGTTTTCTTAAAACGCATTTATTTGTAACATACCAGAGAACTGAAATATGTAGAAGTAGAAGTTCCTCAGGCTGTTATTTATGTTTTTTTTAAATGACCTAGTTTCACATAACCAGATCTTTTGTAAGTAAAACGTACAGGGCATAAGTAAGTACATTTGTAGCATTTGATGTTTAACTGATTTGATTAAACTGAAATAATGTCAACAATCTCATAATTGGAACAGCAAACTTGCCCTTACCCAAAGTCCACAAGCGAAGGTTAACAAGTCTTCAAAGATAATATTTGAGCAGTCACATCTCGTTGCTGCTCTGGGGTGTTGAGCCAAAATACGGCTGCTGTCAAGTGAGTATGCAAGTCTGTGTACAGTGTTCTGTGCAACACATGTAGTGACCTGGTAGTGACATACAGTGTAAGTGCTGTACTGTTATACTGCACATTAATTGCATTATCAGGCTGTTCTTTTCCACCTCTGCTTCACGGTAAACTGAGCCTTCAACAAGTCAACAAGAGGCGTTTGTTCCTAATTTGGTTGGGCTTTTTTCCCCCTAAAATGAGTATTTATATATTCACATCAGTGGGCCATAGGGGCTTTCCAGCAGAGATGATGGCAAGACATTAAACAAATCGTGTGTAACGACTTGATCATAAAACACAACCCTGTGGTGTCCCACACAGACCTGTCATTATGGCAAAACACACACACACACACACCATTCCCAGGTTATAGACGGGCACAAAACATGTTCTCACACACCACTTTGTGATGTGACCCCCTACGTTTTTCTCCTCATCATCATAAAAGGTGAAGAATGTTCTGTTTATTTCTCAGTAGGCCTTCATGAGCGCATGTGTTGAGGAAAGCTTGTTTGCCCGGAGCTTGAAAGTCTGATCATTAGACTGTTTTAATAAGTGCTTAACATAACCACATTCACACACATTGGTTCACTTTATTTTCCTTTTATTATTACTTCCACTTCTTATATTATCCATGTCTGTCCTTTATATGTGGGATAAAGTAGGCCACACATGTACCTTAGAACGGAAAGCTCAGTTTAAGCAGTGTGTGTTATGGCTTTTTACATCCATTGTATTAATTTTCAAAATAAGTGGTGAGATTTGACCACAGTTTATGTTTGTGGTGCACTGTAATCACTATCCTTTGCCTCCTTTTGTTACAGAAGTCCACAAAACCTCTGTAGATGTTGCATTATGTCTGAAGCCATGAGCCAGCAGCAGCAGCAAGTGGCAGAGCCGCTGATGGATGTCCAGGAGATGCAGCAGTGGTTGGACAAAGTGATGGCTTGGGGCCAGGCTGACAACTCAAATAATCAGAGAGACATCTGCCAACACTTAAGCAGTTTGAGGGATTTCCTTCAAAAACTCCTTACATACATTAACAGAATGGTAAGCAGATTGCAAGTTCATGTTATCACCTGCACCTTTGTTGCATTTCATTTAATTGAAGAAAAACTAAAAACACCAGAAACGAGTTTCACAAAGAAGGAAATCTTTGATCTTAATTTATAGACAGACCTTTGTTTAAATGCATTCTTGTTAAAAGGTGAAAGTGGCTAATTAATCCAGGATGTTTACTTCAGCTCAGCTTCAGAGCGCATGGGAGAGGTTGACACTTAATTCTCACAACATTTTACAACAAAAAGCTGGTGGACAATTGAGGTGACCCCTTTGCAGTTAATCGGCTAATATCAACACTACACGGTTTTGAACATGACACAAATCATGGAAAGTAAAGTACTGAAGCTTGTACTAAACTACTTGTATATATGCATAGCATATATGTTATATCACTATAAAGCTGGAATGGGGCTCAAATAGTAAGGTCAGAGAAGGACAGGACAGCTTGATCAGTCTTTTAAGAGCATCTGTGGTTAGTGCATTTAGTCAAGCCAAGTCTTGACAGGAGGATGCTACACTTGTTATATTATCAGTGTCAATCTTTATTTTATTTTTTAGCTTGGCTTGTTTCCACCAGTCCATTGCATTAGCATAATTGAGTGCAGCCACATTAAGATGGTAAGTCTGGTGTTAGGGTGATTTTTAGTCATACATTTGTGAATTGCTGTATTTGGTTTACATTGGTACTTGTCTTCAAATCATTTCTAAAACTATCCTGTTTTTACTCTTTGACTACCTTTTCTGATCCATATTAGGACCACACATCATTATGATCCATTGTTTAGATCATCCCATAATTAAATTAAAAAATCCAATGAATCTGGCCAACTATCTAAATGTAGACTCTGATGAATAAATTGCTAAGTTAATTCCAACATGAGCATGCCCACTATGTAAGCAAGCACACACAAATTCTTATGCTCGCTCTGAGTCCGAGGCAGGGCATGAAAAGTAAGTGCACCGTCGTCGAGGTCCTGCCGTCAGTGCTAACAGAGACCCCTCTGTGCTGAGCAGCGCCTGTGTATGTCTGGCTGGCAGCGCTGCACAGTTGGGCTAGTCAGGTAATAGCCGCTTTGGGACCGCCAGTGCTAACCTAATGTATCCCCGTATCAGCTCCAGCAAATTTGGGAAAAGGGCAGAGAACAGGAGGGGTGTGAGTCTCTAAGATCCCAGTGTTACTGCGACGTTACTCACATATTTCTTTTTTAGCGCTTCTCACCATTTTGTCTTGTCACTGCCAGTTACAGCTGACCATTTTACAGATTCACCATTTAAAACCAAAAACTTACATTAACATGACTTGACATTAACCTCAAGCAATAATAATTTACATAAAGCCAAATTTATGGGAAAAAAATGATTGATTGCTGATTGCTGTATTTATGAATAGAATAGCAGCTTAGCAAGTCCAGTAACGTCGGTATTTATAACAATAAAACTACAATGAGTATGTGACTCATTGTCCTTTTATTGTTGAGGCGGCCGTGGTACTGAGCTTTAGAACAAATTACAAATATTTACAACTTGTAGCCTGCAATTTTCCTGACTATATTTTGTAAAACAATGCTAAAACCATTCAAACTTTATTGTCAATACAAATTGATTAAAAAATAAATAAGGTTGTTAAGGATGTTGTTCTCTAGTATAGTTTATTGTTGCCTTGTGTTCTGATGGACTTCTGGGAGCCTTTGCAGGTCAGTTGTGCGTAATATGTTTTTAATTAAATTTTTTTAATTTCTGTGCACTTATTGTTTTTCTCAGTGGTAACTAGCCATGCATTATATTTTTATAGTTCCACCAATGACAATGACTAAGTTCTCTGTCAGATTTTTTCCGAATGCACGTCATCCGAAGGTGTCAACATGTGTCAATAATGGAGACCTGACTAAAAGAGGAAGAAGAATGGCATCATATCTTTAATAGGAATGAAATCCCTTTTACTGGCAGTTGGCTCATAAAAGACTTTCTGGGGATAACCTGCTTCTTGGCAACATCGATTAGGCTTTGATTAGACTAAACTTTTTTGATCAAGGCCTTAGATTTTATTTGTAACTTAGGGCATTTCAAAGTTTTGATTGCTTGGTTATTCTTGTAATTTGTTTAGAAAGTTGTTTTAAAATGACCCATCTTTTAGGAAGCCCTCTGTTTAGTTTGTGCCTTTCCATAGTTTTTGCACTGTATAGACGAAGTGATTGGACAGAAGCCATAGGGACATTACATTGATATATTTTTCTGGTCACCATGGTAACGTTGCTTTTTATTATGAGATCTTCTTTGATAGAGTCTTGGTGATGTCCATAACAGAAGTTTTTTCTAATAGATCTTCCGCTTTTAACGGTCAGAACTGTCTATAAACTTGTCCCTTTTTCTTCACTGGCCACTACGTAATCAGTCACTCCTGTCTGAAATGTCTGCCCCTAATCTACTCATGATATATGTTCTCAGAGCCAGCTTTGTCATTTGGGACAATGTTGACAAGGCTTTGATTGGGGGTTTGGCTTTGGTAGTCTGTAATAATTACTTTCTGGTGCTCGCTCTTATGGGCATCCTTCAGCCTTAAAGCGATGTGAAGATCCTATTGTAAATGAACATTCCTTTAGAGTTGAATCACGAGAACACAAATGCAGATGTACACAAGCTTTACCATGTGTTATTGGATTGATTAGATGGGTTTGGTGGGGGGTGCCCGACTTGGCTTGTTTCCATTATGCTTTCCATTAATGATCACATCCCCAGTAATGTGTTAAGTCCTTTCTTGAGGGTTGCACTCCGAACATATGTGCATAAAAGTATATACAGCCGTACTCTTTTTCTGAATAAAGCGGCCATTAGAAGTCACTCACATTAAATTCTTCTTCCTTTGCTCCTTCCTCAGCATCTCAGTTCAGCTTGACGTTAAAATCATAAATGTCAGCTGTAATGTGTTTTATACTGGACAGTTTTCTCTTAAAATCTTTTCTTCAAGTTATGATTAGCAAAGCCTACATTCTTAGTGAATACGTGCCTGAAAAAAGACCAATTATCTTAGCTCTAGCAACAGCACCTTACTTCCATTAAAAGCACATATGTGAGGTTTGTGTGTGGATTCCTCCTGCACCACCTCTGTGCTGTTCAATTAGCTCCAAGTTGTAACGTATGACGATGGCCTGTTAATATATATGGCGTGAATAATCAACCATTACTGTATGTTTGCACACACAAACATGATTCATGCGCACATGTGCTAACATATGCTCGTAAAACGAAGCAACACGTCATTTTGTTCAGTCTGTTTTCATCATAGCCCTTTGCAGTTATCATACTGTAAAACCTAATGTGTTTTGTGTTGGGGTATTAAATGCATAATAATGTAGAACATCATGACATATGTTTTACAGTAATGTGGTCTTATTGTAAGGGATTTAGTGATGTTTAACAGTTAAATAGGTCACCTTCTGTTTTGTTTGGAAACTCAGACTTCACAGATTTAGTTCTTGTCTGGTCTGATAATACTATAGTCTCAATAGCAGTGTCTGTCCAGTTTAAAATTGTGGGGATGGTTTAATTGGCTGTGAGATGAAATATATCACCTGGCCTGGTCTAAACAGGCCTAACACCCCTGGGGTATAGCACCCTCAAACAGAGCCCTGGTCTGTGCCATGTTCTGTTCTCTGTATCTCTCACTGTCGGCGTTATGGAGGGAGTTATGATGACCAGAGACGGAAAACGAAGGTGCACACCTGTGGATGTATCTGGTGTTTGGTACAGCACGCTTGAGGATTTTGTCATGGATTTATATTTAATTCAGTAGGATTTATCTAATTACTAGCACTTCTTCAGATGTTGTTTTATTGTATTCACATGTTTTAAAATAAAGTAAAGACTGTGAGTATTAACTTCTTTCTGTTTTCTAAGAGCTGCACTACAGAGACCATGAAGAAGCTGCCACTGCTCGGTCAGTTTCTGGGACGAGTTTGCTGGATTCCTTGTATCACTGCTGATGGTGAGGGCATTATTTTGCACAGTAGCATATTGTCATTTCGTTTTAATATCAAATAAACTTCACTTTATTGTACAAAACCAGAATTGATGGCGTATCAAATCTGCTTTAATTTGTTGTGTGTGTATTGTCTTAGCTTCAAGCAGAGGGCTGCTGTTCCAGTGTCTGTGGGGGATGTACTCAGAATCTCCAAAAAATGCTGTGGAAGGAAAAGCCAACCAGTGGATACGGGTATGTATTGGTTAAAGGTGTTGCAACATCTTGTGGTGAAATTTCAACATCTTGCCCCTTTCTTTCAAGAGCCTCTGAGCAGCTGCAGTACAGTAGCCCTGAAGGGACATGCTGTTGTGGAAATAGGTTATATGAGGAGTTCACCTTCAGAATTTAGAAGTAAAATCAATTTAGTTCATAAATAAAGTGAGTCTCCATGCTCCAACAGTGCTCAGTTTGTCAGCTCTTGGCAGTAGGCACAGGAAGTACTAATGGCTCTGTCTGTTTTTCCCCACATGCACCTTTAATACAACAAGGTACAGTTATTTTTGAGGTGAACAGTGAGTATCTTTTTGCTTATATTTGGCTGAATTCTCAGAGTCCTGTTTATTGAATCCCTTACAATCAATGGCTCTGCCTCCCTCAATAAATACCATGCCTATAAATCTGCCCACCACTGCAGAACAGATTTTCAGTCTAATTTATTTTTAATACGCCTTCTCTTTCCAGTTGTCTCTGTCTTTTCTCCAGTGGGATATAAATGATGAATGAGGTTGATTGGGTTTCTGTTAGTCTAAGCCTTTGCTGCCCAGAACTGTAAAACATATTTGAAACTGAAATTATAACGAATGTTTGATTGTACTCAGTGTGTGGCTTTATTGTGTTTAAATCAGAGACATGCAGGAGAAAGAGAGAACAGAGAAGGAAAGATTCAGTTTCCAACCTTCACAGGGTTCATACAGATGGCTTATGATAAACAATGTAGACGCATCACATTTTTGCAGAATAACTATGTTTGTATTCTTGTGATTCATTCCTCATCTTCTAAAACATTGTGGTAATTAAAACTGCGCCTTGTAAAGTAAAGTTTGCCAGATGGTCTTTGACCTGTTTCAGGGGAAGTGCATGTGTGCATTACGATGTTTATGTCTTTGTCAGAATGTTTTACTATGCTCATATTTCTGTATAATTACAAGTATGTGTCAATATTTATATTTTTTGGAGTCAAGGAGATGTATAGATTTACATTTGGTAATGACTGCAATATGTCTTCTTCGTGAAAATGACAAAGCTGTGGCTGATTATAGGCATTAAATAGGCTGAGGTCTAATAGTACAACGGTGTAAACAAAAGAACTGGAGTGCTCTGCCCTGTTTCATACAACACTTTTACAGATTCTTCCAAAAGAGTATGTCAGAGGTGGGCCATGTTGTTTTGTACAGCATCCAGCCTCATAAAGACTTGCCTGAAGTGACTGAATTAAAGAAACACCTAGCTCCCTTTTTAATTTACCTTAGGTATTTATAATCTAATGTCATGTCAATTTGTGTCCACTAGTGCTTGCTTTTTAATGGAAGTAAAAGCTTACTGAAGTGATAATGGAATAAAATCAAACACATCAAAGTATGCCATTGTTGTAAACCCACTGAACAGATAAAAATAGAAAAGGTGAGGGAGGAACTCAGCCATTTTAGTGATTTAACTATCTATAAAGGGTATTTGTAGCTTTGAGACCCTTATTTTTTCATGTTTAGGAGAAGTTGTCATTAGGCCCCTTCTCCATTTTTGATCTAAGCCACTATAGCTATGCCGTCTAAGAAGAAGAAACAGAAATTATCCTCTCAAATAGCACATAGAGAACTATTTTTGCTGAAATTACAAAGAAAAGCTCTTGTAAAAACAATTTAAGTTCACTCAGGAGACTTGTGCTAAAAGTACACGTCTATATTTTATTCTATGGAGCACAAGTCCAACCAACCTAAGTACAATAAACTCTTAACCGAGTCCTAACCAGCTCCGCAGCAGTCTCTTCTGAAGGAGCTTCCACTTCCCACAAATGACAGGAGTAGCGGGAATCATAAAAAACCTATTGACCACAGCTCATCCCGTCTGGGGGAGCAGGGCAGATGTATGGTTTTAGGCCAGAGATGGTCTGTGTCTGCGTTGTGTTGGGCTGCCTGTCGTGGAATGCAGAATGCTGCCTGTTTTTTGTTAGCCCTGTCTGATCTCGCTCCCCAACATTGTTGTCTTACTGCTTCAATAATAGACTGAGGGACTGGTGTTAAGAGGTCTCTAAATACGATGTTTGTGTAAGTTTGTACATGTGTTTGCATATGTTTGGGTGCAAATTACCTGTTGTTGCTGCTTTTGTTTATATGTTTGCACCCCACATGTATTTTCAATGTAAAGAATGATAATATGCAGTGAATTTAGTCTTTTTTTCCCTCACGTCTTGACTTCAGCCCTCCCTGTCTGCGTCTCCTCTCCACATCTGAGAGTTCTCACTGGATATGATGAATGCTGGGTACACAGCCACATAGCTGCAGGCAATGTCAGATAGTCATTAGCTTTTTGGGCCTGCTCTCGACATCCTGTACCAGCAGGAGGACCACACAGAGCAGCAGTAACATGGCTTGATCTGTGAGGAGATGACAGATAAGTTAAGCATGGGAGTGTAATATTAGAGGACTACAGGATGGACGGTTTGATAGCTTCATCTTTGAAGTAAATCTGTTGTGACGCAAAAACGCTGAACCACAGGTAGGCGCCTGGAGCAACTGTGGCTGCTTTCAAGTGTGTGTATGTACCTCAAAAGTTGAAAATGACTTATTTAATTATAACACCTAAAATTTAATTAAAGGAGGAGTAGGTGGCATTGTGGCTACCTTTCTGTCTGTTTGCATTTCACTGTTATCAAAGCAGTAATAGAAAACAGGAGTAATTAGATCAAGTACATTCAATCACAACAAACCTATGTTCTTTTTTTTTTTCCCCAATTTGATAAAATGATAAGATGCCGGACTCTGACAGCCATGTTAATACTTTATAATGGTGTAGTCAGTTTGTACATAGAGCTAGACGCTTACTTTCATAAACAAAAAAAAATCCATTCCCTTTTAATGAAACAGTTGCTTGTTCTCATTATTTTGATCTGCTTTCTTTTTTCTCAGTTGGTTTTACCATCTGAAGCATGGCTAAACTTGTGTTTCATTGGTTTTGGGAGAATTCAATCATGGCTTAGTAATTGTTAACAGACACCCATCAAATCCAGCCCCAAGTCTTTTTCTTGTGCATTTTCTTCATCCCCTGTTTTAATTTTAGATTTATGGAGGGATCATTTCTGTGGCAGCAGTGTGTCCGTGCCCCCGAAGCCGCTCGGTGGCTGTTTTCTGTGAGAGAAACATGACTTTTGACCCAAAGTATTTGCCATCCCTCTGGTGACCACACCCAATTCTCTTATTCTTCTAAAAACAAGCCATTACAGTTTGTTCTAATATTTCTCCGACCAGTTTTTTCTTTGCTCTCTCGCTCCTCCAGCCCCAGTCTGCCTCCATACCAAGGGTGGGATGCGCGTGATTGGTTCTGTATGTACTCGATGTTCTGGAGGGTGCTCAGATGGTAGTGATTGGGGTTGTTTTGTGAGGCTGTGCGGAGGGTAAGCATCCTAGCGTGCTGTAGGGCCCGGCCAAGGAAACCACACAGCTCCACCAACAGCACTGAAGCACTCCTCTACCCAGCATTTTGGTTTTTCTCCATCACTCCTCTTTTTTGTGCCTCTTTCAATATTTTTCTCTCCTCGTCTGTTGTTGATCCCCTCTTTTATCTAAAGTTGGAGATGGATTTGTACTTTTTAGTCTGATCTAAGAGAGTTGTGTGGAAGTCTCTTTTGCTTTTGATTCAGTGGGGTTGTAAAAACAGATGTGAGGCTGCGGCTGTTTCTGTTGGATCCCATTTTACAACTGTCTTTGAGATAAAACAGTTTGTGTGGACAAATGGCAAAGTAATACATCTTTGGTCAGTGCATTAATCCTTACACCAGTTTTTTTTTTCTTTTAGTAAGTTACTCATTACTGTAGTGAACTTTAAGGCAGTTTGTGTAAAATAGTTGCTGAGGTAACATATATGGCTACTGCAGTGTCAAATACAGTTTTCCTCTGGTTTACCAAACTCTATGAATGCAACAACAATTTAAAACAATTATAAGTTCTCTTGATAAAATAGGACGAGATATATACATTACATCTGAACAGTTTTTGAGAGAAGTGCATTGCAAAACAGTAAGTCGGAGGTGGTCCATGGTATTTAATATAGCATCCAACCACAAAATACCTTTTTTTTTGTTATGGTATCAGCAATTGCAATAAGCACATCGCAATAAACTGCTCGTATCAGAATATTATGCTCTTACATCTTATAGACATATATTTCCCTAAAATATGTGTCCAGTGAGAGCCTTCAATCAAAGTATTATAATAAAATGTTCAAATGTCCTTGTATAGTCCTGGTTTACACTTGGTTTAGACCTGGTTTAGACCTGGTTTAGACCTGGTTTGGACCTGATTTAGACCTGATTTTGCTGTGGTTTATCTCTTGTTTTAGTCCCATCTTTTTTAGTTTAGTTTTGCCCAGTGGATGTTGCTCTAGAGCTTTGTGTTTACATATATCACAGTTCATATTGTTATTTCATTATTCATTTTATTATTATTGCATTTATCCCTATAATATTATAAACTGAATACGTTCAAGAGCACTGTGTTCCTAAATATAGACATATTTAACCCTCTTTTTTTATTTTATTTAAATATATCACTCCTCTACATATTTTGCAGCAATTACTCAAATCTAATGAGTCTGGAGTTCTCTCTCTTTGTTCCTTAGTGTCTGTATGTTTTTCCTCAGACGAGAATCAGCTCAGTTTATTAGTCTAGATGTATCAGTGTATGATGAGGCCCCTTCTGAAAAATGCTTGTAAAACACTGAGCCTCTCTGTAACGAAGAATGTTCATTTGTGAAGTTGCTCATATGTTGTCCATACATTCTCACTTACTGGAATGCCTGCTTTGCACTCATGTGTTTTAAATGATATGACGCCAACAGAGTCATCTTATATCCCAGTGACTAATTAGCTTTGATCCCATGGTGAAGACTCTGTTAAGGTTTTGTCCACTGCGAAGGGTATTATACTTGAAGTGCCAATAATGTGCTTCATGGTGTTTTGTTCTGTTTTCCCACAGAAACTCTTATGTCAGCTCACCACAGACGAGGAGGGTACTGCGCCTGCTTTATTAAAGCATTTGGGTGTACCACCGACAGAGTACCATCTGAAAGTCCTGAGAAAAGTACCGACCTTTCATTTCCTTATCAAACCTTTTATTACTTAAACCAGAATGCATAGATGATAAGGCTGGCCTTTTGTGTTTTTAGAAGCTGGCAACGCTGCAGGAAAATGTTGGAAAGTCCTGCAGTGTTTCCTGTGATATAAATCAAAGGTAAAACATTCAAAATATTTTTAGAAGTGGGCAACACATATGGTTAAGAAATAAACTTAGAATATATCTTTGTCGGTAATGGAAAAAGTTGATGATCAATTTTTTTTATCATTTGCAGATGTTTGTGTGACACTATTCAAGCTACCTCAGAAGCATGTATTCCTCTTGTCACTTGTCCCGAAGCAGCTTCTCTCATCGAAGCCCTACTGCAGAGACCATCGACTAGTGTTAAAGCTGTCCTGAGTGAAGACTTCCTCAGTGCTATAAGCTCTGCATATTCATGGTAGCAGTACTTCACAACAGAACTGAACATATGTTTTAATCATTTAACCTTACAAAGTCGGCTAAAAACACATTATCAAACTCCCAGATGGAGTACTTCTGGTGATATGATGTACAATATTCAGTGTTCTTTTTAATCTCTTTGACAGCCAGCGCCTGTCGTTGGAGGAACAGGCTGTAGTCTCGCTGTGGTATCGCAATCTGTCCAGTCTGGAAGAAGCAGTGCTGAGCCTGCTGGAGTCTGTTCTTGCCAACAAAAAGTCCACACCACAGAATTTAGAGCAGCAGATTACAGAGTCATTGCTGGTGGGTATTATGTTAAGAGAAAAAAACACATCATGCAAGAGATAACCTTAAACGCACTATAAACACAATGTAAATCTTTGAGTCTGAAAAGAAGTACGTTGTAGTACAGTATAAAATATATGCGTGTTTAGTTCAGTGTCTATGAGAAAGAAAAAGCCTGGTGATAAGTTCACTTTAAAAACTGTAGGAACAGAAAGGGATGGAATTTTTTTTAGATTTATTTTGGCCCTTTTTGCCTTTATTTTAGTAGTTAGAAAACCAGGGATTCTTTCACTGGGTTCTGTAAACATTCAATCACGATGAACAGTCTTTTGAAGCAATTATACATAACTAGAAATATATATTTATTTTTTTTTTACAAAATTTCAGATTTAGCATCTGCACAGGATGATCTATACTATTTTATCTTATTTTATCTCTGATGCCAAAAGGTCTGTTCCACATTTTTTACTTAAAAGTGAGAAGCTGTTGAGGGCTACATCTGTGTCTACATCCATTTGTAAAGTGTGTGTAAACTGTAGACAGTTTTCATGTGCCCTTTGATTTTCTGATGAGGTATTGTGCTAAGGTACAGTTTTCGTATGTACATAGCTGCTGAGAACTTTCCATTGCTTTTTGGTGGATCTTTATTGACTGTTTTTGCCTGGCTAACGTGCACCATTTGGCTCTGCTCTGCATGCGTCTCACATCATTTGGCTCGGTCGTAACTGTATCTCACATCATTTGGCTTGTGCAGCGCAGACTTTACTGTGTTGGGTGAGCACTGAACCCTGTGTCACATTAGACCTCAGCCGTCGCTTTAGGTAATCTGCAATCTTCACCTGAGAAATACAGGAGTCATTTTTACTGTGGGAAAATTGGATAAATTCAGAGGTAATGCTATATTTTAGTAGCATTTTATTCCATAAATACTAAAAAGAGTTCTCATTAAAATATATAATTGAGATAAATTGAAATTGATTGATGTAGCATATGTTCAGTTAATTATTTTCAGCTTCCCAATGTTTGGCTTCAAAGAGGTGTGTAATTTATGGCCTTTTTGGTGACATCTGGTAGTGAAAGTACAGATTATAACCCCACACTTTACACTCCTTTTTTGATTTTAGAAACAGCTACGGTAGCCCTGCAGGGATATGCTGTTGTTTATGTAAAACCCCAGTGGAAATAGGTCTTGTTCTTCTCTTCTGCCCTGCTCAGTTTGTCCAAACATAGTTTTGACCGATGTCCTCCAGTTTGTTCAATAATATACTGCTACATGTTACTCGATGCACCTTCAAATGTCAATGAAATTCTAGTAGGAAACAAATTTGGCTTGTCATTTTGCGTTATTTTTACTACTCCATTTTGTCAGCTGTGTCATTCCTGTTTTTCCTGCCGTGATGGTCTGCTTGAACCGTGTCATTCTGTGCACACTTTTTACATTTAGAAACATTTAGAAGTAGATTGGAATTCACGGTTATACATGCTTTTACATCACTAGCGTTGCCCATATAATGAATGTACTTTCCTGTTGATTGCAGTTGATTTTGTAGATGTGACCAATCAGCCTGTTAAAGAGGAGTTTTGTAAACAGTTGGACTTGCTTTATGTTGCATTGAGTGAAAAAGGCAATCACTGGCTGTTTACCTTATTGTCCCATCATGGATTTGTTTGTTTAAACTCATACATCTGCGATTGACCTCAGTTTTTATCACCTTGGCAGTTCACACGCACATGTATGCATGCCTGCTCTCAGACACACATGCTTGTTGCCGGTTGTTCCGTTTATGATATTACATCTGGTTCAAGACAGTGGGAGGTGAACATTTATGTTTCACTCTGCCTTAAGGTTGTTTGGACGTCGATATGTGTGTCTGCTCAGGCTAGTGTTACATATGTGTACCTGCCTCGCCTCTCTCCTCGCCTCCCTTTCACTCGTTTAAACTGCAATCAAAAATGGGAAACATGAAATTAGACTCACATTCCTCATTTTGGCCTGTCCCACCCCTTGTGATTCAGTGAGACACGGGCCCAATAACAATAAACACTGACTTCCTGGGCCTAGCTGCCAAAAACAGGATGTTTGTTGCGTGCTGTAATTGACCCTCCTTGAAGTGTTAGTGGTAAGGTATGGAGGACGATGCTAAAAACACCCATCTGTTTTCACTGGGGTGAGCCATGACAGTTTGCACACATGTAGGCACGCTGGCATGAAGCAGTGCACATACAGTGTATAAGTGTCTGCACATGTGCAACACTGAATTGAGAATGAAACAACATGATTTGAGGAATGTGTGAGAGAAATGTGTAATGACGTAAAGTGAACACTGGGTGGAGCTCTTTGTCTAGAGGTTTTCATTCACATTTCCAAAGACTTGATTGAGGTCATTTATCAAACTGTCTGTATTTGTATAATATTCAAACATTCATCAATCATGCCGTTTCATCAGACTGTGCTTATTTATTTCAGAAAAAATAACGTAAGTGTCGTATATGAACGATAAAACACATTCTGACATCCATTGCTATTATTCATGATTCAAATCTGTATTGTATTTCTCATA
The DNA here is from genome assembly GCA_036850595.1 of Rhyacichthys aspro. Classification (NCBI taxonomy): domain Eukaryota; kingdom Metazoa; phylum Chordata; class Actinopteri; order Gobiiformes; family Rhyacichthyidae; genus Rhyacichthys; species Rhyacichthys aspro. Next base: position 6,116,514 of record CM072156.1, on the reverse strand, counting down.
AATAGCATTTGCAGGGAAATAAAAGTGCAATATAAGACATAATATGATTTCCTGGCACTGTCCACGATAAATATATTACCATGATACAGCCATTTATGTAGACATTCACTAAAAATAATCATGATATCTGTGAAAATGTTGTGAAATTATAGCCCTAGATTGATTAAATTTAGGTTTTGTGTATTGTAGTGTTTTTAAAGTAATATGTCTAAATATTAACCCAAGTCAGATGCTTTTAGTTTTTGCTTAGCCCTCACGTCTATATCCACAATAGCCCTTTTATAGTGAAAAAAGTCCTTTCAACAAACATTAAAATATCTTTAACGTTATCACAATAAGAGGAAAACCATCCAATTACAACACATACCCCTAATACCAAGGCATAGTCTCAGTAACAGCAGACATAAACTTTTATCAGAATATTACTATGTGCAAAAATGCATTCAAGGCGCAACAACACAAAGTCCTTGGATAGTTCAGAGCAGATTGATCTTTGAGATAACAAATTGGCCTCAGATTACCACATATGCCACCATTCCTTTTACATGCAACTTTAAAAACGCACATCAGATACAATTTATGCTATTTTCCGTTTAAATGAGTGTACCTTTGTAGTGATTTAAGCCCAAAAAATACACATTCTCTTTATAAAATCACTTACTTATACTGTGAATGTCTCCATCTTCCTTTAGGAGCTTACAGAAAGAATAATGATGGAGTAGAATATATAAATATGTAGAGAGGTACAGGAACACAACAGCTGAGTATAACACATGAGTATATATTTGGTGGGTATGAGAGTGTTTGAAAAAGGATAGACTGACTTTGATTTGTGAATAAAAAGTGACACCCGGTGGTCAGGATTTTAAACACATTTCATTTCTTTTGGCAAATGTGATCTTTGCCACGGCTGCATTTATTTTTCCAGCAGAATCGCTCTCTGTGAAGCATTGTATTTAAATGAATTTTCTTTTGTGTGTTTCAGCCTAAAGCCTGTGCTCAACATTGTTCTATATTCCTGGTTGTAAATGACATTCTCAGGTGAGTGCTGTTGTATAACTATAAAGGCATTTCTTCAAAAGTTTTCACATAATGGCACAGAGAACATTGCATTGTCTGACATTTCTGTATCTTTCAGGTGCTCCCTCAAACAAATGGAACAAAATGAGCCTGTGAAGTGTCTTATTCAAGCATTTACAAGGTGTTTCCTCGGAGAACTGGCTCTGCAGGAGTCACAGGTTTGTTTTTGTATTTTGAAAAGCTTTTCACATGTTTTTTTTCATAAGTGAGGAACACTGGAATGCAGTTATCAAAACAGAAAGATAACTGTTTGGAAACAATAGAAGGAAAACATGCAGTATATAATAAATATTTTAAAACCTTAATAACCTAGAGTGTTTACCAATTTATTTTTTTATACATAAAAGAAAATGAAAAGCCACTATTGTAGGCGTGTAGTACTTTTTTGGTCGCTTATTTTTATATTTGTTCCCAACACATATCAATTTCAGGCTCTGATTGTTTACTACAAAACGTTGCGATGTTATTGCTCCACCCTAGCTTTGGGTAATGCATAAATTAAAGCCACAAAATTATTCAAATGGACAAATTTACTCCTAATACAGTTTATAAATGTTTTATTTCGAATATGTAAAAACTGCTCGTCTCTTATTTTAAGACAGCTGCACAAATCCACTCAAACAAACCTGTACATACCTCAAAGCTGTTTAATATCGACCATCATCATCAACTACAAATGAACCATTACTGTCAAAAAGCCAAAAACAGATGTGTTACTAAGCAGCTTTGATGTATCATCTGTTCCATGCTTTTGTGACTGTGATCATTTCTCTTTTTCACCTCTATTAACCACTAGATGGCAGTGCTACAGTGTATTTACACAAGACCTGCTTTTAACTGCTGTTGATGCACAGCACTAAACGCTACCCATTACACGCTACATTAGACATTAGCACCTCCTGTATCACCGTTACACAGCCTCCCATTCACAACAGCATTTCTCAGCCGTTCACAGCCCACTGATGTATGAACTCAAAGAAGGTTTCATTTAAATTTATGAAGCTGAGTAAAAAAATCTGTTTGTTGTTTTAGAAATGTGTTCCTTTGAAGGCTTTCTTCCCACAATCACCTCAGTGTCTGCTGGTGCCTATCCTGACCAAGCCATCAGGTCAGTGTAGGCAGACACTCACTCGGGATACGACACAATGCACAAAGCCTCGTATTGTGAGGAAATGATGGAGTAAAAGGTCTGCTTTAGTATTCTTTAACTATGTGTAAACACAGATTTCCTGCTGCAGAATAGGTGCCTTTAGTAGTACTGCCCATCAATAATCAATGTTAACAATTTATTACATGAAATGACTTGAAGAAAGGCTCCCTTTTGCCCAAACAATAACATCTCTAAAACTGCAGACTGAAGTTCAGTGTTTATTAAAGCTTCAGCAGGAAGGTTTCTACACACCATTTGTCTAAATTTAAAAAAACAAACACAGCCTAAAAAACCTAACCCAGAAATGGTTTGGCTCAGTGGCTGACCTTGTACTTACCTCATAATGCAGACAAACATCAAAAAGATACATGCCCATATGGCAATGAACGCAGCTGTATTTCAGATTTATTTATACAAGTGAGCAACCACTAATTTTAGACACTAAGGGAGCCTCGTGATACAGGGTTGAACATATATGTCAACAGTCTATATTTTATTTAAGTGCTACTCAAGTAGGTTGTTTACCATAAGCAGGTTAAGCAACAACGCTAATAATCTTATATTTGTATAATGGCAAAGTGCCTTAATGTAGGTTTTGCAGTTTAGCAATATCTATACTAATATTATCTGCTAAAGATCTCAGTTTAACAGTTTAACTTGATGAGGACAGACCTATAAAGACTTAAATAACATCCAGTGTTTTGAAGCATGTAGTATTTTGCTGGTATAACCTAGATGATAGACAACAGATAATGACCAGATATTCACCTATACTGTTGAAGGAGGACACTTGACGTACAAACAAGGTTTCCTCAACAGATGTTAAAGGCATAATAAGCAGGATTTCCAGGTTTCTAAACAAACATGGCCCTCTGCCCTATATATCTGACTTTTGAATGAACTTCTGTGTAAACATTGGAGTAAAATGGAGAAATACAAGCCGAGAGAAGTACGTTTACAGGTGTATCCACTTCCAATAGGGTTATAGCAGGTTATATAATACAAAAGGTGTTTTCTTGTGTGAGGAAGTTATGCTTGTCTTTAACATCAGCTGTACATGATTAATAAATATCTAAAGGTAATTTTTGACGACAATCAATAGGATGAATTAAAAATTGAAATCCTCAAGTTTGTAGTATTAAAATGTAAAGACCAGTACTTCTATTTTGACTTGTTTTTCACACTACATACATTATAGTAAGTGTTTAGAAAGACTATTTATTACCTTTGCAAGTTTGAAATAGAATTGTTAACGCACATAATATGCATTGAATAGCGTCGGAAGGATGCACAGTAGGTGAATGCAGGGGCACAGCGGAGCACTGCTTATCAGTATGTGCCCAGACTGGACTGTAGGCAGCAATGATTTACATGAATGGAGCCATTTAGGGACACATTGGAGCCCAGCCAGACCTCGGGGTTAATAATTACTGCGTCTGTTTGCGCTGAAGGCCCATTTTTCACCAGAGACTTGACGGAAACGGTGCTGTGAAAAGTGTAAGGTTTGACTTTTTATCATGAACTGTAGTGGATGAAGAGTCAGTTTTTTAGCATTGTTAAAACTTAGCCCGAGGCGAAGACCGTGACTTAAGTGTATGTCAGTGTGATGTGTCTATTAGGTATAATTTTGAGAAAAGAAATGTTACTGATTGTGACATATTACACAATGGAAAAAGTAACTGCAAGCTGTAAGAGTCATTAATTCTTTTGTGGCTGGATAAATAGTCATAGACAGGTCTGTTAATGTTATGATACTTGTGTTTTGATGATGCCAAACACTGACCACAATGCTAGAATTGTATGTTGGAATATAAGTAACCATTATATTGTTGAAATCTACTTTTTAGAGATGCCTGAAGACGCTTGGAGGCGTCATTTGAACTGGCTGAGTGGCTCATTACAGAAACTGACAGAGGAGGAAGAGGACAGAGATGGCTTCAGCAGGTTCGAGCGGGAAAAGTGTTAATTTAATGTGCGCTGGTCTTACCTCCATTAGCCGCTGTTGAGGGGGCGGTTATTTAGATATTTTCCTCTCGCATCAGGCTCTGGTGCACTGCATGGCTCTTCTAAGCACTCATTAGAGACTGGGTAAGGAGAGTGTGTGGAGAAAGTAATTGTTAAACAGTCCGGTAAGAGTAAAAAAGAAAGGAGTACGGACAAAGGAGAAAATTACTGCGGTATTAGCATAAAATTGAGAGGAGAAAAGCTGTCGTTTTTCAGATAAAATGGGATAAGTGATGCAGATAAAAAGCAGTGGATGTGGAGATGGTGATGGCGACGGTTCCCTCCAGCTGCGGTTTTTAACAGGGCCCATTATCCCCGCCGCCACTGCTCCAGTCCTAGAGATTCATGAAAAATTCCCAAAACAGAGCGGAGAGCCAGCGGTGGGAAACAGAGTAAGTTGTGTTGCCCTCAAGTGAAGACGCAGCTGCCAGGGCCCCGCAGAGCTCGGCTGCTGATCACATTTAGGAGCCAAGGGGAAAGAGGGAAGAGCTCTAATGATGGTATTAGGGAAATCTGAGAGAGATCTTATCCCTGCTCTAACATTAGGGTCTAGACTCACTCAGCAGCTGTGTGTGTGAGTCGATATGTTGCAACTGAAGCCACGTTTCTACTGGAATGGGTCGGGTTGGTACAGTACAGTTCGGTAACCTCTGAAGAGACTTGCATTTATCCAGCGTGGTCCACACAAGAGCGGTGCCTGCTACATAAAGTGATGTCATTACCTTAACAAAGATCAGAGTAAATGCTCATGGTGTAGTGGTGGGAGAAACTGGAGATGTAGCTTGTTTCCAATTCCCACTTTTAACTTTAGTTGCACCAGTTTCTGATGTTTTATTTACTATTTTATGTCACAAAAGGCTGCTTTAGTTCAGTTATGAGAATTTCTGCCTGTCATGTGGGAGACTGGGGTTTGAGTCCCTGACTGGAGGCCAGAACTCTAGCCACAAGGGTCACAAACCAGTATACCGGTTAAATGTGTTACGTCAAGAAGAGCATCTGGCAAAAAACATAGAAACTCATGCCAGACTAAATATATAAACCACTAGGTTTGCTATGGTGACCCTTCAAGGGAACAACCAAAATAAATCATTTTATTTCACAAAAAATACTTCTTTAATAAAATGCAGACCATATATTCAGTATTTGTAATTCATAAATTTAGAGCTTTAAAACGCCAATTCTGTCTAAAACATGAAAAACTACTTGGAATGTTGCCAGAATAAGCTTCATTTAGGAAATACTGCTCATCTTACCTTTGAATTTGTGTTTTATCTTAAATAAGGATATTCTGTCCTCCATTTGACAAACTGCAGAGTTTCTCTCCACGTTTAAGTAAAACACTGTTGGAACCACAACAGAAGAGACCAAAGAGGCAGGTTACACCTATTTGGGACCCTTCATACCCCGTTCAACAATGGTATTCTTAAAAAAAAGCTTGCTGTACTGACCCAACCCATATCCTTCTTCTACAGTGGAAATTTGCGACTTATTCTGTGTAGCTGTTTATAGAAACCAGTTTTATTGATAACATTTAAGAAGGTCTAACACAGTCTATAACCTGGCATACTGATTTGAATATGTCCCACTTTGTGTGCTGAGACATTTCTGCAACAACTCTCTGTGATGTTACTGTTGAAGCAGAAGAAGGAGCCATTCTCATCTCTGCCTCGGCGTGATGTCATTTAGGCCCATTTGTTTCAATGCTTCGCCTTTGTTTTCTGTTCCATTGTTTTCTTTTATCCGGAGTAGCAGCATTATCTTTGAATACATCAGGCAAATAAATAGGCCTCATGGGAAATGGATTAAAAAGAGCCTAACACTAATCTGTTTTGCTTCAAAATTTTGCTTCAAAAATAAAAAGGAACAAATATATGAACCCAAAGATGATGATGTTGTTGAGTGTTGTTTGTCTTCTGCCCAGTAGGGGGCTCCACCTGGCATTTGAGGCGTGGTTCCTGCTGGTTGGATGTGCTCACTGGGTGGATGTGGCTGTCCAGCTCCTGGTGACCTCAAAGGACAGTGACTGTGGCCCTTTACTGTGGCTGCTGACCTTTTATCACCACCCCACCAACAGGGGGCACCACAGGGATCAACAGCTTGTGAGTGTGTCCCCTTTCAACCTTAGTCTGTGCTGTTTTACTGGTGTTTTCTCTTTGCCCCATCCATATTCACAAAGTTAGCTTTACACCACAGACTTCTATTTTATTGATTGGTGGAAGTGTATTGTGCACGACTCCTGTCAATGCCATGTGTGGTGTCATATCTCAACAACACAGGAATGTGTTGGGTGTTTTATTAACTTTTGGCAGGTGAGTCACAGCCTTGAGACAAATACAGAGGGGACAGAGTAACCCATTAAATAATAAATAATGTATGAGTCCTCTCTGAGAGCAGACAGTGGTGAAGAGAGACTGATCCACATTGAGAGGGAGGGAAGGGTGGAAAGGGTGATGTCGTATTGATTTCTCACTAAGTGTCTGGACAGTTGGCCTGAGTTCGGTCTCTGTCTCCCGTTTGTCCGCCTCCTCTCTTCGCCCTGGAGACTCCTGTTGTCTCTGTCCTCTCTGCCTTTACCATCTGAAGTTCACCTCACGAGGTTATCACCCTCCAGTGTTTGTAATTTAAGAAGCTCTACTTACTTTTTTGGAATGAATAAGTTACTCTACAACGATCTATGTTTCTGTTTCCAGATTTGTGCCAGAGAGGTGTGGGACCATCTGCACTGCCTTTTCTCTGCCGCAGGTCATCCTCGTCCCGTCGATCGTTTGCAGATATTGGCAGCTCTGCTGTCACCACAGCCTCAGCAGCTATCGCCAGCTCCATTATTGATCCTGTGGCTTTTAGTCAGTTTTGCTGTTTTCTCCAGACTTCCTTTGAGTGGATCAACAGAGATTTTACACACGGTAAAGAACCAGTACAACCTTCTCTTAAAAGTGATTAGAGATTTTTAATAATCCTTTTGAAACAGATGACAGTAGTGTAAGCCTTGAGTCTATGGCTCAGAGACAGGCCAAAATTATGGTGTTTATTTGTCTGTGCAGGTGGTGGATCAGTCTGGTCTCACAGATGAAGCAGCGTGTGTTCTCAGTTCACTGGAGCTCAGACTAAACCGAGGAGGCTGCTCATCAGGCGATACTAACAGAGTTCTGCTCAGGATCAAAGCTCTCCACAACACACTAACACATGACCACACAGAAGAGAAGACGCTGGACTGGTGAGAGCACGTCCAAGTGCACATTAGCCAAGTTCATTGTCCACTCAGTGTTTTCACGTCATGTTTGTGTTTGAGTGACAAATAACCACATTGTTGTGAAATGCTGCGGGACAATGACAGGAGTGTGTCAAAACAGAGCCACAAGGAAAGATTATGTGGAGAGGCTCCAATTATACCCGTACACACATAACGCAGCTACTAAACCCACAAGGACACTTGAGCAGTGACAGATCAGTGGAAGAAGCAGCAGCTCGTACAACGTGTCGGAGTCCTCCCACTCACATAATTGTCTCACAATATAAATCCTTCACGCTACACATGCTGCCGGCAAATGGCATTCAGAACTAATATATTTACTGCTATATGTATTTATAAAGAGAAACAATTTTAAAGAATGTAGACTCTTGACACTTTTTTTTGAAGGTACATATTCGTTTATTGCATCTGGTGTGGTGTCACATTTGAGAAAATACATACTATAGTTTCTTCTGTCAAAAAATGAATACAAAATCTCTCAGTCTGCACTTTAAAAACACATACAGTAAAATGTGTTGCATTTATGATCATGAGCGAAGAACAGAAATAACCCGAGTGTGATCTATCTAGTATTTTCCAGTGGCATTACAGGCCATTGTGAAGTCATATATTATGCCAAAATACACGACTCCCCAGAAGGTATTTCCAGTCTAAACTAAGAACCAGATCATGGCTTCAGACTAAACACACATGGATCTGTGCCTTCACGTCTGTTACATACACTTACCCACAGACACTGAACTCAAACACAGTCCACCATGAAGGAGGTCTACACTTCAGGTAGAAAGGTATAAAAGATTTATCTAACCCATAATATGAGCAGCTCGTATCGTTATTGTAAGTGCTGCACACGCACCAGCTGTGTGTATTCTATGAACAGAGCTGCTGTGTCTGCAAAAGCGCTGGCACTGGCTGCAGCGTAGGCGTCTGGTCTTCACATTTGTGCGCGATTGTGTGGCATCCCTCTTCTGAGAAAGAGGTGATGGTTTGGGCCAAATGGCTGTCATCTCCATCTGTTGTTAGCAACCTGTAACAAACATCAAAATGTACAGAGGACGGTTACACAACTGATGGCTGCAAAGCTCTGTTTGAACTGCTGATAATTACATGCGTTTGTGTTATCTTTGGGAGGAACAACTGCAAACAAAGAGGCCTTTAAAGCCTTCTGAGGGCGATAGATGGAGTATACTATACTTCTATACTTGGTTTTATGGTACAATTAGTGCTGCACCACATAAATAGTGAACAGAAAGTCACTGGATCCAAACCAACGAGGTAAACGCAGGAAAATTAAAATAGTGTTTAATGCTAGTTTAAAGGCTACGAAAACTAAAATACAGTGTTTGAGACATTCAAAAACAACATTCATGAAAAAAAGGTTTAATTTTTTAATGACTTTCACCCATTTCAACCAATATAGAATAATTACCCTCATTAAAGCCAAATGGCAAAACAATGTCAGTGGTCTCGCCAATGACCAGAATAAAGATGTGGACAAAACATTTAATCATCTGACTCAAAGTGAAGTGAATCTGACTTGGCTGTATTACTGTATATGTGCTGTAAGGTCCTTATAACCAGCTGGGGTCAAGCACACATCTGAATTACATTAAATTAAACTACATTCTGTCTGCACACTACTGTAGGTGGTGTTTTTGGCTAATGTCGAAGTCATACAGTGTTTACTGTTGAAGGGATTGACTCGGTGTGAACTCTGCTGTAACATTTTATGGCACAAGTTTTCCATTTCTGAGGTACAAGAAATTACTAAAATAATCATGTGAAGTCAGAATTATGCTTGGCTTAAAATAAAATGATGTAATGCAATTGAATGATTTAAACTTTGATGTAATGTGCCTGGACAAAATAAAAAACAAATTTGTTGGTATCTTGGTAAAACCTTTTGGCAACCACAGTGGAGCAGAAAACCACCCTAGAGGCTAATTTGCAGGGCACGTCACTTTTCCATTTAACATTATCATTTGACATTGATTTGTGTAGTTTCTGGTTCTATCTGGAGGCGAGATTTGACTAAAATTTCCAAACCTGACTTTTCTCTACGGCCCGTGAGCAGCTACGGTCGCCCTGCAGGAGCTAAATTGACATTTTTATTTCAATTTTCCCACGATAGACTTCTGAAAATAGTCCTGTCCAATATGTCCCATTTTGTTCGACCAAACTAAATGTGACATAGTGCACCCTTGAATGCAGCAGTGTTGGAGCGGCGCCGGTGTGGACTGGACTCCTGTTCCTGCTGAACTGAGCCAGTGGTTCTATAGAACTGATTATCAGCTCAGTAGGCACAGGAGGCCGGTCCGCTCTGTCTCCACAAACACTGGCAACATTTTGTTTTTCCTTTGCTCTGGATCTGAAACAAAAGCCAACTCAGGCTGTGACTGAGGCAGGGATCCACACCACAAACCCCACTAGAAACTACTCTGGGCTTATTTCGACTGTTCACATCATTAGATAAAAAGTGGGTGGTGAAAGGTGTGCATGACATATGGAAACCCCGGCAGCTCCGTGTCAGCCAGACCTCTGCTGAAAGGAGCAACTATCCAAAAAGATCATTACATTGTTGGCTTGGATCCCTGCAAGACTATTTCAGGTTTCAGAACATAAAAACTGGCTGTAAATCCATCACAAATCACATTCCTCATCTTCAGTGAGAACAAACGCTGCCAACACTTAGTTAAATAAAGAGAAAGAAACCTCAAAACACTGCAAATAGAACAGCGCTAACATTTAATGCACAATCAGGCGAGTTGCTCGAGGGCACGACAAGTTTATTTTCGGTGTCTTTATACAACATTGCCTTGTCCTTTGATGTGCAGAGCGCCATTTCCTCCCCATTAGAGTGTAATAAATCACCTTTTAGATACAGGCTCTGATGGCAATTCCTCTCTTTTACAGGCCTTTGATGGTCATTACTCTTTTAACAGGCCCTAAATATAGGTCTAAAAATGGCAGGCTCCACATGGCCCTCATTTCTAATTCACACATCTGTCCTTAGTTAGGCGCCATTTTGTCGTCGGGAATATGGAGTGTTATAATACCTCCTCATTGCAATTGCCAAAAAAAGAACGGCTGGTTTTAAAATACCTCCTTCAACCACCTGTCACTGTTTTGATCAGGGAGCAATTGGGCCAGAGCCGCGGCTTTGCAGAACAATTAACTGGTTCAAAAGAGGACTCCGAAGTATCTTTAGTATCTTGTCTTCAACTAGGTCAAAGGCTGCATTCTTGTGGCCACAGAAACTTATTTTCTGAGGTAAAAAATGTACATTAACACCTCGTCAGAATTGGAATAGCAACTGAGACTTTACTTTAAAGCAACACTAAGTTGTTTAAGGCTGTAAACCCACTAAATGACTAAAGGAGACAAATCCTACGAAGCACACATCATAAATATCCTATAAATATCTTAGTTGTAATGCAGTTTTGTTTAAGTGTCATACGTTTTGGTGAGATAATGTGTTCTCCTGAGATTGTAGTGTTCCCCAAAACCCAAAGTCACGTGGAAAATCTGTCAAACCAGAAGTACTGTAAAAGAGCGATTTCCTTGTTTCATGTCAAAAAACCATCAAAATGAATTTAATGCTATTGTTGTTGTTTAGGCTCAATATTCTGGAGTATAAAGTTACATAGTGTTGCTTTAAATCAACATGGCAGCAAAGTTGTACACATTATATATTTGCCTAAATTTGTAATATGGCGTTACTGTTAGTTGTCATTTTATTGCCTAATTGACTGCAACACTAATATTCTGATGTTTGAAGTTAAAATGCCCCGTCAAACTGCAAATCTAATTGGATACGGCCAACGTCAGATGCATGTCACACTGCAATTAAAGAAGCCATGTGCACTGGAAAGTATAATTCAACTGGAGTCAAGTGTTGCAGCGTCAATTTGAGTGGAGTCGAAAAAACAAAAGAAAAGAAGAACAAAAATAGAATAGCCTGAATAAGTTTTGGGAAAAAAGGACAACTGGGTTTAAATGTTGTAGACAGAGCTTGAGGTAAGTTGTTAGCATACTTTTATTTTTTATGGCCTTTAGCTGCTGCAGTAAGCTGCTATATAGGATCATAAACCTCCAATATTTAATATATTTGTCCTAAATTTCAGACTATGCTAGATTTGTTTCAGGCTATGACTAATTTGAGCCATAGCGTACAGTTATGCTACAACTAATTAATCATTTGTTGGCATAAATTGCACAATGTAACACAGGCTTAACAAAACTATTTCCAAATTCAGAAAATGGGATAAGGTGAGGCGTAAACATTGGTGTGTATATAATGCATCATTTTCATTCCTCACAATGAAACATGGCTTACTGTACTTGCTTTCGTTTGGCCACAGATGCAGCTGAACATAGAAAACGAATGTATTGATCGGTCTGTGATAAATGCATGGTAAAGAAACCTGCTTGAATGCACTAATCCAGGAGATATAGTTGTGTAAATTCATCTTGCAGACTCATACCTCTGTGAGCATTGTTCTTCCATTTGTATTCTCTACTTATCTGACTAATTTGGGAAGCCTCTCTCGGCAGCACACTCTGTCATGCTTAAAACAAAGTGCACGCTGTAACCCAATTGAAAATTCCTGCTCGCTTTTATCAGCGGGTGTTTTATAAGATCACAGCTTTTGGTGCTTCTTTGTGAGACAAAACAGTACAGACTGTGGATTATTCCATTAAAGTCCGACTGACAGGGCATAACATTAAGTTCCATTAGCCTCGCTGTGGTCTCTCTGCTTTTAGGTCTCCATCTTGGCTTCTATGATAAAATTTGAATCCAATACGCATCAGTCAACAAGGCATCGATTTGGACTAGAAGTAATCTGAAACCAAGACCATAAAACAACTACTGTGCTTAGTTTTAACTTCAGGAATAATACGACAAATCTGATTATGAGCGTGATGGAGGTGGCTTGAGAATTGGAAGATTATCTGTCAGCAGCATTAGCACAGGAGTCTCCCCAGGCCTCATTAGTGCAGCGAACACAGTCAGTCTCCCGGCTCTCACCTTTACAGCGTGTAAAGAAGAATTACCTGCAGGATTAGCGTTTATGCTATGGAACTAAAAGGAGGGAGAATGAGAGATGTGACTAAAAAAGGCAAGGTAGATGAAGCAAGAGAGCGCTCATTAGTTATGTTACACGAGTGATTTGTAGACACAAGGACTCTGAAATCTTGCAAATGCAGAGGACTCAGAGGACTCACATGAGAGTGAAGTGAGGCTCAACTCAAACCACGGGTGAGATACTGGTTCAACTGGGAACACACAATTAGAGCTTGACAGAAAAGCTGGGGGTTTAAATTCTGGCTCCACGTCAGTCAATCAACCGTTTTTGATTTCTATCTCTATCTAGTATCTCTAATGTCTATTTTCAAGCTTTTAGTTAATTTACATGAGGACTTTTTCACTCAACAAAAACGCAAACTTTTAAATCCGGCCAAGGAGGCTTTTTCGTTTCATTGTTGTCGTGGAAACTGTGAGAGACATCGTCCTGTGAAAACAGTGATGCTACTAAAAGCTGTTGGCTGCTGGGGACATATTGAGTGGAACAACCATGGCGAAATCAGTGTTTAAGGGCGACGAAAACTTATGTACTATTAGCAACAGCAGGGTTCACACTGGTTCACACAGATATACAGTGGTCCCTCGCTATAATGCGGTTCACCTTTCTCAGTCTCGCTGTTTTTCGCAGATTTTTTAGTGCAATTTTGCATGCTTTTTTTTTTTTTTCAGCGTATGAACCGCATTGTGTTCTGCGTCCTGACTGGCTAAGGGAGAACTTGCGCATTGTGTTCTGCGTCCTGACTGGCTAAGGGACTGTAGACCATTGTCAATCAATCTCCTCCGTGTCTCCTGTACAGTACAGAATGCGTTCGGCCAAATTTACATTTCGATCGATAGCAGTGTGACTCTGAAGTGCTGTATGTTTGCAAGTTTTCTCTCCGACAAAACCCACAATGTCGACGAAACGTTCTGCACCGACAAAGGCACCTGCGGTCGCACCCAAACGACAGAGGAAGATGCTAAGGTTTGAACTTTGAGAGTGTTTAAACAAGAGAAAAGTGTATAAAGTGTGTGGTGAGGGGTTTTACAGCCTTAAAACATATATAACAATTGTAAAAAATAAAGCTGACTACTTTGCGTAACCCCCGCGATAAATGAGGGACCACTGTACTACAAAAGTTTTCAAATTTCAAGGTATTTATCAAAACACTTGCACTACAAATCAAGTTTAGTTAAATTCTTGCTTTGGTTGATTTAAAACCTTTACAAAAGCAGTTACTCACTGTTTTATAACTCAATTTTAATACTACAATACTGCTGTGGCGTCAGTTCTGCAGTTGGCTAAGTGAATTTCCTTCTTCACTCTGTTTTCTCACGTGTTGGTTGGCCTCCTTTGTCTGCCTGTCTGGGTCACGCTCTCCTCAGGTGCAGAACTTAGCCACTGTGAACAAAGAGGGAATCAATCACTGTTCACCAATCAGCTAAGCTCTGCGCCTGGCTGGAGACAAGATACACAACCTGTCAGGACCACCAACCCGTCTTGTTTTTTTTAAACCTGCATCGAGACATAAACCCTGCAAGACGATCCTCAAATACAAAATTATCTCATCATCTGTGTTAGTTTCTGGGTAATATGAAGGCGGGGCTGTGTTGCCATGGCAGCCGGCTGGGTCAGCGCTGTGTGGTAATCCCTGGCAATGTGATTTTATCATAAGTCACAAATCAGCACGCCAGGAACCCGCACAGCCCAGACATGAGACAACAGGCGCTTCTCAGCTCCTGTTTTTTAGCTCTGACTGCATCTTTGAGCCTGAGCTGTCAGTGGGTTTGCTCGGAATAAATAACGCTGGTGAAAATGCCAAAAGAGACTAACACAAAATAGCCTAATGCTAAAAGCAAACAGGGCGATGCAAAGAAGGAAGAAAATCATGCTAGAAAGTAAGTAAATTGGGCTAACATTGAGATAACTGCCAAAAAAATGATACTATAAAATTATTAAAAAAAAAAAGAACAGCGTAACACACTAAAAAATACACTTAAATGCAACATGGCAGTAAATAAAACTAATTACCAAAACAAAAGTATGCTGTAAAAGCTAACCCCAAAAAAATTAACCAAATGCTGCTAAATAGGATTAATCTTAAACTGTTATTAATAAACAAACTTTCAAATGACATAGTGATAAATAAACCAAATAACACGGAAAATGGAAAAAGACACTAAAACTAAACTGTAAATGGAGGCACATGCAAAAAGTATGGTAATGCTATAAATGATTCCAAGCTAGAATGCAAACATTGCTTTAAAAAGAAAAAAGGTATATACTAATGCTATAACTAAACCAAAGTGAAAAAAATACACTAAAAGGGGACTCTAGGCTAACTTATGCTAAAACAAATCCCTATTTAAAGGAGAAAAATAAATGCCAAAGGAAAAAAAAAGTACTAGAGTGTTACAAAAGTGTTTCAAAAGAAGAAAAATTGTCTATAGGGTCAAAAGACTCTGAACATTCAAACATTGTCCCAATTTAATAAAAAAAGCCTGTAAAAGTAGCGCTTCTTGCTGCTCTTTTAGCGTAGCCTACATCATAGCGCAGCAACACCTTCAAATAAAAAGCCCCCAAACTTTCTTTGTTCTCCTGTTCCCTGGCAGACCTGTAGCTCTCGGACTCTCACACACGTTCTTTCCTTGGTTAGTCCTCTCCTGCGCTCCCATTCGCCACGCTCGGCTAACCCGGCGATATGCCCCTCATTAAGCGGATCAAGAGGGATTCCAGAGGCATGTACTGGGAAGAAAGGAACGAGGGAGGTATAAAAAAAAAAAGACCCAGGACAAGACCACCCTTTTCCTTTTTAAGGGTTGTGCTTTTTAGGTTTAGAGAAAAAAGTAACGGAGCGGGGAGTGCGCCTTGATGGACATGTTTTTAGTTAAAACACTTTGAGCCCGTCTCGGCCTAATCCCACTGAGACCGAGAGGGTGAGAACACTGTTGTTTGAAAGGGTTCAGTGTTGTTTGGATAATATTTATTTATAGAGCTGTTTGTTCACTTTGAGCCTGGTTTTGGTCCATCTCAACCCCGTTCAACTGGTAGCCAAAGTATTATAATGGGGTTTCATATGTCATATGGTTCATTTTAGTGGTTTTAACCCTATTTTCTTCTTTTAACCAAGCTTTGATTCGATTTCTTTTTCATGGATGTATAATGAGATATGGCATAAAAGAACTTCCCCATAGACTACAATGAAAAAACCTGAAAAACACAAAACCGTCTGTTCGGCTGACAGCACACCTACATCTTCCAAAAAGGTCGGATTTTGTATTTGTATTTCCTATTTATGTCATAGACCTTTTCACTGTTAAAAATCCTTGAATCATCTAAAAAGTCCTTTGATTGTTTTATGACGTCAGCGCTCTGTCCTGCTTTGCACTTTGCAACTCGACAGGTCAAACACTCTATGGGCCACATAAGACAGAAATAAACCCAAAAGCCAAAAGTGTTTTGCTGCACCAATGAGAAACATCCGTTGAAAATAATGGGCAGCCTTTACTCATTCAGGATCCTGCTCTAATAATACAGCCATGTTTTTTCACATAAACTTAATTCAAGCTAGCACTAATTAGGAACAACCTGGTGTCTATATGATGCTTACTTCCAGAAAAAATAATATTGCAAACACTGCCTGCATAAATAAAATCTGAAATGAAGAGAATTGGTACAGCTCTGTAGATATTTCTGCTTAGAGTTTGGAGAGCTGGAAAAACTTTTGTTCCTATTGCAGCAGCTACACCTCCAGCCTTTGACATCAGTTCAAAAGAGACTTGCTCGCTTCTTTATTTTGGCTCATGGTGTCGCACCTATATTTCAAAAATTTTCTTCAAAGAGGATTTATATCTTATGTAGAAACTCAACCTCACTGTTTTATACAACAATACATTACCTACTGACCCGACCTGTGCTGTAGCAGTTAGTGGAAACATGTTTTTTAAGGTGTTTAATATTGTTTGGTCCTTTTTTTTAACTGTTTAGCTGCTTTTAAGTGATCACTTTGGTTCCTTCTTTGCATAAACATTGGTCCTCATTAGTGTCTTCTTAAAGTGTTATTTTAGTCCTTATATTGTTAATATCAAAGCCTATATTTGGTCCTTTTTAGTATGGTTTTCGTAGTATATCCTCATTAAAACTTTAAAACTCATTTGTAGTTCAATTCTCATTTAAAAGGTTTGCGCTCTTTGCGTTTAAAAATGACATGACAGAGATGTTTTCAGCTAAAACACTTAATCCCACTGTCCTGGGTGTATGTGAGGGTGTACGAGGGCGAGGAAAGGGAGTAGTGTTCAATTTAAGGACGGACGATGAGGGAACACAAACCGAGGCGTACAACATAAATCCATCTCCCAACAGTGCAATATGAAGAAGCGGTGAGGGGGTCTCGTCATCCATCATTTTAATTGGAGAGTGGTCCGGACCTAAGCCGATCTGACCACTGTGATCCATTAATGTTTACACTGGGCTGTTTGGTCCAACCCAATGGGAGGTAACAGTAAAAGTTTGGCTGTTTGTCTCTGAATGACTCTATTCTTCTAAAGTGCTTCTTGTGCCACATGTGTCAAACTCCAGGCCTTGGGTCAAATCAGGTTCTTACAGCACCGCACATTATTTCTGGTTGGTTTGTAAATAATGATGTGGTGAGTAAAAGTAAAAGAGGTCATATTGAAACCAACCAACTTTTTGATGGACTGATTGATGGATTTCTCTTTATTTTATTTTATTGTGTTTCATATTACACACAAGCAGACCTGCCATATCTCAGCCTTTTTTAAAATCAATCTTTGTATAATTTCAGCCATAAAACTCTTGAGTTTGTTACACTAAAATATGACAGAGAAGGTAAAAAGTTTTGGACAATTTTGCCGTCTACTGCTCCCGTCTACAGTTAGCCCGTCGACTTTTACTGTCCTTCTGTCAGCCACTAAGATGACTTCCGGTCTTGTCGAGTTTTATCAGGACGGGGCCAGATGCACTTGTCTAGAAAGCCTTTCACTTCCTTCAAATGGAAGCCATCTGCATGTGTGTGTGTGTGTGTGTGTGCGTTTGTTGTGCAGATAAAAGCCTGTCTTGCCGAGGCTCAGTCACGGTCTAAAACAGGATTTGGAGCTGGAAGTCACTCAGGTTGATGTACACCACTGTTTAAGTGCTGTCTGACCAAGGTCACACACTCCACGTCTGACCTGGAGACAGACAAATGGGCGGAAAATAATACAGCTGACAGTCATGTTCGTCTGACGGAGAGCCGCAAGGACAAATATGAAAATCAGTGTTTATGGCTGTGATGGGATAAATATTTCATGTTTCATTTCGCAGCTCATTTCACATTCACTATTATAAAATGACCCGGAGTTTGAGTTAAAGTGTCATTTCTTTTTCACTTGATTTTATTGGTGTCATTCAAAATGCATGAGTTTAAGCCTTTTGTTTTAAGACATTGTTGCAGTCGGATCCTCAGTGTTCAAGTCAGTCACTAAACACTGGTCTAAGTAGAGACTGGGTTGAGTCATCATCGCTTCAGGTACAAGTCCGAGTCACCAAAGATGGGTCGGAGTTGAGCCCAAATCGATTAGTGTCAAGTCCAAGTCGATTCACAAAAAGTAGCTACACATCAGGATACTTTTTTGGGGGCGAGACTGACAAACTGATCTGGATTTGGACAGATCATTGCAGTTTTTATATGACATTTTTTCAGGGTTTTGCTCACGTTAAAGGAAGCCTATTACTTATTAAAAATAGGCTAAACTGTTTACATATTTTAGGCCTATTCAAACTTACTTACAATAAAGCAGTGTAAAGTGAGCAGCTGTTTATGTTGAAGATACACAATGTGCAGTGTCCTTCCAACTTGACGGTCCTGCAGCACTTTTCCGTTTCAAGGTTAAAAATACTCTCTGTCTTTCACAGACCAACAAACTGGAAATAGGAATTATAATAGCTATTTAAATGAAGCTCAGAGTCTCCTCCATAAAATACAGCACAATTTTTTAAAACGCTAATCTAGAGTACAACTGTGTGGTTGTCATGTTCTCCTTGTGCAGATACACCATTGACAGTCATGCTTTACTAGGTCATTGTCAATTGCCCATAAGAATAAACATGCTTGTGTATGGTTGTCTGTCATCCCTGCCATTAACCTGTCCAGGGTTTACTTCACCTCCTGCCCTCAGTAAAATGCAATAAAATAAAGAGGTTGACAAGTAAAAAAGCAAAGAATAAAGTCTATACATAACAGGAATAATCCTGTTTTGTTTTACTTGATGATGGTGTGGGCTTGTGTAACAATAAAAATGTTATGAAGAACTTTGTTGTCAAGAGTATTTCTTCACTTTACGATATCCCTCTCAGTCCAAGCCACGATAAACGCCTCCTCTCTTTCCTTCATTTAGAGTGAGGCCAATAAAGCCGTGAGTGCTCGAGTCGTCCAGGAGCCCACTGGAGACAGCACTGGTCATGCACACACACCACACACACACCACATACAAAGGAGGAATTTCAGGGTCATCGATGTAAAAATCACCCCTCGTCGAGTCGAGACCCGGGCCTCTTAGAAAACGCTCGCTGACCCGTTCTCTCTCTCCTTTTCTCTCTTCCCTCGCGTTTGTTTGAGGAACGCATTCCCAAATTCCAGCTCTGACAAACACATCCTGACGGCGCTGCTGTGAAACCACGGAAAAGGCCTCATTCCGGGTCCGCACAAAAACACACAAAGAAACACACACACAGTAGGCTGAGAAAGGAATGTGCAGTGTGCTGTAGGTAGAGTCAAGGGAGTAGTGTCCAAAGGATCGATCCAACACAAAGCTCTGAACTGACCTCGGCTCACACTGAAAACACTGGAAACAACATAAAATAAGTGTCTTGCAGATGTTTTATGACTTTATGAGAAGCCACTGTGCACTACTCCTCAAGGTTCATAAAAGTGTTAAACAAACTGGTGTTGGTGCAAGAAGTGTGATTAGAAAAACACAGACTCTGGTGTTCACTGTCTCCTCGTATTCTTCAAGGAACACTACAAGAACGTGGACAACCAGTTCATTCCAGAGCAAATGGCAGTAGCTGTTATACTGTTTTGTTTGAGCGTATGTGGACGGATGTTTCTTGTGTTTCTGTATGGAGTGAAGAAGTGTTTAACAGAATCTAAAATATTAAAATCACGGTTCAGTGACAATTAAAATGGCTAACAAGTCATTTTTAATGTTACCTTAGTTAAATGCTCATAAATGCTCAAATGTAGCTTCCTGACTCAACAAATGCAATTAATAAAACTAAGGCGGTTTCGTGTTGAGTTCTCTTTCAAACTTCAAGTGTTTAAGTGCATTTTACATGGGGAAAATGTTTTTCCAAGGTTCTGGGGACCACATGAATACAGCAGGGGATCTTTTTTATATGGTTTTGTTTAAAATAAAAACAGTATATATTAAAAAAATTGTTGATGTTACACATAATCTTCGCTCTTAAGACTAATCTATGACTTATCTTTGGACATGGAAATGGAGAGAGGGGAAGATTTTTAAGTGAAACAAAAGCTGTACATTTCCCATGCACTTCATAAATATACCTTTTGTTTTTGGCATAGGTACAATCTGAAGTCTATCTTGGACCATACTGGATAAAAATCAGGCAGTCACAGCTTTCACCAAACAGCCGCACGACTTTGAACACTCACCTCTTCACTCAGATAAAAGTTAAAGTCCAGTCCTTACTCTAAGTCTTCTAAGAAATACTGGAAGTCACTCTTGAGCTACAACTCCTGGCTCTAAAAGTATTTATCCAAAGCTGGGATCTCTCTGCTCTTACAGTCTTCATGGACACGGGCCTCACCTCCAAACTCACAGCACCATCTCCTCCACCACTCTGCGCGCTGATTGGTCCATTTCCACTCGGACCAATGAGAGGCAGCGACGAGCCAGAGCCTGTTGTTCGGCGTCTTCTTGAACCATCAGCTCCCCGTACAGATACACACCCATGGCCTGAAATGCACACGCAGCTCTCAGTGTCAATGAGAGCTTCTCAAATGTCCACAGTGGCTCATAAATCAAACAGGTGTGAGCGTTTACCTGGTCGTGAACGAGGAAGTGCTCCACGTCTTTGTACGCCTGAATGAAGCTGTGTTTTATCACCAGCTCACACCAGCGATGTCGGACCTGAAAGACAAAACACACACAAAAAACTAAATTAGAGTCAGGGATACAAATGTTATATTTTACCTTAAAAATACAAAATCGTGTCAAGAGAAGATAAATAGTGGCTCAAACATAAACACAGTTACAAAAAGGAGAGTCAAAATTAAGTGGTGAATGAGAAAGAGGGGAATATCCAAAGATATAATAATTTAAGACAATACTTAATACTTTAAACAGGATAAATACTGGTCAGATTTTACATGTTATAATGAAGCTGCAGTCCCATTCTAAATGGAAAACTATGGTTGTGATATAGTATGGAGACTTGAAACCTAAGACGAAAACAACTGTATTGATCTTCGAAAACAACGCAGCTCCCACAGTTCTAATTTTACACGCTGCGAAATAAGAATCAATTCATTATATCGTACCGTCATTGTGTCTAAAACATTAATGTGTGAATGAATGGAGAATGTGTGTATCATCAGACTTTGTCATTGCATACATGCCCCTAGAATTACCCCACATTGTATTATTTTGGCTTTATGAATTATTTATAAGGGAAAGAGGGAAATGACACGAAGCAAATAGACCTGAGTCGGATCCAAATGCAGGCTGCACATTTATGAGATACATGCTCCATCAGGTGAGCCACACAGACGTGCTCTAATCTCACACTTTTGACCAGAAAGTATATAAACTAACTCTTTTATGTCAAAGTGAAAACAGATTTTTACAGTGTAATGTTGACTTGTCTTGTCTGGTGATTGTGGAAGGCAGACCTAAATTATATTTATCAGTGACGTTTATTTAAAGCAACTTCAACAATAGCATACAACTGGATGTAGCCCTGAAGACAATAACTACATGAAAGACAATTTTATTATTATTATCATCTCAACAGCAGCCAGACCAGATAATACAACACTCTCTGTCCTTAGACCCTCCATTGGGTGAAGCAAAACTCAAAAACCCAGTTTCTGATAATACTGTATATTGTTTATAATACTGCAGAACAAAAAATGTACAAAATAAATGAGCAGACAAGCCCAAACTTTTCCACTTCTGACTGAATCTGACTGAATTTACATGAACATGCACTTTACATTCATCTGTTTTCATTTGAGTTGGGTTTGTAAATTCTGGTCAAAACGTGACAATAAAGTGGCCATTACTTGAGGAAAATTCAGTGGTGTATATGTTGTGTACTCATTGTAATACACCTAAAGGCTTTTGCGAAAACAAGAGATAAATGTGATAAAACTTGCTAAGATAAATATACTCATTTATTTGAACATTTGAAAACTTTTCAGATAAGTAACCCAATCCCAGTGTAACTTTGATCGTATTAAATCTGACTCCTGCGTGTCCAGTGCGAGTGTGTATTTCCTCTGTGTGTGTGTGTGTACTGTTGTGTGTCTGAAAGCTAATGCCTGGCCTTTCTTCCCGAGGATCAATAGGAGCTCTGTTGCCGCGGTTACAGGAGAGATCAGAGACCAGCTATGTCCCCGCCTCAGCCATCATCCTTCATCATCGGTTACGAGCGTGCGTGTGTGTGTGTGTGTGTGCAGGTGTGAACGAGTGTCCTGTATGGATACGAGGGGACAGCCTGAGGTGGATAAAGGAGACGGTCGAGCGATAAAAAATCAAGATGAAGGGTCTTTTAAAGCACTGTCACTACTTTAAAGCCCGACAGTTTCCCTTGGCTGCTTTTTCATAGTGTTTCAATCTCGTCCATAACTATCTCCACACTCTGAGGATCATAAACTAGTCCTGCCGAGAGCGCAGGGTGGGATTTATTCTCTTTCAGGAGCTCAAGCTCTCTCCATAACTTCACCGCTAGGCTTTTGTCATTTTAACTTAGTGTTCCCAACCAAGTACATTTAATACATTTTCTCTCAGTCGCTTGTAGTTATTTTTCCACTCATAATTCACAATGGGGCTGCTCGATTATGGAAAAAATCATAATCACAATTATTTTGGTCATAAGTGAAATCATGATTATTTTACACGGTTATTCACTGACTTTGGAAAAATGTTGGATTTATTGAACAAAACAGTGAATTTTCCTTAAAAAAATAATTTATTCAAACATATAAATAAAAAATAAACAGAAATAATAAGATAAATAAATAAGATCCATAATGTGGTTCAAAACAAGTAACAAATAATAAATAAAAACAAGTAAAAAATAATCGTTTGATCGTTGGGAGCTCAAATTGAAATTGAATATTTGATTAGTTAAGTAAACACTTAATGCAGCAACATACAGCTCCATAATGGAAAAAATATACACCACACCTGTCATTAACATGCCTGACTTTGGGTTTGTGTTCTTTACAGTGTGTTAAAAGCAAACATAACTCACACTTGCCATTGACAGCCTCGTTTTGATTCATTTGATAGCTCTGTAGTCGTCTTTGTGGCTGTGACATGACATATCGGAACATCGAAACATAAAGGAGGCTCATTTCACGCAGTTCTTTGTGGTTTCTCTCCAGCTCGCACATGTTGAATATCAAAGCAGATCAAATCAAATCTTGCCTGTGTTGTTATGAGCCAATAGTTCATGGTTCAAATGGCTGACAGGGATATGGTTTGAAAAGGTTATTGCGGGAGGTGCTTTCTGAGGTTCAGTATTACTAGATCCAAGTATATACAACGCGCAGGTTAAAGGTTTACAATGTGGAAGAGATTTATACCAGCTTTAAACCACCAACAGCTATAGGATATTGATCTGATTTGACTATGTCCAGATAATGTTACTGAAACCTTAGATAAAGACTGTATGTAGAAGAAAAAAAAACATGAATAAATGCTTTGAATAAATGCTTTAAAATGATGCACATTCAGTTCGAAAGCAGCCTAACCTACTGTGAACAATGTAAATGTGGTTTCATAGCCTTGTATTTCTAGTTGCACCAAGCAGGAGTATTATTTGAGGCAGTATATTTCCAAAGCACCAGCCCAACATAACGCAGAACTGAATTACAATTGACTTTTTTACGATTGCTATCCTGTCACACAAGTGCCTTCATGTTCTAATAGATGCTGTAGTAAAGAAACCTTGCTTTTGAGCTTTACTGAGAGTCTATTTACATGACAACACTGGCCAGAAACATAATCTGCTTTTACATAGATATCTGTAGAGTGTCTGCCAGGCCAGTAGGGGCACTGTGAATCATTGGATGGACTCCAAAGTTTGTGTTTTTATGAAGTGACAGTGATGTTTTCATGTAAACAATCAGCCTAAAAGCAACAGAGTCTTTCTATTTGAAAAACTAGGGCTTAGAGCTACTCATGACTCCATCTAGTGTCTCAAGTTGATATAACAGCCCTCCCAGACTGGCCCTTTCTGACTCTTCTGTTGACATTTAAACAGTTTCTTCCACTTTTCTGACCTTTAACTGTATTTGACTACAGATTTCTAAGTGTGTGTCTTTAATATCTATGAACATACACACTTTAAATAGGACTGTTACTTTGCTTTGTTCCACTGAGTGAAAAACTGCTGCTCCCCACCTGATTATGCAGCACAACAACAATTAAATTTAATCTACATTATCGCCACTGCCTCATAAATAAACATGACTTTAATTAGTCTCAGATGGCTCTCTCCTTTACATCTCACTTGTCTGTTTTGTGC
This sequence comes from Rhyacichthys aspro, assembly GCA_036850595.1. NCBI lineage: Eukaryota > Metazoa > Chordata > Actinopteri > Gobiiformes > Rhyacichthyidae > Rhyacichthys > Rhyacichthys aspro. The sequence continues at coordinate 6,092,186 of CM072156.1, read as the reverse complement.
CTCTGTCTGTTCTGGGTGATGGCTTTTAAACTTTCACAGCAGGTCTGACAAAAAGCTCCGGCTGCAAGTTAAATAGAACATGTAGAGCTAAGTGTGTGTGTACAGTATGTGTATCCTGTGGTGTCATGGCTGCCCTTGTGCCCGCGCAGCCCCGGCAGCTGTTCACTGTGCTGGGGTTGCATTCCTGGGGAGAGCCCTGGAGCAAAGCAGCTGCCTGGTGCACCTCTCCTAACCCCCCCTCCATAAAAAAGAAGAGAGAAAAAAGTGCTTCCTCTCACTGGGCCTCTCACCCTGACAGCACATGCAATTACATAGTGACATTCCTTCATTTATTACAGAAGCTCCACTCCCACTTCACCCACTACGGAGCTACAACTCATACTGTACTGTCTTTTATAGTGAGCTCATGTGCGTATCTGTCATGCAAGCTTGGAAAATTACCATTAACAATAAATATAAGGAGCCAATGTTCAGCACTATTCCTACATAAATTAACTAAATGAAAGCTGGATGGAGTTGCTAATAGAAACAGAAGTAGAAAAAGAGCACCACACATAGAAAAAGGTCAGAAATTGGGAAAATCACAATGATAGCTTGAATGCTGTTGACTTTTGGGATAGTAAAATGGTAGTAGCCTCACCACAGGCAGAAATGTAACAAACATTTATAATATGTCTTAGATAAGATACATGTAGATTTAAATATCTACTATATCTAGTCTCTTCTTTGTATCCTATTTGTAATTAGAGCTGCTTGATTATAGAAGAAAACATAATCACAATTATTTTGGTCATTGTTGAAATCAGAATTTTTTTACACGATTACTTGGATTTATAGAACAAAACAGTGAATTCAGCTTAAAATAAATAAGATATTCAAACGTATAATTAAAAAGTTCAAAAAAATAAACTGAAAAAAATAAATAAGATCAACAATGTAGTGCACTTCCAAAATCTCATGGAAAAAAAGAAACAAGTTATAAATAAAAACAAGTAATAAATCATTGTTTTTCTCGATTACATCGGTTTTGTGATCGTTTTCTCCTTCCAACTGCGTTAGGTGATGTTTGCTATTGTGTTTATTTGTCGTCATGTCTGTTTGTTGTCTAATTTTGCTGCTCAAAATTACCCACAGAATTTATGATATAATATTGCAGTCTACACAAAATTACCAAAAACACCTAGATTCATGTTTCGTAAAAGAGCGTGAAGGACCTCGGCCAGCTCGAGTGTGTGTGAAAGCATGACATCACCAACAGGTTCACAGTTGTGTCTGTGATTTAACACGTTTCCTAATGTGACAGTGCTTCCATAGTTACTGATAAATCCACGCAAGTTGCAGTGTTTATTGTTGATGATGTTGATAAGTGACAGCACCAGACCGGACGCAGCACTTCAATACATGTTGCGTTTTGTGTCACATCTGAACTGTGTCGTCTCGAGGACTGCGGGAGATTAACGCACATTGCCTGCAGTTATACAAGGCCAAGTATGTAAATAAGTACACTGTAAACGTACATTTGAGCTCAACAGGAAGTATATCTCTGTGAACGTGGATTTAATTGCATCTCTAAAGCTTTAAATAGAGTAAACAGTTGATTTCTTCTCATTTTTATCTTTGCTTACTCACTGTTTGCGCTAATAAATTACTCATCTTTCATTAAGTGCTCTTTGCTTTGACAACAACGCACATTTTCACACTGATGTGTCTTTTCCTGCTCCTCAAAAGCACACACTGTTTAAAGAAGACTATTAAAACACTGCATGACTGCCTCCTTCAACCCCAGTCAAAACTCTAAAAACATTGAAGTTGATTTATTAGTTTTTCTTAGGCTGAGATTTCTCTTTATTTTTCCGTCTCCTCTCTTCAGCGTCACACTTAGCGGCTCGTCCGATCACGATGTCTTCCGTAGTAAATCTCCGCGAGTAACCCAAACTGGACTGTAAGGCACAATATGCCCTGTGTGCCTGACCGACGCTTGGCCTTTAACATGCTTAGGGAGGCATGTACGCTTCACCAAAAAACTCATGGAACTCCACATGCGTACGCACACAGTCACGCATCCTCGCATCACATGAGACTCATATGAAGGGAAGTGGGCCAAAGTCACGCACCGCCTCATATACATGCAAACACATGCTTTCTGCTCTCGGAGACGTACTCACACATGTATTCGCAGTCACTCAGGCCGGTCGCAAAGCTGCACGCAAACCGACGGTCGCACACATATTTCCTTTCACTATCTGTTACACTCCAGTCTCACGAGTGGAGTTCCAGACACAAGATTCTTTATCACTTTTACTTCACAGCGTCTCACTAAGAAGTTTGTGCAGCGCAAAGAGCAGATGGTAAAGCAATATGCATCTCATACTATCAACACTTTAGAGGAAGTAAGGAGGAATACACTGTAAAAAAAGTCAAACAGGGGAAGATATATGCAAATAAATGTTTTTTTTTATTGCATATACTGCTCTAATACTGCTGTAAATTATGTTTAATCTGCAACACAGTATTCAAACCTAATTTATACCATAATAACTCACTCCCAATTTGGTGATAGCATAGTTTTTCAGGACTTTCCAGTATGTTCAGGACTTATTATCATAAAAGGCCTGACGTTACATTACCCTCAATAGATGAACAAAGTTAGTTGCCTGTAAATGTTCATGAGCATGTTAAAAAATCCTTATTATGTTTGCAAAAATCACAATTGACACATCAGATAACTTCTCAGAGGTGTTTCCAATCTTATTTCCACGGAAAGGAAATGAAAGTTATCCATTATGTCAGGAAAAAAATAGTGATCGTTTTAGGAGGTAACTCAAGGTCACATTGTTTGTCTGCATTAAAGGTAAAGGTGTAGTTTTGGGCCTTTTTTAGTGTCTTGTCTCAAAGTTTAATCTAAGCAAGTCTAAGTCAAAGTGAATGGCTCGTTAAATCAGTTACACCTTACACACCTTCTTTTTAGAGCATGTCAACAGCTATGGTGGCCCTGCAGGGACATGCTGAATAGGTTTAATAGCGATTTCACAAAAAATGGACTCAAAATCAATATTGCTTACAAAATGCCCTGAACCTTGAAGTAAGAATGCATGCTCAGAAAGAAACAAGAGTGTGCTTCTCCTTCAGCAGTGCTCAGTTTGTAAAAAGAAACAGAAAAAAGAGGTGACGGCTAATTCTACAGGGTTTTTTAGAGCTTTAAATGTCTATTTTCTGAGGATAGACAAATGCACAGATGATTTGTTCGAATATATAACATTTTACACAGTGCAGCCTTATTCAAAAAACAAGGCAGAGTTCTGAAACATCCAAACTTAGACTAAGGACCGTCTAAAAATCTGGAAGTATAGTGATGAAACTGAAGTGTTGGGCCTGTAATTTTCTCTCCTGATGGCACGGGCCTATTACATGGAGTCAGATTTTTTGAAAAAGTAAAAAAAGTAATTCAGAAAGCCTCTACAGAGTCTGACCTCAGCACCACTGAGAATCTGTGATGTACTGGAGAAGACTTTACACACCACAGTCTAACAACGACACTCCCATCACAAATACAAGCTCTTGGCAAAAAAATAATGCAACTCTAGATATAATAAATGTTGTGACTGCATAAGCTCAATGATGCCACCGCGATAAGTGCCATAAAACGCCGAGGGCAGCCCAATGAAACATTAGCCTGTAACTTTTCTGGGGCCAGACGGTGTACTTTCGCTCTGAAGACGAAATGATAGCATCCGCAGTGCAGTGTGATTCCAAATATTACAAACCACCTTCCACAAAAACAGCCCTCCTCTAATCCCATATCCATCCATTTTAAGAGTTCTCATAAACTTGAAGGCAAACAGCGAGAGGTCCAACTGTGCTCCGCCTCGTATTTATCCGAGAAATTTTCAAAGAATCATCATCAATCTTGTGAAGTGGATGCAGCAGCGGAGAACTAAAAGCTGAATGCTATTAGACTCTCAGAGAAAAAAGGGAGGCTAACAGAAAAAGGAGCATGCCACGAGGAGGGGGAGAACAAATGGGCACATTTATAAAGAAAGCTGTGGGTGATTAACCTCTTGTGAATGAAAGAGCTAACATTAGAACTGGACCATTGCTTTGAGACAGGTGTGTGCAGGTGTGCGTTTGTTTTCTCATACGGAATGGGCCTGATTATATTTAGCCACATTTTCTTTCCCGGGAAATTGCGCTCAAGAATGTCCTTTCATCAACCAGGAAGTGTAGATAAAGAAAGCTGGCCACAAGGACAAAGAGTGACCTCAGTGGTAATGACTGAGTTATTTACTAAAATTAAAAGCAGGACAATAATCTATAGAATGAAGTCAACACTTACGTATGCTCTGGAATAGTCCATGGCATAGATTATATATTATTTATGGACGGTGAGTCACTGTTATCTTTATTGCTCTGTATATACTTTTTTTAAACAGTGCTGAACAGTTTGAAAGCATACAATTTTGGAAACTACACACTACTGAGGATGAAGATCTTCCGATAATATGATTAGTGGTTGTCAAGGATACCGAACAGTTTTCCTTAGACAAGTCAGAAATGATTAGCATTAGTTTTTGTTTGTCCACACAACAATACAACCATAGCATTTTCAAACTAAAACTTGAGCTAGGTTTTACTAAATTTGAGTGATTTTCATTCTAGAATTAGTGTGGGCACAATGTTGAAACACAGGAAATGTTAAGAGTTTTAAAATTAATCTAAAAAAGTGAAAATTTTCATATATAATAATCATGATCTGCAATAAAGCGTCTAGAGGTCATGCCTTTTAGGAGACCACCTGAATCCTCAAGTAAAATAATGCAATGGAAATGAATGAAAGTCAAGTGGGAGCAGTGAGACTATTTATTTTAATTTTTGGTAACTTTAATGGCATTTATCAACTTAAAAGGCAACATTTAACACCAAGAAAGCTAGTGTTTTTACCACATTGTGAACTCCATTTGTCACTCACAATAAAGACAATACGCTTGTTTAGGCCTGTTTATGGACCAATGATGATCAGTTTATTTTCTTATATAGTATTATAAATCTGTTTTTATTGATCCCTGAAGTTATGGATGTGTGTGGTGATGCCATCAGAGTGGGATCTCTGTAATCTGTGAATTCTTCTTTCTCTGCTCTCACAAATGTTAACGTTTTTTGCATCTTAAATGATCTTTGACAAACAACATATAAGAAAAAAAGAATAAAAAAAAAAACAGAGCTTTTTGAAAGACATCTTGTGACATTCTGTGGCTTTAAACTTCTTATTTTTTGCCTGAAATCACGTCTGTAAAATGGTGGTGGAAAAATCGAATCTAAACATAATGAATGGTTTGAATAATTATGGCTTCTATTAAAAGTTGGTGAATATTTTTTTGAAGAGGCCATGTTTATGTCTGGATTCAATACAGTGACCACTCCTACAGCTCTGTGCACCAAAACACCTGAGCTCTATTACATTTACTACTGGACCAACAAAATGCCTCATATAATTTGAACGTATGTGTAAAAACCAAATATGTATCAAATTTACTTGTGAAAAAAATGGCATGTGTTAACGATGGAGCTTAGCATGAGCACTTTACAACAACACTCAGTCTTTCCTCCAGCAGCCGCCGAGCACAGATCCAGACTGAAGCCCCCACACCCACAAAGAGCGTTAATAGTACCATTAAGGAACCGTGTGCAGTACTAAAACATGAAGCGAATACTTGAGGGATTCAGTCAGTAATGGTGGCTGTAAAGAAAAGAGCTGCTATTACAACAGAATTTACTACACATTACTAAACGCTACGCCATGGGAAGAGAAGGGAGAGGCAAACTACCAGATTTTATTACTGCGAGGGATTATGGGGCTCGGATGCTTCACATATGCACACTTGTTGAAGCATGTGTGAGTATAAATCAAATGGGCATCACAAATCAAACGTATGGAAGAAATGGTGTGTTTTCATGATCCGTGACATTTCTATAAATTAGAACAAAAACAAACGGGGTCATTAATATTTAAAACCAAAACTCCCAACACCTTTTTTTGCATTGAATAATTCATGTGGTTCTGCACTTACTGAACATGAAGCGAACATGAAAATGCATAAAAGTTATAAATAAACGTTTCTGTGTATAGTTCAGTGAATCCCCCCACAGTCCAAAGACAGAACTGGTCAACTGAATCTTTTAAGGACTTAATGATGTCACTAGTTTTGCTCAAGTTTAATATAATGTACGGCAAATACAGTCTTTTTCATTCACAAAGCAAGAGTCGTACGATGCTGGATACAGGCCAGATAAAGCCATTGCTAATAAAATTGACTTTGTTTTCAAAAAAAGCACATTTAGCAGTCTTCTTCCTAGAACAATAAATGTGTTTATAAGAAGAACAATACAAACTGCAATTGTAGAATAATTTTTGTTTTGTGTTTTTCCTTTTGTTTCTTGTTTTCACCCAAGAAATGATTCTCTGTTGTCCTATAGACAGACAGGAGTCTCACTACAACCTTTGAAAAAGTTGACCAGACTGATGGAACCAAAAGCTGAGGAGTTAGCTAGAAGTGTGGTACAGTATGCTTTTTTTCATCAGTTAAGATGTAGCATTAGCATCAAAACGATCAAAAGTGGCTTTATGCTCTAACTTTTCTCCAAACTGTCAAGAAAAAGCTTGTGAAATGCCAGATCAGAAAGAACAAGAAAAAATCATCCTTTTTAGATGTGTTTCTTATATTGGTTTAACTCCTGAGCACTACCAGAAAACATATTAATGAAACTCAGAAACTGTGTTGGCACAAAGACGTGTGTGTGTGACATTATCTTACCTCAGCGTCTTGCTTCTGCAAATTGTATGTTTTCTGCAGAGTGAGCATTGTTGCATTGCTTATTGTTGTCTCTTCAAGAAGGAGCTCTAAGAGCATCACCAGCTGCTCCGACGACAACTGTGGAGAAACAATCAAATCTGTTATAACTAAATCACCTCGCAATAACCCCACATTCATGACATCAGCAAGTTCAAACTAAGAAACCAGCTAAAGTATCAAGACTAGCAGAATTATATTCCATCTTAATTGGATGCATTGGCTTCTGTTGCACCACATTTCCATCGACTTTATTATCTACAAGTTTTATTTGCTTTTTTCTGTGCTTGGGAGACTAATAAACACCTTATCAAAATCTGTCAGGTTATTAATGCAGCCTTTTAAACGGAGGAAACTGCAGCATAATAAAAGAGAGCTGAAAGGGTAATTACATAAATATGCTAAACCGAGTGCATTTTTTCCACACCATTAATATCACATAGAAAAGGGCACACAAGCACATATTTAAAGAGAATATTTCAACCAAGTGTGGACTGATTCAAAATCTTAGATGTGCATTTGCTGCCAGTGAAGAAGAAAAGTCAATTCTGAGAGCACGCTCTGATTGTGTTATCCCCAGGTAAACTGAGAAAAAGGCGAGCTATTTTCTTGTGATGACTAACATCTTTGGGGAATGAGGAGAGTCAGCTGTGAACTGGGAGGATTATTTGGAGGATGAATGTGGGCAGCGATATGAGAGAGCGGCTCGGCGTCGAGGGACAGCCGTGCCCAGCCTTGCCTGAGCTCCCAGTGACATTCTCTTTCTGGTCCCAGACTGGGACTCAATTAATGGCTGGGGGTCCCCTGGAGACCCATGTGAAAATAGGTAAGTGTGTGTAACTAAGGGAAGCAGAGCATGAGTTAGATTCTGAAAAGTGAAAAGAAAGAAGCAGACATTTTGTTTGGGTAAACACAGGAAAGCAGGCTGCACTGATGCAGCACGTCTTTTTTAGGGCGAAGACAAATTACTCGTCAAATATCACCGAGTTAGATCAACTATGACTGATTGTAGATCAGAAATTGGCCAAAGGGACATTCTGACTCTGTACTACAGTGATTATTGTTTTGCTGTAAGCCAACTCAAGGCTAAGTTGTTGTTCAGGCCATACAACTCAGGCATGCTAGCAGAGTCGCCATGAAAAATAAATGACTAATGACTTCTGCTAGTGGCTATGCTAATGGTGTTTGGCTCCAGGAAGACATAAGCTACCCACATCCTAACCACAAGTAGCAATAACAAGCAAAAGCAAAGAAAATCACTTTTACCTTCAAAATGTCACTACACAATGTCCCTCTGACTAAATCTAGCATTATATCTACTGATGCTACCAACAAATAAATGTAGAAGAAACAAACAAAATAAAACACTTGAATAACTCTCACACAAGCTTCTGGAGCCATCATTTATTTGCCCCACTAGCCTTCTACTGTCGAAGGTTGGCAAATAGTCTCAGAGAAGAGCTGCTGGGAATAACAAGCTACAACCAGGAAGTATTTTAGCATGTTGCTGCAGGAGCGAAGCCCATAACACCCAGGCTCAAGTTGGCAAATGCTCAAATCAAACATGGCTATTACTGGCACTACACACTCAGGCCGTCATTTAACTCAGGGAAAAATCTGATATCCCGTCTCTCCCTTCAGTGCCTGTGGCCTACAGCTGCTCTCTGCCCTCTTCCCTCCATTTTGTGACTATTTTCTAAAGTGGCGTCTCCATCTCTAAAGGGGTCTCTATGGGGCCCCACCGTGATCCCACTCCCATTCTTTGAAAAGTGAGAGGTCCACAGCAATTAAAGACCGCAGTCGCTCTATCCATGTCTCTCACACACGCCTGGATTTTGTGCTCGTGTTGTGTTTGTATGTTGCTATGGAGGTAATCAATATGTCTGCGCTACAGTCTCCAAAACAAATCTCCAGTCGATAATGATAAGCAACTTTGTTCATTCAACACTCAAACACACGTGAGAGTTGTATGTACTGGACTTTATCAAACGTCACATATCTGGGGTGTAGTAACAGGTTTATTAAAAGAACAGTGATCCAGTTCTTCCCGAGACTCTTTGTAAAGTGATAGTTCCATGGGATTGTCAATATGGCTTTACACAGTGTCTATTTTAGGTAGCTTAGTTCAGTCACTCATTGTTGCTCTATTACAGCATCTAGAGAGTGGACCATGTTGTTTAGTAATCCTACACCACCCGCATCACTCAGTTTCCAAACTATCTGTCAATCTATGCATTTCCAAATGATAGACAGATTTATTTAAGAAAAAAAAGACCCTAAATCAACTAAATCAACTTTCAAGTAATAATGATGATAATAATAATAATAAGAACTTCACATATCACTTTTCAAAACAAAGCTACAACTTGCTTAAAAGTGAGCCAATAAGACCCAATAAAAACAAAACAAATGCACAAATGAAACTATTAAAATCATCCAAAGGAAAAAAAAAAATTAAAAACAATAAATAACAGACTAAAATTAGGCAATATGAAATGCATCTTAAAAGAAATGTTTTTCATGTGCCTCTATGAACAGCCGACACAGTCACATTTATAATATAATAACAATCTATCCAGAGAATAGACCAAACCCATAGAACCACATGAAAAATCAGAATTATATGTATAAATATGAAACACTTCGTCCTACAGAGTATGGATCTTATACGTCAGCTGGTAACTCGTTGATGCTCTATTACAGCATGTAGAGGATGGTCCATGTTGTTTAGTAAAGCATCCATCACTCAGTGTCTTTTCTCATAATACTAACGCCCATCAATCCCTAACAATCAATACTTCCCATGTGTTTTCTAGATAAACCCAGAATAATTGCTGCTCCTGTAAACAGCATGAAACGTGATTAGTGAAATCTAACACAACTCTTATGACTCCAAATGTCTCTGGGTGAGGTTTGGCTCGCTGCGTGTTTGCGTGAGTGGGCGAAAGGGAAAGAGAAGAGCAATTATAGGGGAAAAGGTGAACTCCATGGCTGAGTAGTCTCTTATTAATGGGTAGAGGCACACAAACACTTACAAACAGCCAGTCCCAACACACACCACACTCCCGAGTCACGACCAGGTCACGGCCGACTGTAACCACAACCTTTAATAGCGCAGTGGTGAAAGCACTTTACCACTGAAGGAAGAAACGGATCCCTCTCATGTGAAAGACCTCTGCAGGTTTGGGACTCATGAAAGAAGCACGTCGTTCCATAAACGCATTGTGTTATTGTTCCTCGTCCACACATTGTATATAAAACAATGCACTGCCGTACCCTCCTGCCACCAACCACCGGCCACTTACCCCAGCGTCTATATATTGAGCCGAGCTTTGCGAAGGACCAGAGGGAAATATGCAGCTAAAAACAGCCCCTTCACAAACTGACCTCTAAACCCTGACAGAACAATGACACAAAGATAGTCCCAGTGACTGACAGCTCAATGAGGCGAGCAGAGTAAACACAGGATGTGATGTCCACTACCAACTATAAATGAATCAAGTATATATAGATAGCGTGGGCTGTTTGTACAGTGGTGTTTATGTTATATCAAGTTGGTCTAAATCTGTGGCTTTAGGTCACTAGTGGGAATGGCCGTGTCACGTAAATCATAAATGCTGTTAGTTGGAAAAAATATTACAAAACTACTTACAAAATTAGATCAGTATTTTGTAGAATGGATACTTAACAACAGTGGGTTCTTCAAAGTGAGAGGGAAACCTATTGGACCTAACCTGCTCCATTCTGACCCAGGCCTGAGACTAGTTACCTCATAACATGTCACATGCTGGCTTTGCATCATCATGAAGTGCCTTCTGTTTATAACAACCACAGTGTTAGCTAGTTCTATGGAGAACAACACAGAGAATATGACTACGCAAATTTACTGTAGCTTCGTCTGACTTTGCATATTGGCACATGTCCAACCTCTATACCCGTGTGAGTGAGCCCTTATTTGGATTACAAGGTATGTTCCCACTCATTATTGGCCTCTTTTAGTTCACAACAAATAAGAAAATGATATATTTAGTTCAGTTTTCAAGCAAAATGTTCTGGTCTGCTTTGGGTGCACAGTTAAATTTCAAAACTGGACCAAACAACAAAAGAGAATGAGGCTAAGGTGGCTCTCAGACTGCACTATTTAGTCTTGACTTTTCCGACTTTCCCAACTTTTGGTCCCACAAAAAGAGGTTGTCTCAGTCCAGAACGAACTAAACCAAGATCCAAAGAAGAGCGAATAGAGGAAAACGAGAAAAAGGCCATTGGTTGGGTTTAAAAACACATAACACACATAGATTATGTTGTTTTAAGTTTTGTTTAAGTTTGTATGGCTCTTCTTTTCTTGCTACACTACAACAGATGCCTCCTGTGAAGCCGTAATTCCTTCATGTTTTTGGCCTTGGTTTTCATGGCATTTCAATTGAACTGGACCCAGACCTACCTTTTCAAATGTTGTCACAGCACAATCACAATCCTATGGCAGCATTCACATTTATCCAGATGAAGTGAAAGTTTTAACCCTTAAGACAAGCTACACTAGAAAAAAAACTACATTTCAGCAGCCATTCGAGATATTGAAATGGGCAGATAAGTTACTTGTGTTATATGTAAAGCCAGCGATACCATGTGATCTCTGAGATACTACTATATTGGATTTTTCTAAAGCCGAGGCACAGCTGATGATAGTTAAATGGAATCAATGCCACACAGATTGCACCTTCAAGATGTTGGAAGCAGTTGTGTAATGGCTCCGACGGCATCATCTGCGCTGCTCTGCCATAAACACAGTGTAATAAGTGTAATGTGTTTTATGTGTGAGTTCATGTGTGTGGGTGTAACATTAGTCATTCTCCTGACGCTGCGGCCTGTTCATGAAGCACTAAATAAACAGAGCATTGTGTCGACTCAGAATCAGGAGAAATATGATTGTGATATTTCGACACTGACTCTGAATTCTTTCTCTCCATTTACTCCACTCAAAACAAATGTGTAAATCTTATAACCATTTTTTCAGTCACTTTCCAACAATCCTTTACAATTTCCATGGCAACGGCATTTAGTACCGCTCTGTGTTTTGTACAGTACATAAAGAGCCTGTGTCCTTTTGCAAGAGCAATTCTTTTATGAATCGAGACAGTGTACCTGGCTTTTTTTTCATGACGGCCATTTTAAATATTTTATACTCATACCATTTTACTGCTTGTAAGTTTGATCCGTACCTCTGAGTGAAAATGAGGCACTTTTTCCAACGCCATTTTCTGGATGTGACATTATGGGTGCCAAAAATAGCAGGTATTGAACCACAAAATTGCCACACTTCTCCTGTCTGCCATCTAATTTCACTTTCCACGAATAAAGCATCACATATTGGCCAAAAAAAGATCAAATAATGTTAAATATCCATGTTCTCGGGGGCAGGCTTTGCAGCCAAACAGTTAATTGAGATAATAATGTGCCATATTATTGACCTGATTTGGTGCCAAGTAAGTCACTTACTTTACCTTGAACCTCTAAAACTCAAGCCTGGTGCTCATGTCTTTTTAAACCTGCTGAAAAATGTTAAAATGATGGAAAACCAACAGGGAGACCATAAATCACTCACAGAAAGAGACCAAAGGGATCATGTCCAAAGTGACAGGTTAGAAGTATGGACCATAAAATGTATATAATGACTCTAAAGAACATAAAGAAAACCTCTTTGTTTGCCCATGGCACCTTTAAAGGGATCCAAAGGTGTCGCTAATGGTTTCTTTCCCCCCTTTCTTCCTTCCTTCCTTCCTTCCCTCGCTCCTCTCCTCCGTCCCGCTGTGGATGGTTGCTGCTTGTTCGGTCACACTGCATTATAAGGCTTGGAAACATTGAATAACTGTGACATTATAAAACCAAGCTGTGATTCGAGAGAGGCTGTTGAATTGTGGATTAGCGTTTGTGTGTGTGCCATTTAGCCACTCGGCAGCCTTTTATTTGTGTCTGACCACAGGCTCGTAAAAATCACGTCCTGGCACCAGCAGCTAAAGCCCTCAGGTACTAAGGTTTCACGCGCTCTTTCCCTGAAATCCCTCCCTTTCTGCTGGACTCTCAATGTGTCTGCTTCCCGTCTCCATACCAACTACACTTTCAATCTTCCTTTTACCGGACCCAATCGTGCGTCTGGCTGCTCCAATTAAACCGTTCCTTTATCTCTTTCTGTCCTGTCCGTCTTTATCCCGCCGTTGATTTAAGAGGCTAACCATTTATCAGCTCTAACTGCGACGTCAAGCTTGGGTTTGGAGTCAACACTCTTCGCCAAGCAGCTGTTAAGGCTCTCTTCGCAGTCATGACAGCGCAAATGGCATCGCAAATAGTTACACTTTTAATTAGCCCGTAACTGCTACAGCTGCACACGATTCAACTGTGATACAAAAACAGGGCAGATGGTAAGAAATAAAAGAGGAGAGAGGAAAAACAAATGACACCATGTGCAGAAACTGTTTTGGAACCTGAAAGGGATTATAACCAATTAAGACCGTTTTAAAATTATCCCATTAATCAACACAGAAACACTTGAAAGAATAACAGAACTCTGAATTACAGTTTACAGTGGATATCTGTCTTGTCACGACATAATGATGCTATAATCCTAAAACGGAATTCAGGCTGAGCCCCACAACAGCTCATGACTTCATCTAGTAGCGCACAAAAATAGCTAACACATTTCCTAAACACGTTGAGATGCCAAAAGCCTGGCCATCCAGACCCATTCACTTTCAAATTGAAGGGTCGGGAACCACTCTCATTGAACCTGACTTACAACAAGCTCGACCAATCATAACCTTTTGTGTAAAATGCTCTGTTCATGAGCTCGGTTTTAAGTTTATTTTGTGTGTTGTGTTGGTACTGCTCTTTTGAATTCTGATTTTGTCTTTCCAATTGCATTCAGAGGTAGTTTGAACTGTGCCCATTTGTTCCACCTCCTAGAAATCAAACTCAAATTAAGAGGGACCAGACAAAGACCCTTTTACCATCAACATCAAAGATACAAGCTCACCAAGCAACAAAATAAGCAAATAAGTTTCTTCTTTAATTTGTATAACTGTACTAGTTTAAACAAGTCGTGTATATTCTTCTGATGGACTTCAGTTCTACATTGGCTTCTGTGTTGTTTACTATTAGTGTATAGACCAAGAAAAGTAAAACGCCATAGCCTTTATATATTCGTTGCACAGCCTCTAAGCCGTATGTGTGAGTAACTTGCACTTGAAATATATTTGTAATGCTTGTGTCTACAATTTTAGTGAAATGCATTATGCCTTAGCCCAAATTAAAAGTCCTAAACATCTAATGACTTAGAGCTTGTAATCTGTAGGAGGAGACGCCTAAAGAGCAAACCATTCACTAATGTTTTCTACCCACTCAGTCACAGCACAGTTAGTTTCCATTTTCCAGGGACTTTTGCCTTTTACTTAGAATAACCATTTTACATTTAATCCATACGTCTCTAGTTACGTGATTGAACTTATATATTCCAATGTCAGAGAGTATGAATGTATGTATTAACTTTTTCTTAGTTTCACATCAGCGAGTACATTTGCTGTGGGCATTATACTATAAGCAGGCATCTACAACACGCGTGGGAGACGATGGTAAACAAAACAGCAGCAAAAGGTGAAGGCTATAAATATAAAAGCTACAAATATCATTATAGTTGCTGCCATCTGAGCACTCCCCTCGACACTTAACACGCTGTCTATAAAGAGATTCTCAAAATGCCTGCTGGCGTCAAGGATTTTCTAAACCAATTCTGGCTAATGGATTTTAGGTCATACAGAAGGGACTCTGAAAGGTTATCTACGAGTCACTGTTACCCTTTCAACCGCAGCTCGCTATCGTCTCCTCAAACCATGTTACACCTGCTGCGGGGGGCGTCGCCGTGGTGATGACCTCATAGATATCGCCGGCCCGGGACTGATGACCTCAACGATGACCTACAAAAGCGACACCGATCTGCAGTCTGATCAATAACAGCACTCATTCGCTCACTTTTCACTCTGAAGACCGCTTTAATCAAAGGAAATATCTGCACTGAATGGGTCTATATTTGATTTAGTGCTGTCGCAATCAGGGCTACTGAGCCGCAATGAGCCTAATCAGGGATCACAATGCCGCTTTTGAACGAGGCAACAGTGGGCCGAGAGAAACAGAGATAAAAGCAAGACACATGGACAGCGTTTGAAGTTTTGACCTTGCAATCACGATGACGGTCGGAATCACTCGTCTCATCAGCGCGTCGCCTGACAGAGCCACGAGCTGACGACAGGCAAAAGTGTCAGGGACGCTCACCAGTCACAGTATCACCATAATGAGCAACAAGTATTCAAAACACACAACACCGTGACAATCATCCCAGACAATATGGAGAGGAGAGCTGTCTGCAGGGATGATTTATGCTTCACGAGTCAACATATTTTAACGAATAAGGGCTGGAATCATCCTGTAGCTATATATATTGTGATCTATTTCTTACTACATACAGCAGTTCAGTGTTGCATTGCAAGAAGATTGCCTACAACAAATCAAAATATATCGGTGCGACTAAAAATGTAAAATAAAATACAAAAACAAAAGGAGATAGAATGCATTTACTCATTACAATGTGGTGTTAATGAATTAGACTCAAATGAAAACCCATTATAATAGGGCTGGACAATATGACCTCAATCAAAATAGAATAACAAGACACTTCGATTAATAAAGAAGAGGCAGAAAATGAATAAAACCGAAGATGCTGCATTATAAAATGGGGATATTGCTTCTAATGAACATGAGTATACTTGTAAACATGTAAACAGGAAGACTGGCCATATAGGGAGTAAATTTGGGTGTAAATGGCATAATATGAATACATTTTTTGTATTTTTAAAGTTATTTAAAAGTAATTATTTTATATATGTCAAATACATGAGAAATTGCGCTGACTCTGTCTTGATAACATAACTACAATTTGCCCCTGTAAGTGCCTCCATTTTGAAATGTGAGTCTCTATTCTGTTCATTTTTGCTCATTTATGGTGAAAGTTGGGATTTATAATGTTAAATGAAAAAGCTTCATAGATAACCTGAGATGACCTCTTCTGATCTGATGCATTTATATTTGTCCACAACACATCTACTCACTCTAGATCATTAAAGCTAAAATAAAGTCTATGTCTGTGTGAGTTTACAGAAAGGTGTATTTGATTAGCTGCCGGTTGTTAAGACGGTAGCCCCTCAGTAGCTGCTCTTTTCGTCACAGTTTTCTTCCTCGGCCTTGGAGTTTACAGGCCGCGGCCAATCAGAGAGCAGCGAGGGGTCACAGCGGGGTCGTGAGTCAGGGGTCGAGCAGAAAAAGCATGCACAGTGGGCCCTGCGGAAGGACGGCTACTCCCCGTAGGAGTCAACACAACACTCGGCCTTCTCTGTTTGTTGTGAGAAATCCAGTGTTTCCTTCAATTTGGCTTTGTTCATAAAAGCAATTAACATGGTTTTTGTCCTCCTCAGTAGAGCTCTGACTCATTCACACGTACACACACCTCCAAATCAGGCAGCTTTAATTAATCTCTGGCACTCTATGCTTTGACACAAACCACAAATCTAAGCCTCTCAGTGGATGCCTCCTTCGCCTCATGCTGTTCTTTCATACATTTATTGCTTTGTTCTTTTTTTTTTTTTTTTGCAAAACTCCTCAAACTCATACATCCACATATCTTTTCTTGTTATTTGTCCCACACTCTACTCATTGTTAATGGTGGAAATGGCTTCAAACGTAACAGTTGGAGTTTTGACTAAGGACCGGACCTCTGTGTTGTGCCCTCACTCCACCCTTCTGCTTATGAAATAAAGAAGTCTTTGAAAAAGAGCTCGGACAAAGGGTCTGCTGTTGGTGTGAGGAGAAAAATATGTAGCATTCATCCTGCAGTGACACATGCAAACAGAGAGAAGTGAAACAAAGGACAACTGGAAGAAAGAGGCCACAGGGAAAGTAAGGATAAAAGAAATTTACTGTAGAACAAGAAACCAAATCAATAAATGATCGTATTTAGGAGTTAATGGCACAGGTAGCCCATAAGCCAGTAATGCACTCTGTTGCTAATGTACCGTGTTTGAAAGTGGACTATGTGCAGTCATATCAGTTTCTGATAATGCCATTTTAAATAGCCTTAGTCTAATGAGCAAAACTCGTCTGGTGAAGCTGAGTCTAACCATGAACAGTTAGTTTGATCATGTGACAGTGAAGCAGCACAGACACCAGCCAATGTCAAAACACATTTAAATACCAACATGCAATAAAAACAAATTCAGGAAAATATGCAGATTTACATGTCAACATTTTGCAAACAGCTGAATTACTTGAATAAAAGTATCTCAAATAAAAAAAAGGTATGTTTTAAAATATTTCACATACAGTCAAAATAAGAACAACCCTTTCCTCAAATGGCTTCACAAAACAACATTTTTTGATAAATATTTAACTCACCTTTGGCCAAAATTCAAAACATATTTCCACAACCTTATAACTTATTGGGATTGTATATTGTACTGGTCTTTGCCTTAACTCAGTCTTAGTTCTTAACATGCCTTGGTTTTGTCTTGGTCTCTGTACACTACGGACTAGGCCTTCATCGCTCTCGTCTTGGCAGCAACAACACTACAGACACGCAGTTAAAATTCTGGTTTAATGATAGATATTCATCTTTTTTGGCAAGTATTAACAAGTAAAGCACATGGACTGGTAACATTTATCATTTTCTGTTGTACAGCTGAGAAAATTGGGTGCGGCTGTTTCTTTGAGATACATTAGGATTAGTTTGAACACGTGAAACTTAAATAAATTATATGATTGGGAAATTGATTCATCATACTCAGATTCCATTTTGTTGAGCTGGTTCATGTTTTGTTCTCTTGATAAAATAGGCAAACAATCAAACTCCACTTAGCTGCACCCTTCACCTAAACACAGCTGTTCATCTGAAGCCTTTCATCTCTGGCTCAACAAACTGACTCCATTCAATCACAAATGTATGCATACACTGAGGTTTTTCTCTTCAGGATGATCTTTTGTTACATTTAACGACGCTCTGTCCTGCCAGGAACCTCAATCTGTGGGAAATGTCTCAATCCGAACTCATCATCCGATTGGAATTTATCCGGCGCTGCACGGTGCTCGCCTCAGACACACACTCGACACACACAAGGTGCAGAGGTCTGAAATGTGACCACGGCTGAAAATAGCAGAGCGCCCAGGTTTCATTTCCTCCTGTCATTTGTTCTGGCCCGATCCTGTGGGGTCCCGCTTAAACATGAGCACATGAGAAAACACCGCTCCCGGGCCACACTGCAGCTTCCTATAAGAGCCATGGATAAATATTATCAATGGGGGCTGCTGCTTCTGATTAGAATAATTAAAGGGGTGAATAGGCCCTGTCAGAAGGAAATTAGACGGCGATCCAAGAGTGAATTGGACCAAAGACTGCAAAGTGTAACGTACCGTCTAGACTGACCAATGACTGTGATGTGATCTTTCAAGGAGCTGTCTCATTTTATGGTCAACATTTCATCAACAAATCGTTTCAGCACCTTTAACTTAATATTGCAAGTTATAATGTTGGGAAACTGGGCACAAAATCACCCAAAGCGCGCAAATAATCAACTGAAGTGGCATTTATGTGCTTAAAAAAAGTGGAACACAGTTTGGACAAGTTTATGGTTTGGTAAAAGAGGAAAACTTGGTGCCAACACAAAGAAGGCTTGAGGCTAGATGCTAAAGTTAGCATCTGTTTGTTTACATACAGATGATATATAGGTCACAGAAACATTCTACCCCGTCCTAAATTTCTGATACTGACCTATATTTATTGGGAGCTATCTTTGGTGTCACTGTGAGATCCTTCTGTTTCACTTTGCAAAGTATGACGATCAATTTAAGCCATGAAAAGACATTTTGCCCTGACTGATTATCTTTCATCAGAGATGGGAAAAATCTCACTGTGAAGGGGAATTATTATTCAATTATTCAATTATTATTCATTTATTCTGTCCAATAGCAAGTAGCTATGAAATCTATTACTAACAACAATTATTCCTCAAACACATATTTCCAATCATAACAGGTTTTTGCTTATTTTATTAATTTTGTTCAGAAAGTATGAGTTCAGTTTTCAAGATCAAGAACATGTTGTGATTTCTTTTGGCCTTTATTATGTAGATACAGTGCAGACAGTCAGGAAACAGGTTTGAGACAAAGAAGAAGGACATTGAGCACAGAACCAATTCAATCTGAAGTAGAAAAGTGCTGAGATGATTTCAATCCATTTGCTTTGTTTACAGTAACATAATTAGTAAACAGAACTTAAAAATGGTTGTGTGTCATTACTGGCTAATAGCTTTTTGGTCATTTTTGTTTATGCTGTGCCATAGAGCTTAAAACTATCTGCAAAAGAAGTCTAGAAGAAACTGAAATACGTGTGCATTATGTGACTTTAAAGAAACAAAACATTCAGTCACCTAATAACATATTGTAACAAGAATGAAAGATGAGATTGTTCAGCTTGTGATGGAAAGCTTTGGCCAATCACACGCTCTATCATTTGGATAAAGGCTGCCCTAATTGGCTAAATGGCTATAAATGTATTTCAAGTTATGTATGTTGTGCTGGTAAGTTAGACTTTACATGACTAATTCCCATAACACATCCTATTTGAGTGTGTTCAACCTAAAGCCCAGTCATGAGACGTTTACAGGTACTGTCTGGTCTCTGTTACCAGAAAACAATGAAATTAAATCCTCTCTATCTCTATACCCTGGAACAGTATTTTTTGCAAAGAGGAATGAGTAAATGTCTGTACAAAACAAAAAGATGGTCACAAAGTGGTTACAGACAAAACCAAACTGTCACACAAATCCACGTCGGCCGTTCTTACATTCTTACCCTGCCTTTATGTGAAGGTAAGGATTGTAAATGTCAGCACACAACACACAGGCTGGTGGGTTTGTCCGTTCACACTGGGGTTTAGCCGGTTGACAACAAAAACAGCGCTGCTCAAACATCAACACGCACCGGCGCTGACCTCAAACGTGGACTGATAGCATCGACTGAGGAAGCCAGACTAAAACGAAAGGAATGAGCGTTTGGAAAAGGCTGTGTCGGAAAAACAGACTACCGAAGCCAGAGCAGTCAAAGAAAAGGTCACGGCGGTGCTACGTGTACACTTCTATAATGCGTTTAAGGCCCGTTCAGACGCATTTTAGCTTTGAATGTTGCTGCGACGCCTCGTGTTTGAACTCTAGGCTTGTCTTTCTGGAAAGGACTAGAACCCAGATATCTGCACACACCACAGCCACACGGACCCAGACGCAAACACAACAACAGGAAGAAAAACGAGGTAGATATTAGAGGATGACAGAGGACACCGCAGAACACAGGGAAGATAGAGTCTGTAAGAGAGAGCAATGGAAAAACAGATGGCCAGAAACTCGAACTGGCTGTTTACATTACATTAAAACCAGTCTCCCTCCAGGAAGACAATCTTGTTGTGTGTTTTTTCGGTGATAAAACTTCATTCACCCCAGCAACACATGATACGGGAAAGAGAGAGACAGAGATGGGTTTGGAGACTGTCGCCGCCCGAGACTATGGTTTTTGGCAACGGCTTTTTACATGCGTCTGACTGTCTTAAAGCAGGATTACATGAGATTTTGGGAAGATTACGACGGCTATTCTGAGTTGTCATTTCCTGGCAGTGTAAAAGAGATGACAGCGTGTGTTTTTTTGTGAAATACAAGCTGTTTCTGGATGTTTTTGTCTTTGTACAGAGTTCTGGTAATCAAATACAAAGAGTCTATGTATGATCTCATTGTTAAAAGTCTGATTTACAATGACAGGACTGGGACGGTGACCATTAGTGAAATATAACTGATGAGAAAGAGATCACGTAACTAATCATACAATGACCCACGAGCCAATGAATGAACATCATCTTTATCTGCTCAGTTACATCATATCAGCTGGAGATCGCCTGTTATAAAGAAACATGAACGCACTAAACACCACAACGAGAGCAGAAAGGAACAGTCTTAAAAAATAAAACCAAATTTAAGTTGTTATATGACTTCAGTTGTATGTCCACCAAACACACGTCAGACATTATAACCACACAAACAAACACTAAAACAGAGAGTCAAAAGCCGCCATTTTGGAGCAAGATGGAGGGCATTAGTATAGTGCAATAAATTTCACAAAAATTAAGTTATGCCAAAAGGGGAAATCTAAGGTTAAATATGCAAAGTAGAGTATTTATCGTGAGTGAGTTGCATTTAAGTAAAGATAAAGTAAAGATAGACATAGAGTAAACCACTATTAACTGCAGTCTTCATGTCTTTGTTCAGTTGGCATGCTTTTGATAAATATTACACAAATATCAATTACAGATGTCACTATACTGCTTTTCCAGTTAAAGAACTAAGAGCTGAGAGCTACTTGATAATCATAAACCATAAATTAATTTTAAGTACCAAGTTCTCAGATGTGTTTTAAAAGGAGGCACTTCAGTGCATCTCAACTTTACCCAAACATCACTTACAGTCCCACTATTAACGTCTTCATTTAAAGTAAAATATTCCCAAAAAGGACTTGAATATTTACTTTGCAGTGAGTAAAGAGCAACTATGTGAGTACGTGAGGAGGTCAAATGAGGCTCTGACACAGACAAACCCTAAGTACTGACAATCCTAATATTATCGAATGGAGTTTGTTGTTTATCATACATTGCAGTCTTTCAGAAATCATAACCCGTTGTGGTTCTTGCCTAAGCTTAACCACAAACAAGTAACGTTACCTCAACAACAAATACTATGAAGCATTTAAACAGTGGAGGCTTAACAGGGACATATGGATGTATTGTTTCCTTCATATCCGCCTTCCTGGAAATGTTCCTCATAAATTTGATTTGGGAGACTGGCTTGTATTTATGACATGATGCTGATATTTGAATGAGACAGTCTGCCGCTCCATCATCATTTGCTCCAGCCCTTCACATTCCTGCTCATACTTTTGGGGAAAAAACACCTAGATTCATAACTTCATCTTGAGCCAGACTGTCTCTGAGACATCCACACTACAAAGAGATCCGGGAGACACTAACTTATTGGTTTCATGTGCTGGGATTTTTATCATCTTTGGCGTCTGCGGGCCTAGTAGCATACAGCTGATTTTGCTTTAGCGTCTGTTTTTAAAGTATGTGTGTGCGGCGTGCGTTTTTGACAAGGCTAATTGCGCCAGGGCCGTCTGAGGGCTCTGTCGGCTCCCCAGTCATTACCAGGAAAGACAGATGTTTTAGCACTCAGCGTGTTGCATGCATACACTTCAATTTACACACACACACACTTGTGAAGGCGAAACATTACGTACTCTACCTATGAGAGCGACGAGGTGACGCCTAAATCAGTTTTTATGTGAAAAGTATTGATTCATTTCCCGCCATTAAAAAACCCGCTCCGTTTTACAGCCTCGCCCAGTATTGAACATGACTCTACTAAGTATCTGCTGAAAGTGTCGCTGCTTTATGCACCTATGACCTCCTCGGTTTTTGTGCGCTTTTTATAGTAATGTATCAGTGTTTCTACAGTTTTTTTTTTGTGAGTCAAGGTGTGGGTCTGGAATCGCTTCACTTTCATTTCCTTTAGTACAAATTCAATCGAACCACTTGTAATACTTTATCTACAATGGGGCAGGCTTTATGCAGTCTATCCTACGTCAGTTTATTAAGCATCTTTCTAACTCGAATCCACAGACAACAGACTAATTTGTTGTATAACAGAGAAAAAGAATAAGGATGACTGGCTAGGCTAATGAAATGACACAATTAGCACCGAAAATATGCTCAACAGATTCAAAGCAGCACTAACTCAAAACCCGTTCATGTTTCAAGAATTCCATCTGGTGCAATTATTTTGGTTTGGTGCTTTTATTTATAAGACTTTTGCATGAAAACTAAATAAACTACAACTAAATAAGACATTTCCAGGTTTTCAAGGGGAATATACAGAGATTCTTCTTTGGAGATATTACAATCCTTACCTATCTCAGCGTTCTCTAAATGTTATTAAAAACTATTCTCTGTATAAGATGAGCCATGCTTTGGATGCACCGCGGCAGCCATATTGCGCAGGGTGTGCTCTTTCTCTCCGTCCGTCCCTGATGTGTTTTCCATGTGTGCTGGAAAGACAAACACAGCTGCACTTTAATGACACTCGAATGCTTCTGGGATCCAGAGCGCATGTGTGTGTGTCGAGATGTTTGTGTAAGGGTGTGTATCTTCCTCTTGACCACTTCAGTTAAAAGCCTGTTGGAGCTACTCTCGCTTTGTATGACCAGCCCTAAGTAGACGTTGCTATCATTACCGGTCGCCTGGCGTTGTGTCAGTGTGGATATAGTGCATTCTTCGCAGAGGACCGTGAACCTGCCGTGACAGGGCTCGTCTGCATTGTCAGCCATCACTGCTGATATGTTTTTACTGCACACACGGCACAGAGTGGACATAATGACACCTGTTGATTTGAGCAGAGACCGGGAAGAGACTGGAGTACATACACAGAGTTTAAAAGGAGCAAGAGGCGAGCATATTCAGGGAAAACATGATCATGACATGGATTTATGATAGATCTGGCGGAGAAACCAGTGGCCAACTGTGATACCGCAACAAGAAATAAAATTCAGGCCAGAAAAGCAGTAAAAACATCTGCCAAGTTTCAAAATGGTCCAAAAATGTAATGTTTATTTGCAGTTTAAATAGTTAAAAGCATGTTCAGAGGAAAGTAAAACATACAAGCCACAGAAAATAAGCTCTGGGTGACTTCAGAGTGTCCACAATTTTGGCTTTAGCATCAGCTAACGCTAATTGTTTAAACCACATCTTTTTAATTATAAGATGGGGGAACATTATCCAATTATTTCAGATGACATATTAGTGTTTAATCACAATTTAATGAATGCATAATAATAAAAAACTTTGTTGATTAGCATGACCACTGGAAGTAATACAGCTCAGCTAGCATGCAGCAGATCAGGTGACTTAGTAAAGTGGCCTGATAAAGCAAAGAAACAGCCTAACCAGTGTTGTCAGTTTTGAAATACTATCTTTAAAGGATTTTCAAGATGAATGTTCATCTAAGAAGCTACAGCTATAAATGGCGAACGAGTCGTCAATAGCACCGGCTGTAAAACGCCCACGTGGGATAACATGAAGCTAGATTGGTCCGTTAGAGTCGTATCAATCTTGTTTAATGGGGCAACAATCTACAGATGGACCTCCTTAAGTGTTCAAATAAAGCAGATGAAAGTTATAACTGGAAAGAAAATATTGACTCAGTATTTGATGACATTTTTGAATGGCGGTCGATGGGAGCCAGGCTTCACGGAGCCAGCCCGAAGTTCCACCTCAGGTTCAATGATCATGACGTCCATTAGGTGTCTATAGCACAAACGTACATACCGCACTGAGATGACAAAGATGCGTGAACACACTGCGACTGCCGGGAGTCCCCAGACGAGATGAGACAGGCTGTGAGCTTCAAATGACCCCGAAAAACACAACTGCTGCTGAGTGATAAATGAGACAAATCCACGCTGGCCCTCTCCCTGCGTCTTCTCTTTCTCTTCTCTCTCCCTCATTAACACAACACAAATGGAGCCATCTCCTCTCTCTCCTCCCCTCCCCGCTGCAAACATAAATCTTTCCATCGAAAACACTCACGCCACTGATTCATTTTCATTTTCTCATTCTTTTCCCCACCTCCTATCTTCAAAAGTTTCTGCACTCTGCCAGTCCCTATACCACAACGGCAGATTTAATATACTTAATATAAAAGATAACTGAGCATAAAACAGCTCAATTATCCTATATTGCTTCAATTTTATTGCAGGATTTAAATGGGCATGACAGCCATAGAGGAATGTGTAAATGAACCGTCTCACTGGATAGTTTAGAGATTATACGGCTTCAGGTCTGACGCATCCAGGAGTTTAACAGCCTAAATATAGGCCTTTTTTCAAATTAAAACAAAAATGAACAGAATATTGTTGGAATGTAAAGAGTAGAGAAAAAAAAACATTAAACTATCCATGTCAATGGGCTCCTGCAGCACTTGCCTCCATTCGCCCTCAGTCCAGCACAAACGGGAGATTTATTTTCTATGAGGGGCATTTACGACATGAACACAGGTAAATAAAAAATACATGTTGCAAAATTTGGTTGAGAGTTTGGTTTCATTTGTACAACATGGGACATTTCAGTGTTGGAGTCTCATTTTTATGCACCATAATCTACTAAAATCCCTCCTGACTGGTGTTGAGGAAGTCACAGTCCACAGTTGGGAGAATGTTTTTTTAACCAAAATCATTATTATACTTTTTTTACTAGATGTTATGAGCCGACGGACACCGAGTTACAGACGAGTCATTTCATCGTCTTTAAAATGGTGGTCGCAAAGTGTGACAGGAACATGAACGATGTCATAGCTGTACGACCAAGAGTCTGCAACAAGTATTACTACTATTTGTCTATGTAAACAAATGTATGCTTTTTTTCCCCAAAAACCAATGATTCCCTATTGATCTTTTTACATATTTTCTGATTCGAATGCTACTCAAATGGACACTCACTGACTCTGCCTGTTGTCCTAAGTTGAACTGTAAGTGTGACAGGCCTCAAGGTGCACACAGAAGCTCACTTGAGACGTTCAGTGACATGTACCAATCTTATTTCAAATGATTTCGAGAAAAAAATGCAGTATCATGGGCTTTAGACCTCGCAAACTCATATTCCACGGTAATTCAGAGTTCTGTAGCATGCTAGGTTGATGCTTTGAGGAATAAAAACTTCACACAATACTGTCATCTGGTGCTGGTATTCATGTTAAAATTGCAGTCAATCCCTTTAACCCTGGGTCTAGTTAAAGTAGCCCGACCTTGATGACAATAAAGCATGTAAAAACACAGCTGTGTATACGTTCATTAGCTGTCCCATAGTGCACTTGCCCAATTTAGACCACCAACAACACCACTAATCCTATATAAACAGCTTACTTTGGAGAAGCTGGTGTCAGAGACAGTGGAGTCACGCAGCTGTTGTTCACCACTGATCTCCCGCTTCACTCAGACTTCAGCCTGTGTCAGCACTTTTATTTTCTTCAACATCAGA
This sequence comes from Rhyacichthys aspro, assembly GCA_036850595.1. Classification (NCBI taxonomy): domain Eukaryota; kingdom Metazoa; phylum Chordata; class Actinopteri; order Gobiiformes; family Rhyacichthyidae; genus Rhyacichthys; species Rhyacichthys aspro. The sequence continues at coordinate 6,066,131 of CM072156.1, read as the reverse complement.
GACTAAGGGAAATGACAAAGCCACTATAAGATGCTTTTATCGATCTGTTGTTGTACCGCTGCTCCGTTGTTTCTTTAGATGTCCTCTCCTGCTCTCTATCCCTCGGTCTCCGTTGAGCTTATGAGTGGAGCCTTTTACTCAATAGGCTCAAAGGAATGCACGAATCAATGTTCTTTTAGTAACTTGTGTGAGTGTTCTCGTCCGTGCTATCGGCCCATCTAGGAATGTCAGCGTCACGCGCATAATGGACTAAACACACTGTGACTCCAATGCTGTCCTTTTCTTTATCACAGCTGTCTCTTCACTACGAGTAGCTCCACAGTTTGTGTTAGTGAAAGTTTTTTTTTTGTCTGACCATCTGTGTTTTCCACCATTCATCTCTTTAACAACAGGCAGACTTCTATGAAAATCCAATATAACATAGTTCTGTTCTTTCATTTGCCTCTCAAGGTTATGAAGCTGCTACTTCTTCCGAGTTATTTCAAATTCATTTTTATTACACTGTAACTTAAGCTAAGGTGAAATATCCTATTCAAGAACAGGCACTGTTTCCTGAAAGAACTGTAAAAGTATTTGGGTGAAAAATGACATTAAAGATTGAGAGTTGCTCATATTTCAAACTCGTAGTAATTTAGTTATACAGTTTCTACAAAAACTACATTTCCTGAAAAGACATCCATATTGAAGGTGTGTTGAGTAAATGATGTAGCAGAGTCTTGTCTTGTGGATTTTGTTTCTGTCTCTTTTTTCTTGTCTCTGCAATGCTGGAGGAGAACTGCTTTTACTTTTTCCCCCTTTCTTTCAGACATAGGACATTTCTAACCTGATTGATTTTGTTTCTACATTTTAAAAGTTGACACTATCTGATGTACTTCCACTGCAGTCCCTAGTCCCTACTCAATGCACCTTTAAATAAATCAATTGAGGCTTTAGTGGCTTTTGATCCAGGCTTTTCCTTCTGAAGACAAGACACTATTCAAAAAAAAATCAAAGAATATAGCAGGAACTGACTTTGAAACTCACTGAGATAGGTGCTTTTACCTGAATACTTGTTGTAAGAAGAGTGTTAAATTACTATAGGTTTAAGACATGATTTAGCGTGGCCTTTAGTGTTTTGCTGGTCAAATGTAGGAGTAGACACACACAGAAACACACATACACACTCTTCCTCCGACTATTTCCTCCTGATGTGATGAAGTCTGGCCGGAAACAGCCATTTCCCTGAACGTTCCCATCTCTTCTCCGGCGTATACTCCCTCATCCCTGATTCATTGCCAATAAATCACAGCCAGTGAAACAGAGAAGGAAGATAGAGAGACTGACAAAGCCCGGGCAAGTGGGAAGAAAGGCAAGAGAGATGTGGGGTAAAAGAGTTGGACAGTTGTTTAAAAAACAGATGTGTCCTTACAACGCAAAGGTCAAGTCTGCAACACCAGTTTGTGTGGAAGACGGCAAAACCACACTAGAAGGATGTTTTAATTCAAGAAGAGAGATCGAGAAACATTGCTCACTGTCCCAGGCAGAAGGAAAGAAAAAATATATAAGGCTGAAGATGTCACAAGGCTGGCTACGGGATTGTCTGGTCTTTCTACAAGATTAAGTTTGGACCTGAATACTTATTACAAATCCAACAAAAAATGTGGAAAAATACAGGAAATAGTCTGGCTCTCTTCTTTTAATATATTTACTATCATATTAACTGGGCAACAGATGACAAAAACAAGCACGTAAAGGGATTCCTTGCATTTATTAATGTTCTTATTGTTGGACATCTGTTTTAACCATGATTTAACTGAGCAGGATGGTAGGGGTCAGGTCAGTACTTGTGTTTCCATAAACAAGAACAAAGAAGTCAGTAAATCCAGTGATACGAGAGTCTAGAGGAATAGACGGCTGCAACAGTACAAGAGTTATTTTTGGTTTATTCCCAGCTTACGGAATTTAGAGACTTGCACTGGTTTCCTCTATTTTAGAGACTCATTATTTCCTGTCTGCTTGTGTTTACTGCAAAGTAGATAGTGAATGCAATGTTTTTAATTCACAAAGTTAAGAGCTGTAAGATACAGACTTATCAGCTGAAATCTGGCTATTTTTTTCATTTTTGAAGATGGCTCACAAGAACTAGAGAGGTTTAATTGGAGTAAACAATGGAATTTTGTAATTCCCTTTCGATTCTCATTTTTGGCCAATTGATGATTATCTATCGTCAAATCAACAGTTTTCTGTGCATCTGAATTAGCTGAAGCTTATTTCAGACACCTCATATCCCTTTTGACAATAGAAACACCTATAAAAGCCATATTGATGCAGCCAGTAATGTATTACTTCTGTGGAAATGTGCCTTTATAATTTGCAGTCCTTAAATTCGGCTGACGTCCATTTTGAAAACTCTACTTCATGAGAGGGTTGTGTCAACTTCAGTGTCACTTCTCATCCACTTTTTAAAATGTTTCAACATAGTTTTGGAGCTCAGTGGTGTGTAAAAGTGTGTGACCCCTCAGTCATCACTGTAAGCGCAGTATTACAATCCAAAGACTGCCAATCCATCACAAATCAGAAAGTTGCTTAGTGTGAACTGTACACTGATCCTACAACTAGAGTCGTGTAATCTGAGCTCAGCATTAGGCAGCTTTCAAATTAAAATCATTGCAAACTAATGTACTGTGTCTTCTGTTCGAAAATTACCATCATTATTAACACAGAATGAATTATGACTTCTAATGAATCCTCAGACAAATCTCATAATCGTAGCTACATCTGATCAACCAAAGACACAAAAACAACGCTATATGGACATTTTAATTGATGGAAAATGGGCAGAGAAATTGAAGAAGACAACCACACAGTCATTTTTTGAGTCAAACTAATTATTATATCTATAAATGCCAGACATGTATAGATTTTCTGACTAAACATCAGAGGAATCCAATTCAGATGTGTCTTTTCAGTCTCGCAAATCAACAATCCCCCGCTTTCCAGCTACTTTAACAGTAAACAAAGTGCCAGACTGAAACAATTTCCACTTAGCCACCCTTGTGCATTTCCAGACGCAAACAGTGGTGGGTAAATGCACGCCACCTGCGCACTCCACCCGACTGAAGGGGCTTTTGAACAGCGCCGGTCCTTCCCTCGAGAGGCCCAGTTATCATCGCTGCGTCCCCAGTCGAACCGTCAACACTACAACACGACAACACGGGGGGTTCTCAGTCAGCACTCAAACAAGGCTCGTCTCTCTGAGGGTTTGCATTAGCTCCCGAAATAGAAGGTGGCATCTGTGTTTTGTTAAATGTTAGGCTATGATTTTGACGTCAGTCGAATAAATGACACTCAGAAGAAGATGACAACAAGTTAGAAACAGTTAAAGAGCCCACTATCAACTCATCTTAACCCTAACATAACAAGTCTGCAAAGTTAATTTCAAGGCAAATTATATTTTTCTGATCCGCCAGTGTTGGCTTTCTAATATGGTTTATAATGGGAATTTGTAATTAAGCCAAATAAGAGAACATTAGAAGCCTGCCAAGGATTCAGCTGCTACACTGACATTTGGAGTATTTCTACAAAAGCCATTATTATAAGCAATAGAAAAACAATGGACCATGGGATCACAGGGAATACAGAAGTGAGGGTAGGCTCCAAGAAACACTTTTTTTAGTGGAACACATTTATTACTGCTCAGACTTTAAGATAAATTAGATTAAGATTAACTTACATTACCTTAGCATTGAAGGCGTATATTTGTTTTTAAGAATTTTGATAGTGAAGATTCCTCTACAGTAGACGAGGTTATCATATGTAGTTTTATAGATATTTTACTACATTTTACTATTTTATTACAAAGTGATCTAATTATATAATTGTGTAAAAAAAAACAAAAAACAAAACTGGAAATGAGCATTTTTGCATTGTTAATGTCATTTTTGAGCTCCAGAACTCTGATATTTTTCTCAAATGTGGTAATAACTTCTGGCTCCACAATTTACCTAAGGTACTGCAGTGTCCATCTTTAACCACAACCACATACAATGGGTTTTCTTTTCTGTAAAATACTCTGGCACGTTGCCTCCTGACCTCATGAATCTTGGAACCATAGTCTTTGAAATTGGACCAAGTAACTTTCAGCACATAACACTTAGCAGTTTGAGCAGCATTTGGAGACAAGCTGTTCCTCTAAACCTGTTGACATTTGTCAGCCACAAACTAGTGCTACATGTTTTGGCAGTAAATCGTTCCAGCGAGTAGGTGCAGATTGCGATGTGGGAGTAATTGAGGTGACAGCCTGAGTCATCGTCCACCTATTCGGCTGCATCTGTGAAGTTATTATGGCACACTGAAAGATGTCCCTGTTCTCAAATATATTATAGTCCAGGCCTGTGCCACCCTGCACAATCTGTTCAGAGAATCAGCGTGTGTGTGTGATCATATGTTGCCTTTTTATCGTGTTGTTTTGTTGCAAACACGCCAAAAGTTAAAAATGAAGAATTCTAATTAAAACCATGGATGAGTCAATGTGATGCACTAGTTCAACTGAGGTAAATCTGTTTATGGAGATTTTTTGTGCAGACTGCAGTTTCGCAGAGGTAAGTAAAAATAATTTTGTGCCAAATAACTTGGGTAAGAATGATAAGAACGTAGCATTACACAATTTCCTGGATTTGTTTATCCTGAGGAAGAGCTAAGTAAACTGAGTCTATATACAGAGCCTTATCATCTGAAACAAAGGTGCAAGGATGTGTCACTCAGCATCAATTATATTATACACCACAAAGTAATGCTAATTTTAGGTATGCATGTTGTTTATTCTAGTGTTAATTTACCGGCTGGCATCTGTAACTAACTTTACTTTGTGTTTGCCAAACTCTGAGCCGTTTTCCAAATATGGTAATCACTTCTGGCTCCATAAACAGTTTCATATTTGAAAGGGTCTGTGTGTGTCAGGATTTTTGTGCAGTTCAGGTAAAAAATTCAAATCTTGCCAAAGGAAAAATCCAAATTAGGTAAGTTTTCCTACTAACTAACTACTGAGAAGTGGGTAACTCATGTCAGAAACTGGTGACACCGCGACAAACAGAAGGAAAAGAAGGTTGATTATGGGTTTCCAAGATTCGTACAAATAGAAAAATCTAAACACGTGGGCAAAACTTCTACATTTTACGGCCTGTCTATTGTACTTGTTCTCCAGAGGATGTAATTAGATCGACTTCTGTCTCCTGATATTCACGCATAAAGCTGGTCCGAGGGGCGTGGTTAGGTCCTGCATGGTACAAATGGGACATTAAACTACTGCCGCCAAAATAAAGAGGATAATCATGAGGGTAATTACTCTGAATTTGATCATATTTGTATCATGTCGACAATTCTCCCACTCCTGTTTCTCACCTGCTTACATTATTCATACATGATGCCCACTTAGGGAATGTATTATGTCACCTGCAGGATATCTCCAAGTGAAAAAGTGGATTACGTTCATACATACAGCTCCTTTGACGCAGTCTGGATAAAGTCCGAGGATAGAGTATGTATGAAAGAGACGTGTTAGCTATTAAAAGCAACAGGATTTGCACCTATTAAATGATCCTATCGGCAAATGCACTGCTGCCAACACATACAGGGAGTTCTGTCTTTTTTAAATATTTATGTGTGTGGAAAGTTGTGTTGATTTGGTGAGATTAGCATTGCCCCATTACCCAGAGTTACATAGTATCTGGCAAACAAAATAAAACGTGCTTGAAACAGGATAGTGGACTTTTTATGTTAGAGAACCATCAAAATGAAACGGTGAAAAAAATGTCATTTTACTTTAATGATGCCAAAGCAAAAACACTGACTAAAAACACCTGTTTGTAGGAGTTTTGTTGTTGGACAATGGACTACAATGTGCAAATTTTCAATGTCAATTTCCTCCTAATGCTACTTAAATTCGTTTGCGGAAATATGACTAACTTCACCTAACGTGTACTGTATGTGGTTTAAGAAAAGTTTCAGACATGAGTTAATATTCATCCAGTCTGAGTGATGGAAAACACAGACAAATGTATTGTTGCCAAAAAACTTTTAGCCTAAATCTCCAGCTCTTTCCAGCCCTTAAGCCCTACAGGGTTTCCTGTTCTGATCAGCAGGGGCAGACGGACCCGCTCATTACGGCGACCGCAGATGAAAATGAGAGCAAAATGAGGCCCATTACCACACAGGCGTGACTAATATCCTTCTACAGACCTCTCCCCACACACTGGACACGTGCACACCACTCACATACATACGCCGTGCACGTTTAGGAACTCGCAAATCAATAAAAGACACAGCAATGCAAACACAGAAAAGAGGAAGTTGATAATAAAGTTGGCTCTATTAAAGTGAGCAGATCTGGGGCTGCTCTGTGGGGGTTGTCCGACTATTTCCACTGCGGCTGTATGTGTGTGTGTGTATGTTCCCTAATCATCCGTGATATCATTAGTGCTAAATGCTACTCGGCCTCAGACTAATTCCCGCTCACTAAAACTCCCGCTTCAACTATTTCCACTGTCGCTATCACTTTTCTTCTCTATACGGTTAGTGTAATATTTCATCTCTTCCCATCGCACCTCCCATGTCTTCAAATATCCACTCTGCTCATCACTTCTGGTAAGGTTCTTAATGGAGTCATTGACTTTACTGGAATTCAGAAATCGTTGAGGTCTTAGCTTAGCTCTAGCCTTGTCTTCCTCACGACAAAACTCAAGCGTCATATCTTGTCTAATGTACAAAAATGTAAGAAATAATCAAGCTTGTGATCTTTTAAAGGAAAAAAGGACATTTGATTTTGAAGTAAAATGCATAAAAGACCATAGTTAGCTTATTGTTATTCATCAAATGCTGATAATAAATGCCATACATGGTCTTTGATACAGGCCACTACAGAAAAGAATCTCTGGCTTTAGAAAGATCATTAATGGAACAAAATGGTGAAACCCTATATGTTTCTATTGAGGCCTTGCAGCACTAACATAAGGTAAATGTCATATGCTGCGGATGTTGCGGAAAATCCATACAGGCCAATGAGAAGTCAGGTTAGTACGAGACATTTCCACCCAGGTAATAAAAAGTGATCAATATGGGTAATTTCCAAGATGTTCCATATTGCCTGACTTCTTCTTTAGCCGATATCACACAACGGTTCCCATTTCTCCATCAATCGCCACTTCTTTAGATGTGCCGTCTCCGATTCAAACCTAACTTTTCTCTCCCCACCTTCCCGTCTCCTGTGTGTTAACCCTCCTCCCTCCCCCTCGCTGCTCTCGGTGGATCGGGTCCGTCGAGTGATTTATGGTCCCGCACCAGGCTGGTATAGTCGGAGGTAAAGCGAACGGGAGGAGAGGTTCGGCGTTTGATGTACATGAAGGAGTAATATAAAATACACCTGGTCTATCCATGGGGTCCTGTGTGTGTGCAGAAACAAAGAGGCGGGTCAGAGTGATGGGGCGGGGAGGGGGGGGTCACGACGTGTTTCCTTTCAGGGCCGCTTTTATGGTGTAACTTCAAACGCTGACCTCCCCCTCCGGGCCCTACATCCAGCCGCTAGCCCGCTCTGTTTCGGCCGTCCGCTGGCCCCTCCTTCCTTTCTCCTCACTATTGTGTATGGCCAAGTGGGCAGTAATTGGCTATTCTTTCATGAGCCTGATTTCAGCACTCCCCACAGGAAGAGGCCCTTTGGCAGCCCTTTTAGATGTCGAGTGTTTGTAGTGAATGTGCCAGCCGTATGTGTGCAAACCAAATATGGAACCAGTATCACTCCCTGCTTAATTGATGACAATGAACAGTTTATTGAGGGAAAAAAACGCAGGGCACTAATACTGTATTAAGCAGAGAGCGTAGGAAGCTAATCTACCAATTTTTGTCACCATGTTAAATTTCTAAAGCCAGAATTGACCATAATTAGATTATGTTCACACGGAAAATGAGAAGCATGGCATTCACAAAGTTAGCTGCTGCTAGCTACTGATGCTAATGTCCATTTATAAGTTCAGCACATTTTAGCAGCTAGTTTCAATATAGTCACTGCTTTGAAAAGTTTATTTAAAGCTAACACCTAGCAGCAGGCAACAGGCTGTCAATCATCTCAATCTGGCCAAAAGAAGCAATTATCTACAGGTAGGTGGGGATTTAGAGGATAAGGGTTCAAAGAAAGACAATTAGACAACGACAATTACTACAAGTATTGAGTTTTTGTGGACCTTTCGAATGGGAGTCAGTGATAGACAGACTTGACATGGATCCAACCTCACTTATGCATACGCCTCCAAGCTAGATCTAGATCTGTCAGCTCCTCTTTACAAATCTAATTCTCATACTATCAGTTATATTTTTCTGTTAACTCACTATATATTTCTAAAAAGATTTCCCACTGGTTTTACTTCTACTAAATTTCTGCCTCAGGGTGAGACAGCACATTCTCCAAGACTGTTTTAACCTTTCACCTCAATAGATGTGCGGTCACCTAAGCTGCAAATCTAAAAATAAACTACAGAACTGCATTAATGTAAAGTAAAACAATCAGCAAAACCCTCTTCACTGAAAGAACAGAGAACATATAGCCCCCATTCCCTATTTTGAACCCTAGGAGGTGCTGTAGAGTCCCATTAGCTACCTACATGTTTTTAAGAAGACTTTGAAGTAACTTTGTAAAATGTGCCTGAAACCACTTCCTGGTCTCTATATAGTCCACTTTACATTGATTATGCCATTTTCTAGTGGTGCCCGAATGTCTGAAAAATGAAGCACTCAGAGTTTCCCACAATGCACTGCGAAAAGTAGTTTCAATTCAAAACAGACCAGCACTATTTCTCAGGATCAAACCAGTTGGATTTAGGCTTAACCCATTCTGTGGCTACATAGTATTTTGTTAGCGAATGTTAGCTTACCTTAGCATATAAAGGTTATACAATATCTTCTTTGAAAAGAGAGCCCCAATAGCCCAGTCACAATGAGACATGGGCCTTATATTAATCACTGTGAGAAGAACAGATGTGCATTACTTTGTCTTGCCACAGTTTATTATAGAAGCCCACTTCAAACAGAGTCAAGTGGATTTGGTTTGATTACTTATACGTCAGCATTATATCATGAAATACGTCAGAAAAACCCTCAACTATATAGATCAAGATAAAGTGCAGTCCTATATAGTGTCTAAGGGCTTAGGGATCAGGAGAAGGTTTCAGATATAAGTTCTTATTTCCTTGTGTTGAGATTGTATTTTACGTATTCTACTTTTTTAAATGCTACATTTAGTTTCAATCTATTTCATTGTATGTTATTCTGTTCTATTTTATTCTAACCCACTGGCAAGTACTACATACAGTCTATATATACATCAGATACAGGTGGTTGAAAAGCTGCCAGCTCTGCATTTTATTCATGTCCCGTGACGAGTGCCAACTTGCTACATATAAATTTGAGTAAAGTAATACAACAAATTCACATGTTCCGACATTATGTGTAATACTCTGTGGATTTCTCCGAAACACCACCTCTGTTTGGAAGAACTATTCTCCTGTTACATGTGATGAAAGCTGTGGTACAGAGCGCAGAAGGAAAATTTAAAGCCAAAAGGAGTCCCATCAGTGTTGTGGGCTCTGGGTTTTACTTTTCCTGCTTTAAAAAAAAAACAAAAAACGCCAAAGGGCACTTACCTAAGTCAGTCGAGCAATAAAATGAATGGCGCAAAAACTTTCTGGAATGATTTCTTCCATGTGTAAAATGAAAGCATACTGCGATGATATAAAGCTGGCTCATGACTTGTGGCCCTTTGTGGCTCATAGATCAGTGTGCGTTCATTAATGATGCAAGCCTGTGTGTGTGTGTGTGTGTGTGTCAATTAGTAAGAGAAAAGGATTAGCCATCTCTGGAGACTTCCAATTAGCACTCATATGTACGACCAAGCCTATTTTTACCATACCATTTGTCAAAAGTGCTGCCATGAAGGTTCACAGACAGATTCGAAGCTAAAACATTGCGGTTAAGAGGCCCCCAAAACAGCAGCCTACGCGAGGCCCCCGACCGCACACACACACAAGAGTGAAGACTATGTGATGTATACAAGCTCTTAAAAGGTTAACTATCATGACGGAGCACGCAATGTAAACACAGACTCTGACAAGTACAGGGTTTTTCATCTGCGCAGACACAACATGTAAACAGATATTGACGTAATTACAGACAAAGAAAACTCAAACGGTGAGAGAAAAAAAAAAGAAAAAGCACACTTCCCCCTCCAGTGGTGAATTAGATAAGGGTCTTAATACCCTAAAGTGCCTCCTACCTTTTTGTGGTTCACCTTGGGCTCCGTTCTCTTCCGCTTTCTGCCCTTCGCCTGATGACTCTGACTGAGGAGAATCCATTTTACAACCTGCAGGAGGGACGGAAGATGGGTTGGGAGGGGGGGTCGCGAGGAGAGAAGGAAGGAAGGCGGGAAAGGAGGAGAGGTAGGGAGACAACAATGTTTTTTAGTAATAAAGATAAAACGGCGTGACGGACGAAGGGAAAAAGTAAACTAATGGCTAATTATAGAGGAAGGTTGATAGGAGGGCTTGCATTTAATGGCACGAGGTAAACAGACCTAAAGTTAACGGGCTGAGTCAAAGTCGGAGCGTTTGAGAAAGCTGGAGAATTTCACACGCAAACACAACTGGAACACAAGTGCCTTTTCACTGCATGAATTCGTCTTTACCTTTTCACTTTTGCCCAAACGGCTATAGTTGAGACAGAGAGGAAAGTATGTTGTTGTGACAGAAAAGAACCGCTTGCAAAGTCATTCCCATTAAAACTGTCAGAACTTTATACACTTATTGGTGGAATTTAAACAGTCTATAAAAATCTGGCTTGTAAACCTGTATATACTGGGAGAATTTACAGCTCAGATTTACTTAAAGTCATATAAATGGAAGAATGAGAAGATATAGGCAAAGCAATTAGACAGAAAGCAGAGTCTTTATGGGAAATCGGATAGGCAGCTCCGAATGACACGCAACAGATGTACAGCGCTGCGTGCCGCACTTCACTCCGAGGCAGACGGAAAGAGGGAACGAACCGGAGCGGAGTGGATGGAGCGGAGGTGTGGATAAACGACAGGATCAAAGCCCGAGAGTGTGAGCGTTTGAGGAGATCAACACTGTACGAGTGATGGGAGCCAGGTGACAATCATATCAAGTAGTCTAAAGGTGGAGTATGTCACATAGAATAGTGTGTGTTGCTCTCAGAAGAAGAATAGATAGATAAACATGCGCAAGGAAAGAGAGAGATTTACCTCGGCTTTGACTTCTTCCACCAGCGTCGCCTGTGACCACACGGCGCTCCTCTCGCGCAGCCACTAAAACGACGAGAACAAGAGAGTAGCAGTGAGCCGGGGGCAAGTGAGTGGAATGCTTGGTACAGGCAGAGAGAGAAAGGCGAGCAGGAAGGGGAGGGCTGGGAGGAGAAGAGAGGGAGAGAGGGAGAGAGGAGAGAGGGAGGGAGGTGAGAGCACGATCACTTGTCCCTCTGACGAAAACTTGACTCTGGAGGATGAGAGAATGGAGGCAACATGACAGGGAAACAATCAAATTATATATTCAACATTTATAGAGCTATAGTGGCTGGCATTAGAGGAAGGCAGTAGAGGGAGCCTAATGACGACTGGGAAGAAGAAGAAAACATCTCAAACTAAACACCACCAGGACAACAATAACTGCCCTAAGGCGGTCCAAATCATCGCAGCAGAAATCGACTGATGTCAGCTTATGAATATGTAATATGTCTCGGTGACTAGCCCCTTCTGCCATACTAATGTTTTCATTTCTAACTGTGTTACAGGAGAAAGGAAAAAGAATCACTGTCCACAAGTGTTTAAAGGTCAAAGTTCATTTACCTATTCACAGTAAAGCATTTCATTTGAAAATGCATAACCTGCTGTGTTTCATATACTGTCCACACTAACCTTTTTTATGTATATACATTTTACAGTACAGCCATTTTATTATGAAAACCATCATGATCAGACATTCTTTTTCTTTTCTTTACAAAAAAATTTAACTGCCCCTGAATGCATTTGTGTTGCATAAGTTCGCCACCTTTTAGATAAGTAGTTACAACAGGTTTTCTGATGAGAAGAAGGGATTCCGGACCCATTTCTCTTCAAAGAAAATAGGTATGTTTGGAAAGGCTATTTGAAAACACCCACATTGTGTGTCTTTTAAGAACTATGACACACACACCACTCCCTGCATGATATCCTTGACTTGTTATTGCTGGAAAGCAAGACTCTTGTTCATTTCAAGTGAAGTTACCATTTAATCCCTATTTTCTGCATTCAGTGGAACATTGACCAACATTCAGTGTTCGTGGGGGAAACCAGAGTACCCAGAGAAAATCCACCTAAGCACGGGGAGAACATGCAAACTCCAAACCAAGGGGGGCCCAGGAGTCAAACTCAGAACTTTCTTGCTGTGAAACTTAAGCCCCTTAAGAATATGTATTTGTTATTAGTCAGTCACTAAAAGTCTAATGTGAACAGAGATTGTTTGTATTAATTTTTTGGTTCTACAACTCTTCTTTAAAGACTTAATCCCAGAGTTTTCAAACTAAAATTGATCTAGAATGTCTGTCTAAGCACAGTTAAAGCACCTATTAGTATTGTGTATGCTACATAAAAATGCAGCAAAACTTACACATTTCAAATAAGCACATAGCCTACATTCATCAACTATAAAAGGAATTATGCCTCAAACTATTTCAGCATCAAACCCACGTTGCTCCTAACGCCTGTCAGTGGATGGATAGTCACCTGAGCTGTCCACACATATGTCCAGCCCTACACCCACACACACAAACCAGCAGTACTTACTCTTTCAAACCTTATTAAAGCTTTCAGCACATCCACCACTCAAGTGATGTGAATCACACTTCAGAGAGATGCCAGAGAGGACTGTACATGCCCGTGTGGGTGTACGTATGCTCTGGGGTAACATATGAAAGGGGACAGAGCCAGTGTACGGAAACAAGGTGTTTCTGCCGTCACAAAGGAGGATGCAACAGAGGAACAGCACATGGAAGTACATTTAACGATTAGCTCTGCACAAACACAGAGATAATATGATGTAAAACAAGAGCTAATACCATATGCAGAGGAAGTAAAAGAAACATAATGAAACAGGACAATTCAAACATGACCAGGAACTGTGACTCAATTTAAAGGATGTCACTGATCATTTGTCCACATATAGAGAGTGTAGCATTAGTATCAACAGCCAGGACCATCAGCATTTGAAAGTTAGAAGAAGAAGAATAATCGATAATTTGTTGTACATTCCTCCTTAAGGAATACCTGCAACAGATACTAAGATATAAATAATATATATAATAATATGTTGATGATCAAACCCCACTGACCAAAGCTGTGTCCTGATAAAATTGTCAAAAAGATGCATGTCTTTGCCCAAAGAAAATTAAAATACAGGAAGAAAAGAGCTCATGCAAATAAGGCAACAACATGATCGCCTGTTACATCTCCGTCTATAAAGAGAAGACTTCTCTGTTTTGGTTTTTGGTGCAAAACACAACACATGACAGCTGGCTGACAGTGTAGATTTACTACAACTCTGATCATGTGAATTTCTCTGACATCTCACGTCTCTAGAGTTGCCACTGTGAAATCATTAGTACAAGTGGCATGTGTGCCGTCTTGTGCTCAGTGAGTGGATTAAGACAAATGTTTTAAAAATGAATTCTTTAACTTTACTTATGTTTGTTGTCTCCTCTTTTTAAAATCGCTTAAGATCTCAGAAAATGTGTAATCCACTGGAAGTAGCAGCCGCTAAAAATCACCTCAGGCTTTCCACAGCTTCCACAGGTGGAATCAGACCAGTAACACTTTAAGATGTTCGCCAAGTCTCTGTCAACAATATGACTCTGGACGTGCAATACTCTCAATGATAACAGTCAGTACCAGCCACTTGTTCCCAAAACCTAGTCATGGCATAGTCCCCATCTCCTTCTTAGCTCCTTGGGAATGTGAAGACTTTATTTGGAGTTAAATGATACATACTGATTGCCAAAGTCAGTGCCAACAATTAAGAAAATAAACATTAAAAAAAGATATAGTAACACCATAGTAACCGAGCAGCACTGGTAACAGATCTAGAGTTATATATCCACACACAAGAGTTCAACAGTCCAACCCCACACCTGAGTGTATTATACAAGAGTCCTCCAGCAGAAAAGAAGGTATGAAAAGCATGAAGGTGTGTAGAGACCAAGGATGGGAAGAGACACAGAGAGAGGTGCTGCGAGAGGGAGGTGTTGGAGTGGGCTGGAGAACCGAGCGAGTGTTGGAGCAGTAAATTGGCATTGTGTAACAGGATACCACACATAGCTGCTGTGCTGCCTAGATTCCCACTAGCATTCCCTGAATAGCAAGGCTTTAGTGAGTGTCAAGCGCTCCCTTCGTCTTGTGTCCCGGTCTGTGCAGTGTCCCTCCAGGGAATCGATGTTAAATGTTGGTAAAGTTCACAAGTTGATATATACAGTACTGAGCTGAAAGTAAAGTATCATCTCACATTCAGCGCCTCACAGTCACCAGTGACCATCTACACCTCTTTCAAAAAGCAAAATTCTCACAATTATCACCTGCACTAAAGGAGGTAATGTAATAGCCTGTGTCCAAAGCTTTTTTTTGTCTGCAGGATTTAAGGTGGACGGGGATTTTTTCACCACAACACAGCGATTGAATTACAGCTCTGTTAGACCTTGGTTAAGAAAGCACTGTACCCTTGACGTTATTTATAAAGCTCCAATCTTTCATCTAAATTTTTAATGAGTCTTTGATTTAATGTTTTAGTTAAAAAGTCTGTGCTCAGAGTTAGTAAGTGATCAACTACCATCAGCTCTTGTTGGGTTTTAGAGTGGTTTCATATAATATAACAGAAGGATATACTGTATGTGGGAATGTCTTGCAGGGAATAGGCCTCGGGATTGGTTGGCCTGGGAATGGCTGGGTATTCCCCCAGAAGAGCTCGAGGAAGTGACTGAGGAAAGAAAAGTCAAGGCATCTCCGCGTAGGCTGCTGCTCCACACTGGTCCAGGATAAGTTAAGGAAAAAGGATGGATGTATGGCTGTTTTTTATTATTTTAAAAAATAATTAAAAAATTTTGGGGGGTTTTTTTTATGGAAGAATGGACGAAAAGAGGGACCTTCTTCTCCACCTGAAAGTGTAAACGGAAGATGAAATTAGTTAAATGTTATTGGAGATTAAAAGGCTTAATCTAAGTTATTCAGATTTAATCAAGTGTTGCTTTGGATTTTCTGATTGACTGACTGTAATGTTTTTTTGTATTTTAGGTAATAGATAGAATACACTGTTACTCTCTAAACTCTACACTGTATGTGCTATTCCTCAGTGCTGGGACTAGCTTTTAAATAAATCTGATACAACATGTATGTTATTATTAATGAAGCTGGTTGCTCTGAACCTACAGTGTTGCATTTCTGTAGGTAATTTGTGATAATCAGATATAAATCACTATTTTAACTACAGTTACAGACAGGAGAAATGAATGAGGACCAAAGTATAAAGCTACTGTCCCTTTTCCTCTTTTTTTTCCTCAGATGTACAAACAAGCTGTTACACTGAACTAAACTGGAAAACACGTATGTATCTTCTGTTTAAGAATATAAATATCTGATTAATACATACTGTTTTCCATATGGCACACTTTGGAATAATAATTTGAGCACTTAAACAGGCTCCTTGTTGACCTTGTAGAAAACCACAAGGTGATTTTAGTTTTTTTCCACTGATTGTTAGTAAAACTGCTGTCTAGACAGAATGAAACTAGCAGTGATAAGGTCTAAGGCTGCTCTGACTGTGGACCAGGGGAAGTCCTTATTTAAACTAAACTATTTCTGCCAAGATCTATCATACCAAAGGGAATGCTTACTCATCTAATCGTGAGGACTTCTAAAATAAGCCAGCGCTGGCCATTTCACATCTCTTACTCTGGGATCACTGACTGTCATTGTTTATTATTAGGCCCAAACCACTTCCTGCCTTTCTCCACTTTGAGCCGAACCAGAATAGTGTCAAGTGATGGATTGAGAGCGCTGAAAGGGGAGACGGGGAGAGAATTTTAGAACGTGTTTGTGTGTAATGTACGTAATCACAAGCACTTGCATTTGTAAAAAGGCTTGGATCGATCCGGCTGATCCTATTAGCGGGCGACTGGGACATCAAACGCACACAAAAAGGCCGGAGCACTCGAGCCGTCAGGTGTCCCGTATTGTCACATTATCAGCCGTCTCTCCACATTGTCCTTCCTGTCGTCACAAGCCCCTTAAAGGCTCCTCTTACATCACCCGCGTTATCTGCAAGGTGAAAGTTCCCAGACGCGCAACAAAGCCCACACAAGCTCAGCGGTAATTAATATCAGTTACCATGGAGATAGGAGAATTGAAGAAGCTGTTAAAGTGGATTGATTGTGCGTGAGTGTGCATCTCTGTAATCCCACTATCTTTGACTAGGGTCTGTCTCGATTAAAGAAGAACGTGGCTCACCTTGTCGATCTGGGCTAATGTGAGCAATGATTCTGTGTCTGGGGGATCTGTCCTCTGACTAAAAATACAGCCAGAGATGCCTTATAGAACAGCAATCATTTATTTTAGGAGACATTTCTAATGGCTGCAAGGGAAGTTTGTTTGTGTATGTCTTGCAGGAATAACATGGTGGATTGTGCCCAAATTTGGAAGCAATCTGAGAATTCACCACATCCAATAAAAACATGCTGTAACGCCATTATATTACTAATAAAACAGGATATTCCATCAATCAAATCGGCAATCGAGAGTCTAAGTCAAACAAACACACGTCTCTACAAGTCAATGAGGAGCAGCGAACTAATTTTAAATCCTTTTGTGTCACGTTAAGAGATAAATACTTAAGCCAAAAAAAAAAAGAAAAAAAAAAGAACATGTTCCCTTCACGTTCATGACTTCAGCGATTGATTAATGGTCTAATTCTAGTAACACACATTTCACAGAAGTGTGAATGTGTGCATGGGTGAATCTCTCTCATCTCTGTTAACTTCTATTTAATTTTTTTTCAACTCAAACACATGTGGCTCTCTGTTCCTTTCACTGGCCATTCACAGTCCTGCATTATTTCCAAAGACAACAATATTAAAAAAATGACTAAAACTGGACTCATACAACTAACAAAATGATTATTGCTTTATCATGTGTGTGTTGTTGATGCATTGACACAAGAACTAAAAATTAAAGTGGCACTATGTAACTTTTGGCCAGTAGAGGGCGCTTCTGAAACGGTAGCATTATTTTAGAGTATTTTGCTCCTTCTATTTGATTGCCGTAAACTGCGTCATTCACAAAATCTCTTGCATTGGAGGTATCAGTCCAGCTGAGGGTACTGTGTCAATGGCATAGGCCTGATTCTACTGATCTCAGGTCTAAGAACCACCAAAGTGTTTTTGAGAATGTATATTTTTAGGCTTAAAGTTATGTGGTGCTCCTTTAAAAAAAAACTGACCACAATGTTTAGTCAAAGAGGAAATGGGCATAATTTTCGTTGGACAAACAACAATCATGGGAACAGAACAAATACTCACAGTACAGTTATGATTTTGACCAAAACAATACAATTTCTCAACATCACGGTCTACATCTCTGTTGCCATCCAAACAATGAAATAAATGCAATACGGTTTTGGAGACTTTGCTTAGATTACTGTCTCCAGACCTGATCCTGGGGAAGCGTCAGGAACGAAAGGGTTTAACTTAGAGTTAGGTATTACATTTTTTGGGTTAATGATGATGAGTAAACACAACATTAAGAAACAGCCAAGAAATATGTGTGGACTAGGCATCGCTGCAAAGACCTACTTCTGTTTAATAAGTTGTATTGGTTAAGCCATTTAGTCGACTTAAAAGGGCCCACTGGCTAACAATCACACATCATTCAAAGCATACACACTGGCAGCTGTTTACTTCAAATAAGAGACATCACTTCCATTATTAAAGCACTATTAAACTGCCATTCACAGCTGTTCAAGTTTGGAAACAAATGCTAAGCTGCTTCTGTCAACTGGGAGCAAATGTTCAGAGTACTCTCCATTCTCACCCTCAAAACCACAACATCAAATATGCACTGAATCGAGTTTGTGGAGCAGCATGTGGGTCTGGAACAATATCCTCGTCTTAAATTATCTTTTATTAATGTTTTGATAAAGATGGTTAAGTGTTAGTCTCTAAAATCAGTTCGGTCTGAGCTTTAAAACGGAGCCAACGAGAACGTGCAGTGCAGCCAAGGTCAGTGGGGGATTTACTTGTACCAAAAGCAAACAAAAGTACCAGAGGAGTCAGATAACCCTTTAAAAATGGAAAGATGATTAAACATTGAGCGAAAACAAAGAGTCTTGATATGTATCTAGTGCCTCGTATGAATTATGCATTGTCAGACCCTACAGTGTGCAAAGCTACACTGTATTACCGTGCTATTACGCTATATATAATGTTAACAAGAAAAAAGCGCTCATACCTCTGGAATTCCCGGACGATCGAGCCAGTCAGCATAAATAGCGCCGAGGGTGAGGCCTTCTCTGGAACACAATGGCACAAGTGTTAGTATTATTCCTATTATTATAGCAATGACTGTTATTGCCCAAGACGCTGTGAAAACATGGCTCTGGGAAAACACAGTGAGGGTCATGGCAGACTTGAGGCTTAAGCCAACACCTTAAACAAAACCAGAGGCACACCCACTCTTCTATACAAGGACAGGCGCGCGGGCATGTACAGCCAGCGACTTGGATTACTGTCAATGAATGTACAATTAGGACGCGTGAGCCAAGGAAGAACTCAAGTGGATGCTTTACCGTTGGAAATTGTCATATATCATTCAAAGTGCAAACAGAGAGAGCACCCAAACAAACACTGCACAGGCAGAGAGCGGTAAGTACACACACACAGAGAGTACTACCTTCCCCCAACACCATCATCAATTCTGTCTGCATATAGGAAAATTCCACACGTGGCCACTCAAGACCCATTATGGCATATTAGTCTTGTCATGTTCTGCCAATTAAAAAGGAAAAATAGATTCTTTGTGTAGTATTTTCCCCCCAAACGTTCAATCATACACTTGGCCCCGAAAGACCGAGACATGTTTTGTAATTGCTTAGAAAGTACATACAATTGCTATTTATTTCTTTCAAATGTTAAGAAACTACAGGAAGAGACTATGAATGGACTTAAAATGGTTCATGGCGAATGACTAATGTGGTCTTTTAATATAGAGACATGGCTCAAGAATGCAAGATATTAAATCTCACAAATAAATTACTTTATTTTCTATTTGTTCATTATTTCCAGGTAACTATGGTGATAAAAGTAGGGACATGGAAGTGTTTGGGTCTTCAAAGTACCAAACATTATCCTGTGCCCTGTTCTGTTCTACATACTAAAAGTGTTATGTAGAGGTCTATCAAAACTGGGCTATGTTTCATATTTTATTCAGAAAAATCTTCACTTTGCAATCGTGTAGGATAACTAGAGAATCGCATCAAGATTTCTTCCCTGCAACTGTGTTAATAGATATAACAAATGTCAAGCAATCTGTGTTTACAAGATGAAGTTGGCAGTGGTTAATGCAGTAATATTGATACTACATCCTTTTAAACAAATGTGCAATATTTCAAACAGTAGAAAAAGTAATGTACAAACAAACAGAGTACAAAGCTTTGCACACACAGTTTATAATTAATTATAAATATACAATAATGCCCATTACTGGTGCTGCTCTGGAGGATCTTGGACTTTCCACCGAGAACTTGAACAATGTCTTTAGCAGAAAAAAAAACTGAGTGGATTCAGTATGGAGCAGTGTACAGGTGTGAAAAGACCTGAGTAAAAAGTGGAGACCCTCTGTTAATGCCCGTTTAGGTCTTCTCCCTCCAAAACAAGTGGGCTTCAACCAGTTAGTGAGACCTTTTCCTGTTTCTATTGTCTGATTCCACTACAGAGTCTTTACCCCTTGTCTCACATAAGTGCTTTTATAATTGGGAGACTGTGTTAAAAAATTGACCAAATATAAGACAGTTTGGGCAGGGTAACTTCTGACCTCACAAAATCTTGAAGCCTGATGTAATTACACCGTGCTATTTCAAGGAAATACAATCTTCAGGAACAAATGCTCCATCAGGCTGCATCTTTAGGCTTTGGGACAAACTTACTGAAGCAAAATAAAAAAAGGGTGAAATGTATAATAGAATAAAAAATAGAAACGTGACCTCAATCTTAGCACAATGTAATCCTATAGTCTCAATTATAAGTGAACATCTGCTGCTCCAATATCAAGACACTATGAGGCAGGATTAAGCTGGATTATGTCAGCATACTTTCTTGTGTGGCAAACAAAACACTAATACACTTAATACATCACATGACCTGTCACATACTCTTGAGTAATAGGACTAAATAGAAATACGCTTTAGATCTCATGAGAGCAGAAAAGTCCCTCTAGCATTTTCATGTAGCGCTGGCTAATCTTGTTTTAATCTATTGGTTATTACCTTAATGGTGTTTGGATGAGGACAGACTGCTGTTTGATGCCTGGAAAATGGTGGTTTCCTGTTAACAGCAATCAATAACAGCACTGAGATGTTAAAAATGGCAGCAAGTGTCCATCCTCCTCCTAGCATTTCTCGTTAAGTGTGTTGTTTACTAAACAGGCATCTGACATACAATATTGAACGTCATCAGGAGTGCACTTGACATGACAGAAAAGGATTAGAGGAATAGTACATTTCGAACGGAGAAAGGCAGAACAGAGAGGATAAAAAGTCCGGCTGAAGAGGAGGTTAATGAGGCAATCAGGAGAAATAGAGAAGTGAATGATGAAGCCGATGCAGGGAGGGAAGGAGAAAATTGGAGAGGAGGAGAGCAGGAGGAGCAGTTATCCTTTTACACTTCAATTAATATGAGTGGATGCGACTGCTCTTTTCACCGGCGGGTGCTGGGAGCGCTCGCTGGCCATGTTTTCACAGCGGGGCAGAGCCACTGTAGCAGAACCAAAACCAAATTAGCATAGACCCAAAAACTCATTTCACGTATTTTCACAAAGAAATTAATGAGAAAACCCAATTTTTTTTTTCCAAAAAGTTGAGAAGTTCAAACCATTAATTAATGAAATACATAGAATAAGTTTTTGTACAAAGTAAAAAAAACAGGTTTGTTGAAGTTACAGCTGGAGTAGGCCGTCCAACAAGAGCTTTATTACCAATGCACGCTCCCAAATCAAATGTTCTTAAATTAAATGGTGGAAATAACTAACATGTCGACGATCCAAATATTTCAATTAAAAGTCAAATATTTTAACAGTTTATAAACAGACTTTTAAGGTCAAGTTATATCTGTTTGAAATTAATTGACTTAATTAATGAGAGAACACTCTATGACATGTAAAAGAAAAAGAGACAGGGCTTTTTTGTACAGAACATAGATGATTACATGGATTTTTCCAAATATGATCAACACAATATCATTTATTCTTATCCAAAATCAATTTAAATATCTAAAATTAACCATATTATGAATCAAATATAACTGTTGTTTTTTTCATGTCACATTCATTCCTGACGCAAACATTTACAGTCACTACTAAATGTAAGAGTGTTTTCACAATTGAAGTCTGCTGCTTTTAGTCTGCATCAATTCAAATAAAAAGAGTCCCACTAGTTTGATTAGCTCATAAAAAAGTCCTGGTCCACTTTGCGTTCACAGTTTAATTTTCAGTTTCAGACCAAGTGGCAGATGGTGCTGATCAGACGTTAACTTTCACTTCTTACTGTGATCAATAAGACGTTTTACCTCCTTGTGACTTCACATTTTGTCTCTGCTCATTTTGCATCCCTCCAATAGACACTTTCCAATCTGAAGGAAGCTCTTAAAACACATCGTTTAGCCCTGCTTCTTGTCTTCAATTGAAATGCTACTCACATTTCAGGGGAACTCTACCGGTTCAGTCGGAAGGCCACTGTGACCCACCTTTATCGTGAGATCTTGACGCATGTATGTTGCACACTGAGGATTGTATGGCAGCATTCCCACACTACGATAAACCACACTTAAATCTAAACTGTTCATTTTAGCCGTACCAAAAATGGCAACAGTGAGCACGACAAAAAAGGTGAATGTTGGATGTCAGTATACACATGAATGCACTGGACAACAATATTATTTCATGAATATATAAATCTGATCAGCAAATACCAACATAAAACGTATAAAAGGTAACATTAGTGCCTTGTGGGAAAGGAAAAGAGAAATCAAAGCTTTTCTCTTCATTTAATTACTTCTTTCCACAGTTTCAGAGTAAAGCACTCTTACGAAAGAGGGTATCATTAATTATTAACCAATTACACCAAGCTAAATCATTAATTCAGTAATAATCATTAATCTTCTACATACCTCTCAATGTCAGGAAAGGTAAACAGCAGCATTTTCAGGAAGTCCTGTCCCGAATACAGAGACACAAACAGAGGCATGTTAGGAGACGTGGGAGGAGAGCTAAAGAAAGAGAAAGGCGTAACTGATCTTAAGACAGGAGTGCAAGGTCAAACCGTGTTTATGTTCCATCTATTATTTAGAGGGAGGACTCTGGCTGCCATTGAAGGAACAGTAGCCAGGTGGAACGCATCCCATGTCAAACACACACACAAAGTGAGTGTCCAGGTGCGATCGCTCAGCTTCACGGCCCCAGAAGAGTCAACATATGTGGCCGAGCTAACACGTGCTCACCAATTTAGGATACAGCTGGAGCCATTTCAGCTATTGTAACAGAGTGGCAATGGAGCTAACAGCCGCCTCCCAATTAATTTATGGAAATAACATAGTGCCTTAGAGACAGGTCATATTAAAGCAGTTCAAATATGAGCTTCCATTTTATTAACGGGCTCTCAAATGGCTGCGAGTCAACACTGTACATTCGCCGTTAAGTTAATTGAGTGGAAATGAGGTCTCTCTCTTCACAGCCTCACCTGAGACAGAATTAGCTGCCCGTGGTAGTTTTTCACAAATAGTCGAAAGAAGCCGATGAACTGTTGCTCTCCGACTTGACTGGCCAAGAATCTGAGGAGGAAGTAGCCCTGTGCAAATCAGACAACACACACAATAACTGTTAATTTTTTAAACACATCGAACAAAAAATGTATCGTTTTTTCACAATTTCTTTAATTTATTAAAACATGAAGGGAGTATAGCAGAGCATATAAACTTAGCATAGAACTGTGAACTGCAAATCAACATTTACAGCTGAAATGACGATACAATAAGGGTATAAACCTCCCATTTGTGTTGGCCTGAGGGCTGTAGCTCACAACTCCATCTACTGGTGCAAAGTGTATCTGACAAGCCTCACACAACACAACAATCTGCACGATAACGCTAAAATATTTTAATTATTGAGTAAAGAAGACACACTGCTTTCAAAACATAATTGTGAGGTTAATTTTTTCTGTTGCTACTAGGGTCATAACACATATTCGTAAAATTAAAGGTGCAGTGTGTACTGTTTGGCGGCAGGGACTAACTGTAAAAGTGAGCAAATCAAATGAGAATAGGTCAGTTGATTCACTTTAGCCTTAATTCAAGAGTCAAATAAAAGGACTTCCCCAGCAGTGCTTAGTTTGTCCACTCTAGGCATCTGTAGGAACAGGAAGTAATTGTTCCTTGCACTGACGTCTACTGAGCTTTACATATACATTTTTCCATAATAGACAAATAAAATAAAGTGCTATCTTGATGCATTTATACACAACTTGAAACATAGTTATGACTGATGTGTTAGATTTTTATTTTATCAGCCATGGTTTCTAGTTTTAGTTTCTTATTCCACTAAGTTTAGCATTCCTTTTTCATTTTAATCCCTATCAGTGTTTTTGCATAATGTTACTGTGATATTTCTATTGCAACAGCTGTGCAAACAAAAAGCCCCTGGTGGGATTGGTGAAAGGTGTCTGAATTAGTCTTACATTCTTTTCTTTTCCTGCTATTCTCTTTTCCCATACACAATGCACACGTTTTCTTCTTTCCTTCCACCAATAGTTTCTCACCTTAAGGTAATGGACTTGCATGAATGTTTTGTCCGGGTTGAGGGCATGTTTGACCGTTGACGACCCGGACTCGCTGACCTGACCAGTGCTCTCCGTGTTGGGCCTGCGAAAGAACAAAGATGGGTAAGAAATAGGCCAGAGACAGAGGGAGAAAACACCGTTAACAGAGTGGGAAAAAAAGAAAGCACGATGCAGGCAGCTACTATAAACAGAAAGAACTGGAAAAAAAAAAAGCCCACTGTGACGGAGAAGCTCACCTGTGGCGACAAGATTTTATTTCATCCTACTTCAGAAGTCAGTGGAGTTGCAGAAAACCTCCTACGTCTCTACAGAGCCAGCATGTCAGCAACAGTAAATCCAGCTGGTTCTTTTACTGGGGAGTGCATTGCCAAGGTGCCATACTTTGCTAGAGGCTGGAAATCAAGCTGCAGATTTATAGAAGCAGGCTATAGTGTTTATATGACCTCACAGTGCAGCGCTCACACTTTACTAGCCATGACTTTCGGAGCCTGGGTATAACATTTCTACAAGAAAGTGCCCCCGATCTACAACACCACAATTCATGTGTCTACTCTGGTCCTGACTGTTCACAGCGGGCACTAGTGCTGCCATCACACAAGGCTGTTGTCTGGGATTGAATCACTGCTGATCCCCTATGCTCCAGGTCAAATAGGGCTGGAGCATGGTTACTTTGGGACCTGGCTTAAGGACAGTGTGGAGCCACTTTTTGCCAGAGCCGAGAAAGTCAGGCATGCTCAACTCTGGCATCAGACTTAGGCATCAAGTGCTTGGGTGCAGTATACTTTGTCCTGGGTAAGTGCATCCTAAAATCAAAGAGTTAGTCAAGTGAACATGGCTAGTATCAGCTGAGTGCATCCTTAGATTCAGTCTAAGTACAATCTGGGGAGGCCTTAGTTCTTTATGACTGGATATTTTGAGAGTGTGTACTAGAGCACCACAAAAGACATCACAATTTTTTAAGCAAAAGCGATGAAATGAATGGTTGTCCATCAGTGTCCGTCTCTAAGTGTCAGCCCTGTCCATTGTCCATTGTACTAAGGCCTAAAGTGAAAAGTGTATTAAGTGATAAAGGTGCAACATGCCACAAACAACCTGCAACTGAACCTGAAGAGATTTAAACTTACACAATGTTCATTAAACATCACATACTGCCTCTTTCTCTTCTTTTCTGGAACACTGTGAATGTTTATCTATAAACACACTTTCTGTCTGTATTTTACTGTTGAACTCCTTTAATTATTGACCAAAGAGGCTTTTTACATGTATAAGCGCTAGGTATTCACAGCAGGGAAAAGAATACTGCATCTAAATGGAAAATAGATTTATTGATGAAAATAGATGCTTTATAATAGCAAAGTAGGGCTTTCTAAAAAAAACAGTAGATCTGATTTTGCAGTAGTTTTTGTTTTTGGCCTTACTGTATTAACTGTAGTTGCTAAGACACAGCTAACTTGAATCATTCTTTCAATTTAATACAAAAAATAAAAGACTGAGAGATCACTTGTTTTTAAGAGCAGGTGTGCTTTGCTTTTAAGACCAAGATGTGAATAGAACGGCTAGATTTATCCACTTGTGACTGGATAATGAACAAAAACACATCAAATCAAGGTCTGAACTGGCCCTTCAACCCAAAAACCAATCACACCTTCCCACGCTCTAACCACACAAACACACTAAGTGAAAAGCAGGCAAACAGACGGTGAGCTAGGACAGGACGCCGCACGATGATAGTTGCAGTTAGCAGTATTGATCAGACTGAGCAGATTAACTCAGTGTGCCGATAGGAAGGCCTTGAAGGATCACCCGCTTGCCACGTCGATACTCCAGGCGCCTGGACCTCCGATCGATACACCCTTCATCACCAGCGAGCACTTTTCCAACAGGACCGCTCCGTGACACAGACGTGCACCGACAGAAGATCAAAAACACAGTCACATTCTCCCGCAGATTCTCCGATGATGTGCTGAGTGCGCGCTACAACTTGGTCAAATATTTGCTGTATTTCTCTTTGCCGATGGAGGAGGAGGATAAAGGGGCAGATAAAGTACTGTAGATCTGAGTTAAGGGCAGTGCGAGGAGGAGGTGTTGGAAAAATGCAGGACAGGAGACTGACAAGGATGTTTGGTTTGCTCCAGAGCGAGAGGGGAAGTCATCAGCTTCCTGGAATTTCTAAATTCAGCTGGACACTCTTACAAGGATTTACATCATGCATATGAGGGAGAAGCCTCTGCGCATGTCATACAAATGTGAACAGGGGAAAAAAGGACCAATACCAATGCCCTGATTCCTTAAAATCCATTTAAATGTGATAATGTGCTTCAAATGGCTTGTCGATATCCAGCATGTGGAGTCTAAACTGTGAGAAACACATACAAATCACCAAGGGACTGGAAAATGTAACCTAGAAAAAGAGTTAATTTGCCTGTTTGTGTCATGCTCTTACTATTTCCTGTCTGTAAATCAGTGAAACATCTCTTTTTCTTTTATTTATTTCTTTGCTCTGTGTCCAGTCAGTGGCCCACAGTGACCGTGTCTGTCTGCTGCTGCTGATAAGATGAAATAGACTCGTTTTAAGACAGCAGGACGTGATGTTTCCCTGGGAAATTAGGTGTATGTGTAGGACCATGTATTTATCACATCACAGGGACATAAACCTCTCACAAGCAAAACTAAACGTGCGGCTCAACTGTTTTAAGGTTTGGTTTTGGCATTAAGTGTGAGAATCTTTACAGTTGTCTGCACGTGTTGGTGCTTCATAGTGAGACAAGACGTGTTCTGGTTCACAATTTATTCATTAATATTTCATTTTTAAAGAACAGAAAGTTTAAATGTAGTTAGATATTATATTATTTTGTCTTTGTGATAAATACAAGCGATACAGTATGGGAGCCCAGTAGTAACGTATAGTGAAGCATGACTGGGATGGTTTACTCTGCGTAACTTTAATTTCATATACAGTGGTCCCTCATTTATCGCGGGGGTTACGTACTAAAAATAACCCGCAATAGGCGAAATCCGCGAAGTAGTCAGCTTTATTTTTTACAATTATTATATATGTTTTAAGGCTGTAAAACCCCTCACTACACACTTTATACACTTTTCTCAGACAGGCATTAACATTTTCTCACATTTCTCTCTTGTTTAAACACTCTCAAAGTTCAAACCTTAGCATCTTCCTCTGCCTTTTGGGTGTGACCACAGGGGCCTTTGTCGGTGCAGAACGTTTCGTCGACATTGTGGGTTTTGTCGGAGAGAAAACTTGCAAACATACAGCACTTCAGAGTCACACTGCTAGCAATCGAACATTTATGTAAATTTGGCTGAACACATTCTGTACTGTACAGGAGACACGGCACGGAGGAGATTGATTGACAATGGTCTACAGTCCCTTAGCCAATCAGGACGCAGAACACAATGCGTGAGTTCTCCTCCAAAGCAAACGCCGATCAGACACTGACAATAAAAAAAAAAAGAGCATGCAAAATTGCACTAAAAAAATCTGCGAAACAGCGAGACAGACAAAGGTGAACCGCGTTATAGCGAGGGACAACTGTATAAACATTTAAGACTTGTTTAAATACTGAGGCCTTCACTTTTGACCGTTAAAGGGGGACAAGGGTCACCAGTCTATCAATATATAATATAAAATCAATAAATAAGTAACTGATATTACAAACTAATGGCGGTAATGACTGAATTGGGATCCATGTCGAATAACACATCCATGATATACACTTGCAACACTATTTGTTAAGGATGACCATAGGCTTCTTTAAACCAGATCAGGTTTAGAATATATTGAGCTACACACATTTAAGTGACTCCTATTAGTTGCTGCTACAGACGTTTCTTTCGAGGAAATGTCTCTGCCTTAGGTGTGATGAGTGTGTGAGACAGACCAAAACACTGGCTGAACATGTATTTCTAGAGAAGACATTGTGCCAGTTCTGTGTCAGAGTCATAGCCCCAGAGGAAAAACACTGATCCATCACTGCCGCGCTCCACAAAGGAACTCCACCCTTCCACTGTCCAGACCAGGGATGTATGAACGTGTAAATCCCTGTCTTTGGCTGTCTCTCTTTGTCAGAGATGATTTACTGGAGCTTTAAGAGGAATTGCTGCTCGCTGCCTTGGAGAATCACACAATAGCTCAATGTATTTGAGAATAAATGGTGCTCTTATCTGACTCGTAGGCCATGTGTGCGACTGTGTGTGTGGTTATGCATACACATGGGTGTGTCGGAGATTGAAAGAGAGCGCGGGAGGAAATCAGGAGCTATTACTGACAAAACCTGATGTCTCTCACACACACACACACACACACAGGTTTATAGCTCGGCAGGCCATATCCTGACAAATTACACTGGGTTGACTGTGGAAACCGGATAAGGTAGCGCAGTGCTCCCAGCAGCCCTGTAAATCAGCGGGGAGAATGGCGTCTGGCCTTCACTGCCCTAAATATAACTCATCTGAAATGGACTGATAAACAGTGGCTATTGGGGCCCCGCTGGATCACGGGGTGTCGATTGTGACCCACTGAACTCGGGACGGAAAACCTGCCATTTACGCCCTTTGTGTGTTAGTGTGTGTGTGTGCTCTATCTGTGAGTCCCATTGAGCTCAGGCTTTTCTTCACCCACTCTCTCCCTCTTTGTGGAGTCATGTTCATTCAGGTTCAAGATGTATTCTAACAATCAAACTAGACACTTGGCTGTTTCAACAAGTGCCATGGTCTGCTAAATATATCATAACAGTGATATACTAACATATACACACATCATCTCTGAAATTTGATTCCTTTTTCCTTACATGTATTCTAACCTCTTTTCTTCTATCTATCCTAGCTTTCTTTCTTATAATAGCTTTCTTCCCTCCTTTTCATTCAGTACATGTGTGAAGTTGACCAATAATTGTTTTGTAAAAGGTCATTTTCTTTTATTGAGCTTAGTATATTAGTAAACTGGACAATTAAACAGGAATTTAAGGATTTCAAAATCATTTTCAATTCTTTCTTGGCTTTTCAGGGCAGTATTCTCTCATTGTCAATCATATATTTTATGCCAGACCCCATTTTATTCCTTCATCAACTTCAATTGTTCGGTCTGTTTCACTCTATTTCAATTTAAACTCAATTCGGCCGACAACTACTGCAGCCTCAGAGGACCACAAAACTTATAATTTCCATAAATTTACCAAGATTGGAAAATAGTTTTAAGCCAGTTGTGTTTTAGGCAAAATTTACACCAAAGTTTACAATGCAATACTGAAACCACACTTGACGCACACAAGAAAGTTGCTGCTTACTGTTAGTTACTGCCCTTTGTTTTTGTTTGGCAGTAAAGTCTATTAGAAAAGCAGAACTTGTGCCTTATGCCACTAAAAAGCCTTGATAAAACGTTGAGGAGTTGCATTAGGCGTATTCTGCACAAACCCTGCGCCGCACACATACTCAGCCGCTGAGATAATGCACCAGGCTGGTTCTTTTATGCCTCTACACGCTTTATCACTACTTAAAGCGAGGATTAAGAAGCAGCTCCTCTATGGGCACCACTTAAGAAATTACTCGTCTTTTCATCTCTAATGTGTTTTCATGTCACATTATTGAGCCGACTGTATTGCTGTGATGTGTCT
Organism: Rhyacichthys aspro; assembly: GCA_036850595.1. NCBI lineage: Eukaryota > Metazoa > Chordata > Actinopteri > Gobiiformes > Rhyacichthyidae > Rhyacichthys > Rhyacichthys aspro. Next base: position 6,036,355 of record CM072156.1, on the reverse strand, counting down.
CAGCCTGTGCGCCTAAGTGCGTGTACTGTTTGCATTTTTCAGATGTTAGTTTGAAGTTGTTGCCTTAACCTCGTCAGGGGCAGAGAAACTTAACCCTGATCCGTTTAATCGCCCGAGTGTCTGCTTCAGAGGGGAACACCCTGACAAGACAGCCTTGACTCTACAGTGCACGGTTAACCCTTTCTTATAACTATGTCTTATAAATCTAACTGCTTCTGGTGGATTAAATTTTCAAACATTTCAAATCAAACATAATACTACCCTTTCAAGTCCCAACTAAAGTAATTTAATATCATTTAACAGTGTGACAGAGCAACTGCAAACTCTCTGCTCTAAACTGTCAAGAGGCACAAAACTGTTTATACAATTGTGCTCAATCTGAAAAAAAAAAGAACCTTTCTAATTGGTGCTTAGCTTTTCTGGTTTCATTTGGGACTCCGCTGCTTTCATTCTTCCCATTGCAAGGTGAAATTTTACTGTTTGTCTTGGAACCAAATGAAACTTGTATTTACAAATTCTCCATCAATTTATGAATGCATGAGACAGAACACAACACACTATTGTATTATGTTTCTGAATGTTTCTGTAAGCGTTGACGTCCCAGAGGTAATTGGACCTTAGCTGTGCCTCATCTGTGATCCTGTCCCGACCCACAGACCCCCCCCTGACCCCACTTCCTCTCACTTATTAACTGTTCCTGCTGAGATGATCATATCTACTGCAGGGCTGGTCCGTTCTCGGAGTGGCTCGCTCTTCTGTGGCTCTCTCTGAGGTTTCTGTTTTTCACCGACTGGGTTTTTCGAGTTTTTCTTTACCCTGATGGAGGGTCTAAGGACGGTGGATGTTGTCTTGCACAGCCTGTTTGTCTATTCGCTGCCTTTTGTCTTTGTGAAGCCCTTTGTGATATATAAATAAAATGGAATTAAATTATTTTTATATATATATATACCTTTTGTAGCGTATTTTAATATGTTAAGGGTAAAGTTCATCTGATAAAGCCCACAGATAAATACACAACTTCTTTAAAATCTCAGTGGTTTTAAATCAACGAAATACTTCACAATATGCTACTTTTAAAAGATCAATGTCGATAAAAGCACTACACACATTGGTTGTCACTGAAGAAAGGACGTTTGAATTCAAGACTAGAAATATATGTGTAATATTTAAGATAACAAAAACAATGAGTTCATTAAACGGTTAACTCCGAGAGCAGGTTTCGTCCCTAATCCTCTGATGACACTGTACGTCTACTGCTGGATTAAGTCGACAGGGTGTGGACGCCCTATTGTCAGGATCAGATGAGTGGTTTGTGTTGCCGCGCGCTCGCTGTGCCCTTGTGGTGAGCTTTTGTAAAACATGACAGTACAGTGCACCTGGTTATTATCTGCTGCCACACCTGTACGTCTGGAATCCACTAAGCTCAATGTCACGTTTATGTCTGCACGTGACAATAACCTTGGTGAGCAACAGTGTAGGTTTGGTTTATGCTTATGCCGTTTGATGACATTGTAATACTAATAGCATGTCAAATAGCATCAATATTTTATGAGCATTATTGTAGTCCACACAAAAGCGTTATTTGAGAACTATAATCCAACCCTAAAGTAAGTTTCTAAACTGCCAGTGACCTGTTTTAGAGCTCAAAACTAAAAACAGGCTGAAATAATAGGGAGCACTTACCTGAGGATTTGGAGTTCTTCTTGTGAGTTCTGTGACTCGTCTGAAAGTCGTCTCCACCTCAGCAGCGCCTTCAGGTCAGACTGTTCTGCTGCTTCTTGAACACAGAGCTGTTCAGAAAGATATGAACAAGCAGTGAGTGGATCAAATGGGAATAATAAAAATACAATATATTGAACGCGGAGTACAGGAGACACATAAGAAAAATGCAAAGACATGTTATTTACTCCAAAGTCATGGGCAAACTGTGGCTATACTGATGATACTAGTCACTTGGTTTGGTCTTTACTCTGTTTGTGTATAGCTTACCTCTAAACGCATTTAAAAGATTAATCGTCAAAACTGTTAAATGCTAAATGTTTGATATTTTCTATCCTATTAAAAAATGTTCGACATGAGAAATGCACTTTCATTGTATTGTCACTAATTGGCCACTGGCAGTACAGCAGCACAAGTTTTTCCCACAGAAGGAGTGGTACCAGCTTGTAAACTGGTCAGACAGTGTAAGACTGCCTCACTGTGAAGTAAAGCAAAACACCAGTCTGTATTTGCAGATAGAGTAGTTCTTCCCTTCAACATTTTATAAATAAACACAGGAGTCAGAAACGTTTCTTTAGTAAAAGCACAAATACTACTCCACCATTAAAAATAAAGATGGATTTTCTTGAAATAGTGTAGTACATAGCACTTGGGGAGAAGTAGACTATTATCTGTGTTAGAGTCTGGTCATTGGAGAAAAGGAAATAATCGCTTCAAGCTGCTTAGTTAAGTAACGTCAGGGTCATATATAAAATTTAAGTAAAATAAGTTAATTTTATCCCTAACAAAGCTGTTATTTAGGGAACTATTTTGTGTCTTCTTTACCATTAAACCAAGCACTGGGGCATGCAACAATAGTATCTGTGTAAAAATGAACAAATTACCTATTTTAATGACTCAAAGTGAAGAGCAAATGCTGAATGTGGAGAGGAGTGCATTTTGTACAACGTAAACTGTAAAATCACCAAATGGGGAGTGTCTTTCCAGTAGTTCATGGCACCAACCATCCCACGTGATAATATGACGTGAAGTGGCCCAACAGAGATTACAGGTGGTCTTATTTTCATGTTTGGTTGTGTTATTATCAGCGTTCCCTCATTTCATAAAAAGTGAATGACCAAACTGTCGAAACATACTTGTTGTGCCTGGGCCCAGATAATATCTTCGAGGAAGGTGGCGAAGCCTTCACTGATCCACTCCTCGGTCCAGTCCCTGGCGCCGATGACCAGCCCAAACCAGGAGTGGGCGATCTCATGGCACAGCCTGGACCCACACAGAGTGTTACAGCTCTGGACCAGACCAGAACCAGCAGAGTCCAGCAGGACGCTCTGGGACAGGAACATGATGTGGGGGCTGGGGAAGACACAGGGGGTAATGATGTGAGATTAAAGGACAAAAGGAAGAGTCAGAAGAAGAGGATACAAAAACAACACATTATGATGGTGAGGTTCCACACACATAATAAAGTCTTGTCTGAACATGCAACATCCCAACATGTCTGGGTGTTAATTATTATGATTGCAAATTAGGAATTTCCCCACACTTCTTTATCCACTATTTGGGCTTATTTATTACGTGTTACTGCCAACTAGTGTTAATCCACACCAACCAGAAGCTGAGGGTATTTAGGGATTGAGACTATGTCAAGACATAGACAAGAGCAAAATCAAGCTCAAAACAAACCATCTATTTGACTGTTACAATTCTAATGCTATATTTAATGAGCATGAAGAACATGTTCAGTACAGTTATTGTACAAATGTGTGTATAAAAATGATTGCAATTTATTAAGCTCTATAAACTAAATTTGCAATTTTCTTATTATAATTACTTTTGAATTCTTACTGGAAAATGGCTTTTTTATTTATAACCATCAGAATAAACTCACTTTATAACCTGGAAACAGGGTGGTTTGTTTTATGCAGCTATTTTCAGTTTATTTCATGAGACTTAAACTAAAATAAGAGTAAGGGGCAAAAGCTGTGGCTCAAACCCTTCATGAGGTATGTACTTAACCAGACGATATTATGAGCTACACTGAGTTCCAGACGATATTAAAGTCAATCTCAGTAAAAACTGGTGTGTACTGTTGTGATGCTTTGAAGAGATATATGTTCTTACATAATGGTGTGTGACGACCCAGGCTACAGTTCTTATGAAAGAGGGGCCATTTGTTATTTCTGATGCAGGAGAAATATCAAAACTTTGAAGGTACATATTTCATTCATTATTTTATTCATTAATTTTAACTGCATGGCTCACTGAAAATCTCTGTCTTCATGCTTTTGTCTTAACGTTTTTACTTTGTAATGGTGAGGATGACTGAGGATCTGCAAAAATACTTAAGAGACACACATTCATTCACTTTGGGTATTTCAGCCTCATTAGAGTCAACAAATGCATCTCTTTGGAAAGTGGACAGCTGCAGTGAAACATGGTTTAAAGTTTATGTGCAACAATGATGCAGCTGCAGAAAGTAAAACTACAGTTAGTGTAGGTTTACTTTTTGCAGGATAAAACTGATATAAAGCATTCCAGTATTTTACCAGAATTACTGTAGTATTACATAGTATGACATGCTACGCTGAAAGCACCGCTGCTATTGACAAGGTCTTCTTATAAATGCTTTACAATGGTGTGCAGCCTATTGTATAAAGAAAAGAACAGGCACATATGCAGTTGTGAAATCTGTGCAGCCTGTAGAATCACAGCAAAGCCTTCCATGTGACTTCTGATCATGAGACAGTGGTGCAGCTCTGGGAGAGCTCTGTCAAGGCTAAGGTCACGGCTGAAGACTTTTCAGAGGCATTCTTTACCATTACCTTATGTAAGAGGCCGGGTCGCCTTCAGGGGCTTAGGGGCGCACTGTGCGTGAGAGACAGCCTATTCTTTGACAGAGGAATGGGACAGAGGTCACAGAGGTGCCAATGAAGGGCCTCTCACTGTGGGTGTGTGTGGAGGCCAACATAACAACACGCTCTGAAGGTCCTTTCACACTCTCCAGTTCTTAAGTGTCCCCTTCACTGTGAACCTGACATTAAGTGAGAGAATTTACGAGCGACAGGAGTCCTCCTCATGTTCAAATGGTCATACTACCCAAGCTCTGTGATAAAGAGGCTTCAACATTACAATGGATAAGTTTAGCATGACCACTGTGCATCATACAGTACAGTTAAAGAAGCATTAAGATGGGTTACACAATATAAAAAATAGGCTATATAATGTAAGTTATTGTTGATACACTGAAGTTGAAAGGCTTTAGAAAACAATTAATTAATTATATCCAATGAAAATTCTGTTTATTCCACATCTATGGTCCATTAGAACAATATGGAGGCAAATTTATCTTTAAACCAACTTTCCTCTGGCTGTATTTTTCCATTTTATTGCTTTGTTTATATAAGAGATGTTTTCTGTGAGCTGTGATTGGCTGACAGCTACACACTCTTAAACAAGACACTAGATAACAGGTAGCTATTCATTCATAGTAAAAATTAAATACAACTTTACTCTTGCTAATGTTAGAGAGAGGATCTAAGAGAGGGTGGATGCATCTCTCTTTATTTATTTGGGCAATGTGTAAATGTAGGCCAGAGCTCTAATATTATAAAACACTATCTCGTGAACATAATTTGCAAAGTGGCATCTCAGACCTTATCCCGTGTTTTTCCTGATTACATAAACAAAAGCTGTCACTGGAACAAAAGATGCTAACATTAGCCTCATGAGTCTCTTTGTATCCTAATCTTATTGTAGCACAACTGGATAAGCGTGGCTTTGTTGTCAGTTGCAGCGGTGCGTGCATCTGTGCGAGTGTGAGCGGGCGACTGTTCAACACAAAGACAGCCTTTCAGAAACGCTGCTCGCACACGCTCCTCCGAGGGTGGCAGAATCCATCACTACAATGACAAATAGTGTCATCCCACCATGGTAGGGCTCAACAACAGCAGCATCTTTCACGTTCGCTGATACGCTGACTGACATTAGCTCACATCAGGGACCTGGCCGTGTGGAAGGCAAAGACGCTTTCATGCAAATGGAGCACCTCAACGTGTGTGCACCACTTTCATCTGCAGCAGGTCCAGATCTGAGCCCTGTTGTAAGAGATGGTTGTGCTATCGTATAATATCAAACTAAAAGACTCAAATATAGGAGTTAAAGACTGCCAAGAGTGACTAAACTCTCCTGTGAAGTCGTATTTATAAAGCTTTTGGAATAAACTATAGAATAAAATGTTTGCTTACCAACTGTTAAAATAAATCCAAGAGAAAAAGTTGTGTTTCTTTAAGAGTTGTCTATGTTTTGGACACTACACTCTTTCCCCAGTGTTATTCACTATCAATACCTCATATAGTAACAACAATGTTTTGTACATTTGTTCATGCAGCTCAACTTAAAAATCAACTTTTTCCCCCCAAGATCTGTATGTTTTTTGTATCTCACAATTTCCCCAAACTATTTCTACTGTGTTTATTCAACATCCACTCAAAATTCATTGGAAATATAACTAATGTTGGGTCGGGTGCAAATGGAAAGAGTTTCAGACAGTTATTTTCCAGCGTAGAAAAGTGACATTCTGAAAAAGTCCACTTAAAGTAAATAATATTCATTCAGGATTACGTATGAGTTTCTGACATATGATAACCTTGAGGAACAATATCACAGACAAAGACAAATGTTTGGTTGTTATACCAGTAAAATACAAATAGGCTGCAATTGTTCCAAATGAATAAATGCCGTCCTTCAAGACAAGGCTTCAAACTCCCTTTTCCACTGCATTTGTTTTTCTGTTCTATCATTTGATCACATCGACAAATGATTTGAGAGAAAGGACATTTCAGGTCTTTTCTCATCAGCTTTTGTTACAAGAATGATATGTCACAGAAAAAGCGGTACTTTTTGATACCGGCCATCCTTCCAAGCCTAATGAGTATTGAATTATATCTAGTAATTATTCAGCCATGACTGCATCTTAAGTAGTTAAAGGTGATTGATGGATAATATTTATTGTTAGGACAGAGATTTGAAACTTAAACATTCAACAGACACATTACATACAACAGCGTTTTGGTGAAGGCAGTATTAAGACATCTTAAGTTCCACAAACAAACAAAACAGACACAAGTAATGTGCTATAACAAAGAGCCCACAGATATTGCCGTTGTGTTTTTGACCCACATGATCTTCCCTCTGATCAATAGACTCACCGGTGCCACTCTGAGGTCAGTGATCACAATCTTTATTTGTTATCTCAATGACCATTTCAAGTACTTTGTAAAAATAAAACCTAGTGGTCATTGGTAAAACTGACAGTGCAGTAGAAAAGGTTGTACTGGAGCAAGTTCTTCTCAAACATCCACATGTATAAGACCCACAGGTGTCCAGACCGAGAGGCCGCCTGCATATGGAAGCACGACCTCAGCCGACCTTTCAGATGTCAGAGTCATAACACAGTGCAGAAGTCTTGCTGTGCGTTCTCACATGAGCAGCTCGTGACTCGGCGTCTCCCGAAGCGTCTGGTCCCCGAGCCTCAGAGGTGTGAGTCGGGGCAAGTCTTTAATTTGGTGAGGCGCAGATTGCAATAGGTTTCACTGTTTCGCTCCTTCGTCTCTCCATCCATTATTCATCCCTCCATTTCCCCATCCATCGTTCCGGCTGTAGGCCATTTTTTCCCCGGCGGACCGCTTCCATGCATAATGCAGAAGGGGCCCTATCATAGGCGTGTAATTGACATCCCCAGTCCAGTACAGCTCATGGCTGGGACACCACTAAAACAGCCCCACGAGAGAAAAGGATGAGGAAAAAGATGATGAGAGCTCTACTGTATGTGTAAAGTGGCCAGTAAGAGGCAAGACCATAGACTGTATATTACTGATAGAGACACTGTCAGGTCTGGAATATGAAGCGTTTTCATCTCCTTCAACTGTGTCTGAGGAACAGGTCACAATAAAGACCTCCCGGTTTTACACTTGGAAACAAGCTAAAACTAGAAGTTGAAAATACTGCCATTAAAATTCTAATAAACCTGGCACTGCACTGTATCCAAGTTTCAATTCGACCCAGAAATAATAAGAATGTGATTGATTAAGGTTGCACAATATGTCAAAATTAAATATTTTATTTATAAATCATGAAAGGTCCTATTGAAATAAATGTTAATGTACTACGTGTACCAGACATTTAATCATGCTTTAGATATAGTAGGCCAATAACATGGAAGACCCAACATCCCACCCAATGGCAGGTTTTGAAGAAGAGCCTTTAATACTTTACTTCATTTTCCCTCTGGGATCAATACAACTTTGATCTGCAGCTATTTGGCCGCCTCTCAGACTCTGGAGCGTGGGCTGAGTGCCTCGGCCAGTTAAGATCTGTTTGTACTGTATATGCAGGAGCTTAACTTCAAAGACAATAGACTTATCAAGGCAGGTAAGTCAGAGAAACTGAATTTAGCATGGTTTCAATTGAACTGAGGTGCATGTTAAAAGTCGGGTTTGAGCCGACTGATTGTAAACAAATGCCTGTACAGTACATTATCACAGTGATATACAGTGAGGAACAGGTAAGACTTACAGTCGGCACAAAGTACAGCTTTGTCTATTTTCAAGTGAAGGTGGGAGGGCTGTTCTGTGGTAATAGAGCTTACGGGAAAAGGCTTTGTCTCTCAGCCCTCCCTCTGGACAGACTGTGGGCTATTTTAGACACAGGGGCCTGTTTGACCAAACTCCTACCACCCTTTGGTCTTTTTTAACTAGTCTGACTTCAAATGTCTGGCATTCCAGGCTGGCTACAGATCAGCTCTGTGCTCCCAGACGAGGCCCCACAGGGCCAAATGCCACTCCATGTAGGGCCTGATCACATGAACGAGGGCCAGTCTGGGCCCCCAGGGAGCCACCCCACCCTCATCATATCACACTATGAAAATAAATAGCAGAAACCATATCAGAGCCCATCAAGAGCAGAGGAGAAAAAAACGAGCATCATGACATTTCAGGCGGTGGTTCTGGAGCAGGAAGCAGCTTTTATAAAGACTCGGTCATCCCCCAAAGATAAACAACAATTAAACCTACACAAAAGTATACGCAAAGCAAAACATTTTTAGTATCAAACAGAATGAACTCTGTGCTGCTTGTTAATCAGTACAATTTGTTTTACTTGGTTGGGTCAGCTTTTATTAGAGCAAAAGCTGAAGACTGTGTATGCCATTGTTATTTATGACAGCCTATTAACACCATGGCTAAAGCATGAAGCATCTACAAAGTAAATGCATTTAATCTGCCTAATGTCCATGGCTCCCGCATTTCAGATCCTCATTGTTGTCATGAAAAGATATATATTATAATATTGTATATTATATTGTTAATTAGAACATATCACTTCAGTTACTGGCCCACTCTCTTTTAAATGATGTGTATGTACAAATTCCCCCTGAAAAAGTAAAAAAAGAGCATCTGCACCAGCCAGGCGCAGACGTTTGTGCAAAGCTCCTCTGAATCCATATCAGCTGAAGTGATAGCAGATGTCTGATCCATCCTCTCTCAACAGCACAACGATCGACTGTCCAGTGTTCCTGCTTCAGTCCAAAACTGACATCAGAGCAGAAGAATGTGAGCGCGGATAGAAATCAGTTTACACAGTCTGACTCCCTGATGAGGACAGGAGGCAGGTCCTGATAATGTTCACAAATGAGGGTTAAAGTTTTGTGAGGATTAGGGATGGAGCAGAACAGGTTAGTCTACACCTCTCTCTGTCTACAATTTCAAACAGAGCCAACATTGCTTCTTGTTGTGCACACATGATATCTGCTGATGTATTGAACAAAGCAACAAACATCTGCACATCACAATATTTGCTACTTTTAAAGTGACAGTACAGTGACAAAAGGTACATATTTTTACGAGTGTGTCTTTTAAAATGACGAGACTGGTCTTAACTGCACTGTCAACATACAGTAGAGCATATGCAATGTTGTGTCTAGCTCTAACAAATGTACAGTGTTGATGAGAACACAAAAGCCCTGTCAGTCAGCCTCGAGGTACAGCTGACATGACATTCACTGACATAACTCACATTTCTGTCCCACTGTAGCTATCGGCGTGCCATTACTCATCACCCAGCACTTTAAACACTCATTTGGCTTCAACTAGAATCACAATATCAGTCACCGTTCTTGCTCAAGGGGTAATAAACAGACCATCTTCTTCTCTGTTACGCAAGAGAATGACACTGAGGAGAGGAAAGTACAGTCTGTGCGGCTGGATGAGAAGTCTGACAGAAGAGAAAGACGGATGAAGACAAGATGGAAGAGAGGTTAGCTGCTGAGGAGAGCAGAGCTGTGTAAAGAGTTTCAGCTGCCGAGGCCACGCTGCTGTCTGTCTGTCAGTGCAGTCCTGCAGCTGATCAGAGCACTCGAGGGGAAGGAGGGGTCACAGTACACCCATTCAACTTCAGATGGTTAAGAGAAAATATGCACGCCATATGCAGACACAGAAATGTCACAGAATGTATTAAGGTTGGAAGATATGGCACAAAGTGTTATTGTATGTATTATCCAATCAGTAATCTATCAGTATGAACAGTCTACACTTTACCTTTATTCATACTGAAAAAATATTGTGTCATGTACAAACTATATTAATGTTACTAACATTCACACACAAAAAAATTTTTTTGGGGGCCCCCCCCCCGGGGGGTTTTTTTTTTTCCACCACCAAACCCCCAGTTATCCCCCCCCAATGTATCCGCGGGAAAAAAAAGGGGAACAAAAAATTTTTTTTTTTTTTTTTCCCCAATAAGTTTTGGTCGAGGAGTAAATAATATAAAGTATAAACATTCACTTATAGAAGTAGGTTTGCAAGTTACTGATAGATTTTGCAGTTCCGAGAAAACATAACATCTACAACTACAATATAACTACAATATTACTCCGGTTTTTACTTTAAGCAAAAAACATTTCAGGATAAAGCATATCCAATATAAAGGACAATCTCAGATGTGGCTGTTACCGCTCAATAATTTTGTCTATATGTTTTATTTTTCATTTCAATTTGTGTTGATGTGATGAGTTATAGCAGGAAATGTGTTTTGGGTTATTTTTTCTGTTTCATGTCAAGAAATCATCCAAATAAATTGGAGGCTACTATTTTAATCATTTTTAGGCAGCATATTCTGCGATAGAAACCTGTACAGTGCTTTATGATATATTCACTAAATTGTTGCTTTGAATAATAAAATAAATGGGCACACAACAACAGGAACTAAAATTGCTTTACAAAGTTAATTGCAACACAGAATCTTAAGAAACTGCTCTAGGCACAGGCACATTTAATGGTTTCTGGACAAGAGCAGAGCCATGCAGAGAGGAAGAGCTCTTATAATGATCTAACTGCATGTGCACACACACATTTAGCAGCGATAACAAACTGTTAACACAACAATATTACAACAAAAGGAGGAGTTGTGTAGGTGGAGATCTCAAACAGAATGCAGAAGGACTGAAATATATGAGACACTGAATCTGTGCTTTACTGTGTTTCAGAAAGTCTGTGGTGTTAAAGCAGTGGTGGAGCGGCTCGAGGCCCGTCTCTCCCTCAAGGCTAAAAGCACAGCCAGACATGAGAGGCATTACCGGAGAGCATTTCACAGCACTTTGCTGCAAATGTCTCATTTTGGCCGGTTCAGCACAGAGGTCCCACGGACATTAAGCCGTCTGGCTTTGCACAGACAAATGAAATTACCCCCTGCCTTTAGGTTACACTATCACACACATGCCCCAGGAAGCACACAGGAGCAGCAGCGTCCCCTATGCTCTGCACCGGAGCCATTCATCACACCGGGGAATGGCTCCTTTGGACTCATCCATTAGTTAGCAGAATGGCTGCGCAGTGACAGGCCTGTCTGGATACAGCCTCTAATCCAGACTTATGGCACAGTGTGTCTGTGCTACTGTTAAATGTAGTACGATATGCCAGCTGTTGCCAGCAGGTTCACATCCGAGGGCAGTTTAAAGCTACACTAACCATCATTGATCACAATGGAGAGCCATGTGTCACCGGGAGGAAAACAACAGCATATAGAGCGGCTGCTATTATTTTGATCAATGCCACAAATACACCATCCACTGAAAATCTATCTAGAAACTATCAGGTATGAATTGCCTTCTTGAGGGAAAAGACTTTATCATGTGTAGAGCCTGCTGCTGTCAGGGGCAGGAGGAGGAGTTAAAGGAAGCTGTGTTATACAAGAGGAGACAGGTAAACCTATCCTGGAGATAGAGGAGGCCAGCAGAGAGGCCTCAGATAAAGGCACATACTATAGACTGTCTCCAACTGATTATTTAACGGATTATTTTCATGCAGATGTACTGGGACTGGTAGTGCAGCGGTACTGCAGAGTTTCACTTTAAAATGGTGGTCTAATGCAAGCTGGACTGTTTCACCAAAAGACAATAAAGATCAGACAAAAACCACTACCATGAGGAGAAAATATGTGAAAGTGCTTTTATTGATGCTATTAACACACTTCTGTAGTGACACTTGTTATTTTAAGTATGGAAGAGTGTTCATTCATTCACTTTGCACTTTTTACATGTTGCATGCACTCATAACTTGAAATTATGAGCAATGACAGTATTTCGAGTACAAATAAGGGGAGGCAATGTCTTTTTTGAAGCTTGCAGATTGTAATAGTCACATCCAGTTAGTACATAATGTTCATTATGTAAACGAACCATCCCTACTCTTCCCATATTCTCTATATCTACATAATAGCTTAGTAATGGAAGCCTAAAGTCACATGACCCAAAGTCTATTAGTAAGATCTATGCATTAGCCCAGGCTTTTCTATACTGCACAGTGGAACAATAGTAAACTATAAAGAGAAACTAGCTCATCTAAAGTCTTTAATCTGATTTAAGTGCACACAGGACACTCCTGCTCGGGGGAGTCCCAGGTGCAGGCATGCAGAGCTGCCTTTTGTGAGTGTACAGCAGAGAGGGAGATCCACTCAAGGTGAGAAGAAAGAAACACCTCATCCTTGACTATTTGATTAACAGCTGTCTCCCAGGCCCACAAAAGTCCGACCCCCCACATCCTGCCCTCCCCGCCCTGAACCCCTCACCGGCTTCTGAAAGAGCGGGCCGCTGTCGCACACTTCTAGGGTTACCTCCCAGATGAAACCAGCGAGCAGGGGAGAAAGGCTAGAAGTCCACTGAGACGTCAGGGCGAGAGGAGGGCGAGAGGAGGGCGAGCTGTGGGCGTACTGAGCCCAAATGAAGAGAGGACAAAGAGGAGGAGAGTGACAGGGAGGTGCTCTATAGTCAGAGAGAACATGAACCCACTTTTACAGAATTACTGTTTCCAGAAAACCCCAGTATGTAGAATAATAACTGCACACACGTTTGTAGTCCTGACTTATATATTACAGGAGGTAGTTTGAATGATGGAAATGGTTAAATTCTTTACACTTTATTAACATGTGCAGTTATTTATAAATATTCATTCATTCACATTTTCTGGCCAGTGTTACTACTATATTCTCATTACAATGCATTCAGATATTAATGTATATTGTAAATGTAACACATTGTAATGATGGTTTTGTACTGTGTCAGTTGCTGTGTTGCTGCATATACCCTTTAACAAGCAATCAAGATACATGTCTGTGTTTCACGTTCATTTCTAAAGATACTAAACTATCTATAGTTTATAGACTCAAGGAGGCAATGTTTTTAAAAGAGACAATATCCTACTGACCAGTTTTACTAAAGGATAGTCGTACCATAAGCAGATGGAATAGGAGATATATTGAGGGTTTTTTATGAAGTCATATATGTGTTATTTATCCCGACATACATTTTGTCTATAATTGCAATTTGCATTTTACATTAGGTTTTATGCCTTAGTAATGTGTACACTGTATCTTCAGGAAGATTTTGGTTTTGGAAGAACTGGTTCAAAAACATTGGTGTCTGGCAAAACATAGTCCTAGTGACCTAGTTGCTGCTCATGATGTAGGCTAAATGCTTAAATACATAAAGCAACTGAACATCAGGCCACATTAAGTCACTAATGTTCTCTATTCACTCACTGACGGCACACGCATAATTCACTAAAACCATATTGTTTATGCTGAATTTCACATGTGTGTACTGAAAATGTATTGAGGTCCTTTTGGGATCTATTCTTCTGTGAGCTTTGTGATTCCCGCTCATGCTATTTATCATACGATTTTCAATAATTAGAAATCAAAAAATATATTTAATGTAAATGTGCTATTTATTTCCTGCACTTTTTCCCCTCTGCATATTCACAGTTCTGAATGGACTTCATAATGGAGAATAATGACCAATGAACATGTAATGAGAAAGTGCATCTGGCTAAATTTAACATCTAATCTTTTGAACTAGAATTTCGTGGTCCATTTTGCCTCGTTTCCATTTACTGAGTAGCCATTATGTGCCATATGAGTAATTACAAGTTGATGTGCTAAAACACGCAGAACCACTGAAATGGCCCAATAAAAGCGGTAAAAACTCTCTCAGGTGGAACGCTAAAAGGTTCCAAGGCAGCGGGGGATTATCCTACAGAGCGCCATGTTCCCTCTGCCCGTGGGCCCGCACTTCCTCCCAATGGGGACCAATAGCCAGTGTCACTTCCTGCCAGCCCATAAACAAACAATGTAGCCAACTGAAGTGGAGCTGAAAATCCTCCAGTGCCACTTACTGAGGTCAAGAGGTGGAGCCCACTCATAATTTTGACCTAGTGCCTGTGACAGTTATATGGGCGGCTGGTTTGGCTGAACGCTCAAGTGGAACTAGCAGTTTTACTACTTGGCCGTTTTTCTACCCCTTTTGCTTCAGGAGCCACTGTTGGGGTTCTTGGGTGAATCGGAAAGGTCAAGTTTAGTGAGTCGTGTGTTTTCTGCTTTTGTACTGAACAGAAAAATACTGGTATATATTCAGTATGCACCATAGTCTGTATAAAAACAGCTTTTATTATAACCTTTACAGTTATTACCATACAGTTACAATCCCCATTTTAAAGAATTATATACATCTAAAAAAGGTTTAGTCCAAGAATATATAGTCTCACTCTCATTTTGATGTTTATTAGACATGAGTTCAGTAGAATCAGGCCTATCTCACTGACACAGTACCCTCCTAACATTCCTCTACCACACTACGCATATAATACAGAAAATAGGCCAATACACTGGACCCTCCTATTTGTACATAATATGTTAAAATAACCCGGCTATTTCAAAATAATGTTTTTTCTTCCAAACTCGCCATCTTAAACGTCTCAAATAAACATGCACAGAGAGGGATCTGCGCCCTCTGCTGGCTAAAAGTTACACAGGGTTACTTTAATATAACAAAGATATTATAAAAAGCCATGTTTTCATGTTGCTGTGCCATGTATCCATTTTTTAAGTAAGATGGCACATGATGGTTGTGATTGTCCATGTATTAGCTGTAGCCGTATAGTAGCCTGTCATTATTATTGTCATTATTAGTCTGTAGAGCTGGCCAGGTTTAGGCTGATGGTTGTTGAGGTAATATACTCCCAATTTACACCTGCAAAGGTCAAACAAAACACTCCACAAACATACAACCTTAGTTTGATCTTATCTAACAAATAAATGGTCAATTTTTTTCTCTTTGTCAAAGTTTAAGGTCTTATAACCCATCTTACGTCCACACTTGCCTCCTGCCTTTCAACAAAGCCCATAAAACATTAGTTCTAATTTAACATGTAAACAAAAAAGAATGAATGTATTCTCAAAGTTTGTTATAGAATGTTTTTGTGGTAACTGTATTATCCTTAACAAAGATCATCACTCTATAAAAATAAGAATGCTTTTCCCCAGGATAGTTCCTTGTATACTTCACCTGTGCCCTTTAGTGCAGAACCTGGATGTAAAATTTGGAAACATTTCTATAATTCATGACAGTGAGTATAGATCACAGTGGGATTCCCTGCTTCTCTTCACAGGGTTTTTGGGGCAGGGTCAGAGCTCCAGTCCCAAATGCAAACAGGCCTGAACAGTTGGAGAACTGAGCCACTGGAGACAGCAGACCGGGCCGGGTCACTAACCACATCCTCATCCTTAATCCGTGAGTCAGAAGCTCTCAGGGGACAGCCTTTTTCTGACACACACTTTAAAGATTTGGGTCGTAAAAGTGTAAGGTAAACATCGCTCCAACAACATAGAAGAAAGTGCTTTATATTCACAAAGTCCCTCCTCTCAGACCCAGCAGGTTCTGAGTGGTGTTGAATGACAAAAAGGATTAATTAGGTTTTAGGTAAGGCCTTAAAAAAAATCAAATGACCTGATTCAACCTAATGAAATTAAATGCATTTAAAAGTGATGTACAGTATATGCACAGTACATGAGTACAAGAGTTTAATTAGATTCTATTTACTGAAAGAGCTGATTTCAAAGACTGATGCTAAATCCAAACTAATGCCATTTCACTGGAATATGATGCTATAGAACCAAATCAATATATAAATTGTGTATATCTACATTAATATTTTAGAAATAAAAAGTATATTCTGATAGCATGTTACATTGCATTGGTTTCTCAATGATGTGAACAAAAGAACCATAACCAGTTATAAATAAGATATGTGTAAATGTTTTTAAAAGGTTTATATTTCATCCATATTCTTTCATTGTCAGTGTTTTGATATCACAAAGCCTGCTAAAATTAGATCACAATTTATTTTGATTTAGCGATACATATACTTATGTTTTATGCTAATTTAGCCAGAAATTTGGCTGAAATTGAATGTACGTAAAATATAACAAAGCATTCAAATAAACTTGAGAATTACATTCCTGTTTTGGGGTTTTAAATTACTCCTATTTAGGGCCACACAAGTTCTAAAGAGATCCAGTCCAATAAAAGAACATAAAAGCCCTGAGCCTCAGTGCAGCAGTGCCATACGTGATTTGCAAAGACACAAAGTCTTACTGTGTTGTTGAGGAGTTTTGTGAGCGACTACATCACTGTTGTGAGCAGATCCAGCCCCATGCAGCCAGCAGCCAGCAGCCGACTTCAGTCACACAACTTGGGTGGGTTTATACGATCGAATTACCATCAAGGTTAAATGCAGAGCCAGATGGGGTCACCGTGCATCTTAATTATTATGCTAGACTATCCTTACCACTTCAAGACTGTTTTCCTTGTTTTCCTTGCTTATCCCAAAGTAGACAGATGTGCTGCACAGATTTCTAAATAAAGCAGTGTCTTACACATATGCACCACATTTGACTGATGTTAATATTTTTTATTTGGTTCTTATTGAGCTTTGATCATTATCATATCATTAAACCTGTTGTGGATGTAAGGTCAAAATGCAAAGTTAAGTTTTAATCCTGAAACACAGTAGTGGACTAGCGTCTTCTATTTGATCAATTATGAAACAGATTTTTATTATAAGTAATTAGATTTGGGGAAAAGGACACAACAAATAAAGGTCATGCTTAAGTGACTGGATCAAAGGCATGCCACTGGATCCAACCAGGAACTTGAGAACTTCACTAATGCAGTTGTTTCCTCCAGTCAAATTCTTCCATGATAACAAAGAACATTGAAATCCAAATTAAAGCAAAAACATGCTATCCGTATTAGAGGTCTTTTTCAGCACCAGCGCAGCAGCAGCTAAGGACAAATGGTCTCTGTAGCATTCCTCTGATGTCACCACTCTGCAAACACATCCTTACATCATAATGTGAACAATACCGGTATTCATCCAAACACAAGCACAGGAATCTGCCTGTCTACAGCGAGGCCAAACATCCCACATCACCCGCACGGCTCACAGCCACGTTTCAACACTTGTGTCAGCCTCAACAGAATACAGGAAAGAGCGCGACACATGGTCAGACATGTCCTCATTTGGCAGCGGGACAAGCAGCGTGAGCTCTGATTAGTCGACCTCGTCCAGCCGCTGCTTCCAGACGCATAGGCCTCGGCTTCAAAGGGCCAGAGGAAATGCTTTGCCCTTCCTGTCACTCCCAGACGAGCCCGGTGACGTAGTTGAGATGCCACGGAGTGATTACGCATAAACAGAGAAAGGAGGCGAATGTATGAGGTAGACAGAAAGGCACAAGCCGGACACAAACAAACAAAGTCTGGGATGTCTTGCCGTGACAGTTCATTTGTTCGGTGCATTTCAAGCTACGACATTCCTGTGCACTTTTATCCAACGGAACAATGAACTGCGTCAGAAAACAACTTTAAGGAAATCCCCGACAGTTTTCATGGACTCCTTGATTTCATCTCCTGCTTTGATCAAAGACACCTGTTTATCTTGTCTCTATCAGTGTTTAACCAAACTCTATTTGTCTTCCTCTTCCTTATCCACTCTCTCTACTTTTACTTAAAGCACAGGGAGCATAAACGCAGCAGCACGTCCTGCAGCGTCAGCCTGGCCTGTCGTTAAAAGAATAAAGAGAGTAATATATTATGTAAGGACGCAGATATTGAAGGAGAAAGGTATAATGCCTGACATAACACTGTATGGCTCCTGGTTAGTATGCTGTATCTAGCGTTAGTAGGAGTGGAACAAATATCCATATATACATATATAACACAGTTTCTTCTTGTGATACATTAGGAATACACTTCCTCAAGTTTTGTTTCTTGTTTTTTCAATATAGCTTTGAAAAGTAGGGACATGCATTGATTTAGTCATTTGGACTTGCATTAGAACGGTGTTTTTGGTGACGGCTCAGTTCTTTAATATTGGTCAAATTTAAATAACGTGACACTACTTACAAGAAACACATTATTCCAGCTTTATGACCTTGTGTCACAGACAACACAGACAATTGTTTTTCCATCCAGTGAAGTAGAGCAACAAATGAAAATCAACCATCATGTTTTTAAAGAATGAAAGAGAGGATGCGGTTACCATAGCTACAGACAAAATATGCCCTGTTTATGTGTTGCAAAAAGACAGCTTGAACTGCAATAAAATGGAGCATAGCCAAAGCTAAAAAATATTAACACCATTAACCATGCAAACAATTAGAAATGAATATTAAAATATTTCAGGCTTGTCATCTCAATACTCAATACAACAGCAACAACATTATTCCCTATCACACATTATATCATGCTTCCTCAAAAAGATAACAATCCTCCAACAGCATTTCTTTAAAGATCCTAGTGTCCTGTCACTGCCTGTGCCTCTCTTCACATACTACTGTTAACGGCAAAAGTTTGTTTCCAAATCATATTCTTCTTATCTTTGCATATTTTATTCATTGTAATGCCTGTAAAAGAAACTGGAGCTTGGTTCAGTTTGGTCCAGACCAAGACCACCTCTTTTTAAATCTTGAACCCATCATGATAGTATTGAATCTTATTTTCGTGAGTCCTGTCCTCACTGCTTAGTTGCATTGAAGTACACAAGGATTGTGCTGACACATTAAAGACTGCCCTCTCTGTCAGATAATATAAAGTTTAGTTGTCTGATCCTATGAACTGCTGACTGGCCTCATGGCCTGGGAGCTTCTTCTGTTTTCAGTGTGAGTGAGTCAGGCAGCCTCATGGAGCACGGCGTACGTGGCACAGCCCTTGAAACACAGACCTGCCCTTACTTGACTTCTTAATCTTGGGTTTCCTGCCCTCCCGCTTTGTATCTTGGTAGAAAAACTTCACACAGAGATGAATCCTCCCCTTCCCTCCTTCTGCCTTCACGCCTCCTCGCCTCATATATCCCCCCACCCCTGCTGTTTCTACGGGGGCACTGCGCTTGGCTTGGTCCCAAAGACTGGGGCCCGCATAGCTCCCAATCTCTAGATTAAATAGCGCCAGTCTCTGAAGTCCTTCCAGCGGCTAATGGCTTTTGTTGCTGGGAATAATCCACACATCCTCTCCCACATCCTGGGGGTCCGCTGGTCTGCGGTGAACCCCGCCTCGTTTTACCCTCTACGTCTCATCTCCATCTCAATCTGCACTTCCATTTTGGCTGACCTCCTTGCCCTCCTGTGGTTTTCGGGGGCAGTTTAGCCGGACCGAGCCACCCGCATTGAGGGGAGGACGCCGCGCCTTGACACAGGATTGTGACCCATGCAGAGTTTTATAGTTGGAGTCAGTGCAGGTGCTGTCTGAGACTTAATGAAGGCCCTAAATCTCTTCCCTGTCATCTACAACTAACAGGAGTTTAAACAGGGCGAGAGGAATAAGTGCCTGGGAGCTACCCTCATGAGGCAAAGAAAACATCCATCAGACGCTTGATGTCTATTCAAAATAAACACAGATTTTTACAAGATGAGAGCACAGAGTTTCACTCTAATAGGTATGCAATGTGCTGAACTCCTGCAGGTCAAGACACTTTTGTCGCCTTGTATCTCCGGCAGAGAACAACCAACTTGCGCAGAATAAATATTCAGCCATGAGCTCATATCCTGTCTGGGCTGCTTTTCTCCAGAGAAAAAGAGAAAGAGAGAAAGAAAAAGACTGTGGTTTAAGACCACAGACTCTGGAACAATGTTCACATGCCAGGATTATCAATGTGTTTTATCAATACACGGCAATAAAAGGCCTCACACTACTTGTCCTGAATTACTTTGCAATTTTCTATTTGTAATTTCCAAAGAGAAAACAAATGTAATCATATTTGTGTTTTTAAACAGGCTATATGTAATTTGCAACAGCAGTATTTTGGGGAGTATGCAGAGCCAGAGAAACAGGACAGAAACAGAAAGCACAACAAAAGCATCAATAGAAAACATCAAAGTCAAAAAGAGTTATGTTTCAAAGAAATATAGATCCTTCATCTTCAACCAGAAACTCATACTGACTTTTATTGGCCAAATGTTGCTTTATTCTTTCTCTATTTCAGGTGAAATAACCTTGTGTGCCAAATAAAAAATACGAGCCACTATCCCCTTTTATACTGAGTCCTGGCCTTTTGTAAAAAAAAAAAAAAAAAACATATTCTCTACACGTCAAGCTCTTTTTTACAGCAATTCAAAAGTACTTAACGATGTGGAAAAAAATGCACCTGAAATCAAAATAATTGAGCACATGGCTAACTTGCATAAACACAAATGCAGCATCTTATACACATCTTATTGGTTTTGTGCATCGACTGGCCGTAACACTGAGCTGTGTCTGTTAAGCACCAGTGGCCTCGACCTGACACCTCTGTTACTACCTCCTTCTGCAGGATAAAGATGATTACACCCTCCATGGAACATTCTAGGATGAGGCCAGACATAACAAATATCCCACAATAAAAAAGTGAGCATAAAAGATGCTACAGACATTTAAAAAATGTAACTCCAGCCCTTGCCAAGTAACATCATGGAGAAAAAAAATTATCCTATGTCTTACACCTTCACATCTGACTGGTTAGTGCTCCAGCAACTCTCAAACTGCTGTTTGGAGCAACCCAAAAAAATTTGTAGTTGACTATAATCTCACATCAACTCGTCCATGACATTATATAATATCACATGACCACTCAGTGTCATAGCAGAGCCTGAGTGGTCCTATACATTAATGCAAGTGTCTAAAGACACCTAAATAACCACAGTGAGTCAGTGAAAGACTGACTGGACATGTGTGCCACCTGTAACTCCACAAAAGTAATGTGTGAGACTATTCGACCAATGAGATTTGAGTGACTGTGACCTCATTCACTAATTAGTGTTGACGAGGGGCTCTCAGCCCTACTGCAACTGGAAATAAAAGCATTCAATCCATCATGTATTTGGGACTGGTGGTAATGTGAAACAGAAACATGTTCTCAACAGTACTGCAAAAGTCTAAGACAGAGGTGAAGACATGCTGTAAAGAATGCTTGTTTATTTTTATCTTTAACAAAATGCAAAGTAAGCAACCCCAAATACACAGCCAATTTCATTAGAAACAATCTTCAATGTAAAGAAGAACAAGGACTCCTGATGTGATGGTACAGCTCCAACGGAGCCCTGATCTCAACATCAGAGTGTTCACTCATTTTAGAGACAGAAAAAAAAAGAATTTCAGAGAGAAAAATATTGGAGGAGTTTCACTTTCACTTCAGGCGCCAAAGAAAAACCCACTCCTGCTATTTGAATTATGGACAATTAACAAGTGATGACCTAAAGAACAAATGTCAAAATGCTCTTCTTGACAAAGGCCTGGGTTCAATGTTCCATCCTCCAAACTAATAATAAAAACTCAGGGTGAGCCAGTGCAACAAGTGGATTACACTGCGGTGTCTGGCAAAAGTTGTGAGTCAACAACATTAAAGGTTGCCATCTGCGTCACTAAAGGAAAATCGACAAAACATTGGTGTATGACACAACGTGAACTGTGCTGTGTGAAAGCAGCAGTAAAGTGAAAACCATCAGGACAGCTGTATAAAGCACAGAAATAATAAAATGCTTGTGGTAAAGGAGGGTAAGATGGAGAGGCATAAGGTGTGAAATGTATATAAAAAGAAAGAAAGCTTATGGAGTAGTTACACAGAGCATATCAAACTGTGAATCTATCATCCTGCGGTTTTACACCCACACGTCACCTCAGAGCTGCCAGACCTCCGCTAAAACGCAAATATACATAAACACACACAGGTCCAGTGTGGTGCGAAGAGGCTGCGGACCACCTGAAACCGCTGCTATTTAAAAACACACAGCGCACCATTGAGAGGCCCGCTGCGTCACTGAAGCGCTGCCCAGACTGGAGGTTAGCCGCCTCTCTCTCGTCACAACAGATTTGGTCTTTAGGCCCTTTGAGAAGCTGCGAAATGACTGAATGAAGAAGCGGGAGTTGTGTTAGGTTTGGAGGAAGTGAGGGAAAATGCAATAGGTTTTTTGGATGAGACCGAAATCGTCGTAGCTAAACGACTGTGAAATGTGTGAACAGGGCATGGGGTGACTGGGAAATTCCTCAAATGTACAGGGAGTGAAAGTTTCGGGAGAGGGATGAGAGAATAGAGTTGTTTGGGATGGAAAAGGGGCGGTGAGCTTTGGAAAGGGGATAAAGGAAGGGAGGGGTGGCGTTTCGGAAGAGAGATGAAGGAAGGGCGGAAAAAAGTAATGAAATGTCAAGGGTTGGGGATGGGGCAGTGAAAGAACAACTTAAAAGGTTTGTACAGAGTCCCACAGAAAAGGCCTCTTGTCTGCTGTGTGTTTAGATTGGGATTTTGCACTACTTAGCCTTTTTGAGAGCAGATTAGTTGTGGTCAAAGTCAATCTACTACTTATGTCGAGGGACTTCCCTGGAATTTATACAAGAGAAACACACCGAAGGGCAAAGGGGCAATTAAAGGATAAATAAGCCCAAATTTAACCTCAAAAACTTAACTGTGTATCAGAATCAAGTAGTAATCAGAGTAAAAGCACAACCACTGTAAACTTTAAAATACACAGCACAATAATGACATAAACAAAGCGTTGATCTCTAAAGCTAAAGACACTTTACAAAGTGATTCTGTCTTATTTTACTCACTGAGCTGTAGTTTTTGCTGTTACCCATTTACACACAAGAAAATACAGCAGAAAAAATGTCAACAAATGGAAGTCTTTGTGAAGTAAAGGCAGACAATTTTTCCACAAAGGATAATTTGGAAGAATTAATATGCAAATAACATATAGGCTATGTTTTTTCACTGCACCTCCACACAAACTAACATGCTTTTCTGTGAAGTTAAGACCGTCTCACCTCCGTTACCATCTCTCTTTGCAGGAAAACGTGGATTAAAAACATTCACAATGAAAAATCCATTATAAGACATACGATACCAATTACAATACCAATGGTTATATGTGTGTGCTTTTACCTGGCCATGCCCAGACTGGAGAACCCTGCAGGGACAATGAGAACATCCAGACGGGAAAATGGATGAACTCCCAAAACTGTGTGAGCTGCGGCCAAACAGTGAGGAAGAAGAGTGAGGACAGTCTAGAAGAGAAAAAGAGCTTTTTGTAACTTCATTTTCAGTGAGACATTTAGTAGTTTTATTCCCAGCAGTATTAATTAGATGTTTTCCACATTCTGACATGAACATTAAATGCTGCTAAATGGCTTCTGTCTCTAGACAAACATATTTAGCTCCGCGCTCAGTGCTTTACCTGGGCCTTCTGCAGCAGGCAAACAGGGGCAAACACTCGGTGTGGAATCACCCGCTGGGACCTGGCCGACTGCTCGGTAAACCGGCAAGGGTAGTCGCCATGGGAACAGGAGATGCCGTCATCCACTGAGCCAGAATAATCAGTTAGAGCGAGCGCTTCATCCTCAGGGGATGAGTGGCAGAATGCAAAGTCTGAGCGGGTGGTCTGGCCTCCACTGCGGCAGATTAAAACAGGAAAGAAAAGTTTAATCCAAGGTTAATAATCACGACATAATGACTGTTCTTTTTGAAAAAAATACAGCACTAGGGATAGTCCACCATGTGTCCTGTCTGTGCCAAGACTGAAAATGAAAGCAATGGAAATCAAAGTACATACGTCACAAAGACAAACCACAGTGAACTTAGAAATAGAAAGTGCAGACATACAATCTGACTTATTCTAAAGCACCAGCTCCAATCCCACCATTAGAGAGGTTCTAAAGGTTTGGAGCAACGTCCAACTTTCCTTCCAAACATTCAGTGGAAATAAAGGCGCTTCTTGTAGCGGGAGAGTCCTGGTGGCAGCAGTGGGCTACAGCTGGGCTGCCGCTGGAGGAAAACCATGAGGGAGGAGGAGGATTACTGGAAACCACTGGAAGAGCTGCCAGCCTGCTGCCTGCTGGCTGGTACTGTGAGGCCCTGACTTAACCCTGACCTGCCCACAGAGGCTGCCACGCTCCAATGTCCCAGACTGCACCACATCCTGTGCCTCTGTAAAATGGATGCGAGACATTCTTGAGTCTCCAAAGAAAATTTCAACTGGGCATTAAATGCAATCGACTGCTGTATGAGTTTTAATATAGTCATAAAAAGTACACAGTGCTTCACCCAATCCATCACTCTCATTTCCACTACACTATTTTTGGTTTGGCAAAAGGAAACTTTCACCGTGGAATGTTGAAGGAGCAGACTCAGGTTAATCACAGTCTGGAGAAGTGGAGAACTTTCTGAAGAAATAAGCTCAGGAAAAGTCATAAAATACCTGAAAGTCTGGAGCGTTGTGTTCTTTGCTTCATCACTGCTGCATTTTCCAAGTCCACAGGCAGGTCCAGGTCCAGGCTCAGGCCACGCACTGCGTCCAGCGCCGGGTTTGTCTGTGTCCAAAATATCTGTCCTGTCTTTTTCCAAAGCAGAGGGAAGCACTGCAGTGACTTGGTGCCAGTGGCCCACTGCCAGAGCGAAGGTAGAGGCAGGCATGGGCATAGTCACGTAATAAGTCCAGATTAAGAGGCCTGCAGAGAAAACGACATATCAGAAGGAGGGAAGGACACAGGAGAGACACATGAGTGAATCTGTCTTAGATCATATTTTTAATACCTAACTGAATGAACAGTATGGCCGCTTTGCAAATGCAGTGTTCCTTTACACAGGCTTTCACTGTTTATTAACATTGAAATTAACATTATCACTGTTAAGAACGTGTGGATAGTTTGTTTAATTTGCAGTTTCAATTCCACTTTAGTTGGTCATTAAATTTATTAATTCATTCATCCCATTAGGGGTCATGGGTGACTGGAGCCTATCCCAGCAGCTTTGGGCCTGGGGTGGGGTACAGCCTGGACAGGAGCCAGTAGGTGACAGGGCTGAGACGTATATTGGCAGAACCATTTACTCACATTCATTCACTATGTGCACTTTAAATTCACTAATTCACCTAAACAGGCCTGTCTTTGGACTGTAGGAGGAAGCTGGAAGGGAGCATGCAGACTCCTCACAGAAAGGATTGGTTAAATCAATATAGACAACATCATAATGTAATATTTGTAATTCAGAAACTGAGAGTCATAAAAGGCCATCTAAAACTGGAAACAGTTGTTAAATACATCCTTTATTGCAGTTTTATCTTCTGATTGTCATTTTCACTCGAGTAAAAATCGATCAACAGACAGCAGTGTTTAGCTCCACCTTTCAATAACCACAAAACACTGCCGGAACCAAATGTAGAAGGGTTTATTATGTGTTATCGAAGAGTACAGTTAGTTTTTGGGAAGCTTCCTCTTTTGACAATATAAACTTATCCACACTGAGCCAACTTGTATCATACTGCTCTAGTGAAAGAGGCTGAACTGAGCTTAATAACTGCATTAAATGTTGTGATAAATCGGTTTTAACACACATCTGGCTGCAGTAGTATTCTTCACATTAACTTTGAGAAACTGTAATTCTATATCATTTCTTTGTAATCCTTCCTCAGTCCCGTTGTTTTTCCAAAGTGTTAAGCGAGTGTTAAGTGAGTGTTTACCGGTGTCGGCGTCCTGACTCGGCGCCGCCTGCTCCTCCCCGCTCATCAGAACCACACACTCACCGGGGGCCTGCACAGCTGCCTGCCACGTTGACATGGCAACAGGCGGCTCCTGGCAGGGGAAGAGCGCTCTGTTGTTGATGGGAGAACCGGCAGTGTAAACACAGGACCTGGAAGGGTAAACAAAGGTAAACTAGAAACAAGTCTTGCTTCAAGGATCCTGCAAACACACACAAGTCGAACAGTGATACACACAACAGCACGCCAGCCCCAGGTCTGTTTATGAAAATTAATAAATCTGTGTTATTCTCCCTGAACGTGGCAGACTTCAAGTGTTGCACAGTCTTTCAGAAGCATAGATCAGAAGGAGAAGAGCTTTCAGGATTATATTATTATCAAGAGAGATTATTTTTAATGACTTTTTGAGGACATTGTCTGAATTGTGATAAGAGCTGCACAACACATCGCAGTCTCCAAAAACAATACACATAAAAATAATTCTATGAGCCAGGCATCAGTGATCTGAAATACTTTAAATAAGAAACAATGGAAACAATATGACACTTTGAAACAGAATTTAAAATATTCACTCAAAACCTTCAACAAACAGTTCCAACATCTATCTTGTGTGGTGGAAAAATGAGAAAGTGAAAGTTATTTTAGAGCCTGTGAGCCCAGACTGTATGATTTATTTCTTCTTTCATTTAATTTTACATGTGATATTATATTCAAATATTTAACAAAGTGATGCACCATATGTTTTTCAGTATTGTGCAGCCCTGATGTGCTTTAATGCTTTCACAACAATTTCCAAATGCTTCTAAAAAGACAAACCGTTATAAAAAAGGAACAAAACAATAAAATGCAAAAAGAAAACACTATTAAGCAACAGAAAACAATATGCTTGGCAAAGTCAATTATTATCCTTGTGGTAAAGTAATAACCCACATGTGACTGAGCATCTCCCTCGTCAGATGTTACAGATAAAACTGCAAACATATTCCCAACTGGAACATTTTATCTCGATTTCTGGATCATACAGAATCTATTCACATATGTAATCTTGCTAAAAAGGGACAAAATGACACAGAAGGGGACACAACCACACTTAAGGATCAATCAATCCAGATAAGCAGATAATAATGAATAAAGTCATGCTCCAATTGAACAAAACTCTACTAAAAAAGGCCAAAATCTATTCTATGTGTTATGTGTGTATTCTTATTGCAATGTTCACATTTTATTAACAGAGAGAGGATTTTGCTAAGATTTGATATTTTTTACTTTCCTAACTTTACAATCGATGCTCAACAATATTTTCGAGGAAATCCTATTTTTGAATTTTATATATATTACATTTACCACAAATAACTGCTTATACTGCAAAATATGTTAGTGTAGGCAATCCAAACAAAGCCCACAAACCAAAACCAAAGATTAAAGACCTTTTAACACTTTTTCCACTTTAATGACAAGGCTTGAGAATTGAGAAGTGTATTTATTTAAATCCTGATACACACCTGTTGTCCTGATCTTTGGTCCACCTCACAGAGCCTCCCGTTGGCCTTGTTTCATAGTAAATCCTGAGAGCGCGGGGGAACTCCTGGGGGGATGCTACTCCTCTCTTCCTCACCTGCAGACTCCAGCGGTCGGTGTAAAAGCACAGCTGCCCCCCGTCCCGGACCCCGGGGGCACGACTACACTGAGAAAAGACTTGGTGCTGCTCCCTCCAGCGACTTGACGGCAAGGAGAGAAGGTTCTGTAAGAAGGCGGTCTGCGGACACAGAGTGGTGACCCCGGCTGTCTGCGGCGGGACCTCCGGTGAAGAGGCAGACGAGGCCGACACAGAGGTCACGTCCACTTCCTCGACTTTTGACACCGAGAGGTCACAGCAGTCCAGCACCAAAGTGAAATCACTGTCACCGGTGGTTTCCCACAAGAGTGACGAGTCTAAAAAGAGACAGTCACTGAAATGTGTCAGAACTGCACTAAAAAGGGGGAATAAATAAAACAAAAAAAGAAAGAGGATCCCTTTTATTTTTATCTTCAAAGAATGTGCAAGAAGCAATCATGTCATGTGATTTTAGAGCTGTATCTTGTCATGTTCATCTTGTTTTTTGTCTGTTTGCACTTTTGGGAGTTCAGTTGAAAGGGGACTGAGACCTTTTTGACACCATTCTGGTCATGACCCCATATAGAATAATAAAAATGAATACTGGCTATTCATTTCTCTGTATAATTTTGATTCTTATTATTGAGTGCTACACAGACTACAGTGAGATCATTGTTATTCCAAGGTAAACATTACAGACATGGCATTAAATTAATCAAATGTCTATACCTTTCTGTAAACTGTATTAGTGGCCTCACCTATACTCTCACCTTTTTCCCTGTTGTGTCCGGACTCCTCCAAACCTCCAGCAGAATCATCCCCACTCCGTCCCTCAGTCCCACCTCCGACCTCTACTCCAGTGGGCTCCAAGAACAACACCACACTCCCGCCGATAACCTCTCTGTTGAAATGAACTGTCAGGTTGAGAACATAGTGTCTGACGAGGATGTGGTTTGTGTTGGCACGAAGAGGGAGGTCGTCCGTGTCCGGGTTTAGGTTTGAGTCAGGCTCCATGTTGTAGAGCCGGAGTCCAGGGTTAGCACCACAGCTAAGGACGAGACAGAGACAGGTTTATATGTGAAGATAGATACCTTTAAACAAAACAACTACTCCAATTAAACAGCCTCAGCGGAAAAGGACTAAGAGTTGAGAATTGAAACATACAAACTGAAGACACTTGGATTTGATCAGTAAGCAGGACAAATACTTGCATACCAAATACAGCATCTTTGTTTTTTTGCAGCCAAACATACAAAACATAAAAAATATATTAAGCTCAGTTGTTAAATTAGATTTATTTGATTTAGGCTCAAACTGTTTCTATAAGCCACAATGAGCTCTGATGTGCTTTAAATTTCTCACTTGAATGAATTATGCTATGTATCCATTTAAAGAATGGTTCATTTTGACTCCAAACAAAGAGGTATGTGCCCCTACACTTGACAAAGGTCATCTTTTCACAGCTACTGTGCAGTGATGATGAGAGTATGCCCCAAAAAAGGGGGGTTTTAAAAAAAAAAATTTTTTTTTTTTTTTTTTTTTTTCCCAAATTTTTTTTTTTTTTTTTTTTTTTTTTAAAAACAAATTTTTTTTTTTCCACTATTCTCATATAAGCACTTTGGGAAACTCATGTTAACTAACTTAAATTTACAGTAAGAAATACCTATCTACACCTTGTCAGGTACATTTTCACAAGTCATAACATAGTGACATTAGCCCAATATCTGTGGGCAGCAAAAAACACTGCCGTTTCCTTAATAAGTAGGAGTAATAAGAGGAGAAAAAAAACATGACACTGAGGATAAATGTCATTACAGCTATTTAAGTTGGAAACTGATCATTTGAAGGCTTTGGAGGTCTAAGAAATGAGGAGTAGACTATGTGACATATGTAAAAACAACATTTATACTTCAAATCATGTGTAGGCAGTATAAAAATAGTTTGGATAATCACATTATGACAAAGTAATACAAGAGACTTTCAGCAATGTTTAATAAATAGTACCCTAAATGTTGTTGGAAATAAACGAAATGAAAATGAATAATAAATAGGAAAAGAAAGCCTAAAGTATAAAGGACTAATCAGAAGAGAGCAGCTAACAGGTGCTAACAGGTGTGTGAGAAAGGACACGTGGGAATAAGTGAACTAAAAGAGACAGGCAAGACTTGTAACTTGTGCTAAATGCTGTTTGACTTGAACTAACTTCACTTCAGTAACATTTGTCTTTCAGATGTTAAACTACAATCTGGAGGTGTCAGCAAACCTCCATTCTCTATTAAAATAACTTGTATATACCTCTACTTCTGTCCACAAACCGCTGAGCATCGCTGCTGCTCGTCTCCTCGAATTCACCGGGCTCTGTTTTGGCCAGTAGTCATGACGTCATAAAAACGCGACTGCAGGAGATTTTGTAGTTCAGCTTTTTCCGTCTGGTTCTTCAGCATAGAATATAGTGATTATAATCAGCTACCATTATACTGTTTTTGTGGCTCACAGAGGTGCTGTTTTTGAAGTAAATTTGAATAATAACATAATTATTAAAACATAATCATTGCAAATAATAAAATGGAAGGTCAGCATAGTAAACAATCCATATTAACCTCACACTGTAGACAGTTTTGAGGGCTGTGCCTACCTATGTTGAACGTTTGAATAAAAATAAGAATAACTGCTAAATAATATTTCATGAGAATAAAAATGTGCATATATTAAATTTTATTCAGCTGCTTTATGATCACTGTACACACACGTTAAAAAATCATAGTTAATAAAATACAACAGACATACAAAGTGAATAAAAACATGAAATGCATATCAAGTGGTTGAATGCCACTCATACATAACTAAAACAAAAAGTTACAGTTTGTGCATTTCTAAAATCAGTGTACATTTTTGAATACAATTCACAAGTAATACCCAAGTCAATGTCTCATTAATATGCAGCTATTTAACATCTCTAAAAATCTGTTGTACCTGGAAGCACATGAGAAAGTGTGAGGATCAGTAATGCACACTAACATTTGAGACGTTATTACATTTAAATACAGTAGGAGTCGCAACTTAACGCCACTAAAATCAGCTGTTTGTTCAATTCAAATGTCAAAAAATACTCCTTTGGAATGCATCTGACAAAGAGAGTAAACACAATTCACATTAATAAACACAAGTGTGAGGAGCGGCATATTGCATCACTAGTTATTTTATACTGAGTAAAAAATGAATCAAAGTTGGCACTGTGTGTTATAGAAAGTGGCTTATTTACAAAAAATACTCAAAATAGGAAGATAACTGGGTATTTAATATTACATTATTGCTTAGAGCTAAACATAAAGAGAGCTAAAATAAAAATAGTTTCATTAATCTTTGTAAACAAACTATATTCTCTGTACAAAATGTGGGTTTGGAGATTAACGTAAGCAGTTTTACTTCCTCTTAATTAAAATTTAATCTACAATTGCCTTCTGCAGCAAGTTACCAGCAAGTTTAAATCCTCTACAAGTAGGTCACATGGTCGTGTTGTACGAGTAAAATGAATGAGAATGGTGTTAAGACTTGACACCGAAATTTGTATCTGTATTTTTCCAGTGCAATCTTCCAACTCTGCTTTTGCTGCACTCACTGGCATATATTACGCTCAAATGCCCAAAGTGGAATTGTAGAGGCACACAGCATAACAAAATCATCTATCATCACTGAATACAAAGTGACTTCAGCACGGCAACAAAATATTCTATATACTATTAGAATTACACATTCACACACATTGGACACAAAAGGGCCCTAGGCTCGCAAGGACCTCAGAGAGAAGCATTGTGTGCTTGTTTTTTACCAACCCAGAGGAAATGTTTGCAGCACTATCGGGACTTGCTCTTATCTTAAAAGAAAAATCAACAGAGCAAACAGCATCTGACGATTAGACAGTGACATTTTCAATAAGCTTTCATGAGATCCCTTCCCCTTTTGTGTGTCTCCCCTCTCATAAAAGCATTATTACACTCCAGTAACAAGTAGCCATGAGATTATATAAGGGACGTACAGCAGACTACTACATCATTGAGAAAAGTGATTGTGAGTCCGCCGATGTGGAAGCCATGTTCTGAAGTACGAGGGTATCACAGGCAGCTCCTTTCATCTTATCGTTTCCTTTCCTCTCTCAGCGGCGTGACAGCCTCGTCTTCCTTTTTCACAGCACTGCCTCAGACAAGCCATGGCATCTCACGAGTTTTCCTCTGGAGCTCGGCGGAAACTTAGCCGTTTGAAGGAATCCCTTTGTGCAGGAGAGGACAGGAGATTGGAAGAAGAGGGAAAGGCGACGGCACCGACAGACAGTGAGTGATGGGAGGAGAAGGAGACACGGGGAGAGAGGAGAGTGAATGGAGTTAGAGACATTTTATAAACAAGACAAGTGTTTTTACTCATTTAGAACGAGTATTTTGGTACTGTGTAAAAGATTGTAGGATACTACTGAATCAAATAGCACACATCAATAAACGTATGTTCTCAATGGCAAATCATCCCTGAGTAATAGTGACTGTATTTACTTAAATGTCTAATGCAAACTAATCTTCTGACCCATTTCTTAAGGGTCTATTTACACACAAAAGCATGTCCCTGAAGGGCTACTGTAGCTGGTCACATGCTCCAAAAAGGTGGGGCATAACGTGTGGGATAGCAATCTGCAATAGCGCCACCAGATGTTTCCAAATAAACACACATTGCCCCAATAATGAGTTTCAGATGCATAACTCTATCTTAAAGGGCTATAACTGGTTGAGGAAGAATCTGCTTAAGTTTTTTATTAATTGTTAGATAGACTTCTGCCATGGAAATGTTTCAGCTCTCCATTTGTAAACAGTGGCTTTGCTTCAGCATCAATATTTGCAAAGGTGACACGGACAAAGCGAATGGATCCCAGCTCGATTTCATTTGTTCTCACTTTCCGTTGGTGCAGCAATCATACTCGGTGATGAAAAGATCAATGGTGTGTGTTTTTTCAGCTCACACTCTTTTGTCAAACAGTATTGGCTGTTACCTCGCTGGCTCTGTTTACCTGTTTTCGAGTCGAGGTCTGATGATGGGTTTGTAGAGTTCGGGAATCTTCCGCTCCAACATGGGCCTCAAACTCTCTCTGAGGCGGTTGTAGTTCTTTTTTAGCTCTTGCTGATACTCTTTCTGGTCCGATGTGATTAAGTGCTTGTTCTTTTCAACTGCCTCCCCACACCTAAAAGAAACAATAAACGAGATGTGATGAGTTCAGTCATTTGTAATACTGACGCAAAAAGCAACACTATATAACCTTTCACAATATATTCCCACTGAAGGACTAAAGGAGACAAATGCTGCTGCTAACTCACATGAGACTTATCGTGCAGTAAATATCCAATATAATATAGCTGTTAATGTATTTTGTCGTGACACACCTGGCAGGCTTTGAGTCCTAAAGAGATGGCAGCAAGATCTGTCACTGAGACACTGTGACAGATCAGGCACATGTTGTCTTTAAAAGAAGGATTCCTGGTTTCATGTCAAGAAATCAAGCTGGATTTGAAGCTACATTTGAATGATTGTCATGCTCCATACTTCAAGGTAAAAAGTTATGGAGTGTTGCTTTACTATATTCAACAAAAGTTCAAAACACCATGAGTTCTAGGAGATTTTAGTAGTTTTTCAGTTATGGAAATTAACAGAAAGTTAAATATCCCAGAAATAATGAATTTTCTCCAGCAAATTTTTTATTGTATTCTCCCCAATACTGTCAAAAACTGTCTGTAAACTTAGTAGCTTAGTAGTATCACTCATGTCCTTCAAAAACCCACTGGGAATTTAAAAAAATGAGTGACGTTTGAAGCATCTCACACATTGGACACACCAGTAAAGCTTGCATTTATAAAAGTATAATTTTATTAAAATAATTCTCTATTTAAAGCTCAATAGAACTCAATGGAAAGAGCTGTTTCAGTCCCATTTCTGCCCGTCACTATGCTAATATATACTAACTGCCTTCAGTGGACAAACTAAACACACACTCACTGTTTCTTACACCGAAACCACCATCAGACCTTTTTCCACTGGATTTGTTCATATACAACAATGTTTTCCTGCATGGCACTATAACTGTGCACCTGCTTTGAAAAAACAGTTTGAGGGCTGCACTTTTGCCACTAGATATCGCTACAAAGACCACAAACTACCCACTCCACCTTTACGTGAAGGACTGAGGTAATGTATATTGTCATAATTGAGAAAATACTGTCCAAATCAACAAAAATGTCTTGGAAATATCCTCGAAAATAACCTAAAAAGAGTGGTAACCCTGAAAACCCACGCTAACTAAACTCTGTAACTACTTTATGTAAATGATTAAGTTCTAGATGAATGAACAACAAAGACCTCGTATCATAGGCTTGAACTGTCCATGAACAACAAGGCCGTTTGGAGGATATTTTACCTTCTTTATTGACTGGAATTACAGTCTATAGAAAAAAAAAGAGCTTTGGAAAACCGTCAGCTTTAAGCGGAACTCCAAGTAGCGAGCAGGTATGGGGTCTACTCACAGATTTCTGTCATGGTATACATATAATGGGCAGAGTATAGAAGGCAGGAAATCCGAGAGACCGGGATGATTGCAAACACATGTCAAGTTTATCTCACAGGCTTTAATGAGGGTAATATGGAAATGTCCGGAAACAGTATACAGTGAATACAAGGAGTGTTTTGCATCAGAGACAGTAGCTCCTTATGTGTATGTAGCTGCTTGATTAAAATTATATATATTCCTACTGAAAGCTTTTATTCTGTGACGTAAACTGCTGCATCCATACTACAAACTTGCCTCTCAACTCCACCGCTGAGTGACTAAGCGGCAAATGGCAAGAACATTGGCATACAAAGTGTCCAGCGCCAGCCTGCCTGGATTTAGCGCCGAAAACAAACCTATCTGAAATTACAGTAAATATTTGTCAACCTGCTTGTAGCAATCAAGGCAGCTGCAATGTGACATGAGGCTTGGAAAATGAAAACCACCTTTTGGAGGCAAACACAACATGCCCATGAGATGAAAGCACGCACAAGCACATACGCTCACACCTATTTCCGAGAATCAGTATTCCTGAGACACACTGCTGGGGACAATTTAAATTATGTGATAAATATTAAATTCATTCATGGTAAAAAATAAACCTTTGCATTTCAAAAAGTTTGGTCTAGTGGGACAATTGCTACTGTTATGTAGAAACAGAGACAACAGCTTTTGATTTCTATTCTGTATTTCAGACAAAAGAGCTGCATGATTCTCTCTCCTCATCTTTATTACCAATCTGTCCAAAGAGCAGCCTTTGTCATTCACGTTAACTTGGGCACTCTTTTATCCTCCTACACTAACTCCAGTAATTGTGTATACATACATTACAGGATCCTAAAGAAGGCTTTGTCTCCTTTAAGTCTGTAAAAACCTTTTCTGCTCAGAAAGCTCTTTGAACAATTGTTCCATACTTCCACCCACTGAGTCTGTGCCAGGCACCAGAAACAATAAAGTCAAGTAGAAATGCAAATGTTGGTCAAATAGTTGTTAGATTCTTTGAGGGTTACAGCTCATATCAAAGGGACTTGGCATAGGATCTGGTGGAGTATATATTACTAGGTGGGGTTACTTTGATCATAACTTACCTCATTATGAACTCTTTGAAACACAAGCGCAGTTTATTGTGGTGACGGAACAGCTTGGGGTCTGCTGGGATCTCATTCAGGAAGACCTGGGCCACCTCTAACGGGCCCTGCAACAGAGGGAGGAGAGGAAAGGGACAAACACAATGAGACAAAGAAAGAGAAAGCGAATAACGGTTGGAGGAAGGAAAGAGTAAGAGAGAGGAAGTGTTTCAACAAAGAAGGGATGAAAATGCCCTTGATTTAGACAAGGGGAAATGACTTGCTAACTGAATGCCTAATGCAACTAAGGCCCAAGAACATGAGGAAAAGATCAGATGAGAGAAAGAGCTGTGATTATCCTCCTCCTGCATGGCTAATGTCACCACTGGCCCCGCATAAGGCCGGCATTTGGTTTCCATTTGCACAGTATGAGATCTTGTTATCCTAACTTATATTCATCATAAAACCACAGCACGCTCGCACCGCGCATGCTTCACGACAGGCGCACTTAAACAACTCTGATTAGCATCATAAACGCATTGGACCCGGGCCTCTTTCGTCGGTCGGAGCCGCGGACTCACACGCGGAAAAACGCCGCCTCCTGCTCTGATTACAGCCGAGAGTTATATGTTTACGGAGCTGCTGAGCATTAGTGTTATGTATACAACCATCAGGCCGAAGCGAGGGACCTGTCAGATTAGACATCGGAAGATAAAGCAAAGAGAGGGACGGAACAGAGACGCCGTAGCTCGCTTCATTATTACTCGAACATTCGGCGCGCTGGCAGGACCTGGAAGCTATCAGATCAAAGGGACCTCCGGTTCAGCACGACGCGCCGCGCAGACATGAAAGGAAGAAGGGCCCATGAATTGACGTTTTAACTAAATCAGTGGAAAAGCAAAGGAAGGATTAAGGTTATGGATGGGGTGAGGACTTTGAAGTGTGATCACTGTCATGTCTCCTACCTGCGCTCTGCTACTACAATGGAAACAGTACATGTGATAAGATAAACAGAGCTAAATCATGGAGCCTCCCAGCACAGGAAATGGGCTGTAATACAAAGTGCATTCATTTGAGAAGAGCACTCATCATTTGATCAAGCCTCTCGAGTATGTCATTTCAGCTTCAATGTGGACGCAGATGTTTGTTGAACATGATATTACCAACACAGGGCAGGCAATGTGATTTTTATTTTGACTGCTGCAATGATATGATCTCAAGTCTACACATTAACTAACTGACTAAATGAAGATGTCATGTAATCACACAGCATCACTATGTCCCAGAAGCTGTCCTTCAAATCGTTCTTTATTTGGACTCTTGTGTCTCTGTCATTAATTTAGTGATATACTCCCCCACCGGTCTTTCACATATTAATAAATGCATCCAAAAACGTATGAATCATAGCTTGTGAGTGTTTTAAGATGTCAGCGCGCGCCCTTCCGCTCTCACAGCTCCCGTCTGACAGTGATCGAAAATTTAAAGCTTTTATGCACTATTCCCTTAAGATTATTGAGCGTGCTGTGCATTGTCTAGCCTCTAAACAAACAACAGCGTCTCAACAGAAACACAACGCAGACATGTGACACGTGGCTCGTGTTTGAATGGACTCAACCACTGTGCACATTTGATGCAGCCCCTATTTCTTTAACCCTCCCCTGCCTGTTTCTGGATAACTCTGTCTTAGAAATACACGGAATATTCCTAAACATTCACTGTGAGATGGTTTCATTATTGCTGCAAACAGACATAATCTTACACTCTTGCTGCATTTGATCCATGTGGCCTTTATTTATCTATTTACACACAATTACGGCTGCTTACGACAAAAATGTGCCTTTTCAGAGTTGGGGCTGTGGTGCATTCACTAACAATGTAGCCAACAGTATTATTACTGCTAAAAGTAACACGTGTGGCTCTTTGACTAATTACAATTTTAGTTGTATGTGACCTCATTGACTAATTACTTGAATAATCGGCCAATTACTTTCAGCTCTAAAGGCCATAGTAAAAGTTTTTGAATTAAGAAATACAAGGGCTCTAGTCTACCTTCCATTTTCACAACGTTTTCAATTAGATGCATGATTTGCAGTAATAAAACTGCAGTTCAAGTGGTCTTCTCTGATATATTACGATAACTATGGATTCATGATATGTTGTAGAGCCCTGGTGGATTATATATAAACAGACTTGCACTCATTACCTGGTTAACAGTGGCTCCCACAGAACCTTGTAGCAGCATCTGTAACATCTTTGCATCAGGTTGTTCTCTGTGTGTGGCGACAGCGAGCTCTCGAGTCTTCTTCTGCATGTCCTCTATGGCCACCTCGATCGGAGTCAGGTCAAACTACAAGAGACAAAGACACAGTGAAGGTTTTAATCACCACTGGAGAAAGATATTGTTAATCCGGGTGTGAAAACTACCTCTTCTTTTTGAATGACGTTGATGCGGGTCTTGACGTAGGGGAAGGCGTGCATGGTGGTGAGGATGGTCTTCCTCTTGTACTGCTCGTTGAGTTCACCTCGCGGACGCCCGCTCTTTGTGAACGGTGTGGTGTACATGAAGCGCCGCAAGTTGAAGTTCTTCTCAAAGTTTGTCATTCTGTCTTTCATTTCATAGTCGTCGAAGAAGGGCTCCACGTAAGTGATTTGGATGTATGCCTGGACGGGAGAAAACAGTATAAACTGAGTAAGTTCCAAAACTTAAGTGTAGAAATGTCTGTATTTATTCTTTGAACAGTCTCCCCAGTCTGCAGTTTTGCCATCGCCAAAAACGAAAGCATTAGAAGAGGATATGAAGGATATGGAAGAGGAACACTCAAACAACACTGTGCCCTGATACTGAAATGTATCCTAAATATATTTCATTTGTCACAATAACAGAGTCCACAGGTCAAGGAGACTAAATGTTCATACAAAGATTTACAGTATTTTTTCATGACTTCTTTCCTTTCAGTTTCTATGAGCAAAAAAATACTTATTCACAAAATATATTGAATATTTTTCTATTTCACACATACAGTGTTTCATTTTATGAAATGCAGCAATAATAAGAGGTTTTTGGAGTCAAGCTTTTGATATTTTTTTTTTGGTTTATACAGTCTCC
Source organism: Rhyacichthys aspro (assembly GCA_036850595.1). Lineage (NCBI taxonomy): Eukaryota > Metazoa > Chordata > Actinopteri > Gobiiformes > Rhyacichthyidae > Rhyacichthys > Rhyacichthys aspro. The sequence continues at coordinate 5,997,911 of CM072156.1, read as the reverse complement.
TACATAAATGTTATTAAAAACCTATCTATATTCAACTAATTATTACTAATACTGAAAATGCAGGGCTGTACTGTGAATATTTTGTGAGATAATTGTTTTTCAAATGTTTCCAAAACTTCGACCACACAATTAAGAATCCATGACTTTCCCAAGACCTGGAAATTGCATTTTAGATTTCTATGGCTTTTCCAGGTTTTGATGAACCCTGTTTATGTTTTATTGCTCTCTACATTTTGTTACTATTTCATTATACTTAATATTTCGCTAAAGTAAGGCAGAAGTGTTCAGATAATCTTTCTAACTACTCTTTTTTTTTGCCTTACTTAGACAGTCAGCATAGACAGCCAGGAAACAGAGTGAGAGATGGGAATGACATTTGGCAGAGGACCCAAGTCAGAATCAATCCTGGGTCTCCGGAGTATGTGGGGTGAGCTCTACCAGGTGAGCCACTAAGATTTTAAATAGGTCCTTGGTAACTGCTACAATGTTGGATGATTTATTTACAAGCCTAATTGTGCATCCATTTTAAAATAACAGCAGCATTAGACACCATGTAAAGTAGTAATATTACGCATTTGTATATATTGTTACCTTGTTGGGGTTCAGTTGCGTTTTGTCGACTGGTGACGAATCCTTGATCATCACTAAAGTCTCATCTCCAAAACACTGACTGTAGAAATTCTGTTAGATAAAAAGAAAGAATAAAGTTTTTTTTTTAGTTTCCAGTGTTAGTTGTTATGCAGAACACCATCTTCATGCATCACTTCCTTCTGCTTACAGCTTTTGAATTAAACATGCCACGATTTTAAAGCTTTAAAACTTCAAAGCCTCACTTTAGTTTGTTTAGAAAGTCGCTCATCGGTTTGATGTATTGAAGGCAGATGTTCCTAGTGATTTGCTCTTCTTGACCCTCTGAGATATATGAAGCCTTAAGGTAACAGCAAGATAAATCCCAGGCTTTTTCTGTATTATGTTTTATGTCTCTCATTATGTTAAAGCTTGTCCATGTTCTCTTTAACAAGACACTGAAGGTATGTATGTATGTACCCTCTGACATGACATGACCTTGTGTCTTACCTCCAGTCTGTGAGATATCTCAGGCAGATGTGTGATCCCTGGCTCTTTGTAAATAAATTCACGCTCGTCCAGGTCTCCGAATGTAGACCCATAAAAACCTACACGGAAATAGGTTCCAAACATCCTCTTGTTCCCCTGCGGAAAACAAAGAGAGCATTTGATGTTAGTCTGTAATCAGGATGACATCAGTATCATATTCCTGCTCATTATGTTAATAGCCTTTTATGGAGTCTTTATTGTGAAGACCGCTTTGATGGGCTTCACTCTAAATTCAATACGACTGTGAGCCATCAGAGTTAAACCTAATCTTTCTCCTGAGCAAAGCTTAATCCTTATAGACGATTAAAACAAATTTGAATAACATACAGTATATATACAACAAATGATATCAAAAAAAAAGAATTTGCACTGCTTCGTATCAGAGTTATTACCTTTTTAATGATGTTATCGAAGGCTCTCTGTAGTTTGTCATGAGTAGATGACAGCTTTCTGAAGTCTCTGTGAGCTTCAAGTATTGGTATGATGATCTTATAGACTTCATTCACAGCTTCATAAAGACCACCCTGAAAAGAAAACCAATTTTATTTACAAGGATTTTTATTATTAATACCAAAAACATTCAAATATTATAATTATTGAAGTCACAGGTTATTGTATATAGCGTCCATCTGCGTCTTCTGTTTGGACAAATATACTCACAGGTAAAACTTCACTGACTGGGACAATAAAAGGCCAGAGACAGCTATATTTTCTAACAAGGCTAGGGTCTTTTAAGGTAAACAATAAAGCGCTGCAAATGTTTTATCATGCAGTAATGGCTAATTCTGTTTTAATGCTGCAGTCTCTTGAAAGGGCAGTCGCATTGAAAAACTAATAGAGAGGGCTGGTTTAACTAAAGGGATTAGTTCGGAGACTATGGTTGAAGCAGTGGAGCAATCGACCCACAACGGGACGGATACTGAACATAGACCATCCTCTGCATTCAGCTTTCAAATGTACGCTTTGTATTGATTTGAAAAGACCAAAAAATTTCCCTTTGAGATTGTTAAGGTGGAGATGGACTTACAACACAGCAAGTACTATAACAGTTATATTAGTGCCCCAAGCCTTTTGTTATATGTATATTGGTGGGGGCTGTTAGTGGTAATGGGTGGGTGGGCTAACAAATGCATTAGTATGGATCAATAGTTCACACTACAGCCTTCGAACCTGTCAATCACCAAATGAGGGAAATTATTGCTGCTGAGGTCACACTGTGCACAGGCTATAAAAAATACGCCTCTTTTTCCTTCATTTTTGTGATTTACAAATATTGGTGCCATCAAAATGATAAACACTCTGTTCTAAGATCTTCCAAGATGTAAAAATAAAAACATACATTAAAATATACATTTTAACATACACTGAATAACCTACATGACAGGAGGGGAAGGGAAAAACAGCGATGACAATTCATTTTCAATATTGTCCAACCCTTGTGAACACTAATGTAAATTCCAGACAGTGATAATATGGTACAACTGGGATGTCTCACATTACTGAAGAGTTCAGCCGCCTGCTCCAACAGTCCCACCAAGCCGCTCTCAGTGAAATATCGTCCTGAGCACACCCCGTCTTCGTCCGGGGACAGGATGTCATCGGACACGGCAGACTCCTCCAGCACGTTGGGGGAGATGTTCTGAGGAGGGGGAAAAAAATCAGTCAGCTAATCAATCAATTAGCCCTCTTAATCAGATAATCAATCACGTGGCCAACTTTACAAGGGAGATGTCCTACAGTCTGAAATGGAACTAATTTGATGACCATCCAATCAATGAGCTGCTGACTGCTGCAGGTTAGAGTGTCCTGTACCTGCGCCCCACAGAGATCTAGTGTCGGAAGCAGGTCATCAATACCAGCTTCCTAGTTGTTCGTGTAAATGCTTTAGTTCAAGGGGGGACAGGCTGTTCACGCTCTCCCTCAGGAGCCCGTTTGCTTTTTTCCCCTCTACCACTTCAAAGGCACTGTATTAAGAAGCACCACCAGAGGAGAATATTTATGTTTATGTATTATGAGAGTACAGCTCCCCCCTCTGGACACATAAAACCTACTGTGACTCATCCTTGGGGAGATTTGTGATGTTTTGTGAGAGGAAAACAAACTGACAACCACAACAAAGACATGATTAATACCCATTCCAGTCACTGAAATTGCTGCTATTTTCAAGCTATATCGCAAACATATGTGAGCTGTATACCTGGAAAGTGACGCTGCCAACAGGCAAGTACTTGTGATCCTCCAGCATACTCAGATACTCGGCCACCAGAGCAGCAGCGTGGACCAGACACATGGCCGACTCCGTGTAACACTTCCTGTTGTTGTGTTTCTCCGCCATGTTCTGCAGCCAGGTCAGACGCAGGTCAGGAGACGTCTGGTAGCCCTTCGCAATCCTGGGAGAGAAAAGCAATTATCATTATTTATGCTTTATGGTAATTTGAATAGAAGACATTGTCCTAATCAACATCCGTGTGAATATGTAATATAAAATGTGCAGCGGCCCTTGTGGTTGTTTACAATCTCTGGAGCTAGATCATTAATACATTTAAAAATGCTTTTAAAAAAGAATACTTTATTTTTTCATTTTTAAAACTTAATAAATTGTGCTTTTCTTGAATTCGACAATAGTGATATCTCATGGGCTTTTGTTCCATGATTTTTAAGGCCTGTTTATAAAGAGAACCTGCACCCTTCATAGCTGAATGATTAGCCTGGCCCCAGACAGAAATGGGATAAAATCATAGCATGGAAGAACAATTTAGCAGCATTTAAGGACAGACAGAGTCTTAAAAGAGGAAAGCAGTTCAAATTAGTCCAGCCTTTGTAATTTTCTTTATATGGGCTTCAAAGCCTAAATGGTTTTGTGAATGACTTATGTGAAACCTTGGAGTAAATTCAGCAGTGAGCCTATGTAAGTCTGTAACGATCATTGTACACATTTGTCTGATATTCAACAGGTGAGCGACCCAAACCCAAACAGAACAGCGCATGATAAATGACACATGGCGGTGACGTTACAGCGTGTCGAGGTAAAGCGCCAGAGTCAACACACAGGACATGTAAGCTCTCTTTGTCTGAGCTGTTTCCCTCTCGTGCTTCGACACAGATTTGTACACACACACTCTATTTGATTTGCATATACACAAAGCCAGATCAGACGACTAAACTGCTACCACATGGTTACCATAGTGAGGCCGGCAAATAGAGGCAAAACAAGGCAGACCACAGTGAAACAGGAACCAGCGCTGCAACATTCGGGGAAGCCACAGGGTGATGAGGGAAAGAGAGCAGGGAGTGAGATATTCTTAGACAGAGAACATTTAGTGCAGTTTCAGGCAAGAAATTCGGATTATTGCTTTTGTCCGACTATGATTGGACTTTAAAGTGCATGTAAATGTCTTCATCTGATTTTGGAAGTCAGACTAGCACAACTGGATAATGTGATTCATAGTCTGGATATTGTTGCATGTCGAGCTAAGGTTGGACTCATGCTTCACAGAGCTGGCAAAGATATCGGCACAGTTAAACACATGACATAACAAATGAAAAAAAAATGTGAAGAACAGTGTAAAGCAGACCTTAGCCACACTTGTTTGTCTGTTGCTTTAGTCTCTCATCACTAGGCAGAAGACAATAACTTAGCTTTAAGATATACTGTGGTTTCAAAGCGCCTCAATAATCACAATATTAGAAAAAATACCTCGGCATACCACTTATTTAAAGGAAAGGCTGATGAGACAAGAGCAAAAGCTGATTAGTTTCTATCTATGTGTTTTTTATTATTATACTATAACCGGGATATTTGCGTATGTCCAAGTACGTTGAAATTGAATGTGCAATACCGTGTTAACATGATAATTTTCCTCAAGGTTATCATACCGACTCTCACACTCTCCAATCCTTACTTATCAAATAAAAACAGTTCAGAATGTCTCCTTGAAAGAAAAAGATGACTTTGTTGTGTTCATGTGCTTTCAGATTGGAAATTAAGAGTTTTAAGACTGGTCTATTTACAAATGAATCATTAATGAGGTACTAAAATAGCCTAGTTTTCTGTTTAACAAAGGTGAAATGCTAAATGTGCTGTGAACCCAATAGCTCTTTCCTCTCAGTAAACTCAGTCAGTCCAAGTCCAGTTACTGTTTAATTGAACTATGAGCAGAGCCTGTCTAAGCTGTGCATGAAAACATAGTGATTGCAGCCAAGGACATGGACTTGTATAATTGATGCGCCTCTTGCTTACCTGTACATAAGGTCCATGAGCATCTCGGGATCCTCCTGAAACTCTCTCATCTTCACTGTGTCCGACAAAATACTGTTGAGGTTCCTGAGCAGCTCATCCACCTACAAGAGACACACACAAGAGACACAGTGTCACAGTCAGAGATGTTCTTTTGTGTGGTTTTGTCCAAGCATGACTGTGGGTATTATGTGATACCTGTGAAGGCAGCTGGGTGTTCTGCATCTCACTGTCCTCCTCCGCATACGATAGGATGGTGCGGAGTGAGCGGCGCAAGTAATCCTCCTGAAAGTCTGAAGATTTGCCCACCAGAGAGGCCAGAGACATAGTGACCTGCATTTTCACTCTTGAGAAGTTCTGAAAGAGACACAAATGGCTACAGTTAATTTAGGAGCTTGTTTTTTTATTGTTTAATACAGCGCATTTATGTAAAACCGCAATGTGGTCTTTAGAAACATTAATCTGTGTATTCAAAGCCGCAAACAGCAAACAGGAATAGGAATCTCAGCCTCGTTCGTCCTCGTGGTGAAGGCACAGCTTGAGATTCTAACACCGCTTTCCTCCTACATCCAGACGACCACACAGAATGAATAAATCATACAAACAACTGCTCACTACATGTAAAATACAGCTGAATGTTTGCACAGAAAGAAAGTCGTGTTTGATACGAGTCAAAACCTTCACACTGTTGCCTCTGAGCTTGGATAAATACATAATGTATAAAGCCTATTCTCTTGCCACTATACTTTGCAAGGATTTTGCATTGATTTTAAGTGTTGTTGCCATTTTTGTTTATTTAAAAGGCAAATAGAGAAGAAGGATAGCATTCTATATGTGAATTTAATGCAGAATAATGAAGACACACAATTCTCACATTAAAATGATGTCTTACGGAAGTGTTTTTGTTTTCCTAACCTCACCTTGTCTTACCTCTTTTTCTCTACCTGTCCAAGCTACCCTGATAAATGCCTCTCCATCCTCCGCAGCGAGGTGTGTGTGTGTGTGTCTGCGTGAGAGAGCGAGTGTATGTGTGAAGTCCCATCTATCTCCAGCATGACCAGCTAAGCGGGAAATGATCTCCCATTAGCAGAGACATAATCACCCATGGATCATCTCTACGGCCCCATTCTGTTCAACTGAGCATGGAGCCAGAGCCTAACCACCCATCACTGTGCTCCATCTCAGTCTGTGTGGATATGGATATGTGTGTGTGTCCTTAAAAGGAGCCAAAATGATTGCTTAAGTCAACTCTGGGCATGGGACGATTACCAGTTTAAAGATATAGTGCAGCTTCAAAATATCAAAGGATGAAAAACACTAGAATCCAGATAGATGAATAATATTTTTGAAACATGATCTGAAGAGACAAGAACAGAATGTACTGACTCTGAAAATATTGAGTGAAATTTCATGGAGGTAATTTATAGTAAACACTAGATCTGTGTCAGCCAATCATAGCAGCATTTGGCAAAACGAGAAAAAGGGCAAAGAGAAATGCAGCTGAACTGAACCGGACTCTGAGGAGATAAACCTCTATGAAAATAATTTAATACTGACTTTGGAAGAAGTGTAGGAAAAAACTGAGAGGGACTTCTTGAACCAGTTGTTGATGAAGCCAAATGAATAAGCCACTAAAACCAATACAACAACTGGGAATGTTAGTTTAAAGCCCTGACTTAAGGAACTGCATCCATTTATTTGGAAGAAACATCTGCTTATGTTCCAGCTGCTTAAAAAGAAAAGAAGAATATTTAAAGTTTTAACTGCAAATCTGTGATGCGGTCATGATACTTTTCTCAAGATTATCACTAAATATCATACAGCCCCAGATCTAGTCAACTCATAGTCACTCACAGTTTTGCTTCTCTTTTTAGGCGCACTTTATTTTCTAGCTCTGTGATGGGGTGATGGTGTAGGGTAACTGGGCAATACCAATGTAATTAAGGTTAACTTTCATAGATTTACCAACAATTACAGCTTGTTATAACCATATAACCACAAGGAACTCATGCAAGACTGGAAAATACTGAATTAAATGTAGTATAGCATGAAATATTTATTATCATCATCACTAGCACCATGCTATTACTGAGCTTTGATATAAAGTGCTACCCTCTTTCTTTTCTATTCACCTGGTTTTATTACCTTCCTTCCAGTAACTGGGGTACTAGGGATATATGTTGTTGGTCATTTGTTCCATTTTTGCATAGGCATGTTTACTGCCATTGAGTAAAAATAGTAAAAAGTTGACAGATGGGAAAGGATGAATATATAAACAAAGGCAGAAGCAGAGAGTCAGCTCTGAATGAATGAGTCATAAGGCTGCTACGCTAATTTAGATCACAGCTCCCTGTGTATACGGCGTATAAACAAACATACGGCGGGACACGCAGATGGAAAAAAATAGCTTTAAATGGTACAGAATGTGTGCGCTTTGGCATGTGACTTCCATTAAGATGTATGAAAGTAAACACAGGAAACATCGACTGAAATGCAGTTATCAAACCAACAGGAAAAAGAAAAGGGAGATAAAAAACAATCTTCCTTTCATGTTACACACTCTGTAGCTTTTTTCCCTCCATTACCCTCTGGCAAACCTCTCCACTATCTCTTTCATAATTTCCTGCTTCCATCCCTATCACAGCCCCTATGTTTTACTCTCTGCCCTTGAGGTGCATAAAGTAGTTAAACAGAAGCCTACACACACATTCCCCCAAACGTATGTAGTGAGACACAAGCAGCACACCCACAGAGGTCTGCCTGTCATTAGTTAAAGAGGGGTGGGAACATGGAGAAGGCAGACAGTGACATATCTCTCTGCTCCCTACTCAGAGACACATCCTTCAACAGAAACTTTTTGCAGCTCGCTCAAAATAGACATGGAAAAGACATTAAAGCCGGGCTTGAGAGGAAACGTGGAAAAGATCGGATAAGATGTGAGCGTCTTCCTGCTTCTGTCTGTGTGGAGGGCATTATGACATAAATCGGGGTAATTTATAAATCACATGTGTCGCTAAATTAAATTTAATATGACATAAATGCAATTTCCTCTGCTAGCTTAGACGTAAGGATAAGGTTTCATGTAATGGAGAGGTAAAAGATGCCTGACATTTGCTCCTAGAGTGTGCCTGCATGAATATATCCTCTTTTTTGTGTGACATCATGTCTCTTTGTATGTGATTTTTATTTATTTTTTTGCTTACACTGGCATTGCTGTAGCTGTATCTCATAATGAGGTAGAGGGTGGCACAAGCCTGGCTCCTGTTCTCATCCACGGGGCTGCTGCAATACTGAAGAACCTTCTGGCACAGGTCCGCACACTGCTCAGCCTCCTCCTCGAACAGCAGGTCGCCGAACTGCACGTGACACACAAACACGCACATTTTAACCAGGCACCTTCATGTGCATAAATCACTCTGGTTTGAATCAGCAGTTACCACCCCCACGAACAAATAAGAACATCTAATTTAGACACAGGTAATGCCCGTGCAGACGCAGCAGCAGCAGCCCACACGCCTCCTTTTAAATTTATACTAAGTGCACCAAACACACATTACCATCATGATGAGAGTACCTTGACGACGAGCGCCCGGAGTGTGCTGAAGGTGTGAGAGAGGAAAGTGCTGCTCTGATTGCATGTGAGCGAGTGGAGGAGAACCTTCAGGACCCCGCCGACCACACTGTCCTTACAATCAGCCAATGGCACCGCCTGGACGGGAGACAATACATTCACAGTTTATTCATTTCTTGTTATTTGGATTGTTGAGAGTTTCTAAGTGATGACTGCAAGACAGACAGCACTTATTTATACATTCAGATTTGAATTGACTTAAGCAGCAGGGTCCAGTCTTTTTCAAGTCAAATTTTAAACACTCCCTAAGCACTTTTCAGGTCCATTTTAAGCTTTTCCATCATATAATGTTTAGTGTATCATATATTTGAATTAACATTTTATTATATTCATGTAGGACTTCAACTACAGTTTGATTTTCAAGACAGTTGTTGTTGTTGATCTCACCTGCAAAATGGTTTCCAGCAGATCCAGCACAATAAGGTTGCTCTCTGTGGCTAAATTGCCACTGATCAAAGCTTCTTGGTCCAACTCTGCTTTAGTTCTAATTGAGTAAAAAACATAGAAGAAGAAGAACTTCTTAAACCTGCAGTGTACGTTCTTTTCTTCGAATTGACTGAATTTAATTATAGTGTGTTGTTGTAAAAGGGATCTGTGGAAAAAAAGAGACCTTAAGGCATAATCTACGCTTTACGTTTTTCCCATTGACTCTTGGTCTACACATTTTGTGAACATTAAATGAATGGCAGCAGAAAATCCTACTGGGAAAGTGGCTATTTCAGTGATGGCTACAAGTGTTTACACAGCCCCAAAAAGAAAACAGAAACGGCATCAGAGTAATATTAGAGCTAGAAGTTTAGGGCAAGTCATTTGTTCAGTTTTATCCTTTTAATAAAGTAAAAGAAGAAAGGTTGCCATGTAATTGTGAGCATAATGGAAAGGTTTTTGGGCTAATGCAGCTACAATTAATGTGAGAAGGAGATTGAACAAAATATATATAAACATACTTATCATGTCGATCATTTGTTTGCCTCCACTGGGTAAGGTCTTTCCTCCAGCGCAGGTTTTCTCTCTGACCCATAGTCCTGTCCAATCCTGCTATTAACAAAAAGGGTAAGCATTAAAATCTCCTAATATTTAAATAGTGCAATCTGTGGTGGATTTTCAAGTGTAATTTTTAGGATATAAGTGACATTTAAATTCCTGTGAAGCAATTACAGTTGGCTTTTGCATAATGCTGATGATACTGCACAGTGCATTTCTAAAGTTAACTCCAAGTTTATACTGGTTGATGATTAATCCACAATTTTTAAATGCTGCAAAAATAATTCTAAAGTTTGACAACTTATTTTGAAAGTTAAAGGTCACACTCTACCTCCAACTCGTTTCATCATTTCTCCACGCGCCCCCATTCCCCTCAGCAGGGCTTCTTCCAGCTGCAGCTTCGCCTGCTGGGATTTCTGTAGCGCCTGTGTGCTCACCTTGTCACTGCTCTGCTTGCCCTAAAAACACATATATTTAATTAAGGACTAGACTGCCTCTGTCTTGCCAGATATGTTCAAAAATGAAACTGAAATCAGACAGGCTATTTTAAACACTGCTGCAAACCTACTCTGTATTCGAAGCAGGATATACAGATGGTGAGGAGATCCAGAAGCTTGTTGAGCTGTGAAGGAGGCATGTCGACGGTCCAGCGCTGAATTAAACTTCGATCGGCGTTCTTCATCACCCACAGGAAACACACCAACAGGTTACGACTAGTGTCCGCAGGTAAAGTGGCTACAGATTTACCTTGCTGCAAAAAGAGGATAATTTGATTAGAATAGTTGTGGGCACCGGTAGAAGACCAACATTTCAACAACACTATAGCCCTGCTGTTAGAAAGACACAACCATTAATTTAACTCCAGTTTTTTCACAACAAAACGGGTTGGTTACTTCTTTCACGCTGACTTTAGTGAAGTTTGCCACCCCGTCTTAATAGGGGTTAAATTTACTGCAGATTAATTTACTTTCATTGGTTCGATGATGAATCACTGCTATAGAGGGCTGCTGCTGCTTCACTGTGTGGCAGCTTTGATGAATGTAGCCATTAACCTCCTAGTGCTCTCAGTGTCCCACCTAAAACCTGGTTTCTAGGTCTTTATTTTACAGCAGAACAAGACCTAACATGTAGAACCATGCCACATACTTGTTAAATATTGTTTATGTGACATGTGTTAGTCAAATTAAAAAAAGGGAAAGCAGTCTTCAGGAACTAACGTCGTGTACTGCAGCAGCCATGTTTGGATGAGTGATGGATACCAGTCTGAGGGCTTTGTTTGTGTGAAAATCATATTTTTGTAACAAAGTAAAAGAAACAGATACAGCTCTGCAGGAATATGAGAAGAGAATGCCAGCATTGACTTTAAGTGCCTGTGTTGTTGCTGTAGCTACACTTGATGGATGTGTTTGTCAAAGAGGACAGCCCTGTTCACTTATGATGGCCAAGCCTGCCCATAAAACATTTCCTGCAGATGTGTGTGTGTGTGTGTGTATATGTGTGCTAGTTTTTTTTTCAGGATGGATGAAGTGTGTGCGCGGCTTTGACAGCTAATCAGTCTACCTCAGCGCAGCTCACCTGTTAAGAGCTTGGCACTCACAGATACAATCGGCCACATGCGTGCGCAGATAAACAGCAAGAGCAATTCTGAACAATTTAAAACTATACAAGAAATCCTTATCATCTTAATATAAAAAAAAAAAAAAAATCACACTACCCTTTTGTATTACTTACTATTGATGCCATGGAAACGAGAACATTTCTTCCCAACGTGTTAAAGGGGTTACCGGCAATTGCCATGGCAACAGACTGATTGATGGGTGGGACATTTTCAAGGTCATCCTCCGGACCACCTGACTTGTTTTTCCCACCACGGGTGTCAGAAACTACACAGACAAACAGGTGAGAAGTATGTTACAAAACAGGAAACTAAGTACGAAGATGTAATAACTGTTGGCACAAGGTATATTTTTCAATTGTGGTCACAAAAAAAACAAGACAAACCGCCAAACAGGGCTGACTTACTTATACGTGTATGTTTTTAGATTTTTTAGGTAACTCTTAAGCATATGGTTCAAATATATTATGTTTATATGTATGTTTGTGTGTTTATTTACCAGTAAAGTCCAGGTAGTTTGTGGAGTCAATAATGATCCCCACTAGAGGGAGATAGAGAGCTGCCATCTTTGCTCTGACCTCAGATTTAATACAGCGATGGTCAAGATCATGTGAACACAGCAGGCTGTAAATGGCATTGATGGCCTTTCTCTGGACTTTTGCCCTGCAGACCAAACAAAAATCAATTTATGAAACATGTCATTAAAAAAATCTTCTTACAATTGTCAGTTTAATGACAATCAATGGGGTCAATTTATTTCTCTGGGAATCTTACCCCTCTGATTCCATGTCTAGAGCGGCGCTGAGCTCAGTCAGTAGTAAACCAGTGAGATAGTGCTGCTGCTTGAAATCATGAGAAAGTTCAAAAAGCGCCAAGATCCTCTGCTGCTCCTGAAAACTACATGAGCCAGAACTCTGAAAGACAAGAAGCGAATGGAAAAGTTCATCAAAAAGGTCTTGTCCAGAAACTGTCCAGTTATTTTGCAAGATACTTAGGGATAGATAACGTATTCCTTTCAGCATAGCCCAAGTTTGGGTAGAGCTGGGACAAAATGTTCTATATATTGCTATCAGACCACTATCCCTGTGATACATTACAGTGATACAAATACAGGACATTTTTTCACTGGGAAAGGGCTGCTGTGGATATAGACATGATGGACTTACGTGTAGAAAAGAACTAAAAACTAAATTTCATTCATTTCATTTTGTTCATTTCAGACATGTACAATTAAAATGATGCTACAATGCAAAGAATGAATGCACATAATCCACTTTTTGTCACTCAAAGGCCATATTCATCATTATTAATACATTTTTGGATACCATGTGATTTCCACGCCTCTAATGGGGCCAGGGAAAACACTCTTTTACACCAACTAACAAGGCTCAAGTTCAAGTTTGAAAATACTGTTAGTGCAAGTATCTATTATGTTATAACATTACAATCATTCATTCATTCCATTACATGACTTCCATTGTTATTCAGGTCTTCATTTATACAAACACTCCCCAATACAATGACATTAATGTAGCCATTTTCTCCAAATTTGGGCTATTTCTCGACAACATCTACTTTGTAAATATCCACTATGGACCACGCATTTAAATGGAAACTGAAGTAATTTGGTGTTTTAAATGTTATGTGCTTAAAATGTATTTTCTCTGGACTAATTCACAGCAAGAAACTGTTAAATTGGTGTTCCTTAGTGCATCTTCAAACTGGGAATGTCTACTGAAGTAAATAAATGAGGTTAAATAGAACGATAGAATGATACCTTTAAGCACACTTAGAAAAATATCATTATCCTTATTAGTTTACAAATTGGAAGGATAGATTGTATTAAAAATAGCAGCACAGATTCTGGCAATATTCTGGCCTACAAAAGAAATGACAGGCGATCATTGTGAGTGACAAGGTGTCAGACCTGCGAGGAGATGGATGGACATGGAGAGGCGGGTGCTGAGGCAGGGCTGCTAAAGAAAAGGCTCAGATTGAGGTAGTGTTCGTGGCTGCATAGGATTCTCAGAAACTCCAGGCGCATGCTGATCAGTGTTGGCATTGAAACGCTTTTGGCTGACATCTAGAACGAGAAGAAAAACAGTAAAGAAAATGCAAGTCGATAAAATGTTGTATTGATTCATGTGACAAATCCGATCAGCGTTTTTTCTACCTGGTTGCAGTAGTTTTTCACCAGTTGAAACACAAATCCTCGGTCCATGAGAGAGAGCAGGTCGTAGAGGAAGAAGGCCAAGCTAATGTTGACTTTCTCTGCTTGCTCTACCTCCTAAAACAACAGCAATCAACAAACAGCAATCAGTAAGCCGTATACTGATTGGATCTTGCCGAGCATCTAGCTGTGCAAGCGTGGTTTTTGATACGACATGGGCAAATATAATTAGTACAGTCAACTCCCTGTTGTTTGGAGGACACTGACAACATGTACAACGGGGCTGCACCTGCTCAATCCAGTAAAATACTATCTGCTAAAGCTGTTGACAAGGCTAATATTCTGTAATTGCTGTCATCTTATCTTGTTTTATTTACAGTATTTACCTTTTGCTGTTTGACAAGAATGGTCCCGATCTCGGCGGTAACCACAGAGACAATGGTGGCGATGTCGTCTTTGAATCGGTCGGAGAAGCGGCTTCTTCGAGGGACGTTTTGTTTATCAAGTTGAGACACGTGCTGAGCCATGCTTTTTACCTGTTAAAACAATGACAGCAGCAGCAGCAGCAGCAATTAAAGCTATATAAAACAACAACACAATAAGAGCCAGCAATATATTTAACCATAAGAATGTGCTCTACTTTATAAAATACTGTATATGCAAGTATACAGTACATGTAATAGTTGTAGCTTGGCCCCCTGACAGTGTGTCTGAGTATTTCTATCATAAATCAGATTAACAGATCAATAAAGGATGCTTTTTATTAATTAAAGTAAGCCTCCATAAATGACAGCTACGACAGCAAGTACATGAAGACAATAAAGATGACGAACCTAAACTACCAAAAAGAAAGTATGAACTGTATAGGATTGGCAACATAAATAATTGAAAACTAAAGTTATTTTAAACTTAATGGCCTCACTCAGCTGATTCTAAAACTAATTAACTGTAGGATGTATACTAAACTGGTAAATTGGTGTGATAGCAGTTATATTTACTATATTATCCTAGATTGACAGTTGATTATAGCTGTCTTTATTTCAGTGAAAGAAAGAACTGACCAGCAGCTCAAAAAAGAACCAAGCATATTTGTATGAATTTTCTCTGCAGACGCCAGTGCTGACAACCATCTGTAAGGCCAGCTCCTCGTGAAACAGCTGCAGAAAGAAGGACAAGATGAGATATTTAAAGTTATGAACCAAGTCATTAAAGGTGATGTTACTGGTGTAATGTCATCATGGCAAAAAAAATCTGATGTTGGTCAAAAGGTTTGAGTAAGAACCAAATGACTGAGACGCAACAGGATGCAGTGTTATGCTGCCCCCTTGTGGTCAACAGTGAGGACTGATCTAGTTCTGACAAAAATGATGTGCTAGGATATGTGTAGGGTAGCCTATAGCAACTAAGTATAATTGCTTTATTATCATATATCAATATACGGTGTGTACAATTTAGTGGCAAGTAAAAATAATAATATTGACTGTGTGACAAGAGGAAGGAATGAAGTATATTTTTTAAAACTGATATTTTGACTAAGTGCTCTATACATAATTTCTTACTAAACACAAAAGCTAAATTTAAATTCTTGTACCTTTCTGTTGGACGGCCTGGTGCTCCCTGTGGCGTTCTGATGGCTGTTTCCATCCACGTAGGTGGACATACGGCTGCCTGGGCTGTTGTGGCCCTGCAGAGATAGATATACAGCGATAAACACAAGTTCCATCACATTAAGTGGGATGGATGCATTCATTAGAGTGGCTGTCTAGCGGCCTATTACATTACCTAATGTACTGTGGGGATCTTCTGTGTGCATGAGTAAGCATGCTGGGATATTTACATACAGAAGTGTGTAAATGTATGGGGTAAACACATTTAACCACACATTGCCCTTGTGAAATATTGAGTAGTAAAACAAATAAATAAAATATTTGGGCAATCTTTTCTCTTTGTCTTAATTAAAAACTCAATGAAAAGTCAACTTAATTAATTTGCCTGTGTGTGTACCTTGGCCAAGAATATGTTTTGGACTTCATTATCCTCAGCAGAGGTGTGTGGAGCTGGGATGTCCGGGTTGCTGCTGCTGCGGATTCTGGACTGTAAGAGCATGTTACCGACTGAAGCAGCTGTGGCCCGACCCATGGTGCTGAAACGACTCTCCACAGATGCAATCATGCTCCCTGAACCTGAAAATATATTTATTAAGAAACCACAGACGTCTTAAATGATTTACAGACAACATGTCAGCCACAAAGCATGTAACCTGTAAATGTACCTGCATTATGCATTTCTTTAGGGGGATCGGGCAGACAAAACACCCAGTAGAGGTAGGTGGCCAAGAGGCTGTTCCTGCCCTGCTGGTCTTTGCTCAGCTCCTGGCTGTTGTGGAGACTGTTGACAATAGACACCACTGACTCAAAGGCTATCTGGGCTAGATTGGCTGTAGGACACAGAGAGACACAGTTAAAATGTGATGTATGAACCACAATCTTAGCAGTTCTACTCATTTAAGTGAGTCCAGATAACTCCTCACCGGTCTGACCAGCAATGACCATGGGCTGCATGATGAGTGTAAACAGTTTATCCAGCACCAGGTGGAGGAAACTGACCAGAGGCTCTAAACTGGATGAGGACAGTGAGATGATGCTGAGTTTAAGCTCATGCTCCAACTTGTTCTCGGGAATCTTCTCGTCCCTGACCCGCAGTGGAAATGTAGCTCCACCCTCCAGAGCATGACACAGGGTGAAAAATCGCTCCAGGTGGTTATCCTGTTTCAAGTTTTAGTAGAAGAGACAAATACAAACAGAAAACATAAGTGAGACAAAGGAGAATATAAAAGCATTACTGCCTAAAAAGCAGAAGATATGAGTACAATTGCATGTTAATCAAATTACTAAGTACACGTTTCAATTTACACTAATACTCGTTTTTCTTTCTGCATTCATACTTGAGTGTGCACAGATGACACAGCCTGGATCTCGAGGTTGAAAAGTCCCTTATGGCTTTCCATCCATTTGACTGGGGGCACCTGAGGAGGTAGTTTCTACAAAATAAAGACAAGAGAAAAGCATAAAAAAACCGTCATCTTTGCAATCAAATGTCTGCATCCATTCATTTATTCATTTATCTAATTATTGTAGCATAAATTATAGCAATACAGTACGTTGGAGCACATACATAAACATCTAAATGTTATGTAAGTACCTCAGGTGTGTGCAATGAGTAGTTCACAGGCAGTCGATCCAAAACTATTGGCAAACAGAACTGCCCCGCCTGCAGTCGATCATTATGTACCATGGGCAGCCACTGAAGCAGAAGAAAATTAAGCTTAGTTATTTGTTTAAGAAATATTTCATACTCAAAAGATACTTTGAATTAGGACATAGTTCGGAGAAAAATCGCAAGCATTACAGAGGAAAAAAAATGAATACAGCAATATGAATATTAGAAATATGAAAAAGTCCTACCGAGTATCCGATAAGCGTCTCACAGTTGCCGCTCTGGTTCTGTTTCTGCTGGCAACTTATGTGATAGAAAGTGAACAGCAAGTGATGTCTCTCCGTCAAGCGAGCTGGAAGAGCTATTTTTACTTCTTCATAAAAGTCTGGGGACCTGAGTAAAAGAGCCACAAAGAACACAGACAAAAGAAACAAAAGTGAAATAAAGAAGCGTGGAAAAACACAAGCGACTCGACATAAAAAAAAGTAAAGCTTGATAAAAAGTCACTGATGAATCTATGCTGCAGTCCTTTTAAAATGAACATTTATTTCAGTATTTGCAAAGTCAGCACTTGCTTGTTATGGTAGGTTACTGGTGTGTAGACTTCATGGACAAATTCAGGGCCACTTGATTTCCCAAAAATGACCTGAAAAGAAACAGAGATAACTTTAGTTTATTTGTTGGACAATGTTGGTACAGTTGGAAACATAAAAACATATAATTGTCTTACGGGTAGAGAGCAGGAGGGATCCTCTGCACTCATGAACTGAATTTTGATGGTGATGTTTCTTGCTGATGTGAGTCTGTTTACAAAGTTGAGTCTCTGAGGGTAGACATAGAGCAAGTTCCTACAAAGAGAACAGAAAAAGTCAGACAGTTTAAATACTAAGAAACACACAGAGCAGTTCCAGTTTGCGTCACTAGGTGGCACTTTGTACACAGTTATTAGTTCTGGAGATAATGTGACACTAATGTCAGAGCAAAGCCACAGGAACCAGCTTTTTACTGAGACTTTGTGTGGTTAGAGCATGACACTTTAAACAGATATGAAGCTGAAACACTGAGAAATACCACAGATTCCACCAAACAATGATGTCAGTAAGTAATTACAACGCAGGGCATGTTCTAACATGAAGTTACACATGTTTGGCTAAAAACAAAACTATTTATGCCAGAGTGTTTCGCCAAGTATATGATATTTAAGGTGTTTTATAATTGTCATTGTACTTGCACAGGTAGACTAAGAGAGGAAGGCCTAAAAATAGACACTACAGTGACAATGACAAAGCTACAGAGCTTTACAGTAATGAGTACTACACGTTTTTGTTCCTTCTTGACACAAGTGAAGAGCAAACAGACCTGTTCACACCTCAAACAACCATTTATCTTTTAAAGCTATTCACATTTTAGTCTGTTTAAACATATATTACATAACATAGAAAACCTATTTGGAACATAAAGTAAAGTACGTTTGTATTATTCCCGCTGTGTGGCTGACCTGTAAATATCATGAGGGACATAGACCTCACTGGACGGGAACTCCAAAACTTCTTTAACTGGACGAATGTTTTTCTCAGCCACAGGAATGAGAGGGATGAGCTCAGTGGACAAACAGGCCTGTGGCGTGTCGTGAATCGGGGACATGTCCAGTTTAATGGCACCTGGAGGAAGAGTTAATTCATACATCATCAACTGTACGTGAGATATGCAAAACCATTCACTACGATGCAGATGATAAACAAGAATAAAACCTGGTATGGTCTTTATTCTCCTCTGTGGTGTGGACGTTTTTTTAATCTCAGCAAGGAACTTTAGTAAGTCTTCATCACTCAAACGATCTCCCTCCTGATACACAAACAGCAAGGACATATTTGTAAAATTAATATTGTAACATTTGAAAGCATAACTAAGAAAAATAAAGAATCAGAATTAATTAATAAAAGAAAAAAGATAAGAGGTAATACTGTCTTATGTCTTTTGTATTTGGTGCTTGTCGAACCTGTTTGAAGATGGTGCTGATAGTGATAGTTGCGGGTTTGAAGGCAGAAATACTACAATACTGATCGTCCATGGTGCTGTAGCGTTCAGAGTTTCTCCTGGGAAGCTGTGCTCTGCGGTCAATGCTGCTGGATTTACCTGAAAATACATCAAAGTCAACACACACCTGAATGAAAAAGCTCAAGACTGATTCTTACTGCGCTGAAAACACATACCTCCCTTTAAGCTGTCCGAGTCAGCCATGTCTACAGCAGCGGTGTTAATGACGTCCATGATATTAACAGTGGCCCAAGCAAATGGCATCCGGTAGCGCCCCAGTCTGTAGCAGAAAGTCTCAGCTTGTCCCCGCAACTTGTCCAGCTTGTCCTTATTCTGACAAACACAATACGGACATATGTTTTAAAAAGACTCAAAGTAGATATTCAAGTGATGATTGAGATGTTTATGTTAAGAGGCATTACCTTTGCTGAGTCACATTCCCTCAGGGTCATGTAAGGGTCAGCACATTCGGTGATCTCTCCCTGCTGCAGGACCTTTTCAAGCTAAAAGGAAGTTCATAATCCCTTAATGTAGCTTACATGATGAAATGCAAAAAATAGAAATGTGGAAATGTCTTTTCATTACCTTTATGACCAGGTAGATATCTGGAGAAGGATATGTGACGGAGAAAATGGCTGATCTGGACAGGCTGGAGTGATCCACGTGAGGGGTGTGGGTTTTCAAAAAGTTTCGAAACTGCTCTGAGTTCAGGTCACAGTAGAAGTTTTCAGATATCTAATGAAAGACAGATTAATGGAGATAAATGCTTGATACAAGGTCATGGTTGTTTGTATAATATTCTACTGATATCAGATGAAATGCATAGGAAAAAGCACATATATTATATTAGATTATGGCATTATATAGAAAATGTAGTGGCATTTTCGCAAATAAAGCTGGATATTATCATCTCAGTTTATTATACCTCTTTATAACATGAGGCTAGTAACAGAGCCATATGTCCAGGCCTGGCTTAGTGTATGTCATGTGATCTTTTTCAGTTAAAATCCATTAACCACTCTGTGTCATCCTGTCATCCTATTACACATACCACACCATAACACATCTCAAAGCCAGCACTCCCTGTTCAATATGTTAACTGGAATCCACATAGCCAGTAACTGTGATCATATTACTCACTTTGGACAAGATTCAGATGGTTAGTTTAGGGTCTTTGCTAAATGTGTCCGAGAGGCAACAGGAAAACACACTTCACACATAAAAAATGTTCAGTGAAAACAGCAGTGACCTTATTGGCTTTAAGACGAGGCTCAATCAAAAACTCACATTGATTATCGAATAAATGAGTCACAGCTGCATCCTCTTGCTATCATCAACAATACGTGCCAAAAAGTGTCCAATAAAAACGCTATGATCTCTTGTATAACATCTTTCTAACAAGAAAATATGACCCTCAAGCAGAGGACAAACTAAAAGACGTGGCTAAGTGATTTAGTTCTTGACTCCAGATAAATGCGCTGACCACAAACTGTGGTCCCGAGAGTCTACAGGCACAATCCAGCAAATCTGGGCTTGTCGAAATCTTCTGGGGAAAAAAATAAATGAGGGCAGAAGACTAATAGCATTTGTGTTTTTGGTTTTCATCTGCAAATGTGAAATCATGGTTATAGGAGGCCGCTCGTTGGGTCAAGTTTTGGTACCTTGGCTGATAAACAAGAGGGACACGATGAAAAACAAAGTATTATATGGAATTATGTGAACATCTGCTCCTGATTTTACAGATGTGAGCCTAAAACAAACAATCTATCATTTTCCTATGAGACAAAAAGACATCAGAATGAGATACAGTGATGGGTATTTGTAGGTTGGATACAGCTGGAAAACATTTTGAAGGCATTACAGATCCAAAAGACATTTAAAAAAAGAGGAAAATGGGTCAGTGGCAAATTCGCCTTTTGGTTCCACTTTAATTAAATCTAACTGATTAAACAAGCTTCCTCAAAGTGACCTACACATAAAAGTACTTTTTACAGTCTCTCTTTATAACAGGAACAGAGTTGTATTAGCTTAAGGAGGGAATACATGTGACACCAGAGCTCTAATAAAATGAATACACAAATAAAAGCAAAGAAGGACATGATTTAAGCTGATGGCACATTGAATTGTCTTTTCTTACCAAGTGGACCACATTAGAGACCTTAGTCCTACAAGTAAGACACAACACAGCTGGGTCAAACCCTTTTCTCTTTCTCTAATACAAACTAAATCCTTCCAGCCCCTTTGCTCTAAAAGTCCCCAGCTGTCTAAATCTGTAAAAAACACACAAACGTCCATGCACAGTTGAGTAGTTGACAATGAAAACTCCACACAGCATTAGTCCTGTTACAACCAAAACACCCGAGGACCCCCCAGAGGCATCAATATGTGAGGATGATGAGTGCTAAAACCGTGTAGATTAAGCTGATCCTTTACTATTAGAGACGTCCAAAATAAACCGTGAGACCTCCCCATAGCCACAGGGGGTGTGTTAGATGCTTTTACATTCAAGTATTAAGTCTCCTGTCAGTGTTTTCTCCATTTTGAAATGCTTACCTTCTTCTTTTCTTTGAGGTCATACAAGGCCATGGTGGCAAATAAGGGCTCAATGTCAATTTCAAACCTAAGTCGGCACAAAAGAAAACAAAGTTAAACACATCATAAAGCAAGCCCGTGAGATATAATTCAATTCTGCCTTGCTTTGTTCTATTTCTGTATGTTATTGTTGTGTGGGAAGCAAAAATTGAACTACGGTAAGTAATTATAGGTTGGATTTAAAAGAAAATGGGATGTAGTTGCCAAAACCAGTGTAAGCTCTGAGGTCAATACAAGTATTTGGCAGTTTTTTAAGGCAAGTTAGATGAAGACAGAAAGGCAAAAATTGCAATCTGCATGTGTAAGACCGAAAAAGAAAGACACAGAAAGACAAATCCCACAGAGAGAGGGAGGGACAGTGATTTTCTGGAGAGGAGCGCTCCACCCTCCCACTCTCATCTGTCCCTCACATCTGCCTTTTGAAGCAGTTCCTTCATACAAGAATGTACAGTATGTTGAATCCTAAGTAAGAGTTTAATAACACACGGGCCCCTTACAATCAATCCTATTTAACACTAACTATTAGGCCTTTTGTCCTACTAAGGGCAGAAACAGAGGACAACTATCAAACATCCTACAGTGATTATGTAAATTTATGGCATGTACTTGATGGTCTGGCATCGGATCAGGATGCGGTCTCCAGCGTGCTCTTTGGGACAGTCAGGGATGGGTCTAATCTCCACGGCATCTTCCTGGAACAACAAAGCATCATGTGATTATGCGCAAAGACAATAGTTATTAATCAGAGGTGTGAAGAATAGTTAAAATTAGTGCACAAGTAAAGGTTATGGAATTGGACATATAAGAAGAAGAAAAAAACTACACGATTACTTTTCGATGCTGGTGGTAAACTCCAGAGATGCCCTGGCCAGAGGTCAAACTTAGGGCCTTCTTGTAGGTTAGCATCAGCATTACCCACTTTACCAAACATTTAAAATTACTAATTTACATATTCTGAAATCTTACTTAAGAAACTTATTTTTCCCCAAAAACAATAAAAATGTAAAAGGAAATGTACTGATAAAGTCCTTCTAGACGGAAATATACCTAAACGATTTTGAGTAAATGTAACAACATAATATTCATGTTCATGTTCCATATTAATAGAAAAATCTCCAACTCTAAAAGCAATGTAAATGTACCAAAATATGCTTCATTTAAGGCATCACAACACAAAATGCAGTAACTTTGAAGCCAAATGGAAATAACTGGATATAATGTAACTAATCAGAATATTTTTTAACCAAGCTTTCCCCAAAAATCTATGAAATTCAGTAAAAAAAAAGAAAAGAAAAACTACACTATGAGCATACTTATTATAATGTATCCAGAAAGATTAGTTACCCATCTAAATGTTATATTTCAAAGTTAGAGTGGAATTTGAACATTTTTAAAATAAAAATGTTTTGGTTAATGCAATTTTTCCCGGACATAATGGAACCTTGTGGATACAATAATGAACATGGAAAGAGCTGCCAGTGTTATATTACTTATGTCCTTTCAGGGTAACACTTACTATAAGAACTTACTCATTTACAAAGCAATACTTCTACATTATTTCTGTTAAGTTATAGCATCAATATTAATTGTTTAGCCTTGAATAATAATTTAACTGTCTATAAATTGTTTGTTCCGAGATTAAGTGATGGTTCTATATTAATTAATACTCTACTACTGCTTGTGTACCTCTTTTGGTGTATTATATATGTACCTCATCTGCAGGAGGACACAGTGCGAACAGTTCGGGATGCCTGGCCCCCTGCCGCGCCTCTTGGTTAAATCGGTCCAGATCCTCGTGGCTGCTGAACGCCAGCAGGCCCTCCACTCTCTGGTCGGGGGTCAGACAGCGGAGGTTGAAGTCAGAGGAGGTCAGGGTGCGGCCGCAGTCATCACTCAGCCCGGCCAGAGTTGGAGACTTGACCTGGGGCAAAGACACAAGAAAGGGTGGTTATGTGCAGCAGAGGGGGGTGGACAAACAAAACAAGAGATGAAGAAAGAAAATATGTGGGTGGAAGAGTGGAGAAAAAGGAAAAATTGAATTAAGGCAGAACATCTACAGGGAGTTATTTGCAGACTTTAAGCTCCCACGGTATTTTAGAGTATATCTGGGTAAATCCTGTTTTTCCTTCATTAAATAATAATGCCCAAATGGGATTTAAATAAATAAGACATTTCTGCAGACCATCCAGACTTCTCATTTTCTCCACATTATTACACTGTCAGACAAATACCTGCTCCATATTTTAAGCATTTTACCATAGCTTTCATGTTTACATCATTAGCAGACATAAACACCCAATGGGCATTAGTAGAGTCTAGACTGTTTCTGTTTAGGCCTGGAGGCAAATACAGTCTCCTAGGTTTAGCAGTGATCAAAAAGATCATGTGCTACTCACTGACTTAGTGTGGAGATCAGTAGTAATTTAGGTAATATGCATTTCTTTGAGGGTAATTAGCAATCTGATATGCTCATTTTATACAATTTTAGTCTCATTTTGTAAAATTTAAACCTCTTCCTTGTGTCTTTTGGGGGTTTTATTTCTGTATTTTAATACTTAGACAGAAAGTAAGACCATTACATGTGATTTAAAAATGGTATGTGTTACATGTCACTGGTGATATCGACGGATATTGCATTAGCTGACCAGGTTGTGTAATCAGAGATTTCCCAACAGGCTCTTGGCTTCCCAGACCAAATAAGAGCATTAAAGACGTCCAAGATGAATTCAGGCCTACAGCCACAATAGTTCTCAATATCAGGCTCAGGAGATTCTGCAAATTATGGCCAGAGAGGCTTCCGGCAACAGCAGCAGTTATTTTGACAAAATGAGACTCTTAAGTGACTTGCAAACTACAATAACTCATGTACAGTGAGATTTTGTGTGTGTGTGTGTTTTGAGACTTTATTTGCTGTTAAAGCAAAGAAATAAATAACAATGACTGTGGTTAAATGAATGTTGTTGAAACAATTTAGCTTTTATATATGACAAATTGCATCATGGATTAACAATATGTGCAATATACGTATCACAAAACCTGCTTTAGACCCAGTAATGTTATGGTATCCAATCTAAGAGTCTAAAAGTGAATTAAACCAGTTAAATTAAGTCTAGAGCACTGTGTTTCATAATACAACTCAAAACTTGAACAATATCACAAGTCATATCATCATACCAATATTCAACAACCCTTTTGCATGTTTTTTGCATGTTTTTTGTTGTTTTTTTAGTCATACTGTATTAGACACAACCTTCTGATGTCAAAACAAATCCTGCTTTTGAAGAGTCCATCTCTCTCCTTGTCTCTTTTGCTTCCATCATCCATCAGTCTGCTCTAACACCACAGGCAAGGACTGACCATGCATCAACGCTGGTGAAGCGTCATCCAGTTGACGACCATCACACAATGATCCCCAGGGCTATGGCTAAAGCAGCTTGAGCGAAAATAGAGGACCATTAAGTTCTGAACAGTGCTCTTCTTTCTCCCTCTGTCACTCGGCTGCTGGCATGCAGATCATGGGAAGCCCCAGGCCTTTTGGTTTGGGTGATTGACCAGAACTGGCAATAATGGGGCGACAGGAGGGGGCTAGTGGGGTGTGCTGGTGGTGAGGGGTGGCTGGGTAGTAAGCCAGGAGCTGGGAGTAGCACTGACTAGCTCTGGGATTGGCTGGCAATGGTAAATTCAGCGAGCCGGGGATTCAACTGTGAGACAAAAGAGCTGGCAACAGTACAGTGGGAACTTAGCAAATGAGTCTAGTTAAAAAAGGCTGAGGAAGGAATCATTAACGATAGGTTTTTTACTGATTTTGTATTGCATCTATATAAAGTATTTTTATAAACAACCCATAAACCCCACTTTCTTATTTTATTCTATGTAACTAGCAAAAACTTTACAAAGAAAAACAAAAATACTCCATGATTGTTGCTGGTCTAAATTTAATTGTGCCCCACTTTTATTTAATTCACAGACTAACAACTATTTTGATAAATCTTATTTGAGAAAGGGAACCAATCAGGAGGCAGTAGCTGGAAGTCAGGTGACATTTGTGTGACTCCAAACAGATTTGTGGCTCTGAATGACATACAAAATGTGGAAGATTTCACTCATTGTGACTGAATAGGTTAGCTTGCCAATTACATCTATGAAAACATAATCAATTACCTTCTTAAATATTGTGATGATATGACTTTTGATGTTTAAATGTATGATTCACTTTCTGACACTAGTTTCTGCACCCACCCAATTACTCTGAACATTGTCTATCCTAAGCCTTTCTCAATATTGGCTTCTATTACTAAATAAACTAAATGAAAAGCAAAGAAAAGGGAGTTTAGTCATATGTAATTAAATTTTAAACTGTGTTTTCGTATTTACCGGTGTTTGTAGATTCTCAGGCTGGACGTCTGACTCAAAAGTCTGTTTCCGAAGGAGTTTGTGCAGACCGGCCCGTTCTGAATACGCGCTCCAACCATCCCCTTGGCACCTGGATAAAACCACACACACACAGACATACTCCAGTCAAAGATCAGACAGAGACAGACACACCAGGAAAAACAGGCAGGGCTTCTACTGATACACCTCTGCACTGCTAATCACCAGATAGCAACACAAAACACAAGGCTTACGCAACACTTATCTGTGGAGGTGAGCCACTCTGGGAGGCAGACACCTTCCTGTTTCACTATAATGCAAATTCCTAGACAGACTGTATATGATGCGTTTGTAGCAGCTAACTAGCAGCTTGGGTAATAAATGGGCTGACAGATTCCAAAACATTATAATTAAAACAAGACATGCTGTAACTTCAGGAGCCTTTAGTCTGTATATAAGGTATTAAAGTTAAATTAAACACATATACACTTACATTCTACTAAGTTCAATATCAAAACTAAATGCATTTTAATCATTTGCATAAAAGCCCTACATTTCTATGTTTGTAATTTGAGTTTTTTGTGTTTCTAATGTAGTTATTGTAAATTTCCATAAACATAAAAGAGTCAAATTGGGTTTTGTTTCTCTTACCTAAATGTGAACAAGAGAAAATAAAAATTATTTATAATAATTGAATTAGTATTGCTCCTGAGATGGCTTAAAATGTGTCTTGAGAATTTAAATTATAAGGAAGGGATCTACTCTGAATGGTAATCTTCTGAATAAATCTTACTGGACGCTAAACTAGAATGAGTCTGACCTGCATCAAGCGGCCTCAATGTTGTGTTTTCATCAAAAATCCTATGTTTCTTAGTGATTGATTGATTAATACTAGAGAACTCACACAAGGTAACTCAGATAAAGAACAATAAACAGAGTTGATGTTTCAGGTGAGAAATACTCTTGTGAGGTTCAGAGCCATCAATAAGAATCACTCAGTTAAGGATCTGTTGAGTTGGATCACTGTTATATGCCACAAACTCTTCAAAATTATTTTAAGGGCATCCATTTAACCACTTTTAGGCAATAAATACTCATATTATGGTAAAAAGTTACACAGTGCAGTGCTTTAGATAATAAGAAGTAGATGTGTTAAATTCCATTTCTTCTCAAAACTAATTTCACTTCACGATATCATCACAATAATTTTGATTACTGCACAGTGTAAACAAGAAATGAATTCAAAATACATCTTGTCTCAAGGTCTAAACAAGGCCAAATGTTTGCATTGAACATTATTTACCTTCTGGAGACGACAATCCAAGGCTGAATGTAACTCTTCACACAGTCTCTCACATGAGGCTCTAACTCCACTCTACAGAGACCAAAACAAGGATAAGCAACACACACTTATTATGTACACATTAAGTTATACAGACTGACTGCTAACATACTTAGATAAGTGGAACATTTGCATTCCCATGTTATCTTAATCTGTTTTTCATGGTCAAGGTTTTAGCTGATACTGACTCACCGTGACAAAATATCTTTACAGCAAATAAAGACAACACTGTCCTTGTGTCATGTGTGTGTTCTGCAACTTCAAGAATTCATATATTATGTAGATATTTTCTTATGTGAGATCCCTTATCATTTAGCCTCAAACTAAAAGGAATATTCACACTGAAATGCTCATAAATATACTTTTGTTAACAGTATTCAAGATAATAGGAGTGAAATATAAGCGTGGCATGTCATCAATGAAGAGTCGTAGCTGAAGCTGCAGACCCACCCGTCCTCAGGGACCGAGGGCCGAACAGTGCGACACTCCCGCTCCACCTGCTCCACGCTCAGGTCGTCCTCAGGAAAGTCTCCGAGCTCCTGCATCAGGGCCGAGTCTCCGCTGTGTAACTGTGACATTAGAAACTCCTCCAGGTCCAAGGGCTCCACTGCCTCGTACGACTGGGGCTGAGGAACACATAAGAAGAATTATATCATATTATACATAACTCAGATGAAGATTTCCACCTGAAGAGTGCACAATCAGTGAAGATTTGGGAATATGTCACATGATTTCTATGACAAATTAACAATGAGTGCCCCATTAACAGGGTTTCAGATGGTTAAACTTTTCAGTCCAGCTACTGTCAGGTTATTTACCAGATGCTGTTACAACACTCTGCTGTGGAAAAGTTTGATGTGCCATAGATAGATTAAGCAGTAGCATGAAATGTGTCAGGAGTTTTGTGAAGGGTCATGTACAGTTTGTGACATGTACAGTATGTGTAGTTATGTCTAGGTTTGACACATTTTGCAAAGCCTGGCAACAAAACAAATGTTGAAGTGATTCTGCAATATTCAATACATCATTAGACAAACATCTACAGTGTATTTGATCTCTGACAAAACTTTCTGAGTAGCAAAAAGCAGAATTATTCATACGGGATACTGTACGTTAAATAAATTGACTGAAAGTAATCACATGCATTCGGTTGTATTCACATGGGCATTGACAGGTGTTAGAAAATACTAGGTAGATCAAAGAGAAAAAAAATGGAAGGAAAACAAACCAAAAACAGACCAATAATTGCACCAAAAAACTGTTTATTGTATGTAGCTATAACATCTTGCTTTCTTTCAATGGTGTGCTGCAAAATGATTAAATATTTTTGTTCTTGTTTTCTTTCTGTGTTACTACATATGCGGTTTTACATTTCATTATTTAAAGAAAAAATGTGTTGACATCAATATTCTCTGTGGGTCTTGCCTACTTGTGTTCTGTCAGAGTCCATGCAGCATTAACACTGATGATTCCCATTTGATAAAGCTACCCTTTCATAAATAGCTAATAATCTCTATATGTTTAAACAAAATTAAAAACAGAGAAACTAATTACCATTACATTATGTTTGTTTAGTATCAGATTCACTACATAATGCAAGCAGCAACAAAAACAAAAGACAATTAAGAACCAAAACTGTCTAAATCTACTGGTGAGTTTACACAGTCCACAGCCATAGAAACCAACTGGAACAGAAAACACAAGAAGAGGTGGACCCAAACATGTTGAATCATGGCTAGTTTCTTCCACCTCCTACCTGTCAAGGAACAAAACCCTCACAAGCACATGCATAAATAGAAACCGGGGGAAAAAAACTGTCCTGTATTCGACAGCCAGGCACAATCTAATTTTAGCCAGCCCACACTCCAGAGCCGCTGCGCATCAAAAGACTGCTGCTTTTATGTACAGTACAAACAGTCTGAATTTTTTACTTGTGTCCTTGAATCAGCACAAATTTGTCACATCATCAAGGCCCTGCTGCTGGCAATGGGACGAGTAGATAGGCTTTAGAAAAAACAAAACAGAGGCGATAACATCTCTGTGAAGGGTAAAAGAGGAACCGGTGTGGGACAGGTGTTTCTGTGACAGCAAACTGCACCAGCTTTCAATTAGATCTTACTGAGTGATACACAGAAAATGAAGATAGATGAGCATTGAATCATTGCACGTCATGTTTTTCTGATTAATAACAATAATAGAAAACTGCTTTCACCATGTCTCAATGTACTGTATAAACAAAAGCCATTGGACTACAACCACAAATATAGTTTAAGCCTTTAATGCTTCATCATTCACTAACTTTCATAGACTCACTACAAACTATTTACAGACAGGTTGATGATGACTTGAAGCAATAGGATTAGTCACGGCCGCCTTTTGACTTTAGAAAACAGAACAAATTCCATTTCCGTTCAGACATGTTGTTACACATCAATCCATCCTCGGGAATATTTTCTCTGCACTTAAAGCAGAATGAACCACACTGGTAGTATTAATGGTTAGCGTTTATGTCATCAAGGGCAGGACCCAGACAGAGTGTCTCATTTATAAGGTCTAGGGACAAAGAAGTAATGCCATGTTTGAGGAAACACTGTGACGTTTCTGCAGCAGTGATATCCATATGTATATCTGTGCAAGTTCAAACAATCATTGTGCCATGTGCTGTTTCTCATTCAGTGAGGACACTAACAAAAACAAATGAATGCAAATGTATGCATGCTTCTGATGAGCTCCAACATCTCTGTGGAGTCATGTAAAGACCGAGGGCACTACTTTACTGCATCATGCTTCAGGCTCAACTTTACCGTGAATGTAAACAAAAACTCTTTGCTTTTATCACATGGTTATTTGGGAGAATAAATGCATGTTATTAACACATATGCACTTAAAGATACAGATTTTTGCCATATCTTTGCAGAATTCACGTTAAAACATCTTAATACTATCAATATTGATCCACTTTCATTGCCCTTTGGTTTAAATAGGTCAATAATAAAGTGATGCTAATTGCCATTGCTATTATGTCACATAATTAAATTAAATTACAATACATGCATTTTAACTAAAAGTCTCATAATACAGGAGCTATATAGAAAAGCGTAAGATATTGTAGACTTACCCGGTTCAAAACTGCACTATTAAAAGGAAGTGCATAAAATGGCGCAGTCCGGATACAGGAACAAATGAACCAACTGGCACTCAATGCTTTTTGCACAACTCAAACCACAACTGCAACAAAGTTCCTCTTCATGTTCGTAGAAGCAAAATTAATGAGCATTACCGATTCTGAGGTTTATATCAAGAAGCTGAAGTTGGAAACAGTTTTGAGAGTTTGGGCAATTTGTCAGCACCACAAGACATGCAGGAAGTGACATCACAAGGCGTCCCTCCATCAACTTGTATTTCAACAGACAGGAAGTGAAAGACACATGTGCAGTTTCTTGTGACACATTGCACACAAATAGCATTTTCATTTAATCCCTCAATTAGTCACAACAATAAAAGGTCAATATGTGGCTCTTAAAACAGTAGCAGAATTGTGGTGATTTTACTGCAAAAACAACCCTCCTCCCTCTCCCTATAGGCCAGACATGACTGCTGAATAATGGGAAACTATCATCCCAGAGATTATAGTATTAAAAGCCCTCTCTCTGCATTCCAAATCCAGCCATATTAAAGATTTGTACGTGTAAGCTGCAAGGTAAGCAGGCCCCGTCCAGCGTCGGTTACAGGACTAGCACTGACCCATTTCCCAAGCAGGTTAGAGATTAACCGTGTCGCAGCGGGCCACGCTCTGGAGCGGGCTGGAGGGTCCTTCTCGAAGCCTGTCAGCCTACACGCTCCGGATCACCACTGGGAAGTATCAAAGGGCACAAGCTCAGTCAGTCGTGCAAAGATATATGTCAGGAAGCTTAGCCTAAGAGCTTTACAAAACTTGAAATGAGTGAGAGATGTAGGGCAACAGGAAAGAAATGTAAGACCAAAAATAGAAAAAAGGCACGCAGGCTTAAATAAGGAAGCAGAAAGAAGTAGAAGGCAGGAAGTGTGGTTCATATGGTACACAGAGAACAAATCCCTCCAAAGGATTATGTGCATCACTCTGGTTGCTGTAGAGATCAGAAATCACTGTTACTAACTCTGCAAGGCTGCAACTAAACAGGAACAAGAAAACAATCCCTCATGATGGCATTCAATCTCCTGCTAAAACTTGCTATACTAGGTTTTTTCCAAAGCCGGTTAAATCAGAGAAGTGTCAGGCCGGGTTTAACAAAAGCCGTTTAAGCCATGACGATACTCTCTTCTCATCTTTTGTCGGGGAGAGAAAAAGCTCAGGAGCAGAGAAAGCAGTTTTTCTAAACGCTGTGAGATGTGATGAAGCAGAATTTTCACTGATGTAAATTCTAAGTGGCTAGGCACGACGGCAGTGAGTCAGACGCTCTCAGTGTTAATGACTGTAAAGAGGATATGCTTAGAGTCCTGTGGGGTAAGCACAAGAACTGAAGGAGAGGTGTCTGTGTGAGTCCAGTGTTTGAGGGAAAACACGCAACTGACCTCCTGCTTTTTTCTAATATTTGCACTTTTAAAGGCAGCCTCATTTGTTAAGGTTCATTTTGGAATTTTGCTTGTAGCTATAGCTGTAGGGATGCTATATTATCAAAATACAATCTTCACTACAGTAACTCCACAGTACAGAAGACTTACCAACAAAACAGTCATGTCCACAACTTCACTTTTATCCTGACACTTTTGCTCCTGCAATACTGCTAACCCGACTTTGGATAAAACATAGGAGTAAGGTTATATGGATAATGTAACATGTAATATGCAGAAAACTCCGCAGAGTAACTGCAACAGTACCCCTAAATTTGCAAACATTGTGCAAAAAAGCAAAAGACATCAAGAAGGTGTATGTTCCCAGAAATGATCGCAGTATTTGACAATATCAGTATTTACCAGTGACTTTAGCTTAAATAGTGATACTAACATAAAGTAAGTAAGGCAGAGCTTCAGAAAACATTACTGTCTGATCTGAGAAAGACCTTCAGTCAGAGTAGAGGAGTCCAACTTTAATATAATCATTACCTTTCTTTAAGAGCCTGTAAAAATACAAAACTAACGTCAAGTGAAATGGGTTGTCAATCTCTCCTGTCAAAAATCTATACACGGACATTCAGTAAAACTCTTCAGTCTTCAATTAAAAAGACTCAAACTCTAGTACGCTAAGAAAGGGAGCCAATGGAAACCAAGCTTCATGGAGCCAACCATCATTTATCATCTGCATCTGATCCATGGTCCACTATGTTTCTACTGTCTGTGATTTAGACTCACCACAGTGAGGCACGTTGAGGCTGATGCGTTGGAGTTAGTCCGGCTGTGATAGACTCCATAGTTCCCATAGATCTTCCTGATCTCTGAAGACGAGTGCCTGAAATAAAACAACATACTCAAGTTACTACCATCATAATGTTTATCCATATCAAAGAAAACTGCAGGACGGGTCAAAGATAACATTTGTAGAGACACAAATGATTCAAAGTTCAAACAAATATATCCTAATGA
Organism: Rhyacichthys aspro; assembly: GCA_036850595.1. Lineage (NCBI taxonomy): Eukaryota > Metazoa > Chordata > Actinopteri > Gobiiformes > Rhyacichthyidae > Rhyacichthys > Rhyacichthys aspro. The sequence goes on along the minus strand of CM072156.1, from coordinate 5,965,041 downwards.
GGCACGCAACAGAACTGAAACTGTCAGACCTCATCTCATTTGGAAACTTTCGTTTAATCTTAAAAAACAGAGAACGTGAGACTATTGGGAAGTGCTTGTGCTTCTGAATTACTATTGTGACCTCAATTCTCTATTTGATATTGTTGCACTTTTAACTTGTTGTTGTACTAACTTACACTTTGTAATTAATTAATCTTAAAAAGAGATCTTGATTCCAATGGGTTTTCTTCCTGGTTAAATAAAGATTTAATAAAATAATAATAATACAAAAAAAAGAGAAATCCACCATTGTTCCTTGTTGCATTAGTATGAACTGGTGATTCCATTCATTCATTGTTCGCTCACTACAGAAGCACATCTCCTCTGCTTTGTGAAGGCTTTGTCATGCTGCCAGCTATACAGGCCACAGAATAGATATGGAGTCCTGATTTAAGCTCCTGTTGTAATTAATTTACCATATCTTGGAAGCAAACCTTGCTCAAAACTACTTTATTTTCTTCTTCTCGTTGATGAAAGGCAAGTTTGTGTGAATATATGGTTGTGTTTCCATACCGTATGACGATGAGTTGCAACACACAGGAGAGTTAGAGGGCAAAGACATGAGCAAATGGGTCACATTCTCAGGCACCTTCCCCATGGTCAGACCCACGCTCTCATTAAGTCCCCATAGGGATTGTTATGACAGCTCTGTTACTAATTACCAGCACAAGCTCATAAACATTGATGCGCCGCAGGAATGCCAGAACCACCACTTATTAAAGCATGAAAAATCAGTGAGACAGCTCCATTCAAATGTATGGAAATGAACAACAATAACGTTTTACTGCGAAGCGGGAACACAAAGATACATACAGAGGGAAAAAAGTGTTGCAATGTTGATTGCTGACAGTTTACAGCTTAGTTTAAAAGCTTAGTCTGGAATAAACAGATACAAGATTGACAGACAACATGTTATATATAAACTGCAAAAAGTCAATTTAAGGTTAGGAGCACAATAACTACTAAACCACTTATTTCAACCTGTTATTATTTATTCCAAGCTTTACTAGAATGTACTGTCATAATTTAAAAACACTAACATTGAGATTTTTTTTTTCATTTTATCCATTTCTTAACAGGGCTATGTGACCATTAAAAGTTGACATACACACAGGTATGCAGGGTCACATTATCAACTTTCCTTTTTACAGCCAGCAACAACAATACAGTGTTATGCAACTGATAAGCTGCACAAAAGTCAGTCTTAACAAACACATTGTGACGACAACAGCCAGGCCAGAAGATGTTTAGTCGGGCTCATTAAAGCAGTGTATTTGAATCTGCATACAGACCACACCTGATCCTCTCACACAGTCACTTTTTCATTTCTTAAGTGATGTGCTTGGTCAGACTCTTTGTCAAATCACATAAAACCAGTGAGACTTAAAGGAGCAGTAGGTAAGAGACTAAAGCTGCCCCAAAGCTTTGAGTCAACACAAGAATGGATTTGACCTTCATGAGCTAACATTGAGATTAGAAAGAGATATATCCAAGAAAAAAAACTGAGCAAACATGCATGCTTTTCCCACCCAAGGGCAAACTGTCTGATGTGTGTATTAAGCTTTTATATATTTGCTGTTTACCCCTGTCGAACCGTCTCATGATTTAACTTCAAAAGAATATGGACTACTGTAAATATACTTAACTTAATTCGCAAGAGTCCAATAAAGAGAACTATTTAACCAGTCAAGCAGTGAAGTTCTGGTTTAGTCCTATCTTTATTTTATAGTTTATAGTTTAGTCCCATTTTAAAGGACTCATTTTAGTGTAATTTATATGTATAGTAGCTATAGGTTTAGTCTTTCAGGATTTAATCTTACTCTAGTTTAGTCATGGTTTATTTCTGTCTTTGATTCCTGGATTTTGTCTTACCTTGGTCCTGGCTTAGTTCTGTTTTGGATCTTTGGTTTAGTCCTGGCTTTATTCCTGGTCTTAATTCAGTCCAGTTTTGATCATACATTAATCCTGGTGTAGTGAAGATTTTGATGTTGATTTCTTCCTGATCTTAATCTGTGTATAGTTCTGTGTATAGTCTTACAGAAGTTTGGTCTTGGCTTAGTCTGTCTGTAGTTCTTGGTTTAGTCCTGGGTTTAGTACTCTACTGTCATGGAGGTCCTTCTTTAATGCTGTCTTTTCATGGTCTAATCCTGGTTTCTCAGCTGATACAAAAGCTTAAGAAATTGGTCCCAATGTCCTGATTTAGTCTTTAATCTAGTCTTAGTTTAGTTCAGATTTGGTTCATTTTTGTACTGACATACTCCTTGTTTTGGGCTTTTATCAGACTTAGTTAGGTCTTGGTTTAGTCCTAATTTTATCTGAGTTTAGTTACAAAAAAATGATACAGTCCCAAAATGGATGAAATATGAATATAATAGAGAGGATAGTGGTCTAAATTGAGGAAGTAGGACTGGAAACTGCTGTAGTTTAGCAGTCCACCATCAAGACTGCACAGACAGAAACACAATACGACTAAACAATTAATAACACTCAAAATACAAGCTCACTGTGTATAAGCAGCAGAACAGACAAGCACACACGTGATTTCTTAGTGCAACACGCCCAGGGTCTGTGCATCTATAAAAAGACTAGACCAGTAAAACAGTAATCAGCCTTGGCCAGCAGAGCCAGGCAGGCATTATTTGACCACTGGCAGACAAACAGCTCGTCACAGCAGCATCTGTCATTCTCCTTAACGCCACAGCGCCTTGGCATCATCCTTTTGTCCTGTCAAACCATCGCTGTTCAACTCTGGCAGACAAAAAAAGCAAATGTTAGTTACTGTCATGTCATGAGAAAAAAATGTTATTGGTTATTTTTACTGTAACCGCTCTGGATTTGACTAAAATTGCTTTCTTTGATGTTAAAAAAGGGGCTACTGATTTCCGCAGAAGAGCCCTGTTTGAGAAGTCAAAAGTGACCACTGTGACCGATGCCCGAGAGGAGCATCATTCAACACTGCCCTTTCACTTTGGTTTAAAATAAAACATGCACTGAGCTAGGGTCAGCCAAAATCAGTTGAAGGACTTGTTTGACTGTATATTCACATAAACAGACTAACCAGCTTTCACAATTATCAATAATCTGTTTATGTAAGTCATTTTTAATACCAAATTGACAAACCTACACAAATCAGCATTCAAAATAAGCATTCATTAATCACAGTTGGTGTAAACCTGTTCAATTATCTGCCATAATTAATACGAAGTCATAAATTCCAGCTCTGTTTGACTCTATTCATGTCACCTGAGATCTCTGTGTAACCTGTTTTTGTGTTCATATAAACACAGCCATGCTCTTGCACATGCACCAGCAGCTGTGACATGAACACCAGGAAACATAAAAAAATCAGGTTACATGACAATAATTACCGGTTTGCTTTCTCTTTCTCAAGATATTCTTAACCTCTAAGAATAAAGGAGGAGAGAGGACTCAAAACAGCTGCTGCTAGGTTATGGTTTGAGAAATTGGCGTACAGTATACAAGTTTATGCACAACTTCTATTTTTTTTACTATTGCACTACTCTTTCCTTATTTATCATATGAAGCCAAACTTTACTTGACCCCGCTCTGATAACTTGCGTGTATAGCCCCTTGACTGTTACCATGCATTTGACTATATTAGTAATGGTCTGTGCAGGTTGTAGTATACGTATTCACTACATGCAAATATCTTCCAAAGCACTCTGTCTGTCTCTTTTAGATTAGGAGAAACTTCTAAAGGTTGCGGAACTAAAATGTTTTACTATTAAGATGAATTATTAAACTATTTTTGATGACGCAGGTTTGTATGCAATCCCAAATTCTTATGTGTCAAATATGCCAGACAAGCACTTGCCCTATGATCTACTTCTTCATATTCTACGAGTACTTCTTTTCCACCCTTGGCAAGTTTTCTCCTTTAATAATAAGCCCTTCCCTATAGAAAGAGGCCGGCTCCTTTGTTACGTCACTCTGTCTACAGCAGGCCTGCACTTGCTGTGTGTGCATATGGTGTGTTCCTGTCAGCATTTCTGCATTCATTGCCAAAGCAGTCCCTCCAGCTGAGTTAACTCACTGCTGTATCGCTACATGCTAATTTATAGTCCTCACAGAGAGAGCCTGACCGATACTTCCACTCGTGTTTACTCCTTATGACGTCCACCCGAGTATGTTGCATGACAAGACACAATTGTTCATAATTATTATTATTAAATCCAGTGACACCAGTTACACTAACTCCATTACACATTAACTGTCTAGATTCAGATTTCAGTCACGTGCTTCAAGCTCTCTGAGACATTTCAGACAAAACAAGCTTGTTGGTCTTATTTTTCATTTATTATGCATATTCTATGTGCTTTTTGTTTGTGCTTCCTTTATGAGACAATGTTGTGCTATGGAGACCACATCTAAAAACAAATAGGGCACCGGTCTGGACTATGGTCTCACTGTGGACACGAGGGATTAGCTGTTAGCCTTCAGCAATAAACTGTGACACTGAGATCTTATGGACAAGGAGTGCTAACAAGCATAAAGAAGTCTATAAAAGATGCAGTTATCATTGCTAGGCTAATCCCAGATGCTAACGTCTTGGACTGTTTATATTTTGTACGACAGACATTAGCCTCCTGCTGTTATGATGTATTCTTGTGTTTACTTCTGTGCTTAGAAGCTGCTGAAACCTGAATTTCCTGTATAAATTATCTCTTATCCAATCTTGAGTAGTCTTTCCACCAAATACACTCTAACTGAAGTAATGACTGACATGGCTAATTTACTTTTTATTTTAAAGTAACTTCAGTACAGATGTTGGCCTCTCTACAAACCTACTGGATGATCAAATCTTTTATTTTTATCTGGGAAAGGACAGGAAAATGTTGGACAGCGGAGTGCATGACAAGAAGAAGGAAGCAGACCAAAGGGATGCCCCCTGTGTGTGTCTCATACTATCATATGTCTCCAGTCTTAATGGGTCTTTACAGCTATCAGCACCATCACAACTCTGTTTCCTGTCAAAGGGAGGCACACAAACACAGTGGTTATTTGGCAGGACATGGCAGCTTCACATGACTACAAGATATTAGGACACATTCAAGTGTAGAAATGCTCTAGATCGGTCAGCTTTTGGTGTGTGTATCTCAACCACAGATGAGTATAAGTAAATTTACACAGGAAACATTTTGAATGAACTGTAAGAGTAGGGATAGTTGTTTTCACATTCAGTTACTTGACTGCCCAAATGTTCTCTTATATACAGAACAATCTGTGAGGGTTTCTACAGAGACCTTTACAAGGGTACTTTTCCATAGAACACTGTGGTTGAGTTACCCCCTGCTGTAACCAGCTATCACAAGCCTAGTCATACTCATCCAATCAGAGGAACACTATGTTGTTTACAAAGTAACAGCCTCTTGTCAAACCTAAAAGATGTCAATAAATGCCAGTACTGCCATGCCATTGGTCCAACCGGCCATGGTTTGGTGAAAATCATGTAGCTTTAAGACAAGAGGGATTTATGCAAGTGCAGTTTGTGAACTCAAGAGCCTATTGAGAAACCAGCTGCTGCACAACGTAAAACCATTTTTTTCTGTTTGAAAACATAGTGTGAAAGGTCCAATTTTGGGTTGTCACATGACTTAGTTCCACCAGTCACAGCACAGAGACTTAATGCAATGTCTTCATCAACATGACTGTCATGTATTGACGCAATACACAAGACACATGATCTTAATAGATATCATCTAAAAAGACTGAGCATAACAAATTAAAATTAGTCAGGCTGATATTTGTGCAAATCATCACAAATGAGACTTGGATTGCCATTTCATTTTACTCTAGTCGTAATTTGAATACTATTAGTTGAACTTGAGCCTTTTTATCTCAGTGCAACAGTACTTTGACTTACCCTCGGACAGATTTTGGCTCCTCTCCCCACCTCTGTTCTTGACACCCAATAGCCCATCTCTCAAAAGGGCCCACCAACAGCCTGGAGGGTTAACAGATGTCACGGGCCAGAGCCCAGAGGAAATCAGATGCAACTCAATCCGGACCCCGCTGCCACTTATGAGCAGCGTGCGACAGAGGCCCATGTCCACAGCTGTCCTCACACCTGTTACCATATGCTCACCAGCACCATCACAGACAGACGCAGAATATTAAGTGTTTGACCTTATTTCACTTTCAGCTGGACGGTTCCTATTTCCCTCACAATCTTTTTGATGCTCTAATGAAAAACACATTTATTTGGTTTTAACTGCCATATCATAAAGATGAAGTGAAACCACAGAGACATTACAGGTCCACCCTCTGCACAGTTTCCTCAGCACTTCATCTGAAAAAGAGAGGAACTGCTCATACAGGACATTTAGGAACAAAAAGTAAGCCAAACAAATATTTTCCATTTAGCTTCCTCTTATCGTTTCTTTTTTGAGTGGATGACCATGTTTTATTAATTTTGTCATCTCGACTTAGCTGTTACAACCTTTAAAGGACATAGATGCCAAAATAAAAACATGAACTGTATGAATATTTTACCAGTATTCCTGCTGTCTCATCTTTGGAGTCATGCTGTGACCCAAAATCGGTTGCATCCCTCAGCAGCTGAGCTCAGCTTTGTGCAATATATACACTATCAATGACGACTAATGGCTATAAAAACACTTTAAAACGTCCTTTGTGGTGGTGAGCTAAGGACACCAACACCAGTGAAAAAGGAGGAGCAGTAATGCTAAAATGAATGATAGGAAAAATAAATATGATTTTAGAAATTAGGTTAAAATCACGTGCTTGCTTACTGACACAGATCAATTTTCTGCTGCTTCACATGTGCACATTTAATAGTGTTTCTTAAGCACTAGGCTCTGCTTGTTCTTTTCACCACAGTATATATAGTCGTATTTGTTTTAATAAGTACTGCAGAAGGATGGCTGACAATAGACTTCCATGTGCATACTTCCTCCACACCTGGTCAGTGTCAAAGGAACTATGACCACATGCCTGATCATTTATAACAGCCATATGAGGCAGTCAGACTCACAGTCCACAGGAAATGATCGTATTACTAACACTAGACACAGAATCAGTATCCTCACAAGGAGGAAATGACACTTGAAAAACAATACAGAAATATCAGGTTATAGGGAGCAGAAGGTCTACACAAAACAAGCTTTAAGAGTAATAACAGGCTGCTACGTGGCTCTAACAATCACCTGAAGTTAACCTTGAGCTGCCAAGCTACTTTTGAGAAAGTTGAGAGTTTAATACCTCAGGGTACACTCCTTTAATGGGACAGAGAACGAACTAACCTGCAGCATTAACATTCACAACATGTGTCTGCCTGCTCCACTCAGGAATCCCCTCTGCCAAGACAAGCTCCCACCCAAATCTCTGGAGAGGAACCAAAAGTTCACACTCAGTGCTAAAACAATGTAAAGAGCAGAATCGTACCTGTTGATTTTCAGGGCGAAAGCCCGTCTTTCTGCGGTGCCCATCGAAGCCATGTGTGCGTCTGAAGCCCGGTCCAGCGGCTCCGGCTCCGGGTCGGTGTGGTCCTGGTCTCCTGTCACGGACGCACCGCTGCTCCGGCTCAGTGCACAACTGTCATGTCAACACTCATTTGGCTTGTGACGGCGGCAGCAGCTTTCCTGGGTGTAAACTTCCGCATTTGATCAGAGCCATCCCTGAGGGAGCTGACAGCGGCACGAGGCGAGGCGGGAAACACGGACCACTGATGTGCCGCGTGCGCACTCTCGCTGCCCTGACACTCTCGAGCTCAGAGTCTGCAAATGTCTCCTAAAGCTGACAAACTGCTGGGTCTGCATCTGATATCGACATGAATACGTCAGTTTTATTCACTTTTTACCCATTTTAAGGGTTTAAATAGTCCAAACACTCCCGACAATCACTGTGGACTTTACAGTGAGCACAGGGGCAAAAAAGTAATTGCTACATTCATGACCAGAAATCAATTATGTTGCATTAGGTGGCCTAATTAAAGCATTCCTTTAGGGCATTTGGATTCAGTAATAGTTAAATGTACAACGCTACGGATATACTCAGTATTCTTATTACAGGTAAATGATATTTATAATTTATTTATTCCATATAATTTAGAGTAGCCTATAGATAACCCCAAAGATAACTTTATCTTGTTACTGTTGTCATTAGGAGGTTAACGTTGCCCTCTTGTGGTGAATGTAGCTTGTCACAATAGAGTTTGTCGTAAATACAGAAAATCTTTTATTCAAAGCCACATATTGATCTCTTTATTCTTCCTCACTATATTCCAATGTGGATATTATTTTACAACATGCCTTTTATCCACCCGTGTTTTTTGTATCGCTTCATTAAGGGCGGAACTATATTCACTCAGGTCCTGCTTCCGCACGGACTCGCTACAGTGTTGCACGCTGTCAAACTCCTCACAGCTGCAGAGCAAGCAAAATATCTCATAAGTCTATTATCTGACTACGTCCTTGGTGGATTATTTGGTTAATTGTATCCCAGCTCAAGAAACCCTGGACGCTGGTTTTCTGGTGTGGTGCATTTATTAAGTAAGGACTTTAAAAATGTTTCTTATGTTCATTCAGTTTACCCTGTGAGCAGGCGACTACTGTCACTGTCTGAAAGTCTGTTATTAGTCCATGTGCCCGAGAATGTTAGTAGAGTTTTTACTGACTTTACCAAATGAATGACCAACCCACTCATAAGTTTGTTTTTGATTACTTATTAAGTTCAGAAACATTAAACAATGTATTTACTCATATCGAATAGCCTACTTCTTGCTTTTGGTAAAATAATTCCTTTCAGTTTACATCTTATATATAACATAGTATCTCAGCTGCTCTTTATACGATTTAAAACAATGAAGGTGTCATTTATAATGTATATTTTCAGGTAAACGATAGCTTCATCTACGATGGAAGAAGAGGATGAATGCCCGGAGTTGGTGCCTATTGATCCCCAGCCTCCAGCTGCTGCAGAGCAGATACCTGTCACCATCATCACTGGTTATTTAGGTAGGAGTCAAGTGGGTTTAGAGCAAAATGTTTAATTGACCGTTTTTTATAAAGGGGTTTAATGTGAGTGCATTTGTTCAGTCTTCATAAGATGGTAATAAATGGAAGAGATTGATAAAACAATAAGTACCCTTTGCATTGTTTTTCATTGCTTTCCAGTCCACACAAGGTCTTATAAATGCAAATGTTGTTATGTGTAAAATTATACTTACATTACATTGTTGATTGTATATTTTTTACAACTTTTAATCTTCTAAAATAAATAGATAATTTTACTTACTTTAAATCACTCTTTTTATAAAGGGAGTAGCTTTAATCGTTCATCTTTCCAATCCAACAGAGGGCAGTATTTTGTCACAAAGATGCCAGCATCCCACAGAACTCTGAAATACAGCTGATAATACAACTACAACACCAGATGAAATTGTGTAGGCTACTTAATCCTTGCATAAGACACATTAGGGAGAATGCCAGGTTGAATTCTGTCTCTTAGTCCTTCTCTAACTCATTAACTTGTAAAATGCTTAATATGCTCAACTCCACAATGCTGTTTCTTCTCAGGTGCTGGCAAAACAACACTTCTAAATTACATACTGACAGAACAACACAGCAAGAGGATTGCTGTGATACTAAATGAATTTGGAGAAGGTAAATTTACAGTCTCCTTCTCATATTTAAATATTTGTATTGTATTATTCCTCATATTGTTCCACGTTATTATAAATGTATGCAGCATAGAGATGTTTAATTATGAATTTAAAGATGAGATAAAGTCTAGTTAAATTAGCAAATATTTTTCAAAAGTAAATATGTATGACAATGAAAAGGCTGTTCCTTTTCGCTCCTGTAGGCAGCGCCCTTGAGAAGTCTCTTGCTGTGAGCCAAGCTGGGGAGCTGTATGAGGAGTGGCTGGAACTGAGAAATGGCTGCCTCTGCTGCTCTGTTAAGTATGTTCAATTGATATTCTATTGTTTCCCACTAAATGGCTTTATATTCTTCTATAACATGCAAATTTAGTGGCCTCAATTTCATAAAGATGCAGACTGTAACCAACAACAAGCGTCTCATAATCAAAGACAGTAGCATAGCAGTTAGTCTGGCCAGATACATCTCGAACATCTGTGCGTCTCGATATGTTTTCCTTCACAATTTTAACGAGTTATCTGGTTGGTGCTCTGTTTGCATCACATCACAACTTTCTTTTTGCTTTCAGAGAAACTTTAATCTATTTTATATTATTATACGGCCCACTGCAAATCCAAATCCACAGAGAGCAGACTTATTCTTTGTACAAAAAGAAATAGGTTTGCTATCTATAGGTTTAGAATTAGAGGTTGATTGATTTTATAAATAAACTCACAAATTAATGGATTTCTCTTAATCCTCTATTAACTCTGGGTATGTTGTGAATCTACTTAGGAAATTCAACTGGCAGCAAAATGGATTAAAATATGTATGCTATTAGTGTTATCTGTTGTTCTTTGTAATCACTGCTATTCTGTATTATTTCCAACTTTTTGTGTGCTCACTAAGCAGTTGCTTTATTCTGTTAGAGACAATGGTCTTAAAGCCATCGAGAACCTGATGGAGAAGAAAGGAAAGTTTGACTATATCCTCTTAGAAACCACTGGACTTGCAGATCCAGGTAAAGTGATGCCAACAACTCACTTTTTACACACAGTGTATGTCACATTATGTAAATAAGGCTTAATTCAGATCAGGTTTATTCAGAAAGCCAGGCAACTAGTATGAGATGATTTAGCACAATAAACCACTGTTGTGTTGTCATTTGAACACTCTTTTCTTTGCAAATGCAATTTTAGTTGGCTCGTCTGGAGAGCATTTGGACAGTGTTTTTCTCTGCTTCAGACTTCATGGTGTCACCAGCTGTTTTGCCAGGAGTCGGTTGTGTGTGGGCTGGAGGTGTCTTACTTCAGCCCACACACATCTCACACATGCCTCAGAGATTTATTTGTATTTAACACGCTTGCAACACAAACACAGTGAATCTTCCATAAACAACCGGCTCAAGTCACGCAAGATGGGTCCACAGTCACCATACTAGTATTTGTTTGAGGGATATTATTAATGTTAGAACCAGGATTTTTGTAGGATACATTACAGAATATTTTAACTTTTTAGGTTTACATTCATGTGTTAATTTTGTAGGAAGCGTACAAAATGCAGTAATGATAAAATATACATCACTTTTAGACTTCCATCTTTGAATCGAAGAATCAATATTAATCTAAACCAAAAAGAGCACTGTGACGGTTGGGGCGTTTCTATAAGTGACAGGTGTCAGGAGGCAGTGGCTGAGGCAGACACACACCACTTAGAACCAACAGAGCGCACAAAAACCTGGACCCTCTTCAGTCTTGCTGTGTCATTGGCTGAGACAGGCTTGTTATTGAATAGGACAGAGCTGTCATTGGCCCTGGCTGCGCTGTCAATCAAAAATGTCCCTGTGGGAATCACCCTTTTCTCTCAGGACTGGGTTGGATGAGTTATGTGAAACATGCCAATCAAAAATAGTGTTTTCATTACACAGCCATCAAATATTTACAAAGCTTTTTTATTCTCGCTTGGCGGTTTTGACAAAAGTGCATTATGTGAACAAGCCGTAACACAGCGTCTTATAATAACCACGTCTACAAGGAAATGGAAACAAACCAAATATACCAGCAGGAGATAAACAATTGAAAAGCTTCCGATATTGGTTTCATCTGCTCCACAGGGCAGACAAAAAGATGGTTAAATTCTCCCTACGAACATAAACACTTTATATTATTTAATAACATCTAAGTTTGAAAAGAGGCTTAAAATAAAATTGTAAGGTGCTCATTTTTGTCACATGCTTCACAAACAATTATTCTTGTGAGAAGTCAAAATAAGCTGTTAAACTTGTGAGAGTGTGAGCATTACAAAGCATCACACACCCAATTTAAAAGGAACAGGAAAAGTGACACCTACATAATGACCTCTGATTCGAAGGGGTCTTTGAAATAAATGTGTAAAGTGCTACGAAAGTGCTTACATTTGACTGTTTGAAGTGACTACGGACTACAGTTATAAGTAGAAGCCAGGGTCTTAGTTATATTGGTGCAAATGGTCTGGTTAATTAACTAATATTATTGAACTTGGCATTGTGTTAAGTTTTTTAAGTGGTACAATTAAAGGTGCATAAATTTGACCAGTGGAGGCGCTAAGGACCATGCATTGAAATGTATTGTGTTAATGTGGAAATCAGTCCATCATTAGTCTAAGCTTATCTTTATGTTTTGGCAGGAGCTGTTGCCTCCATGTTCTGGGTCGATGCAGAGCTCGGCAGTGACATCTATTTGGATGGTAAGAGATTTGCAAAACAAATTCAATTCAAATTCAGTTAAAATTCACTTTATTAATCCCCAATGGGAAATTCAGTATGTCACAGTGCATGAAACTTGAAATTAATAGTTGTATGTCACTATTATATATATTATGAGCCATATAGCTCCTTCTACAAGCAACAATATGCGTCCACTGGTGTAAAAAAAAGCAGCAGTATTTACCATTCATGTAAATTACTCTGCAAGTTAAAGACATTTTTAGGGGCAACACTTGTTGAAGTTTACTTTTTTAAGAGAATCACAGGTCCTAAAATGACTCATGACATTCTGTATATGTCCAGCAAAACAGAAGTCCTAAATATCCAGTAACTTTAAACTTGTAGAATTCGATCAGCTGAATATTGTGCCACTCACTAATGTTCTCTACCCACTTACTTACAGCACGGGCAGATTGCTTTTTGCCAACTACAATGTCATTATATTATACAAAAAAAGCATTCGTTTCTGCAATGAAAAGGAAATGTAAAGTAGCTGTAGACTGTTAAAGCAGCATGTCGCAAATGAATGGCCACATGGCATCTCTGAAAACTGAGAAAAGTACTTCTATGGGAACAGTATAAAATTAATTTAGTTGTGCACTAATTAAATTGCTACTCATATCTTTTGCCTTGACAAGAAAGTCTCAAAATACCTTTATGTTGAATTTTTAATAGACACTTTGAGATAAATTGGCCTCCATTTTGTCTGGCTTCATAAAGAATCCCATGTGAGCATTCTGGCAAGAAAGTTAAACAACACTAGCATCAACTTAATGATGTCCTGTTCAAAAGCTGTCTTAATTGTGGACATGACGTCTTATTTCATGTGTGTGGGCCTGGTGTCTCTTTTCACAGTAAATACTCAGCTGTCCTCTTTGTTGTTACAGGCTTGGAGACCAAAAGTATTCCTAAAATAACTCTGAGAAAGTGCTCCAGAGAAATGCAAACTGAAAAGTAGCAAGTTGTGTTTCTTATTTCCTCACTGATGTTTTGTTTTTATCAGGAATCGTGACTGTCATCGACGCCAAGTACGGACTACAGGTATGTGCTTAAAGTAGCATCTTAGCTGTATCGCGCTAATGGTGGTGCAAATGGTTAATTAACTGATACTGAACGGAGTTACCTTATAGCGGCTCAAATCATTGTCACATACTTTACAAATCATCAGTAGTATTTTCCTGCGAGAAGTCAAAATAAGCTGTTAAACTTGCGGGAGTGTGAGCAGTACAAAGCACCACACACCCAATTTGAAAGGAACAGGACAAGTGACACTTAGATAATGGCCTCTGATTTGAAGGTGTCATGGCTACGTTTCAGAGCTGAGGTGTTGCTCTGTTATACCAGTGAGAAGTGCAGCGGCCGTCGACAGAAAGCATGAAAAGGTAGCACGTTGTGAAAGGGTAATTGATATGTGAGATTTGACCGTTTTAATAGGCCTGTCACATCCACTTCCACTCTGCTTTTACCCTCTTCTGCCCCATCACATATCCCTCTGACTCAAGGTTTATGTCTCCTCATCCACCAAAGCCCTTTGTTTTTTAGATCACAATAGTAAAGTGTCATTCATAAGAGATTTAATTCATGCAGAGCAAAATCCAATTTTACTTGGAAACAGTCCAAACCTGCTACAGAGTGAGAGTTGCACAGTCTTTCAGCAGTGTAGACAAAGGACCATTGATTGAGTCAGTTTGTCATCATTTTGTCATAGTTTTTGGCAGTATTTGCAGAAATAAAACATTTAATTGTATGTTTTTATTTTATTATTATTATTATCATCATTTTTATTTAATTGCAATATTCCTACAAGCAAATAATAGGCATAGAACAATAACTGGTTTCAGGGTATACCGTGGTTTCAACATGAGATAATTATTGCTGTAGGAAAAAAAACGTGAATACAATGGAACCTTTCATTTGAAATAAGCTGAAACAAAGTGATTCATTTTCTTTATTTGGAATAATTGTATTTTCTATTTTACTACATTATATAACCATTATAACAACCTAAACATTATCCTATGTCCAATTTACCAGGAAATTAAAGGCATTTAAAGTTGTATCTGCATATACTGTAATACTGTCACTCTGTTATATATTTCCTAAGGGTTATCATACCATCAGGATAGCTGCATGCTAACAAGCTACTGTGGCACTTTGATCAGTTTTATCTACATCTTTTACATACTACATGCTACATTTTCTGTCTATGAAGCAGTATAGATACAGGAATTGGGGCAATTACTGCTGACATTACATATTAAACAATTTGGGAAGCACAACAAGAGACAGAAAAGGCCTGTTGTGTCTTGTAGTTTTTCTGTGAGGTTTTTCTATTAGTATTTAGGATGGGTGAAAGGATTGTAATGTTTGCCATTTATTTTGGTGGGAGCGTCACACATTCTGGATTCTTTGAAAAATGTTAATCCTTAATACAATCTAAACAAATAAATCAGAAACAGTTGTCTCAAAATAAAGACTCAGTTCAAGTGACCAACTGTAATCACCAGTCGCTTGTGTAGGATTATTGAGCTTAAACAAAAGGCAAAAGGTGCTATGATTGTGCAGACTTTTGGCCCTTGACCTAAACATTTTCACACATCTTGCTGTTCTATGGTGTTAAATGAGTTCCTCTTTCTTCAACAGCAAGTATCAGAAGAAAAGGAAGAGGGACTGGTCAATGAAGCAGCGAGGTATGTTCTCCACAAACCGTCAGTATCCACCACTTTCTAACTTGTTCTACACGTTTGCTGCTGCCTGTCCATCTCCCTGGACTCCTCACTGTTTGTCTGCCCCTAACAGCTGCATGTTGTTGTCGTTGTTGAGCAAATAGAGTCATGAATAAGGACCTTCTGCATTCTTCATCTGTGTTTGTGTTTTCACCTCTAAACTAAACACTGGACAGCCCTGTCTCTGTGTGGCATGACTTGTCCGCTGCCACCCACGTACACCCCACATTCAAACTGCTTTCACCTATTATTTAAACTGTGAATCCACACATTTATGGAGTTACCTTGTTGTGGCTACGTTAGATTTAAAATTGAAGTGTGGTTTGTGTTTATAGGCAGATAGCCCTGGCAGATCTGGCTATTATCAACAAGACGGACCTGGTGACTGAAGAGGAACTAGCTCAATGCAAAGATGCTGTGAGGTAAAGGCCGATAACTCAACTGCTGTATGTTACCAAACTAAAAGAAAATGTGAAAAGATAGAGGGAAGGAAGCAGAGTACAGAGCTTGGGAAGAAGAAGAAGACACAAAGCTTGACATTCTTATACAGTACATGGTAAAAAATATATCCACATTGATTTATTAAAGCAAGTAGTGAGAGTCCTCCATTGAATGATAATGGCGATAATAAATATGTTTGAGAGTTTGTAGGATAAAGGTATAGAAACTGGCAAAAGAAGAGATTTAAGGATATTCTTGGAAGAAATATCTTGAATCAGGATCAGGCAACACTTACATATTTAGTGAAATTAAACTGTAAAAAGTCAACAGTGGAACAGTATGAGTGGTTGATGTAGTTTAAAGTCATTATTTGTGTTAAACCCACCAGACTCTCTGATGATTAATGCAAAATGAAATAAAGACAAATATTGAATGACACTCTGGGTGGAAATACTTGTTGTGAGAGGGCATGTGGTTATTATAAAGCCCACATGGCCTTGAAAGGATGTTGAGGTTTTCGTTTTTTGACTAATGAAATACTTTTTATCACCTCAGGTCTATAAACGGTCTTGTGAAGATTGTCGAAACCCAGAGATCAAGGTAAGTCAGTGGAAATCTAACAGATCGTTTAGTGGGATCAGGCCTAGCATCTGTTTGTGTAGCAGATGAACTCCACATGCTGCTCCAGCTTAGATCATTGTATCAAAGTTGTTTAGGCGTGACATTAGTAAAGAACCCCCGCCCCACACTCATCCACAAACTGTTTCACCCTGAATAAACACTAAACGTTCAATGGTGTCCACTTACACACAAGACTTGCTGTCTGACCTCGGGTTTGTGGCAGGCTGAGTGTATAAGTGTGAATGTGTGCATGTGTTGTATTAGCGTGGCGTGCGGCTAACGCAGGCTGTGTGTTTCAAAGGTTTGGGTGTGTTTGGACTCCGCTGTGCCCCCCTGCAGGGTTCAGACCAGGGTGAACACATGAAAGGCAGCATGCAGTGTGGGGTTAATCGGAAAAGTATTCCCACAACATGCTCGAAATGGGTTTGAACTTAGATGTTGTGTGGCAAAGTTAAAGGTGGAAGAAGAACTATTTTTGTTTAGCTACTTATTCAACTAAACCTAAAAACTAAACTTAATCTATCACTGATGTTCTTTTTCAGGGTGGATCTCTCTCAAGTGCTGGATCTACATTCCTTCGACAGTATGACCGCAGCAAAGTGAGTCGGTTTCATCCCTTTTTTATTCTCAATACATGTTGATTTCTGTCTATATTGTCTTTTACTCTGAAGATATTACTCATTGACTTTTTAATCTGAATTCACCTGGATCCTTGAAGAGCACCTGACAAGAGACATTGTTTTAATCTACCTCTTTGACCCACTGACGCACTCACATTTTGATATTTCTGCTAAATATGCAGTATTGTTGTAAGGGAACTGTTTTTTAAATTAAGCGAATCTGTATTATTATCATTATTATATCCCAGTGATGGTGTTTTTGAGGTTTGTTGTGACTGTGCTAATATGTCCTACAATGAGAATGGTCATAAACACATAAAAATATAACTATAAGATGCCACAGTATCACATTTACCAAGTTATCTTCATTTGTGTGAAGGTAATCCTCAAACTCAGTACCATCTTAAAAAAATATCTGGCTTGCTGAATACCACCCACTTTTCTGTGTTGTATTAGTGTAAGATTGGTATAATACAGATGCATAGTTCTATACATATGTACAGTAAATTTAGTATAGTTCTGTTTGACTATTCACTATTTTACTGGGGGAAAAACTTTCTGTCTGTAATACTCAGTGTTTCTTACTGTACTTCATATAAAACTTAACTAAACAAACAGGAGTAGTCCCAGGGTTCATCCAGGACTAAAACTAACTTTAGGCTTAAGATAATGATCCAAACATAAAATTTTTGCTGTGATGCAGGAGTGGTCCCATTCTGCCAATCTGCACCCCACGAGATTGTAAATATACACATTTTGACTCACAATATGGCAGTGTAGAGCTGTCACTAATCTGATAAAGTATGTTGTTGATAAACTTCCTCTATGCTTTTTTGAATTGTGTCTAAAAGTTGTCAGAATTATGGGCAAATCCAGTAGATTATAACTGAAATGTCATGTGATCAGTTTTTAGCCTAAGTTTGTTTCTAAATAGATTATTCACCAATTACCCTGAATCTGCCCATTCCCATTGTCTTTATGCTAAGTTTCCAGTGTAGTGCTAATGCTAAGTCCACCCACAGTATAAACCAGGCTCTAAGCTGCAGAGATCTTTGTTGGTCAGTGGCTTTTGTCCGTGGGTCTGTACTGTGTACCCAACAGTCTTTGATACTGTTGCTCACCGTGTTTCTCTCTAATTAACAGACTCTTTCATTGAGCGCGGCCCGGTTGCACCCTAGGGTGGTCACCATATTGTGTCCTGTGTAGAATGTGACGCTCATGAATAGAGTCAATGTGAATGAGCCGGGCAGCGGTGTTAAAGCTCTCTTACACGACCCGGGCCAGTGTCTTTGCGGCCAGCTGCGGAGGATTAGAGCTGTGTGTGTCCACTGGCCCCTAAGGAGTCCCCTTGTCCCAACAGATAGCTCCTTTCCCCTGCCTTTGAGAGCGCAGGCCCCTCCCACCCGCCGTCCCACGCTGGCTGTTTGAAGCGGCCCCCCACCGCTCCGCCTGTGTGGTACAAACAGCACACGGGACTCAAGCTGCTGGACACAACATTTAGCCTCCTTGTGAGGTCAGGGACAAGGGGGCGAGGGGAGAACAAGGGCTGGAGTTTGTTTGGGGGTCTTAGTGGTGTTTTGTGGGGTTTAATTGCCGTTTCAAAAGCTTTCCATTCAGAGTTTAGTCATTAGGCATTGATACGCAATGTCGTATATTACACTTTAAAACACAACAGACCCAACAAGTTTAACACAGCCCCTTGTGTTTTATATTTTACAAGTCATGAGCCTTTTTTGTTTATTTCTTTGATAGTACATATATGATAAAGTACTCATACTAATATAACATGTTGTTGATATGTAGTGCCATTTTGTCCTAAAAAATAAAAGAAATCTGATTCACATTTTTATAAAGTCTTTGACATAAAGATTTGACATATTTTGGGGGTTTTAGTCATTTTTCAATCTGAATATTTGGAAGAAAGATAACTACAGTATAAATCACTCCTTCTATTCTAATATACTCTATTCTTTGATGTAAAAAATCAAACTTTTTTTTCCAACAAATGTGTAACTCGATAATTATCAAAACATCAAATTATTTTTTCCTGAAGTTACAACTTAAACTTCAAAGTTAACAGTTTTAACCTCCAACCACCATCAGATTATTACATTGGTTTTATATCCATTGAAAATCCTGAAAATGTGTGTGTGGAAAAAGGTCCTGAAACTTAAGAGTAGAAATATGTAAATGTATTTCAATGTGCATTTAACTTTTTTTCTTTTCTTCTTTTTTTTTTGTTTTTATAATCTGTTCTAATTTTTATCTTTTTTCTTCCAAGTCTCGCCGAGAAGCTCCAACTTGTGAAAACTCCCCATCCTCATCTGGACAAGGTATTATTTGCAGGTTCACTCTCTGTTCTCCCCGTGCTCCTCTGTCTTCTGTTTTGTTTGCTAATGTATTCCAACACATCATTTCCTGCAGCATAAAGAGAAGGCTTTGACCAGAGGCTACTTTTCTGCCTTGCATCCCCCCAGGCTGTGACACTGTAGTGAAAACTCCCTCCCCGCTCAGGTTTTTGTTTGGAGGTCAACTTCAGGCTTTTGATCTTGTCCTGTTACATTACAAACAGAGCAGTCTTGGTCATATACGGCGCAGACACTGGATCATATACAGTAGACTGTGGTTTGGCTAGACTCACGAGAGCCAAGTCAGCTACTGCAGCTTGGGATTGTTTTACAGCTCTTATATCCAAGTGTGAAGGACTCCCAGCTTTAATAAGGGAATATCAATAGTATTTAAAAGCGTGGCATTTAGTCATTTTAATACAACACTATCAAAACAAAAGTCGCTCTAAGTCCTATTGAAAAGATTGGATATTAAGTTTTTATACAATTCGTGGTCATTTCAAGGTCCTGATTTCTTTTTTTCAGGATTATTGAAATTAGATTAAAATTTTAGTAGCTATTCTACCACTTTTTCAGTCTTATAGTTGTGTGGGAGGATTTGCAGTCTGTCACTGAATCATTACTTTTTACAACTTTTCTTAATTATTCCTAAATAATCCCTCCAAACTCATCATAATCTCCTCTAAAGCATTGCATGGTTTAATATGCAAAATATAAATAATTAAGAAAATTATTTGAATCAAGGTGCCTGTTAGTAATACTCTTAAAAATATAAAATCTCAATTATAAATATCAAATTTATTGTTAGAAACGTTTTTTGCATAAATTTAAACATCCAGTTTTTCAAAGTACAAACGTTATTATAGACTATGAAAGACATTATGATACAGACATACTGAAACTCTAAATTTCATATAAATAACAATGGTAAGCATAATAAATAAAGGAGTAGTAGCAATAACTTAAAAAAACAACATAAGAAAGCACACATCTAGTTTTCACTGAAATGCAAACATCAGCTGTATCTGTAATAATTGCACATTATTTTACTGTTATAATTTCTATTTGGCGATATGGTGTGAATTTTCTATTAATTATTGTAAAATCAATTCAGTTTTAGCTTTTGAATCAGTGTTTTAGTGAATTTTAGTAAGTGGGTTCCAAACTGTTTTTTACTGCAGTGATATACTATTATTATATTATTATATTATTATTACTATATATTGACTCTTACAGTTAATCACTTTTTTAACTCCATGTGCATTTAATAAAAACATAGCTACTTGTTCCATGTATACATATTATCAGGGTAGATGCTGTGAAAGGATTAATATAAAAACACTGAGGTCTGCTGAGTAGAGTTTGGCTATGTTTTTGAAGTATGAGATAAATGTGGGAAACAGTGATTTAGACTCTAATTACAACTAACAACATTTTAACATATATTTTCGCTTTACTAAAACCAGTGAAGTCATTATGAACATTTAAAATACCAAGTGTTTTTACGCCGTGGCTGATGACTTTGTCAATAGCGGCGTGAAAAGCTACAAGTCCACTCGGCACCTGAAGCCCAGCGTCGGCACCTTCTCTTTATCAGCCCCCTGCGTCCCCCTTTTCTGGGCTGTTTCACACATACGCACTCCCTCCTCTCCATACTTCCTTACAACATTTAAAGGGGCACTTTGCAGATATTTGGGGGTTTTGTGTTAAAGTGTTAAGGGTACACACTTCCTTGTCATTTGGTATAACAACAGAAAAACAGCATTCTCATTTACATGAAAAGAGCAGCGCGGGGCGGGAGGGGGGCGGAGCTGGGGGGTCTGGGGGGTCTGGGGGACAGAGGAGCTTCATGCGGGAAACAGGGACCTGGAGAAAACAGAAACAATGCACTTATTTGCTCACACAAACAAGGCTGAGCTCTGCTCATCCTGTGATAAAAGTACATGGGAAATAAAGCTGGGAACAATGTGATCAGGGCAATGGAGTCATTTGGTCCAGGGCAATAGGGATATAAAAGGAACTACACTGGAAAAAAAAATGCCACAGTAACTTTGCACTCATATTTTTCAAATTATAAAAACACAGAAACACAAGTTATAAACAACAATTTGTGTTTTTAAGTTTTAACAATATGGATATGATCTATAACATTTCTTACTGTTGCTGCACTTCCACTAATTAATTAATAGTGTATACTGTAAATTATAGTAAATTACTGGCCAAATTACAGAAATATTTTAGAGTGTAATAATTTCACTTAAGTTAAAGTATAAAGTTTAAGACAATATTCTCTTATAAAAAGGTTATAACAGCTTTTATGGGTGACCATATACAGTTAAAATGATCTTTAATGTAGCTTTTTGCATCATGAATTATATAAAGGGATTTCTCCATGTAAAATCTTTTGTTTTGTTTTTTTACTGTGTGTAATGGAAATCACAAATACGCAGTATATAAACATTGCTTGGTTGGCCCATTTTATAACAGACATAATTAAATCTATAATTACTTGACAAAAACAAAAATCAAGGTTTATCATATTGTATTTTAGAAAATTTCCTTGAATTATTGTTTATCACTGCTTCTCTATGTTTGCATGTTTACAGCATGAACTTTATTGATGAAATGGACAAAAATATTTGTTCATTAATCACAATTGAGGTGAATTTTGATTTCTTCCATTGCTCAGTCCGTTGTTAAGGTTTCAAGAATAATTCACCTAAAAACTGTATTTAATCCTAAATTTGTTCTTATTTGTGTCCCACTCAGACCATTTTAACTGTGACCTTTGAACTGCCTGGGGACCTCTCTGAAGATGCACTAAATATCTTCATCCAGGTAAACCTTCTACCATCAGCCAATCCCATGCCTCCATTACTAATTTCTGCAACAATACCCCTCTTTAGAAAGCAAACATCCATTTTCCACCGTTTCAGGACCTTTTATGGGAAAAGCTGTTTCTGAACAAAGAAGGGCAACCCATGACTGTCATCCGGTTAAAGGTACGGTGCAACACAATAGTGGCCCTACTGTCAGCGGGGATCTG
Organism: Rhyacichthys aspro; assembly: GCA_036850595.1. Classification (NCBI taxonomy): domain Eukaryota; kingdom Metazoa; phylum Chordata; class Actinopteri; order Gobiiformes; family Rhyacichthyidae; genus Rhyacichthys; species Rhyacichthys aspro. The sequence continues at coordinate 5,942,837 of CM072156.1, read as the reverse complement.
TAACTGCTGTTTTTTACTATCTGTATTAATCTGTCCTGAAAGCTGCATTCAGGCCGTGGTTAATGTGTGACTGCAGACTTGTGACTTGTGTTTTCAGGGCATAGTGTCAGTTGCAGGTAAAGACCACCAAGTGATGCTGCAGGGGGTCCATGAGCTGTACGAGCTCAATGAGACGCCCCAGCTCTGGGAGGAGAACTCACGGATCAACAGACTGGTTTTTATAGGTAAAGAAACACACGGCACTTAGCACCTTTACACACTTTACACACTTCACACAACAACAAGTGACACATCTTTTGTCTGATACTGTTCAGGTCGTCTTTAGTAAAAAACATTTACACTCTGGCTTTTGTTTTCTGTTGGTAATGGTTCAATGTGTGATCTAGTCATATAATTAAATAGTTACAATGACTTGATTGCTTGAAAAACAGATATTAGTAGTAAATGCAATTGTTTAGAACCTCAAATTGATATATGCAATAGTAAATAGAACATATTGAATCTGCAATTTTAAATGTTTAATGAAGGAAGGATGAAGCCTAAATATTCAACATAGAACCTCAAACAGCATGAGTTTTCCTCTTCTGCATTTTGTTTATGTTTATTTAACACCAGCATTGCCTCAAAGGGCTGTACAGACTGTACAAGACAACACCACTTGCCCTTTGACCTTTCAGATAGACTGATCAACCAACTTTAAGAACTTATGGAGATTATGTAAGAATATATCTTGTATTATAATGTACTCTACCAAATCTCCAACATTCTCACAGGATGAGCCAGGATCTGAAAGAGTCACTAGTGGGTCATTACAGTGGGTTAAAAAGACACAGAGAAATATTGTTCAAATGTACAGCTCTATATATTATGTGACACTTTTAGAATGACAAACACGCCAGAAATACAATGGCATTTTTGAAGAATAAAAGTGGGATGCAACTTAAAAATAAAGGATAAATTGGGATCAGAAGATGAGTCTCATCAATATTTCTGTATTAATGCAGTGCAGATTATACTGTCATTAAATATATGCTGTTTCTGTTTTGTTTTACAGGTAGAAACCTCGACAAGGACTCTTTACAAAAAAACTTTATCTCAAGGGTTGTGCAAAAAGCTGACATCAAGTAGTCTCTTTCATCAGATTGGACCCTGTCCTGACACAAATACAGCGGTATTCAACAAGACCTTTTGCATCCGGTGACACATATCAGACACTGAACTAATGTTTTTAGAGCATTCAGATTTGATCACGCAAACCAAACACCTTTTTTGGAAGTCTGAGAACTCATGTATGTGTGGGTTTAACAGTGAAATATTTAACGATAGGCTCTGATTACACTGTTTATGACTGTATTGATCTAGTATTTAAATTATTCCAAATAAAACTTATATTAACAACTATTCTAATTGTGTAACTTTAGAAATAATTAATGTGATGTTCAGTTACATTCGGGAAATTCAGCAAGAGGGGCAATCTACATCCTGCAGGATATACAGTATTACTCAGTACTTTGGTTTCATCTGTAGTGAACTTTCACTATATTTTAACTAATAAAACCTACATATAGACAGTACATACAAACTTAATGGAGTGATACATTAACTATGTAAAGTGTGTGGCAGTGTTTGCTTTCTCTACTTTTATTTTGCAGAGTTGTTGCCCCTTTCTTTCTCTGAACAGCAGATATTTACCAGGAACCAGTTCACTGTGATAATAAGTAAAGGAATTCCATTAAACAACTTGGGGCTTGATAAGAATTAGTTTTCCAGCAATTCTGTCAATGTTTTTAAATTTACTGTTTAAGGAGGACATTGTTTTGGTCAATGCACAGTTTATCCTCTTGTTCATGTTTTATGATCTGCCACATAATCTATGAACATAGTCTATGATAAAGACGTGACCAATGGAGAAACAATAGTTTGATGCAGTTGAATAAGATGGATTAAATGAAATCATATATCAGTTCAGATTGTTAGGGCCTGCTCTAGTGCTTGTGTTAGATCACATTTAGGAACAACTAAAGAAAAGAGTGATTTGTGTGACTGTTTTCTGCTGCAGTCACGTGAGTATCACACACGCACACTCACATGCATACGCGTTCAAAGGCCTTGTCAGGTGAGGAAATAGGTGGAGTTTTCCCAACTCGGTCATTTGCAATGGAGATGTCAAAGCAGCGTGGTTTAACACATATCCGCTGCTGGAGCGGTTTTCTTTGAGGTCATAAAGCCGCTGAGCTGTAGCCCAGAGCGCACCGTGCAGCTGGGCCGTTTCCTACTTGATTCTGATGCTGATGGCCTCGTTAAGGCCACCATTGCCTCTTTTCACTGCAGGCCGCGGGGCGTCCAACCACGGCCATTTTCATGGTCACACCACCTGGGGCCATCCAGAGGTGGCAAACTAAACGAAGCCGCGGGGGTCCCCAGTGGAAACACTGCTGTTAGGCGTGGTGTTAATCTTTCAAATGCGGCTGCGCTCATTTGTAACAGTCAAAGATGTACAACTCTATCAACTGTACTGAACTTTACACCAAACAGTGCCACAGTTTTATCACATACAAACTGAACTCTGTTCCACGTCCTCTGTGTCCTCTGCCAACACTGACAAATACAAATGCTTGTGACTAGAACAGGTTTTACGCAGAGGAGCTCCACTGAGTTTCGACATTTCTTTAAATGATGAGGGGTAAAGTTTTGAGACAGTTGTATTTCCTGCTAAACTTGATTAAAACTTTAAAATTAAAGCTTTATTTTTCTCAAACTGAGATTCATCACATATTTATTGCTGATGAGAGGAAACAGGAGAAAAGGCTGTATGTAAATTGTGGTTCGTGTGAAAAGGCCATGCGCACTTCGAGACCCCCGAGCCCCCTCCCCTCTCCTCTGGCACCCCGCGGCGCAGGGCCACTCTGATAGGTGCAGAGGGTTAATGGGACTGTCCTGTGTGGGGCAGAGTATAAAAGCTGTGCTCTCAGAGCAGGACAACAGTGACCAACAGAGCTCAAGGAGAACTATCCCGCACTGGCCTTTTGACTTTTACGCACAGACAACAGTTGGTGCCGCCGCGGCACAGTGACCTTTAGCGCGCCTTCAGACCCAGTCTACAGCCATGACTCTGTCCAGTGAGCTGGAGCTGTCCCAGCGGCACGCAGCGCTGCCTCTGGAGGAGGATGAGATCGACATCGTGGGTGAGGACGACCCCAGCAGCGGACACTTTTATCCCATCGATGCGGGCTCCTCCGCGGAGTCTGGACCAGAGTTTGACTCCTCGGAGCCGGAGTCTTCAGGGGAGAGTGAGGGCAGCTTCTGCGCAGACGCGGCCCCGAGCAGGAAGGGCCAGGGCAGCGCAGTGAAGCCCCCGTACTCTTACATCGCCCTCATCACCATGGCCATTCTGCAGAGCCCGCACAAGAAGCTCACTCTGAGCGGCATCTGCGACTTCATCAGCAACAGGTTCCCGTACTATCGCGAAAAGTTCCCTGCCTGGCAGAACTCCATCAGACACAACCTGTCGCTCAACGACTGCTTTATAAAGATCCCACGAGAGCCCGGAAACCCAGGCAAGGGCAACTACTGGTCCCTTGACCCGGCCTCCGAGGACATGTTCGACAACGGCAGCTTCCTCCGCCGCAGGAAGCGCTTCAAGCGGCACCAGCCCAAAGACGGACTCGTGTACTTCCCCGGATACAGGCCCTACCCTCAGCAGTACTGCGTGCAGAGCCAGAGCCCGCCTGCAGTGCCTTTTCCCTATATGGGTGTCCAGGAGGGGCTGCTGATGCCCCCCTCTTATCCCCTCCTGCCACAGACTCTGGGTAAACCCAGCGGCGCGCACACGGACTTCAGACCAGACATCAAGAGCGCGCAGCCAGCGGAACCTGTCAAGTCCGCGCCGCGGCCCAAGTGCTCGTTCAGCATCGACAGCATCATGAGCAGACCCGCCTCCAGCAGCAGCGTCCAGAGCCCGCAGCAGAGCGCGCTCGGGTACGAGCCGCGCGTTCCCAATCACTCGCACTGTGTGGTGCCCGCTCTAGTGCCCAGGACTCAGTTTTGCCCGATCCCGGTGCTGACCGCGGCCCCTCTGATGGCCGACCCCCTCAGGATGGGTTACCCTCGCTGCTAGACACGTGCACCGTGTGCGTGTGACGTACTGTTTCTTAAAGAAATGATTTATTGCATGATATTTATGTGCGTTGACCTTTAAACTGTGAGTGACATGTAAATAAGAGCCGTGATAATATATTATGTATTTGTTCAAGTCAATTCTGTGACAAACTGTGAACAGTGGATGAGTTTTGGTATTAAATATTGTGAAAATAAATGTCACAAAACTATTCACACAATCTTGTTTTCTTTGGTGATTTGAGACGTGTCCTTTACATTAGAGATGCTTTCAGCTTTATTTGTAACTTCAAACTGTGGGTCTGGGGTTGTTTTACAAAAATGTGGGTCTCAGATTTAATTTCCATCAAGGATTTACTAAACAGTTTAACTGTTTAAAACACAAAACAGACCATTTAACTTTTCTTGGGTTTGTATTGTTTGTAGAAACTTTAGAAAAAAGTTCAAATTAAAAGCTAGATGCATGGTATAAACCATTTTGTCGTTGCTCTACATTTAACAGTGAGATAAACCTGTACAGCTCAGAGAGGCTCAGGTAAAGGCTCAGGTAAACCGCAGTCCCTCGGTGCGCCTCCAGGTGGCAGTGTTGTGCCTCTTTGAAGCTCACTCTGAGGAAGAAGGAACAGAAGAGGTTGCATTTGTCTTGCGCCAAGTTTAAGCGGATCCAGGGGCGAGGTAATAAGAAGTTGATGAATAAATAAAAAGTCTTGACTCGTCATTCTGATCTAAAAGCCTGTTTAAGAGCGCCACTAAACATCCTATTCATGGCGCTGTTATTCTATGAGAGATGCCAGGGTCCGGTTGCAGGCCACAGACAATCCCCTGCGCCGTCAGTCACTGCTATTTTTGGCCTCTCACTCAGCTGATTGTGGGCCTTGAAGACTGGGGCCCTCCCTGATTTTTTGCCTGTAGTCAGTTGTTGGAGCTTATTAGGCAAAGAGGGAGTAGTCCGTGAGCAGAGGGGAGTAGTGGACCAGGGAGATGCAGCCTTCTGCTCTGTAGCCACTCTTTACACTTCTATCACTCTTCCTTAACTTTCCACAAGTTATATCCTCGCACTGGGACCAGAGGGAAGGATGGAGACGAGTCCCATCCCGGTGGTGACGGTCCAAACTGCCCCATTCGAGGACCAGCGGCCCGGGACCAACGGTTTACGCAGGAAAACAGCCGTGTTTGAGGGAAAGAAGAACTACCTGCAGAACTACATCCAGAGTCTGCTGTCGTCCATTGACCTGCGCGACCGCCAGGGCTGCACCATGGTGGTGGGCAGCGACGGCAGATACTTCAGCAGAGCGGCCATAGAAGTCATAGTGCAGATGGCAGCGGCCAACGGGGTGAGCAGCACTGTACAAACCGGAGCTAAGGTCATTTAAGAGTGGGCCTGTGTGTTCTTAGAGAGAGAGTGTTTTTAGAAAAGTGTGATCTTTTAGAAGCAAATGTCAGCTGAGTGAAAAACAGGTGAATCCAAACAGGAGTGATGGATGTAAAGATGGGATAGGCATTTTTATCATGAGACTTTTAGGCTACTTTTTAGTTTGAGTAGACCCCAATAGACAATATATACACTTAACTATATCAGATATTATGGGATAAATGAATCAATCAATACATCAAAGGAATACACAATTTATCAGTTCTGATCGTGGTAATAGCCACTGTTTTCATTTTAAGCCTTTTCTTTACTGTAAACCATCAGTTGAGTGAAACATCATTGAGTTCATCTGTTTGTGGATCTCTGGAGCTGTAGATGTTATATAGATATTATTGATTTGACCTAATCTACTATGGTTATAAGATATTTCCTTTTTTACACAGTGACACCTAAGTGCTGTCCTAGTTTTAATTCTATGAGATATTGTAATATTGCAGTACACGCTGGTGTCTTGACAGTGAAGCAGGGCACATGCACCCTGTTTCAGTATGGCATTAATAGTTATATGTTAAAGGCACATGTTGGAGTGTGGTTAGCCTTCCTACGTTCTCTCTGGGTACTTATGGGTACTACTAGGTTTATGTTGTGAATTGATGAATCTTAACTGCTTATAGTGAATGAATGTGAGAGTATTATGTCAGTATCTGTCTCTACGATTAACTGGGATTTATCCAGGCCCACCTCATGCCCAAAGCAGCTGGGATAGGCTCCAGCCCCCTTCAGCCTGAATAATGAATGAATGTAATGAAATGAATCAAAATGTTTACACCTGTGCACTCCTTTACAAAATACTCAAGCAGCAGTTGAGGCCCAAATGAAATCTCATTGAAATGTTCTTGCAGGAAGTGGTATTCACAACTGTCCATTCAAATCAATGACAATAGAACCATCTAATAAAACACCCTGTTTGTGTAGGACTGAGGGCTTAGACTGAGGGCTCATCAGTGATTAAAGTTAGCTACAGGTTTCTGGTTTGGAATGAACTTCATCTGTTGGTCATTCCATTTTACTGTGAGAGTAAATATAAGGCCGAGAGCTTCAGGTTCATAGCACCACTCCCTAAACAAAGAAGAAAAATGGTCAACTACAGACAGAAGACAGTTTACAGATACATTTGACTCAATACTGTACTGAAAGGACATGGGTGTGGATTCTAAGGCATCTCCCTTATAGTGCTTCCTGTTAAACATTTGATCTGATTTGTGTTTTCATAATTTAGACACTTCATTCACATGTTGCATATTACCATATTTTAGCAATAAATCAATCCATTATTCAGTGACACACACACACATTTCTGACACATCTCTAAAACTCCCCAACTTTCTGAACCTCACATGTGAAACTACATGTGAGGAACTAATGACTGGAGTGAGGCATGTGCACTTTTGTCACTTGTCCAAAATGTGTTTGCAGAAAGGAAGAGTGAGAGAAAAACTCCCCAAGGCTCATTTAAAATGCTTGCTCTGTGATGTTTGTGATGAGCTTGGACAGGTTCCAAAGGAAAATCTGAGGGGAATATCATTTGTTTTTGAGATCAGTCAGTTCATTTGTTTTCTGCTGGCCAAGCCAAATGTCTCTGGATGTGGCTCTTATCAGCACTTCCATCCATCCTGCTCTATTTTCCTGCCTACGTATGTCCTCACCAACTTCACTTCCATCTCTCAGAGGTCAGTGTGTGAGCTTTAGGCATCCACTGCTTAAATTACATTTGGACTGAACAGAATAAAACAAGCCATGATAGTAGTCACTGAGTTCAAATGTCTTAACAACACGTTTGACGCCCAAGCTGTCTGTACATACATCATATCTGTGCCACACTGCTGCTATTAGAGGGATACATTCCTCTTCACACTGACTTTTATTTAGAATGGCTGATATTAAAGGGACTTATGGTATTATCACTTTATTTATAATGCACACACTACTTTTAGAGTGCTGCCCTGTTATTTAGGTGGCCTCCTGGGGAAGATCATTTGCTTTTTAAAAACCTGACTGTGAATTATGTCACTTGTGGACAGATGACTTGGGCCAGTGTTCAGGCCTGGTTTGAATAGATCGAGTAAAACGTTATGGTCCGACTCTCTGCAGATTGGTCGCCTGGTCATTGGACATAATGGTCTTCTGTCCACTCCCGCTGTGTCCTGCATCATCAGGAAGATCAAGGCCATTGGTGGAATCATCCTCACAGCCAGTCACAACCCCGGAGGCCCAGGAGGGGACTTTGGGATCAAGTTCAACGTGGCAAACGGAGGCGAGTGGTTAAAGTGGAAGCTCGGAGTTTTAGGGGGATTACACTTGTTGATAGATGTGGTTCCTGTAAGAAGGGCTGTCTGTATTAAAAGCCTCTCAGACTTTGTGTTAATTCATTCATCAATCAATCTAAATAACAATTTTCAAACACCAATGCAATGTATTGTCCCCAAACACTGACATTCATTGGCTTCACAGCAGAAATGCATGTGTGAAATAACTTTGCTAAATGTAATATACAATGGTTTAGCTTAGGTAGGACTTTGATGTTTCTGCTAAATGCTCATGTACTGACGACACAAATGATTATTTTGAACCCTACTTTAAAAAGTATTAATCCTATTGATTCACACAATGATACAGCTCAGTTTACAGTTTAGAGTGAATATTTGTTTTCATCTCTCAGGCCCATCTCCAGACACAGTGATGGAGAGGATTGCCCAGGTCAGCCGTACACTCGAGGAGTACGCCATCTGCCCCGACCTCCGCATTGACCTCTCCAGACTGGGACGCCATGATTTTGACCTGGAGAACAAGTTCAAACCATTCAGAGGTACTACGATCTCGTCTGTTGAGCTTCTTCTGAAATTATAATTTGGATGCAAGTCAGTAAAGATGAACCATTCCTCTTTCTCTCCTCTGTCCATTATCAGTTGAGATCGTAGACTCAGTCGAGGTGTATCTCCAGCTTCTACGAAACATTTTTGACTTTGGTGCCATAAAGTGTCTCCTCACGGGACCAGAGCAGCTGAAGATACACATAGACGCCATGAACGGAGGTAAGACCCTCACTAAAACAAACGTATTTGATCTTTTTACCACTGATTCCCTTTTCTCTTATGTCATGTGACCTTACAGTGATGGGCCCCTATGTGCGTAGGATCTTGTGCGATGAGTTGGGGGCCCCGGCCAACTCTGCCGTCAACTGTGTCCCTCTAGAGGACTTTGGGGGGCAACCACCAGAGCCCAACTTGACTTATGCTACATCACTGGTGGAGGCCATGAAAGGAGGGGAATTTGGGTTTGGAGCTGCGTTTGATGCAGATGGGGTAAAAAACACTCCTCCGATCCATTATGATTCAACATTCAATAGTTTATTGTCATTTCAATAAGAGCATTTATTGGCATAAAAAGATACTCAGATTAAAAACAATACAATAGTTAAAAACTGTTAGAAAGTATCTAATGAGTCTTTTCCAAAGTATTTAAAACCCTCACAGCTTCATGATATGTGCTGTTACAGAAGCCACTAGTTCTGCTTTGAATGCTGTGAAAACTTTTTTCCTGAAGCAAGGGCAACAAAAAGTGCATTTGTTGGATGTGAAGGGTCTCTGGTAATTTTCTGCCCTAGCTTTATAATGTGGGAGTTACAAATGTCAGCCATACTCAGCAGATCTTGGCCAATAATTCTTAATGTAGTTCAATTATGTTAAGTTAGTTTCATTAGTGCTTGGCTAAAGAGAGAAGGCAGGGTTATCAATGATCAAATGGAGAAGCAATGTTGCATTTGAGTTTGAACTTTCCATAAACAGTAATAATATATAAATCAAATGTGGTGTAAGCCAGTCTTGATGTAAAATCCTGAGTTCTCTGAGTTGAAGACCAATTTACACTGGTCTAAAGCAACACAACACTAAATTCTAGAAAGTACACAGTGTCCTTGGAGCATTTAAGGAACCATTTAGCTTTCTAATCCTTTCAAAAAACTGCAAATACCCCCAAAATAGTATGTTACATCTGATAGAAATACAGTATCTGAACAATATGGGTGAAATATATCAAACATATTTACAAAGATCCAACAAGCAGCTTACATTTTCCACATTATTATCTAACGTATACACTTTCACTCACACCCGTCGGCTAAGTGCATTATCACAGCATCTGGAGAATTATGTCATGAGTGTTGAGTTTCTCCCACAGGGATCAGTATCTGTGCTCTCATTAGTGTCTGAGGCTGCACTCTCAATTGAAGCTCTTTCTTTCAGGGACCTTGTTATTACACAATAACAGTGTGTGTGCTTTTACTGTAAAGTCTAGCTCCAGTTTATATTTTCACTTTACAATACAATACAGAGTGACATATTAACAAAGATAATAAGTAAACAAATATAAGTTGCAAAGTAATAATGACTATTGGTTTTGACCTTAATAATTACAGTAAATACTACTTCCCTGATATAGATTATAGTACCTTTTTATAATATACCTTTATATTTAATTTAATTTAATTTAATTTAATTTAATTTAATTTAATTTAATTTAATTTAATTTAATTTAATTTAATTTAATTTAATTTAATTTAATTTAATTTGTATGGTGACCTTGGGTACTACAAAGGTACCTTTAAATTAAATACATTATTATTATTCATTATTATTATTATTATTATTATTATGATATTGGTACTTCCTCTAGCACAACTGTATTATTGTACCTTTCCCTTTTAAATGCATTTTATTTGAATGTATATTTATATATTTATTTATTCCATTAGCACAACTTATTGTGGCAAATGCATCAAGATGTCTTTTATCTTTCCCTGTCTTTTGGAGCAATGCTGTATTATGGTTGAATTATACCGTATGGAATAAAATATGTTTGGTCTAATAATATATTCGTACATTTCAGGACCGCTACATGATCCTCGGAGAGAACGGTTTCTTTGTCAACCCCTCCGACTCGTTGGCCATCATGGCAGCCAACATGTCCTGCATCCCCTACTTCAGACAGATGGGGGTCCGGGGTTTTGCCAGGAGTATGCCCACCAGCACCGCCATCGACAGGTACAACACTATAACATCAATTTATTACATGGTCCAATAATTTTGTTTCTGAAACTCAAAACTGCTCACTGCACTTTTAATATATTTATAGCCACAAATAGTTAAAGAAAGCAGAGCAATGTTTTCCAACTTATTGTCTAATTTAGGAAAGGCTAATATCCTTCGTCAAATTCCCAATGACGCCACTGAGAGCTCACTTGAAGAATTCCCAGCACAGCCCTGTTTCTGTGGACGGTCTCAGATGAAGAGTCACTCACTATGAATAAGACTGATATCACACACACACACACACACACACACACACCCTCCCACTCACTTTTACTCACAGCCTAAAAATATGAAGAGTTATGTAAGACCAGAGCAGAGTAGTGAGAGAGTGAGAGGATGGGATCACAGCTATTAGCATTGTTAAGGGACCCCAGTACTGCACCCAGACCAGAATATGTCATTAAAAGCCAAGACAAACCCAAAAAGTAAGGATAAGCAGGGATAAAACCATAAAAGAGAAGCTCAACGCATGTCAAAGAGTCTTAAGCTGCTTTCTTTGGACAAATCATACATTCAGAGACAATGGGAGTTAATTCCAGAGTTTAGGGGCAAGTATGTGAAAGGATCAGCCCCTGTGAGAAGACATTTGTGTGACCAACAACAGATAATGGCGAGGAGACAGGGATGTGTATTGAGTTGTAAAGTCAGCATTAAACATTTAAAATCAACTTTACTTGTGGCTAGGGTTGGTTAATATATTGTTTTAAGCTCAGAATACAAGATATAGGATGGTACTATATTGTTTCTATAGAGTTATGATCAGGTTTAAGTTGCGTTAAAGGTGCAGTGTGTAGTTTTGGATCTTTTTTGGTGACTTCTGGTGATAAAAGTGCACATTGCCGTTCCACACTTGGCACTTTTCATTATTGGAGCATTTGCTATGGTAGCCCTGTGGGACATGTTGCTGTCAAATACATATGATGGGCATTTCACTCCATTTCCACTTACCTTTGTTTATTTTTAAAGGTAGCACCTATATGATTTTACTTAAAACACAAAGGATAGAAAAATAACTTTTACTTTTGAGTTTTGTTTTGAATGTTCCATTTCTTCATGTACAAGTTCGTATTGGGCAACTTTCTCCTGCATGATTTCTTTTTAGTCCTCCGCTTGAAAAAATATATTATTTTTTTATATTGTAAATCATAATTTAGTGAACTATACTGATATTAGTAAATACTTTTGATCCATGTTGCCCAGCCCCTGTCATATTATGGTTAAACAAGTTAATTCAAAATGTGGTAGACCAATAGCAATTAGTATAAGTACAGCATATTATCTTTATCTGTTCATGAAGACATTTGAAGCTCCTGTGAGAATAAATGGGCCCTTTAAGCCCTTTAAGTCACATTAAAGAAACCACATGTAGCTAAAAAGTAACAAGACAGTGCCTTTAAAGGATAAGAAAATATAATAATACACACATTTAGCTCCAGATATTTTCATTAGCCTATGCACAGATCCAGACATGTGAATCAGGAAACATAGTGATTTCTTTTTTCTACTGACTGTTATCAGATAATTAAACCAGATAAAAGAAAGAGGAGGTTACACAAGGAAGATGCTGTAAGAGTAAACGGTGCCTTTAGAAGAAGTGGTCCGAGTGAGTTTAGGGAGTGTTACTATTGGCAAACCTTTGGGAAGTGACTTCACTGCCAGTTGGGTGTCATATTTGCAAGGGAATAGTGACAATGAGATACGGGTTACATCACTCCCATTTTCTTTTTTGTACAGACTCCACACTCACACAGTATCTGTTGAAAACTTGTGTTACTATGCCACGCTCAAGGCTATGTCTCATGATTCTGAGCAGAACAGTCCGACTAAAGAACTGCTTCACGCTGCAAACACAGGCCAAACGGACTGAAATGACTGACTTTTATAATGTTTTATGACTGAATTAGGTCCTGTTTTTGATACAGGCACGAAATGAACACATCAGTCAAAACAATGTTTGTATCTCATCAAACTAACACTCCTTGCATTTGTGTTTATTGGAAAACTAGACATTTTAAGCTCCATAAAACCAAGTAAAAGTTTCAGAGTGGACAATGTGAGCCCCCAGTCTTCTCCAGCAAAAGTTAAGGGCAATTGATTTAAGACCACTCATCACTACATTGCATTTTTGCCTTCAAATACCCCAAAAAAGCCCAAAACAACAAACCTCTCCTGTATTGTAAAATTGACCCAAAGTTTTGTGATATAAGATATTATCAAGCTCTAAAATTTTGTTGGAAAAATGCTGTCAGTGAATATATTTCATACTTAATGATTTTCACTGTGGTATGAGTCAGTGCATCAGGTTTTAAGGTCATTATAACGCATAGCATAGTGTAAAATAATATGGGTATGGTATGGTATAGGATAGAATAGGATAAAAAAGTCTTCATAATTAAATATTACATGAAAGCAGTGCCACTAATGTAAATGTAACATATATTTTTTTTTTACCATTGTTTCCTGTTTGACTGTTGTTTTAGTATTGGCTGACATTTCAAAGTAAGAAGATTGAAATGATTAATAGGTAGTAGATAGACGGCCTGTGTGGATATCTCTTGTAAAAACACCTCTTCATTCTGCCAAACACTGCAGATGTTATAGGTTCTTTGTTCTGCTCTTATCCTTTACAGCAGACACTTAATCACTATATGATATTGCACAGTTTGATCGTGTCATATACATATCTGCTCTATGTGTCTCAAACAAACTCCAGGAAGCGTTAGAGCACTTAGTAGTGTTGAGCTTGGCACTGGAAGCAGTCCAAACAAAGGCCATTTTAGGTCGGCTAGTGCGTTTGTGTGTGAGTGTTTAGACAGAAACTCTCTCTGTTACATGTTTATTCACGGTAAAGCAAACTGTTTCTAAATCCTCGATGGATGTGATTTCGGTGAGATGAAAGACCAAAGGAAAATCTGAAAATCAAAACTCTGTCCTGAAGAGTACAGAGTGTTTAGTTGTGCTTGGTCGCTCTGCTGCACATTAATAAGGGCATGTTAAATGATCCGGTCTTGGTTTGACAGAGGTCATCTCTGTTTTGATGTTGTGTATGTGGACGACTGGGAAGGCCCATGTAGATAGCAGGAGGTCAGAGGGAAAAGAGGGAAGAGGAAACATCTGTAAGCAGCTTTTCCAGGAGTGTGGGGGAGGCTTGGACACAGGGATGGATCTATACCTCTATATAGCTCTTAATGGCAATGGTTCTCTCTCTCTTACTGTCTGTTTAAATGACAACATCTTTTGAATGGTTTGAAAGGTTTTGAATTTGAACAAGCTCGATGCATTAAAGAGCAGACTAGTCAAAATCTGTACGTAAGTAAATGTACTGTCACTTTAAAGCAACAATACATGCAGTGACAGTCGGTCATTTCATTGTGTATCTAGGATAAGATATGTGTTCTCATGAGAAGAAGTGGTGCCCCATCACTCAGAGTTACATACAGAGGAAAACATGGTGCAGTGGGTTTATAACAGAGGGTTCATTCTTTGTTTTTCATGTCAGCACATCACATCTTTAAGGCTCTATAATGATTTAATAGTAAAAAGTTTCATATGGGTACACTAAAATAATGTTATGGAGCTGAGGTACAGAATGCTCAGATACTGACTCACTTCTAACTTATCAGATAAAGAAATAAAGCAGCTAAATGTAATACTACTAGACTACTACAACAACAACAACAACTAATACTACTACTGGTTTTATTGAAGTGAGGACTGTCTTACTGTAAGGTTATATGCATCTCTTACTCTAATCTTACACATGAAATATCTCAAGTTGTACTCAAGCAAAAGGTTCTTGTGTATTCATTAAGTACAAGTAAGTTCCTTCAGTAACTGGCCTCTAGCATTAAACAAAGCAAAAAAAGAGCTAAGTGAAATCCAAACCAAAAATACATGAATAATTGACATCAGAACAGAAGTCTGTATTATACACACACAATACTTTTGTTTTGTGTATTTACTTCTACACATGTGCTCACTTAATACATGAGTAACGTCCCATTAAGGTACTACCTCTTGGTGCAGGACAAATATGAGACTATGCCCCCAATGCCACAATGAAAAGTCTGCTTTGAAGGTGGTGATTAACCTACAGCTAATTCAACATTTGAAAGAACTATTTTAACAGTACCTATACTCTATGACTGAATGATAACTCTGTACATGTTGCAAGAGCTGCACACTAGACTAATATTGGCAGAACTTAATATACAGCCTTATATTAAATTACAAAGCTCTTGTTTTTGTAAGAGATCACTCACTGAAGTAAAACTGTGAAACGCTGTCAGCAGGCCCAGATGTTGTTACACAGAAAACGTTGTTATGCAGCAAAATGCACAAAGCAGCCAACACAAACACGCTTTCCTCTTGATGTTGTATTATGGGATGACATTGTGATACAGCCTGGAAAAAACCACACAATCTTTCCAAACTGAAATCAGTAAAGTATTTGACATAACACTTCTTTGAATGAACAAGAGAAGTCCAGTTCAGGTGAAGAAGAACTCAGATTTTAAGCTGAGGTAAATCTCCAGCATGATTTAGTTTTTGTCCGAATGCCAATTTAAAGCTTTTAAGCTCTCTCCTCGGAGGGAGAGGCCAGGGAAGAGGGTCCTGGATGCTATGTTTGGTCAAATATTTAGCCAAGGCCAAAAGCTGGTAATACTTCATTCCATAGATGTACCCAGGCCTCGTCCACCTCATTACTGCCCCGTTTACTGATGCAGGAGATAGGTGCACCAACTATTCAGAAAGCCTTGGTTTATTTTTGTGCTGTTTTGTTTATGAGTTTCTGTGAGAAATTGTGAGGTTTCTGCAATCTGGGTTTTTTAAATATGTAATAGGAACAGTTGGTTAGCTGACACATAGTTGGGCGCACTGTGGCTGCTGTAAAGGAGTGGCTTTGAAATGAAGACCCATTGTATGCCACAGTGGAATAGACTGGGACATCATATAATAATATTTATCATATTTAGGAAAAGGTCTGTTATCACAATGCTGACATATAGTTTGTGATGATAATGCCCTGTGTCGCAGCAGAGGATGTGGCAGATCAATAGCCACAGTTCCACAGGAATCTGCCTTCAATTTACTAATTTCATGTTTTTCATGTTTTTCATGGAGGTTAGTGGCCGTCAATTGAGCTGACAATCAAAGTGGTTAGTTATACTCACATAGGGTTATGTAAGTTCAGTGGCCTTAATCATTTTTTTTTTTGTTCAACTGAGCAATTTCCTACAGATTGGCTGTAAACAAAACTTCTCCATTCACAAAATACAGTGCAGTGTATTACATTGCATTGTGTTTTTACTCCAAAAAAACGTTCACTTTTGATTCTACTCGAGGAAGTGGGTACCAAGTCTGTTGTCGTAAAGATCAAAAATCATTTACTGATAATATATTGAAAGTTATACATGTATAAATCCATGCTATCACTTCAAACTTTATTAGCACTGCTCTGGAAAAACCTGGTATTAAAACAGTTGTGTGTTTGGGAGCATATCGTCCTCTTACTTCTTGTGTGTAATGACTGTAGCAGCAGCAGCAGTCACAATGAGACACAGTGCGTTTGTCAAATCAAATGAGAAGGCCTATTGAGTATGATACATATTCTTATTCTTTATGTATTTATTTGTCTGGAGTCTAGCAGCCGTTTTAAGATGCTCCTGTGTCACATGACTAACGGCAAGAGTGTAGCGTCCAAAACTAGTGATTAAGGGTGGAGGGGCTGGGAGTGGTTTTGGACAATCCCTTCAGCGTGGGATTCTCACTGTTATTGACTGCTGGTATGCACAAACAACAGGCGTAATTGTGGACAAAAGATTGTGTTAGCCTTAAAAATGTCCCACCAAAACAATGGCAGCTACTACTACATATAACAACCTTTGTGACAAATGCAAACACAAATGCATACTTTAAGAAAACAATGAAGATTGGAGTTTGAGTTTAATCCCACAGCTCACCCTGCTTTACCAAGATAACACTTGTTTATTTACTCTTGCTTAGTCATTTCTACCATAAACATCATTAGTGGGCAGTGTGAGTTGAAATGACATGCATATTGTGTGTACATGTTTGGCTGTAATGTTATCCAGTGTGGTTAGGCAATTTGTTTGGTTTCTGATTTGTTGGGCGAGCAGAAGGAAGTGTGTTTACAAGTGTGGTGGTCACTGCGGAGGTGTGGATGTGGTTTAAGGGACATTTAAGGGGTCTTTTTGGGAGGCATTCAGCCACTCATTGCTATTCTGTGCTTTTTCTGTTCTTTATCTCTCATTGGGACCATAACTGAAACATATTTATACATACACTCTTCCTTTCCTTGTATGGCTTAGCTTAAAACAAACCGCCTCTGTTTATGGCACCTTCTCCTCATGAAGTTATTGGCTTGGTGCATAGAGAATTGTTTTGAAGTGTACATCACGATATGAGGATAAAGTTAATTAATTGTGAAGACTGTGAATATTATTGCTTTTGTATTTCCAGAGTGGCCAAAGCCATGAAACTGGCGCTGTATGAGACTCCCACTGGATGGAGATACTTTGGAAACCTGATGGACTCTGGCCGGTGTTCACTGTGTGGGGAAGAAAGCTTCGGGACAGGTATGAATGACACCAACACATGTCTAATCTAAATGAAATGTGTCTGTACATATTGCTAGAGAGTGAATATGGGAGTAAGAAATCCCCATCCTTCAACTGCAGCTGTTAAGATGCATCTGTGTTCTGTAAACAAGAAGAGTGGAGAGGCCAGTTGTTGTATCATACTAATAATGATGTGCGTAATGTAAAGAATCTTTGCTTTTGCTAAATTGCTAAACAATGATGTAGAACTGCCGAAACATGTCAATAACCAGCCATGTCCAAAGTGTGTCTGTAAGAGTCAGATTTTATATGGCTTACAGTTTGTTTGGAAATTAAAATCATGTTTCAGCAGTTCTGTGTCTTTTAAGTATAAGTTAAGTATAAGTTTAGTGTAAGTTTTTCAAATTTATTTATTAAAAGTCAAACCACTGTTGTCAGTAAAAGCATTTGACTCATTATTGCAGCTATTTTTTTAACTTTTAAATACGTTTTACAAATAAGTATGTCAAATTTTCACACAATTTAGACAAAACGTGTTCCAAACTAACACCTATTTATAATGCTGGTAAAAAACAAACAAAAGTGAATACCACCAGATCTAGTTTATAGCCTTGAGGAGCTCCATGGATAACATTTTAATTTACAGAAAATGCATGATTAAATGTTTTTATTGGGAAAGAGGTGCAGAGATGGGTCTAATATTTTTAGTCTAGACAGTGCATAGGTTGTAAATAAAAGTAAAAATCATGTGAAGAATAACAAAACTAGCACAGACATACTGAGGTCTCTAATAGATACTGTTTTAAAGCCTTCACTTGTCGTTTCTAAAGGCTGGCTTGTGAATGTGTAATAAGATATGAGCCATTTAAGATTTTTTTAAGCAACCCAATTGTTCCATTACAGAAAAAATCCTTATAATCCTTATAACACTCTGTTTGTTTGAAGAGTGTTCACCTGACATATTACTGCCTGACCCCTCGTATTTCATGGCCCATCAGATTATTTTCCTGGCAATGTTGCTTTCAATTAACTTCATTAATTATTTACTAATGAAATAATAAATGAAATATGCCTTATCCTTTAAAGGCCAAAAGGGTTTGCTAGTTCTTTCCATTTCTCAGTGCTGGCTCTGAGTCCACCAGAGCTGTGTGCAGTGCATCCTGAACTCTGCTCAGAGCTAATAGATGTGAGGGCTGTGACCCTGACTGCATGTGTAAATAATCCCCATTCTTTTGCTATAAAAGGAGACGGGGCTCCCTGAATCACCACAACATGCAGACAGGCCTCCAGTGGCAGCAGACTCACACTTGCACTACTCACACCGTTATATAAATAATACGGATGTCTGATCTACTTCAGTTTCTTTATTGAAATAGAATAGCGAAATGAAAAGAGATGTACAGGATAAAGATGTCCAAATATGAGAGGTATCGATGCGGAGGAGAGAAATGAAGGTAGACACTGTATAAGCTCCAAGGACTTTGGGAGTTTACTCGTTGTCTGTTTAGCCATTTAAGGGTAAAAGCACAGAGAGTACAAATCATCAGAGCTGTACTGTGTACCACTCCTGCTCCTCTCTCATACACTTACATACCTACAGACTGACTTTTCAAGTGCTAATCTCACCGTTTAATCCAACAGCAAAGCAAAGACACACACTTTATCGCTATTACATTCAAATACAATCAAAGTCATTGTCATAATGATTTATAGATGGTGAGAGAAAGGAAAGTTAAAGATAAATGTTTTATGATTGAGTTGAAGGACAAATCCGTCTTAGAAATGCCTTAACAGTTTCTTACAAAATCACTGAAGAATGAAGATGAAACATGATAATGACTGACTTAAAGAAGCACACATAAAGTAAAAAGTAATGACTCTAATACAGACCCCTGTGGAGCTCCATCACATTTTTGTTACAAGAATGAAGATAAAACATGATATTGCCATGTTTGGCTTAAAGAAATGGTTATAAAATAAAAAAAATTGGCTCTAATACAGACCCCTGTGGAGCTCCATCGCTGACATTTTCATGAATCATCTAAAAACTGCTAACAATTACATCTTTCAATCTGTACTACAATTTGGTCGTAAGTGCCAACCCATCCTTTGTAGCCATCAAATACAATGTGGGACAAAGCTTTCTTGGAATTTTCAAAGGTTTTCCAACAGTCGGGACATATTCTTCTTATAAAAACCTTTACAGACTCACATAGTTTCACTGAAGAATGAAGATTAAACATGATAAGGACTGACTTAAAGAAGCACACATAAAGTAAAAAATATGACTCTAATACAGACCCCTGTGGAACCCCATCACTGACATTTTCATGAATCAACTAAAAACTACTAACAATTCTTTAACTACAATTACTTCTTTCAATCTGTACTACAATTTGGGAGTAAACATTGTGGTCATAAGCGCCAACCCATCCTTTGTAGCCATCAAATACAATGTGGGACAAAGCTTTCTTGGGATTTTCAAAGGTTTTCCAACAGTCGGGACATATTCTTCTTAGAAAAACCTTAACAGACTCACATAGTTTCACTGAAGAATGAAGATTAAACATGATGATGACACGTACTGCCTAAAAAAGCGTGTATAAAGTAAGAAGTATTGGCTCTAATACAGACCCCTGTGGAACCCCATCACTGACATTATTATTCATTATTAAGGAACATTATGTCATGATTATATATATTACAGCCTGGACTAGTTGTTGTGCCAACCCAAGCTGTGTAGCCGCTCCATACAACGTTGGACAAAGCTTGGTAGGGATTTTCTTAGAAAGTTTTCCAACAGTTGGGGCACAAGAGTTTACAACTATGCAGCGGTACAGACACAAGGAGACAGACAGTGTGGCTGAGATTAAGCACCGGCAACTGTCAGTTTCCTAACAGCTGTATAATACCAGAGCCAGCCACTGAGACTTCCCTTTGGCTTTGTTCTTTGGAAAAAAATGGTAATTCAGTTCATAAATCAAACATATCGGCATATTCATATTCGTCTGTTCGGCTTACTCTACATACTGTGAAGTGCGTACAGTGTGGTCAATTTCCGGCTCCAAGCTCAGGGGAGAAACATTACTAGCATCTTCTGCGCAATTAAATGTCAAAGTGCCCCCTGAACAGATACCTTTACCGTGCAGCTGTCCAGGAAAACCGACTGATAGTTCCCCAGTGAAGGAGGCTATGGTGTGAACTATACTCTTCTGTGAACTATGTGGTTATGTTCCAAGGGTGGGACGTGGAGGCATAATTTATCTTTGTATGTACTGTGTGCATCCAAGGAGAAGAACTCCAGCTGACCTTGTTTTAACGTACAATAAATACCAGATAAATGATTTACGTCACACGGTGGGAAGGAAAAGTTGACGTAATGCATTGTGATTTTTTTTTCCTTACGCAGGTTCTGACCACATTCGTGAAAAAGACGGTTTATGGTCAGTGTTGGTTTGGCTGTCCATCATGGCAGCTCGGAAACAGAGTGTGGAGCAGATTGTCAGAGAGCACTGGGCCAAATTTGGACGTCACTACTTTTGCAGGTAAAGCTTTAGACTCGCAAAATAATCAAAACATGTCACCTGCATCAATCCAGTTTTAGTCTTTATATCTAAGGATTTATTTAAACGTTCTCTCTCCCAAAATCCCAGTTTCTCCACTAGAGCCAAATACACTGTGTCTCTTAGGCCTTCACCTTTGTTTATGTCTTCTCCTGCTTTCGTAACTGCTTGTCATGTGGTCTTATTTTATCCTCTCCCCTGTGAGAGGCAGCGATAGTTACTGTTGCCAACTTTCCCACTGACATGCAGCTTTTCATATTCCCACAGTGAGCTATCCAAATCACATGTATTTTACAGCACGTATTCTACAGAAGGTATCCAGGACACAACAAGAACCAAAAAAAGTGTCCAAAACATCAAGATGGGCATCATTTTAGATCCAGGAAGCAACCATACCTCGTTCTCACTTGTGTTTTTATGATGTTTGGCAGGTTTGACTATGAAGGGCTAGACCCTCGTGCAGCCTTTTACCTGATGAAGGATCTGGAAGGAGTGATCTCTGACAAGGCTTTCACTTATCAGAAGTTCGCTGTAGGAGACCACATGTACAGCGTGGAGAAGGCTGACAACTTTGAGTACATTGACCCAGTGGACGGAACAGTGGCCCGCAACCAGGTCAGTTTCCATTAAGAGATGTAAAAATGAACAACAATGTGCAATGTATGTAATGAGGCCATCAAGGAAATATCAATAATATATTAATAAGCAGATTCCTGTGAACAACAAGTGTGCATTTTGGCAAAGAAAGCTGATCAGACGACAATACATCACCAAAACGTTCTGCACAAGTTAATTTTTGACAAATGGCACCACACAGAGCACCAAACATGTATGTACAGTTTTTGTTTTTTTTTTTTGTTTTTTTTCCTGTACTCTAGTGAAGCTTGTTAAACTAAGCTCTGTCTGAAAAGATTATTGTATACATTGTTAAAAACGCAAAACCTACATTGTTGTAAAATGCACAGTGCCATCACAGACAGATATTACACAAATGTATTCTGTGTTAGTTAAAACACACACATATACAGCTTAAGTGCTCTGCAACATTATGTGAGTCTATAGCATCTTAGCTCCATCTGTTTAATGGTTAGCCACACAGTAGCCAACAACAAGTCCATCAGTAGAGTATGTACTGCCTCCAATTTAGTATATTTACATTGGACACTCATGAAACTATGGGATATCCACTGCTTTTGTTACTTTAATGTCATAATTTCATCATTTGTAAAAGGGTAACTGTGTAATGTCTGTCACTTACCATTATTTTACTGTGCTTAAAGCTGTGTATGGATATTAGGATTGCTGATATTGCAATAACCTTACATTTACTGTATATTTTGCAGCCTTAGTATACACAGGATACAGGATGAGGCTTACATAAAACTAAAATGAACCAAAGTGACTTCAGACTTGGTTCACATCGGTTTATGTCTGCCTGGGGACTTCGGATAAATCTCGCTCCACTTTATAAATACAGTCAGTTATGTGTCTCTAGTGATCTTGTGAGGACTGCATGTTTTCCATTTTAAATATTATGCATATGAATTAAAGTGTGCTCTCGCTGTCCTCGGCCCTGTCTCGGCCCTGTGTCGTTTACCCAGCTGACTCCAAAAATGTGGCGTCGGGATCTCTAATCTTTGGCTCCACCTAAACCCGCGGTGTGTGGTAGCGTGTGCTGCCTGTTAACACAGTTGTCCCCCGCCATGAGTTCAAACACGCGCACATGAAGACCTGCAGATGTTCACACTCGTCTCTGTCAGTGATTTTGTGTGGAGTTTATATAGACAGACAAAATACTAGTGTGTTACTGTCCCGGTGAATATTTACCCTCAGCTACTCTACACTGTTAGTTCGTCAGTGACCCTAAAATGTGTTTTAACCTCACTGGTAAATCCTCAACATCCCAGTCGCCCCACTGTGTGTTATTACAGCACACATTCCTCCCCGGACAGACTTATATCAGCTGTTGTTTCTCACTGGCTCAGTCTCTGTTACACACAAGCCTTTCCATCTCTTGTGAGTACACTCTAGACTCATTTTAACCTTCATATTTTATTTTCTGACCCAAAATATTAGTCATACTTTAAGGTTTTTACACAAATATTCTTGAAATAATGTGTTGTTTTGACTTGTTTCCTTGATGAGGGAATACCAAGTTGGCACCCCACAAAAATAGATGCGTATATAGAGCACAGGGGATTTACAGGAAGTGGAATGGCAGCCTTTGTAGTCAGCTACTGAATTCATAATGCATTGTCTAAGTATTTTTCACAGACGGATAGACTGACAGGCAGACAAACAGGGCGCAGACACAATTCGTGCCATTTATATGCTCCACGCAGAGCCTCGGAGCTTTGCGCTGGATTGTGTTTTTTTTAAGAGGCGTTATTGGTCAGCCTTCGACTAACTGCTCTATTGTTAGAGATGAGCCGGCGCACTCAGAGACAGAGGGGCTGGCAGGCGGACGTCTCTCATTAACGCTGTCTTTCCTCACCAGCACTTTGATATGTAACCGGAGCGAGCCAAAGTCAGATTACGAGCACGGCAAGTGATCCGGAGATACTTTACTTTTAGCTCCACGGCCTATAAACACTGAGGTTAAAAGAGGTGCACATTTTTACTCGTATAATCGTTGCAAAATACTCCAAAGGTAAGATTAAACAATAGAGACACCCATCGCGTCTCTTTTCCAGGGCTTGTTTTTAGGGGAAGGGAAGAGGCGCCGAGGAATTTAACAGAGATAAGACTCATCACACAACCATTAGTTATAGACTCTTATCTTGTCTGTGTCAAACAGTGAGGCCTTTAGCTCCACACACCCAACAACAACATCCTGTTTTAAAAAATGAAGCTGTAGGTCAGTGTGTTAATGGTTAAACGCCTTTAGAACAACCGTGAAATATGTGTTCCTTCTAATTGTATAATTAATAAAATAAAGGTCTAGAGTTCAATGTGAGGAGTGTGCTTTTGGATACACATAATTATAGTGACATCTAGTGGATGCTACACGTCATTGCTGTTTATAGGCAGCTACTCTAAATCAGGGGTTCCCAAAGTAGGGGTCTGGACCCCCCTGGGAGGTCACGAGACCCTAATGAGAGGGTCGCAAGATGATTTCCAGAAATCATAAAAAGTATATATATATATATTATTTTTTATAATAAATAGCACATCTTACTCATAACTGTAGTTTATCTTAAAATAAACCATGCAAATTTGACATGTTTAATGTTTTATGTTTATGCTTTTGTCCTGCTTCTGAAGACTGTGTTCAGTTCAGTTTTTACATTGGGACTCCTTTTACGGATGTATTCACCACTTGTTGTTAGGTTGTTTTCTTTGTGTTGTTAGGGCTTTATATAGGCCTAATGCCGCAGCATCTGTACGTTAACCTTCACAGGGGACACTGGGGGGTCGTGGCTCTCTTGTATCGTTACTTTGAGGGTCGCGGTCTGAAAAGTTTGGGAACCCCTGCTCTAAATGACAAATTTTTTTCATAAATACTGTGTGTAAAAAAACAATCATACTGCAGATTAGGGTAATAATATTTCCTAAATGTGATGCAGAGTGGTTCTAATAAGTAGTTCGATGCTAGTAAGAAAAAAAGAAAAAGACAAAAATAAAAAGAAATTAGTATAAAGAATTGGAAGTATTAAAAGAACTCTTCTCAGACCTCAAGGTAATACTATAATAATAAGATTATATAATTACTTGAGTGTTGTGATAAGACGTCTTTTTGTTAAATCAGTGTTTGTTCTGATCCCTGCAGGGTTTGAGGGTCGTGTTCGCCGACGCCTCACGTTTGATTTTCCGGATGAGCGGGAGCGGCGGAGGGCTGGGGGCCACTGTCCGCATTTATGCCGAGAGCTTTGAAAGAGACCCAGAGAGACACAACCGAGAGACACAGGTACAATCCACAACAATGTTAAGAATTCACGCACAATATTCAAGTTGTTACATTTAGTTTTGTGCAAAGCTCGGCAAAAGGAACACCTCGGTCACATAGACTTTGGAGTAATTGAGCCTCTATGAGAGTTCTGGATGTGGGAATACATAGTGTACTTTAACCATATTGAGGGGCTGTAAAAGTGCAGTGGTAACAACAAGATACACTCATTCAGGTTTGGCTGCTTTACCACAAAACTTGAGAGAGAGACTGGAGCATTTCCTGCTGCATTGATTTAAGATGTATTTATGTTTCCATTTGACCTATCATACCTACCATCCACTGAACTCTCATACAATTACTTATTCTCATCATAATAGTGGACCAAATACTGCAGAAAGATATGATTTTATGTCATCTACTTACAGCCAATCAAAAGTGCATCACATTGTTTGTGTATGAGATGAAAAAATGCACACATGTAGTATTTAAAATAGTGTATGGATGTAGTTGCTTATTAATCAGTAGTTCATTTTATTACTGTATATACTGAGGTAGGTCGTCTAAATCAGTAAATACTATTACAGAAGTGGACCAGGGCTTCAAAGTAGTTAGCTACTATTTTACTCTCTGAGCTACTTTTATTAACAAAGAGAGTACACAATAAAACATTGCCCTCATAAAAAATAAGGGAAAACTGTATGTATTGTACTAGGCTTTAATAGAGTTGCTTACTCACTGTAATCCCCATCGATCATGACTGAAAATGTATATAAATAGGAAACTAGATGACAATTAATATACAATTTACAGGCATTTAAATAATATCAATAATAAAACTAATTCTATCTAACAGTTCCAATAAGTTCATATATAAGTTCAATTCTTATTCTTATAGGCTTATAGATATAGAAAAGTAAAAGTAATATATAAAACTCAACATTTTTTATTAAGTTACTTTTACTTTTACTTAAATGCACAGTATTTGTGAGTTATTTCCAATATCCAACTGGTTATTTGTTTGCTCTGGCATATTAAATATTCAAATTAAGACTCTCTGTGGGATCCCATTTCTAATCATTGATGTACTACATATATGTTTATACGATGCACATATTTACTCGCTTTGCTTTGACTCTTTATTTGTTGTTTCAAATGTTTAAGGTACTTTTCCTGCAGGTGTTCATGTCCACAGTGAACCAGTTGGTGAATGTTTATGAGTCAGCTCTTATGGAAAACAAGAATTGGCCAATGCTCTGTAAAAAGCTCCTGATATGGATGTTGACACATGTTTTATAGACTTAGGATGACATCAAGTTAACCAGGTTATCTCTGTTGGAATCTGTTTAAAATCTGTTTATCAGGGTTATGTTTTTAAGGGCGCTTCATGAAACACGATACCCAGCGTACATTATCACTGCAGACGAGACAACTGGACGAGGTCAGCTTAAATAAAACACAATAACTAACTAATAACTGTTTTACTCTAAGGTGGTGCTGGGTCCGCTCATCGCCATCGCACTGAAAATCTCCAATATCCACGAACGGACGGGACGCCGCGGCCCGAACGTCATCACATGAACGAGAAGGAACACGTACACGATTCACACGCATCAACAAACACGCATGCATCTGCAGTACCTGTGCACACCTGAACCAGAAACAATGTCATCTTTATCATCTGTACATGTTCCGTTTTACAGTAATTGAAGTACTGTAAAAACCTAAACAAATATAGAGCCCCTAAAGTTCCAAAATCTTTTTTATCTTGGGCACAAGAAAATACAGTGTGGTATATTTTCTGTGTTGTGAAGAAATAGGCTGTGTCTGAAACCACTCCCTCGTCCAAATCAGTTTTTTAAATGTCTCACTGTGACTGGTTTATTGTAACTCTCTCTTTAAGAAAGCTATGATTACGTTAAGCAGACATTAGCGATACAACCTGGTGACACCAACAAACAGATTTGAATTGATCAAGCAGCTCCTTAAAATGAAATAGTGCTGTTCGGCGATAAATTCATTGCTTTTCACAACACAGTGTGGCCCTAAACTTGAGTCCCTAGACCCTCAGACACCACTACAAAAGGTTGTATTCACTATGGACTGCACTATGGAGTGGTTTTGGACACAGCCATAGCATGTATTTTTGATTTGTTTGTTTGAAATTTAGATTTCCCAATACCACTTATTACTTTACTTATACAGATGTTCACTTTTCAGATGTTTCATCAGTGACTTGTTTTGAAGGGGCCAATTTTTTTTGCCTTTTGGGGCTTTAACAGAGTGTTAATTGGTCTATTTTAATCATCTTCATTTACAGTAAAATACTTTCAAAAAGTGCTTTTTTGTGACCTTTTTTTCTGTATGTAAACAGTTGCTGTCTGCACATTTTATTTTTAACTTGGACCATTTCCAGGGAAGTTGTGAAAAACACATCTGACTCTGCCTTTTCTTGTAACAGTCGCCTCATAAAATATGCCATGAAGTACTTTCCAGTTACAATAAAAGGAGGATAAGAGGTCACGACCATCTCCTCTTTACCTGTGCATTTCTATCTAAATATGTCCTGAAACTATGACTTCACAAAACATCTCCAGGTGAAATTTCCAACTTCAGCTTCAGAGAGTATAATTTCCTTGTGTGCTCAAGATAAATTTAGCAAAGAATAAAATATATGTACAACTTTTGGGACTTTAGGAGGCTCTGAGCTAAACACACAACCACACAACAACAACATTGTAACCACTAATTCATTTAAAACTGAAAAACACTGTGTCCAAAAGGCTAGTTTAAGGCTCTTTGGTTATTATAGATACTTTTGTTGCAGAAAGATAAGTGCTTTTTTAAACTCACAGTGCAGTGTTCACTTAAATTAATGCTTGAAACTGTTCACTCACAATATGCCACAGTATTCTTGTGTTTTCATGTTGGACTAATAAAACATGTCAAATAAAACAGGCGTCTGAATGGTTTATCTGCAATCAGTAGCACCAGTGTTTGACTTTTTGTACTTCAGTTCAACTTCACCAGTGTTTATAAAAGTAGAAATGACTTGGTTCAGACTGAGGCTTTGGAGGCTGCTGTGAATGTGTCGAAGCTGTGTTGCTGAGATAAGACACGGAGCACACACTGATCTTTATACGGCGCACACAGCGGGAACTCGTAAAGGCTGCTGATTGCCGTCATTAACAGTTGAGGATATGTCAGTGGATATCCGCAAGGATGTATTCACTCAGTCACAGGCATTATCTGTCAGCCTTTACAGGTTCTATTGCCCCATTCAGCTGGTTTATAATGTCAAGCTTTGCTCTCTCAGGTTAAAGAGATACCTGTGCAGATGTGTCACTTCTGAGTCCGGCTTTTGGCTTCGAGTTATAAAGAGCAGTGTGAGAGGGACAGGGAAAATGTATGGCTTATAAATATAATATGTGCTAGAATAAAGTAGAGGCAGCATGGACTTTCTTTTGTCACTTTTTGAAATGACAGAAAACAGTTTTGCATTCAAAATAAAAATGATAAGACACCTGGTTTGGATAAAGTTAAGCTAGAATTTAACGTGAAATTGACAATTTTGCAGATTTAGCAGTGTTTGTTTGTTTAAAGAAAATCTTTAAAATTGTGGTGTACACTTTTTGGCCTTTTTAAACATCAGTAACAAACAAACACACAAGTGCACAGCTACGGTAGCCCTGCAGGGACACGCTGCTGTCTATGAACAAACACAGTGGTAATACGTCTGATGAGGATTTTACTTAAAAAAATAATTGAAACAAAATCAGTTTCATCCATACATTTCTTGATGCAAGGAATATATGCTCACATGTGCTTCTCTTGTCGCTGTGCTCAGTTTGTCTGTTCAGTTGAAGAAACAGGAAGTAATGAAACTTCCATTGGGTTTCATATATATTTGTCCTAGAGTTATCTTGATGGGATTAAACATTGTTGAAAACATATGTTCTATTTTGTTCAACTACATAACACATTCATACGACACACTGCCTGAAAACAGAAGAGCTGTAAAGTTGCAGAACACTGTTGACACACCAGGATTTTTATCACGGTTTATCACTTTATTGTGGTGCGAGTGCATGATCTACAGTGTAAGTCTGTTGGGCGTTTCCTGATGCACATTTGTCAGCTCAGTCAGGAGACCAGAACCATCACAAATGACCCATCAAAGATTTATGCCATTCCTTTTTTCATACTCCTATGTCCAAGATTTGGTACATATTGTCCTTACCCAGAGTAGAGTAGTAAAGGGCAGATTTAATACATAAGCTCAAAATGTGAGAATCATTTTGATAATTACTTGGAATGAATTTTGATATTTAGGAGCAAAGGTTTGTGTTGCTTTAAAGGAAAGAGGTGGAAGCAAATACAACAATGAGCCCCGAGATGACAATATTAACATTTTATTACTAATGTACAAAAATACATAAAGTGCACAAGAATAATATGGTTAAGAGGCCATTATTACAAGCTCATAAAATCAAATACATAACACTTGCCATTATGTAAACCATACACATCAGTAAGATACTTTTATGATTCATTACAAACTCACAAAACGTAAGTATTTGATTGTAAAGTGCGCACAGTTCACAAATGTAAATGTGATGTCACTTAATCCGTTTTCAGGACCCATTTTCTGAAGCTGCTGGTTCTGTCACACCTCAGCAGACACTTTCATTTGTTCCACTGTAACCCAGCTGCGTCCCCCTCTGGTCCGCTCGGACACGACACGGATCAAACATCTGTCTTTGACCCTTCACTCTGCTCCCGGACCACACACAAACCACACTTTTACAAAGCTGGGCCTGCCTTCACGCTCTGGCCCCGGAGCCACATGTTGGACAGGCTCTGGTCCTCTCAGTGAGCAGGTGGGGCGTCCCGGGGCTGGTGCCGCTCCACTTGGCTGTAGCCGGGCGGAGGCTCCCAGCTCCAGGTGCAGTCTGGGGCCTCAGAGCTGTCCTGGCTGTAGAGCGGAGGAGCCAGGCCAACGGTCATCCTATCTACGTCCAGCACCACCTCAGACTGGAACACAAACTGAGAGGAACAGTGAGGGGCCCCTGTGTCCTGGCTGCTCTGGGACTCCTCGTAGGACGGAGGGAAGGAGCTGGGCCTGCACACAAAAACAGAACAAGAGCAATTTATTTACAGGTTCATTTTTGAACTGAATAAACTTCTTGTGTCTTTTTGTGTGCAGTTTATTGGAGTCACACAGTACAAGAGCCACTTTAACACATGTGGTAACAGCCATGTACTTAGTTAAAAGTATTCTCTTTACTCAGACGTACAAGAAAAAATCATATTGTCTCTGTTGCAGTTTAACTTTAAACATGGAGCCTGAAAACAATCACAACAATAATTAGCATCAACAAAAGCAATAAATTCATTTGTTTCTTGACGTAAAAACTAACATTTCTTTTAAAGTCCTAGACATATAGACACAAATTTATATTACAACTTGGATTTTTACAGGATATTTAAGAAAAGTTAACAGTCCTAATGAGAGTTTTGCAGGAGCATTTGTCTCTTTAGAGAGTAGTGTTGTTTTGTATTATAGTAGCTTATACTATAGTGCAATAAAAGTGCTTATTCCTTATTAATCCTTATTGTGATTATCTTTAAATTGGATTGAGTCATAACAATGGACATAACCATGCATGTCTTTTATGTGTTGCACAAAATCAGATTCAGTTTTCATCAAACTGCAGCAGCGATGCTAACCACTCATTCACCCTGATTTTATTATTCACTATTATTTAATAAAATGATATAATAACATTTTCTCTTACAGAAGAGGTATATATTTTAAAATATTACTATTTTCTGTGGTACTATAGTTAGTATAGGAAAGAATCAGGATGCAAAAATAGACAAGGCATTACTGCTCAATAGATTCAATCATGGCATGTAATAAAAGATAAAGAAAAGTTTTTAATGGCAGAAACTAACCTATTTTGGTGTGAACTGTGCTGTGTAAATAGTAACATTTTCTCAGCAAAGGGGCCAGAATTATCACTGTCTAACATCCCTGAACAAATGACTTGGTCCTAACACTATTTTCCCTAATATTCCTGCACATTTACATTTAAAAGTGTTGGGTCTGTGGTCGGACTCTGACCTTACGACAGTGAAGACCTGGACTTGGTGCTGGAGGCCTCCTCTCTGGTAGACCTTACTCTTCATGCTGTGGCAGATGCTCCAGAAGACCCCACTGACCATAATGACGAATCCCAACACCATCATGACGTAGGCCAGGACCACTATCAGAGGGTAGTCGTACTGGTTCTTCAGAGACAGGAGGTAAGCCCCGGAGGAGGTCAGAGCAAAGCCCAGAGCGGGCAGCAGCAGACGGACCAGAGACAACAGCTGCTTCATCAGGTTCCTCATCTCTCCTCAGTTTTACAGAAAGAGTGTAAACAAACTGTTGAGAGTGAAGCTGGAGGTGTGTGACTCGGCCTCAGACTCAGGAGGAGGTGTCTGGGACGTCCCGGCCTCCTCAGTTGTACATTAACACTGGATTAATGTGTTTGCTGAATGTTTTAGCTGATTCAGGAACAGCTCACTGACAAACAGCTGTGTGTAATTGTGTATTTGCATTTTTGGATAAAAATATTACCCTGTAGGCTATAAAAAGGCTGCTTCTTTTTCATGACTCAGCTGTCAGCTCTTTGTGTTACATTTTCCAGTTTGAATGCAACAATGAGAGTATCCATTTACTAAAATTTACTATTAAATAAGTTAATGAATAAATGGTGCAGTGTAAAACTTTTTGGTGTAGAGTAAACTAAATGGAACATCCATAGAACGTAATGGAGCATGACTTCCTGTCCCTGCTACAACTGCCCACAGAAGACAAACTCTGCATGATTCATGTTTAAAAGCCATTCTTCCACAAAGGTTTGGGTCATTTATGAGCTTCATTATTTATATGTTAAATTACTATCTCATCTATGTATATCCACAAGGTTAATTCAGAGACATCAGCATGTCATTCGAGTGTTATTGAGAAAGACACAGAGAACTGGGTAATAATGTGTCTGTCTTTTATGATCACATGATTCTGCACAAAACTCATTACATAAAATTACATAACAAATGTTTTTTTTTAATCCAACTTGTGAATGGTACACACCCATTCATAAAATAATCCACGCTGAAGAACTTTATGAATGATCTAGACATAATTGTGATGTAATCAGTGGGTGCCAGATACACACTGGCATCACACCACACGCTGATAGCACTGTTACACAACTCAGATCAAAACACTGAAGGTGAGCTTTGACACTGTCACAAGGCAACGCTTCCCTGAACCACTTTTATGAGCTACTAAATTGGTTCACAGCATGACTGTGCTAAAAAAACAGATCATTGTTTAGATTTTATTGTGAAATATAAGGAGCAGTTTGATGTATGTTTCACTGTCCATTCAAGTTCCACAAATAAGGTTTTGAAATCATCACGCAATAAAGGTGCAAAAATTATGTACACATGTTACATATTTTTTATAACAAGATAATGCTACCAACCAACCGCCTCCTGACATTTAAAACTGATATGGTTTAATATATATATTTTACATGTTATTAAAAGTATATACATTTGTGGAGAAGCATGGGAGCTGAGTCTGAATCTTGCTCTGCTCATTCGTGCAAAAGTTTTTGTCATTATATTTCGGTAGAAATCTAAAAGGCACTATTATTTTTAAGCCATATTATTAAACAACTCAGAAACCATTGCAGCAGGGAAAAGTAATTCTCATATTAGTACCTATAGCCAAGATGAAAACCATTAATAAAAAAACACAAATCCGATCTTAAGACACGTTTGTCCCAGAGCCAGACCTTGGACAGACTTTAGATGTCTATTGTTTTTTGCTCTTTGTTCATTGTCAGTATCCTAATAAACCATATGCTCTTTTAATCAAAGGCACAGTAATGTTATTAATAGATGATGTTGTGAATAAAAGCACACATCCTCAGAGTGTGTCGTGTAGTGTTATTGGCAGTGTGAGACTCTGCTGCTTTCATGAATCTTATCAGTGTTATCAGTGTGCAGTTAATCCCTTATAAGCCCTGCCTGGCTTGTATCTGCAGATTGCACCACGCTCATGTTTTTGGACGTTAACACAGCCCTGTGTCTGATGCCTCTCAGATTCACTGCTTAATAAATAGATATTGCTGTGTCATTATTGTTAACGGTGGCCATACGTGATGACCAGATTAAATATCTTAAATATCTATTGGTCTGATCATGGAGCTGTGAGATGGAAAACAGAACAGGAACTTTAGACAGTTCAGACTGAGATAACGCTGGACAACTTGTGCAGATTTCTATCTGAAAAAGTGTGACTGTATGATTTGAGTGTGTGTGACGGAACGGCTTTGTTCAGACTGAAGGCTAAATCTGAGCTTTTATTGCCCAGATCTGATTTGTTTATGACTGAAAAGGAAGAGTCACAACACACTGTCATCATGGAGTATTATATCCATGCTGTTAGCTGCTTTGTCTAAAGGGTACACATCCTTCTGGAGACTAAAGGCTGCAGCTAAACAAAGACTGAACTACAGAGAATCCTTACATGGGCAACAAGAGGATTCAAAAGAGGAAACAGACTGAGGCACTGTTTTCTCGAACAAAGCTTGTCTTATTCTTGTGACGAAATACATGGCAAAAGAATACAACATGTTTCCAACACATTGAGGAGTTGATTTAAAATTAACATAACAATACAACATGGAGCGGCAACACTTCTTCCTGTGTTCAGTGAACTGTAGCCATCGCTGTCTGTCTGAATTCCTGAAAGCTTTAAAATGCAGAATGAGTTAAACGTGGACAGTGGTATCTCAGGGGTTAAGCCCACTCCTCACATTGGAAGTGCCCACCTGGAGCATGTCTCTCTCAGCTCCACTTTACACCAATGTTCTGTTTCAAACAAATCTGAACAAATTGTAAACACAGTGATGGAGATAAGGTTAATTATCTAAAGTTCAGGAGGAGGACCAGCCGCCTCAAACCTACCTCTTCCAGTCGTAGGCCCATAAACATCATCCAGAGTCATCCTATCTTCATATCAGTGTATCACCATCTTCTACCTGTTACCTTTTCTCTGTTTTCTCTGTTTTTCTCTTGTTTTTTTATCTTGTGGTATGGCTCATTTCTCATTCTCCAGAGTCTCTGCATTCACCTGTTTGACATGCCTTATCATACAAACGCCTATCTGACCCACATTTGTGCCTGCTATGTCTCATAGTTAATCACATACAGCATGCTCACAAACTACACACACACATTTTAAAACTGCACATGCAAATTAGCACTTGCTATTTGAGTTCTTAGTAAATCTTGTTCAAATGGATATTGCCAGTTGTACTTTCATCCATCAGTCCATTTTCTTCTGCTTATCCACAGATGCAGAGATTCTTTCCACAAAAATAAAAAAATAAAAATAAAATATGGTATATACACAATGCAATTATAAGTTTCAGAGTAAATAATGTTTTACGGCACAATCCTACAACATACTACAGACATACTAGATATTTTTTACTTCTTATAATTATAAATAAAGTGTTTTGCCAGTTTTTTTTAATGTATTTTCTACATCATCTATGCATAAAATTAGAGTGTTTCTTTCTAGTTAATACAGTATATTTACCACAGTTATATAGTATTTGAGCTTTTACACATATTTACTGTTGCTGTTTGACTAGAAAATCCCTCAGACTATTTAACAGTACACAACAGATGTTTGATGTTTTAATGGGACAGTCATATTGTCTTATAAATGCACACCTTTTATACAAATATAACCAACGATTTTTGATTTTAATGAGTGAAAATGCAGAATTCATTTTGTGGCCCAAGCCTTTTCAGTGCACAAGCAGAGACTCACACACAGGACATGTTGGGTAGCTGCCTGCTGTAAATCCAAACTGTCTGCAGCAACCGGTGTAATCAGTAAACCCCATAAATTAGCCTGCTCCCACACCTGCACATACACAGACACAAACACACAGACACACACACAGCGGGGCTTCTTTTAGACCTCATTATTGAGTGATAATTATAGACAGAGTGAGACAGAGAGCCATTAGTTGTGGAAAAGGAGTGAAAGGCCGGTTATTAATCTTGCGGACTGTGATGAGAAGCTGCTATCTTGTCCGTCATTAATCCACGTCAGGGCCGCTCTGCACACTCAGCAGTACACAACCACACTGCAGCCAAAACGGAGATGGATATCAGTTATGTATTGCTTTCGACCCATTTCTGGTATTGATACATTGGTGGTTAGAGTAAACACTGCCAGTTCCTTGAGTGGTCTTGAGGGGGCGACATTGTATTGTTGTTTGGAGATTTCTGCAGCGTGGCTTTGTTAAACTTATGTCAACAAAAAACTATGCTCAAAATGCTAAAGGAATCCAAGTTGAAGCGACATGTGTGGGTTTAATAGGATCCACTTGGAAGCAGCGTGATGCTCTCTGTCTGCTTCTTATAACCACATTGTTCTCTCACTCCAGGGACTGTGGTTTGGATTTTTCACATTCGACACACGTGATAAATCTCCTCTGCTTTGAACAAGTGGAATAATGTCTCTATAAAAGTCATTGATGTTTTTGCTTTAAGCTTTGTTGGAAATGGCTTCACAGATTTAGTTTACACATGACTTTGGTTATTGACCTTTTAACCATGATTAAACATATACTAAAGGCATTTTAAACATGACTTAAAGTAGTGACTGGATACATTCAGTGGTGTATTTTTTATTCTTTGAATGCTTTTACGAAGTATATGGAGTTTAATGCAGGTCCTATCTCCTTTTACATTACTGTACATCTTGCGTGTGGCCATTTATAAAATTTATAAATCAAATGTGATCCCTCAAGCATTAGATCTATGCCATATTTTGATTGGTGGGTTGCTATTGCAGCCTTTTAATGTATTGTATAATTACATTGCACCATGACTGAATTTAAACTGTTTAAAATGAGTCAACAGAGAGCAATTCCCTGAGGATAAATACAGTTGTTTTAGCCCATGTTTAATTTGAAGTACATTCTCAGTCAAGTTAGTATTGATCTCTCAGTCATGCTCTTTTAGGGCCCCTTACATTGACCCCTATACAGCTGCACTACCAATAGTTTCACCCCCAGAGTTTCCTAGTAAGATCACATTGTGCAAAATGAATGTCAGCTTATTGCTAAACTGGTTTTGAGGATTAGCATATACGAGGATTGGCTGCATCAGACCTGAAGGAAAAGTCTTACTCTTGTTTTTCCTTCTTGTTTGATGCTATTGATGAGCTCGTCCCGTTGTGTTGCATGTGCTCTTGTGCGTAGAGGCCCACTGCTCTTTGCTGTAGTAGCTCTATAAACCCTCGGAGTTGTCTGGACGAGTCGAGGCAGGAGGGGATCAATGCGGAGATCGATAGGGTCCCTGGGAGTCCTAATAGCCCTGTTACTGCTCCCTGACTCCCCGCCTGGCTGCCTGATATAGGAGCACACCAGGGGGGAGCGGCGTGTGCGTCTGTGTGTGCGTCTGAGTGTGCGTCTGTGTGTGTGTGTGTGCGCTGTCCTGGTGTTGTCTGGGACCCCCCGCTGCCACTGTTCCTTTACTTAGGTCATGATACAGCACTGCCAGTTGTGTAACGGGGCCCATTGATGGAGCTGACGGCTGGCGATGAGCTGTTTGTGCCACACAGAGCTCTGCTGTGTTCACTTTGCCATCCGGGCTTCACCTCATGTGCTCTGGAAGTTAACTTGAAAGAACTAACAACTAAAACCAATGGAGATGAAGCACTGCCCAAATGAAGTGAATACAGTTTAAAATACAAACTCATGCCTTAGCCAATCTTAAACTATCAAGCTATAATGCTATGAATGAATAAGATCTGGTTTCAATGGTGCATCATGGGCCTCTTTGACAACGACAATAACAATTGCTACATGACTTCGTAAGAGCCATTTTGCATCTTTTGTTTATTTTCACCGCCAGCCACTGTGAGTACAAGCTCTCTATGTCTTTTGTGCAAAGCCTATTTAAAGGTCAAAGAAAGTGACCTTTGTGCTGCATGAAATGGCAATTGGTGCATTAATAAAAGCTTCAAAAGACTGGAGCACTGGGCTCTGGATACACCTGTACTGAACAGCCCTGTAGCTTAAGAAATATGAGCTATGAGCTTCTACAGCCTTAAAAACAGACTTTGACTCTCTATAGATCCCAGTGTAAGTGTCTGTACTTACTGTTCCTGTTCTACAACTGCTTGGATTGGACAATCTGAGCACTGCAGGAGGAGAAGCACATTCGTGTTTCTTTTTTAAAGCACAGTTTTGAGTCAAGGCTAAGGACATTTATCATCTGCGTAGATTTTGTTTAATATTTAACAGAAAATCATCATCAGATCTCATCCAATTGAGTTTGTTCATAGACAACAGCATGTCCCTGCAGGGCTTCTGTAGGTAGGGGTGTAAGGTGAGTAACTTTTGCCTGTATATGCTACAAAAAAACACACTCTCCACCTTTAATCATCTTTGCTTCCAAACTATAATAAGTTACTCAAACCTGGGCCTCATTTATGAAGCTTTCATACTCTTCATACTACAAAATGCACCTGCTATTTCTTACAAAAAGTCAAACAATGTAAAACTGTGTGTCGACATACACCAACTCTGACCCATTCAAGCACACATTTTGAGAAAATTAGCTAAACAACGTATTTATTTTTGCTTAAAATTGTAATTTAAAATGATAAAAAGATGGAGTTCACTGTTTTCACTGCAGTAGTTTTTCTTCCAGGACACTTCTACATAAAAGCATCTCATCAATAGCTCATCTTTTACACAAAAATCATGTATATGTTGCTTTGCATTGGCCTTCTTTGGTCGAACTGACGCATGGCGAAACACTTTTAGTCAAGATCCTAGTATGAAGTGAGTGCTGTTAAAAAGATATCACAGTACGTCCAATTAGTGAACTCATGAAACCACAGAGACTGACTGTAGTGGCCTTCACCCAATATCATTAAGAAGATCAAACTAGGTCATGGATCAAACTGAAAGAGTGAAAACAACCTGGAAACATAATGAGACAGAGTAAGACTATGCCCATGATTTTAAGGACAAATGCAGAGGACTACATATCATACTATTCTGGAGCTTTTTTCCCTTTTCTTTCCAGTGAGTCATGCACTTCACAGTAGAGCAATCCAGCATTTCTGAGAAAAAGAACAAAACCAACTTATCCTTTCATAAATCTTTGCAGGTTTCTTGTTGTCACTGTGATACCCTGCCTCATTTGCTCCTAAGAGACATAAATCGTGACTAAACTCCTTATCTCACAGAATATAAAAGTTTCAGTGGGATATATGTCTCGTGATGATAAAGCGCATACCTACAGCAGTATGTGTCATCTAGCTACCTCCCTCGGTGCTCGCTGTGATATTTACACTGTGATCCAGGTTTCTCTTGCTGTGCCCACTCAAAAAAAAAAAAAAGTACAATGTATAAGGAGTGCCAAGGCTGCAACCAGAACACCCTGCTGATTTCCCAGATTATCAGGCTCTGTGGTACCTTGTAATAAAAGTGTGTTAACGACAAAGAAAGAGGAAATGAAGAGTTAGAAGCAATGGGTACATTTTCACTGCAGCGGCATGTTGATATATGAAACACTTCAGAGGCGTTTCTATGAAGACTTCCAAAACTTAATGCTGTCAAACTGATCAACATTTTTCTCTCATCAATCAAAACGTAAACACGATACATGATAAACTGATTGGTCCTGCCACAACAAATCCTCCATCTTTGAGCACAATACCACTTTGTGATTGGTTCTGTTGAGGGATTGGCTGCTGGCACACTTGAGAGGCGTTTCTTTTGTCAAAATGAGCATGAAGCCTTCCAAAACTCTGAATCAGAAATGCACAGAACAACTTATACCGGCATTTGTTGAGTTTTCCTCAAATGCTGTCAAACTGATTAACATTTTTCAGTCATCAATCAAAACGTAAACATGATAAGTGATGCGCTGATTGGTCCTGCCACAACGAATCCTCCATCTTTGGGCACAATACCACTTTCCGAGGGATTGGCTGCTGTGAACTTTGACTACAGGAGGAATAGTCATTTCTGTGTTTATAGATGTTATTAATGCTGCTGATGGACCCTGAATCAAAATGAAGCCAGGGAAACCCAACGTGGACATTAGAATAACAAAATGCTAATGTGCAAAGTCAATATAATATTCAGTATTAGCTTGTTTGCATGTTTCTTTTTTGAACACAACATCTTGGTTTGAGGGTTAGGAAATGTTTGAACTAAATAGATTTTTTTAAATGATTATTTTAACTTGAAATCACCATTAGCTATCATCTTTTCACAGTGAGTTTGATCATGGACAAAAGCATGTCCCTGCAGGGCTACCGTAGGGGCTTAAATGCTGTAAAAAACAAAACAAATACATGCCACGTATAAGTTACTCAGAACTGGGGCCCTCACTTATAAAGCGTGAATAGACATATTGTAGCTTAATTGCAGTACATTTTGTGATAGCATCGGAAAGTTTCATTTATCATTGAATAGGGTTGTTAAAGTGTGTGTAAAGTAGGACTACGATACACACAATGACCCATAGTGATATTATATAAAATCTAATAATATAATAGTATAAAATCCGGTTACCTATGAGGTGGAAACACATGGCTCTTCAGGGATTACCTGCACCAAATCATGCTCTAGTACTGTCCAGACTCACACCAGAGCACTCAGTCCAAACATGCTAATGAGTCTGAGTTCTGTAAACACAATTTCTTTTGCAGCTGGGTCACCATTAAGTTTCCCTCAAGCATCAGAAACAGATGGAAGGAAACAAAAACCACGTGCAAACCGCTTTGTGCAAGGGGCCAACTGCAAAAATATTTGACAAACTGTTATACTTTGATGGTATGGTAGACTTCTTTGAGGCGTAGAAACTGGGCAACAGATTTCCCGTTTGTAAGAGGAGCAAGTGTGAAGGAACCTACAGCATATATACGGCGCAAATCTGCATGACACGCTCACAGCACCAATATGCAGCCCATTATAGCACTCCACAAATAAGCCTGTGATCGCAGTCATATGTCACATACATCACATAGTCTGAATACGAGGAGGTAAAGTTCAAAGATTCTCAGTGCAGTCATGTTGGAGGCAGATGTTGCGCCATACATCGAGAGTTCGCCGCATTACGTTCCTCCTGGGTAAGATGATAAGACGATAAGTCCGGGGCCGTCCCGAACAGGCCAGGGGGAGAGGTAATAATCGCAGCGTATAATTCAGGGTAATGAAGGCTCCACCACTAGATCAGCCATAAAGAATGATAGGGAGGCAGACGGGGGAGCGGCTCATGTGTTTGACCTCCACTGGCAGCCCTCCACTTCCTATAAATTTGCTCTGTGGTCTGACTCCAGGCGACTGAAGGAGGAAGAGGAGCGGAGATGAAAAGCAGGAGATGGACAGATGCAAAAGAAGAGCCGACGGAGAGAGTGGGGAGCGCTTTATTGAAGCCAAGAGACACAGAGGTCAAACCTTTTCTACTTGTCTCTTTTGAGAATATTAAACCCCGACAGAGGGCTCCCAAATGTTTTAACTCAAGCCCCTTTTCAACTGCGGATATTTGCATCTCTCTTGCCCTTCACCTTCTCTGTAAAAGGTGCCAAACTTCTGAATTATGGGGTATCATTTGGGCCACTTATTCCTGCAAGGAGAGATGGTGATAGAGGTGTGGCACAGCTGAGAGTACAACTGGACCTGCTTGGCGTTCTGGAAATGCCATGAAGCACGTGCATGAAAACAATAATGCCTTGTGTGGAGAAAGACAAAAGATTTGATTGGTGCAAATTAGCCATGTGGAGTTAGTTTGGTTTCACACAGCCTTTATGTCTTGTTTCATCATTTCGTGTGGAAATGATATTATACAATACACTAGATGATATTTTCCCCAGATTTCTTCATAAAAGCTCTGATAGTTTTGCTGTCTTTTTCTGTTCAGTGACTGAATACAGACAACATGAACCAAATACTCCACACTTTTTTATTCTGAAAGAAGAACAGGAATCAGTTAAAGAAAGAAAGGGAAATAAACAAACAGCCCTGAGAAAACCCTCCCCTTATGTCATTCTCTTCTAGGTGAGGCACCGAGGGCCGTGGTGGCAGGAACATTTCGTAATCTCTTTGCAAAGTGCCTTTAGTCGGATGAAAAGTACTTTTGTTTAATTTCTTGTGACTGCAGACATTACCGACGCGGCCAGCTGTGAATGACATATGAAAACATTATCCAAATAAACTGTGGCATCCATTAGCATCAAGCAAGGAAACATTGTGCCATCTCTTGCAGAACTCCCTCCCACTCAGTGTGCGGCTGCCTCTCTGCGTTGCCTCCAGTTCGTTGGTATGCAGGCCGTGTGGCTGTATTGTGGGCAGACTGGGCTGCGCTGCTCTCCTCTACATGTCTGCTAAATGACAGTAATTATTTTCCTGGGCTGCAGGCGACTCATGCATGTTTTATTTCTACCTCCACCTCCCCCATCTGCCTGCATGGCCATGCATGGCACAAACCATATCAGAGTGGAAAAAAGCATTTTATTTCTCCCTATACCGTCCTATGGGTCCCCACTGGGCTCCACTGCCTCGGTGCCGTACTGAGGGGCCCGTTGTTTGATGGCACCAGAGGGGTTTGAGCAGGGGCCGACAGATGCTGTTAGGCTGGTCTCATGATGGTCTAGACACAGATAAAGACACCTAATAGTGCTTCAATACACTGGCTGCTGGTGTAAGCATTTTGCTGCAAAATGGCCACCATGTTTCACCTGAGGTCCATAACT
Source organism: Rhyacichthys aspro (assembly GCA_036850595.1). Classification (NCBI taxonomy): domain Eukaryota; kingdom Metazoa; phylum Chordata; class Actinopteri; order Gobiiformes; family Rhyacichthyidae; genus Rhyacichthys; species Rhyacichthys aspro. The sequence continues at coordinate 5,901,308 of CM072156.1, read as the reverse complement.
ACACCCAATATGCACTGCTACGTGATTAGCATCAGCTCTACTTTAGGAAAGTTTTGTACAGCAACAGACTCAAGAACACTGAAGAAGAAGACGTAAAGGTCATCTTTTGGTCAACTTAGTGTTAAATAGCTCTATATGTAAACATACATTATTAATGTAGAGCGCATTCCGCATTCATTAACATGTCTCAGTCCCTCTGCTCCTCAACAACCACAGAATACATTTTCTGATAACCACACTCAATCAGATAGAAGAATTTAGATTAAAAAAATCAAACAATGACAGACCAGGTTTAAACTAGCAGCAGCTGACTCACTGAAGCCATGTGGATGTTTGGTTGATGCCAAAGACTGTCACTAGTTTTGAACGAGTTGAAATTGCCCCTCACCAGAAGTTAACCAACCAATTACATTAAAAATAAATGACCTTGCTCTGCTTCCTTTGCTTTAAACAATGAAACAGTATGTTTTCAAAACCAACAAAGACTCAGTGAATTAAGTATTATTATTATTATTAAAGATAACTTACTAAAAGGTGACGTTTAGTGCTGACAAACTTATCAGAGAAGCACTTTTCTTTATATAGTGTTTCGTACAATGGTACTCTTGCAGCCTTGCATAGTATTTATTATTCAGTGTGGCATAACATACACAAACAGGCAACTATTGATTCTCACAGTCACTCATTATGCACAATTTAGATCCAAATCCTCCTGATTACATTTTGACTTATTCATTATTCTCTTATCACTATCACTATTACTTTTCCAGACTGTTGCCCCCCACACCTCTCTGTCCAAGATGGCAGACAGCTCAGGCATGCACATTGCACTTTTGACGCAGATCTAGCCGCACGCAAATGGCATAGTGACAGTCCACGTGTCATTTGGCGTTGTTTGTGGAATCCATCAGCTGTTGTTTTTCTTGTTGTCAGCCAGCCCGCATTGCTTTGTGGAGGATTGTGAAAATGTATGACTGCTCCGAGCTCTGACAGAACACTTGATCATAGCTGGAAACAATAGAAACCCGCCGCTGTCACAACTCCGTCAAGGTTGCCTGATGAATGCATCCTATTAAAACTGGAGAAGGTTGTGTCTTCTTTTCCCCCCCTTCGTGGCACCGTGTTGTGTGTCACGCCGTCCTGTGACATGAAGCTCGTTTGGTGCGACTCAGGGGATCTCTAATACCCCTGCAGCTTTCATAATGAACATGTGGCTCCTCTCTCTTGGGCACAATTTAGCGTAATTCATAAGCAGAGGACGGGGCATTAGCCAGATGGTGCTGTGGGTGGCATCCTTTCTCTGGCCATCCATTAGGACTGCGCTGGTGACAAAATTCCAATGTGAAGAGACAGACAAGGTATCATTGACACCATCCATCCCGTTGGTAATGCGAGTGTGCACGAGGGCGTTAGAGGTGGTTAACTGTTATCTGGGTGGTGCCACATCTCTCGGAGGATGTGAATAAAAGTAGAGAAACAAATACAGTAATAAAAAGACTTGGCTGAAATAAACAACTGGGGGATCAGCAACAATGTTGGAGGCAGTGTGGACATGTGATCACCACTCTCATACATTCTGGTCATGCATTAAATGACAGCAATTCTGGGATTGCATCTTGGCAATATATAATAACATTTAAGGATATACGATCCCTAAAGATCCCTGGATAGTCTTATTGGAACTGCTGCCAGAAGATGCCATTAAAAAGAAGGACACTTATATCTTTAAAATTCGTATAATTTCATGTAAAAAGGCCGTTACAAGGAGCTGGGTAAAAAGTGAGCCACCTCAGACAGATCAGTGGCAAGAAATGCAGAGGAAATATACTCTTTGGAAAAACTGACTCATTTTCTAAGGATTAAATAGACATATCTATACTAAACACTGGTCAAAATGGTTTGCTTACAAGCCGGAGGAAGCATAAAGGACTAATTATGACTACTTTAGATAATATTTAAAATATATACAGTGCACCATCTAACAAGTTATAGGCATGTTATGTGTTTTTATGAACTTTTGTCATAAAAGTGTAAAATGAATAAAGAAAAAGTATAAAAAGAAAAAGAAAAGATGTGTCTGAATCTGAATAGTTATGATAGCCCAATAAACCAACACCATTTAGAAATGTAGAAATATTTAAATGAGTCATGGCAGAAAAACAGCCACTTTTCATATTAACTTTGACATGGTATAAGTTGTTGTGCAGCCTCATGCTAGTGCTGAGTGTATATATTTAAAATGGATGGACTATGTTCTGATTTATTTTAGGGTAAGCTTGGCTAGGGTTATCACTATCATATGACTCTTTCTATTCAGGACTGCAATACTGTAAGAGAGGCTGATGTTGGTTGAATGCAAAGCACCACTGAGTGATGCCATTGCATGTATGTAGATTCAGTTTCAATTGACATGAATCATTGCAAAAAACATGATTCCTGCCCGAGGGGAACAGCAACAGAGTCCACAGCCACTGCCTCAGGTGGAATCATCTTTAGCGCCTGTGCTGATCTCTGGAAGAGACAAATCCATGTTCTTTTACGGTTTGGCCTGTGGGTTCTTCTACGCACATCTGGGGTTTAGGTATTTAGGTGTCACACAATGATGATGTCATCAGGTGTGTGACCTGGCAGAATGTTTTTTGACTGCTGCTGGTTGTGGAGTTTTGTTTGTTGTGTACTGTGTTGATTGAGCAAGATGACGACATGTTTTAATATTTGCAACAGGACAGTGAAATTCTTTTATGTGCATCAATGTCCATCTATTTGGTCAAACAATGATATAGTCAGCAATATAAGGTATTAGCTGCTAGGAGTCACACATCTCAGTGTCTTAGTTAGACTAGCAGATAGTCTATTAAGAACCATCTGGAAGGACTTCCATAGAAGGCCACTGCAAAGGGAAGGTACTTTTAGATGAATACTTTGTAGGTAATTGGGGAAATCCTGTGAGTAACCATCAATTATGAGGTGCTTTTCTTTAGTCAGTTCAAAGCCATGTTGTTTACAACTAGTACTACAGCTAGTACAAACTAATTACTGCCAGCAACGAGACACCATTGGTCTGAAGCAGTCTTGGTTCAGTGGAAGTCACATAGCTTTGAGAGAAACAAGATGAATCTCTGTGAGTTTGTGAACTCCAGCTCCTGGATATTACTCTAGCCTTACATTAGACTAATGATGTACAGTAGACCAGCCCTGTCTCCGCCTCATTCTGTTCACTGCATCAGATGTTTAGAGTCCAAGATATGGGTTAGTCATGTTAGCCACTGTAGCTCTCTTAATGCTGCTCTGTTACCCTCTCCTGTATGAAGGAAGAGTATAATCCATGTTGTATAAGTATCCATCCGTATTTGCATTTCTTCTCCACAGCCAAAGTGAATAACCCCCTTCTTTTGCCAAAATTCTCCAACACAATTTTTGGATCTGCCTTTGACCTTTTCCCTTCAAGCTTCACTGTCCTCAATCAAAACCCGTTTGTCAGTGTTTTGCAGAGTTTACTTTTAAAATGACTCATCACTGATAAATGATGTGGATCTCATAAAGCCTAAAACAAATGTAAGTCCCTCTCTGGATTGATGGCTTAAGGAAGCTTCAAATGCTTTGGGTAGAAGTTAGACGCCCAGTTGAGGCCTATCTTTATCTATGACAGCTCAGTACAACCAACAAATAACAGTGCACAGTGATTTCTCTCTACAATTGGCTTTTTAACTAAACAGCCCAAAGAAAAATGAACGGTAGAAATGTGTCATCAGAAAACATCAGTAATCCACTTCCTCTTTTCAATTCCACTTGTCTCCACCTGTTCATGAAGTGTGGGTGTAACCTACAGACACATGTAGGAGTGAGCCCCAGTGAAATGCTCCAGACACACACATTCTGATCAGCAACTCGGCCTAGCACCACTCTCACTTCGTCAGTGGAGGTGTCAAGGTCCCCATGGCAACTGCATAATGGGGCAGGCCTAATTCAATCCCAGGGGCGATTGGAGGGTCTGGAGGAGACGCACAGGGAGAATTGGTCTGGGTCTGAAACCTATTCAAGTCAGGCCTGATGTGTTTTAGCTGCAGAATGCTCAGTCACCGAAGAGAAAACATTCGGTCTGCATCTGATCAGGCTCTTTTTTTGGCAAGCTCTCCATAATATTTGTCTCTTTTATCCCTGTTTCCAAGAATAACGTGCATTTCAGTTCAGCAATGTATAGTTTGAAAAAGCAAACCCTGATCTGGTTTCCTCTGGTGGTAATACAGCTGCATCAGTTCTTAAATATCAAAGACTGTATTTGTCAATGGAAAACAGCAGGACCACACCAGCACGACATAAACCAATAAATTGACAAAAAAAGAACAATGTGTCATGGAAAACAGAACAAAAAGATCCAGCACTTATTGTTAAACATTTCTTTTTGGCAATGTCTATTTGACACAAGACAAGCTTTGTTGTGAAACGTTTGGCATTATGTTATTTTCTGTTCCGGTTGATAATGAAAGTGACTATTTTTTGTCAGACTGATGAATCTAGCTTTGAACCCCTTGTTCAATTAAATAAACCAGTGCTAAAAAGAAAAAAACAAAACAAAAAACAAAACAGAATCTTAGGTGACGTATACCATGCCGCCCACATCAGGCCTCCAAGACAAAAACAAACCAAAACTCACATTGCCACCTAATACATAATACATACTTTAGGAAATGTCGGACTTTCTTTCTATTCTGTTAGTACCTCCCTTATATAAAAGCAACTGGACCTTACATACTTAATGCTGGTACACTGCCTTTTAGTTGAAGTATTCTGCAACAAAACGACAATCCAGCCACAAGGGGTCACAAGCCAGTGTTCTCTTTGTGCCAGTCCCAAGCCCAGATAAATGGAGAGGGTTGTGCCAAAAAGGCCATCTGATTTAAACCTATGCCAAATTAAATATGAGAATCACTGATATAAGTTCCACACCGGATCGGTCGGGGCCAGGTTAACAAAGACCACCATCAGTGCTGTTGACCTACAAGCTACTGGTGGAAATTGGGCTGGTACTGGAAGGAAGAAGGTGAGAGAAAAGGATGCAAAGGATAGGACAAGATGGAGGATTTACTGTGACGAAGAAATAGAGATTCTAAAACAAACAAACATGATCTGCTATTTGATTCTTTTTTTGTTGCTGCTTATGTTTGCTCAAGTGATGTTTGGTTTGTGAAATCAAATTCAACCTGACACAGTGTGACTGCTTATTTTGGCATCCTCAGTTTATAACATTTTGTCAATGGAAATGGAATTGAATGCATACCATTCAGAAGCAGGTAGAAAAGAGGGTCTATTCACTCTTTTCAAACCCCTCTGTTGTTCATTCCACTATTTCCCTCTTCATGCCTGCACTTCCTTCTCTCGCCTCTATTCAATCAATACCTCATACACTCCCTCCTCACCCCTCTCCCTCCGCTGACATTCAGACTCCGGAACCTGATAGGATTTCATTAGTACCTCTGGATCTTGTTGTATTATTGTTATCCCTCCCTGAAGTAGACAGGGATTAGCGCCGGGGCTGGAGACAACTTAAAGTAATAAGCCGAGAGCCAACAGTCCACAATCACACGTACGCACACACACACAGGGGCGCACACAGACTTATACACCCACAAAGGTGTGCTTAGAGGAGGAGGAGGAGGAGGAGGAAGAAGGTGGCGGCAGTGTAAAGATCCCCATGAAAAAAGGGAGGAGGCAGTCCGTATTGTTATTACCGTAGCAAGCCAATCACAATGCTTCATCCGTGGAGCCCAGAGAGAGCTAGGCTTGCCGCTTGTTAAGGAGGGAACAGTTTGTTATAGGGGAGATATGGTGCGTAACTCCTGTCACTGGTTCTGCATATAGAAAGGCCTGGGACTGGCCCCGGGCTATCTCTGTTTGCAGATGGGGGAAGGGAGGAAGGAAGTGGGTAGATTTGCATCCCTTTGACTCTATATCTCTAAGCACCAGAGGAAGAGACGAGTAAGGAAGAGGGGAGACGGGGAGCTGGGAGGAAATACGAACCCAAAATTTCACAGAGGAAAGTGTTGGTTGGTGGTGCCACGGAGCTAAACTCAAGCGAGCGTTTAATCCAATCTGATTTACATACTGTAGTTGCACTTGACATAAAGCGCTAATACGAGCTCATGCCAACTCACGAGAGGAAGAAGGAGAGGGGGAGAGGAGATGTACGGTTCACAGAAGCATGCACACGCTCCGAGATTGGCCATTACGTTGACTTGAATAGATTGCTTGTGAGCATGAATAGCCCAGTGAGAAGGAGGAAAAAAAAAAGGGCTACGTTTCCTCTCTATGGGTTCATATTGATATTCATAGTGGCTCTCCACACCGAGAGCACAAATGTCACTGCAAACGGCCTTGATATATGCTCCCATTCTCTCCTCTTCCTGTCGCTCCATTCCTCTTTCGCTCGCCGCCTCTCAGCCCCCGTCTTTGTTCCCGCTCGCCGGACGCACACTGCCTACAACCGCTGGAAAGGAAAGAAAAAAGGAAGGAGTGTTTGACGGAGTGAGTGAAGGACGTCATTCCGCTGCTTATTCTGGCTTTTTAAATAATAAGAAATGGAGTATCAAAGGTATATACCGTCCACTTATAACATTGGGGCCAATACAAACAGTGACAGGTGAAGTGAGGCCCGTTTCCATGGCACCAGAGCTTCACCTGTCAGGAGTTATTAAGGAGCAGGTGAACATTTTGTCTGTGAAGCTGACATCGGAAGCAGGAAACCATAAAGATTGGAGTGGATTTGACAAGGGTCACATTGTGGCGGCTAGACGTCTGTGCAGAGGATCTCCAAAACTGCAGTTCAGAGGCCGGGTCCTGGTCTGCAGTAATAAGTCCTACCACCGAGGGGGAAGAAGTGAACCTGTAACAAGGCGTCTGTGGGATGATAATCAATAGTCCAAACAACAGGAGTCCCATCTTTGTTCTTTGCTACTTCGAAAAGGTTCAGTTTTGCTTTAATTTGCAAACCTTGTAAGTACCTCTGTACCTCTTCACCGACTGAAAAGCAAGGGGCACTTTGCAGCAACGCATTACCACTCTCAACCAAAAGAGTGCTTAAAGAGTGCTTAAAGATAAATGTGCAGGATTTGTTTATGAATGAACACATGATACAGCCCACCCTCTTGACGGAGCGAGTTGTGCCAAAGTTCAAATCTTTGGCAAAAATCTGCCTTCCTGCAAATGTGACACTATATAAACGTAGCACAAGGTTATTACTGAAAGTTTAGTTTACTAGTAAAAGGACACTGGACACGTTTAGCACATGCTAATGTTTGTCTAGGCTGGAGTATGTTCGTACCCAAAGAGACACAGATACAGCACAATTAAATTGGATTCTTTTTTTTATCCGTTTAACATTTATTTATTTGATGTTGACAAGAGCAATTAAGCATCTACGATATGTACTGAACATTCACATCTGTTAAAATATGATGATTCAAGTTCTTGTGTTCTTTTTTTTTCCTTTCTGTAATTTTTAGTATACTTTATAAACAGACTGTACCTGATATTTATTCTTCTTGCAAGTCTATATTGTAAAAGCAATCATTTGTGGAAAAAAAACAGTCTTCATGATGCCATATACTATTTATTATAAGGGATTGTAATAGATGAGAACCTTGAAAACCTTGACCGATCACATGCCAAAAAAGGAGCGCTCCCATTGGTCGACACCGGCTTAGTTTAATAGCTGCTGATAAAGAGTATTTTCAGCTGAATATGTCTTTAACACAGAGAAGAGATCAACAGAGAAAAGAAAGGCAACGTAAAACACAGATGTTTAACGATGAGGAGATAATTGTCGTTCTGGCTCTGAATTTGCAGCTAAGCTAACACTAAACTCTAAACTTCAGTTTGGTGAAATGTATTAGTATTTTGTGAAGGAAAAAATGGTCCAGTTTTGTGTTTTTAATAAAAGAGAAGCAGGAGAGCTCCCTGCTTTTAGGAGAGAGTGGAGTATGAGTGGAGTATGAGACAGAGACAAAGAAAGAAATTTAAGGAGTGGAGTTTTGAGGTCATTAGGTCAACTTATTAACACACTCTTACCAATCCTAATCAGGCAAAGGGACAATTCTGATTCCTGTCATGCCATAGAAATAGGAAGTATTCAAACAAAGAACTGGTGGATTGTGCTGTCAAGCCATCTATACTTCAGGATCTATAGTGCAGCCCCCAGTCCATGTTGCATGTGCTATTAAATGTCCCATTACCTGGAATCTGAGGCTCTCTTTGGCTCCGAAGACTAAAAGCCTGCAAGAATGTAGAGGCTGGCATCATGTCTTCATCTCAAATTCCACCTCCTCTGTGTCTTTACCTGAGTCTGTAACTTATACGGGACGTCACTTTAAATGCTGTATGACATAGGTTGGTGTTTTGACATGGCTGAAACATATTGGGGAGAGAAAAGTGAAGTCAAGTGGAGTTTTCCTCCATTTCCCTCCATTGATTGTGATATTATAAACATTCACAGACAGATTTAGAGCTTTACTTGGACAGACATCCGGCAGAGTATTGGTATTAGCAGTAAAAGATGAAGTGAAAGGATTTTTTTGGGTGGAAGCAGTTGCGTCACAGGTGCGTAAAACAAATAAATCTTTTGTAATTGCCTTGGGAATTCTTTGTTAGTATTGATCTACTAACAAAGCAAAAGGAAAAACACACTTATATATATATATTTGCTATTGAAGCTACCAGGTCTTGGAAACTTAAAGTATATTAACACAGTCAGGGTCAGGGCACTGCAGTAGACTTTCCCTGTGGCCATTTAAGGTTTTATAATCATTTATTTATTAACAAATGCTCTATGCTCAAGGTAAATGGATGAATGCTTATTCTATCATGAACTCACCCTGTTTTATTATGTATTCTCCTCTGTACTGATCACTTAAAGCACTCAGTTTAGCGTCATAGAGTGTGGCTAACCTAGCAAACACAGATTATAAGGAAATCGAGGAAACAATTCATTATATTTAGGCAGAAATAGATTTAGATGACTTATTTTGGAGCTGTCAGTGTCTAATATCAGTTTCATTACATTCACATGCAGCATGTTTGAGAGAGCTTTGTGAGACGTGAGGTAAAAAGCCTGTGAGACGCTCAAAGTTTGCCTGATTGCCTGTTTCATTATTCTTTTTTAGAACATTCAACAGTGTAGCCCTCATGAGGGACACGGTTAAACAGTCTGTAATATAACATGTATTTTACAGTGTAAGTCATATTATTGTCCTTAAGCATTGTTTTCACTGCAGTATCATCACATTTAGAGAAACAAAACTGAATACTGAGAATCATAAAGTGGAGAAACTGGAGTTTTGTTGCAGTTTGTTGTTAAAAGAAGGGTTTTCATTTATATCTCAAGCAACCATGAAACTAACTTCTTATATAAGTAAGTAAATAGGTTCTTCAACAAAACCCTAATAGGTCGAACAGAAAAACAAACTCGATCCTACTGACAAACTAAATTTTCATTCCAGTTTCATTTCCATATTTCTTTCCCACATTGTAATCACAACCCTCCATTTGCCAAACCTAATCAGACAAATGTATAATTGTGATCCCTGACATGCCTTTGGTCGAGAAAAAGAGAAAAGGAACAGGTACTTACCCCCTAACCTGCACCGGCCAGTTGTTAACACCGCAAGGTTACCCTGACCAGGCAAATTAGTCGTGCAGAAAACCTGCTCGGGTCTCCATTCATCACTTCCCGGCCCCTACACCGCACGACTCCGGAAAGTCTGCTCACACTCATCAGAAAGACTTCACTCACCGATAAGTGCAAAGTCAATTAGAATTTGCTTATGTTTCCGGAAACAAAGTCCTTTTCCGCCATAATCCCCTTTGTCATGGTTTTAAAATCCCAGATCAATAAAAATATTTCAATTACCCCTCAAACTAATAAAAATAAACTTGGCAACATGTGTTATTCTCCTGGAATCAGGTTATAAAATCATTTCCTACATCTCCAGGTGGCAGTGTTAAAATGATGGCTCCTCTGCTTCAGATCTGTAAGTTAGCTGTGTTCAAGTCATAAAAAAAAAAAAATATATAGTTTTATTATGTGGTTGTTTTCATGTTAACAAATCTTCGGCCTGTAGTAGGCTACATGGCCCTGGTTCAGTTAGAAAAGACAGAAGATATGGACAATGTCAGAAAAATCTGCTGGTTCACATGACTTGACAAAAACAAACAAACAAACAAAAAAAACCCAAAAAACAAAAAAAAACAAAAAGACAAATTTTGTGTAAATGCATCTCTTATTTTACTGAAAATTAACTAAAATTGTCTGAGACAGGTTGAAACGGTTACACACTGAATGCTAAAGTCTAAACACAAGAATGAGGGCAATTTAGTGAAAAATGATTTGCATTAAACAAATGCCAGATGAGGCCTTGTGAATTGCGGCGTATTCACTCCCATTACTTTCCCTGATGGTGCTGGTAGTTCAGATGACACTTGGCTGACTTGTTATACATGGCTCAATATCCTCCAATAGCTTATAATGATTACCAATATTGGAACCAATAAAACATTTGTGAGCCAGAAATTGTGAAAGAATAAAATTAAATGATGTGTGTAACTTTCTGCTAACGTTTTATGTCCCTCCGAGGCTCGTTCTGCTCTGCCTGAAAACAGCGAGAATGTCAAAAGAAGTAAAAAAAGATGGCACCGCAGTGTGTGCTCAGGGTGTAAGTTATGGCCATAACTTTCTCACTCTGTCAGGCGCTTTAACCGTCTGTCCTGGAGGACACATTAACTTGGTATCCTTAAATAAAGTCCTTTAAATAAAGCTTCGGGAGTTAAATAATGAGAAAGCTGCTCCCACTGTCCTTTCTGCTTTTAAATGAACCTCTGCCTTTCTTATTAATGTCCCCTTATCGCTCATCACGGCCACTGACCCGCTGTCGTAACCCCTTCCCACTCAACCACATGAGAAGCTCCGGCAAGTGGTCGCCACAGAAGTAATTGAGGGCAATTTTCAAATTAAAATTTAAAGCCCTCGTCCATCTTCATGCGGTGGGAGGGAGCCGAGGACAGGGCTTTGGGGGCTGATGACTTGATCAGGTTTTGCGAGCCGGGCAGGTACTCAGGCTCGGCGAGGTGGGATGATGAATGAGGAGCATTAATCTCTGTGACAGAGAGAGAAGAGTTAGCAGCGGTGATAGCAGCGCTAACGGCTTTAATTAGCATTTAATCAGACGCCTCGGGGCCGATGGAGGGGGAGAGGGGAGATCAAACTCCAGCGGCCTTCTGCGAGGAGACAAGGAAAGGAAGGCAGTCCCGGTGGTAGTCGCGCCGCTGCTGCAGGCTGCGGCGAAGAGCACATGCCTATGATCCTATTTTTGTACTGCTGTAATGATAATGCTCCACACACCACAAAGGCCCGGTCCGTTTACAGAATGAGGTGAAGAGACGGTGTAACTGCTGAGGCTGGCGGTTTTTCTTCGATAGCTAAACCTAACACAAAGATTATTACAACGATTATTTAAGGCAGGGAAGATGGAGCGAGCGGAAAAGCGGGACCTGAAAAATGTCTTACATTGTTGCTCAGTTGTAGTAAGTAAAATATTCTTTCCTAAACTAAAAGAAACCATGTTTAGAAGATACTTTATTTATTTTATCCTCTAGACTGTCCAGCTCCAATCCATGAACAGATCCTGCCTTCAGCTCGTTCAGTCCAGGCCTCACCAGCCTTGGTGCCACCTTCACACAACTGCACACTCCACAGACAGAACATCTTCAGTGGTGTGTTGCTGCTCGATGCTTCAGTCCCGCTCTGCAGCTCTACCTGTGTCTCCACAGATCAGTCTAACTCAAGAACACAAAGAGCCTTGTGCCTTTGAGAGTTAGCATGTTTGTGCTCTTGAGAGTTAGCTGAGAGCTTGCAGTTGACAATGTTTTAACCATGGCAACACACAAAGCAGACACTCACACAGAAATGAACAGATCCCAACAGCTCTTTTTTCAGGCTTCAGCAAAGATCATCAAAACCTTAACAATGTCTTTTGTAATCACCAGTTACACACAAACCTACAAAAAGGGAACAAACTAAGAGGCTACCAGCCAATCCGCCACCGCTCACACCAACACAGCGAAGCAACACGATGCAAAAAAGGTATTCTGTGGCAATTCTGTGTCCTTGGTTTTGCCTTTTAAGAAGTTCTGCATTCTCATTTTGAAATAACTTCCAAATAGCATCCAATTAAGGATTTCCAGGTAAACGTTTGACAGACAAACTCGGCCTTGTGTGGCTCCACATTCACAACTTCTACATTACAGACTGACATTTCTGTTGGTCTGGTATTAATGTGCAAAAAGCATGCAAAAAGGGAGTAATGTAGTAAGACCACAGGTGTGTAATAAGAGAATTTACCACAGAGTTGGCGTAGTTTTATTTGTGATAATTCTATATGGCTATGTTAGCTTTGAAGGCCTTTCTAGATACATTTTGGTTAATCCAACATCACAAAACAGTCTTCATTTCACATTCTGTTTAAAAGCACATGAAAACACCTGAGATATGTACAGATATTGTTGCACATAATGTTCTTTGATAGATTTTACTTTGCTTTGGGACATGACATTTCTAGCTGCACCCTCGTCGGCTGGATCTAACTTCTATTGTGAGATGAAATGTGAGATACACATTTTTTGCTTCTCCGCTTTCACCTGCCACTTTAATCTTTGTCTCGAGCAGCACTTTTACCCCTCACAAAAATGCTGCGCTTTTTGTTTGACTTTTAATGTGTTTCCTATAGAAGAAACCATGCAGCGTTGTGGCTGTACAGTTCGGCGAGGAAAATGTCAAGGCGCTGATGTGCTGTGAAGTCACGGCAAAGTGTGTGCGAAATAGAACGGGAGGGAGAGGATGCTGGGACACGGCAGTTTTGATGGTGACGGTGAGGAAGAGGGCTTTTGGCATGAAAGGGGCCAGTGTGTGATCATGATGTCATTAGGAGTATACAGTGAGACAGACTGGAGGAGGCTGCTGTACTGCGCTGCACCCAAGGGACGTCATTACCAACTGGAAGTGAGCAGGGACCTCGGCACAGGTCAGACACACAGGAAGTGGTCTTACACACACACACAACACTGTTTCATACTTTTTCAGAAGCATCCATCACATCACGAATGGACAGCGCTGTCTGGCCTCTGACAGGAGATAGGCTCTTTTGTTGCAAAACCTGACGAATTCCTCCAAATCTAAGTGGACAACTCCATGGACAAATGTTTCTCATTAGCTGCCATACAGATGGACGACACACTCATTGCCCGGAAGCTCGTGCTAAGTTGCAGCGAGTGTGTGTGTGTGTGTGTCTAGGAGTGTAGCAGTCCTCGCTTCATTACTGTTCACACACAGACAGTTGCAGTGTTTTTGTGTCAATGTTTAATGAGGGGCTCGGAGTCTGGGGACCTTACTCGCTGTCAGGAGCTCCTGTAGTCTGGAGCTACCACCTGTTCCCAGTCCCTCCCTAAAGGCCACACACACAGAAGCATGCAAACACCAAGCACATGTCTACGCAAACACATACTGTACCTGACAAACTACATACACTGATTTAGTCGTCGTGTGGCACCACTGTCAGTGTCGGATGCGTGTAAACAGGTTATAGTGGTTGGCTGAGCCTGGCTGCCTGACAGAAGCTACAAAGGCCAGGGGAATATCAATTGAAACATTTCATATTCTTCGTCAGGCCGCCGAGACGACAGCGTGAAGGCTGCTGCCAGAAAGACTGATCCCTCGCAGGGTTTTTTCTGACACACCGTTTGATGGAGATCTGAAGTGTCCTGACTGATGGGGACCACTGATATGCAGACCAGTGCACGCCTCCCAACTCACAGTCTGCGTCTGGTAATGGTCCCTGACAGACTTTCTGAGACATGAAGAACTCAGAGACTGTAGACATCAATGTTCAGAAACCTAATTGGTGAATTTAAGCTCTATATGTCCACACATATACCAATAATTTTTCTTAAAAATGTTTCTTGTGCGCACTAGTTAAAGCAGTAACAATGGCTGCTGCTCTGTCCAGACATCCTGTTTGATGCATAAATTAGTCTAGTGCTTCTCCATTTGAGTTTAATTTCCATGAGGCAGAACAAATGAGTGCTTATTAAGCTACTGCAATTTCATCGACATGCATCCAATCAGAAATCAGGAGACGGTACCGACACAATTTACAAAATCTGAAAAACAAAACATTGCATAAATCCCTGCCCATTTTAGATAAACAATTATAAATGGTTACGTCTTATTGGGCTCAGTGGAAGCCGTTTCCAATGAGAGTGGTTCCAGACCCACTTTACTTTGATAATAAAATGAAGTGGGTCTGGCTGGCCAGGCTAAATGACTATTTACAGGGTTTTGTACAGGGCAGCTTATTATTGCTAAGTCTATGTTCAAAGACAATATGAGATGTATTTATTTATGCAAATTATAATTCTGTTTTCCATTGCACCAAGCTGGTCTTCCATGGCATTCATTCCTTTTTCCTTGTTGTTTAAAGACCTAGGCTGCTGTGTTTTTGAGAAGATGACCAGCTTTTTTATGGGACGCCAGGATGCAGCAGAAAAATGGACAGTGTCGCTGTGTCGCTTGTTGAGCATAAATGGGACATAAAGCAATAGAAGTAAATATCCATATACATTTGGAGTTGGCCTTGACATACTATGAGCAGAATGAGTGAGAACCTACACAGTCAAAACAATACAACTTTGGCAAATGTACATTTCAAAAAAACTAACTTTTATTAAAACAAAAAACGAAAAAACAAAAAAATCAATTATTGACTCATTAACAAGATTATAAAACAGTGATTTAGTTACATAAATAAATTGATATCGGTGTATCAAATCTTAATTTCATAAGCATGTATACATGGGTCATTGTAATAAATAAAATGGTAGAGCAGAAGATTCCTACATGAACAAAAAAACAGAAACAGCTAGAAAGACTCAGAGGAAATTGTTTCTGAAGAGAACAAGAGACACTGGACGACGGAGTTTCACCAAACACACGTGAGGGATTGCTTTGTTAAAGCATGAGTTACACAGCCATTCACTTACTAATTAAGGACACTAAAGCTGGGACCAAGGTGGGTCGTCTCTCACCTCTGTGAACGCGTTTGGTTGTTAGATAGATCTCCTGTTTGGTTACGTTAAAGCGTTAAGACAAGGCAAGAGAAAAGGCTGCTTTTATCTTCGACAACAAAACTCAACAGAGAAAACATATGAAGAGAAATAATCAGATATCAGGAGGATAAAAAGGCAAGTGATGATCGGACAGCTTGAAGAGACACTGGAAAGACTGATGTTATGAACGCAGAACTGACAAGATTGTGTTGAATGATTTTCTTGAATATTAAGTCATCGGAAGTTATCTTATGCAAAGGAGATTTCTTTAAATGCTTGTGAGGCTGCTCATACATTTATTTTTTTTGTTTACCAGATTCATTTCCAATTAGCTTAGTCAAAAAGCACATTAAACTTGAGTCCTACATCAATAACTACATGCATAATTAAATAATCAAAGTCACATTTTATATTTTGTTTTCAACCATTTACTATATATCGCTTTACTCTTAAGTCAGTAGTGAGAAGCTCAAACATCTAATTTACCAATTTGTATTTCTAACCCAATCCAGCGTCTCCAGAATGTACTTGAGGCTTTCAAAGAGCCAACAACCTGTCCTTCTGATATGTTCTGTTTTAAACAAAAGAAGAAGAAAAAAGAGAGTAGACAAACCAAAAAAAAAAGAAAAAAAAAAAGAAAAAAGAGAGAGCGCGAGAGACCAAACTACAGCGGCTTCAAGTATTTCACATTACATAGAATACTCTGTATAAATTAGTTAACATATACTTTCAGATCCTCCATATTCAGACATATACTATGGCATATATACAGAGTACAATAAATGCTCGCTCATGTTGTGTCATGTTTTGTCTTTTTCCGTAGTTCGTTGTTCATTTGTTCCGCCATTTTTTATTCCTGTGTAGAGAAATCCCTGAGAACATTCTGGTTGACAATTACCGAAGTTTCCACACAATGAACTATAACAGTAGAAAGCCTAATTTCTATAATTCACATGCACAGAGGGAAATGACACTGGCCTTTTTGGGGAAAAAAAGCAAAAAACGATCAATAGGTGTCGCAAAGCCAGTCAGATTATTATGTACCGTTACATCGGAGCAGGGGCAGTGACCATAAACAGTACAATTATTGGACCAAATAAACTGTGACGTCACCAAAAGAGTTTACAGCTTACAGTGGGTCGCAGAAGTGAGCAGGCCAAGTTTATGAAGCCATGAGGAAGGAAGCATGAAGAATGAGCATCACACAGTTAGCCATAACAAGCTAATCATGCTAACTGTCATCAAGCTACTGCAGACTTCATAAAGCATTAACTGAGCACATTTTAGAAGATCTGGCACTGTTGACGCTAACTACAGTCAAATAATCTTTTTTCAGGACAATCAATTAGTTCTGAAAGCTAGCGGCAGGTTACCAAGTTTTCCCGCTAATGCTAATGTGATGGCAGCAATGGGTCTGTTACAAGTCTCAAAATCTGAAAGAAAAAGTGGAAAAGTATTTTAATGGAAACAGAGACCAACTGCAACCATTAATTTTTAACTTGTGTCTGAATGGAAATCATTGGGAGCCATATTTTAGCTTTAAGTGCCCTCTGCCTAGCTTCTTTGCTAAACCCTCGTTTTTCAGCCCAATTTTCTTCTACTGTTTATGGCTGAAACAAACAGACGACTCTATATCTCCACCAAACCTTAATCTCACAAGTGAAAAGCCTGTTTATTTAACATGAGCTATCACAGATGATAAATATCGTGATAGCAAAAACTGGAGTATCTAATACCGTATCATGAGGTAGTCTTTATCCTCTGTTAAAAATCAATCACATCTGTAGTCTAATTTGGCCTGTTTTTTTACTGCATGACATAAAGGTGAGAATAATACTTTTTTTACAGTCTGCACACTGACTGTAGAGCCTGCAGACTGAAACTGGAGCGGCTGAGTTTCCAACAATAACAACATGAGTTAGCTAAGAGCATTGTTGTGTAATGACGCTAATGTCTGGGACCCAGAGAAAACTAATGGCTGCTCAAGTGCTGCTGATGCTACTGCGGTGTCTGGAGAAATGCTGATGGCGGCGTTCTGTCAGTGCTAACCCGAGCCGTGCCGGGCCAGGCCGTGCCAGAGGGAGGTGCTCCGTGTGGTTTAAAGCCTTAGTTTCTCTTTGAGGATGCCGAGACAGTTTTTAAAAAACGTTTCTTTCTTTTTACTTTTTTACATGAGCGCTTTTGTAGAGGGGCTTCAGCCACTTGACAACTTTAAACTCAACATACACTGAAAAAGGGAAAAGATGTTGTAAATCATCAAAATAAAAGGAAACAAAAATTAAAAAAAGCCATTTCACTTTTCATTTTCCTCTCGCACACATGTAGAGAAATACACACAACATTCACAACGTGACAAATTTCCTCTCATCTGAAAAATAAAAAACACTTCTGTACACATAGTAGTAATAATATTATTATTAATAATAATAATAGTAATAATGTTTATAACAATAACAACAGCAAGAACAATAATACCGCATGTGGCTCTGTGGATTTTTTTCTTCTTTTGCTTTCTCTTTTTGCTTCATTCTACAAGTCACATCCCTCTTTTCACTTGTCTGTTTTAAGTTCAAAAGAAGTTCAAAAGGCAAGTTAATAGAAAAGTCCTAGAGTGGGAGGGGGCTTGTCCCCCCAGCCTCGCCCTCAGCCAAACCTCTCCCTTACCAGCATCATGAGTTTCTTTTTGCCCTTGTAGATCTGTTTCAGGTTGTCTATGAACTGTGTGAACTGAATGTGTCCGTCGTGAGCCATCATAAATGTCTCCCGGGCCTTGCCCAGAAACTCAATGAACTCGCTGTAGTGGCGCGGGCTGATGTGTGTGAGCCGTGAGTGTGTTGTGTTGATGTAGGCCCCGATGGTTGCGTCCAGCAGTTGCCTGAGCGGCGCCTTGTCCAGGGACATGAGCTTCCCAGAGTTCCTGCGGCTGTGCAGAGCTGACACTATACCCGGCGTGGTCAGTGTGCACCGCCGCAAAATGTCCGACAGCACAGTGGCACACTTCACGCTCTTGACCACCAGAGGGATAACGGCGGCCAGCTCGTTCTTCCCCAGTGAATGGCTGAGCGCGCAGGCCCACAGCACATCGTTGATGGCTGGGTGGGTGTCCTGGTTGTAGCTGAGATTGAGGTGGGCCATGGCTAAAGTGGCCAGCTTGTACGCTCTCATGGGGTAACCGCGGTGCTCCATGTAGCGGGCGATAGTGAACAGCTGTGTGTAGCTCATTCCTGTGGCTGCTGCATCTAGTACAATCTGGTAGGCTGTCTCGAAGGCAATGTGGTCCTTTTCACAGAGAGTGAGGGCGGAGAGGGCGCAGTTCTGGGGGTCCTTCATGGCACACTGCAGGGCGAGGGTCCGCGCAGAAGAAGCCAGGTTCTCCTGCTGGTGGCAGTCCAGGTGCAGGCGGACTATGGTGCTGTTGGACATGACGGTGGTGGCCACGATACTGGTGGCCTCTGTCGGGGTGAACAGGGTGAACCAGCTCTGCATGATGCTGTCCAGCGCATACACACCTGCCACACACACATCAAACAGAAGCTCTCTTAACATGAGCAGACTCAAGTGCACTTAACAACAGCTTAGTGTTACTCACCGACTTCAGTGGCACATGTGACTAACCAGCGAACCATTTCCCTCCTTCTCCAGTTTAATGTGGACAGAGTTATTCTCATCACCTGTGGAGAGGCAGATCAGAGGATAAGGCTATCACAAGAATAGAACAACAGGCTAAAATGTAGTAACAGTACAGGACTTAATATTAGGAAAAAGTGGAAAAGTGGATATGAAGCTTGAGAATCAACCATTTTTTCACTTTTGGATAAGAACAAGTCTCAACATCGTGCTCCTTTGAAACAGTGGGAACATTTTGTGACAGCATATCTGTAAATCTGTGTACCTGTAGTCCGAGCTCCAAAGAGACCTTGAGAAGTGTGATGTCGGGCAGGCTGTCCATCAGAGTGGCGATCTTGAATGCGTCCTGTGCTAGTTTGAAGATGTGGGACGAGGAGTGAATGTTTTTCTGGATGGACTCCAGGACTGTCTCCAGCCTGCGACTGTCACCTGAATTTGAACAGGACACAAATTCATCAGGACAACTTGATTCCTGAGCCAAGTTGCATACACAGTACAGTATATGTGTGTTAGTGAACCATCTGGCAGTGCGTACATGTACTGAAATCACATTTGTTCATGTATAACATCGGAGTTTTGGTGAATACCTTTGGCTGCGGTGAGCATGGTGGATGCCAGCTCACACTGCTGAGACTCTATGTGGCTAAGGGTGAACCAGCGTGGGTAGCGGTTGGGCACCACAGATACAATGTGGTGAGGTCGGGACAGGTCGCTGGACGAGGCCGTCGACTCCAACACCGGCAACCTGAGAGAGAATAAGACAGGTGGCTGAGCAGGGACGATATAAACACTATTCTCCTCACTACTTTTACAGAACCAGAAATTATTACTATGTTTGAAGGTCAATGTTGTAGAAATGCAAAGATTCATTGAGTCTCAAGGTCGGCTAGATTATGTGTAGCTAAAGATAAACAATCTCTCACATGGTAGTCAACCTCATAAAACATCAGTGAAATGCATTGTAGCTGGTTTTGCTGAGGGAGGGGCAACAACAACAACAGTCACAGTGAAGAACTTCATCTTCATTGAAATTATCCTTTAAAATGACAAATAACTTTGCACCAGGCTATTTGTCCTTGAACAAATCAAATGTGGCTTGAAATTTTAATTGCGCAACAACTAATGGCTCAGAAAAGTGAAAAAGTTCAAATAACAGTAATAAGATCATAATTATAACTGCAAAAACAGTGACTATTAACTATCTTGTGACATTCTGGAATGGAAATAAGTGAGGGCAAGGCTTCTTGAAAGCCATACTATGCACAAGCCTTTCATCTGAAATCATGTCTGAAATAAAATATAGTGACATATTATGCTCTCACTGATACTGTATTTGATCAAATATTTAACAAAATAGAATAATGCTGAAATGGGAATTATAAAGCAAGGTGGTAAGATGTCGGAGAACTGTGAAAACTAGCACACTTAAAACACTACTTTGTTCTGACAGGCAGACTCACAGACAGACAGAAATCCCATACAGACTCAAGGAGCCTTCATTATGAGTAGTTTGAAAGTGACTTCAAAATGGAAATGACTTTAGTGATCACAGGGGGATTAAAGTTAGCCTATCCCTGCAATTTACCTCCAAACCCACTACTTAATCACCTAGAAACCAAGGTATAATTAGTATTTTCTTCACTCTAATTGGTCATAATGAAGTCAGAGCTGAGCAACACCTGCTAGTGGATAAAGGAGCTCACTAGTTTCTCTCTCATTATTATAAACCTGACAGGGCCGAGTCTTCTTCAGCACCAAAAGCTCTAGCACCATTACCACTGTGGCCAGCTCATCTCCTATTCTGCTTCGCTCCTCTTCCCAGCGCTCCCACCTCAGTTTCAAAGGTCTTCTTTGCTTCAGAAGACGGCACAACCTGGCCTTCTCTCAGCCAATCACAAAGCTAATTGAGTCCACGGGGAAATTAAGGAATTCACCTTCCAGCCCCGTAAGGCTGGACACACATCAAACAAATACCGACACATGAATGAGAAGAGCCAGCGCGCCCACACACACCAGACACACACACACACACACCTGCCCTTTTGAAAAGACATCAAAGCAACCCAGTAAAAGCAACGTGATGCTAAATGCCAGTTTCAATTTCAGAGCATAGAGCATGTGATACTGTTGCCACCTGAGTGACGGCATGCACACAACTATATTAAAAATAATAATACATTCTTCTCTCCACCATCGGGGCAGAAACACTGTAGGTGACAAAACTCCGGCAGAGAAGTCTGTGCTAGTGTGAACAGTACGTTTACATGCATAACTTAGTCAGACTCTGCTTATGTGTTTTCTTTGTACCGTTTTGAAGAACAGGACAGAAAACAAAACCAAAACATTGCCCAACAAGTTAGCAAGCATCACAGTGACATAAATAATGTTTCTTCAACATCAAAAAATTCTGGTCTTCACCTTTTTCTTATTTATTTGCATGTAGTAAACTGCAGCGGTGTCTAACGCTACTCTTCGTCCACTCATGGAGCATGCTCAAAGCACTTAGTTCGACCTTAACTAAACTAAGCTGCAGACATCAAACAAGAGGCCGAACATGAATCACATTATCCAGGTGTTAGTCTGACTAAGCGATCCCAACTGAACTAAGACATTTAGATTAATTTTAAAAGTTACAGACAATAATTTGAATGTCTCTATGTGAATCTAACCACACTGACTGAAACTTGGAGCGAAATGGAGATGTTTGTAAGCCCTAGCAACAGTCGACTCCACTCTGCGCAGATCTAAAGAGCTGCTAAAAGCTCCCACCACTCTGAGGCCTTCGGGAAAGATTCCTGGGGTGTAGCAAAGCAAAAAAGAAAAAGGCCCAGGGTAAAGATGGAGCCCTCATCAACATTCCTGTCTTTGTTTGGTTTTCACCAGAGAGCCAGAGGCCTCCATTGGTTGGGAGCTTGAGAGGCCGGCTCTGCTGAAAAATAACCTCCTCAAAATGTTGGGAGGAAAATCCATACTGGGCTATTGTTCCTTGAGAAACAAAGATAGAAGAGAAAAAAGCCCTCATGGATTGCTCTCAATCCAAACACAAGTACTGCGTCGAGCACTTTACTGCGAAACGTGGGCTATAAACACAATCATCTTCTCGGAGCGATGGCACTACAGAAACTCTCAACTCAATGACAAGTGTGCTTAAAACATCAAATTAAACTCATATTTCTTTAAAACACAGCCTAGTCGAGCTATAAATGTGCATTAGAAATGATATCGAAACAAAAAGAGCTATGATAGGCTATCAATCCCAGCGCCTGATACTGAGGAGGGGGAAAAGAGGAGGGGGCAGCTGTGGTGTCAAACAGGTCCTGTGGCACTGTAGCACCCTGTCACATCAAAAATACTGAAGGGCAACCATGCACAGGAGAAGAGGTTTATGCATTAGAGCTCTTTTATTTAAAAAACATAAATACTGTAACTATGCCAGTATTTTAAATGGCTGCATTTATGTAGCTCTTTTCTACCAGCATTGACAATCAAAGCTCTTTACAGTAAGAGTCCATTTACTCAAACACAGATATTCATACCAATATGTTTACTCATATACGCCCCAAGGACACTTTGGATTAATGGACGAACCACTCTAACTTCTAAACCACTGTTGCAGCTTAATATGTATCTTCTTGTCTTTATTTGAACAACCTCGTGACGTCATCATGCTGCAACAAAAACAGCAGGAATTTTGACAAAAACTTGTTGTCTCATGTATTTTACCAGAATCAGTCTCCTAATGTTGGAATCAAGTATGTTTGCAATCAGCTAGAATGCTAAGCTATATCCTTCATATATATTAACTCAGCCCTGAAGCTGTATGTCTGTGTAACTTTAACAAAAATTAACTTAAATAAGGTATATGTCTAAAATTTTTACCTTAATATAGATTCTGCAGCTTTAGCCACATATATGCTAATCTCATCAGGCATTGTTTTATCAGTCTTTGATGAGGAAGCAGCGGTCCTTCAACAATCTGTGTATAACTCTTGGGCCTCCATGTTGCATTAATCGGAGTTCTGATCACATATCACCATCCAATGATTTGTAGCACGTAGCCTTTAGCTGATGTAGCCTACATGTTTGTATATATAAAGCACAGAGATATCAAGCCAGTCGCTAATGTCCTCTACCCCCGCACTGACTGCACACATCATCAGTCAGTTGTTTATTTACAGTCGGATATGTCTTTCATGTAATAAAACAATGAAATAGCACACGTACTGTATATTGAATGCAGTGAAAGGTATGTTTTTAATACAAGTGGATTTACACAAAACGAGTTGAAGTTGATAAAAAGCAGTCCAGGTTCAGTTTTTAACCCAAGTCTCGGGGCTCTGTTGGTTTCTGCTCATCATCAGCCTGACTACTGACCTCTCTACCTCACAGTGTTCCCCCCTCTGACTGTAAACACCCTTCACTTGTATAATTTATCACACATCCGCTGGAAGGTCCACTCAATACACAAAGCAGAATTTTTTAGTGCGGCTGTAGATGAAAGGTAACCCCAGTGTAAGTTCACAACTCAATAGACTTCTGATCATAGAATAATAAATAAGACAAAAGTATGGTTCTCTGTGGAGGTTTTAGATTGGTTAGTGTTGGTATTGATTAAATGCATGTGGTTTTTGAAGTTCAGGCTTGGCTTTGGCATCCTGTGTTTTTGTGCCATTGAGGAAAAGCAAACCCAAGTTTACTCTTGTTTTTGAATTTGTTGAAGAATCAGAACTAACCCATACTGCTCAATTAGAAACCTATCTTCAGTCATCAAGGCTTTATAA
This sequence comes from Rhyacichthys aspro, assembly GCA_036850595.1. Taxonomy (NCBI): domain Eukaryota; kingdom Metazoa; phylum Chordata; class Actinopteri; order Gobiiformes; family Rhyacichthyidae; genus Rhyacichthys; species Rhyacichthys aspro. The sequence goes on along the minus strand of CM072156.1, from coordinate 5,877,753 downwards.
ATTATGCTACTTTTATGCCTTTTGATAAATATTTTTGAATGAACTTTTATCACATCAAACGTCTCCTGCTGTACCTATTTCAGATGCCTTCTTCCCTAAACAATCTTAAGTGTACCGACAGAGGTTAAACACTTAAAATGAAGGTGTCAGCGCTATGTGAATGTCATTGACATATTGTCTCAGTTTATGCTTAGTTTGCATATTGTATACACTGCACTGTATATTTAAAGATTATGGATTATGCGGTGCATCAAAGGTTGTGGATTACACAGCGGATCTACATTCATTAGCATCGGGAGGCCGGTATCTCATATGGAAATCTCATACCATAACCGCCGTGTGGGATCTGCACGCTCGCCTTGCAGAGAGTTGAGCTAAGGACAGTCTAGTCTCCTCCTGAGAGACAGCCAGAATCTTCTACTGCTTCTGCCTCTCTGTCCACGGTCAAATACTGGGCAGTCCAACAACTTGTTTTTGTTTTGGCCGCTCACACCAAGTCATGGCGCTGCATATGCTGCTCTGGCTCACTTTAAGAGATGTTCTAATTAGCCAGAGATGCATCATTTAAATATACAAACACTTAAGATACTATAAATATGCCTGTGTATGAAGCCTCACAGAAAAAAAAAAAAAAAAAGGAACAAGGCCGCATGAGAAAAGGGAAAAAAAACATGAGAATGAGAGAGCTATATTTCTGCTCTCCTCTTGTATCAATGATAGTGTTATAATAGGTCCATTAGAATAGGCCTGCTTCTTTTACTTCCTCCTCTATATTTAACTGTCTGCCGTCCCGTGGGAGCGAGGAGGTATACGCTATCATATTACACTACGCTACATTACACACATTCATTATGTGCTGAGTAGACACCTCGGGCTCCCAGGAGCACCCATAAGTGGCCATATTATTCTAAATCGCTGGTTTCACACCCCAGGAGTGAAGGCGGAGGCGGCGAGAGGGGTAGGAAGCGGGGAGGGAAGGTGACGGGAAGTAGAGAGGCAGGGAACGGGAGAGGCTGACTCAGGGAAAATGGGTTCAGGACGTGGGTTGGAGGGGACATGTTTGTAACCTTGAAACCAAGCAGCCCCTCCCCAGAGAGCCACCACTAACGCACAATGCCCTGAATTATTAGTTATTTCATATTTTTATAGTTTTATTTACAGCTCACACACACTACACATTTTTTTTTTGTATTTATTCCCTTTTCTATGTTGAAATTATATTTTCACTTTTTAAAAGGGCAATGTTTGCTTTGCCACAAACTCATAAAGCATTGTTTATATAAATATGAATGTGTGGAAAATTGTGTTTATTGGTCAGGATGTGTTCTCATGAAATGTGTAATCTGCCCCGTCACTCTGAGTTACAAAGTTTAGTGTTTGGTTAGCTGGGCTAGTAAATATGAGTTATTGCAAATTTGTTATGCTCTTTTAAACTTTGAGGCTGCATATTTTAATGATTACAAGGCAATGTGTTTTCTGGTAAAAAAAGTCACATAATTTTACTTAAATGAGTTGACTGTATGAGCCACAGAGAGGCTCAGTTGTGATTGGGTCTTACTAACTTGCCAGCGGCTTGCAAATATGCGACTAAAAACTGTACTATGGATTCAAAAATAATAAATATAGCTAGTAATGAATAACTGTGAATGTCTCTTGCTTTCCCCTAACCTCAAAACATACCTGCAGTGTCACTATGAAAGTCAGCTTTTTACCAAGAAAACCCCAAACAAAAACATAGCCCATACACAAGCTTATTAAAAATGCCACTGGTATTAAAGAATGAATAGAAAGTGTTATTTTCAATAGGAAGGTTATCACTGTTTGGTAGTAGTTACATGGGCGGGTCTGAAAGGTTGGCAGTTCGATCCCCATGCTTCTGATTAACACAATGAAAGTGACTCTAGGCAGGACACTGGACCCAGCTTTGCCTCCAGTGTCTGTGATGCTGTTGTGAGAGTGAGAAAGTCCTGTGTGTGTGAATGCATCCTTGGTGTAATGTTTTGAGTGGTAGAAAAGCAGTCATTCAGGATAAACAGGACATTAGGAGATATGATCCGGACATCTGATCTGTCACACACCGTTTTGATATTTACCAAATGTGTGGCATTAAATATTTGGCATTTGACACGTCTTAAAGTTAACTTAGCTTCAACTTATCTGCAAAGACTATTTAAACAGGCAACAACGTATATTAGCATGAGATTAGTTGAAAATAATAACTAATCAAAGCAGCATAGAGCTTCCATTAAGCGTCAGTCTTTAGGTCTAGTTATATTAATTTGGCATTATTTTTATGACAAATCAATTAGGTCAGTGAGACTTTCAAAAAACCCAAAGTGTGACATTTAAGTTCTGTAAATATGCTCTGTACACTTCCCTCACTGCAAACTAACTTCATCTGTCGCTCTTTTGTTCTCCGTTTGTCCAACATTATGTTTGGCGCCTTAAACACATCGATTCATTTACTAATCACTAAGTGTTTTTAAAGCTGGACTGTGAGAGGCCAAGCTTAGCGGAAACACAACAAACATCTTTCCCACGCCGCTCCGTCCCCGTTGGCCCCTCGTGTGTGTGAGTGAGTGTGTGCTTCCTCCTTATTACAGCCACACTAATTACAGCCTCATTAATGTAATTAATATTCACTGATCCAGCTCCCACTAGTCACAACATCAAAACACAGCAGCACAGACTGATTAACACACAGACACATGTAGACATTATCCACAGATTAATACACACAGGAGCTTCACAGAGAGTGATCACATGGACAAGGCCACTTTTACAAGTAAAGTCCTTAAAAGCAGTGTCAACAATAAGCCCAGCATTTTACTGTTATTCAGGTTAGCTATAGTGGAATAAAATATGCAGGATCAATATTAACATTTAAGCCAATAACCATATTATGTTGTGTTTTTTTTTTTTTTTAACGAAGCATTGTCTATGAACATGTTAAAAAAAATGTATTAAGTAATGCAATTCAAATACCATAATCTAAACGTTCTGTAATCTGAACATAATATGAGTACTTCAGTTGAACTACTATTGTATATTAACATTATTTAGGAGCATTAATATATTTAAATGCATAGTAGAATCTGCATAAAGATATAGTAGAAACCTATTGTTCAGTTTTATTGGATGTTTTTTGATCCAACTTAGGTCTACATTTATGTTTGTACAAAGTAGAAGAGCTGATACTTTAGTCCTAAAACATACTAAGTAATCCCTGTAATCTGACTAGTTACATTGTCTTTGCTGTAATATAATGGGATACACACACTTTTTGTATTTTGATTATGCAATATTGTTACACCTAATCCATTAACCTGTCACTATGTCTAAAAAGAATAGTTTATATTATAAATGATATGTAATGTACATAACTAAACAAAACTGTGCATTTAGCCATTCTGATTTAATGCCTGTAAAATGGAAAGTGTAATTTTGAACATTGACCAATTAGTCGAGGTAAATAGTACAATGTGGGTTTAAATCTGAGGTCATAGTGTGACAAAATTAATAAGTAATCTCATATTCATACAACCAAAAAGTGCCTATGACCAATATCTAACTACACCTTACCACCCACTCTTTTTACAACATTGAAGCCCACTGAATGTCTTTTTACAGAATCTGTCACTCTTTTGAATGCCACTAAAATCTACACTCGCTGGCGCTGCCTGTTTTTGACAACAGTGTGACAAACACTAATGAAGATACAGGTAGTATCATATTTGAGTCAGACAGTGGGACATGTAGTAATCTTATACGATGGCAAAAAAACTCACAGAGGCAATATGTAACAGAAAACCCTAAATGTGGCTTTAGTGGTAAATGAAAACCCTGGAATAAAGTCAGTGTTGAGCTCCAAAGGCATGTTACAGCTGTTTTGTATTAATTGTTATGTTTCTATGGCATATTGTGCCTTTGTTGATTTTGATTAACATAGATAATACATATATCCTTGTATCTCTTTGTCCCATGCTGTTTTTGAACTGTGAATTCAAAAGGCAGGCCTGAGCAACAATTTGTAAAATCCCAGGGATTAGGAGTCAGCTCTGCCATGACGGTGATCTCCACAGGGAAGCTTCCCACCAAATTAAAAGGGTGAGGCAGAGGAAGTGTTCTCCATCTTATTCTACACTGCGTTGACTAGAATTTAATGGTGTAATTGCAAAGTCTAACAAAAGTTGTCTGTCTACAATTAGCCTGTGGTCTTCAGAATAACAGCCGTACTTATGGAGCTGACCGTCAGTGGAACTTTTTATATGGGCTCATAAAGGTTGTGTTATCTTAATCCAAAGATAAGCAGGACATTTTTAATGAAACCCAATAAAAGTTCATTTGCAAAGGTTTTGGTGACAGAAGCACACAAGCCCACACAGAGAAGGAGACCTACCGCATGGCTCTCAGTGCAATTTTGTACGCCAGTTCAGCGTCGTGAGGTAGGAGGGAGGTGAAGAGATAGCGGGCGAAGGTGTGCATGGGAACACTCTCTCTGTGGACGATCTCCCCCAGGCCGGAGTACGGACCGGCTGCACAACACAAAAACAACACAAAAGAGAGTTAGGATTCACAATGACCAATAAATGAATGTGAAAGGTTGAAACAATAATGACTTGAATGTGTTTTTAATGGGGAAGTGAGCTGAGTTATAATTTTATGTTATGCTTTTAGTGAAGTATTTAGTGCGAAAGTTCCGAGGAACGTTTGATTTATTGCACAAATAAATGGAGCAAAAAGAACCATATATATATCAAAATGTCCTATTTGTTCCAACACAAAGAAAGAGTGTATATTAAAATTGTTTTAAAAGGACATAAAGTGACAATGTACTTTTTTAAGTTAAAATATTGAGTCTTAAAATGATTAAATGCACCAAATTAATTTTGATGGTGTCTTGACAAGAAAAACAAGTGTGCCTGGTTTAACAGGTACTTTACTGTGGAACTCTGAGGGACAGGGCACACTACCATCTCTTATACTTTTCAACTAAAAATAACAGATATTTATTGAGAAGTAACAGCCCAGTGTGAGTTTGCAGCAGAATGTGTCTCCTTCATCCCTTCAGTGGGTAAAAGATATATAGTATGGCTTTAAATGTTGAAGATAATTCACCTTCTATGATTAATTTGTTTTAAGAGTAAGAAATAAATGAAGTAAAATGCATCCGGGAAAGGTAAGAAGCATGTTTTGGAAAATAAAGTGTTAAATTTGAGTAACCGTAACTAGTTACAATCCAGATCCGGGAAGACCCAGAGCCACGTGGCACTAAAACAAACTGTGACGTCAAAACCCATATGGTCGTGTGTGCAGACTTGGCCCTGTGCTCTCTTCCCGTCCCTCCCCCTTGTTCCTCCACTTCCCCTCAGTCTCTGGTGGGTTATTTTAAACCCCAACAGGCTCGTGAGCCGCAGACCACATCAGAGCGTGGCTCGGCTGTGGCCTCCAGGGGCTCGCAGAGGCCTCTCAGTCCCGATGCTCTATTAGCACCGGAGCCAGAGGTGGGTGGTCGCGGTGGGTATAGTCATGCCTGGGGTTTGGGTGGGGATTGGATTTGGGCCTGACCCTCCAGGATGTGACACCCTCCTCCTCCTCTTCTCCTTTTCCCATAACCCAAGCCCGGCTGTGGCATTCTGCTCACTACTGTAAGTGTGGTAAGTGTACACAGAGTGTGTGCTGACACAATACCCCTGGTGTTACTGTGTAAAGAGCTCATTTTGGTCTGGCCCAGGGCAGCACTGCCTCTGTTTGCACCACGAAATGAAAGCATAACAAACAACCAAGCACAGGCCAATGTGTTTTTTCCTGTTTAAAGTGGCACTGTGTGGTTATTGAGATATGCGCCATCTAAAGGCCACTGGGGGCAAACTGTACATTGGCTGTTCACATTACGTAGACTGTGTCCATTTGTTTACTGGGAGAAGGTCGAAATGTCACGAGAGAAAGCTGAAGGGTCATGTCACTGATTTGGTAACGTTAGAGATGTGGTACAAATATCACTCTGGGCATTACAGTCCATTGTTTTCGTTTTTAAAGATATATTTATGGAGCTGGAGTGGAAACAAGGAGCATAAAGTAAGAGGATGACACAAAGGAAACAAGCCTGGAGTCAAACCCAGATCCTGCACTACCAGGAGACCCACAAGGGACCCCCTACAGCTCATTGTTTACATGTGTTTGTACCATGACACATGATGGCCATTGGAAAAGGTCATTCCTAATATAGTTAAGAGGTATATTCTCTCTGCTACATTTGTTCATTTTCTACTGGTTATTCTATTATGAGTCACTGGGATTTGGAGTCATGCTCATGATTTTGATGCAGTATTTCAGTGTAAAACTGATGCATAATGACAAACCATGGAGGCTTTTAAAACATAGGAAAAGTATAGACACAGTCTATATATAGAAAAGTATGCCTACAGTGCATGATGGAAAAAATGTGACAAACAGTAATATATAATCTCCCTCACCCTCCAGGAGAAAGACGGCTTGTTTACGGAAGATTTTGACCAGAGACTCGTCCAGTTCCACTTCTTGCAGCTTGGCCAGTAGCTGCTCTTCGTTGCGACACACCTTTTCTTGAGCGTAAAGCCCGTCAGGCATCACCCGCTGCTGCCCTAAGCCAATGAGAGCCGTCTCCACCGCCAGCGCCACGTACGATTCTCCGTCTCCCAACAACCGCTGCACAGGCATTCGCTGGAGGTCGGCACGGCTCACTACACTGGAGCAGTCTGGGAGGAAAAAAAAACACATGGGTTAAATGAAATGCATGGGCACAAAAGTAGTAGTCAGTGCTATTCTCTGTGGTTTGGACTCGGGATGAGCTTGTCTCCTATAGAAAAGAAGAGTGTCAGTCACACAGCGGAGGTCTGGACACAATGACCACCCAAAGTAAAGATTAACGCCTCAGGAGCATTCTTTTGTTCAAGCTGCTACCTCAGAGGAGAGGGCTATTTTTGTGAGCAGATGAGCCAATGAGGGAGCGGTAGCAGCGTGGGAGAGGAGAATTTTAAAAATGGAGGATGCATGATAAGATAAGACAAGGTGAATCTGGAATAAGCCCAACTTTCCTCTGTCTGCACTGCAACTATGTCAAGAATATGAAATATCTGATTCATATTATTCATATTCTAATTCAAGGTGAGTCACTGGTAGAAGAATAAAAGTTTGATAAACAACATTCAACATCATTTTTTTGGATCCCTGATCAGAAATAGCACTGTTGCCATGGAGCCAGAGTTTACTCAAATTAAAAACAAATACTTTATAGTTAGTCTATTACTTGTTGTGCTTGTGAGTTATACCTGAGAGGTCTAAGCAGGTGATGGACCCCTCCTCTCCTGCTCGGCCCGACTCTGTAAGTGTGCTGAACAGGGTCCCGATGGGGTCCAGGGGGTGTCCCACCCAGCCCTCCATGTTGGTTATGGAAGTATGGCCTTTTTGGAGCAGCTCTGTGATAAAGAAAACAGAAAACATACTTAATGACTTCAGTTAAGCCTAACATTAAAGATTATTTTGCAAAACTAGAAAGCCTATTTATAATATTATTGTTGTATTATTAACATTTAAATGAGTGGTGTTAGAAAATGTCGGAAAATGTCGGGTTCTTTTTAGAATTTTTTTTTTTTTCTTTTCCGAGGCACTGAAATGCATCAATAGTCATTATTACATAAAATAGAGCAAACAAATAAAGACTGCATTGAGGAGTGTTGAGAAGAGAACAAACTCTTGTGTAATGTCGGGCCTCTAGGTTTGAACTGGATTTTGCAGAAGCCTAAGAAAAAAAAGATATGGCTTTTCAGGAATTTTGTGAGGGTAACTAGAATACTTGCTCTTTTTTGTGGCTTCAGTGTTATATTTTTAAAATCAGGCAACACAGACGTAGGAAAGGATATGCACTGGTTTTAGGCAGGAAAGTTCATACACGGAGCTTATTATTATGAAATATAGTGACATATTTTACCACATATATTGTTGTTATAGCTTCACTTTATGTACAGTATAAAAATACCTAAGAAAAGCATAAGAAAAACAAAATTTGAAGGGTAATGGCAATGTTACTGTTTCTTTACACAATTTCTAATGCTGTAATTCAATTTGCAAAATAAATATGCTTATGAAGTAAAACTACAGACACAGTACCTGGTATTTCAACAAGTATCAAACCTGTTGTTGTAGGTTGGACTTTAATTTGATAAATCTTTTGGTTACAGCTATATATAAATAAGGAATATTTAAGAAATAATCAGAAGAAGTACAGACAAAGAGACAAGAGTCAAATAAAACGAAAATATCTGTTTTTTCCAAATGAACTTGACATATTCTTGCAGTTACACATGTTATATTTAGAGGAAGCTATAAGAGAATTTATGCACAGAAAATGGATAGGTTTTCTATAATGCTGCTAAAACTGGTTTACATGTTTTGTATTAAAAAAACACATCAGTCTTCAGCCCAGTTTGCTCTGATTGGTCAAAAAGAGCAATGGGACATCTATTGTTGTCATTGGCCCAGTGCAAAACCCTTGACCCTGGTCCTGCTCAAGTTGTGTTAAAAGATTAATTATGTGAGAATGAGGTCTGGAGTCTTTAATGAACTTACAAAATCCTATCAAAAACACCTTTAAAAATCACGGTACACTGAAGGCAACTTAGGGCTGGATGACTTTGGAGACCTTTTTTACATGATCCAAAAGGAAACCCTACCTTTCTTATGTCGGCGGAAATGCTCGAGCTGCCTCTGCTGTTGCCGCCGTAGCGTGTTGACCACAGCGATGGCCAGCCTGAGCGCCTCTCTCGGATAACCGTGTGAACGCAGGGCATCCACTCTCGCGCAGGCCGTGGGCACATGCTCTGCAGAAACAGAAAACCAGAGTATGCTTTCAGCGAGGGCTGCACATTCTCAATCCCATCCAGCGAGTATAAATAACTTATTTGACATGCACTTCTACACACACTCACCGTGCCACAAAGGCCAGCCGCGAGAGTCGAACAGGGAGCCCTCCTGGTTGTCATGGTAGCAGTAGTTGGCATAGAGGTCACTGGCGATAATGTGCTGCAGATGGCGGTCCTGCCAGTGTAGGTCGCAGGCTTCGATGGCCCGGGTGAATACAGTCCTGTGGGGCCGCATCTCTGGAGAGCACCAACGTTTAATGAAGAGGTGAGGTAAGTGGATTAAGGTGGATTAAGGCTGACTCATGAGACATACAATTAGAAAAAACTATTAGGCCGGATCATCACAGCCTGGTCTAACAAGCAGAGATGAGTAATGACTACTTAAAATGACTTAGTTACTTAAAAAGCTTTTTAGAGTAGTTTGTATTTCTAGGAGTTGAGTTGCAAAAAGGCACCTGATGATAAATGTTGGGTTTAGTGGGTTTATACATAACATACATAATGCATCATTGCATTTTTCTTGTTTACATACTTTAGCTAAGAGCATGGATTTAAATATGTTTTTTAATTGTATTTTTGTATTGTACTCTTGTCCAATAAATGCAACTATTAGTAAAATGTTATATATAGACCCATTGAGCTGAAGTAGTGTTTCATACATTTTCAGATAAGGGCAAATTTGTCAATACTTAAGTGGGCTTTTTTTTTGGTAAATATTTTTCTTTTTACTTTTTTCTTGTACTTCTAGTATTATTATTACACAGTTATGAAAAACAACAGAACAAAACCTCTTTATTTATGAAGGTTCTCCACTCAGTGCTATATTAGTCTTTCCCAAATGACTGAATATTTTTCCAAAGGTAACAGTGAGTTTACTTGTGCACTCATTTTGGCTACGTTGACCGCTTCTTCCATAACAGCAACAACCATTTAGTTTGAGTGCACATGGAGGGCTTCCCAATGCTTAAATTAATTTCTAATGAGTGAGTTAAATGAGTTCAACTCTCTGATCCCACATTTGTGCTCATTTGTGGGCTTGACAAATATTTTGATACCTCTTGATAACATGATGTTTTTGGGCATTGGCATTGTTAATTATTAAAAACAAACATGACCATGATCTTGGATATTGGCAGTGTGTATTTCCACAGAAGAAAAGCTGCCAGCGTGTTTTTAAATCAAACAGAGACAGTGCTTTTGACTGAGCTAAAGCTTTGTGAGAACGTACAATGAAAAATAACCTCAAACAGACTGACTTCTTTCGACTTGTTGACATAAAGGGACATAAATGAGCACAGACTGAAGCTTGAATGTGAGCGAGGAGTTACTATATTCACATTAATGCCACATACATTCACACCACTGGGAATAAAACCTGTTATTGACAGATATACAAAAGTTGTCAATCACTGACCTTGGTTGCCATGGGCACCCTGAGGCAGTGAGTGGGTGAGGTTGGGCAGCTCGTTGCCGTGGTTACCGTCCTCCCAGGGGCAGACGTCCACGCTGTTCCATCTGCGCAGCTGGCGCAGCCACGACGACTTCTGCTCGGGTTTGCAGTGAGGGTTCAGTACGATGCACATCCACAGGGCGCCTGCAGACACGGAGTTTACAGGGGTTTTAGAAGAGTTATTAATACCACTCCCTTCATAAAAGTGAGCTGGACTTACTGAAAAATATTATTTGTTACTATTAAGATATTTAACCCTTAACAGTCAGGTAAATTAGCTAAAGCTATATTTTTAAATGTCTAATTTAGCTTTTTAAAAAGGGATGGTAGTGTTGAATTTGACTTGTTAAATGGAAATAATTTTAATTTTTCCAGAGTTGGCAGCTCATACATATCATGTTAATATTCTAACTTTACAGGTTGAGAGCATGTGACAAGAACCAGCCTCCATCCTGGAAACTCCACCAACTCTCAATCTCAGAAACTTAAACAACTCAAAGATCACTGATGCAGCACAATTACATTACGTCTACTTATTTTAGTGCAATAAGTGCAACAACAAATAAAGTCAACATAGCGTCTTTAAATCAAGTTGCAACAGCAAAAATCCACATTGTTTTCTGAGTTGACTAAAAATGACCTGCCACCAGTTTCAGGTATAAGCCATCTTCATTTTCTGTTTTTCCCAGAAAGCTCAGAATAGACTGAAGGACCAATAAAGCCATGTTAGAAAAAGTCATGAAGTGACAAGTGTTTTATGTGAACAATCTTACATTAAAGAAGCAAAACAACTCCTCTTGTTAAACTACAACATTTGTATTATTTTAATACCGGCTTAAGACCACACACTGTACCTGTGCTGCTGCTGCTTATGTATCACAGTGACATCAGTTGTGAGTCACAGGCGAACTTGTCCTTTGAGATTTTTAAACAAGTCCTAAATACAGTTATCTTGTGAGAGTTAGCGCTGGAGGCTGTTGTAGATGGATTCATAACACTTTTTCTCGCAGAGCACATTTTGTACGCTGCCGCCATCTTGCACTAGAAAACAAGACTATGAAAACAGAGAACTTAACTAGTCCCGAGGCAATGCTGACTGCACACACATCATTTTGGAGTAAATTGGAACAAACAGAATATGAAAAGTGGTGAGGTCTCTGGGGAAGTGAGCACATTGAGGGATTTTGCTCTTGAGACTGGTGCAGAGTCAGTGGGTTTACATGCACAGCTTAGTCAGAACATGCTCATAACTCGATTAAACCAGACTTCTTTCTGCCTCTGTCTGAGTTTACATGCACATTAGAGAACTGGACTATTAAGACCACAGTGCTCCGTTCAGGCTAAAGCCGCATTTATGTGGCCTAATAGCATTCAGCTTGAAAAAGTAGTCTACTTTACTACAAAACTCTTATTATATTTATATACATCTACATTAACAAACCAACAATTCAAGTCAAAAGCACACAAAGCCAGAAAAACATATTCCTAACACAGCAACTAGGCCTTCCAAGTGAATAAACTAGACTTTCATAAAAGAACAAAACAACAAACTAACACAAAACCCAGTGGCAGCATGGCAGATGTGAACGATGTGTCTTTGCAGTGAGCATCACTCCAAACACTGCTCTTCATGTTTTTTATTTTTTGTTTACATGTGTACTGATAAGCCGGAATCCAGATCTACTCTTTGTCAGTTCTGTGGAGCATGCTCAGTACGCTTAGTGCATCCTTAGCTCGGTTAAGCCATATACACGTTGCAATAGCCCGACTATGAATCACATTATCCTGGTGTGATAGTCTGAGAAAAAGACACTTTAAATACTGCTGTTTCAGTCAGGATAAAGCCACCAAGGAGCGCTTCCTTCTGACAAAACGGTAAATCAAAGCTTTAAATTGCTGATCATAGGTGGCTCAATATCAGGATTGAACATGAGCCCTTTGTCAACAACCAAAGATTGCCTACAAAATAAAGCTAATGGTGTTAGAATTTTTGTCAGAACATTTGTTTGTAGGTATCCTGCTACAACCACAGTACAGTTTAGCATGTTGGCCGTGAACACTAACGACTTTTCACACTCTGTTTGCAACTATGAAACCCAGTGGATGTCTTTTTCCAAACTCTATTGCACTTTTGAACACCACTCAAGTTGATGAAGCCTGTTTTTGAACACAGATTAACATACAAAGCACTTGGCTTCTCTAATCATACAGAACACACGGTGACATGTTGTAATCTTATACAATCGCACAGTGTGACAGAAGCTTATGACGTCTACATGCATTCGAAAAGTCTGAGTGCAGTCGAAAGGTAATAATTACATTTTCTCTACTTGCATGCAACTACACTGTGTGCATACGACAGTGGAGAAAGGCAACAGAGAGTTTAGGAGAAAGGACGGAGACAAGGACAGAAGCAGAAGAAGAAAGTGAAAGAACACAAAAGGTGCGGGATGGGCAGAAAGGAGAACAGAAAATGAAATAGTGAGCGGAGATGATTTGGAGACATGGCTGAGGACAAGCGAAAGAGGCTGGGCTTTGTGTCTGGAGGAGAGGAGTAGCTGCGGCTCAGAACAGAGAAAGACAAAAGGGGAGGAGGGGTGGGGGAGCAGCGCCGAGAGGCAGCATTCACCACACATCAGGGGAGTGATAAGGACTCGGCAAGAAAGGTTTGAAGTGCGGACTTCAAAGCCGGCACACGCACACTCTTCCAAAAATACGTGGGACTGAAACAGATGAGATCACTGTGCTGTCCTCGCAAAGTGCAGAACAAGACCAAAGGGAGAGTATAAAAAAGAAAAAAATCATCAACATCGGCGGTATTAGACGTGAACAACAAAGACGGCGGAGACAACGCGACTGTCGTCCCGGTGATGGGCCTGTTGGTTTTGTGGGCATGTGAGGAAGTGTTTGGCTGTAGCTACAATGCATCTGTCAGAAGAACCTCACACTGTATCAAACGGGACGACGGCGTGGCAGGCAGCACTGTGTCACATCAGCGGCTAAATATATAATACTGAGTGTTTGAAAATATTACACAGGTCATAATATTTGGGGGTTTTGATGAGGCGTGATGTGCAGCGTTAAGAGCCTTGGAAATCACAAAGACACTCGTGGATGAGCTGCCAAATCGACCATTCACTGTGAGACTGGGACTGTTGTCTCTGTGGCCTGTCTTCAAGAGACAAGGAACAAAATATATCTGCTCCTTCTAGTCAATAATAGCAATGTTTGTATTTTGCATTTTTATATGTATTGCTTTTTTCAATAAAGTTATAAAAGGCAAACATTAAACTTGCATCAACAGTCCTTGCTTCATTAATTAAAACCAATATTGAAATAATCTGAAATATTTTTTACTTCAGGGTTTATCAGTTCGGCTCCAGAGAAAAAGGCAGGTTGAAAAGGTGTGTTTAGGAGCAGACCTCTGCCATTTCTTTTTTTCTTGTGTGTAATGACTGTAGTATAAGCAGTCACAGTGTTCACAGTGTCCCTATTGTCCAGGTAGACATACCACAGTGTTTGCATCACCTGAGAGTATCTGTGTCAACACTGATCATTATGAATACACCACAGACCTGCATTTTAGTGTTGAGTAAACAGACTTAGAAACAACTGGAAACAATGCTCTTCTACAAAGGTTTTTTTTTCCTTGAAGCGTTTATACAGTTGCTTTTAACCAGTAAATGTAAACTCACCTAAGACACACATTTCTCTTCATATTAGATGTATATTAGTTGGAAAAACAACATGTTTGGGTTTGGTCAGCCACCTTGGTGAATCTGTCCCCATGCATCTGTCAGGATGTGTACACATTTGTAGGACACTGGTGCTGCGTGTCTGCTGTGTTTTCTCCTCACCTAGCTCGTCCCAGAGCTGTCTGTACTTGTCGGTCATGGTGGTGCCCTGCTGTCTCCACAGCGCCAGCCGCGGGTCTGCCATGAACTGTTCTGTGATCAGTGTTAACATCCTCGCTCCGTTGGAGTCACGCATCTTCAGCATCTCCCTCACCTGTACGAGGAAGAGACACGAGGCTGTTATCGAGGCAATGGCACATGAATATCACATTATATACTACTGATATAGAGACAGAAACAGGCATAAAGACACGGTAAATAAATCAACAGGGAAACAAATCAAACCTGACTTGTTTGATAAGTAGAAACCATGTCATGTCAATTATCAAAGTGCTCTGGTCACATTTAAAGGATGTGCTGTTAACGTAATTTTAATTCAGTCAAATAAAGTCTGATTCACATTTCTTCTTTTTATTCATATTTTGTTTCTCATACTTTGTTGTAATAAACTTATATTTGATGTGGATGATGGATATTTATGTTACAGAGTTAGGGTTAACTAACATTCATTTGCAAAAAATGTTAATATTATGCATATTTAAACACTGGGTAAAAATATAAATATATATATTACTAAAGTTCACGTTCAGTGTGTATTCTGTTTATTTTGTTTATATTCTGTTTTTATTATTTTTGTCTTTTTACTCTTAAATGTGTTATACAAAATTGTTCCAGCATTTATTGTGGACAGCAGAGAAAGAATGTCTTACTGTGCATATAATACATGCAACACAAATATTCAAAGTATATGTTACTCACAAAGCCACAGTGTAAGAGCAGATAACACTGATTAACCAAAACTAGGGAGAAATACATATACAGTACATGCATGTACGTGAGCACACTGTGTTAGAAAAATGGCAATATGCTTTGACTGAGTCCTAATGCAAATGTCAAAATGGGCTTCAACGGGTTAAATGTGCTACACAGTGATGAACATGTGTGCAAAAATCATGTTCAAACCTTTATAATACAGATAACAGTTGGAGAATAAAGTGCAGCATACATTGTGTACTTGTGCTTAAGCAGCAGCTGTGCGCATACGATCCGTGGAGTTTGCGTCCAGGCAAATCGTGGGTGTGTGAGCCGCAATTGCTAATGTATATGTGGGAGTGTGTGCTGAAAAAGATCCTATATAACAGCCCATAGAGTTTCTAAAAGCAGAGCAGGGTGGACGATAATGGCCTTTGCTAGGAGACTTTATGCAGCACACAACACATTAGCCCTTGCCTGGCTCTGACACTGAGAATTACACCTCTGCTGTGATTGTAATAGCGGGTACAGAGAACACTTTCTACGCCTCCCTTCTCTTTCCTTCTGCAATTAGCTAAAGCAAACAGCACCTTAAAGTATGAAGAAAATACATAAGAGAAATTCTAGTCGCAGTAAAATGAGAGGGAGCTGAGTTATGTGTTGAACGCAGGTCATTACTGTATGTTCTCGGTGTCGGCTGATACCTTGCTGAAGAGCAGGTTGAGCTGTTTGCCCGAGCCGTGGTAACCGCCTTGTGACAGGAACAGCTTGACCTGCTCCTGGACCTGCTCCTCGTCCAGATGCCAGCAGTTCTCATCGTCCACACTGGCCCCCGCTGTAGGGTCCGGGGCCCCTGTAAACACACACAGAGCACACACAAAGATGATTCATGGATGACAGGAAGTGTTTTGAGAGAGTTGTAAAAATTTAGCAACATGAGCAAAATAATAAAATAAAATAAAATAAAATAAAATAAAATAAAATAAAATAAAATAAAATAAAATAAAATAAAATAAAATAAAATAAAATAAAATAAAATAAAATATTCTTTGTTTGATTTTAGAGATTCTGTTAATTGTTTCACAGTTTTGTCTCTCACATACAAAAGAAATCACAACCATGGCTCTCATTTGATTGTTTTGTTCGGTTTTATGATTGAAATGTTCTTAAAATGAAAGTTTAGTGCGACATGGTAACAATAACGAATATCTTTTTCAGACCATACTGTCACATGTCCAGATGCCTAAATTAATTATTACATGGAAATAAACATACCACCAGTCTGAAGTTTAGTGAAGAACTAAAGTTAGAGGAATAATGTTGGTTTGATCTCTTTCTGAACAGAGGCTGATAGTGGCATACATCTCTCTCTGTTTTCAACCCTCCATCCTTGACACACAATCGCTCTCATTTTTCTTATTTACTACTCAAATCATGCTTCTTTTACCGATGCAAGCAGTAAGTACAGTGTGGATAACAAAAGATACACACCTTCCTTTATCTGGGAGCTAACCTCTTCATCAGTCTCTGTATCAGTCTCCCGCGCTCTCTCAGAGGTAACTAACAGATCTATAGTGTTGATTAGAAGCCCGCCGTCTTTTCTATACTGTCTACATCTCACTAACGACTCATATTGATCCTGCCACGCTTTACCTTCATCACAGAGTCAATAACGGCTTTCACAAACGCACCTTAACACAAACATACATTCAACACTCTTCTCTACATTCGAGTAAGAAAGTATGACGTCACAAATATTTCACTGTGTGTGGATAACTAGCACACGCTCTATTTTTATGCCACACAATGACAATTATGCTAGTTTCAATGTGTAAAAACAAATGTATGAACAAACACACAAAAGGCTTGTTACCTGCTAGCTGGTCAGAAATGCATACAGCCAGAAAATTAGCACAAGGTTTCACAAAACATTACAGTAATATAATATAGGTCTTCTTAACTACTAATACTAACTAAAATAATTTGCAGAACCTCTCATCTTTAAGCCTTGAAAGTTTGTAGGCTATTTGAAGTTACAGGCAACAGGAATTGTATTGTTAGGGTGAATATAACAGTTTAATTGGGACAGCTACTTGGATGTCAACAAAAACACTAAAATGTCACCATTTTAACCTCTTCCTGACCTGAATGTCCCTATTTTTGAACAGTAAATTTTCTGTCACAGAGTGGAAAAGCTGTATTTCATTGAAAGTTAGCATTAATCAGTGCAATCATTTCATGTTTTTATTTTTTACTTGTGTTGTACTGATTTTGGACATCATAATTTTCCATTTGTTAAGATGCTGTCGTTTGATTTATAGTAAAATTAAAGTGTCCAATTATGTGGTCCATTGAACAGACACATGCAAAAAACACTACAATACCACACCATTCTGGAAACTGTAGGTGTCTTTCTGTCCTTTCTGGGCTTCATGAGATTTTTTAGCTGCATACAGTGAGTGGACACAACAAGGTACAGGGGACAGTCTTTTGTCCATTTTTTATTTCCATATTGATGGTGACATTACATTTAACTAGTCTAGTTATTGGCCTTAAATTCTTCATCCTTAAACTGAGCAATAATCTTTAGGAAAACCTCCACAAAAAGTGAACCACTTAAGTATTTTGTGACTTTTATGAATGGAAGTAAATGGAAACCAAGCTACATAAAGCCAGGTCTAAGCTAGATTCTGGTAAATGCAGCCTCTAACATTTACTGTCAGTGTTTCAGGGCCTTACCGTGAACCTGGTTGATCTCCGAGTTCTGCGACAGAATCTCATCGGCCAGTTTCTGCGCCGTGGGCAACACTTCAGTGTGATGGACTGAAATCAAATACTGGACGAACTTCTGCAGCTGGTCCCTGCTCATCTGGAACAGCGTCTCCGAGATGGGCAGGTGGAGTTTGACCTGCTCGGGCTTCCGTACTCTGTAAAGCGACAGTGCTACGACATGGGCGCAGTAGAAGATGTCTTTGTTGCCGCATGTGCATGTGACCGCTGTGATTTTGCATCTGTCGAAGCTGACGCTGACGCTGCAGACGAGCTCTGGGGACGAGGAGGTCGCCGGGTCGGTGACTGTGCCACTCAGATGGAAACCTGAAGGACAAGGACAAGCAGACAGGAGGTCAGTCATTTGGATAAAGATGGGAATTACAAAAGCGGCTCTTGGTTAAACTCTCTTACACTTGTGCTTTTTTGTTGAAAAGCAGTGTTTTGGGTTTGGTCTTTTACTGGGAGCTGGTTGTTTTGGCTTATATATAAAATAGTTAAGCTGCCCTGCTTACTTTTGCCCACTGTTGCTGCTGTAATTTAACAGAATAGATGCCCTGAAGCGAACCAACACAAAACTTGCAAAGCCTATAAATCCAGCTGCATACATTAAATACGGCAAAGGGAGGTAATTTTATGGGAACTAATGGAAATCAACATATAATCCACTTTTAATAATTGAAGAATGTATATGGATAATGGTTTGACTTAAGCCCCATTTGCAGCAATTAACATTCTCATTAAGTACATGGACGGTGGCCTGCTTTGTCATCCAATTCTTACCCTTCCTAATAGCATTTTCAAATGTAGTGATTAGTTATTACCTTTTAACCTGGTCAGAGCTCTGTGCTGTGACAAGATCAGAAGGTGAACCAAATTTGAAATAAAGATAAGTCAGTGTATCTGTCCCGCTCCGGACTCGCTCAATAACATTTTTCACTTAGACTCGAATTACTTAATTGAACTTATTGAATCTGCCCTTTATAAATGACATTACCCAGGAAATCTGATTGAGGCTGAATGTGATCAGGGTGGAGTTCAGCAATTCTATGAAACAAACTCAGTTGGCTACGGTCAATGACCCAAGACGCCTGGTCTACTGCGGCCGTCCACTGTTTGGAACCCAATGTCTTTGACCCTAATGCTATGTCCAGATGCCGAGACGCAGATAAATTTGAGACGAGGCACTACGTCAGCGCTATTGTCACGAATGACATGCATCTGAGTTTGGCAGTGTCTCTCTGGTCCTGTGATTCTCTGAAACTATTACTGCAAGCCTGTCCAAGAGACTACAGCAGATAGAAATCTTAAAAATATTAACAGATGAAGGCAAGAACAAAAGACTATGATGTAATGAAGGAGGTGGCTGGGAAGGTGGAGGACATGTCGATGATTAAATGTGGAGTATTAGGCGTGCGTGTATCTGGTAGTAGGAGCTTTGTTTAAAATAACAAGAACTGTCTTTCTCAGAAATGTCATATCACGAATTACTTGTTTTATGTTTTTTTTTCATTCTGGAGGAAGTATTCATGCACAGTATAATACATGAATGAAATTATCTAAGTATCTACCTAGCAACTGCTTTTTTATACTCTTTGATTGATGTATTCTTTCTGTTCAAACTAAACCAAAGCAGCACTGTAAAAAATGTTGCAGTCCATTTACAGTAAAAAGTTGTCAGCTATCTTTGCCAAATAAAGGAAGTAAAATGACAGTACCCAATGCAAGCTAAAACAGAAAACACCATTAATTACTCTTTGTTTACAGTATGCCAGTGTCTGAAGTTTATCCATAGCTATACAGCTCCTACAGTAAAGAGTAAAAACAGTTTATTACAGTAAAACATTAAACTACGAATAACTATAGTTTCATTTTACTGTATTGTGTGCACACTTTGGGCACTTAAGGTACCAATATTTACAGTATTCAGTCGTATCTTGGAAGAACAGTAGATTACTAGATTGAAATGTATTGTTTTTAACAGTAATTTATGTAAAGAGAATACATAACTATATGAATGACTGATGTGGTCCAGGAAACTATATTTTTGGACTTGTACAAACTATCATTGAACCTTGACCTCCTTCACCACGCCCTAGGTGACTCAAAATGACAAACAGGCCTCATGTAAATCTCTTGAGAAGATGTGGAACTGCGATCAGTGGTGTGCTCAAAGAGGAACCGGGCCTGAGACAGTTGGAGAAGTGAGTAGTGAGCCTGGCTGCAACAGCATGAATAATACAGCCTCTTGTTTGAATATTATGTTTGATCTTGTTCTGACTGCGTGATCTGGAGGCACGACTGGCCATTATGCATGAGATGAATATGAATGAGTAGGGCGGGGTCCCCAACACTGTCCTAAAACACATACTCATTCGCATATGAAAGAATCACACGTGTCCTTGCACACCGCGTCGCAGCGTGAGGTCATGCATTTATTAATAATGGGAGTGGTTATGGAGAGACAGAGAGGGGCTTATGAATGCATTTATGTGCTCAGGAGAGATGTCTAAAGCTGGGCAAAGCCATACATCTCTTAAATATGTTTATCAAAGGACTGAGCGCACGCATCTCTGTGATATCAAGCGTGTATTAATGCACATATCAAAGCCTTTTCGGCGCATCTGCATTAGGTAAAGCGAGGGCGAGCTGAATATTTCATGTGCTCGAGATGGAAAAAAGGGGTGAGGGGTACACAAGCAAGCTAAACAGAGGTCAGGTCAAAGTAGCTCTCCGTCCTCCTTGATGGTTAAGGGAGGGCACTCAGGATGAAGGCGAGTGGGAAGAAAAAGAGCGATGGCAAGTCAGCAAGATCACAACCCGTGCCTATATGCCCTCAGGATGCTTATAAAAATAAAACAAGCTGTTTGTAGAGGCCTTATGCTGCAGCCTGCCTCCTTTGTAGTAACCCGTAAGGAGTTGGTAGAAAGGCACAAGCAGATAAGCTATTTAAAAATTAAACTAAGCCCTCAAGAGGATTTTGGCACCATTTTATCAATCAAATTCAAAAATCATAATCACGCGTGTTACAAAAGTGAAAGAGCATCAGAACAGAACGAACAGGCATCAACTATTTGTATGGCCTTTTTACTCGGCGTTATCTACAGATGTAAAGAGTGTTGGCTGCAGATTCGGAACAGCACCGAACACTGCTACGGAGATATGCTTTTCCATTCAGGAAGCCAGCTGGCACAGGAAGCACATGTTCGTTAACAATGTCCACAAAAGAGGGGCGTGGATGGAATATGGCAGCAACTCGCATCTGCAGCGATCAAAGTCTATATGTGTACATCTGTGTGTGAGAGAGACTGGAGCGAACTGAGTCACTTTAAAGTCAGACCAAAACACGGCGCAGCTGCTCGCACAATGGAGAGAACTTTTCAACTCGGTAACGATTTACAAATGGCTCGGAATACTCGCTGATACATTTAGTGCGAGCGGGACACGAGCTGGAGTTTCAAGAGTAGCCCCTCAATCCAAAACGGGGAGAGAAAAGAGAACATCAAAAACATGTGGAATGAGATAACTCAAAGTAGAATCAACCGCGGATACACTTGTGTTTCTGTTTTTGAGAGACATTCGCTGACATAATGCTTACCAGAGACTTTCTTTAACCTTAGACATTACAGAAAGCCAGACCTTAACCTTAACCAGATTTGAACCAAGTCTATTAAAACACAGAAGAGTTGAAGACCAAGTGAGTGAATGGGCTGGACTGATAAATGTAGGTCCATTACACCAGCATGCTTCTAGCTACTGATGCTACTTCCAATAAAAGACATTAAAGCATTAGTATAAAGTAAAACTAATGGTCTGGTTAACCACGGTTACAACCTAATGTGACAGCCTCTTCAATATACTCAGTGTAATGCTTAAAATAAATGTAAAGCTAGCAGCTATGGTAGTGGCTGATACCATAAGTCCAAACATGCAAACTGGGGCATTTTTTCTGCAAATCCAGGAAAAAAACATAAAACTATACTGCTTTGTGTATGCAACAATTACTTATCTCTGCTTGAGGTGTATTTTTGTTTGTTTTTTCAATCACACACAGGTGTAGCAAACACTTTATAAAGAAAGCAGATAAATGGTGAAGTGCTTCGACTGATTTGCTGTAATCTGTGAATGCCTCCTCATTTCTCAGGGGCTGAAACTGGCTCAAATGTTGCTTAAATGTGCAGATAAAACTAACGACCCCAAACTGTCATCATTAGCGTTATTATGTAGCAGTACTTTAGGATAATATTTAATCTGCAGCTGGTAGTAAACCTCCATACTTGTGTGTGTTTTACTTTTATTTAATGGGCTACAATTGGTCCACTACAAGATGAAAAATCACTCTTTGAACAAAACACCTAACAGCATTAAGTACAACACAAGAACTAACTTGGAAAGTGCTTATTAAAAAGCTCCAGAAAATCATAGACTACATTATAGATGCATTAGCACATGTTTAGCCAATCACATGTAATTACCATCTATTATAACCATAACATGGCAAATTAGAAAAGTGTATAGACAAAGAAGACGTTTAGCTTTAACTTTGGCCAATACTTGTTACTGTCTATAAGTGATGTACTTTTTCCATTCCTTAATGTGTCATATTTAAAAGCACACAAGCCGCATACTTTTTTTCCAAATATTTGCCTTGATCCTAAAGAAAAATTGAAATACTTTGTTGTAAATACTTTCAACAATCTGTAACACAAGAGGTATGAATGACTAAATAGTGATAAAAGACTTCTCCTGGTTTCAAAGCGTGCTGTAGTGTGTGTTGTGTCTCAGTTCACTAAAACGGACACTCTCTCGCCTTCCAAGCCCTTTTCATCCGTCCCTCCCTCCATCCGCATTCCCACAGCTCTTTCTCTCTCGCTCTCTGACAGATGGGTAGGTAATGAGTTTCGCCTTTCCCCGTCCAATCGTCTGGGCACCAAAAACTGCCCCCCACGCCAAAAAATGCCCTTTTAATTTAGCCAAGCGCTGAGTACAGGGATATTACTGTTTAGGCACACACACTCATGCGCTCACTTGCATACACACACATACCCCTCCCATGACTCCCGGTTGGGTGGGTATGAAACCTTCAATGTCTCATGTGCTAGCTATTAAAGAGCCTGGTTTCTCCCCCCTCGCACCCAGTCCTCCCAGCTCCCCTCCCCAAGTGCTGCTCAGGCCTCTTTTCTGTGCATGTTCAAGAGGCCAGGCTTGGCTTTCAAAGTAACCATGGCGGCCATTTTTAGAACAAGGCCTCTGTGAGGTTGCCCTAGAAACCCCTCCTGACCGCCCTGGTGAAATCACACTTGGCCCAAAGCGCTGTGGAAGTGAGTGGGAACAGTGTGTGAAAGAATCAGCGTATGTATATATATATATGTTCAAATCCCACAAAGACCCTAAGACCACCCACACTCTTTTAGGGGGGACCCACATCAAAGCATTCCCCCATATAGTCCCCTTTGCTCTATCTTTCTGTTGCGCTTTTAAAACTGCAGATAAGCCAGCGCCCGCTCTCTTGACCAGCTCAGACCACTTCTGTCTATTCAACGACGTCATGGGGCCCCCCAAAAATACCTGCTCTTATTTCAGAGAGGAAAGACCTGCTCTCAGACCTGCTACTACGTCTACTGCCACGGAAGAATGCTGCCTTTATGAGCTTCCAATAAAACAGGATTTAGCCTCCCACATGAAGGCTGTCGGCGGAGATCGGGACCCGGTCTGAAAGGTCTGCTTGGCTAAGCACAAAAGCGCTTACTGTTCCAAAATCACTGGAGCAAATTAGATTGAGCAACATACATATATTTCCACAATCAAATTAAGATTCCAAGTCAATGGAGAAAATTCAGGCCCAGCAGTGGGAAGGTCATTAAGTTTATTGGTTCAATTGGTTCATGAATGACTGTCACCTAAATCTAATATGGCACCGTGCTGTTCAGATAGCACCCATCCGCTACCATCCATTTAGTGTGGATTTGTTTTTGTGTTCCAAGACATGATTAATTTTAAAGTGAGGAATACACCCGAAAGACGTCACTGAAAAGACACACTCCCACAGCGACAATGAACGCATCCCCCATTTACTTTACTTTACTATGTGAGGAGATGAGTAAAAAAATCACCAAACTAGACATTAAAACATTTTATCACATGTAAGTTTGTTAATATTTATCTGATAGAATAAAGTTATACTCATAGCAGATAAGGCTAAGTATATGGTGTATGGTAATGTCTATGTTTGGCAGCCTTCCTGTTGCCCTCAGCAATGAATATGTTAATCTATTTGTCTTTGATGAGGAAGAAAAAGTCCTAAAACAATCTGTGTGTAGCTCTGGGGCCGACATGTGGTGATATTTGGCATTCTGTCCAGCATAACACAGTCCTACGCATCAATTGACTTGCAACCTTTAGCTGGTGTACATACAGAGTAGCTTAATATCCACTGGCCAATGTCTTCTACTGTCTCACTGACAGCACGCACATGTAGTCAGGTGGTTGCCACTTGCCAGAATCATCTTGTTTATCCAGAGTTTGCCATATTCTGGTGGCTAAATCCCTTTTGTCCTTTGGTTCTATTTCATTTTTCATGTCTGTACCCAAAATGCCCATATAACCTAATGTAAAAGGGCCTATAAAAGCAAACGAATGGGATGGTATGAAAGCAAAGTGCAGAGAAATGGTGGAGAGCAAACAGATATTTAAGGCCCATTCATCTGCTTTGATTCACTTTAGCCTTCAACATTAATCAAATTATCTCATGAGCTCCACACACACAGCAATTCCTAAATCTAAGTCTGCCCCGCTACAGCGTCACTGATCCAGGAAGGATCACCTAAGGCGCTAAGAGTTGGATGCTAACACTGAATCTCACTCCATGTTGACCAAAGATAGTCTGCTAAACCTTCACCGAGGGAAAGGCTACTGGACTGGAATCCAATCTGTTTGGTTGGATTGAACCAAGAGGCCCCTGCTTGAAAGGAGATCTGTGGCATGGACGAAAAAAAGCAAGTATCCCAGGCAGGTCGGGGAAGGGTCGTGGATTTTTGGGCAACCCCCACCATGAATGCTATGTCCGTCCCACCCACAGTTAAAAAGAGCTTCCTTCAAGTGGCCTGTTTCATACGCTTCAAATACGAGGTTTTCTGTACGTGGAACAATGTGTGTGTGGTCCTATAAGGAAACTCATACAAAAGCAATAAACAGAGATCAATGCTATTCTGCAGGAGACCTTGCTCCAGGCGTGTGCGTGCATGTGTGTGTGTCAAAGGTGTGGAGCGGGCTGGAATAACACAGCTGAGCTCAGGGGGCGGCCATATTTATGCTTTAAACCCGGAGTAATAAGGAAAAAGCCCTTTTCCTCTGTGGCTGTGTTTTCATCACTCGCGCCACAGAGTGTGCATCCACACACACCAACTCCGTCTCACAAATCAAATGGTCTCCACAAAGCTCTGAGAGGGAAGAAAAAATATATGTAGCATAATTTACATTCCAGATGCATGCATATTTAATGCCTCGTGTTTCTTGTGGTTTGTGGTGCTTTGTGAAAAGAGGTCGTAAAAATGTGTTATAACAATATAAGGTTACTTTTATGTTTGAAAAAGAAGATGTTAGTACAATTAAGGATTTTTCGGCAGTGTGTGATGTAGAAAAACATCAACAAATCATGATGAATATCTATTGCATGCCATTATAAACCAAAACATTAAACTTTTTTTTCCTGAACGTTAATAAATCCTTTCCTTAACCGAACAAAAAACAGCAACTGGGAAATTAACTTGGGCCTTCTGTATGTGTAGTTCTAACTTATATGCCCCAACCCACATACTACTCATATATAAAACAAACAGATCACAAGGTTGGGCAAACAATTATGTATATTAAAATGCACACATCATTTTGTGCGCTCCAAAAAAAATGTACAGGGGTTGCCATTTAAAAAAGAAGAAGAAAAAGCAACCGTAACCTTAAGACGTCATCCAGGCTTTATTTTCAATGATTTTAATAGATCAGAATTTGGCCAATCACAGCTCGCTTCAGGAAAAAAGAGCTCTCCCATTGGTCGAAACAGCTTGTCAATAAGGAAGTAATATCTCCTGATAAAAACAAAGTGTATATTCAGCACTAAATACATGTTTTTACAGCAAAACAGTGCAAAAAAGGGAGAGAGAAAAGGGAGTCAACGTGAAACAGGGATAAATATTGGTACTTCAATAGAATTATGTTTTCTGGCTGAGATAATTGATGTTCTGACGGTGAAGTTGGAGTTAAAGGTTTCAGTTTTGTGTTGCATATTAGTATTTTTCAGAGGAAAAATTGATCCAGTTTTATTTTTTTTAATAAAAGAAAAGCAGGAGACGTCCCTGGGCTGCTTTTGGGGGTGAGTGGAGTCTGAGACAGGGACAAAAAAGAAAAATCGAATCGTGCCACTTTAAGGCATTTTTCAGCTTTCACATTTATTGATACAGACTGAGATCAATTTCTGATGCAAAGCAAAGGTCACAACTGATACAGAGCTAAGAGGTAAACACATGACCTTCTTATAAACATAACAACACCTTTTGTAAACATAGCTTTTAGACTTTACTTTTCAAAAATGAACTGCTTCCTTTTTTAATCCTTCACCAAAGGACTCTTAATGCATGAACTTGACCCCAACATAGGTCTCTGGAGGAAAAGCTTAGGTTTTATGACCCATCCACCTCCTGAACCCATCTCTTGCCTATCGAGTAAAAAATGAACAGATCAGACAACACAACCATTCACTGTTAAAATGTACATATCCTACAAATGTTTCCATATGATTAATATTCCACGTATCACAAATATTAAATAGAAACAAACTTTCTCAGAGACTGACATGAAGTCTCGTCTGAACGAATACGCCGACAGACACAAACAAGCATAAATTAATGTTTTGAGATATTCTATGAATCTCAATGCTTTTACATCCGCTTGAGATTCTGACAGCAGAATCTGCATACTAATCATAGGGAAGTAGACAGAGAATAGCTGTATGTGCGTGTGTATGCTACTGAAGGCTGTGTGGGTGATTGGACTTGTCATCATGTGGCGGTCCAAATGACAGTCGACTTCTGGGCTGCTGCCACTTAGTTGCCATGCGGTACATCAGGAATGACTTGCAATTTTCTAACTATCACTTTCAAACTAGATTCTAATTTTGCCGGATTGGCCCTGTCAGACGGAGCGCTGCTGACTGATCCCAAAGGCTGGCATGCAGACGGCTGACCGGCGCAGAAAGACAGGAAGGTTTCTGTTCAGGGATGGCATCGAGACGAGACAAGGGAGAAGAAAAAAAGTGATGTGAAAATGACTTCTGGCGTGAAATAGAAAGAAGAAGAGAAAGCTGAAATTTAGGGGAAGAGAAGTGTTAAAACAGTGATATGTGATTCTTAGAAATGCACCTACTGCTGTAAAAATGTCCTACCACTGTGTAGGACTGTGTATTATTAGAAGGCAACAATTCTGCTGTGACATTGATGAATTTTTATGTCCACAACTGCAACTTCATAAGCCCCGCCTACCATTACATCCTATAAAACTAAAACTAAAACTATCTCCTGCTTTATTCATAAGAGGGTTATGTCCTTGTGATGTAAAATTTACTCACACTTACTACATCAATAAATGGTCAGTTTAAAAACAAGTATGACTGACAGCTGTTTTGATCAATCACAGAGAAACGAAACCAGTCAGAGGCCCAGTCAACATAACATACCTGGAAACAGAACGGTGGAGCAAAATACTGCAGTTTACTGAATGGACCAGAGAGAAACTATACTTTGGCAGACATATGAATTGAGAAGGAAATGCAAAACAACACGTTGACTCATATCTCCAGAGGTAAGAAAAGCTGAATATAGTAAACTCAAACAAAGCTATAGGCGATTTTCAGTTTTCGATGGAGTCTGGGGGGAAACTGTAAAAGAATATTTTGGCTCTAACTTCAGCCACTGCAGCATATGTGCATTTACTTTTTTATTCCAGTTAATGGCAAGACATCCACAGTATATACTATATACTATATACTAAGTCAAATACATGTCATGTTTAGCATTTTTATCACCAAATTGTTTACTGACCCATACCATACTGCTCACTGGAAATGTAAGCAATAATGTGTCGGGGTATGGGTGAATTTTTTATTTGTATCAGTCTTTGACGTATGCTTATTCAATTATACAAAGCGTATTTGGTTTAAAAATGTCCACCCCAATGTACTCAAGAGTAAACGCAGACAAGAAACAAATGTCGGATGTGTGTTAAGTGTCCTTTAATGGCGACGCCCTGACACCGGAGATGCCACTATAGCTGTTTAATTCTGTCTCCTTGCTGTACATTAACTATACATTATCCCAATCCATGTGCAAGGTTCATTAGTGTGAATGAAATTACAGCTGGCTGGAAATGAATGTGTGTAATTAGCGGAGGTCGGTCCCAGTAGAGCCACACAAGCTATAGACCAAGGTAATGGGATCCATTGAAAAGCCATTGTCTGCTACTTCAGGGCTTGAGTATCTTTCTAATGACAAACCTATAGAGTTGAGACATTATAGCAAGCGCTGTATATACTGAGGAGATAGGTTTGAGTCAGGATGAGCCCTGGAGCTACCACAACAGGCTGCCATGATGACAACATTCAGAATAAACAAGGAATGTAGTTATCCAAGTGTGCTTTGTGCTTAATTTGCACAAAACCGTCTTGAAATGAGATGATTACATGTATGTGTCTTTCACTTAAGTTAATTCATGCCCTCGAATTGTTTTTGTTGAAAGAGTATTACTGATGAAATACAAGCAGAACACATTCACAATATAGCGTGTGAAGCTAACAATGCACACAACAACAACAACAGCCAATAGCTATAGTAATTCAAGCAATAATAGTTCAGTGTGCAGTGATGTGAAGTTTGTTTTGTGGGTCAGAAGGGTCAGGTTTTCATACTGATGTAAAGTGAATCTGAAGTGAAATTTTGAAATATTGCTAAAAGAAAAATGCAAACTAGATGCTTTTTGATGAACTGTTGTGAAGCAAAACACTTCTTGGCTTTTTTCCTGACAACATGGATCTAAACAATGACTTGTACTGTTTTTGATGCAGGCAGTGAGGCCCAAAGACTTCTGTTTTCTGGAAGTGACTTTCTACGAATGTAAAAATAGTCTGTATGTCCTCATAGACCCCCCATTCCTGAACAAACATCACCGTCTTTGAATCTGGCAGATCAATTAAAAACGCATGCATAGGCACAAGTGGACTCACAAGTACAGCATGACTACAGATGCTCACGTGCAAGAATGTGTGCACATTTTTAGGTTCACTTGTCCACGCCAGGAAATAACCTTACACTATTTACCCTTCCCATTTCATTTGGAAAGTCACCCGACACACACCCTCCCACACACACACTCTACACCCCACCCTTGGAAACACACTCCCGATGCCTTCATGCACACTGGCTCCAGTGACTCCCTGCAGTCAACCTCCTTCTGCTCACAAACAGCCCCTCCTCTCTCCTTTTTCTCTCTCCAATAACCCACTCCTCCCCTGTTCCCCCCTCCCTCAACACACACAGAACGCAGCCTAGCCCTAAGCTGACCCGTTGTGTGTACTGACGTCACACAGTAGACAAGGGAAGGCATCATTCCAGACAGACTCACACACACACACACACACACACACACACAGGCAGGCCCCAGCCGAAGGGGGAAGCTACATTCCAGCACAGGCACACACACAACACACAGCACGCCTGGCGGTGGGAAGCGTGGGGGGAGCGCTCAGCTGTAGCGGGGGCAGGAGGAGGGGTGTGTGGGGGGTGTGTTTCGGCGGTGGGAGGAGGGAGAGCCGGGGAGAAAGAGAGAGATGGCTCTGAGCCAGTGTTCCTCTGAGCTCAGCACTTCCCCTTTCAGCTCCAGCCAGCCGCCGGTGGCTTTTGCGTAACGCAGCCCGGGCAGCTCCTCTCCACGCGGCTCGGGCCTTAACCCCTTCATACCTGGTGTCATCGGGGTCACTCTGGTGGGTTCTGGGTGTCACATGCAGCACATGATAAAACTAATATCCTCCATGTCATGTAAGTCTCAGAATAGACCTGCTTTACTACATTCTACTTTACATTTCTAAATCTGTTTCTTTTGTTACAGTCAACACAGTCTTTAACGTAAACAAATGCGACCTTATAGACGCACTTTGGTTTTTCAGATTATATGTAAGAATGGTCTGTCAGTCAATATTGTAGCAAACAGTTAAACATAAGGAAGTACACTGGTCAAAAGATGGTTTTCAATGTAAAACGCACTCAAGATAACATGCTTTGAAATTGCCTTTAAAGTAAAAACACTGCCATAGAACAAAGTGGAAGGAGCCATTAGCTTCAAACTACTTCCTGTTCCTGGACTGAGTTGAGTTTCTTCTTCAGTTGATATGGAGTCATTTGGAAAAAGTGTGTTGATGTTACTTCCCTGTTTCCTACAGTAATTGCAAGTTTTGTACTGTACTTCCATGCGTTGTTGTTGTCGATGCACATACTACCACAGTAGACACGTGCTACGTGAAACGATTTTTTTGTACAGTCTCACCTCAAAGAGGCTCAAAAATAAAATGACGCCTATCTGTTTGAGCCTTCATTTGACAACTTTCTTTAAATATATCTTCAATCCAGCTTTCACAATCTCTTTTTAAACAATTCTGCCCTAAGTTGTGACCTTCTAGCAGCAGTACAACAGTGCCCCAAAGGGAAACCAAAGGTACTGCTCTTCTCTATTGGACGATATCAATGAGCTCTCAGAAAACAAACAAGTACATGTACACAAAACAAGTGTAAAAGTAGGGTTAATCATTATCCTTGTGTACAGACAATGCATCAAAAACCTACTTTGTGGTTTTTAGAGCACACTCTAATCTAAAATGGTCTTGTAGTGACCACAATTCAGAGCGGCATGTTTGACGACAAAACAACAAGAACACACACCCATCAGCTAGTAATTACCTCATTAATATCATGGCAGCAAACACATGCCAATCAGAAAACAAAGCCGTGACACATGGGTTTGTAATAACATGTAGTAAAGTGTGTGTGTAACAGTAGAGCAGGTATGCCTCTCACACACTGCTGTACATTCACTGAGCAGATCTAGGCCAAAGTGTCGGCTCTCACCAAAGAGACGTGAGGCCGGACAGAGTAGACATGGAAGCCCCAAAAACCCAAACGAGGAGTGTCACGGCTCACACTAACCACAGCAGACATGGCCGACTCCACGGTAAAGGGGAGTAGAGGGAGAGAACAGGAGAGAGGCGAGGTTCTCTCACGTTTAATATCTCTTGACACACGTCATCCAGCATCTCTCAAACAGCCGCTGAGCCCACGTCAACGCCGCAGCCCGGTCTGAGACACAAACACGGGGCGTACCTCGTCCACATATAACAAAGGTGAAACAAAAAAGCCCTTTCTCCACCAAGTAGAGAGGTAACTTTACATGACACCATTTGGAAATGCTAACCCTGGTCTGGTTTGTGGTTTATATGTGAGGTGTGTAGCCTGGTATTTATAGAGCCTATTACAAGCAATCTTATCAAAACAATACACACCCACAGTGGCAATAAAAAAGTCAATATTCTACTGATGGACTTGAGTACTACCAAGGATGTGTTTTTTACCATTAGCAAATGGAGAAAGAATGCTAAAAACCCTAAAGAGCAAGCATAGAGCCAAAAACAATGTATGATTCTTTGCTCTTCATGTTATTTTTATACATTTTTAGTCATTAGAGTTGGACTATGCAACTTTTCCATAGCTTAAAAACACAAAACCTCAAAATAATGTTGGATTCTTGAACGCAACCAAGAGGATATCCTGCTCTCGACTTAATAAAACCTCCAGGTGGGCGTCATGTATGAACGACATCTGCAGATCCACGGGTGGAGTGCCAGGGGTGGGTCGGCCACGTTTATATCAAGTCATAACACAGTTTCTACCCAGCTCCTATGGCTCAGTAAAAACACTCTGGACTTGACTATAAACTCCACACCCTTTCGTAAACCCCACTGTTTTCCAATAGAGGTGTACTGAAATGGTATGGAGTAGTTTATTTAGCTTCTCTTAAATGGAAACAGGAATATATGTGTATCACAGTGTGCCAAAACATGGAAAATATCCCACATATATAGGCGTCTGTGGAGCCCAGTAATGACCAGGAGTGGATTGAACACAAGTGAAGCAGAGTAAGAACCGTGAGGGAGGGGGAGGAAGACAAAGGTGGAGTGTGTCTCTGCTGAACGGTGGTGGTCGATTCTTTTGCCTGCGGGCTATTCCTGTAAATATTGACGTTGATGTTAGGACCACTCTCTTAAGGATCAGCCGTAAAGCGAGGGGGTTAGATTCACTGTGTGCGAACTGGAAGCCTCTGAAATCACGTGCGCTACGACCGGCCTCTGTGGACTAGGCTAGGTAAGAAGCAGCGACCACATAAGGGAACCCAGCTCTCTCAGTAGGTTTACGGCCCATTCCTGTCTCCCTCTTTCCATCTCTGGGAGGTGTAGGTTTCCACTCTCCGGCTAAAAGCAGGCAGCTGACATCAAAAACCTTCAGAGAGTCCCCCATTTCCCAGAAAGAGCTCTTGTTTCATGTAAATAGCTGCCTTTCATGGCTACATTGAGACAAATTGCACCCTGCTGGACAAGAGGGAAACAATGCTCACCCCCTTGTGTTGACATATGTATTTGTTGCCATGACAACACATGCCTCCCCTGGTCAAGAGGACATGTGTGTTCATGGATGTAGCTCCGTCAATATTTGTGTCTAACATGGAACAGAAAGCAAATTTGAAGAGAACACAGAGGTTTTTGTGGTGACGTAGAAAAGCTGGAGGTATAGAAAGCACTGACGCACTGTATAAGCTACACTAGACGCTGCAAAAACAGAGTGAAAGAGTGTCGATTCTGTTTTTATCCCAACAGTCAGCAATACATAGGCCTTTTTAAAGCAAGTACTTCCAATCACTGCAGCTCACTATGGTACTGTTTGGAAAGGCAAACGCTGGTCTGGTTTGTGTTTAGTGTTGTCATAGCTGTGTCAAGAAAAAACAAGGCCATACCAAAGAAACAAAAGGAAGATTTCCACATAATGAATTTGAAGTGGAACATTCAAACAACAAAAAGAAAAACATATAGTGTGTTTGTTTCTTTTTAATAAGAAGTAAGGGTCATGTTGGGTCCACTTTCTGTCAGTTTATGCAATTAGCTTTGACCAACAATCTACAAAGCTATTTACACAGGACACGTTTTGACAAAACTGCATTGATTTTGTTGAGGATTAGTGTCTAATTTTTTATACAAGGCCAGTGTTCTCACTCCACGAAAATGCAAACTTTCGAATCAATCTGAGGAGGTGTTTTTGTTTTGTTGCGGCTGCCGCTCTCTCTTGTAAAGTGTTAAGCCATAGGCGCAACATGCATGAGAAACCAACGTTGTAACAAAAAGAAACCCACCTACTACTGGTCTGGTATATGTATTACAAATTGCTTTGGGCTGCTCCGTGTAAATGCAGATTGTGTTGTAATGTTTGAGCACGAATCGGCAACGGTATGACTGTTGTGTTTTCCTGACACTGTTGGCTCCCTTACATGAAACAAGGAAAACAACCTCACGCACATAGCACCAGATCCACGAACTCTGAATGGTGGCCTAGGATTGCCAATCAACATCAACAAATGACATATATTTAAGAAAAGGTAAATGCAAAGCCACAGTGCGTTGAGTAAAATTCCAGTATGCAAGGATCTGAAGAGGTCAAGAGGTATGAACCGACTCTCACAACTCAGAGGAGCAGAGATATTACACTGCCTCTTTTATTCTAACCCAACCACAACGGCACAAAAGCAACCAAAACAAAGAATCTGGTTAAACTTGCTTCTTCTGGCAGGCTTCAGGCCCAGAGGTTTTTAGTACTAATCATCCTCACATAAAAAAGACTACAACTAATCCAACTATGACAACACCTTTTCTGAGAGCCTCCAGAGAATCATGTGTTTCTGCTCTACTGGGAATTAATTGACTAACACAACATAAAGATACCTGAACTGATTTGATTGGTAAGTAGGTTAAAGATGACGGTCTCATTGTGGAATTGCTTCATAGAAAGGAGCTGATGTCTGCTCAGTTTGAAACCTCGTGGAAATATTCATAATTGACAAAGGAATAGTCGTATCTCGCTGCAATTATTGCAATTATGTCTCTTTGGAGACCTATGTAGTGAAAGACTATGTCACCCCTGAGACTCTGCGCCACAAAGGCCAACTGCTTTGTTTATCTTTTACTGTGCACTTGTACTTTAGCTCCTTGTCTCGATGGGAGTCCCAGGAAAAAGGGTATGTAGCAGCAGAAAAAGGCACAAGTTAGTTTTAGAGGGACATGCCCACTGGTGAGACCAAAGAGAGGGGTCTTATTTGTCCTGAATATATGAAAGAATATGTGTGTTGGTGTCAGTGTGAAGCCCCTCCTGTGGGGCAAGTCAGCATTCACCCATGAAGTAGGTCAGTGAAATTTGCCCAAATTAGGTCAGTGACAGTCAATGGGTGCCATCCTGGACAAGAGATGGGAGGGGAACGAGAGGCACCGAGGGGTTTTTGGAGACGATACAAAAGCAGTGTTTATAGTGAGTAATACAGTCGGGTTCTGCTCACCAGCTTCAGCTCATGTTTTAAGGATGGCTTTGTATGATACCAGCATGACACCAAACAATCAAAACACAAAGCCAATGAATTCAACAGAAATGAATGTGAGACCTTTTTTACATCCTCTTTTTATAGCAACTGACTCTCCATGATAAAAAAAAATATTACTTTTTACATGTATGTGTCAGGATATGGTCATAAAATTGATGCATCATGCTGATCTATGCAAATGAGCAAATCTGCTTTTGCTGGTTTTCACTTCACGTAGCTTCTTGGTTGTGCTTTTTATGACCTCTGCCTCGTAAAGTATTTGTATTTGCAACACAAGATGAAAGCACTATAAAACAACAACAACAACAAAAAAACCACTGTAACTTGCTTTCTGGTGCCCAGAACTGACTCAACCTGAATAATGGAGTGTCGGTAGTGGGTGTGCTGTTGTTGAGGTGCAGTTGGTGAAGTTTATATTGTGTGACTGGTGCTGTAAGCGGAGTCTACAGAACATGGAAGTCTCTCAGCAGCTTGTTTCCTCTGTGGCATATTAACTACCGCCATTGCCACTAACTGTGTTGTCAACCTGGACATTTCACTGTGGTAGTTACGAGTGCACCCCTAAACCCTCAGTGAATCTGCCTGGACTTTCTCCTGACATTTATGAACGCATGTCATGTGGAAATCTCCTGCCATGTGTCTCATGTTTGGATGTGATTTTCTGGAAGACATATATGAAAGTAGATACAGATACAACAGGCATATACTGCAATAAGCCATCAATTCTCCTTAACCAATCAATAAACTACACACTGCAGAACTAAGAGTGAGAGAAAACTGAATATAGCCCTTTCTTCTTGTTTGGCTCCAAAACAAAAAGGGATTCAAAGGCTTATTGTTCATTTTCGTGTCTGTAATAACATTTGACATTTTAACATATGGTAAAAAAATAGTTCACTTGGTGGAAACAAATCAAAAAGGCCTCACTTCATTTTAGTTTTGAACACTTGGTTAATTAAAGTTACGCCAAGCTCTCTGTAACAGGCAAACTAAGCAATACAAGGCAAATCAAACTCTCCCAAAGCAGCAGGAGATCCACTTTCTCTGCTCAAATATCCCCGGTATCAGAATGTGTACACATCAAAAGCTCATTTTGATTGAAAACGCTTCTGAACAGCAGTCCGATTCGGTTACAGTGCTCAGGTCTGATTATTTAGCACCCCTCCTCCCTCCTCTCCTCCCTCTAGCTGTTTGGATGGTCTTTGTCATCCGCCTGCGTTTCTTCTACCCCCTCTCCTCTCGACACAATCCTCACTGGGAGAGAGGTTGGTGCCAGTTGCTGCCAATAAACGGCTGAACACAGGAACCTTTGATGTGTGAGGCACGTTGTGATCTGCTTTCATCGTCCCGCATGCGTCTGTCAGCGAGAGAAAATGTGACTCCAAAGAAAACTTTTCGCACCACACCCCCAATTTCCTTTAAAAACAAAACACAACAAAAATGACAACAGAGAAAGCGAGGACAACAAAGGCTGTACTGGGCATTCGACAGACAAGGAGTGGGCCGAATAATAATCCAAGAGGAGCTGCGTGTTCCCGAACAGCCTGATGTTGTGTCAACTTGTGAAAGCACAGAGGGTCTTTATACAACAGATAGAAAATGCTGCAGTTTGTATGCCAGACCAGTAGGTGGCACTTTACTTTTCCACGACATTACCACCGATACTATAGAAAGCATAATCCTAACCATTTTGGAAGAATGAATGTTTCAAGAAACTTTTGAATAGAACTCAGTCAGTGGTGAGCAGCAAGTGATTTTTAATTTCCTTAATGTAGTGCTGTCATTTTCACACATTTATTTATTTCAAGAAGGAAGCCATATGCAACTTGATTTTGTGTTAATGTACTCAGTTAACGACAGTTGTTGCTTACAATTGACAAAGCAGTGTGCAGGTTTATTCCCACAAAAAAGAATTTGTTTTTTAGAACAAAGGTGGTCAGTTTTGTACATTTTATTGTTTTTTTATCTGTATATGTCTAGCATATAACTTCTCATACCTGCAGTCCATAAATGTGTCTTTTCAACAAACATATTTGCCATCAAAATGTATCTTTCAATTTAACAAACCAAATAACAGAAAAATGGTAATAGTTTACTTCTTTCCACACCAACCATTGTTAAACATTTTCAGGCTTGTTCTGCGGTCTTCAAGAAGATGCATGATGCAGCTCTTTAATGGCAATTGAAACCATACACTATAATGTCAGGGATATCAAACACATTTATCTCAAAAAACCCAGCTGTATGGCACCATCACAGTCTTAGATCACCAATATGTATGTATTTGCCTTGTGTATTTTTGTAAAGGTTTCATCTCATCATTTTTATGCATCCAAGTCACAGTTGCTGTCAACCTGAATCAGAACTGATCAGTATTTTTTTAACACAAAAAAGCAGCAGGCAGTGTTCCTCTTTCCATCAGTGAATATATGATTCAAATAAAGCAATTTGATTTCTGTGAAAATAACACTAAAATGAATGCTCTCAAGGATGGAAATACAGACAGTGGGAGTGGGGAGCCATAATGTTCTCAAGAAATACTAATCCACATTTCACACAGTGATGTTACAGACTGTATTACAGTCTTCAAAATATTACATGTGGAAATTTTGAATGGCAATTTCAGGCCTCCAAAAATAAGTTCACCAATTTATACAAGAATCATGTAACCAGCATCACTCTCTTCCTGCCTGGGTTTGTTTGGCCTGGTTTCACACAAAAGAAGAATGTGTGCATGTGTGTGGGACCCCTGTAGCTGAAGGAAACCCACTAGTCTCTGTTCTGTCAACTCTGTGCAGCTCTTCTGAGTGGAGTTGTATGTCAGCGAAGAGAGGAGCATTGACAGGTGTCTTCTACAGGCAACATCTGCTACTGAAGACTGACTGGAGAACCCAGACCTAATCACGCCGTGCCCCAGCCTCACTCTGACAGCCACAGAGGGTTTTTTGGGGGGGAAGGGCTCTGAGGTTTTCTTCCCCGGGCAGCGATCAAACTTGGGCCCCTGGCTTGCCTGGAAACGTGACAAGGCCAATTTCCCCTTTTGCTGTTTTCACCCCCATCCTACCCCTCAATCCCGCTGCCAATCATGTGTCATATTCTTCACACTCTCGCACCACGCACGAGTTTGAGCGGTGAGTGTTCACGGAAAGGAGAAGCCTGTCTATACAAGTTAGAGATGCACAAGTTAAAGTGAGTCAAAGGGACAAAGAGATACAACAGGAGTGAAAAGGGTTTACAGGAAGTGTTGGCCGCAAATGTACAGACTGAACGTGGCTCGGAGCGTTTAGCAAAAAGCACACTGGGAGAAAGGTTATTGCTGCCAAAACAGGAATTTTAGAAGGTTGTGGCTTGTTGTCTGCCTGGGTAAAGCTCATCTATGGCTGAAATAACTTTAAGTCACATACTTTTAAGAGTTTTAGAGTAGTTTCAAGTTCAACCCATTCATTCTTTCCTCTTCTACGTCTTATAGAGCCTATGGCAGCTGATTTTAGTGTGAGGAGGGGCACTGTAAGAGAACTAGTAACCCACACAATCCCCAAATATGAGAGAACCAGCCAGAGACAACTCACCAGCCAAGGTTCAAACCCATAACCTGCTGTGAGGTAGATATGCTAACCACTTTTTTTTTTAAAATAAACCCAGTACACTGCTTTACTAGAATCAAAGATCTAGCTCATTGACAGAAAAACAGGGATGGTACCAACACTTGAGTCTGCTATTACTGTCAGAACACAGGTTTATATAAGTATTAACATTTTTTTTGGCTGTAATTGAAAGTTTATCCTCCATTTGTTTCAGTTGCTCACACACATCAGGAAGATGTTATGTATAAAACTTCAGATAAACCTCAAAAATCTTGAATCAGGTCAAGATCTTTCCAAATAAGCTGGATCTAGCCGAACAGAAAATTAACAAGAGCTAATGCTGGCATGCAGGTTTTAAAAACTGCCATCAGCTAGCTAGAAAATGTTTGGCTTCACAAAATAGCAGTTTCTTCATATGGTAGACTTTAGTGGACAGGCTTGTTTTAGCTCTGGTTAGCTTGAGGACGAAGTGAGCTTTGCCAGGAAATAGGGCATGCAAAAATTAGTAGCACTACTTTGGCTAAACAGCCTGTGGGAAAGCAAACTAGTTCTTAAAAGGTTTGCACGTTCAACTGACTAAAAGCCCAAAACTACGAGCACTCAACTCAAACAAAGACATGGAAATGGTTTGCAGGAGATTGTTTAGCCATAATGGCCAAATGTACAATCTGAATGTGGCTGGGAGTGAAGTGAGGCACAATGAGTAACAGTGGCTAACGCTATTGGCCAATGAGAGAGAGATGCCTGGCTACAGAGACCGGGTACAGAAGCCAGAATACTGAACTGGAGCCAAACTGCATGAAGCCTCAGTCCAGATTTGTTGGGACAGTACCAGGGCCCTAGCTACAAACAGGCAAAACTGGGAGGGAGCAAGTGCATTAGCAAGAATAGAGTGAGCAAAAACAGGATGGAGAAAAATGGCACGCAAGCTTATAGGCAAAACAGAAAGAGAATGAGAGAGGGCTTTTGAGGCTTTTCTGACGAAGTGGGATGGATGGAGGAAACCACTGAGAGTCAGGCAGAACTCAGAGGCAGGGCCAGGCCTGGGCTGAGGCTGCTGTGAGAGGAGCCAGGGCTGGAGGCCAGAGAGAGAGAGAGAGAGGGAGGCAGGGGGTGGGGATGGAGAGGAGGCCAGGGCCACAGCCAGGGGCCCCAGCTTTAGATTTAGTCAGCTGTTCCCCTGGCCAGCAGCTGGAAGGGACTGAGGGAGACAGGGAGGGGGAGGCAGCGTGAGGGAACAGAGTGTAGAGACTTCTGGGGAGATATTTAAACTGAAAGTGAGAAGAGAAGCAGAGGAGGTATTGGAAATAAAATAGCAGGGTAAAACTAGTCAGTGAGGCTCAGAACTGGATCAAGTGTCGTCTTTAGTCAATGCTCATTTAGATACTTATATCCTGTACTATTGAGCGTGTCTCCATTTGTGGAGCACTAGTGGTTCATGTGGCAAAATGCATTGGAATACACTGTACAACTGCTTTAGTATATGAGAAAATTAAAGAGGAGGTCAAAGTAGCCAAAATCTGGGTTTGAGTAAAGTACTGGAACTATTCAAAACTCTAGTGTTTTGGGTTTTAGCCTAGCCTATATTCTGGGCCACATTTGTATTTGGAACAATGCCACGTGTATTGTCTCTGATGAATACATTTGGGACTTCTAAAGAAAGCTATTGAAAGTGGGTGGAGAAAAGGGGGTAGACACGTTTTGGGTTGTGGCGATGGTGAAGGGGGTTTGGAAAGAGGTCGGTGGAAAAGCCATTAGATTCCAACGAGAGCGAAAACAGTGCTGAGAGCAGACAGACTGACAGAAGGTGGTTAGGGCTCACTGGCATCGCAACCACTCAGCTTTCCTCTCCTCCTGTTCTCTACCTCTTTTCTCCGTCCCTTTATCCATCTATCCATCCCTCCGTCCTCCTCCTCCTCTCCTTCCGTCACTGCTGTGCTAGTCTCTGGCTAAATGCTCAAGCAGTTGTGCTCCGGCAACAGTCCTGCTATTCATTACGCTCGACCTGCAGGCGTGACCCCAAACACACTGAGATCCCAAACAGGTGCCTCACACACAGCTCAGGGATCACACATGACTGACTGAGGGGGGTGTAGGCAGTGTGGATACAAGGCAGGGCAAGTGAAAGAGCAAGAATGAGGGCAAGCCAGGGCAATAGAACAACTCCACAATATCATCATTTAACATTTGAGGGTATAAATATATTGTATCGGCTTCAATGTGTGTTTCTGATTGTTTCCAATTTATGAAAGTTTCCACAGGACAGTATAGAAGTGATTCTATTGATAAAAGTGAAACAAAGCAACTTAAATAAGCATGCTTTGTTCCCCTTTTTGCTGTGGTACGGTTTCTAAAGGGCTGCAGTTTGACTGGATGAGCGAGAATGAAAAGCGAAACACAAAATATGTTTTTTTTCCCCCGAATGAAACCTGTCTTGTTGATATGTGATCTTATGTGTCATTAAGAAAGCATGCTAAATGTTGCAACAGCTGTCTTTGGCCCGCGTCTTATAGATTTTGTGTCAGAAATTTGAGAACATTGTAATAAACACAGGCACAACTTTTGACATGAAAAAGTGAGTCCTTAAATAGTCACAAACCAATGCAGTTTTCAAAATACCCATATCGCCAGCATCTTGCACCACTTGTGCATTTGAATGTTCACTTCAAATACAATTTATTTCTCATGTATAAACACAACAAAGCTACTTGATTTTTTACATAGTTGACTCTACCTTGAACTGCAGTGGACCTGTACCAAACTGTACCAAACTGTTCCGGGGAAATGTGGCTCATGTCTTTCCCACAGACCCTAGTTCCTGCATTCTCAAGAGGTCACATTAAGTCACCAGAAACCAAGATGTCTGCTGTTTACCTTCCATGGAAAGTTGTTGCTCATTATTGCACATAAACTCCCCTGGCTCTTTATAGCACTGCCCATGCAGACCTGCACTGGTATCTTACTAATTTTAGCCATTACTATAAGAAGCGCATTAAGCATAAAAGTTGTATTTATGTCTGATCCATTCCTTGTATAATGTGATTACACTAGGAATGTAAATATAGAATGCACTTTGCTTCTAAAATATTTATATTTCCCGGTTGGGCAGTTTGCAGCAACATAACTTAACAACATTAGATCAAGTGGAAGTAGGTTGAGATAAAACACAGAACAGAGAAGAAAAGGCGCTGTAATTAAAGCAGAGCGTGTACACTTTGTTTCCATAAAAGTGTTGAAATGAGATTTGAAGTAGGGGATTGAGGGGTTAGGGTTGGCCATGGGGCAAGTAGCTGCTGCTAGCGAAGCACTTTATGGCCTATTATATTCCATTCAGACGGACCGGGCGTCTGGGATAAAAGCATTTAGTCTGCGTGTTAGTGAGTGACTCAGCACTCAGAGCCTTTGCAGGTGGAACCCTTCATAACGACGCAATGCATATCAATGAAGTAGCCCGCTCTCTGCGTATACGATCACTCACTCCTACACACCACGCCTCATCTTCCATCTTCTTTTTCCCTCCTTGACCTTTTGCACATTCTTGTGGAAACACCATTCTCTTCTTCTCTATTGTTGGTCCTCTTTTAAACTGATTTGATGATTACAGCGGCTCTCTAGTGTGATGGTTCCAATCACGGCACCATTAAAGAGGTGCAAGTACTCCTTTAGGTGACAACAGTAAAGAGAAGTGGACTGGGTTAGCGGTGGTGACCTATAGCTCTTCATTTGCACCAACACATCTATACTCTGTAGAAAAAAGTGGAACCAAAAAACAGTGGTTGTACGGAAATGAGGGTTAGCTTCTGGCTTTTGTTAATATTCTAGTTAATGTGACTCTACTGCTTTGTGTTTCCCAAACTCTGACCTTTTCAAAAGTGGTCACATCTGAGTCCATAAACTAAATATGGCATCAAAATGTTCAAGCTCCTAAGGCTCTCTTGTTAACACAAATGTGATGTCATACTTAATTAGTCCACTCTTTTTTTCTGTCAGATTTTGCCTGACCGTAGTAGCTGACCAGCCTCTTCTCCACCTTTGTGCTGAGCCTGTAGACCCCCCCTCTGACCAATTCCCCCTACTGCGTACCCTCCATCATTCTCTTGCCTCTCCATGGCTCTCTCTCCACCCATCTACCCCTTTCCTCTCCTACCGTTCTACCTCTGTACCTCTCCAGCCCTTACCCCCCGCCTTCCCTTCCCTCGGTGGTGGTTAATGGCACCGGGATCCAGCGTGGAATATAGATCAGTGCAAGATGGATGGGGCACCAGGAGCTCCGGCCAGTCCCGTAGGTCCCAGACCAAAGATTAACTAAATATTAGCTGACAGGAAGAGATAGAGGCAGGGACACAGCTGCAGCTGCTAGTGCCACTGCCGGCGGAACAAACGACGCAGACTGTTTTTAACCCTCTTTGCTCTGGGGAGAGGCACAGACACAGGCGATAAACACACCGGAGATGCAAAAATACACACAGCACATTGGGTATACATACTGCGGTGCACTGAAGCACCCTGGGAGAAGGAGTCCACTAATCACATTCTCTCCTCCCCCCTCCTGGCCCTGCCAAGGAGGATGGTGAGGAGGGAAAAAGGAATAAATCTTTATTAGGCGATGTGTCCCTGCTTTATCGATCTCTTCGCTCCTCGGCTCCCCCACTCCCCTGCCACCCCCCGACTCTTACTCTCCCCTCCTTTTGTTATTTTAGGCGTGTGTCTGCCATCCGGTCCAATTGAGTCAGGCTGTACATCAGAGAGGACCATTACCCATGTCTCCCTGGGCTGAGCTGTCACTGGCTGTGAGGGGGGCAGGAGGTGAGGTGATGGAGCCACCCAGGAGGGACAGATAGCCAGCTAACAGCTAGCCAACCAGTGTGGCTGGCAGACAGACCCAGAGACAGAGACAGGAGGACAGATATAATGGGCAACAATGTTGGAGTGGCAGTAACATGCAGTGGCAGGCTTCCCTGTCACAATGCCATGTGACAAAAATATGAATGTGCCACTTCAACTTAAATTTCTACATAAAGAGCCAACCCCAGCTAGGAACATGGTGCAAGCTGTTTGTGCTACAAAGTTACTACAAAATAGAAAAATAAATGACCAGCCATTGAATTTATCTGATTGCAAAACATGCAGCATTGTAAAAGAATTGTGGACCAAGAAACCAGTAGCTAAGAAAAAGTTGTATCAAAATGAGGATTGGCTTCTGTTAGTTCAGTTCTGTTGTTAGCATCACTAGCAACATAGACCAATATATATTATATGTCTTTTTGGCTGCCGTGCTATGTGACTTTCCCAGCCATCGGAAGTTTACATATTTATTTTTCTAGTTATTGTTCTTCCAGTAATTGTTCAAAAGCCCACCGTCAGAAATCTAGGTGTCAGCTTATCTAATCTTTGCTACAAATGTGCAGCACTATTCTCTTAAAGACTTAAAGTAGTTGGAAAAACTTTTAAGTTTTGAGATACATACAACAATTAGGCCAAGTCCTGTCCCTCTCCTAATTCCAGACAGCTGTAAACATAGAGCTTCTAAATGTAGAAGGCGCGATAGCCCCTGAGGTCTGGATGCAGTCTGCTAGCACTGAGCTGCACAGCGCTGGGAGTACAGCTAGCTAACCCACTAGCTTCCTCTGGGAGTTTAGACACAGGAAGCACTATGGAAACATGCTGTATCTAGATAGAAGCAGTGTAAATAAGATATGAGTTTCTATTGCCTGGCTTGGGAAATGAAACCGGAACATTGAGAAGGGAAGAAAGAGAGCTTATAAACACTAGGAAGGAATGTAGAATGATTATAAGTCAGGGAGGGCAAGCATGAAAACCAGTAGCTTTCCTCCCATATCTGCTTCACCTTAGCTCAGTCCAGCTCAGTTGGGCCACAGAGCAGTGAATGCATGTCTCACATGCCACACAGCTACGACATTGTTGGACTATGCACCGCCAGAGGCACCTCACTCTCAGAACCTCCTTCTTCACATACCTCACACAACACACAAACCTGACAGGCAAATACGAGGTAAATCCTGCGCCCCTTAAAATGATAGTTTGGGTTTTTAAAGCAAAGTTGTATGAGGTGGTAAATTACCTTAGATGACA
This sequence comes from Rhyacichthys aspro, assembly GCA_036850595.1. Lineage (NCBI taxonomy): Eukaryota > Metazoa > Chordata > Actinopteri > Gobiiformes > Rhyacichthyidae > Rhyacichthys > Rhyacichthys aspro. The sequence continues at coordinate 5,833,622 of CM072156.1, read as the reverse complement.
GAAAACACAGCTCAGGTAAAATATGTTACTGATGTGGGGCCTTCTAAAAATATTGAGAATATGAACAGTTATTGCTTAACTTGAGCTGGGTGACTGATGGTGTTCCCAGTGCATTTTAGCTGTTTTTTGTGAAGCCCAGACATATGCCGGCTAATATAGTTAACCTAACATGCTCGGTTTACTTATTAGATATGAATTAGTGACCACAGACTCTCCATTCATAAGCAACTCCACATTAAAAAACCCAAACTGTCATTTGCTGAGTAGATATCTGGCCCCTTTTAGCAGCCTCTTCTCTCAGTTAGGACGATGTGTACTGGATCAAAATAGCACACGCTCAGTCACCCGAGCAATCTCTTCCTTTGATTAGGCAGTGTTTATTGGAAAACAATAATGTGAGAAGGGCTTTTTCTTTCAAGCACAGCAATGGGCCACTGAAGGGCCAGTCTGACCACGTTGACCCCTGACTTAAGTCAATCCCTGGGGGTTAAGTGGTGGAGGTCAAAACTGGGCCAGCTCAATGGAAGGGGAGGGACGAGTCGATGAGTGAACACCTACGTCGTTGTGCGCACCGCAGAGGTCAGCGGCAGGTAAACCCTCATCTGGTGTTGTTGTTTATTCTAAGGCGCCTAGTCAGTGGCGCCCGGGCATCGTGAGCTGTGTGTGAGTGTGTGTTTGAGTGTGCACAACGGTGGAAATGAGATAGGAAGGGAATGGTGACAGACAGGAATGTCATCCAGCCTCTTATCATTAACGCTCCTCACCTTATTCAGCCTGACACACACTGCTATACACACATTAACAGGGCTATTAACACACGCAGTCACTCACATACGCTTGTGTTCGGAGGAAGATTCAATTCCACACTAACCGACAGACTGAGTGAAGTGACAATTTGTATAAGCGCTTACTGGAAATAATGGCAATTTACAGCTTAGATTGAAGTCGTCCTAGCTACACACTGTATGCTCACTTATCCTGCAATAAAAGGTATTATTACTCTTTTTCTGGGAATATGGGATCTTTCTAGCTCAAAAAGTCAAGTCATTGTTAGTTTGTTTGTCTTGCTTTGTCAGATGTTTTGATTTCAGCCACTCTTTCAATAGGTTTGGGTGGTGGATGAGGGCATGAAACCCAGGACTTTGCCATGGAAGACTGGAGTTTCACTTTTGACCCCAGAAGCAGATAAGTTCAGGCAAGGAAGTGGTTATGTTTACGATGACAAATGTTGCATATTTTGGTTTAAATAAGTTATAAGCTTGTTTGCAGTCACATGAATCTGATGATGCAAGAAAATCAGATCAAATCATCAGCGCAGGAAGTAAACAGCAGCTATGGCAGAGAGGAAGGGAAGCTAGCTTAAACACTATTTCACGACACATACAAACAGAACCATATGTTGAACGTGTTGAAACAGTGCTGAGCTGAGCTTTTACCTGCGACTGAGGTAATAGAGATTGTACTCCAAATGCCCTTTCACAGTGGAAGCCTATAAATGTATAAAGAAATGCAAACTTTTTTCAGTGACCTTGTTTCCGGCTTAACAAATGCCGTGAACTTTTTGTCAAGGTGAGTTTTTCTTTATCTTATATCCTAGTGGTTAGCTTTCAATGTCTTCTAAAGAACTAGCACAAGTCTAGAGCAGACAAGGGCAGCACAAAACCATGCAAAACACAGGCAAATTCACACTTCTTTATTAAATCACAGCCTGGCCTCCATCTGAATTTCGCATCACAGCGTGTACAAGAAGTGATTTCAAGCGCAGACGAGCTATAGTAATATTTATCATGAAAACCTTTCTCAATAACCTGACTCAAGAGATTGGGTTTGACTGCTGAGCATTGTTTTTAAGGATTTGCATACAGCATATGACTAGTCAAATATTATGCCTACAGTGATTTTCAAGAACACACCCTGAAATAGTATTTGGGCTCATTCAAAGTTCCAGAAAGAGTTGAGAAAGACTGAGCGAGGTGTAGTTGTGTGGCAGGAGTTAAAGCATGTGCAATCCTTATGTCTAGCCGCTGTAAATAATCCCACACCGTATACATGCAGTGCATTGAATCTCCCACTGCAGTAAGCAGACTCTTGGACCGCTTTGTGCTTATTTCAGCAGCCCATTGGTGCAAAGAGGAATTCATTAAAAAGGAAAAAAAAAGTAAGAGGGAGCATCACATAGTAGAACGCTGAGTGCTGCATTCCCCTGTTGTTATTATTGCCAAATCGAAGAGAGAAAGGCGGCTGGTAATAAAAGTCATTAAATGAAATAGAAAAAAATGGCTTTTAATAGGGCCTTGTCATTGTGGATTTAGTAGCCTTTCTTTCGCCTGCTCCCTCAGCTTCATTCCTCTTCCTCACAGAGAAGAGAGGGGAACGACCGGATTCCTAGCCAGCCGAGGAGCTGAGCTGACTGCTGACGCACGCCCAGCAGCCACAGTCTGGGATGGGAGACAAGTCAAGCTGGAATGGGGACATTAGAAGGAGAGCTCATACAGAACTTTATTACTTTGGCTGGTTTATTTTAACAAGGGAAACACGCACTGAGGTTATTAAGCATCTATGTGGCGGCGTTAGCATGAGGGGCAGTTCGAGAGCCCAGCTTTTTGGACATGTCGGCGAGAGGACGGGGTAAGAGGAGGGTGGCAGACACAGGGCGGCCATGGTTGGAACTGGGAATGGTGATTTAAGAGGGGCAGGGAGGAAACAGCTATGTCTAGGGCTGGTCTGGGGCTGGAGGAAAGCTGGCTGGAGTCAAGTGGAAGGGCTGGAAATAAGGAAGACAGATGTTGGTTTATGCTTGCAGTGACAGAATGGTTGACCACTGGAGAGCCTTTTTGTCATTGCAAGCATAAGGAGATGTGGAGCCATGTCTCTTGGAATACATTTGCATATGGGGTGGGCAAGTATACAGATGGGGCTTTGACACACACCGGGACCTTATGGAAACTTCAGGAGGAGAGACTGAGGCTAGGTCCATGCTAATATGTTTTCATTTTAAACTTCTGCTGCATGGGTTATAATAAGGAACCCACACTCTTTCTCCCTTCTAGAAGCACTAAAGGCAGGTTTCAACTGAACTGTATGGTATATAAACCTCTTTTTCAAAATAAAACCCATTATTGATGTTAGTTATAGTTTCTGGTTAGACATTGATTGGTTTTTGTTTGTTTGTCTGCCATTAGGGATGCTGTAAACCCTGCGCCAGCTAATGCAACAATTTCTTGAAGCACAAGGCAAAGAGCACAATTCATACACAAGGCAATTCAAGGTGCTTTACAGTAACAGTACATAAAATTAACAGAAAGCAAGTAAAATCATTACATAAAACATAAATATAATCATTAATTAATTCAAACAGAATTAAAAGGCGAAGAGTGCAGATAAAATACTTTCAGCTAAATAGAACTGTTTTCAGCCTGGATTTGAACATTGTCAGAGTTTAGGCCTGTCTCACATCTTCAGGAAGACTGTTCCATAAAAACACTGTATTTTGCCATCGTTGTTCTACTTGCTGTTTGTAACCAACAGCCAATAGCTTTCTGGTTCTGGGATTTCATCGTCTATGTTAGCTTTTTTCGTTTTTACAAAGTGAAAGTGGTGCATGTGTGTAAAGAAATATGCAACAGAGTATTTTTGTTTTAGGGGAAAAGCATTTGATATAGGAAGCATCTAACCCAATGATACAGCTCTGTAACAGTTTGTGTCATGTGTATCCCTTACAAAAACACCATTTGAGATTAAAAACAACAAAAGCTAAATATACTGTTGCAGATACAGTTAAAACAGAAACAAAAACATCCGAAATCGAATACGTCCTAAATCTTGGGACTATAGAACAAGTATCTCTGCACACACACATTAGCTTAGACGTTTCCATTACACTACAGCTGAAATGTACCCTATCCTCTTTCCATTGAGCCAACATAATGGGACAGAGACATGGAATCTCGTCTCACCCTCTCAGATGTACCGCAGACCGAGAGCACTATCCCTGAGCACACCTCTCCTCACTTGGATGGGTTCTCTGCCCCCGTCTCTCTCCCTCTTGGATAGCCAGATGTTTACACTAGCTCCGGGCTCAGCCATGTTTCCATGACGATAGAGGCTCGGTGTTTGTCACATGGCCAGGGGTAATGCACCAGATTCGGGCTCAGTGCTCTTTAAACAGACCGCCTTAGAGCCTGGTTCACTTTATGTGACTTTAGTTTGCTTTAACATTAGGTATTTTTTCCACTTATGACTACTACTACTTATTTAAAATATGATAAAACTGTGATGACTGTGACACAATTGTTTGTCAATCAGATAATCAATCAGCAAACCCAAGGTATAAGCATATCTGAGTTTGACTCTCAGGTACATAACAACTCAAAATTATACCTGCTGTCTCAGGTTTGTGGCTTTTTATTTTAAAGTTGTTTACATCATATATGAAAGTGGATATATTATTGGTGCTAAACAAAATTTTATGGTTGTTACAAAAATGGACCTGTTAATTTGAAGACAGACCATCATTTACTTTATGGAAATAAGGTTGGTTTTGTTGCTTTAAATGAGAAGCTGATTCAAATGGTTTAAGAAGGCTCTAAGTATGTTTATTTTCTTTTCAGGTTTTTGAAAACATAAATAAAGCATTCATATAAAAAAATGAGCAAAATCATTAATATGGTGCTTTAGTTACAGGCTGGATTTCTAAATTTATGTTTATGTTGGAAAGAAATTGGATCCGGGACTGACTCCTGAGTGATTGCCATGCGATGGTACTCTTCAGTTTACAAGGCTTATTTTTACATTAAGCATTGGTTTCTGACCAACTTTTAAGAGTCAAAACTATCTTTTCAAAGCTGTGTTTGTCAAGAGGAATGCCCATTGATAATAACATCTAGCATCTTGTAATTAACACAACAATAATACCCTATGTCAGTGTTGCATTCTGTGCTTGTATTTGCAATCATCCAATGCCTAGGCCCACCTCCTCCAGCCCTGACAAAACCAAGAGAGTGTTCTGGTCATGATTGGGGCCAGTCACATTAGTCAAATGCTCCATGCTTTAAGTGTTAAACGTGCCGGGCATTGTATGAATTGCTAGTGTGAGTGTAGACTATAAGACACATGATCATTTACAGATGGATAGAGTTTCCTGTGTGGTATGTAGAATTAAAAGTAGTATCTCAGTGTGTCCAGCAGGATCCTGTGGTCAACTACATCAAACACATCATTCAAACTAAGATGAAAACATTCTGAAAAAGCCATATTGTGTCAACATCTTTTGAAATCCGGAGTCACAAGTTGAGGCCACTTTCCTGTTTTCAGGCAGACAAACAGCATATTCAAAAGCATTTTGTCTTTCTCTTTTACTGACAGCGGGCATGTGGGCCTGTTCTGAGAGAGCGCTGTAAAAAGATAAAAACCTCTCTCTTTTCTCTAACAGGAAAATATAACCAGATCCACCCTCATGAATAGAAACAGCCCACACACAAACAGAAAGAATAAGCCCTCAGCCACTAAAAACCCAGTGCAGCCTGATAGTGTCTCGCACACGACATGCTCCTGCAAGATTTATGGTTGGCATCTTAAATTCTGCACCTTTGTGGACAAAATGCCTGAAATGTAGAGGTCGGTGCTCAAAAAGCTCTTTGAACAGCCTTGTGAATTCTTCGTTAAAATGTTGTGGAGTGTGTTTGTGGGTACAGAAGTGTGTTCTTGCACAAACATGCTCACTTTTCCACTCTCAAGAGCCACTCTACTTTGGCATGCGTCGTTCCTCTTTGTCATCCGAACAATGCGAGCAAATGTTCCTTCACGAAAAGTCTGTCTGTTGCTGGAGTTTGTCTAACATTACCACATTGGTTCCTTGATGATTTGAAACTAGAAAGCAGAAAGCTGTATGTGCATAGATCCTATTCTCTATCCTTCACATTTAGATTTAGGGTAAAGTTGAAAATTTCTCTGACAATAAAAGAAAGCACCGCCAGCTTTGTTGTTTTTGCACCCTTTCATTGACACGAGGATAAAAAGAGGTGGAGTGAGGGAGTACATGACGCAGAAAGCTAATTAAGATTCTCCAGAGCGTGAACAAATTAACCTGAGTTATGAGCATGCAAGAGCGCAAGACAGACTCACTCTCACGCATGCACACACACCGATTTGTCTCCGAAAGAGGTGGAGCAGAGGAGGACGACCTTCACACTCAAACAGGCGTGAATGCCATGGACATTCAGCGATATTTTAGGCAGCGAAATGTGAAATACTATGGGAATTTTAGTCCAACAATACCTCTATGGTAAGCATATGACACAAGTTTCAGTATGGTGCATTGAAACATCCAAGCCTGACTAATATTGCAGTGAATAATATAGCTCTAAGTCGGGTTAACATTTGCTCCAAAAGCAACAGAGTAATTAATCAAATAAAAATTTGATGTTGAATTTTTGTCTGTTGATTGGTTGGTGTGTGGCATAATTGGTTAATCCGGAAAAATTTCAATATGAACAAGCTTAAAGTAGGCATATCTTCAAATATCACAGCAGAATCTAACATAGTTCATTAAATAATCATAGCTTAAGATAATTGTGCTTCCAAGAATACTGTGAATATGTCTTATGCTTTCAAATGAAATACCAAAAATGTGCAAAGAGCATGGTTTGAGCTGAGGCCGACCTGAAAAATGCAGTTCGATAAATAGAAGGAATGGCACAGAGACAAGGTCGGATGTAGCAGACGTCTGTGAATCTGAGGCTTAGGTGATGAATAACTAAATATATTGATATTTCACAGTCCATATAAGATGATCCCTGTTCACAAGAGAGCATTTAGAATAATATCTCCATCCAAACAGCACTGATAAACGTTAAAAAACAGTTCCAGGTGACTATATGCGACACATAAAGACAAATGACATTCCATTACAAAAGTACAACATTCAGATTCAACAGGTTTTTAATTTACTGACAGCTAATGAGGTTAAACTGGTGTTTAATGTCAACCTATAACACAAAGTGAAGAGTCAGTTAAATGCCAACATGGCGGCTATTGTGTATGTTGTTATCGTGAATATGTGCATGCTCATTACACAAAACAACACCAAGCATATGTAAAGGGGAGCAACATCTCAGGCTTACGCAAATTGTTGTTACTTTGGAAGGTGTTTTAAAAATCTCTGTATTGCCTGAAAATTTGTGGACATTGTGGACCAGAGGCCAAATGTTTCTAAAAAAAATATACAGTAAATAATTGTGTTTCAAATAAGACCCAAACTCAGAGAATACGAGAAAATCATATGCGAGGAATGCCAAAGTTCATCATTGTTGTGCTCACACTGTGCGATCCAATTAACAATTCTGACGTCAGAATTTCATCCAACCATCCCTTTGCTGGTCGGGAGTGTGTCGGGAGCATGATGGGAGCGTGTTGGGAGTGTGTTGGGAGTGTGTCGGGAGTGTGTTGGGAGTGTGTCATGAGGGGTTAATCACCTCTCATAAGCCCTCATACACAGAACAACTATGACAGACGACATGAAATTTGGCCCAACTCAAATGTTGTACAAACGGAAATCTGCTCAAATTCAGGCCAAAAATCACAGTGTATGCCCCGCTTTAGCTAAACCAGCACCTTCTTTTTTTGACTTGACTCTGAACACATTGAAAAGGTTAATGACAGAATGTCTACTTTGTTCAGGTGCCTTTTCCATTAAATGATGAACCAGGATGACGATGAATCTGAGACAAAGACAGTAAAGATGCTTATTTCCTTCGGTCTATATTCTCCTTTCGGTGCCTGTCCCCTATGGCGAAAGACAACGTTATAAATGTACACCCTCCACCCCAAATTTTGGAGCTTGCCAGTGGCCCATCACCCAGATTTGAGCCAGTCACATGATGAAATGACATGTAGCTTTGTGTGCAGAAAATTTGCCTAACAAGGAGCTCTGGATAAATAGGCAGTAGCATGTAGCCTCCTCTAATGACATTGCACAGAGCGACATATGCCAGGCATCAGTATGTCACTCCTCAGGGACAGGGGCCTTACCGTAACAGGATAGTAAGAGCGAGGTGGAGATGTGTATACGGTGGGGGTTATGTTTTTTACATCCTGGCACAAAGCCCTGGAGGCAGAGCGGGGCCGAGGGGGAGGGGTGGGAGTCCAAGTGTCAAAAGGGGGGAGGAGCAAAGTCAGTAGCTGTCAAAAATGAATGAGGCGAGAGGGGGATGAACTTGACCCAGACTGGAGCACTAACACAGGAAGGAGGGTAATGAAGCGCAAACATGCTTTGTCATGCCATGTTAAAGCCATAGGATTAGAATTCTATAATTAGAGGATGGGGCAGCATAATACTAGCCTTCCTTTCAGCGTGATGAGATGCTGAGGCTAAATTACACAAGGGGCCCGGCGAACAGATGCCGAGATCAGAACAGGCAGCACCGCAAGTTTTCTTTACCGGTAAATGATGTTCAGTTACGGTACAGCACAGAGTGTGACTGACAGAGAGGAAAAAAACACTGGAGAGACTTTCGGAGAGTTCTGTGATCTGACAATGTAATACAGCCAGCATTATGCATTATGGGGCTGTTCTCCAAAGTGGCATACATATTTCCTTTTAATCGTGTTGTAGTTTTAATGTATTATTACACAGAGACGCTTTGCAACAAGCTGGAGTTAGGTGTGTACTGTGGGATCTGAACCTTTTTACTCTCCAGTTCTCTGAATACTTTTACTGCTCTGTACCTGCTATATACCTGTTTACAGCCCACCTTTGGTCTAAAAAGATTATTTTAGTAGTCTGAACAGAAGGGTAAGGTGTGAGACTGTGCCTATGTAAACAGCTCCTTAACATGTTGTGAAAAAGCAACGACACATTACATATATACATACCCTATAGTCATTTGCTGTGCTTGTATTATTGACATGCATTGATTCAAGTAAACTGTATATGAGGAGCTAAGTTTTCAATTCAAAAAACACCTTTCAATTTGATGACATAGGTCTTGTGATCATTCGGAGCAAAATTGAAATTGAAAATTTGATTAATTGTGCAGGAAAAAAGAGCTTTTGGTTGGTTCATGTATTATAGCAACTTTAAACTTTACTTTTCGAATTAAAATACACATGAACACAGAGAGATCCAAAAAAAAAAAAACTTATTATAACTTATTCATAATGAAGGTACATTTATTTTGTAGGAGCAATAACTTTTCTTGTCTTTGTATAGTTTATACACATGTATTTTTTGCTTCAGAAAGACTAACATTTATAATATTAATAAATTCGCAAATAATATGGTGAAACAATGATCAGAATAGACATCTGGATGTTGGATTAAAGTTTAAACAACTTTCAAATCTCACGCCAAAGACTTTATCAACTCTCAGTCCTAGAATATGATGCAGACTGTGATTTAGTTTCCTCATGTTTTAGAGTAGACGAACAGAAGTACAGACTTTTAATGACACAGCAACCTATTTTTCCTGTCTGGTCTTCCTATCTGACTTCTCACTACAAATGAAAGCAACACATACTTTTTTGACAAGCTACTTCTACAATACAAGTCTCAGGTTCATAAGAGTGCACTGACATAATCACTAAACGCCACAGAATGAGGATTGTTTTCATGATACAATGCTGTTTTCAATGCATACACTGTCCACTTTGTTTCCATTTTCCAATTTGCATCAAACTATTTCAACAGATTATTGGTCTCTGGGTAAAATCCATCCAGTTTGACGGTGGAAAGGGTGCAGAAGATGGCTGAGTCTGGGGGCTTATATACAACGCTACAATGGAAGAACATTGGAGCGCCTGATAACACTTTTTCATTTGTATATGAATATTTATCTCAAAGGCTGGCACCGGAACAGATGAGCCCACATGGGAGAACGAACAAGCCATCCATCTCACGTTCTCCCTCTCCTCTCATCTCTTCATTCATTCTTCTTGCACATCCCTTTCTCTTCCAATCACCATTTCAATGCCTCTGTCCCCCTTTTTGCATTTTCCACCCACTTCCCCTCCAGGCTTCCCCTCTTCCTCTCTTCATATCACCCCTCTATCTTATTGCTCCTTCCCCTTTTACCCAATCCCTCGGCTGCTGCACTGATGTATGGAAAAAAAAAAAAAAAAGAAAGAAAAAACGTTTGATTAATGTCTTTGAGAAAAAGATAAATAATCACAGGAGACTGGGGGCTGGTAGTTGGCCTTAGGGGAGTAAATATGGAGAGTTTTATAGCTGCTCACTTGGGAGAGATGGGAGAGGGGGAGGAGAGGAATCTGGCGACACAAGATCCATTCAAGTATATTAGCTTCCCCCATACGCACAATAACCTCCACATGTATTCTATTGCCCTGATGTCTTTCATCATCAGCACTGAATCCTATCCCAATGACACAAAGCCATCTAACCAGGCAGTAGCCCATGCTTCATTTCTCAAAGCCAAACCCTCCTATTAGAGCTGGGCGGTAAATCAATTTAGTCAAATAATTCAAGTTTTTGAAGTAGATTTAAAAGTGGGTACTTTTGACTTTTACTCCACTACATTTTAGAGCAAATATCTGTCCTTTCTACTACACTACAGTTTACCGTTGGCTTTACAAGTTCAAGTAAATTTGAGTTTTTAAAATTGTTGTAAATGTGCAATTAAATGTTTAATCGGTGCATAAACAGTGCTGAGTTTTACAAAGCACACATGAACGCAGCATCAAGCAGCAGTTGCTTTTCCTCTCTCAGTGACCTAACTATTAAACAGACACACCTGAACGTCACCTTAATTAGTTTCATAATGATTGAGTCAAATACTTTTACACTTTAAAGTAAATTTTAAAAAAGTACTTCAATACTTTCACTTAAGTCAAAATTTTAATGTGATACTTTTACTGCCTCTTGAGTACATTTCCACCTCTTTATCAGTACTGTTACTTAAGAAGGGGAATTGACTTGCTCTAAAGACGCTAAAGGCAACAAATAAACACCAGAGAAACATAGTTAACTGACATAAACATGCACAGTGTAGTGTCCGTGATGTAGTGTAGTGTTGATTTATGCAAATTAGCCATGTGCTTTGATTTAACAGAGCACTTTTTTACAAAACTTGTGCCTATAAATTACACTCGAATACGTCTATAGAGAGAAATAAAAGGCATTGGTGAGAGTACTGCACACTGCTGCTGCTGCTGCTTTGATATTGTTGTTTTGTGTTAGCATGAAGCATACAAAGAAATAATGTATTATATTTCAGATACATAAAACTACATTTGAGATGCCTTTTTAGTAGCCTGGCCATCCTGACCCATTTACTTTCTTAGTGATATGAAGTAGATTTAGAACCAAGCCCAATATAACCTTACCAATCCTAATGGTTATTTAAAATGGCACAGGCTTTATGCAATAATTGTTTCTTTCTGATTAGTGTTTTTCAAATTGTGTCAGTCCAGAGGGAGTTTATTCTGCGTATGTTGGTACTACCCCCTAAATTCTGATTGGCTGTATCCAGTTGAAGTACTTTAATCTGCATCCATTTGTTCCGCCTCTTTTGAAATCCTCTCTCAAATCGACAGGGACCAAACTAATTCTTTATGTACAATAAAAAAGAAGGGCTTAATTTTTTTTTTTTTTAGGTCAGATTAGAAGAATAAATCATTAAAATCTTAAATTATTATTATTATTATTTTGCCATGTCGCCCAGTCCTACTTCTTTGTGATTTTCTTTTATCATCTTCACTGAATCATATCCCACTGACAGAGCCACACAACCCAGCAGCTTTTTTTTTCTCCCAGCCAAACCCTGTATATATGTTTGATGGGGCAATGTGGTGTATGATGCAGCTGACAGCCCACCCCCCTCCAATGCTGCCCTGCTTTTAAGCCCTCATCCTCCAGTGGCTGCCTGTCCCCTGGAGTAGATTGCATCTTTTATTTATCATTTTTTTTCTCTTCCTTGGCTTTATTTTTTCACTCCAAAGAAGAAGAAGAAAAAGAAAAAAAAATTCTGGGGCGAAAATTGCAATCAGCATAACATGTATGGCCTCCCTCCTCCTGCTGTGTGTACTCGCCTGTCATCCTCCACTCTCTGAGAGCATGCGGGATGAGACTGACAGCCCGTGCACAAGCCGCCCCTCTGTGTTTATCAAACCCCCGCACACACACAGTAACTGACACACTTCCCCCCAGCTCGCTTTCACACGAATATACACACGCCTCGCTAAAATGACCTCGTTCTTGTCTTTCGGTGCTATTTCGGAACATAAACATACACACCCAACGGCGAATAGGTCTGAATGTAAAGTTAGCAACCACTTGATGCCCACTGGAGATGTCTGGGAGAGTGGAGTCGAACTTTAAGAAGCCACATATTCCCAGTAAAATTAGGTTGTTTGAATAAAAACAGTAAAATGACACTTTTTTTGTCTGTTTACTGTTTTTTTTGTCAACAAACATCAAATCCAGGGAAAGTGGTTAGTTTGGGGTATTTTACTTCATTCTTTGTTGTATCTATTCATCTCTATTTATATTTAGCATATTTATACATAGCCCGATAATTTCTCTATCTTAGGAGCTTCTTCTTTGACAAAAATAAAACAGACTTGATGCTTTTCTGTTATGGCACATTTACCCTGATTGTATCACATCCTGGAAGTCATATTTATGTCCTGTATATTGGCTTCATTTACTAAGTTATGATCACAAAACACATTCAATTGTGCATATTTATTCAAAATGTCAGCAGGATTGTTTTTGGACCTCAGTAAATGGTCCCGATGATGGCCATGTTTGTCTTCATGACTCGGTGAAATTGTGAATGTGATCAGTATGAGACGTGTAATCCCCAAGTAGCATTAGAGTAGAATTAGAGTAAAGTTTACCACTCATCCACTCTCGAAAAACGAATTTATATTTTTTCACTTTATAGCATTTCTTTGGCCATTTAATTTCGCTCACTTCATTTGCTTTCTGGCCTCTTTATGATATTTAACATTTTAGCCAGACCAATAAAACTTTAACAACATGTTTTGTAGGATGTAAAATTTAGATTGTTGCAAAAAAAATGGGCCTTGACTTTGATGGTGACGATCTTGATCTTTTCTCATAAGACTTATTTGACACAGTTTATAGTTTAAGTCTCCTGGAATAATCCTGATGATTACATTTTTATTTAGACTTTGACGTAGTTCTTTTAGACTATTTGGACATTACAGTTTGGATGAACCAGATGCACTGTTGGGGTGTTTTAACACTTGTTTATAGGAGGCTGTACAGTTGGAAGATTCTTAAGGCAAATTTCTGTTGTGCTATGGCATAAGCAGCCCTCAAAGTGATCTATTCAAATCCATTATGGACCTTGTAATACCTGTGCTTATTAACGTTACGGGTTATTTTCAAGCACTGGTATAAAACAACAGAAAAACAAATGAAAAGTATGTTTATTTAAAAAAAATTATGTTTTCTTGTGATATATCAATACATGCTTATTTCAAAACCATGCCCTATGCCCAGAGCAAAATTAAATGCATTGTCCTTAATGGAATCAACAAAGTCATCTCATAAACAGATGTACACAATAAAGTCTATGATCCGATGCTCGCGCTGGGACAACACTGGCTCATTAGGAGGTAGGGCTCATTTACAAAGCACTGTTCTTTGGCCAGGACATGTCACCGGTGTCAGTACACTTTCCACACTCGCACACACCTCGTCTTTCCTGCCCTTTCACCCGGCGCTTTCGCTTCCTGAAGCCCCCAAAAGAGTGAGCCCATAAATGAGTGAAATGCTTGGGAATCTGGTAAACAGGCCAGAGAAAGAAAAGAGGGAGGGAGAGCTGCCTGCCTGTCTGCCTGCTCCATGGCTACTATTGTACGCTGCACATTCTCCGAGCCCACAAGAGCTGAAGCCATCTCCACATGGATTCTTTGGAGAAATAGTAAGCCAAGAAGTGAGGAGAGGGAATGAGAAAGAGAGTGAGTGAGGGGGGAAGCAGGGAAGGGAGGAGGAGGAGGAAGAAGATCATGCATAAAATCTTGTTTGCAGAATGCATTAAGATTCAGATGAACTGGGGAGGGTAATGGGATTAGAATCCTGAAGCGTTTCCAAGGGTGGGGAGCAGGATTGACAGCTGAGTCTATTGCACTGACGAATGCAGTGAAATATTGTGGCACAGGCAGTGAGCCAGGCAGCACAGAGGCAGGGGGTTGCAGAGCCCACAGCACCTCTGTTTACTTTGTTTATAACGCTGCTATGTATTCTGCCACTAGTCGCTGCATATAGCAGGTTGGGCTGGCAGCAGAAAAAGCTTTAGTCTGTCTCACAAAGGTGTTTGGCAAACAAAATAGACGCACTGTGGCTTTAAATCGCCGTCCCTCCCACCCTTTCTAAATATCGTCTATTTAGCCAGCGGTGAAAAGATATAGGGGGCTTTTGTCTGTGTGTACCCATTGGTGGGGGCATGGAGAGCTTGGAAAGACACAAAAATAGGAACAAAGTGCTAAGCTTCCAATTGGGATGGCTCTGGGCAATTCAGTGCGCGCAGCTCAGTGGGCAAAAACAAGGAGAAGTGGGCTACTATTACGGGCTTATCTGAAAATAGGCTGTTCTCACACAGCTACAGGGTGGACAGGAGTGGAAATACCCTGCATTGTTTATAATAGACAGTGCTCAGAAAGGCGAGCACAAGCCATTTAAAAGTCTGACATGATTGCACGGATAAAGACCAAGTGAAAGAGTCTGGGGTTTGTTTATAACAGCGCTTTTCCTGCGTTAGAGTAGCGTTAGAGTCCACTCACCGACTTGCAATACGTTGTCCACCCAGCCACCCTCCAGCAGAGTGACACCCCGTAGGAAAGGCAGCTGGCTCTCGTCATTATTGTCCCCGCTAGTTCCACTTTCCTCTCCTCCGGCGTTAAAGGACGAGTACATACAGATCTCCTTCTCACTTCTCGGGAATGACCAGTAAACGATCCTCCGCTGGACGGGCTCCGGGATCCTCTCGAACCGCTCCTCCACCCTTTGGAACGGCCACTTCTCCGCCACTCTGCGCGCCGCGATATCGAGCAACGACTCGGGGTTGTGCGTTTTCCCGTTGCCCGAGCTTCCCGGAGCGGACCCCGAGCCGCCACACAGGATTCCTCCAGCCCGCTGGCCCTGTCTGCACGCCGGGTTGTAGCCGGGCCGGCAGCAGTGCCGCTTGGCTGGGGGCTGCTGGAATCGCTCGTCCATGTTCGCACCGCTTCAACCTGAAGCGCAGTTCCTCTCCGATCATATAAACGGGATAAGGAAGAGAAAAGGGCAATCTCGCACCGATTGTTTGCCGTACATGGGAAGACTGCCCTTATTTGGAAAAGTGGGCGGTGCTTACGAGTTCCGTGAAGTCCTTTGTGTTGTCAAAGTAACCAGGATGGGCGGGACTTGGAGCGCTGCCAGCGCACGAGTGGCGCTATAAAAGGAACTGGAGGCGGAATTCCCGAACGTCGGCAAATCCTTTGTGAAGCCGTTCGGGAGCTCGAGGGCGGGGCCCACGCGGCCGACGGCCTTTGAAGTTTCCTTCTTCTTTGAGTTTAAAGGCGGGGACTAATCCAGGGGCGGACTGCAGTTTCCCACAGGGGTAAAAGGGGGCAAGAGAACGCACTGTTTTCCTTTCAGTCAGGGCTCTTACCGCTGGCTCCGGCTTTTTCAGTTACTGTGTGATGGTTGTTTTTCAGGCTTAGTCTAAAGGACTCCAGGCTGTCAAAGACAGGGAGGGCGTGGGAGGAGAACACAGGACTCAGAGCTGGACATGCTTGTCCTCTGTACTCATTAAGCAGTCATTTTGGTCAGCTGTTTCACATAGGCTGCTTAGCCTATGGGAAATTAATTACAGGCTTGTTGTAAACACACAAAACACAAACCAACCATCCTTCTTCTCAGCAAACTACACTTAAGAAGCCTAAATATGTCTTCCCAAAATAGGCTGTGTAAGTGAGCGTTTGAAACAAAGTAAGTACTTTATTGTAAGAGTAAAATAACCTAGTTCTAGAAAAATAAATGCCAGCCCAAGAATTATTGCCACACCACTCACAAAAATATCACAATGACTCTAGCAGAGTTAAAGTGTGGTGCTGTGATTTCAGTTTACTTTTCTGTCACCTGCTGATAATTTGTCCCAGTCATGACTGGGACATGAGAGGGGCCACAGTCAGAGGATGTAGCTGCAGTTTGAATGTCCTCATTCTGCCAGAAATCAAAAAGCATCATTAGACATGTTTTCTAATATGTCTCTAAAAACTAAACTATTGTAAACCACATTGTGTTTGCAATGTCTGCCCTGTGTTCACAGCTGCCCTTCTCTTTCCTCTGTGAGCATAGGTCTAAAAGGCTGGCCTTTGAACCGTGCTGAAAGTGATCCATGCCGTATGGACCGAGCAGATGTGGCCTAACCTGATTTGGTTTCAATACTTCCCCACAGGAAGTTCACAAAGCCAGCAGGTCCTCCTTTGTTAAGTTAGCCATCTATCTCAGAGGGCCAACAGAGTTTACAGCGTTTTTCATTAGAGTAAACACCCCAAGGCCAAATGTGTAATTGACTCATTTTTATTGGACTGGTTTTATACACTTTTGTCATGACATAGGCGTACTGAAAAGTGCTATAGGTTAACTGAATAACACTTAGATATGCACAAATAGACCTCCACTATAGACCTGTCTCAGAACGATTAATGTGAAGTGAACTGCATAAGACTACACTTGTGTTTTCTGCACATGGGCAGCACACTGTAGAGGTCTTTTAGCTGAAACTGTTGAAAATTGTCTGCACTTTTAATACAGTTATAAATATAGTTATATTAAATATATATGAAACAATGTAATGTAAAAATGTAAAAACAGAGTATTTTATTTACATTTCGCTTTACATTTGTTTCTTACATTTAATTCTATTGCCCACTTTATTTTAAATGCAGTAGCAGTTTCTGTATGATCCTGCCTGTTGTATGTTGTACGGGTTTGTGGAAAGGACTACAATTCCCATAATGCCCAGCACTGTAACATATCGCGAGACTTCATTGACAATCCACACAGGATCATACTTCCTCGAAAAGGAGCTGTTGGATCTTATCATTGAAATAAAGAAAATCTCTGCATTTTGGTATGTCTTCGTTTCGTTTATCGTATCTGTCTGTCTCAGTTAGTGACAATAACACGTGGATATCGATTAATAAACACCGTGAGTTTGTTTCAGGTTGTTTCTAGCCGAGAGACTTCCTCAAAGTTAAGGCCGTGATGAATGCTCAGGCGGGTTAGCGGGTTTCTGATGAAAGTAGCGGTAACCTTTTCATTTCCGTCTCAGTCTTTTCAAATCTAGTTTCTACGAAAGCAAGCAGAGTACTTTATTGTGTGTGTTTAAAGCCAAGACTGTGTATATCGTCCATGTTAGCATTAAGCTAATGTAAACCCAGCAGGGTTTGGATTGGCCTGCGGTGAGCAGCAGGATGAGCATGATTTATATTACTCATTAGAGATCTAAATACCAAGTCATCTATTATATAGCCCTTTGAAGGTATTATTATGAGCTTCTCATGTGTTATCACAAGATTAGTATGGAAAAATATTCACAATCACAATGCCATGTTGGAGCGTGGAGCCAATTTGACTTATAATTATTGATAATCAAAGGATGAAGAAAGTTTCAAAAAAGCCTTCATCACCTCTAAAACTACATCCAGACCTTTTTTCAATGTGAGAACCTCCACAGATATAATTTAAGGGTCATAACGTGGCATTTAGGGTGACACATAGTTGAAATGTATACTGTAAAAAGTGTAAAATGATTGAGTAACTCATTGTTGTTCTTCCTGGTCTTTGCAGGTGTGTTGGGCATCGTTACTGTTCAGAATGATCGACATTCGCGCCTGGGCAGAGTACGTGGTGGAATGGGCAGCCAAGGACCCCTATGGTTTCCTCACAACTGTCATCCTCGCCCTCACACCGCTCTTCATCGCCAGTGCCCTGTTGTCCTGGAAGCTGGCCAAGATGATTGAGGCACGTGACCGCGAACAGAAGAAAAAACAGAAACGCCAAGAAAATATAGCAAAAGCCAAGAGAGCTAAGAAAGACTGAGTTTGTGAGGACATGATGAGGGTGCGACCAGGGAGGCGGGACCACCACAGCCTCCTGATTGTAAAGAGACAGTGCCCTGTCTGTCCCAGCACAGGGCCACTACTCCTCATCCTGAGATTGGGAGAGGGACACTGCCTCAGCGGCCACAGCGCTGAGAGGGACTGTACTGCCCACAGGAAGTTTGTCCCAATGGGACGCGTCAGCAAGAGCACAGTGGTCGTCTGTATGATGGAGTTCACTGCTATTGTGCAGCTGCTGCAACACATTGCATTCCATTGTTGGCATTGCTGTTCTAATCAAATAATATTATTTTGTATAAGTTACTAGCAACATTTCCAAACTACTTTTTAATCAATAAAATCGTCACAGTTAATGAAAAATATAGATATTTCTCATTGTCATTTAATTGTTTTTTATGAATCATCAAGTTTTTAAAGTCAAAATGGAACAACAGTTCAGCCAAAACAGCCAGCATAACTTTGCCATTGGTTCAGTGTAGTGCACTTGCAGTGAACAGACCATAACTTAACTGCAGGGTCACATCTTTGTTTTACAGAGGTCTTATTCACCACTACTCCACAACACAAACATGGTCCTATTGACCTCATGTTTGTAATTCTCAGAATACCATTTACAAATAAAAACACAGAACTAATGTTTGAGATAAATGCTGTTGTAAAGTTGTATGCTTTTTTTGTTTATAGGTGAGAAATTGACAAGGCTCTGTTTCACAAATCAGAACCAACGCAGAGTTTTAATCTGAACTCGTTCTACTCAGACCAGTCCAACTCAGACTTTCCTGTTTCAAAAAACTGCTTTGGCGTTAGTTCAGTCAACTCTGAGTTTAGCAGAGGGACAAAAACCATCATCAATGGAGCCAATAGAAGAGGATTCAGCATGGCAATAGTAGAAGAAGTTTGGTGAATCACTGTAAATGCAATACTTCAGTAATAATGTAACTTTTATGAGTTTTTACTGACCTGACACCAACCAGCTGTAGTCCTGCTGTAAATGAACTGAATCATTTATTTATAGGCGACTGAATGAATGTCATATACTGCTGCACACCAAAGTATTTTAAGGGTAATAAAAAGTTGATATAAAGTGAAATTGTAAATGTACTCAGAACAAAAAACCCAGAGTACTCTACATAACATACTTTGCACTAAACCGCCACTAAACCTCTTGAAACAGGCCCTGAGAGAAAAATATACAACCCTATTATGTTGCTTTTGTATAAAACTCCTGAATAACTCCCATTTATTCAGAAACTTAGACTTGCCTGGGATAGGATTGTAGTCATTTATATGCTGTATTAATGAAACCCTTTTTTATCATAGTTTTTTATCATTAGTTGTAAGATTGGTCTGTATGGCTCTGCAGCAGTCTTTGCATGCATTTGCATGTTTAAGTTCATTTCTTTGAGTTGGGCATCCAGGAACCGGGCTCAAAAGTGTTGGCGGTGCTGGTGGGCTCCTCACTGATCTGCTGTGTTCCAAAGCTGGTGGTTGCTGCATGGCCCTTGGCCACTGTCCTGGGAGTGGCCACCAGACCTTCGTTGTACTCTTTAGTTTGTAGAGCCAAGTCTCTCTCGTCCACCTCCTGGGCCTTCAGCTTGATCTGCTCTCTGTAGAACTCATTCCTCTCCAGCTCCTGTGAGACACACATGAACAGATGCATTTAGTAAACCAGTCTATTATCAGGTATTACCATGTGGTGCACTGAGATGGCTGTCTATTCTGTATGAAGACTCTTGGACAAGAATCCTAACTGGAAACAATTTCCCACAATAATCCACCACCCGTTTGTTTCAAACCAAACGTGGATTACTTTTGACTGCTGCATTGTCAAACATCCCAGAGCTCATTAAATCTCTGGGTAGGTTTAAGGAGGAAGTGACTGTCTTCTGAGTTTGAAATGGGGCATTTGGTGAAGAACTAATGTTTACTTACACCTATGCTGGTCCAATGAACCCTGGTTAAAAATGTAGTGCTTGGAAGGGATGGGTAAACTAAACATGACAGGAGCTATTCTTCATATAAACACTCTTTCCAACTCATGGAAACCATTGTAACCGGAACATAGTCCACCAGTGGAACAGTTCCCCACTTGAGGCGGTGTTAGTGTCCAGTGATGTTAGCCTCTCACGCGCTCAGAGGGCCAAAAAAAAAGGGGAGGACTGGGCATAATGCTGCTGCGTGCTGGCAGGACTAAAGGGCTGGAAAAGAGAGGGGAGAGCTGTGGCCAAAATGCCCCGCTTTGGGGAGGGAGACAAACATACTGAGCTGCTTTTCCAGCCTGTTAATGACAGGATTTAATCCAATCAATTTATGTCGGCTTGGAGCGGGAAGAGAGGGAGCGTGACAAGGGGTAGGGTAATGTGCTGGGAGTGAAGCCTTGGCCACATCAACACTGTCCAGCTGTCGATGGCAGCTATTGGGCAGACTCGAGGCAGAAAATTGGAATAGAATGTTCTGGCAATGGAGGCAGGGGATGGCATTGGCCACTGGCACAGAGAAAGGACACAGACAGAACGAATGGAGAGAGCTGCCCGAATACTGGCCTTCCAAGGGATTTCCTATAGACCCACATTTCACTGGCCAAATCATTTCCAGCATTCTCACATTTAAAGAGCAATAAACCCAGTGAGAGGTGCACCAGGGGAAAAACTGCGCTCCGTCGCCATTCTCATCACAGAGACTGCCAGAAATACAACACAAAAAGCTGAGATGGAGGCTTCTGCTGAAAAAGCGAGAGTAAACTAGGACATGGAGTCAGTGAGGCCCTTGTTCGAAGCCTGTCTTTGCTCAGTCTCGCAGTCAATGCACTTCAACTGCTGTTTATTTTAACACCTGTCCCCTAAAGTTCCAGGATTCAGCTCCAAACTGAAAGATGAAACAAATCAAAGGCTCTTTTTCTTTCCATCTTTGCCTCTCTCCTCCCCTGTAACCAGTCCCCAAGAGTCCAACCGTCAGCGCAGCGGGGAGGCTCGGGGAGACGTACCTCCATGGAGGGGGGCTCCTTCCGTCTGCCTCGGATCCACGCTGCAGGAGAAGAAGAAGAAGAAGAAACAGGAGTGAGAACACCCACACAAACACACCGAACAAACAAAAAGCTGCCGTCATGTTTAAAGAGTACAACTATAGCATCTCTCAGTGTCATTACATTAGATGGGTGCACCTACTGAGCTCTCGACCTAGTTGGAACACCGTGTCCAAGGAGGTTTGTTTTAGCTCACTTAGCAAAATATAACACTATATCTACAAGTACAATCATGCTAAACCAAGCCTGGAGAACATGTTAAATATAGATTTAGCTGTAGAAAATAGATCATGATTAGTCAGCTTGCCTCAATACCAATCTAATAAGTCACAAGAGCCAAGACCAAATCAAAACCAGAGATTTCAGAGGCCAAGACCAGTGATAATCAACAGCGCAAACTGTTTAAACATGTAGATGAATAAGTACTATGTTATGCCTATATACCTCTTGTTAGTATGTGAACATGGTGTGCATTATGTGCATTATGTGTTTATTGGAGTGTTTTTAATGTAGAGGAAACTTTTTTGGAATAACATTAATATATAATTATTAATGATGTCCTGATAGTGCTTTTTCCAGAATAAATACTTAAATTGACTACTGGACAAAAGAGAGTACAGATACGAGTATGTCATATTCACAAACCATACATTACACTTACATTTCAGAGCAGTGTTCATTTTTCAGATGTTTTTTAGTGATTTGTTCTGAAGAAGTCAAATTTTGAGCTTCTTGACACTTTAACACTCAATTAAAACTCTGGCAGTTTGCTCTACCGTTATCACATTATTTACAGTAAAATGTTTCCAAAAAAAAAGAAAAAGAAAAAAAAGGAAACACGCACTGCAGTGAGTAAAGTACTGGTATGGCATTATCACAGCAGGTAACAGTATTTAGACGAGACCTCGGAAATTATGTTTTTAATTAGCTGTATGCTTATGATTGACTAGATAAACAACAGCTGATTGTTACAGAGTGAGACTATCTGCCCATTATGTGCACCATTGTGTTGTTGGTTTTCAATTAACTGTGAGACAAATTACAAGAACTATTTGCTGAGTATCAGTGTAACTGTTCATTAGCTATTGTCATTGATGATATCCTTCTGTACAGTCAAAGGTTATGGTCTGTGCATTGTTACAAATGTAAGTGCAAGGTAAATAGTCTTGTGTCTCACCAAAATCTGTTATTTGCAATATTTTACCAACAAAAATGACTCAAAAGCTAACCCAGGCCTCTGTGCGGTTTCCTTTTGCCTACCTCACTTTATATCAATGTAAGTACACGTGCACAACAAAGACAAAAAGACTGATACTTAACCTTAAGGCTTATTTTTTACATTGCATTTAGTCATTTGTAAGTGTTAAACTCAGCATCATAGAAACAACACAAACTCTTTGTTGTTAAATACTTATGTGGCCGTGAATGTCTCATTAAACTAAGGTCCAATTACCATTTACACACAGTAAGCTCAAATGTTAGTAGAGCTACAACTGAGAAAAAATGGCTTCCATGGGTCCTGAAAGTTATTGTACTACAGCAACTAAATATTCTTTGTAGAAACATAATTATAAAGCACAGGAAGGAAAGGAGGAAACGCTGTCTACCAGTTATTCTGCTAAATCCATCCATATCAAGTAAAAATGCTCTGAACCTATCATCATTGACTCACAGAACAGTCCTATGCTGCACATTAACAGTGCTTTTGTGAAGACACTGACGGGCCACTGAGTATCGTGTCTCACCAGAGAAAGTGTAGCTCTCCTCTGATCTTTGAATTTGAAAGTACACACACTGTCATTCTCCATCAATACCTCTGTCCTTCTCTCTCCTCCTGAGCGTGCGTGTCATCTTCCTGTTTTCTCTTGAAGCAGCTCGGTTTTGGCTGAGCCGGCTGCACGGCAGAGCAGGTTAAAGGCAGCCAGGAACAGACAGAGCGAAAGAGAGAGTGGGAGAGATTTTCCTCTAACTCTTCCTCCAGCTAGCACAGGGATTCTGGGCCTCTTTTATCCCTTTCTTATTTGCATCCTGATGAAAATGCAATGAGGGAAGGGGCGAAGCAGGATGAGGGGTTTAAGGTGGATAAAGCCAGACTGAGACACACGGAACAGTTTGTATCCAGTTGTAAGAAATGCTATTTTATGGTACGGTTGTATAACACTAGCAGAAGGCGTCTTTGATAAATTTTCCCCATCCTCCTGTCATAGAATATGAAAAAAATGGATTAGCTTTTGCAGATAGATGCTTTTTTCAATTTGTTCTTCTGTTTTATTTAAGCAGTACTCTGTGTACTCTGCTGGGTGTCTGTTTTGTTAACATTTCCATTTAGTGCAACCCTATGAAACACTTGTACAAAACACAAGCTGTGACATAACTTATTATAGATACCTGAATGTAAAGTGGTACCGTTGCTACGCTCTCATCTAATGGAAAAGCAGCTATTATATTCCTGTGTTGTTTGTCGAGCAGCTTTACCAGGTGCTGAAAATCGTCTAATACAGAGTTTTCCTAAGAGTTATTAGAGACCAGAGCTGCAGATTTTATTTGAGTTGCCACAAAATTTCCATTTCTTTGTAAAACTCAAGATTCTGACAGTCCATGAGAATAATGGAAAACAGCTGCTTTGGAAACAGGTTGAAATGGTCGGAGTATGTTGGCTGCTGTGTTGTTCATCTGAAGAACAACAAAAATGATAAGTGTTAAGATGTGATAAGTGCCTTCATCTATATTTGCAGTTTGTTGCTTTACCTAAAATACTTTAATGTAATGTCTAAATCTATAGTTGTTTTGTGCATTTTACCTTAAAGTTTATGCAGTTTTTTTTTATGCCAATCTGATCATGCAAAACTCAGTTTAACAGTCTTTGATGAGGAAGCACTGGTCCTTAAACTAACTGTGTAATATGCTTGCTTCTCGTTATGCTATTAATTGTTATTCAGTACAGCATGACAGTTCTAAGCATGAAGCAGCTGGTGTAGCCTGGTCAAATATACAGCTAAATATCGTTCCCCTCGCTAATGTTCTCCACCCACTCACTGATCATCTTATTTATTGTTAGGATTTTTGATGGCTAATGCAATCTTTTCTTGCAATCTTTTAAACATGAATTACAATCTGCGTAACCGTTACCAAAAAGCCAACGCAGCTCGTGTTGTTTAGAAATCAGAAAAGGGCTCAAGCAGAGTTAGCCGTCTGTTAAGACTAAATAATCACATGCATAAACCAGTCTTAAGCTTTAAGTTAGCTTTAAGTGTTGACATACAAACGTTAACATGTAATAATTGACCCTTTACAATATAACGCAAGCATTTTATCAATGTTTTTAAGCTTTCATTTGTGCAAAATGGTATGTATAATTATCCCATGTAACTTGCATTTTTCTGACAGCATCGCAAACCTCCGCTTCTTAAACTAGAGCTATAGTTTGCATCATACTCAGTTTTGTTTTTTAATTACGTGGATCGATTGTGTAAATATAGAGAACCTATGATGAACAGTTCTTCTTTGTGACACCCAGTGGTCTTTAGATGGTGCATTTTCCACATACAGCCACTTTAAAAATGAAAAAGTGTTAAGAGTGATGCTGCGGTGCACACTTACCGTCCCACTCTATCGGAATGCTGCCTTCCATATACTCATATTCAGAAGGATTGGCTGCCACAACCATTCGCTTGGCACGGACGACTCTTCCTGGGAAATGAAAAAACAGCAGACAAACATGGTGAGTAAGAAGTGCTCGACAACACACTGGACGCAGAGGAACACAAACAAACACAGAGAGGCCCAGACACAATGCTGTCGCTCGTCTTTCACACTCGCAGACAGACGCACAAATACACCGAGGGATGACAGTGCCGTGACAGGCCGCGGATGATTACCTCGTGGCCCTCGGGCCCTTCTCCTCAGATCTCCGCTGAGTGGCTCCAAATCTGGGCTAAGCCTTTATGCAAATCAGCTTCCCTTTAACCCACCAACCACGGCCCCCCTCGCCCGGCCACTTCTTCCAATCACAGCGCTCCAGCTAACAATGCCCTCCAAAATCAACATCAAGCCGAGCGGGAGACAAAAGAGGTCAGATATCAGAGAGAACAGGAGAGGCATGAGCCGCGTGGAATATTAAGTGCTCCTTTCCCTATCTGTATACAGCACGAGGCTCGCTAGCAGCAAGGCCACCGCCAATTATTTCGGTCCAATCTGCTGATTAGACAAGTTTGGCTGGCACACAATGACATGAAGATGGAGGTAGAAGGAGGAGGCGTAGAAGCCCAATAATAGAAAAGAATGAGACAGACTTTCTTGGTAGCTACATCATATGTCCCTTTGTGACAATGTAGGAGGTAGGCAGTTATATTCATGGCTTTGTGATCGCTCATTTTAGAAAAAACATGGAAATTAAACTGGCCTTCCTCCTGCATGTCTTGATTTTAACCAACAACAGAGATCCATTTCGTAACAACAAGCAACAAGCTTCAAGTCTGTAGATGCTCAGGACTAAGTTCTGTGCGGACACGTGCAGAACACCAAACAACACATGGAGACCATAAGTTTATACACAGATGTTTGTTGTTGAACTGTTAAAACAATCTGCCCGAGGAAATTAGCACACAGACTCCATGTTCTTAGTGCCTGGGTGTGTCTCTTTGATGACATAATTTGTACAAGGGTCTATACCTGTAGACAATAGAATAGAGAGCTATAGAAGGCATTACTGTAAACACTGTCAGGTCTGGAATAAAGCCATAAGCCCAAGTGGTTCAAGTTTTTGGGCTGATTTAGGTTCGTGGCTGTGTGTCTAAGTCCCCAAAAATGTGATTTGCTACAGCTTATATATTACAGTGATAGGCAGCTTCTTGAACAACTGTGGCATGTGATTCATTTGATGAAGGAAATGAAACCAATCACGCGGCCTACAAACAGAACTCACATGGCCTTTTTGTGGCTCTGCACTTCCTGATTTGGTTCTTAATTACATAAAATGCTAAAATTCACAGTTTAGCTCTTATTTTTAAGGCTTTGAAGTCTCTGCTTTTATACAATAAGGAAATACCCTGGTGATGAGAAACAAAGAACTCCTGCCATGGGCAAACGTGACATTCCCCAGGAGCTTAGGAGGAGGAGGAGCAGCATTTGAAACAGGTTGACAGAATCAAGAAGAGTAACTGGAGTAAAGTATTCACAGAGACAAGGTTATAGTAATATTATCATTCTCTTTTCCTGGTTTTTATGAAATTTGTGACATAATACCTAAAAACTGCAGAGGTAGTGAGTTGCTACATGGCTGCACTATGGCTGTAATTTTTCTGATCTTCAAATACATATAATTAACAGAATAAGAGTTTCAGTGTTGCTTCAGAGCTTTGTACACTGTTCTCTAACAATAGGCTGTGTTTCCATAGTTCCCCATCGCAGGTAAAGCCGGATGTCCACCTATCGCTCCCGTCCCTCTGAGAAATGAGGCAAGGAGGAAGGAGGTGGAGAGAGAAAGAGAGTGATGATGCATGGCAAATGCGCCAAGGAGGAGAGAAATGGGAGGGCAAGGAAAACAACACGCTCCAAAACACAGACAATCTGTCAGGATTCCATCAGCGCTCTCTCTGCAGCTCACTGGACATGGACAAATGGAGCCAACCACCTCCACGCGCCGCGCAGACTGATGGCCTTAATGTTTACTTCAGCCATAACAGATAGCTATGGTGCGGGGATGGTTGAGTGATGGAGGTCTGAAAAAGTGGAGGACGCACTGGCTGTGCCTCGAAGTACTGCTGTAGTACTCAGGACTGGTCTTTGTCTTGGGAGCACATTAGTCTAGTTCGTAAGTCTCCTCTTGGAATTATATTTTTACTCGGTTTTTCATGACCAATCAGGTTTTGTTCACATCATTATTGTCTAACTGAATGGAAAACCTCTCTTCAAATGCATCCGAGAACATCACCTCTTTCTAGTCTTTATTAAAAAAAAACACTTTCATGAGTGTTAGCTGAGGTCCTGTTTACACTGCAATAGTTCTCAAAATTCTGTTATGTTTTAGTTTTTTGTTAACCTGTGAAAGGCATGGTCAGGTCCTGAAAACACTATGTTTTGAAACAGTATTCCTTGAAAACATTATGTCCCAACCTGCAAATGCTGACTTACACCGAGCCATATTTCTGGATATTCAATCAGCAGAAACAAAGCAACACTCAAGCCCGTCTTATTTTAGATAAAGGCTTATGATTGGTCAATAGCATTTCTACTGTGTCAGACCCATTTTACAGAGAATTTCTGAATGTTTATGGCTCTCCAGGTTTCAGAACAACAACAACAAAACTCAGACTTCAGTCTAGGTGCTGCAGTAGGAAATGCTAGATTGCAAAAGTAGCCTCCAAAGTGTCTTCTTCATGAATAATCTGTGTAGTGTTTTGTAGGTAGTGTTCACAGTGCCTCCTACTGGCCTGGCAAATACATACCAGCATTTTCTATGTCTCGTGCCTTGTCACCTAGCAATTTCAAGCCTGATTTTGAGTTTGGCGACCGTACTGAAAAAAACCCATGATTGGATAGAACTTGTTGTTTGATGAGGACTGAGCAGACTCTTTGTTTTCGTACACCAATCAGCTCCACTTTTGAACAACACGGGGAAAGATTTTGTGGTGTAAATTCCAAATATCTCTGTCCAGTCTTGTTATGCAACCACAAGACTCACAATCACGAGTCAGACAGTTGTGTAAAGTCAGCTGTGCAGTGATCTGATTAAAATCCTGTAGTCTGAACAAGAAATTAGGAGATTCTCGCTTTTTTTCATTGCCATTAACACTGATGTAATGTAAACTGCCCCAACATTAGTCTTGTACAGTTGTTCCCTTGTATCTCTTTCAGTGCATTGCCTGGTCTTGGTTCTGGCCTTGTCTAGTCCAAAAGAGTGCACTGGTTTCTAACCTTATAATCTTGGGTTCCATGGGTTTTACCTTTCTGATCCTTTCCATATACCCAGCGTGTATATTGTATTGATCTGATGGCTATATATTGACCCAGACATTTGCTTAGCTACAGTACCAAACTTTTTTTTTTTTCTCTCTGTGCAGGAACAAGCAGATCCACCACAACAGATGTTTCCACCAAAGCTGCTTCTGTTTACCCTCAAACTAAACGGACACATAAACACATAAATGTTTTCTCATTTGCAGTCTCAAAAGTCTTGGTCTTGTCTTGTTCTAGCCACACTCTGGTCTCATGTTCTTCACAACAACACAGCTACATGGCCAGAAGACTAGTTTGTTTAGTAGACAAAGCCATTTTTCATGCACATACTGTTCATTCATTATGAGTGTGATCATATTCCATACTTTATCCAGCCCATATAGTAATCAGGTCATTTAATTAGGCTAGTATTGCTTTGGTTCTGCTTTGGTTCCCACTAGGTTGTTACTATAGGGCTTCACAAGCTCCTTTTATCCAGGATATCCAGGTCTGACAATGCAGCACAGGCCTCACCAGGCTCAGCAATATTCAAAAGTAAAAGTATTCTTGTGATCTTTGCATTTGTTTTACATATATACCATAAAAAGTCTTCTGAGAAATAATTTCCTAGAAGCTCCCCCTCGATAGAGCGAAAAAAACAACTGGCGGCACACTAAGCCTGGCTTCTCTAGGCAATACGAACAAATACATTTAACAGGTATGCTAATTATAAACAGATCCTATCCATATTTGCAGTGGGTGTGGGTGGCTGCAGACTCAAATGGTACAATTACGACACAGTCCCCAGCAGCAATGTGCTTAGCTACAGCTAATGTCGAACTAATAAGCATAAAGAGAGGCACCCACTTTTCCTTCTGTTTCTATCGGGCTGCGTTTGGTAACATCCCCCTCCACGGCGTTTCAGTACATGGCTTCCTCTGCAGCATGACTAAACCCCTTCCACCACGCTGATGGATTTGAATAACAAATACAGTATGTACATATATTTATGAAACACGGCTGATCCTCCTACCACATGCTCACAGGGAGGAGGGTCGTCAGTCTCAAAAGGGTGAAGCTCTCCTGGTAATTGCTGATCTAGGACAAAGAAAACACAGGCCTGCAAAATGGCATTTTCCAAACACTGCACTGTTTTAGTCCAACATTTGCAAGGACTAGTGAAATTTGAAGAACATACAACAATCAGAAAAACAGAGCAGGATGAGTTGTACATGTCCGCTAGCTGTTCTAAATATTTTGGTAATTCTCTGGCTCCAGGGTCGGACATGTGCGGCACAAATATCCCGAGAAAGTGTTCCACACAGACATGTATGAAAGAGGCTATACTAATCCAAATCTCAATTTATATCATCTTCTTAGTCCGACTAAAGCCAGGCTTTTTAATTGAATTATGCTAATTAAAATTTTTCACAATTCTCTTAAAATTCTCATAATGCTGTATTAGATAAGCTTCTACTGTATGTAACCTTTATGGATTAGTCAGACTGAAGCTGGACTAAGTGCTGAGTAAACAAAAGAGAAAAAAGTAAACAGTGCTTAGAACAATCCACATGCATTTTAAAACCAAAGAAAGATAGCTTATACAATGCTGATGGCTATATTTATATTAGGCTTAATAGTTCATTTTGTCCCTGTGTATAAGCCAAGTTAAACTTTACACTTAAACTGCTTTACAACAAATGTAGAATATATTTTATGTTTTTTCGTCATCTTTTATCCAGTTAGAACTCAAGCAATAGGCTCTATATTTTGTATATTATTTACAACTGTATTTTACAGCTATAGTTAACCCAGAAGGTTTATTATCAGGGAGTTCATTTTATTGGCCAAAAATAAAGTTAAATAAAAAATAAATAAAAAAATAAATGAATAAACTATATAAAATTGAGGTCATGATCTGCCCTGATCTAACACCAACTTTATAAATGCCATGTTTTATTCCCTATTTTAAAGAGCACAAAATGAAAAATAAATCATTAACTACTTCACTTGTGGGCATCGGTTCCATCCAAGAAAGCAATTAGTGCATATAAGTCTAATCTTAACTTAATGTAGCATAACACAACTGGCTGGCTTGGCACATTTTTTGCATAGTGATTTCTCAGCTCCAGGGGCTGGCTCACTGCAACTAACGATCGCTGTCAGTACCAATTAATTTGTAGATCTTTTTACCCCTGAAAATCAACCAGCTGAATAAAAATGAAACTTGAGAAGAAAACAAAAACAGAGCCAAAACATCTCAAACGTGTAACTCCGAAAGTGACAACGCAGCCCAAAGTGTTGATTGAATGAATGTTGATTTAAAATTCAGATAAGTCAAGTGCATTATACCCACTGCAAGGGAATATTTCACTATATCCTATTTTATATCTTCTTTCTTTTGCTCCTTCCCTTTGTATTAGAGTCTCTGCTTAGAAATATATTTTAAAAGTCTCTTATTTCTCATTTCAGTGTTTTTGGAAATGGTGAAATCATGCAATACTTTTAATCAGGACTGCAGACTTTAACTAAAGTCACGTTTACTATGAAGGGTACAGCTGTGGTTGGAATGGGGCTGTTACATTGCCAGAAGGGGTGTTTGAAGCATCCCAAATTAGTCTCTTGTACCCCGGTTACCCTTTTGCTGTGATTTAAACAGTGTGATTCTGTTCCTTAAAGGGAGGATCTAAGAAGTCTGTTCATTGGCTGACAGAGAATCCTTTGACGAACTGGGAATAAACCAAAAACATTTCTTAGACTCTTGTTTATTGCAGAAGTATACAGCTACACATTCAGCCTCTCAAACCCAGTGAGGTACATTTTAAAAGCTCATCTCCAGCATAGATTTGCATATGAGTATTTCACGTTTCTATATCAATATATATCTTAATGTACATATCGCAAAGAACTGAATTGCAATAATGTTATGATCTTCCATTTGACAGAGCTTTGTGTCAATTGTGCCAATGTTTTAGTTATTTTACCGTCAGAACAAAGATCAAATTAGGTTGTGACAGAATAAAAAAATGAATCCTCGTTTGTTCTGTTTGTGAATCCAGTTTCAAAAGTTCGACTCAAATAAGAAACATGCAACTTGTGTGGCACGTGTATCTTGTATTTTAAGTGTTAGCAGTAACAAACCGTGCTGTACTGACCTGACCTGTACCACACTAAAAAATGGAAATGACATTAACGTGGTTTTGGGGCTTGTTTTGTTAACAACATCAACAGAAAAGGAGGCTCAATCCACCTGTAACGTACAAGTGGGCTTTTGTTATTGTTCTGTACTGATGCTTTCAATTTAAATACTGGACAAGAACAAAGACACAATACATATTTCATGTTGTCGTGTATATGTTCAATTAGAACGGCAATTTAGTTGTCATCCGTTCTTAAACCTATGCTGAAAATAAGCTACATTTCTGCTTCACAGTTCAGAGCTCGCCGACTGCTTCTATCCTGTGTCCTCCTTCACCCCCACCTTGAGAGATTGAGAAAGTGTGTACGTGCACGAGTGTGTGAGTGTGTGTGAGCGCAAGTGTGTACAAGAAGAGGTATGGAGGGTGTTAGGAGCTCTCTATCTCAGCAGGCCCCCATGTGACAGGTCTGCCTTCTCATCAGTCACTAGGGGGAACCTACTTACCAGTCAAATACACACCGACACGCACACACACACGCATCCAAACACTACACACACAAGCGGCTAGAGAGCGGGCAGATTAACCTGGGGGACAGGAGCGAGGACGCTGCCTCTTACCGTGAAGGACAAACGCAGCGCTGCCGTAGAACGCAGGGGGAGGGGCTACAGTCGGGAGGCAAGAAATCCCATCCCATAAATATTCATGAGCCATCTCACCTGTCTGAGCGCGACTCATCTGTGAGCCGAGTTGTGAAAGCGAACGGAGGGGGAGGGGAGTCGCACAGGGAGGGAGGAGACAGGACGGGCGAAGGGGGTTGCCGTGGCAGCTGGAATCAGTAACCAATCAAACGGCAGGTGTGCCTCGGCGCCGCTCGTTAGAATAAGACGTGATGTGCTCCGAGGGGCTGCTCTTTGAACCCTGTACCCACCCTGATAAACTCCATCACCTGCTTCGACACACACACACGTACGCTTCACACATCGGCTCCCAGGTGAGGACCGCTGGGGGCGACCTGAGAGATTTTTCACCTCGGCAATGTCATTGGGGCGTCTTGCAATGTGTGCGCTTTTCTGCTGTACTTTGTCTTTGATTACACATGTCAGGCGGAAAGACTCGGAATGGAAAAAGAGAAAAATGTTACAGAAAAATCTCTACGGTTATGCATTTTCAAATTAATTTTCAAACGCTTTCACAGTTCAGAGCCAGAACAATTTTCCAGATACAGCAAAGACAATAATCAAGAACACAGTGAATCATTATCTTACAGTCACACGTCGTAGGTTGTCATTTTTACACCTCTCTCCATAATTACCTTTCCATTCCATACAACAGAGCAGACGATAATCGGGTATATACACTAGCATTACAACCAAGAATGAGGATTGAAATGTGTTGATTGTGACAGGACATAGATCATATTAGTCTTTGTCTGGTGTGTTAAACTAGGGACAAGAGTTGAAAACTAGAAACTGTGCAGCCAATCAGTTGCATATTTTGTATTGCAAGTGTGTTTAAATGGACTGGGATTAACCATTTAACCATGTTATTGCACATATGCACAGTTTATAGACACTGATGTACATTTAAGTGAGTTAAAGCCAATCTATGTTTAGTGGATGGATTTTTCTTTGCACTGCTGTGGCATTCCAGGGACTGGACCTTGTTTTCTCTGTTGGGTTTTAAACATATTTAATGTCATGGCTGAACTAATTGAGCCAAGACTATCAGCTCAAGGATGCAGGAAAATAGATATCTTGTGTGTGTGGAAATAGGCTTTTTATCAATATGGAAAGCTAACATCCAAAAGCAGTTAGGCTCAATAAGAACAGGCTGACAAAAGCTGCTTTGAGGGCGGTATTTTAGCTAAAAGCTTAAGGTTTTCATCAACAAGTTGCTGCTCCCCAACGCCTTTAAATTTCCTTGACGTCATTTTTGCAAAAGAAATGTTAATAAAACTTTCACCAAGTTACGACAAGTGAAAGCCGACCAAAAAGAGGGAAAATCACTGCACAGCACTGTGTGAAGTAATGCTGCTGTTGTGTGAAGCAGCTGAAAATGGCTGGAAATATTTTTGATTTAACAAGTTAAGTTAGATAGCACATACTGTAAATCATCTACAAAAAATTACACTCTTAGTTGTAGATTACCATGTCAAGAGCAAGATTTTACATTTTGTAACTTTTTCTAGAAGACCAACGATGAACAGACGCTGATGCTTTCTCAATAAAAAGTGGAGAACAGCTGAATGTTGCCCTCAGTGGGTGTGACCTTCATGCACTGCTTTCTGTCTCTGTTGGTCAAGGAAACGGTGTCCTAGCATTGCCCCCCCAAACAAAACAAAACAAAAATAAAACACACTTTCAGGCCCAACATATTCCTTCCATCAAATCCACCATGTGTCCAGAAACCCATGCATGTTTAATTGTCTGAAAACACTAGAGACAATAGCTCCTAATTGCATTCATTTGGAGCTCTCCATTCAACAGCCCAGCTTCCTCAGTCTTTATGATTTTGTCAGATAAAGCAGTAAGTTTTAGGCCTGCCAGTATGGTGGAACAAAGCCGCCCTGAAGCAGTGAGCCCATCAGCCTGGATTGAGGTGGGTTTATTCCTCTCCAGCTGAGCCTTGTGCTGGGGAGGGACGCCGACCAATCCGCGCACGCTAACGGACAGCTTTATGAAGATGGAGTGATCCGATAAACATCAGCGATACAAGGGCAACCAGGTACCGATGCTCGCACCCTCTCTCTCCCTCCAATCTCCTCCCTCCTGGAAAAAAGATGGAGGGGTATGTGTGATGGCTGTAACCATGGTTACCCATTAGCCCTGAGCCTAGTGACGCGGGATGAGGTTTAGAGGGAAAAGGCCAGCCGTTATTTTGCATCAGTTGTGGAGAGAGGAGGAGCTTAGGCGTAAAGTAGGCCTGCTGCTGCTGCTGCTGCTGGTGGTGAGGGGTTTTATTCAGCCCTCGTTCTGTTTGTCCCTGTTGTCACTGATCCCACTGAGGCCTGACTCACAGCAGAACAGAGGAGGGAAAATAACATATAGAAATAGGGCTGGTATTAGTGAGAAAGTCATTGTCATACAAATAATAGAGATTAGCAAAGCACTATTCTGCCCTTGGGGGGGTGTCTTTAACCACAGTTTCTGTTTTATTTATTATTTCTGTTTTTGTCACCAACCTGTATAAATTGTTAAGCAGCCTTTAGAGCAGTTAACTATGCTTTTTTCTTACTTTAGATACGGAAACTTCTGATTATGAAAAAGGGGGACATGATAAAAGTGTTACACATGTTTCTATATGACATATAAATTGTATTTGAATCAGATTATTGTATTCAAAATGTGGGTACACTGCCGTTAGATTACTAGATTAAAGAAAGGAAGTAAATGTACTCTTTTGTAGCAGTGCAAGAGGCTGGAGGTATAGTTGTAAACTGCAGCGATAAAAGGATACTTGAAGCTGCACCAGTTTCCTACAAGTTCTGCACATGTTTACTGCAGTGTTGCTTATCCATTGTCTTTCACAAAGTAAGAGGCATGCATCTTTTCATTCACGTAATATGTTGCTTCAGTAAAAACAAGACTTACAGGCTTTCCTCTGTCTAATGCTTTTTATGATTCTTGCTTCCTGAGACACGTTGAGTTGAGTTCAAGAACATTCTGGAAGCACTTTTTGTGGTCTTGTTGTGTGTGATGATGAAGCGGTGGAAATGGGAAACTGTAAATACACGTCACAAGGAAAACCATTAACATTGAAGTAGACCTTTATTGGTCAGAACTACTTCATTTAACATCTTCTTCCTTTCTCATATTGTTTATCGGACCAGGAACTCGCCCTTGCTGCATCTTAGACCCTGCTCCACTCACACCTCACACCCCCACCTCATACCCCCACCGGTCCACTCCTCCGAGGCCCAGTGATGTCCATCCACCGAGCTGTCCACCCCTTTCTATTCACCTCCATCACTCTCATCCAACCCCCTTCCTCTCCTCCGTCCCACCTTCAGTCCCCTGCTCTCTCATTCCATTAACCTACCTCCACCTTCCCTCTCCCCCTCCGCCCGTCTGCCTGTCCCACCCACTCATTTCACCCTCTTTCTGTCACAAATCCCCCTTTCACGTTCACTCTCTCCATTCTACCCCCAGTCTATAATTTCACCCCATATGTCAGCATCCCCCTTGTTCTTTGTCACTCACTTTCTACACCCCACCTTCTCTTCCACCCTCCGTGAGCCTGCCCTCGGTCTTATCTCTCCTACCGTATCCTCCCGGCCTGATTTCTCTCTGCCTGTCTGCTTTATTAAAATATTCGGGCATTGAATAAGCAGCGGCAGGCTTCGGGAGATGTCTGCTCACGCGTCCGCCGCTCTGTCAGTCTTCCTGGGTGAGTTCCTGACAGACAAGGAGCCCTGAGGTGTCAAAACAGCTCGCTGGCCATCTGACCACAGAGAGACACAAGAGCTTGAGACAGCGCACCACTACAAGGCCAAACCAGAAGATGTTCTGTTAATCTGGTTACTCTGTGTTGACTTTTCAATATAAAACCCCAGGGCAGATAAATCACAGCGGTCTTACGCAAAGATTTTGGTGTACCATGATGTTTTATTTGCTCTGTACAAATTCTGCTCGGCTGATTAGTCTTAGGTGTTTCCAATTGTTAAACGTTTTCATGGTTTTTGCCACAACACTGACAACTGCAGCTAACCCAACGAATGATTGGGAGTGGAACAGTACAGGTGGGCTCAGTACAGTATAGTTTTGTTCAGGTAACCCAAACATTTGCGTTTATATGAGTCAAAATCATATTTGAAGCAGCCTTTTAGAAACTTGGATGCGTTGACAATAATTCACACAAAGAAGACTGTTAAGAACACGTCACAAACTCACAGTGGAGCTGAAGGAGGTGTTTGGGGAGAGGGAGGTCTGAGATTTTATGGGCAGACTGCTGTTTCTTTCATCCACCCCTGAATCAGTGTTAGAAGATGGAAGGATGTACCACCTGGGGTCACTTTTAGTCCAACAATAACACAACAGGTGCAGTGGCTTGTTGATGCGTCAGGTGGAAAGTACAAAGAAGTAGAAAATGGCTCTTACACACCTACTGTTGAGCTGCAGACACGCAGCTAAGGCCGGCCCTGAATCTGGTTTGTCAAAGCTCTAAAGTCAATATACTGGGCCCGCTCAACACCACTTCTTCAAAAGTATTTATTGTGTAGTGAAAGCTCAACATAAACATCTAGCTTAAACATCCAGCCTGCCTCTCACTGTGACCTCTCTTCAGGTGTCTACTGTTGCCTAAAAGAGGTCAATGCCATGTCACATTTTGCTTCTTTGTGGTAATCTGGTCAAAGTGATGTGATAAAACACAAAATGACAAAATTAGGCACAAAATTAAACTTGCAAATAATATTTATAATATAATATGTATGTAACCTGCATTAACCTGTGTTAATGCAACTGTATCTGATCCGTCTGTTTCGACCTTGCTTTCTGGAAAATGGTTGATTGACAAATTTTTCCCCATTCTGAAAATGCTCTATTACACAGAAGCTGCAGTTACAAAAAATATTACTGCAAAACAAAAAAGAAGTGAGAAAACACCTACTCTGGAAGGGCAATGTTAAACAACACATCCTAAGAATTGGACTTAGGCCCATCTGTAATGTTCTACTATAAAATGAAATGCACTTGAATATTTTGCATCTATCTTTTCAAATGCCTTTTTAATGAAGTAGTTAAAACACTGTGAGTTCCTACATACACAAACAAACACACACTTGGCACCCACTATCTAACAAGATGAGCTAAATGAACTTGCTTTCCCTATAATGATTAAACAACCTTCATTTAAACTGAATTAGGAAGCTGCTGATCAATTAATATGATTTACTGTAGCTGCTTTGGACATAGCCATTCGCTGG
The DNA here is from genome assembly GCA_036850595.1 of Rhyacichthys aspro. Classification (NCBI taxonomy): domain Eukaryota; kingdom Metazoa; phylum Chordata; class Actinopteri; order Gobiiformes; family Rhyacichthyidae; genus Rhyacichthys; species Rhyacichthys aspro. The sequence goes on along the minus strand of CM072156.1, from coordinate 5,796,508 downwards.
TAAACACAGTCAGTGTCCTCCTGTAGGACAGGCCTCCGTTCATCGCACCCCAGGGATGACTTGTGGCAGAATAAACAGCCATTTGGACCCTCGCCTCTCTCCGCTGTGACTCTTTCTGTGGAAATATGCAACTTGAATCGACGCTCTGATGACACGCCGCCATCTGTTGTTGTGTTATGTGGTTTAGGGCATTGAGTGGAGATAAAACACACATTCACTTATTTTAAAATACACATACACCCACGCACAATTGTTCCATTTAAAGAGTCACAATCATGCACATACACGTGTACGTTCTGCTTCAGTCCCTCGAGTTACCCAACCTGAAAGAGCAGAACTTGGGCCTTTTCAGTCTTTCTTCTCCTCTAACAGAGCTGGGGAAGCAAATAAATAATAGACAAAGAGAGAAGGATAGCGATAGGACGACAAGTCAATGCATCTTTTCTCTGCAACAGCGTGGCGCAGCTCTGAGGAACCTCTGAATCCCTTCCATTCTCCACTCGCTGGAGAGGACCAATAGATTAAAACTGCATGGCACACACTCCTAAAATGAATAGCTCTAAAAATACATCCTTTTCAGCAAGACATGAAAGGAAACTGCCTTTCCCCTGTCCAGTATTGAGCAGCCATTGATTCCAAGACAAAGGCAACACCTCCTCAAAGAGGTAAGAAAAATAGCAATCATACAGGCAATTATTTTCAAATGTGCCTGCAGCGGCCGATAATGTCAGCGCGCCTCTCTTCCTAAATAAAGGGAGGGAAGGCAGGCGTCAAAGCTCCAGGCCCGCTGCCGAAGACGAATGAGCCCATCCGCAGAATGCCTCGCTTTCATCCGGGCAGCATGACACAGCGCCCCATGCAGTGTGAGGGAGAGCCGGCCTGGGGGACAGACACTCACACAAACACAAGGAGAGTATAGATTCTCAATTCAGCTCTGAGAAGCCAGCACCAAGGAGTAGGCCTTCTAAAGACCAGTGGCCAGATTGCCACTGGCTTTCTCTTCTGAACCTGCCATTAACAACAATGGGCTTCCAAAGCAGCCTATAGCACAGTTCTCTCTATTGTATGACACCAACAGTAGCCCCTATAGCTCCTTACTCTTCAATTCTGTGACAGTGGCCATGGAAAGTGAAAACTATCATTTTTCACTTTAGTGTTTTACATTATAATGAGTCTGAAACTTTTGTTGCATAATTTGAAAGGACTTTTTTCCTTCATTATATGAACTTTAAAAGCGGCAAGCACAGATTTAATACTCGTAACAGGATAAGCTGTAGTAAATTAAATTCTGAAGATACTTTGTAGTTTTTGCATTTTAACTGCAGTGTCCATGAACTTGAACAGACATTACAATTACAATACACTTGGTATAATTAAATTTTTTATTAGCACATTTTGAAACAGTATTTAAAATGGAAATATATTATTGATCGGTGAATGATATCATGCTTTGAGTGATTGCATATGGAATATCAGACGCTGTTATTGCATTTTTTGTATCACGTGCATGTAGACGTTAAGATAAATTATCATGTATTGGTCATGCAAAAGTGCACCTTAAGGATGCATGGTTTTAATTATGTAGTATACAGTTGAGCAAATCAAGCACAACCCTAAAAACAGCTGTCAAAATAACACATTTCAGCATGGTGCCTTGAAAAAAAAAAAAGTAAAATTCTATAGAACTCAGTGGAAGGAGCCAAGAGTTTCCTTACTTCCAGTTCCTACAACAGCCCAAGTGGACAAATGTAGTATTTCTAGAGTAAAGCATATTCATGTTGCTCACAATCTTCCACCAGGATTTTGGGCATTTATGAACTAAACTGACTTTGTTTTCTAATTTTTCCACTTGGTTTGTTCATAGACAATAGCATGTCCCTGCAGAGCTTCCATAGGTGCTCATAGGCTGTAGAAAGTTGAAGAGTAAGGAGTGGGAGTGCAATCTGCAGTAATGCCATCAAATACATGCTGCAGATTCAATGCAAGCCTAACAAACACTTGTAATTAACTGTTCACTGTTCAGTGTACTATATCCCATCACTGATATAATCCTGGGTTGCCACACTGAGCCACTCTGCAGGCTCAGTTTTAAAGTCTAGGTTTGTAGCGGAGTAGTGTGAACACTGCATGGAAACGCAGCAAAGGTTATGCACTTGTAAAATGAAATTATTAGTATGGGCATAGCTTGTGTCTCAGGGCGTGTTCCTCAAACACAGTCCTATTCGTTTTGATGTTGCAGCAAGGGCAGCAGCAGTATAGAGAACCAGAGTGGAGTGGGGAATAGAAAGCTCTCTGCTGGCCCTCCACTCTGCTCAACTTCTCTGATGCTTTCAATAGGAATCTTTACTAGACTGGCTTCAAAGGAGGAAAAAAATCTAAGAAGCAGCACAAAAAAGGGAAGGCTGTGGAGGGAAACAAAGAGGTCAAGCTCAGCAAACAGACAAAACCAAATCACATTAAACACAGAGTCGTTTTACTTTGGTCTTCAGCCTGACCAACTATTAACATCTTCATCTGAGCCCAGCGCATAGAGAATTGCTTACGCCCCAGTTTTCTGAAGTTAACAGAAAGAGAGAGGTAGAAAATGGGAGCAGTAAAGCATGGCTAAAGGTGGAGGATGGATGGAGCAAGTAGAGGGGATGGACAAATGAATAGAAGCAGTAGGAAGAGGAAAGAAAGAGAGAGTCTTCCTGGGCTCGTGCTGCAGTGGAAAGCCCTGCGGTCCATGCCTTAAGGCCCCCAGCCCACACTTGGCCTATCAGTTTAAGATCAAAAAGAGCTCGCTTTAGCAAGACATATGGACTGAATAATGCATCGGCTTTATTTCCACAAGGGTGCATGGAGAAAAACGTGGAAAAAAGCAGCTATGTGTCTCTCATTTTTGTTTACAATGAGAGTGTGTGCGTGTGTGTGTACCCACTGTCTGCGTCTCTTCATTGTGGCTGGACAATGAATAAGGTAGGTAGTGGGTAGCCTGTAGCGTGCCGGAAAATGGGCTCCACTGATGTCTCATTTGAATAGTCTGACAGCCAGGGGTGGTGGAGCAGTCTTGTAATAAATTATAAATATGAGGTGGGCGCTGGTTTCCTCGCAAACGGCTGAGAAAAGGTGAGGCACAAAGTCAAGCTCAGTCGAAAAGGAACCAGATTTGCTGCACGCCTGAGGTCAGTCTGTTCAGAGCAAAAGCAGAAATAAGAGAAAAGACTTGGCTGTGTCTGGAAAGTGAACAGAATGAACACGATAGCATTAGCCTTCACAAAGTGTACAGCGCAGCGGTGAGCAGAAAGTGTTCCCATGAAATTAGATTTTGTAATATAGCTATCTTTTACACTGTTCAAAAATAAAAACTCAAACTGATCAAATGAATTTCATTTATCGCTCAGCCCTAACTAAAAATTTGTTGACTTCTGCTTACTCATTCAATTTGCCTCCAGAGTATTATATTAGTACATATTAAAATATTTCTTCCATACTGTAACATTCTCTTATCGATATAATGTGCCATAAAACAAATGTGAATTTTGCTATTGCTATAACACAATATTTAAATGATAATAATAGCATAATAATAATTCAAGCTAATTTGTTGTGAAGCAAGTGTAAGGCTGGTTAACACATGCAGTATCATGTCTGGAGCAGACAGAGGTCACGCACTTTGACAGATGACCTCTGACCTGTGGCCTATTGTCTGGTATGACCCCTGCTAATGATGATTTAAGGAGACAAAGGGAAGAAAAAACAGATCACTTAGCTCTATGGCTTCTGCTAATGGGTCCAATAAAGTCCAAAATCACTGTGGGTGTTTACTCTGACCACATGCACGTGCACTGACATTACTAATGTTGCTTTGTGTGAAGCACCTCTGGTCATTTTGAGGCTACTTTAGAGAATTTAGCCACAATCTCCACTAAATGTATCTAAAATGACTTGAAATTAGTTGTAATATGTATTTTTTTTTCCACACGTTTTCACTGTTTTTAGTTTAGTTTTTTTTTTTTTTAGATAAAATAGTACAGACTTGTATTTCTTAGGTTGTTACATCTTTAAGGGATAGTTTTTGGATAGTATTTTGTTCTTTTAAATACTTTTTGAAACTTTTGGATGACAAGCAGAAAAGAGCAACACTGTAGACTGAACTATCTACTGCTGTAAATGGGGTCAGTGAGGATTCAATTTTTAAGTTGGAACATTGACTTCCATATCTATGTAAAAATATACTTTCACAATATATTTTGCATAGAGATAGCCCATATTTTGTTTCAGGTGGCCACAATAATGTGCTGTACAAATGAAAACTATGGGTTTGTTTAAATGTTAAACAGAATAAAATATGCAAAAAAAAAAATAAATAAATAAATAAATAAATACAGCGGTACATAAAATAGATAAAACATAGCTATCCAATTAGCCATATCTGTAGCCCTTGACATGATTTTCATTCATTGATGTGACCCACTGAGCGTGACACCACTGCACCAAACTGCAACAGCTTGTCACATTACAAACCATGAAAGTAAATCCACTTCAGTCAGAAAAGCAGTGAGTGTGAACACGTCCTTGGACTTTAAACTATCAAAAATACGGTGTGAAGGACACCCTTGGCGTCCTACCACAGATTAGTGTGATGACACAGATCCTCTACTTGGCTTGAGCAGTACATACAGCAGCCTTGCCATGTCTCAGTGGGGATATATGACCTCCTTCTAAATCCTCACCCCAGACAAACTAATCGTTACATCTCCAGCAGTTAGCAGTCTTGTTTTCTTTGAAGTCCAAGCCCAGTGCGATATATGTGTCCTATATTTTCCTTTTTCGAATCAGTAAGATCTTTAGTGCAGTACTTTGCATGACGAGACGTCCATTTAAAACATGAGAACGGCAACCGCGTCATCTAGTGGAGATATTTGTCAATTACAACTTGATAAGGTTAAGGTAAAGTCACATACGACACATTCAGAAATATATACAAGTCACATTAATGTAAATAAACTCTACACGTGTTGATACATGGACTAGAGGTTACGAAATGCAAGATTAGCTACGCTAAAACGGCTAAACTTACCCGTCCAGGTCTTCTGCTCTGGAATAACGTAGTATTTATTTCCCAAGTGGTCTGTCCCGACGTGTTCACGGACTTTTCCAAAGGTTCTCCGTAAAACACCAGCAAGTCTGTTCATATTTACAAGAGAATGCAAATGCTTTAGGGGATATTATGGTTCTGCTGTCAGCTCTCTCCTCACACTGGGTTGTTTATGCAAGTGTTCATGGGGGAACGGGGAATCAATAAGCTCTTCTGTGATTGGTTGGGATCACTTGACTAGCCAATGAGCACATGTTTCATAAACCGGAAATGACGTTTCAACATGGCGCCTTTCTGTGCTGTTCGGCTGTAGATGCTAGCAATCTTACAGCAAAATGTAAGACTAAATGAGAGACTAGTGTTAATGATTTGCAATTAAACCACCTTAACATGAAGACCATGACATATTACTTTAGTATGCTGTCTCTGAATATAAAATATTGACATTATTGTGATTATTATTCAAGCGTTTTGGGGCGATGTTAGCTAGCTCTACCATGGACTAAATACAACTTTCAAAATCATAATTGGTCATATTAATTTGACAATATGCTGGGCTTTCTCTCAGCAAGGCAGTCTGGTCTGGATGACCCTCTGAGACTGAGGAGGGCAGAGGCAACAAGAAGGTGAGAAAAACAGTAATAAACTTACTTGATATATGCGTATCACAGACACCTTTCCATTGTATTCATTTTGCATGAATAAAGTCCTCAGATACATATATTTTTTGGGCCCTTTAAAATCATTATGATCGGTTTTCTGTTACTTTACGATGATAATTTCTGTCCACTCTGTTTGTTTATTTAACTCTATTTAATACAGTTCTATTTTTTCTATATCTCAACAGGGTACTTAGTCTGAAGTTAAATCCTGACAGAGATGTGGATCGAATCCATGGAAATGGCATCAACGCTATTGACATTGATGTAGTAGAGGGAAGATAGTAAGTTATTTGATTTAATAGTAGTATTTCTGGTTGTATTACTCATTGCCTATATTTAAATGCGCTTGTAAATTTAAAAACGTTTGAATGTCATTACTTTATAAAAAGATATTAGTATAAACATTTGATTCCATTTTCTTTTAGTTTGGTCCACAACACTGACAGGAAATGTGCTAATATGAATCTGTTTCTTGCCACAGCATGTTGTCTGGAGGAGCTGATGGTGTGATTGTAATCTATGATCTGGAAAACTACAGCGGAAAACCACAATACACCTGCAAGGCTGTAGCGACTATAGGAAGGTGCATGAGCTTTGCCTGGAGTCTACATTTTATATTGCAAAAACTCACTCTGTCCACAAGAGGGTAGTCATGCATAGATATAGCATTGAGATATTGCTTCACTGTTGTCATTTTTAAAATTATTTGTTGTAACCATGGGAAACTGTTTAATAAATGGTCATACACATTCATGTCATGTCATTATGAAATTCATTTTTTATGCATTAATTTTTTATAAATACACAAAATACAATGTTCATTCTCTTTTAAAAAGTTATTTACTATAAGATTCAACATAACAACAACTTAATTTTGATGTAGGTCCAGTCGGCATGTCCACAAGTTCAGTGTGGAGACAGTCCAGTGGTATCCCTATGACACAGGCATGTTTGTCTCCAGTTCATTTGACAAAACCATGAAGATTTGGGACGCTGAGACACTGAAGGTAAAACTACTATCACACTTTCCTCTTCCTACTACTACCTTCATATTGACAATGATAATGTCTTTCACACTGTTTCGTGAATGAATAAATTATATGATTGCTGATTTGCATATTCCCACTGTGGCACAAAGTCCTCCTCCTTTTGCCCCATTTACTTTCTCCTCCCTCTTCTCTCTTTTATTTTCTGCTTCATGCTTTCTACCTTTCTATGCCACTTAGTCCCATACGGCAGGCTCTGTGATGCTAGAGTTACACTGGCATCACGGTTACCTCCAAAGGTCATGCAAGGGACAGTAAAAAACCCACTGACTTCTTCTCTGCTTTATATATTCATACTACAACCCCTCACATAGACTCATTTAATATTTTTTGGCCGTTTTTGCATGTGCTTTGCATTTAATCTTATACTGTGTGTATAAATATTTGTCAAAACAGAGCCTCCACTGTTTTTGAATGCACTGACTAAGCTCTTGTTGGTGCTGGCACTCATTGACGGAGTGCAGTGCAAATAGGACAGAGAGGCTTTTTATAATTCCACAATTACAGCAGTCATTGTTGCTCTGGGATCTGCCCTCTGAGCTCGGATCTGTTGAGCGTCCCTCATCTGCCTTTTGTTAATTTCTCAAAACAGTTAGTCTAAACTAATCTGGGAATACTGTTGAAATAAATTTTGTATGTCTCTATATACCATAAGGGGAAGTCATTCTCAACTGGTGCATCATTATCCAAAAGTGGGTTGAATGTCGGTTCTTAGTGGGTCATGGAGTTAAATGTTTACGTTATTGCAGTACTTTTTTAAATTAAACATTTTCGTAGTAATTTACTGTGCTATTATTATTATTATTGTTACTGTGCTAACTACAAAAACGGATGGGGATAGTTGTTTACTGCTCTAAAGTAAAAGTTGTCTTCTAGAAGACTCCCTTCATTGTCTCAACACAATCTGAACTGCATACTTTGTTGTTTCTTTTTTGCCACTCAGATTATTATGTTGGCAGTGTTTGACTATGTGTTTATCTGACACCTAAACCAACATAACCGACCTGAAACAAGGAGTGGCTAAGACAGTTGATAACCCAGTTTAGTAAACCTTTATCAAGCATAAAAGTATGTTTAGATGCCTCAACAATTGTTCTTTATACAAAATTATATCTAACTATAATATAGTTTTATTCACATACATTAATTCTAATCCCTTTCCTTTTGTCTCCTTCTGACATTGGTTTTTCTAAAGCCTGCTGAAGTCTTTGAATTTGAGGGAAACGTCTACAGCCATCATCTGTCTCCTATTGCCCGGAAGCACAGCTTAATTGCAGGTCTGTATCTGCATTACTCCACTGCTTTGCTTATCAAAATGATGCAGAAACAGCCAAACTAAAGGACCTGTTGACTAATTGAATGGCATGTGTCTCCGCTGAACTTCAGACAAAAAGTTATTAGTCAGCACAGTCTTTATAAGTTTGTTTCCCCTGAGCAAAATGCTACGTGCTCTCCCACGGCACGCCACAGACACCGCTCTTATCTTTTACCCCCAGGTTATAGGTGACATTTGGCCAGAGGGGATAGAAATGTCTCTGAAGTTCTTAGTTCAGAGTCATGGAAGGAATCTCGGTGCTCCTTTCCAAAGTCGCCAAGCAGGGCTAACCGGTTGCTCATTCCTGCTTAGTATGTGTTCATCATGGGGCACAATGTTACATACACAAGGGCCTCTGAGACACACCTTTTTTTTTTTTAAGAAACAAGCTGCCACAGTGTCAGTCCTTTTCTACATGTGCCCTTCCCTGGTGCTGTCACAGATTGTTGTCTAACTGGTTCAAAACGTCCAGCCAGGTTTTAAATGATTTTCTAGCTTGGCTTTTAAGGGAATTGTTTACTAAAAAGCAATACTAGTGTGTTAACTCTTTTTTTTTTTTTATTCAATTGAAATTAAAGCAAATTTGTATAGACTTAACTTGATTTTTTTCCATCACAAGTCATGTTTATCAGACATAGTATCAGAGATCTTTCATATTTACCACACCTTATCTGTGAGAACCTGGATCTCTGGTTTTGGTGCCTCTCCCTCTTTTTCTTTCTTTTAGCTCTTGATACACACACAACAAACCAAAAGTAATAAGCATAAGTATGAAAGTCATTTTGAAAAGCTTAAAAATTTGATTTTGAGTTCACTTTCATTATAAAACAATAACCAATCTTGCCATTTTGTTTCTGTTCTTTTACAGTGGGCACCAAAAACCCTAAAATCCAGCTCTGTGATATGAAGTCTGGTTCACGTATTCATGTTCTTCAGGGTTAGTTAACTTATAAATCTACTCATTATCTTTATGTAATTTTTAGATCTATTAAATAATACATAATTTATTTTTTAGGTCACCGAGCGGAGGTCCTGTCTGTGAGGTGGTCGCCCAGGTACGAGTACATCTTGGCGACAGCTAGGTAAGCACTTTGAGCTGTCATTTGAGGCTTTAATATGACATGAGAAATCTACATTGTCCTCCATGTCCCAAAGAGGGTACACCCACCAAATCCACACTTTGACAGCACGCAGTAGTAGTAGTTCTCATCATTTACAGCCTGACTCTTGAGTGCTACTATACCGCTTCAAACCCAAATTGTAGTGTTAAGTATTAGTAGATAGCTCATATACTATATTATAGTTACGAGATGGTAATAAGCCCGGTCACTCAGTGTTATTTAGTGGAGTATCTGGTGAGTTGGGTGCGTTGTGTCTGTGAAAGAGCAGTTATTCTTCCTTTTTGATGTTAAAGACCATGAAAAACAACTATTTTAATGAACATAAGCTTATATTTTTCTGGTTAGAAGCTACATGGTGTTACTTCAAGTCTAGTCTCGGTATGTAAAAGAAGTGATATTAAAATGAATTCAATAATTATTTTAATAACAGTATCGAGAAAGGTGAAAACTGCAAACAGTTTTTCCACTTGTTATTGATGTGTTAAAACAACATTTTTCTACGCTGCATTGATTACAGCAAATTTGAGAGCTTGTAATAAGTTAATAGTTTGTTGGTTCTTTGCACTCAGCAGAAAGTCTTTCTCTTTCTTTGTTACAATATGGGCATTACACAGAGGATATACTGGCTTAAAATGACAGACAGTTGGATGGACTGGAGTGCTAATGGTCCAGCCTGTAATACATCTGTTGACCACAAACAAGAGGCATAACCCTCACAGTCTCAGCAACAGTGGATTGGATCAAACAGTCTTTCTGTCAAAAGTTGCGAATCACTGTCTAAATACATTATTATTAGGAGAATATAAAATATTATAATAAAATACTAAATGGCTGGAATAAACGCTGCCATTTAAGATTTAAACACCCTCCAGTGTCTTTTTAAAGTTAAACCCAGATCACTGTTTAAAATGTGGTTTAGGAAAACTATTTTTTTTTCTTGGTGCAGTAGAAAATTAGGTTAAATCATGATGTTCATGCAACTAGGCCTTAGTTCACAGCTAGAACATGAGCATGTCTCTCTCTAACAGCCTCCTAATAAAGTCCATGGAAGGTACAGTCCCCATCTGTTTTGTGCTCCTTTTTAGACTTGCTAATTAACCCTGAGGGATGTTATTTTCCCTCCAGACTCTGAGTGATTTTAAAAACAAGTGGCACAGAGGTAAACTACAGTATAAATGTATGATATTCTATTATAGGGCAGTTTTTATATCCCCTCAGAAAACTGTCCTTTTAGCTACAAAGACTTGATTGTTGACAGAATAGTGTGTAATCTTCATCTTAAAGCCACTTGTTCTCACATAGTTCACACTTTTGCTTGATGCTAACTGATGTTTATTCAGCTATTTGATCTATTAATATGTATGTATCTTAACAAGCAATCACTAAATTCTTTATTTCCTTTCTAAGTGCAGACAGCAAAGTTCAAGTATGGGATGTGCGCCGGGCTTCTGGCAGTCTGTTCACTCTGGACCAACACAATGGAGACAAGTCAAAAGCGTCCTCTGAGGCAGGTTAGGTTCTCCTTCGCTCTTTGTATTTTCCTGGCAGACTTCTAATAAATGCGCCATGTTACGTCTAGACTAATTTTATTTAGAAGTGTTTAGTACATTCAAGAAAGGCTGAGACTTTTATCTGATTTAAAAGGAGCCCACATTATTTTGCGCCAGAGCAATGAGTCAGAGAAGACAGCACAGCCACGAATAGAGATGGCTTTGTGATATAGTTTTCAAAAGTCTCCGGTATTTCATTCAGAAAACCCACAACCCACAGTACATTACTTTTCTGCGTCTGCACCTAGTCAAACACTGCGAGTGCAATTACAAAACTACAGACTCACCTGGGACTGTTCAGTCTTCGTGTGTGTTTGTTGTGTTGATGTAACTTGTTCAGGTGAGATACATGCTCTCACAAGATCATGTTTTATGATGGGAACCAACAATTTTTTATTATTTTGTATATTATTGTAAGTTTTATACACTGTTAAAAAAATCTGAAATATATATGATGAATTACTGTGAAATGGCAACAGTAAATATCAATAAAAGCCCAAACTTAATCACAATCACTGAAAATACAGAAATTACCTAAAATAAAAAATCAGTTAAGAGTTTAGACTTTACTTTAATTAAAATTTACAATTACAACATTGGGTGCAAGTTATCTACCATGAAATTTACTTCTGAAATGTATTTGTATTGTAATTTTTTATAATGGCCACACATTTTTTACAGCAATATACTGTACCGTACTAGCAAACTAGCAAGCTGTTATTACTTGTTTTGACCGTAAAATTGTACATTTTTGTTTTTACAATGTAGTTTCTGTGTGCCTAAAGCACTGGGGTAACATAGCTGCTCTACATGCATTTTAAACATTTATTATTATAAACATAGACTTCATTTAGACAGAAATGCAAAAAATAAATAAATAAATGGATTGTGGAGATTGTAAAAAAAATATTATTATCTTTGCACATATAATAATGGCTTCTAGCTTTATTCTTTTTATACCTTCACTTTATGCACGGTCCAAATTTCTGTTGTATTGGACGGGGACTTCCAAAGTATTATTGTACAGGAAGAGCCAATACATAGCCTCAAAATAATAAAAATATCAATGTATCAACAAAACACACATCTCTCCAGATCAAGAACTTGTCACACGTCATCTATAAATATACCGTGACAACAGCCCCACATGATTTTGCATCATTGTGATGATATTGTGTTGCTTTTAGTAATCAACATAGCTTTTTTTCTGAAGAAACATCTCTTCTGTAGTTTGTGAGATCTAAAACCTGTCTGGTTATTCAGGTTAACACAGAATTTAGCGTCTCTGTAGAGTAGAGGTCAACATTCTCTACGTACAGTATCGGTTTTTCCTGTTTATAGTTTTCAAGCCAAAGGAAATGCACTGAGGAATCTAGTTTGGATTACCTCAGCCATATTTGTGTAACGATGCAAAATGTTTAAAGCATGTCATTGATGAATATGCTTCAACAGAGATTAGCATAAACATTCCTCCGTCAAAGATGTCAAAATAAAGATATGACTCACGGTCCAGTTTCCTGTGTTGTCCAGCAAACACGGCCCACAATGGCAGAGTGAACGGCCTGTGCTTCACCGGCGATGGCCTCTACCTGCTCACTACTGGAACAGACGACCGAATGAGACTGTGGAACAGCGCTACGGGAGAAAACACACTGGTATGGGTTCACCTTTTTGTTGTCACAGCTTACTAATTGAATAAATACAGTTTTGTTGGTAGGTAATAATTAGTGGTTCAAATTATATGGGCTGAATTCATTTGATCTTTTCTTCAAATAAACATGGTGACACTTTGGATTTGACACTCAATGCTCAATAGATTTTAAAACAACATGAGGATTAAATTAGTTTCCTTGATATTTCAGTGACAGATTTGACCTCAGGGTTCTGTTTTAGGACCTGAATGAATAAATTAAGTCTTTAGAGTTATTCAATAGTTGGCTGTATGTCATGCACTACACTACAAGCGTTATATTTAGTGTTCAAAAAAGAGAAGGATGAGGTAACAATTATTTGTTTCTACTCCTTGTTCTTTTCTTTTTTTTTCTTTCAATTGTTTTGTTTATCTGAATCTCAGCTGGCACTGTGCATATGTGCCTACAATATATACAATTATACAAACATATGACCGCCCACAAAACTATGTCCAGATGCCTTCTTTTTAGCCTTTTAGCATTATTCATACCTATTCTTCAGGCCCAGATTAAAATACATAAAACACATAATTTTCATATCAGCTATGTTTTAATCAGACTTCCTAAAAAAAGGACATCAGCTTACTTTACAAAAAAAGGACATCAGCTTACTTTACAAAAAAAGGACATCAGCTTACTTTACAACTTCCCCGTATTGTTAAATAGATATTGTACAAATATATAATCCAGAGTTTGTCACAAATAATGCAGAGACTTGTCTTAATAGCTGTTTAATAATGTAAAGGTAATGTAACAATGTGGACAACTCTCCCGTGCCAAAACACTACCTTAACCTATGTCACTGGCAAAGGTTTACACAGGTCTCCTGTTTCAATTTCCTGCTCCGCTGCTTCGTAATGAGGTTGCTATGGCGGACATTTTTCCATCTAGACTAATAGTTCTGTGGTGCAGGTATCTCTGGTGGTACGCAGGTGGGCTTAAGCACTATGGAGTCTTTGAGACTGACAATTAATATACCATTAAAAACCTAGACATGTGTAGGCCTGTTTGTTCTGACTTTACTACTTTGCAAATTGTTTGCGCCCTTATCTTAAACGATAGTTTATATGTGATTTCAAAGGGGAAGTATCAGATTATGTAATATAATCACTTGGTAGGTCAAAAACCATAACATAGAGTTCATAATATTCATATAGAAAAAAACTGTCTGCACTGTTAACTATTATACATGCAGTTAAATAGGCCTGGACCTGTGTATTTGACTGCCATAAGGAAAAACACCCACAATTTTTCACCTACACTTATACTTTTCACACAATTTGATTTGAATTTGACGTAAACTGACTGTGTTCCTCTTCTGTGTGTTTTCTCTCTTTCAGGTCAATTATGGGAAAGTCTGCAATGAAAGTCGTAAAAGGCTCCAGTTCACGGTGTCGCGAGGCTGCAGTCCAGAGTTTGTGTTTGTGCCGTGTGGCAGCTCGGTGGCCATGTACGCCCTTCACACCGGAGAGCTGGTCACTATGCTCAGAGGCCACTACAATAACGTGGACTGCTGCGAGTTTCACCCAGACTACCAGGTGAGAGAATGTGGACGTGGGGGTTGGGCCTACTCTCTGCAGAAGGCATTATATCCATCATTCTCCCGCTCTGGCTTTATTTGCATTTCCACCATCTGTTTTTCCAAGAGTCAGGGTCGAGTCAGACTCAGGTGTAGGGCTGCACGGTGTATTTTATTATATCCCTTCAGCAGCAGATTAATTTACAACTCCAAAATTTGCAATCACCATGGCAGCTCCAAATGAGCCTCCATAAAGATAACACAGAAAAGTTATAATAGGCTCTACTGGCCTATTATAAATCCAAATGCTGAGTTGGTGGGGCACTGTGCATAAGAAATCTGAATTTAAAATAGTTCTCCTTTTAGAGTTGGATACATGTTAAGTTTCTTTTGTGTCGCAGTAAAGCTTTTAACTTCTGCTTGTTGATATCTTAGTGCTTCTGGAAAACACTGACAAAAGGTTAGTGCAAGGAAGAGTGAAACAGAGAACAGTAAACCTCTCCCATTTTAAAGGGATAGTCCTTTATTTTATAATTGAGGTGTATTACCTACAATAGATACTTGTGAGCACATTCTCAGTTTTGGGAAACAGACTGGAGCAATGACACAGAAACTAAAGCATGAACTGTTGTACATGGGACCAATGCAAATTAGATTTAAACATTGAGCCTTTAAAAGACTAAACTACTTTTATGTTTATTTAAATGTGTAGTCCATAGAGGATATTTACATTTTATATGTTGTTGAGAAATGGCCCAAATTTTGGTTCGGGGGACACGTGCAGGTGCTTGTTCTCAGTAATGCTTTCTAGGGTTGTAAAATGTGTAATTTGGTATAAAAGTGTGTTTTAATAGGTCCCAATTAGCAGCAACACCTAAGACAAAGCCTGTGTCATTGCTCCTGCTTGCTACTTCTGTAGTAAAGTTACATATTTCTAAGTATTTCATAGAGTGGACTGGAGTCCCCTGCAATCTCCACAAATTCACATACGGATAATTGATGCTGCAAAAAAACAAATATTGTTTACCGAACTGTTGGCTGGAATTAAGAGATGTGATTTAGGATTAGAACATTTATTTTTTTTATATATTATATATATTTATTATATTTTTAACCAGGTTTTTAAATTAAATGTGTTTTGTGTTTAACTTTGTAGTATATCATTGGAACACATCAGTCAATCGTAACATTTAAAGTTTTGACAAACTCAGTGGAATAGAGCCTTTACTTCCTTTTTCTACAACAGCGAAGAGTGAGGAAAGTGAGCAAAGCAGGAGGAGAGACACATTCATGTATTTGAAGCCAGGTTCTTGCATGTTGAAGGTTTAAGTCATTTGTGAACTGAATAGATTTTGTTTCAATTTCTGCTAGGTTTGTTTGTTCAATAGGATAACCCTCCAGGGCTACAATACCTGTTTTTTGGTCTGGAAGTGCTGTGATTTCGTCTCTTAACAATACACACGTCACATTTCTTAGTGTCATAGTAATGTTAAAATATAAAGTTTAATGTGTGTTAGAGCTGCAAATGCTAGTGACACCACGTGACGCAAACTATTTCGCAAAGTTCAGTTTTTACTGTAGAAAAAAAAATTATATTTCCCTATGCGCTAACCGTTTTATGGTCACATTTTGTGAAAAGGGCATGCCTTTTTGGCAAATGAGATGCTCATAGATTACCTTAAAAGGTAAAGGAAGACCAAAGACGCGTTTTTAACCAGTTGAAATTGTCCTGCAGAGGCTGTCTGTACGTAATAAACTACAGAATGCAGTTCAGCAGCTCCTTAAAGAAAGCACATGTAGTCATTTGAGCATCTGTTTTCTTTCTCATGTGCTTTCTGTATGATGTAATATATACCAGTCCCTCTGCACAGACAATGGGTCCCATGGGCTCACTTTTTGTGCTGAGCGTTTTAATTACTCTCGGTCCCCTATGGTTAATGATGACTTTCCCCGTTGCTGATATCATAGCTCTGATGAATGATACTCACAGACACAGCAACAGCAGGTAACCACATGTTTTTCTTTTTGTAGGAGATGTATAGTGGAGGAAAAGACTGCAACATACTTGCATGGGTCCCTGTTCTACGTCCACCAGATGAAGAAGAAGAGAGCAGTAGCACAAATAAGGTAGGTGACCAGTAATAATGAGGAAAACAAACTAAAACACATTTATTTTGCTTTGTGGGTCCTGTGTGACAACAAATACAGTCATCACATTTTTATTTAATCTGTCTGCTAGAAATGAGATCACAATTTGAGGAATTCAAATTATGACACATAGAGCCTACACAGACAGAGGAACACTTTGTTGCTAGCACTGAGCCTAATTATGTAGAGCTGCATTCTGCTAGTGTTTATTTAATTACAAATTACTATGTCATGCCCGTTCCACTTCAAGTACTACATTCACCTGCAGTTTGTCATCAGTTGAGGAACATAGTTGTCAGGCAGATTAGGCAAGAACTGAGGGCTAAACAGGAAGTAATTTTTACAGATTATCCATTTATGGTTGTGGACAGTGTATGTAACTCTACATATATGCTGTTGTTAATATGAAAGTTGTTAATTATATTTAACACAATATTAAGCTGAATGTCTTCTTTCTTATAGAGCGCTGCTGGACAGACTTCCTTGAACCCGGCCTTTCAGGACACATGGAGCAGCGATGAAGACTAATACTGCTGACACAATAGCTTTCTGTTTACAACTGAGCACATGTTACTCACAAAAGACTGTCAACAAAACAGACAAAGGGACATCCGCAAAGATAATTATGGATTTAAAGCACTGCCTTAAGATTTATGTACATAGTTTTATATATGGTATGTTCAAATGCAGTTTGTTTGGTTTTTTTTTACATTTGTTGGAGAATTCTTTGAACTATGGTTTGGTTTATATGTTTTTATTAAACACTTTGAACATGTTGAACAGAGATATGATCAAATGTGAACTAATGGACTCACACTGTGCAGCTATAGAAGGGGAAGAATTACTTTTGCAGGCTGTCTTTCAGGTGCTTTGTTAAAAAAAATGCATAATGTTCACATGGGAGTTACCCAGGATTCAAAAACCCACCATCCTGACATTCCCAGAAGAATTTGCATTTGTTTTTGAGCTTATGGTTGTCAGCAGCTGAAACCAACAGTAAATGATAGTGAAACTTTGGTTAAACATACTGGCTTTAATACCACATTAAAATCTGAAATAAAATGAAAAGGAGGAGTTAGTTTATGTTCATCCTCCCTTTTATTTAATTGGGCACTAAATACTGGAGATAAGTAAATGAATGGTGGTCAGGAATGGGTCAGGAATCCAAAATGTGTCCTCTACTGTACTGTAAAAATACATGCATACACACAGCATGTACTCCTGTAAAATAAACACATTAATTTATCTATAACCTGCGTTAGTCTCTAAACAAAGTGTTTAGTAAGTAAAACCAATGAAGTTCAATACTTTTAATATCAGTATAGGCACAAAAGTACATGAGAAAATGTCCAAAATCAATTACTTCAATCAATAAAATAATAATTTAAGTATATTTAAGTCCACCTGGCATGAGGCACAACCTATTTAAATAGTTATAGTAAATGTAATGGAGTAAACTCTTCTGATAATGGCCTGTTCTTATGAATTTTCACATTTCAAATAAGTCTAACCAAGAAGTTAGTATTTTTAAACTTTTTCCAGCCCCTTCTTGTGTGATGAAACTCTTAATTGCTCCTGCGTCCAAACGGGTTTCGACTTAATGACGAAGCATCACGTAGACGCGTAGGAACTGATTTTTTTTTACGTATTTTCCTGTTGGACCACTTATTGGCCAATCACAGCGCGTAGCCCCGCCCTCGTGCTGACATAAAGATGCGCGAGGACCCGGGCTCGTGCAGAACAGCGGGGAAGATAGTGCACGCGTCTCCTGCTTCACTGAGACAGGTGCATCAGCGGGACTTTAACATTTGGATACGCCATTAACCAGGAAACGAGACTTTTCTTCAGAGAAAGCGGCAACGAAACTAAAGGTTAGTCCCTGAAGACGTGTTCTGAGCATTTTCAGTTTTTAAAATGACCCCAAAGTGGATGAAAGTTTGGCTTTGAAGTTAAAGCGTGCTCGTGATTGATTTCAACTAAGGATGCAACTTCACTTGTTAATTTTCGATTTGGTTTTCGTCACTTTCAACTGGTTAAAATAGACTATTTATTAATTTAAAACTTCTTCTTTGGGCTATTCCCGGTAATTTAACCATTTTCCAACTTCCTGCTGAGCATTAAAGGAAGGGGTTTAAGCATGGGAGTTGGCTTTAACAACGTGAACTAAATAGGTGTGTCGTGGTTCTTTACATCACAATCCCGGACTATAACGTCGACTGGCTTGTCGAGACTTGTTAATGGACTCCAGACAGTCCACATATTTCACACAGTAACTTAACTAGGACACATGCCTTGCTTTTGTGACACTGCTCTTCCATCTTGGTCCTATCTGTTAGTTTGACTTTACAGTAATTACTTTGTTTCCTGTAACAACGAGAGTAGCAGAAAACTTCCCTTCTGCTTTTACACTTCTCTCAATCCTTTTAGCCTCTGGCTTTTTCTACATTTAGTCACTAGAAGCATTTAATCACCCATTCATCAAAATGATTCTCAGCTGCTGTTGAGTAACTAGGATAGTTTGCCAAGTGAACACAGCCCTTTTCTCAAAAAAATCCCTTATTAATGTATCCAAACAAAGTAATCTGTTCACCAAGGCAACATTATTGATCCTCCTTTATTAATGGTTGGCATTAAGTGTAGGTTGCAATACTTCTTACCCACACCTTAAGTCTTTAAATACCATAACTTTTTCTTTTTTGTATGCACTGGATAATATTTTGTCTTTGTCCTTTTAGCTGAAAAATGGAGTTCAACAACATGAAGTCTACCGTTGCACTTGCTTATGATCGTTTCATCCAAAGTGCTGGTGAGTCCTGAACCCTGGAAGTTGTCTACTCCAAAATTTCAAATTATTTTCTCACAAACCTGTCTGAATTGTTTGCAGACATCCGTACAGAGAACTGGCTGCTCATGTCCTCTCCAGTCCCCCAAACAATAATCATATTGGCGTACATTTACTTTGTGTCGTCGCTGGGGCCGCGGCTGATGGAGAATCGCAAAGCCTTCGACCTGAAAAAAGTTCTCATCATCTACAACTTTGGCGTGGTGGCGCTGTCCCTGTACCTGTGCTACGAGGTAGGTTACAAAAACATGACAAAAGCGCAAACCACACATTTGCATTGTTTCTGGTATTATTTCTGGGTTCTTAGCGAAGCAAACTATGACACATGCAGAAGGTATTTTTCATGCTTGACAGGTTTTTAAATATTGGCTAAATGTGACGAGTGAAGCTAAAGCCACTTCCTTATGCCATATTTAGTCATAGCTTCCTTAATGCTTAATATATTTAAATAATTACAATTTATAAACAAAAACATTGTCTTTCTGAGATGTTTTTCACATGTTATTGAAATTTTGTTATGTAAGGTGAGAGTTGTACATAGTCTGCACAGTAACAGACAGAGTGGAGTCAGGACGGGGTTTTTATATCGCTAAGTATGTAAGATAAAGAGTACAGGGAGTAGTCGGGATGAGCAGGACCAAGGTCAGGATGAGCACAAGAGGTCTGCAACAAAAGTTACACAGTTTGGGACGTTCTGAGCTACAAAATAGTTAAACAGGAGAACATAAAGAACAAAGTTTCACATGAGGACTTTTTACTTTACACACAATACTTAATGTTTTTGTTTTTTTTTCAGTTTGTGATGTCAGGATGGGGAACTGGATACTCATTTCGCTGTGACTTGGTCGACTACTCAGATTCACCACAGGCTGTAAGGGTAAGACACCTTAAAATGGCCAAAATAGTACAACATAAAAACATGATGCAAAAAAAAAAAAAGATTTCTCTAAACGAACTTCTCTTGTCTTTCCTCTAGATGGCAGCAACATGTTGGCTCTACTACTTCTCCAAGTTCATTGAAATGTTGGACACGGTGAGGGGCTAAATCCTAAACACACATCAGTCTGAGGTGTGTATGGCTTTGTGATGCAAATTGAACTGACATTTTGTGTGTCTTTTAGATTTTCTTTGTGCTGAGGAAGAAGAACAGCCAGGTGACATTTCTCCACGTCTACCATCACTCCATCATGCCCTTCACCTGGTGGTTCGGAGTCCGATTTGCTGCAGGTACATTACAGCTTTGCCTTTTACCACAATTGATGAGACTATATAGTTTGTCAGTGGCACGTTTTTTTTATTGTTTCCTCCATCTTTTTTTGTTTCAGGTGGCCTCGGGACATTCCACGCTCTGCTCAACAGTGTTGTTCACGTCATTATGTACACATACTATGGACTGAGCGCAATGGGCCCCAAATACCAGAAGTACCTGTGGTGGAAGAAGCACCTCACCACCATTCAGCTGGTAAGTAAACTTTAAAGCTTTAGACAGAAATGAGACAACTCAAACCTCTCTGTGATCCTATCCTAGTCTAATAATTATAAACAACCAATGTGTATTGCATAAGAAATGATCACTACACAACTCTGGAAAGTCAAGTCTTGCTCAATCGATTCCCATTTCATTGAAAGTGGTTAAACCCTTTTTTCCGTCTCTCCTCAGATTCAGTTTGTGATGGTGACTACACACATCTGCCAGTATTTCTTCCTGAAGGACTGCCCCTACCAGTTCCCCATCTTCATCTACATCATTGGCTCGTACGGCATGATTTTCTTGTTCCTCTTCCTCAACTTCTACTACCACGCCTACACCAAAGGCAAGAGGCTCCCTAAAGTGCTGCAGGCTCAGACGTGGGCACACCACACCAACGGCGTTATGAGCGGAACAATGAATGGACACGCCAGTCACCACAAAGATGAATGAGGCAGACTCATCAGGGCAGGACAGGGTTTGTGTCACTAAGAACCACTGAGGTAGACATCAGCCCTGCGTAGACTGTTGAAGACTATCTATAAATGGATTTAAACTTTATTGACCCAAGATATGGGTTTTATAATATTTTTGTTTACAGCACCAACTTCTTAAAATTTCAATTATCCTTTTTGTATTCATGAGTATCAGTAATCAAACTTTTACACGTTATATTTAAACCATTTTAAATTATTGTAAAAATGATTACCATCAGCTTTCCACTCTAGCAATCAAGTGATCATTTTTATCTTTGTGACCTTTCAAAAGATTTTAGTGACTGTGATTCAATGATGCACTAAAGATTTAAGGGTTTATTTCACCTGGCCAAAATGGACATTGACATTTGAAATGGTTTAGTTGTACTGTTGCGGTGATATGACTCGTTTGGCCTGGGTCACAGCTGCTGATGGTTAGGTCTTTACATAAACACAACTAACTACTGACATTTTCCTATGAAGCAGAGTGACAGGTTCCAAGAGGAAAACTGCATTGCTGGTTCTTATAGGACCCAAAGTAGAGCTTTTAGTTTTACTACTTCTTACTGATACACAGAAAGCTTAACATTAACAGGTTACAACTTAGGTTTACTATTAGACAAAAGTGAAAATGCGTTCAATAGCCTCCTTTGCCTGCTTGAGTTGGGCTTCATGTGTGAAAGCCTGGGCTAAAAGACCTTGCTTTTGGACTGAAGTCAGTGGAGTAGGAGAATACTATCTGGTTATAATGATCTTGAGTTAAAGGTGATGTAACATGCTGCTCCTTTGGTGAAAGAGGACCCTCTGAGCTGACAGTGAAACCAGCCCAGATAACACTGGATGGAATACATGCAATGTTGGTGATTCTTATTTACTATTTTCTTATACTGTTAATATTGTAAGACTATGACTTGATGTTTATATTGTTTATATTGTATTTTATTGTATTTATGAAAATAAAACGATTGTACTCTCACTTAACACTAGTCCTTTCTATCCTCTTGCTTTAATATTAATTTGTTTATGGGTTTCCAGCTGGAGTTGGACAGGCTTGTGCATTTAAAGGAACTGTTCTATCTGGAGATTGTAATTGCCAGTGACGCTGAGCAGTATCTGCAATAGGTCTTTTCTACCACTAGGGGGTGTTATGCACCAAAGTGAGTTATCTTGCAGTGTGATTGACCCGAATGAAAATGGTTTGGTGCGTGTCTTAAGCTCTAATAGAATAAGATATGAGCACACTGACCCTTCTTCTGCCTCAGCAGCACTTCTACACCTCAGTGCTCTGTAATGAGACTGCCAACAGCTGCATCAGTTTTACTTTATGACACTCCAATGTGATGGACAAGAGGCACTGAAACCTCAGCTCTGTGATGTCCGTGTGATCTGACGTATCGCTGGTACAGTTGGTTGAGTGGAGAGCTGAGCACAGGACAGCCCAAACCTTCTGGCACACGATCTGTCTTCAGTGATGAGTCCCAACAGCCCCTGTCTGTCTGGGAGCCCCCCTCGCAGGTCCACTCCTGCTTCTGGGATAACTAGGTCGTCATTAGGATGAACGTGTGAGACATAAACACAAACAGACATGTCACTGGCCATCCTTCTCATGTCTAATCTTATATTGAAATTCAAGTTGTCTAATGCCATGTATTAATGAGGGACATATTTAACAGTGGAAGGATAATCAAAGTAATGGTATCTGTCAGATGCCCTTTGCAGCCACTCATTAGTAAAGTCATCATTGTCAGATATCATTCACATTGTTTATGTTTCAGTGTGAAACTCAGTCCTAACAGGCTCTAATTGTACAAATTTTCAGACTGACATTTTATTAAGAGGTCCATGTGGGGTCACAGTGATACAGACTTTCAAAAGTTATTAAAATCAACCCATTTGTAAACACAAAATGTGACAGGAAAAAGTAAAAATTGGGTTTGCAATCCAACTGTGTTATCTAATCTTATCTTTAGATATGGTTTACATATACATTTAGAGGCAACCATTGTGCTCACAGTTGTATCTGTGTCTGTGATGAAATACACTTTCTGGGTGTCACCTTTTAATAATTCTTTGGTATTTTGCACTATAAATGTGACATTTTCCGCTGGACAACTGCATTCAGGAGTTTTCTTTATGAGGGCCTCCTTGTATTATTGTTAAAATGTTTTTTTGATTTGTATAGAACTTACCTTTGAACATGCTGAACAGGAAAACAGCTATATAAAGGGGAAGAATTACTTTTGCAGGATATGCCTTTCAGCTGCTTTATTAAAAAATGGTATGCATAATCTAAACATGGGAGTTACCCAGGATTCAAAACCCTACTATCCTGTTGACATTTCCAAGAGAATTTGTATTTGTTTTTGAGCTTATGGCTGTCAGCAGCTGCTGGAACAGTGAAAGATAGTTTAAAACTCAAGTTTGGTTACACACAATGAAAAAAAGTCCTTTTATTCAGTGAACAATACTGGAGATCAGTGAATGAATGGTCAGAGGTGGGCCAAGAAGACAAAATCTGTATTCTACTGTTCTATACAAAATATATACACATACCTACTTGAGTAAAAGTAAACACAGCGATCAAAAGTAGCCTATTACCTGAGTTGGCCTAACAAACGACTTGGTGAGTAAGACCAATGAAGTGCTGTACTTATGATGTAAGTAATCAGCACTTAAATAATAAACACACCACTTTTATTGGAATTGTTTTATGCCACTTGTTGGCCAATCAGAGCGCGTGGACCTGCCCTCTTGAGCTGACATAAGACGCACAGAGACCCAGCTCGTGTAAAGCAGCTGTTTAAGAGAGTGCACACCCCACCCGCTCCAGAGACGCATGTGTATCACTGGGAGTTTAGATCTGGATACACCATTAACCAGGAAAAAGGACTTTGATTGACAGACAGCGCCGACCAAACTAAAGGTTAGTGGGTAAAGCAGGGGTGTTTTTCACTGAGGGTCGCATATGGAACAAAAATATGAAGGGACTCTTACAAGAGGTAACAAAAATCTACTCAACATTAGTGTTTTATAGTTAACAAAATGGATCAAATGTGGAATAAACTTTTCAGAAAATCAGCCATAGAATTTCTTTTTGACAGGATGGTCATGCCCTTCAAAATAAAAACAATATGTTATAAAATAAAATGACCACTGATGTATATTGTTCAAACACAGTGCTGTTTCTGTCTTGTTTTGCCTTTTTATCTATTTTTTTCCTGGGTGGATACTTTTTTCATCCTTTGCCATTTTGTGCTTTTTAATTTTTTTTACTTATTCTTAAAAATCTACAAAGTCAAGCTTTATTGACAACAATTTTTTTTCTGTGAGGCCAGAAATAATTCATAAAGAGCCTTATTTAGTCCGAGGACCACAGGTTGGTCACACATACTCTGTTTAAGGCTGCAGCAAAGACTCAACAGAGTTAATGAAATTTATTAACCTACATTAGCACGTTTTTCTGACAATAATAGGCCTCAAACAGCAGATGATCATTTAGTTTAGGCCAGACTCTCATTATGAACTGATAACTCATTAACCACACACACATTGGCTGTTGGCTGCAAATCCATAAAAGAAAGAAAAGATTAACTCAATACACGTAGGTTTGTGTGCAACAGGGCAGAGAGCTAACGGTCTGGCACCATTACCTAGTGACATAATGACTGGTGCTTACAGAGCCACATCATAGAAAACCACTGTTCTTTTGATGATTCTGTCTGTCACATTGAGCTTTTACCTGTGACAAGAGCTAACGGCAGCTGTTATCACTGCTGCCACCTCCCAGCATTATTATCAACACGTGAGGCTTACCCCGAAGGGTGGATTTAAGGATGTATTTTTAGAACTTGCTGAAAAATGCTCAGCGGGACACAGTTTGGACATCCCTCAACTACAGGATGCAACTCAACCTTTCAATTTCCACTTTGTTTTTTGTCACTTTTGGTAGATTAAAAGAGTTTGAAACCATTTAACACATCTTATTAGGACTATTTTGGCTAATTTAACCATATTTCTATGCTTTATAACTCCTGTTCCAACTAGGACAACAGTATTTAATAAGTATAGTCTTGAATTTGGCCATTTTGCTTCTGGTTTTCAGCTTCCCTGAACAGGTGACCTTCTTCGAGAAATGTCTGGGGTGGTCACATAGATATCTGTTTACTAAGGCAACAATGCTGGCCTTTCTCTAATAATGGAAAGCATTATGTGTAGTATCTCACTTTGAGGAGATCCTACTGTTTGCAGAAAGTATTATTGTAGCTAAGGTCACTCAAGTTCTCTTATCACTGTTTGCTATTAAGGTTGTTCTTTCCGTTTTGTATATATTGGCTAACATTTTTTCTTTGTCCTAGGAGTTGAATGATGGAGTTCAGTAACATGACGTCTACAATTGCACGTGCTTATGATCGACTGTTCCAAAATGCTGGTGAGTGTTGAACCCTTATCAAGTTGCCTACTAGAAAATTATTTTGTCACAAACCTGTCTGAATTGTTTGCAGACATCCGGACAGAGAACTGGCTGCTCATGTCCTCTCCAGTCCCCCAAATGCTAATCATATTGGCGTACATTTACTTTGTGACGTCGCTGGGGCCGCGGCTGATGGAGAATCGCAAAGCCTTCGACCTGAAAAAAGTTCTCATCGTCTACAACTTTTCTGTGGTGGCGCTGTCCCTGTACATGTGCTACGAGGTAGGTTAGAGGATTAAAATGTATTTTGTCCTGATGTTTTTTCACAATACTGTTTTCTCCCAGTTTGTGATGGCGGGATGGGGAGCAGGATACTCATTTCGATGTGAGTTGGTCGACTACTCTGATTCTCCACAGGCTGTAAGGGTAAGACACCTCAAAAAAGCCCAAAGGAAATAACATTAAAACATGATGCAACAAACTTATTTCTCTAAACTAACTTCTCTTTTCTTTCCTCTAGATGGCAGCAACGTGTTGGTTCTACTTCTTTTCCAAGATAATTGAAATGTTAGACACGGTGAGCAACTGAATCTTAAACACATCCACAACACATTACGCTAAGGTACTTAATGTTTTGCGATTCTTTCAGGTCTTCTTTGTGCTGAGGAAGAAGAACAGCCAGGTGACATTTCTCCACGTCTACCATCACTCCATCATGGCTTTCACCTGGTGGTTCGGAGTCCGATTTGCTGCAGGTTAGCTCTTCCTCCAACCTCTCATTACCTCTGGACGATAGCAGCACAAACCTAGTTCCTTTCCCCGGCTCATAGCTCTCCACCTCCAGCAATAGACGAGATCCCCAACTTAGGTCACTAGCACCACAACACTGGCTCCTCCACATTTTACTATCCTTGCTCCTCTACCTCATCACACACCAAAGTCCGATCTGCTCCTCCTCTTGTTACTAGCAACAGGATGCTAGTACCTCCTTCAGCCTTTAGCACTGAGATACTAGCTCCTTCACCGGCCACCAGCCACTGCAATGCTAGCTCCCCTCTGGCTCCTAGCACCAAGACACTCCTCTAACCTCCTCTGGCCATCAGTGCAGTTGCTCCAATATTCCATCATCTCAGCCCTACATCAAATTCAAGGCTCTCCATGAAGCCCCAGAAGCAGCTTTTCCATCCAGCACCAAGATGCCTGGACCACCAACAAATACCAGCTTCTCTTCTCACTTCCACGTCAACATGGTTACTCCTATGCTGTCTCTGGTTCAGGAGGACAGCTTCTCTTCCTGTCTCTGACTCAGAGAAGCCAGCTTCTCTGCTCGCCCCAAGCACCAACAAGACTGAGTCACCTGGGCTTCTGTCCATTCCAACTTCTTCCCTTGTCTCTAGTCACTGAGACACTGGGTTCTGCTTCAACTGTTCATTGTCGGCAGATTTGGGGGTTACAGTCCTGTCATTTACAATCTTCTGTTCCGTAATCCTCTTGTTGTTTGCTCCCAGTTCCATATTAGGGCATCGGGTCGACAGGTTGCTTCCTCTGCAGTAAATTTCCAGGCTTGGGACATCATCACTCTACAGCCCACCACTCTTTTGTCAAGGTTTCATGTTCTCATCTTCTATTGTCTTTGTAAGGGCTGCACTTCTAGTGGCTCTAGGTTGCAGGTTCTGAGCCTTTGTATTTTCCCGCTTGTGTTGGGTTGCCAGTTTTCTTTTGTCTCAACTAGAATTCTCCGAAGGCCATATGGCAAAGACATTTTCAACCACTCAACACCTATGCTCCAAGACTAAATGGGCTCTTTTTGGGAGTGAATTGAGAATGAAACCTAACAGCTCATCATCCTCAAGAAGGCTCCAAACGGCCTCACACTCAACAAAGCTCATCTCAGTTCTTTTAATTCCTAAATGGCCCAGTAAGTTGAGGTTGTGGTCCGTGCTTGTGAACCCTGCGTTGTCGTCCTGATGGGAGAAGTGTATATCCACTGTTCAGAGCGTGTTTAGAGTCACAAATGATGTTTTTAGCCTTACATATTCTTTCTGAGCATTGACCCAAAATCTTTGAGCAGATTTTTAGTTGATGTTTGAGTCCAGATTGTCCAACAGTGGACCACACAGCACTGCAAAACTGCAGGACACTGAGAATAACAGAAGTAGAGCACAGATGAAGAACCAACTGAATGGCTCCAAAAGATCTGAAGCAATGAAGAAAGTATGTTCTGTGGTTAGTTTTCTTTTTACAGATAAAAACCAATGAGGTGTTTTCATGATAAAGTGCAATCAATCAAGTCACCCAGGTATTTGTAGCATTGGTCGTGATGGCAGAAGAAAGTGTTCACCGTTTGGACACCGTGGGTCTCGTGTGTAGTTTTTGGGCGTGTCCAGATGTTTTGTAATGATATGGACTAAAGTGGCGACAGCAATATAGTTTTAAATGGTACTTTTTAATGGTTTCCTCCATCTTTTTTTGTTTCAGGTGGCCTCGGGACATTCCACGCTCTGCTCAACAGTTTTGTTCACGTCATCATGTACACGTACTATGGACTGAGCGCAATGGGCCCCAAATACCAGAAGTACCTGTGGTGGAAGAAGCACCTCACCACCATTCAGCTGGTAAGTAAACTATTCAAGCTTTAGACAGAAATGAGACAACCTAAACCATCCAAGCACATTGTCCTTGTGGTTATTCTGTACTAGTTTAAAAAGATAAATAACCAATGTGTGTGTATTAAGTATAAAAATAAACATGAAATGAACTGAACGAGCAGTTATTGATTAAACCCATCTTCATCTCTCCTCAGATTCAGTTTGTGATTTCACTAATACACATCAGCCAGTATTTCTTCATGAAGGACTGCTCCTACCAGTTCCCCATTTTCGTCTACATTATCACCTCAAACGGCATTCTTTTCATGATCCTCTTCCTCAACTTCTACTACCACGCCTACACCAAAGGCAAGAGGCTCCCTAAAGTGCTGCAGGCTCAGACGTGGGCACACCACACCAACGGCGTTACGAGCGGAACAATGAATGGACACGCCAGTCACCACAAAGATGAATGAGGCAGACTCATCAGGGCAGGACAGGGTTTGTGTCACTAAGAACCACTGAGGTAGACTGTTGAAGACTATCTATAAATGGATTTAAACTTTATTGACCCAAGATATGGGTTTGAGCGACTGTGATTAAATGGCTATGTGGTTATAATGATCTTCATTTAAAGTGATGTAACATACCACTGTTTTGTTGATTGAGGATTACATTGTATTTTATTAAAAAAAAAATAAAATAAAATAAAACAAATGGGTCCTTTCTATTCTATATTAAAACTAAACAGCCGATGTTGTATCAGTTGTCTATGAACTTCCGGGGGGATTTTGATAGACTTAACTACTGAGCATAACGTAGTACTCTCGAGATCGTAACTATCAGTGACGTTAAGCAGCAACTGCAATAGGCCTTTCCTACCACTAGGAGGTGTTGTGCACTAAAGTAAGTGCTCATCACCTAAGAAACTACATCCAGAGCTGTCATTTTACCATATAACTTCACCTCTCTTATGCACACGTGACCAGACTGTTGTAAAGATGCTAGAATTGGACGTTTGAGTGGAGAGCTGAGCACAGGCGGCAGGACAGCCCAAACCTTCTGGCGCACGGTTGATCTGTCTTCAGTGATGAGTCCAAACAGCCCCTGTCTGTCTGGGAGCCCCCCTCGCAGGTCCGCTCCTGCTTCTGGGATAACTAGGTCGTCATTAGGCTGAACGTGTGGGACAACTCATCGTGGAAAAAACAAAATAGAAACAAGTCACTGACCATCCTTATCACCATTTTATTTTAACATCTGTAATGTTTAAAATACATTATATAATACAGTTTTTGAAGTTTAAATTCAAGCGCTCTAATGCAATGTATTAAAGAGGGACAGATTTAACGGTGGAAGGATAATCAGAGTAATGGTAAACATCTGAAGCCCTTTGCAGCCGCTCGTTAGTAAAGTAAT
Organism: Rhyacichthys aspro; assembly: GCA_036850595.1. NCBI lineage: Eukaryota > Metazoa > Chordata > Actinopteri > Gobiiformes > Rhyacichthyidae > Rhyacichthys > Rhyacichthys aspro. The sequence goes on along the minus strand of CM072156.1, from coordinate 5,767,175 downwards.
CAATGTCAGAAATTATCCACATTGTTTATGTTCCAATGTGTGAAAACATGAATGAATTTCACAATCAGATTCAGTTGTCTAAGCTCTAATTGTATTTGTGCACTGACATTTTTATATGCGCTCCATTTTCTTCTATCTTCTTGTTTTTCTTCTGTTTTGAATTTTGGATGAAGCATTGCATGTGGGATCACAAGGAAATAGAGCTTTAACAGTTTTTAAAAACAATCCACTTATCAGCACAATATAGTAGCTGCTCAGGTTGGCTCTTTGTATAAAAGATTATTAAAGCAACACTATATTTTGCCTCAAGAGACCTTTCGTGGGTACATGTTAGCCATTAGCTATTCACTTCACAAATAAAAGGGTTTACATCTAATGCTTTTGTATAGATTTATTTAGAGACGTGTACTGACGTGGATCTTAACAAACCTTGTACTGACATTGATGTTAGAGACGTTGGAAGTCTATGAAAGTGTGCACTGAGCTCGACCCCAGAGAACAGAAGGCTTTTTGAGAATAATTATTATCATTTTACATAATTGTGGGTATTGTGTGCCCAAATAATAACCCGCTCTTTCACTCTCGCTCCTTTTAAGATGGATGAAGAGCCTTTTGAATGTACTGTAGCTCCTCAGAATTACAGTCACTAACACAAAAGCTAAATGTTCTCTGCTCCTGTTTTGAAGGCTATTAGAGTTTAATAATCTCATAAAGGTGGTGCTCCCTCTGGGCTTTATCTCTCTGTTTGTGCCGTGTTGTTCCAGTTCTGTGTTTAACATCAGTCGACACAAGCAGGTAATCCACCACCTCATCACACAGACAGACACAGCAGCATTTACTTGCCTCTGTAGCTTTGTTTTTTATTTGAATGTGGTGGTTTTAATGTTAGATTGGTCTCATTGGAGATTAGAAATACTAACAGCCAGGTCCAGTTGTGACAGAGAGACTCATGTCAGGTTTGATGAGATATTTGAAGAAGAAGACTGAATCAGTGTGATGGTAATTAGAGTCTGTGTGATACACTGTGTCATCTAAAGTCACGTCTTGTGTTATATGTAAAAATGAAAGTCCGTTGGCTATGCAGAGAAGAAAAATGCTGAAATATTTAATACAACTGATGCCTTTTAAGCCTTTTGATTAGATACAACTCGGTTTAAGTGTTGCAAAAAAACATAGTCACAGCTGTACTAAACTACCACGGGTCTCTGTGTGATTGTCCTAAATTTCTGTTGCTGTGAGATCTATTCAATCTCTGACCGTCAATTTAAAGCCATGACATACTGCTTTGCCACAACTAAGTAATCACTTGTCAAAATGGCTAAGATTAGACAGTATGACATTGACTTTAGTTAAAGAAATTTGTCCAAAGCAGAGTTTTTCTGCAGCAAATGTTACTGAACATTGGTACCTCTTCACAATAAGGTTTGGTCCATAAAGGATTCATAAATGGGTTTAAAATGTTAATAGGTAAGTCATTTTAAAAGCTCTTATGGCAAACTACCATGCTCATTGATGGTGAAGACAAAGAAATATGAGCGACATTGAAGATATGAAGCTGAACTTGTAAAGGTTAGTGTGAGTTCACAATTTTGCAAATGAGTGGACACAATTTCTGTTTTTCCAACTGGTTATAAAGGCATCATTTATGTCTCTATCTCTGATTGAATATGTTAGAATATCATTGTTTTATTTTGTCGTTATAAAGGAAAGTGATTTTCAACTTCTGCCTCAGTAACCGAAGCCATTCAAACAGCTGATAGGGCACTTTTATGGTTCCTCACTTGTAATTTTTGGTTCCAAATGATATATTATATTTCTGGAACATAATCCTAAAGCATCTTTCTATTTCTTATCTCCATCAAACAGAAAAAATGCTTGACAATTACTAACTTTTATAACTACCATATAATCACAGTAAAAGCCTTGTCAAACTAAAAGCTTCATCATTTTAATAAACACTGTTCAACCCTGGAAGCACTTTTTTCTTCTTCAACTGGAGAACATTTTAATGCAGCTCTTGGAGCATGATCCTAATTGGGTGTTTGCGCCGGCGGGAGAAGCTCTGCAGAACATGGCGTCCTCACACCTCAGCGGTCTGGACCACATCGACGTGATGGCCACTGTCAACAGCTCCTGAAGTGAATCTGTGCCACTGGAACAAACATGCCACATTTTGGACTGTCTCGTACTCCTAAAAGCCTCGTGGGTTTAGAGCTTTGTTGTATTTTCTTGTGGAAAATGAGTCTTTATTTTTTGGCCTGCTTCAGCTTATTTGTATTTTCTACTCAGGGTTTAGACATAAGCTGCAGAGGATGTGTAGTTTATTTCATGTGACTTGAGTTGCATATAAATATATTGTTACTTTCCTGCAGATAGTTTTCAGATTTAGTTTCAGTTTTAGAGCAGGGTTCACTCTCTAAAGGTTATTGATAGACATTGTATTAAGTATAAGTTTTCCAGTTTGACACTAACTGCATGACTACCTTCAAAAACTAAAAGGCAAAACACTCATGCAACAAGGTTTATGTCTTTTTGCAATGCCTTTTCTCCAAGTCGTCATTTGTTCCCAAAAGAAATCCTACATTTTGACATTTGTGAATGGGACCAGCAGCTATTTTGACTAATTTTAGCCGAAATTCTATCACATCCAGAAATATTTATTCTGTCCATAGTGACTCATTCTGTGCATACCAGTAGCTGCATACATATTGTGTTTGGTTGTGTAACTTATTAGTCTTTGATTCTGTTTGATGCATTGTTGTTGTTTAAGAAATATTGCATATGCTACATCTGTATTCAGTGAATCATTCAAATGGAAATGAAAGATGCAGTAAGATTTCTGGAAGATGCTAATGCCATATACATAGACTTTGTGATTTAATGCAGCTTGTTTCAGAGTTTATTATTATTATATCCAAATATAGCAGTTATGTTTTTAGATGCATACATGTTTCTGTCTTTTTTTACTTTTTTGATTCCACTCAGGTAATTTTCTTCGGCCTCCTGCTTGTGAATGATGATTTGAAGTGACAGGATCCAGAACAAAGTGTACAGCCTCAGCCTAGCATTAGCATAAGCCTTCCACTGATGTGTGTTTGACAAGCCCGAGGGTCAGTCAGCCACGTACAGTAGCGCGGTGCTCACTCGCGACGCTGAAAGCCTGTTCGCCGGGCTGTTCCCTCCGGACATGTGCCTCCTCTGCTCTGCTACTTTGCTTACTTTGTCTTTATGTCAGAAAATCGATTGTGAAGTGCACACTCTAAGGTCATATTTTTAGAATGTGTGAAAGAAAGGGGACAGTGATGATTAGCAGCTACAGATAGGCTGATTTATATAAGTCTGGTTCGTTTGTTGTGTCTTTCACTCATCATGAGTCAGATTCAATCACCATGGAAACAGATGCAGGAAGTTTAGCCTGGTTTGGAGCTCAGCCTGGTCAAGCAGAGCACTTTTATCACAAATTAAATGGAAAAGCACTCATTTTACAACTGTCCCTTTAATGTTTATCATAATAGATCTATATAATCTGTCTTGTGTTTTTACATGTTTTGTGTGTTACTTATTTTCCCCACAGAGTTAATTGGAGGCCCATCACTTGTACATGTAAATCTGTCTGTACTGTGTGGTATTTAAAGCACCTCTTTGCAGTATGTGACAGTAAAACACATTTATTGCAGCGAAATTGTCTCACAGTTCATTCCTACACTCATTTCTCCCAACTTTTATTCTTTCTGCTTCTGCTTCTGCTTACGTTCCCTGTGCATCTTTGTTGACGCTGTGTTAAAGGGACGTTGGTAGAGAGGGGTGTTTCCTCGCTGTAGTTGTGGCTCGACTGACTTCGATGGGCTGCTGATGCACAACTTTATCACAGTTGATGAAGTCTGACTGGAGTTAGCCCTGACTGCTATGATAAAGCCTGCTCCTACACATATAGGCTATGTCGTTGATGTTTTCCACTACATTTTTACTAAAAACATTCTCAGAACGTGCTCAAATTTCTCACAGCTTCATACTCTATCATTACTGGCTCCAAATGATTTGTTTTTTTAAATCCCGCAAAATCCTATGAAAACAACCAACTCGGTCTCTGTGTTTACAGTTTCAACAAAGACCTCATTGAACAATGTGGAATTTAAACATGAAAATCATATTTGTTTTGAGAAGAGGGACACTCTATCCAAAACAGGAAGAGACTGTTTTCACTGTGCCAGCGCTGATGAGCTTCACATATCTCTATCACACACAGTGAGAAAGCATGACGGCGAATACTGCTGCGCAATATTTGAATAATGATTGACTTGTGTATCTAAACAAAGATTTTTCAGATGATTACAGTTTGATTATAAAGCTATTTTTGCCTGTACAGACAACATTCTCAACGTTTTTAATACTACCAAGATCAACTGTTATTGTTTCATCAGCTTCTTCAGAAACCAGTGAGCCAGTTTTACAGAATATACAAACCAAGAGCCAGGTTCATGTGGTTAACTTTTATGATGTGATGTAAATTCTAATCTGTACTGTTTTAGTGAAAAAAGGGAAGTGTTGCTGCTTTGTTGTTTGGCTAGAAGCCAGTGTAGAGCTGGTAACCTACACACAGGCCACTCTCTATGGAAACACAAGCAAACATGTCTCTTAAAAACTTGAATGTGGCTAAATTATATTATATGTGGCTCAAAATAATATAATCAAAATCATTTGGATGGTTCTTAGACAGATCAGTAGAATCATGATTATCTGACACAGTACCCTCAGCTGGACAGAAACCTCCAGAGTAACATTCATGTCCCGGGACGAGGACTTATCGTGAGAAATTAGGTGAATGATGTGCTTTATGGCTCAAATAGAGGGTGTAGAAATAGACCAATACACTGGATCCTGACAGAGTCATACTTGTGCAAAATCTGTTAAAATGACTGTTTCAGAAGACATTTTTTCTTCCAGATTTCCTGGTTGGATAGTCTCTAAACACATGATGTCCTTAAATATGGCATCACTGTCGCAACAACAGAGAGAGTCGGATGGATGGATCAGATGGATCTGCGCCCCCTACTGGAGAAAACTTACTCAGTGCTGCTTTAAAATACTTGAGGCCAACAGTGTGGGGTATCAGGGTTTCGGGGTTTCGGTTGCTGAGGCTAATGCTAAATTCCCAGTGCTTGTTTTAGCCATTATGACCATTTAATTGTTCCCCAATGCATCTTAAAAATCACTGAGGAATGCTCATTCCATCTGCAATTCCCCCTGCAGTATTTTTATTCTCCAATGCACAGTCCACCTAAAGTTCATGGTTTGCACAGTGTTATATATAACTACTGCGGCAGTAATTGAGTGCTGTTTAAATGTATTATCTCTGTCATGTTGTGTTTAATGACATTATTTGTTTACATACCGTGTTGTGTGAGACTTGTAAGCGTGAGTCAAATCTCCAGTATCTCCAGTCTCAATGATCCAATGTAATCTCAATGATCCAATGTAATCTGCCTGATCACTATTCCTTCTATAAGAGAGATGCCCTTAAAGATATTTACAGTGAATACACCTAAAAGCCAAGACAATAAATACACACGTTACTTTACATAAAAACAGCTTTAATTAGTCTTTTAATTTTGCATATTTTGACCGTATTTACATTATCAGTAATACAATTAACTGAATCAGCATGAAAATTAATACCGCAATGTGTTTAACGTCTTTTGAAATGTCTCCTATATTTTTTACAGTAAAATCCTGCAGCTGCCAGAATAGTTGAGGCACTGTAATTTCACATTTAGGAAAATAACTTGTTGCTATTGTAACTGTATACTTCACTGTTGGGGATTGCGGTGGGATTTGTGAAACGGTAGTGTTTTCTTTCCCAATCTGTAAATATTTAAAGGGAATAATGATGGCAAAGTATATATTTGCGCAGTGATTTATTTTGAGACACACAGCACTATTGAAGGGACGGTGAAGCTTTAAGGAAAACACATGAGCACGCACATAAAACAAACCAAACCCCAACTGCTTAAATCATAACACATGAGACTAAATCTGTGTAAACTGCAGAAAATAGATGGTTATGAAGAATGTAGTGCTTATTTTTTCATGTTTTTTGGGTATTCTGCTTTAGGTTATTGAGATTACATTGATGCAAATTATACAGTTATTCTTACATGACCATTGAAATGAAAGTTTAGTAGTAACAAGGCAGCTCGTTTCTCAGTACGTTTACATTTACAGCAACCTTTTCTGCTTTTATTTGATTAAAAAAAAAGTTAAAACTGAACCAATTCATCTGTGCAACATACTTATACATTAAATCAAAACCACATTTAGAGCTTAACATAAACTTCAAGCTTTGAGTTCAGCGTCAGACTGATCTAATATAATTTCTGCCCCTGTTGTCAGTGCTGGAATAGACACTTCTTCTGTAATACATGTAGCCTTTACTTCCAATGGGAGTGTCCATTTTTTCGAGCGTGAGCAGTGGCCAAAGCATCTGTGTTCATCTGTTAAAATTCTTTTAAAAAAAAGACAAGATGATTTTTTAGGGCAGGGGTGTCAAACTCAAAGTGGTGAGGGGCCGTGATAGTAAATAAGACTCTGTTCAGGGGCTGAAAGAGTTTGATAATGTTTAAATGCAAGGTTTCAGCTTCATTTCAGTCTTTATGACATTCGTCTGTTTTTCATTAGGGTTTTAACACTGCACACACTGTTTTTAACATTCCTCCTTTTATGCCTCATTTTCACGCATCATTTTGTATATTTTCTTCCAGCTGTGCCTCTTTTTGCCTTTCATTGTGGTCACGTTAAAATGGTTACCCCTGTTAAGTCTCATTTTTAGTGTCATTCTTCCCTATTGCATATCTTTAGAATAGTTTAGTACCTTTTGTCTCTTCATTTGCAAAGTGCCAAAAATATAATCTGCAAAATGTATTGAATGAAACATTGTAAATGACCACCATCCGGCCCCTGGGTCTTGAGTTTGACATGTGTGCCTAAAGGTGTCATAGTTTTCCACAGATCATTCCTATGACAAGTGTTGCCTGTTTAATGTGTAGGAAAGCTGAACATATGCCACACATGTAACAGTGAAGGAAGAATCCCGTCTGAACTGACACCAGGTGCCCCTCTGATTTGATTTCTCCTGATGTTTACCATACACTGCATGTTATATAAGCTCTGCTGGTGCGGTGGCTAGTGGATCACATTAGATTATGTCATTTATTTGCATTACGAATGTGGTTATGCATGAATCTCAAAGAATATAGAAGTCAAGATGAATGTAGCTCCACATATTTTCAACAACTGCCCTGACTAAACTCACTTGGACGAGGTGCAAATGGTTTTGACCACAGTTGAGGCTCCTTAAGGGCAAAGGGAAAGGTGTACGATGTTCAATAAATGTGACAGAGCTTTAGTTTAAAGTGTGTCAGGGTTATTCAAAATAGCCATATCTCTTTTGTCAGTGTTTTTACAACAGCTGTAACTTATCTTATAGGACTCCGTGATCCAAAAGAAGACAGTCATCATGACATCTGCCTGAATCATATCCAACTCGGTGAAAATGTTACGTCAAAAAAGATATGAAAGATAGATCCTGGAAAGCAGAATGAAAATGCTGACAAGGTTAACCTATTTATCTGGCTTTATCCCAAGGTCAGAGGGAGGACTTTCTAAAGATATGGCTCGAACTGTATTTCCTTCTTTTCTTTAACATTATAACTGCATCAGGCCATAGTATTACATAACCATTAAATAAACACATGCATGACGACATTTCATGTGCATTCATTTTGCTGCATATATGGGGTATGAATGGGAGAATGTGTAATTTGGTAGTTACAGTATTTTGCATAGACCTCTCCTGAAATGTTAATAGTGTGACTAATGCCATAAGAAAACACTACAACTACACACACATCTGAAATAGTTCATGTTTGTGGTAAAAGAGTGACACAGTAAGTCATAAATGAGATATTAGAGAAGAAGAATAGTGATCTGCTTCCATTTGTTCTTGATAAGAAGTGTCTTTTTCATTTATTTTTTTACAGTATGGCCCCAAGTTGTTTTTGGTCAGTCCCTCCTTTTTTTTAAATGGTGTTCATCTAACAATCTTGATATAACACATCATAAAAAAGGACTGTAGTGACCTGGTATTGAGCTCACATTTACCTTCACCAGTTCATTTTATAACTGAAGGTCATGGGTTCGATCCTCGGATGGACCTCGGAGTCTGCATTTCTTCTTCCTCCAACGTCTACAGCGTGAATGTGAAGGTGAACCTGTGGATCTAAAATGTTCCTAGCAAATCAATGTGAGAGTACATGGTTTTGTGTCAGTCTATGTCTCTAAGTGTTAGCCCTGCGAGTGTCTGGTGATCATCCAAAGTGTCCTCGACCTCAGGCCCAAAGCAGCTGGGATAGGCTACAGCCCCCTGCAGCCCCTGACTTAGAAAAGTAGTAGAAAAAGAATGAATGAATGGATGGAAGTGTAAAATTTTGTAGACTTCCTTTACTTCCTGTTCCTAAAGCTGCTCAGAGTCGTCAAACTGAGCACTCATTTTCTTTCATTTGAACACAATTTTACCTTAATGAGCTACATTCATTTAACAGTTTTCAAGTGAAATCATCATTTGGGCTGTTGTGACTGGGTTTGTTCAGAGACAACATGTCCCTTCAGGGCTACTGTAGTTGCTCCCAGGCTTTAAGATGGAGAGGAGAAATGTGAGGTGTGGAACTGCTTTCTGCAATGCTACGAGTAAAACCAGGCATTGACTGCACTTTTAATTTAACTTGATGTTTGTTAATGTTTAGTAACTCATATGGTAAATCTAAGGTTTATAGTAAATGTTGTGGTTTGTCAAAAAAGTGACCTTCAGTGTCAAAATGTGACCTCAGTGTTTGAATATAGTGGTATAGCACTGTATGTGTGATAAAAGTATACAGAGAAAATACACAAAATATAAGCCATTACACTCATTGCAATGTTCTACACAATATTCTCAGTTCTTGCCGACAAAATACATGTGAAAGACCAACAATGAGTCATTATTACACCATAGTTTCCTCTTTCTCAATTGAACACGCTCTGTTTTAGTTGCTGTTTCCTTTTTACCTCTCAGCCTAAATCCTCCAGTGACTCTTCCCTCTGTCCCTCTCCACAGTAAACTCTGCTCCTCTCTGCTCCATGGGAACTTTCATCCCAAGCAGGGGGAGTGTCCTGCAGAAGCACCGGCGTTAAACGATTGGCCAAGAGGCGGGGAGCACTGGAGCGTGATTGGGCCGGCGCCTGGGAGCTGCGAGCGGAGTTCCCTCCTTATTCCAGAGAGCATCAGTAGGCAGCCGAGCGGGACTGGCTGTGTCGGAGATGTACACAGCTGACGTTAGTTTGTTTTGACTCGGAAGACACGAGACGGAGGACGGGACTGGATAGAGCGACACTTTTTTTGGAACTTGGATTAAGAGATACAAAGTAGGTTTTGACACTTTTTTATCTTTCTGTTCATTCGTAAGTGTAACAATATCTTACATTTGCTCATGTTATGAACTTACATTTTAAGTAGTAGTGACAATAACCAATTCTCATATGGACTTTTGACTGATTCAGTGTTTAGTATGTGCTTGCTACATAAATAAGCATGCTTCCTCTTGAATAGTCACTATAAACTATAATTGTCATACTGTTTCCTAATAATATGCTGCAATATCAAATTTGCTCTTGTTATATATGATACATACTTTATCATTATTATTCATGCAGACTTTTCACATGTCGAATGCGTTTTGGTTTTTTTTAACCATAGACTGTACTTTAATAATAGACACTTTAACTCTAATGTTAATCATTTTGCCTAAATTGACCCCAACTTTATGGAAACAGTGCATTTCGTAAGTTCCGCCTCCTTGTTTATACCAAGAGACTAGACTAAAATTAAACCCAAATTTACTGTAATAATATTTTCTCATACTTTTTTGGTAGTTTTCATGTCATTGCTTTGTGTCTAAGTCTCAATGTGCCTCAAAAAACACGATTTATTCATATTTATAAGTGACTGAAAGCTTTTTTGACATGATCCCTAACCACTCTAAGGCAGGAACCAACAAAAACGCCAAAACACCACATAGATCCCCAAAATAGAATATCTTTTTAATGGAAGTCAATGGGGAGCAGCAATATATTATTTTTAAGTCCCCTCACATGCTGTTTGTCAGATTAAAAAGTGGTTTCAGACGCCGGAAAAGCCATCATCTGTTGATAATCTGTTAAGGCAGAGGATTTTAAATAAGAATGCACTTATTTACAAACTACGCGGACTACAAACTAAGTGTCGTATTTAGGACATGACACTCTGCACATTCTTGACCTCAGCTATTGATAATGACACATATACAGACATATTTAACTTGTACAGTAAAGATATATAGAAACAAATGTATACAAAATGGGAAGAACTAAGTATACTGAGCCAAATTGTCCACTATTCTCTGCAAAAACACATCTATCACTTGAACAATGCCTGGTGACATCTTATGGCAAGTGAGAATTGCAATGTCTTTTGAGAAACAATGGCTTTTCTAGTAGTGAATGTAGTCAACAAACAACATATATGAAAATCACAGTATCACATAAAGTTGACTGCTCCCCACTGACTTCCATTTAAAATCTTTTCCGATTTGGTGAACCATGGAGTTTGGGATTATTCCATCTGTCAGTCTTAATGTTTGACATATGGCGGTGCTTTTTTTTGACTTTCCATATGTACTTTACATGTCTGAATGACCTAAACATAGACCAGCTGTTCTACTCGAGGTGAACCTTGCAGATTGATTTGAGACTTTATCATCAAACTTGTCTCTGCAGCCCAAGGACTCCTTTCCCCCCAAAATCTCCGGTGTGACTTTCAGGCTGCCTGTGTATAGGGGGTGGCGGTGGCAGCAGTGACGCTCAGCTATAAATAGGCCTGCTTCAAATTGTGCTGCAGTCACACAAAAAACTCAAAGGAAACAAGAAATGACCAAGAGCTTTCTGTCCTCTCAGCACCTCGGTATAATTCGACCGAAGTGTGATGTGTCATGGAGTACAATGATTTCCTGATTGCCACTGAACGGCTGTAACAAGGGGGCTGAGCTGAGGTAAAGGGTTTTGTCAGGGTGTGCTGTACTTGTGAACGGTGTTAGCATGTGTCACCGTATCTACAACACGAGTCAGAGCGTGCTTTATTAGGTTATCACCAAGAAGTCACCTCCCTCCATAAATACACTTGTCATATTACTAAGCAAAGCAGCGTGATATACTGAAGTGCAAAGTGGAAAACCTGTCCTTACAAGGAATTGAGTTTTGTTTTATGATGCTTTTAAGAAGAGGAAGTTCAGGAAAAACTCCGCTCCATTATGTCATACACAAATTAGACCCAGGAGAGTTGAACGTGGAACATGTGGAGCGGTTTATGTCTCAGCCCTAGGACGAGGTGGAGGCTCCGAGGCCACGCTGCGGGTTTGTTTCATAAAATTGAGCTAAGTGATAGTTCTGGCAGTGCCACAGAGTCAAGATCTGCTCATGCTTTAGTTTGTGCAGCCAGCTGTTGATCTAAGGCTAGTCCACATCCAGTCTTTAATCAGATTTATCCATGACACTGACATTTTTTAATCTCATATATGCCTCGTTTAGTACTTTGCCAACTCAGAATATTCCTCGTTAAAGTTGGGTGAAGTTGTATTGTGTATTAAAGTGATTCTCCATAAATATTGTTTGGTTCGTGGATTTGCGTTATTCACACACAAACAAAAGTTCACTTGGTTTAACGTTAGAACATGAATCTGACGCCAGACAATACAAAACACATAAAATCACATGATGCGTGTTCATCAATAAATCTCACAAATGTAAAAGAGCTGTTGTGAGCTGTAGAGACGTCCAGGCAAGTTGACAGAAACAAAAGCATGTGTGAAGGCTTGTGCAGGTGACAGGCTTGGCTTTTCACTGCAGTGTTTGCAGACATAGGTACTTCTACAGGTTGTTGTTCCCATATGAGAAATAAATCATGTTTAAAATGTAGGTGCCAACTTCATCGAAAACCAGAAACATATGTTGCTGTTAAATACTAGCTTAGTTTGAGTTTATATTAAAAAAAAAACAAAAAAACCTCACCTCATCTGGCATTCTTTCCTCTGATAATATGACTGTTTATCAATATCTTCAAAGTTGATGAATTGTCAGTATTTAGCACCACCTTTTAATAACCATATGACACCTTTTGAGAATGTAAACAGCTCTAAAAGTGTGTCATACTGTTCCATCCTGTAACATACTGCTCCTGTCAAAACGAAACACAAACAAAACAAAAACTTAACATCAAAGTTACAGTGGTTTAAAACAGACAAGCCCAAAGTCTGGTCCGGGGCTTTGTCACCTCAGACTGACACTCAGCTCTGTCTGGGACACTGTGTGACCTGTTCTGTGGTGGGTGTTTTCAGTGAGATTATAAATTAAATTCAGTTAAATTTAAAATGGCTGTTTATCGTTGAAAATGGTGTATTTGCCTTAAGATTCAGGAGTTTGGTGATGTTTGCCTGCTTCACTTCAGCTCCGAGAGTTGAACCAGCTTTTTCTTGGACTTAAAGAGTTGTGTGCAAATACATTTAATGAAATATACAAACTGTCCCAAAAGCTACCCTTTCACACACAGCTAACACTTAGACCAGCTTGTAACACCTTGCAACAAAGTGGTTTTGACTAAAGTAAAGTTGTTTTATCACAAGACTTGAAATCTTTATACTGTGTGTCATTAACAAACATACATCTTTTAGTCTTACGAGTGCTACAACACGTCGGCCGTGGCTAATACCTTTATTGCGGCGTACAACACATAGAGCCTTGTGTTGTACCTGACCTCTACTATGCAAATATATGCTGTCAGACCGCCAGCCACGTGGATGAATGCAGGAGATGATAGCGCTACACACGGCCCATTGTTTCACCTGTGACACGTCCCGTTCACTGCCTCCTCCTTTTAGGTCAATGGTGCTTTTGGATTAGCATCAGATTAGGTTAATTAATGGATGGCTGTGCTGAATCGACAAACGCGGTGTTAAAACCCACATAGATAACACTTACAGAGTGATCTTAAACTGCTTTTGTGTCTCTGTGTTTTCTGAATGAGTTTCAAGTGTGTGAATGAGTATAAGCTTGGCTCGCTGTGTGCTGTGTGCTGTGTGCAGGGACAGCCAGCATCTGCACTGCTGATGTCAGCCCTGAGTGACTGAAGCACTGCAGATGGAAGGAATTATCTCTGCCACAGAACCTTACAATACCTTGTAAATGCACATTAAGCTTTTTACTGCACAGATGTGAACAGACAGGAACAGAAACTACGTAAACAGTGACATCACACACACAAATGTTTCATTATGAGATATAACTATTAAAACCTGGATATGTTGCCATAAATATAACATATAAATATACAAGAAGGAGAATCTATTGTCAATCATCAGACTGCAGTGCTTTGCTTTATCTTTTTAATTGCGGACTGTGTTGATGGAGCCATTACCAATGCAAATATTAAACATATTCTGTTTTTAAAGGTGCAGTTTTTAAAATGGCCAAACAAAATGGAGCTGAAACAACAGTAAAAACTGGGGTTGTTATGGTTGTTTAATCACATCAAAATAATACTCAATGCATTTGCATGTATTGAAAAAAATGTTTTAGGCATTGATAAACTAAACCACTGACTTATTTCCATTGGGGTTGTTCATAGACAATGGCTTGTCCCTGCAGGGCTGCCGTAGGATAAATAAGGAGTGTAAGATGTGGAGATGCAAGCTGCGCTTTCATCAGCGCCAAAAAGGCCATAAAACGACACTCCCCGCCTTTAACTGTGTTTACTTAATATCTATTAAAATAAGATTATAATTGATACTTTCAGCGTAGCATTAAAGAAAATAATTGAATTAAACACCAACCTTTTACAGGAGTTTTATTGACAGCCAACATTGTCTTTTTTCTGGTGAAGTTGGCCTGGCACTGTCACTTTTACTGAACAATGCTTTTTATAGTCTCTCAAGGCTTGAAGACGTTTGACAAGGTCAAGTGTTTACAGCTGGGTTTGTGAGAGCTGCAGAGATAAAATGATATGAACTGTTCAGACGCTGAGGGTCATGTGTCAGAGAATAGAGGAGGACCCCTGCATTTGGTGCCAGCAAAGTCAAATGTCACAGGTTTCCCTCAGCCATTCTTAGCATTTATAAGTGGGAGTAAATGGAAAATTATATAATTTTCTTCCCAAAGCATATTCATTACTTTAATAAAGGAAGTGTTTGTTTTGCCTCGTCTTTTTTTGGCAAGAGACACTGCCCACGATCCTCTGAAGCTCTCATGCAATATGCATACATACACAGTCATGTTTAAAGAAACACTGCCAGAGGCATTTAAGTATCTCTTTATTGAAACTGTTCCCATAACAATGAACTACTGTCTCCTCAGGCCTTTCCGAGGTAATTCAGGGTCTTATCCTGTTTATCCGTACATTTGACAGAAATGCCTCGCAGGTTCACCAGTTATTTCAGCAGGTGCTGTCATGAAACATACTATTATCAGCTCACAGTGTATCCAGTATATTAAAAGACCATCACAGAGGATAAAAGGATGATTCTTCCTGTGTCTCTCTGCAGTAGACACTACAGTGATGACCTTCAGAGCAGATGGATGGTATCAGGGGAACCACAACAGTCTGTACTACAACTAACTCTGTTATTGGCAGCGCTGGGCCAATTTAACCTACAATGACTATTTCATGTTGTGACGGGCTGAGGGCTGAACACGGGGGTGAGACATAAAAGTAATGGATAAATGCTAGAAGTTACTCATTCACTTCTATGTAAATGCATCTGCAGCCACAGGGACAGAAGATACAAACAGGTTTTTGACTGTGTCCATCTCTGTTGTGCACCTAATAAAGAACTTTTATACATGACACTGATGCACCATTGGCAGACAATGGAGGCTTTTAAAAGCTGCTGCTGTCAATAGTGTTGGATAACGTACCAAAATCACTATTTTCTGGGTCCTCTGTGAGTAGAAATTGATTTTCAGTGAAGAAGAAAATAAGGAATAACACAACACAACTAAACTCTGGTACAGTGGGTCGTCCAATAGCTGGTTATGATTGGTCCGACAGGATTTCTACCGAGCTCAAATTACAGAAGGCATCTCAGACCTTTTCAGTTTTAGTGTCAGTGTTGCTTTATTTGTTTTAGCCATTTTCACCAAATCTTTGCGTTTTTTATAGTGCCATTTTGCTGTGTTTCAGACAATTAATCGATCATTATAAATGAATGGTAGCTATTTTAATTGAACACCCATGTTCTGTCACAATCATACTTTTTAATTTTCAAAATGATAAAAATATATCGTGACCCAAAACTGCGACCACCGTTTGGAAAACAGTAGCCTAAAGCATTAGAGGCATGGAAAACAAACAATGTCCCCTTAACCTTAACCATTAATGCATCAAACTGTCTTTATAAGAGATTTTCCAGACCTTTATTCTCACACCTACTGCACACTGCTGACCATGTGTCCAATAATTACCTCAGAAAAGAGACAAGATGTTCTAAGTACAGTCTGTTCTGCCCAAAAGTGTAAGTTCTGGCTTTGTATGTTGTTTATCAAAGTTACATGTGTGTTTAAGTGATCAGCTGTGGACTGTAGTGGATGGGATGGGCGGGGGGATGGGCGGGGGGAGACCGTGGCGTCCCGTGAGAGTGATGGTATGCACTGGTCATCGTTTGGTCATCTCTCAAACGGCGTATCCTGACTTTCTGTGTATCAAATACTTTGTTTCCTGCAGTGCACAAAACTTTCCGTAAACAAGTGTTGACATTTTAAACTGGGTCACGCCGATGTTTCCAGTGTTTTTTAAATCAGTCTAACACAATTTAGGTCCTGTTTATTCACAAAAGGTTCTCATCCTATTGATTTGGCTTAGGTCACATGCCCAAACAAAGGGATTTTTACATTCTGTTCATTTCTCTGATTGGTTTGACAAAGTAAAAGTGAGTAAAAGTAAAAATGGGTGCATTAATTAGTTATATTTTTTGGCATTTAACACAACTTACAAGTCAGATTTAATGTTAGCTTTCATTCGTTGTAACCCGGCTTAGGGCTGTGACAAAAATGGACGCCAGAGTCACTCTCACTTGGATCAAACAAGATTGGAAAGGTAAAAAACACAAAGTGGCAACGTTTTCTCACATTTGTTAAAGTGATAAATAGCCACATGCCAAGAGGTAAAAAATGTGGAGTGCTATTTTATTTAAAAGAAAACTTCAAACTTCTATAACAAATAAAATGTTTATCTTTTTGTTTATGTTAGCTTACGATGCTGTTTGTTTATGTCAGTCTGTGGATTTGAGACTCATATAAATAGACCTCCAACCAATCACAATAACAAAGAATTGCATAAAGCCCGTCTTTATTTAGGCAGTTTCAATTGGATTTCTACTGAGTTTAAATTGCTGTGAATGGAAATGATTCACAAAGAGAAAAGATGAGCAGAATGACATCCCTAAAGTGGTACTGTCTCAAACGTTTGGACACATTGCATTCTTCTTTTAGCAACACTGTAAAAGTTTGCTTCAGTTTCTCTTCAAACTTAATTGAAACACTAGAATGAGGCCTTTGTTAACACCACCACCACCACCACCACCGTCGCAGCAGATACAATATCCAGACCTCAGTTTGTTGCTCCATACCGTTCCAAATGCCACACTCCTCTGGACACTACAGTGATGCATGGTGAAATGGAAAGGAGGCTTAATGCTTCATAAAACTGGTCCAAAAAGTGTATTAACACATGACTCAAAAGCCCTACTTTGACGTGCATTTCGTGTTTAATGAGTGCTCCACAGCTTCTCAAACAGACCATACAGTTGCAGCACTGTAACATATCTCTGTGAGTAAGTAATTGGAGTGTTTGTGTAACTAAAGGATGAATAAACATCAGCGGTGGCACTCGGATTATTTGCCCTTTTTCCTGCACCGTGGCCAAAACGACTCTCTCACATTACTACTGACATTTGCTCTGAGCCTCTATACGATCCGTGTGCATATGTTTCGGTGCCAGTTGGCCAGACCTCCAGAATCTACTCAAGGACGTTTTGGTCAGGTGTCTCAAATGTGTTTCAGGTCGTGGCTCTGATGCTTGGCTCAGCAAACACTAACTGGAGTGAAGCCAGACGACATGAGTTCTGACACATTTGGCTCACGACATCGCGTTAACGCCAGTGTACCCATGCAGCCCAACAAAAGGGCAGGTGATGTTATTTTGGGCCTGCTGGATGCATAGCTATGGTGATTAGATATCAAACTAAACCGACAGACAAAGGCAGCTTTAGAAATACATCCACTCCCTGTTCCAGAAGTGCAGCCTATAATTAATTTTTGTGTAGTGCTGGATCTTTACATAAACCCAACAATGGTCATCCTCCCCACCGTGTGATAAAACTCACTAGAACCATTGCTCACGCACTGTCACTGTGGTCTTTCCCTCTGCACTTTAGACATGGACTAATTATCTTCCATGATGTCACCCTTTGCCCTGTTTTCTGGTCTCTTTCATTCGCTGTTTCAAAGCAGCTGAAGGATGAATGCTTTTAGTTGTGAAATGTCACAGTGTCTTTGGTTTTCCCACTCCCACTCTCTGTTTGTCTCACTACAGTGGGTGGATGTCTATTCACTTATGTCTAATTCTATCTGACTATCTAAGGATGAAACGCCTCAGGCCAGATCCACTCTGATCCAATATCACAACTTTCATTATTCATAAGAATGAATCTTGTTGTGTGGGAAAACTTTGAGCACAGACAAAGTTTTTCTTGCTAATGAGGAAGTTGTTCCGAACATAAGACAGAAACTCAACCCTGATCTGAGTCCATGCTTCAAAGTGATGCTGATGGAGCTGTTTTTGGATCTGAGGAGATGTTACACTTGACCTCAATGGGATCATGTGATTAATAGGTGAGAGGGTCTGTGAGGTACAGCATTATCTTTTTAAAGTGATATCCTATCAAGTTGTAGTTTAAAGGTTCATAGAAGTTCATACTTTTGTCCAGAGAGGCTTTAATTGTCTGTATTGATGTTTACTAATTATTAGAGTCCATTTAATTTAACATTTAAACATTTAAACTCCACACTTCTGTCTTCAATCAGTTTGTATGAGGTGTTCATTTTGTCAACGGCAATGGTTTAGTTTATTTTCATTTGAACACATCTCCGAGGTGTTGATTGGTCATTTAGTTCTCAGACATAGCCTTTCACAGAGAAATCCAGAGTCAACTGAACTAGTTTGTTACCCTCTTTGTGATACCACTTATTGAGACTGTGATTGTTTTGATGGCTGCAGGTAGAGGTTTACCTGGCTCATAATACAGGCCCCTGGTCCCACTCAGACACAGGAACAGGGCCAATGGCAAAACTCAATGAAAACACTTCAATTAATGCTTCAATATTGAGAGAAACTAGTAGTATTAGTAGTGGTAGTATGGTATTATTTCTTTGACAAATGCAAGTATTTTTTTCTTTTATAACTCTCAGTAAGTATTTGAGTAGTACTGTCACTTTTGTAGTACTTTGTTATTCTAGTAAGTAAAAAAATAATTGTTAAATTAAAATAAAATGTTGACTATTACTATTAATGATGTCATTTGACTTCAAACTAATCCACATCACAAGACTCCACACACAACAGGAGCCAAAATATAGGACTGTATTGTGTTAGGTTACTATACATAATTTAAAAATTGTTCTGATTTGCAAACCATTTAGTGTAATCTAGATTTTACTGCACTGTGCTGCTCCAAATCTCTAATAACCCTGGGAAATCAACAGCTTATGATAAATGTTTTCTGCTGTTTGCTTTGACTCTGAGAACATCTCACTTAGCCCTGATTATAAAGCGTGTTATCAACAGAATAAACACAGTGAATAAGCATATCAGTTGGAAAATATATCATGTAATGCTTGTCTGTTATTATAAAGACAACATGGCGACATTTTTCCAGATGATAGAAAACGTAATTATCTTGTTGTCAGATAACCCAGGGCCAAAGAGAGCCTCAGAGAGCCTCCTTTATTATATAACATTACAACAAATGTGAAATGACACAGCAGCTCACAGCAGCAGAGCTTTGGCAGTCCCTTTTTCTCAGCTGATTGGTTTGTCTGTTTTGCTTACCTCAACCCGATACCACTCTGAGGGAACCTGCCCAGGGAAAGGAGCAGCTCCATCGCCGGCTGAAGCACACAGTCGCTTCACGTGAGCCATACAGTTCAGGACAGCTCAGCTCATGTTCGCCGACGCTTGTGCACTCAGGCTTGTAAGCACATGCTCTTTCGAGTCAATGGTGAATGTGAGTAGATTGGGTCACCTTGGCTTTTACAGCTTTAGTGCGGCAGCAAACGTGATGTAAAATGGAAGAGTGAGAGAAAAGAGTCAACACACAGTCATTGTGCCAAAGGAAAAATCAAGTCAGGTGTTTTGGTCAAGTCTCTTAAATAAAGATTTTCCTGTGTGAGGATGCATGTCAGGTTTATTAATTATGTGGATGTGTAATCTTTGGATGGAAATCACTCATTTTACATGTTGTTTTAGTGTCAGGGTTAGGTTTGTGTTTAGCCAAGGCGCCGGCTGCAAGGTGATGGTGTTGAGAGGTATTCGCCCTTTCGCAAAGTCTCCCTCAAATGTCAACAAAAGCAGGTATTTGCCATTTATTCATATGAGCACACAAGTAAAAATCAGACAATTGGACACTGTTGTCAATATGTGAGTCACGTTACTTCTGATGGAGAGAAAAATATTCTTCATGCATCTTTGTGTAGCTTGTTTATTATGGTAACATTAATGCAGGTTTTGCAGCTGTAGAAATCCATATACTCTAGGCAATTTTTCTTTTAAAAGTCTTTGATAAGAAAGTACAAGTCCTAAAACCACTGACATTAACTGCCTCCTCCGTGTGGTGTTATCTGGCGTTCTGTACTAGTCCAGCATAATTTAGGCTCAAGCATCCAGTGACTTGTAGCATGAAGCCTTTAGCTTTTGTGTATTCTTAGAAATGGAGCAGCTACATATTTAGCCACTCTCTAATGTTCTCTACCCACTCACTGACAGTATACACATTGGTAGTCAGTTGCCAGCTTTTCATCCATTAAGATGTGCATGCAGCTCATGTTTTTCTCTATGGGCAGAGTGTGTAGTCCAGTGTATTTCTATTTGTATTGATATTATGAGGCGTACAGTTGGCTTAAGGCTTATTCACGCTGCAGTTAATTGACAATGGCAGTAGAACAATATGTGCAATGAATTTAGTTTATTTATTTTGGCTAATACAGTGGAAAGAAAGTAGAGAAAGAGAGCAGGGTGCAGCTAACATTTAGAGCAATGACACTGTTGGTCATTCTCAGACCACTGCCTCATTAGACAGCAGCAAAGCACTAGGCCTGTGTTCACTCAGTCATCACGTCCGTATTGAATCAGCTTTAGAAACACAGCGCTGGGCTCTCTGCTCTGCTGGGCTGTACGCACAGGACTGACTCATCTGCAGCTTAGCAGGCCGCTACTGCCTGGGGTCAGTCATGTCATTAGGTTACACTGGACCGTGAGCACAGACCAGAAGATGTGTTTGTGCAGTGGAGAGTAGAGGCAGGCAAAAAAAGACTCATTATTTATGTGATTATTATTATTTTGTCATTGTTTAGTTCATGTTGAAACTTTAACTGTCTATTTTTAATAGAAAATATGGCACATGGCAAAAAATGATGGTTGTCTGTCAATGTCTGAGGCTAAATGTGAGCTCTGTGACTAACTGGCCGGTGTCCTGAGTGTCCTTCTGGGATAGGCTCCTGCTACCCATGACCCCCAATGGGACTCAGTGGTAGAAGATGAATGAAAAAATGATGGCAACATAAATATATTGTCCTTTAAGCGCCCCTCACTGTGTGATTTTTGCCGTCATTGACAACAGACAATGCCCAGTTTAATATCCTTTTACAGCAGTTTCCAAGATGACTCTGACTTTTGTTTAGCTCTCTTTGCAACACAAACTTGACCATTCCTCTTTTTTTTTGCACCTGAACGCCACTCACTTTCAAGCTGCCTGTTGTAGTTAAAACAAAGTAAAAGTCCAACACACTCAGCATCTACGATCGATATGTGACATACATCAGAATGACACTTTTTGTCTGTATTCAGTTTGTATTAAACCTTGCACACAGTCTGAGCAACTCAAACAATATAGTATCTACATAAATATAAACTTTCTATCAAACGTTTGCTGATTTCAAGACACACAGGACACACATAATTCTTTTAAACTTTGTGTGCTGCATTAGCTCTGTGTGATCTAATAGCTGCATTCATAATGGACTTATAGAACATAAAGGGTTTATGAGAGGCAGAAAGACCATAAAACAAACTTCACACTCTTTAATGTGGCTCTCTACAGACCTCTGCTGGAATAAATATGTATTGCACCATAGTATTTATTTACGACCATGTTTTTAGCGGATCTGTGGGAGTCTTTTACATGAATTGTGTTCCTCTCTGTGTTGACTCATTCACTGCTGTGCACCAATTTTCACATATCACTGCTGTTTTTATTTCAGCTGCTGTCATATTAATGTGCAGTGGCTCAGTGCAGGCTGAGTTTAACTGTACCACTGTGGGCCATAAACCGGTGCTGAGGCATAGACTTCCTTAATTATGAGTCAGCAGTTAAACAAAGATACTAAACCTATCGCAGCATTATTTTATAGGTCACTGAGATTGTTATAGTATGTATTTAAAGGATATTGCTGTTCATTTTTACACTGCAGACTAAAGTTATATGAACTGACCTTTAGGGTAAATTCAGTTTTCAGCCATCAGACCAAAAACTTGAAACAGAATATAACAGTTAATAATGTAAAGTTTGCTCATAAATTACATCCTATATTATACACTGCAAAAAAACATACACATTACAGCTGTCACTTGAGCTGGTGCTGTTTAAAGTGAGTTCATATTATCCAGAGTCTATCTAGAGTCTATCTAGAGACTATCCAGAGTCTATCCAGAGTCTATCCAAAGACTATCCAGAGACTATCCAGTCTATCCAGAGAATATCCAGAGTCTATCCAGAGTCTATCCAGAGACTATCCAGAGACTATCCAGAGTCTATCCAGAGACTATACAGAGTCTATCCAGAGACTATCCAGACTCTATCCAGAGTCTATCTTGAGACTATCTAGAGTCTATCCAGAGTCTATCTTGAGACTATCCAGAGTCTATCCAGAGTCTATCTAGAGACTATCTAGAGTCTATCCAGAGACTATCCAGAGACTATCCAGAGTCTATCTAGAGACTATCCAGAGTCTATCCAGAGACTATCTAGAGTCTATCTAGAGTCTATCCAGAGACTATCCAGAGTCTATCCAGAGACTATCTAGAGTCTATCTAGAGTCTATCCAAAGACTATCCAGACACTATGCAGAGTCTATCCAGAGACTATCCAGACTCTATCCAGAGTCTATCTTGAGACTATCTAGAGTCTATCCAGAGTCTATCTTGAGACTATCCAGAGTCTATCCAGAGTCTATCTAGAGACTATCTAGAGTCTATCCAGAGACTATCCAGGGACTATCCAGAGTCTATCTAGAGACTATCCAGAGTCTATCCAGAGACTATCTAGAGTCTATCTAGAGTCTATCCAGAGACTATCCAGAGTCTATCCAGAGACTATCTAGAGTCTATCTAGAGTCTATCCAAAGACTATCCAGACACTATGCAGAGTCTATCCAGAGACTATCCAGAGACTATCCAGAGTCTATCCAGACACTATGGTGAGTCTATCCAGAGTCTATCCAGAGACTATCCAGAGACTATCCAGAGTCTATCCAGAGACTATCCAGAGACTATCCAGAGTCTATCCAGAGACTATCCAGGCACCATGGTGAGTCTATCCAGAGACTATCCAGAGACTATCCAGAGACTATCCAGAGTGGAAAGAAAGAAAACTCTGCTTCATTTTGTGCAGAATCAAATCTATGTAAATTCAATTCTGTCCTCTGTGTTTTCTGAAGCTCTAGTTTGACATATGCATCACAGGCAAAATAAGCTCATACTTTTTCCTATTTTTATTGAAAAACTTTATTCAGAATAAGGCTGTGGCTCTAGTCATGCTTTCTTTTCTGCTCATGCATATTGAATATCAAATCCTGTCAAATCCTCCTTCTGCTGTGGCTCTGACACTGAGCCTTTAGTCCAGGTAGAGAAATGTCTGGTGTCGTGAGTTAAAGGCACACTATGTAGGAGTGAGAGGGAATAAAACTAAAGTTAGCTCTGCCTACAGACCAACATGAGCTCCATGGGCCTTTTGCAATGCATGTTACTCTCTACCCAATTTAGTTTTTGCCATCCCTGCCTCAGACCACCTCTCACTCCCAACAGCAGAGTAATAACATTTTCTGCTTCTTTTATTAAAAAAAGGTAAAACCGGACTAATTTTCCACCACAAAATACTAATACATTACATTAAACCAATGCTTAGGGCTTACCTTACACCTTTAGCTTTGAGTCACTGTAGCCTTTCTGTAATTATCTCTGGACTCAGAGATGTAATTAAAGTCTGTAAATAAAATAGAAGAATAAGTTCCTTAAGGGGCCCCTATGCACCTACATTTTTCACTAACAATAACATAACTAACATACAAACTGAGTCTCAATTTTGTTTTAAACTCGTTGGCAACACTGCTTCTTATGGATATTGCACTTGTTTTGGAAGAGCAATAAATTAGCAACACACTGAGCAGCTGTATAATGAAGGGAACTGGAAATGTGTGCTTTCTTTGCTCAAAATATGAAATAACTATTTTTATTATTAACCCTATATGCGCTGAGGGCTAATAATAGGTTGTGTTACTTCTCTCTTTTCTTTTAGGTTCAGATTTGTTTATTCATATAATCCTTTTTATTCATATAATCATCATCACTGAGTGTGGGTGCTGGAATCATAAGACAAATAAGTAAGATGAAACACCCAATAAATTTAATATAAAAGTATAAAGTACAGTGTATGACAATAAATCTAGTTCTATATCGTGCTTGTGCATATACCACTTGAATACTTTGATATATGGCTTTGATAATAGTATGGTAATGGCAGCATATCCCCAAGTTATATCCTCATCTTTCATTTGGAATATCACTGAACTTTTTCCATTACTTTTTTAAAGTCTAAACTCTGGAGAAACTGCAAAGGAATTAAATTTGTGGTTATTTTTGCTCGAGTGCTCGCTCAGACTTCGCTCTGTGTTTGGGGCTCCTCCGTCTGTGGCGCTAAGCTGCCTCTCAGTTGCAGCTTCCTTTACTCAGTTTCAATTTGTACCTACAATCCTGGCAGGCGCTCCTTAATCCTGGTTCCCGTGGAGCTCTGCGTATGGTTTGATTTAAAATAGAAACAAAATAGGTTCATAGCCCATTTGCTGTCATGTATACTCACATAGTCTTTTGTTTTCCTTTGACTGTTGTTCCATTATTGAGATAATATTGAACTAAGCTCTACACAAACCAACACCAAGACATGACTGAGACCAGACTGTGTCAACCAAGACTTTTAAGCATTGTTTCCACTGGAGCAGAACCATATGGCTGGTGTCAGTACGGGTCAGTTTCCATTGACCAAAAGAGGAACAAAGTGTTCTGAGTAAAGCTGTGTTCACTTGTCTTGTCACTAGACACAAGACTGAATTAAAACAGTTCTATTCACTGTCTAAACAGCATTAAACACAAGCAGAACTTTTGAAATGAAATAAACTGTAAATAGTGAGCTTCTAAATTATGGGAAATGAAGCAGCTTCATTAATTAGTTCAGAAAGCTTGAAAAAATCTTCTTCTGTCAGCTTTAGTGGACAGCCTCAGCCTCTTGTTGCAAAGAAGGGCTTACTCTCTGCTGTGTTCAAGTGTAACAACAACATTTTAATAAAACACGATTTATATAGACACAAAAAATTGTAATCCAGCCACAAGGGGTCACAATCTACTTTTTGTGTTGCTCAGCCCAGATAAATGAAGAAGGTTGTGTCAGGTTGTGTGAAATTGTTAGTAATTTGCTGTGGAGACCCCTAAAGAGAGCAGATGAAGGGAAGGGAGAAGAAATACATTGTGTGGTGCTCACTGTATGACATCACTTTAAGTAGCAGACGCCATTCTCCTGCTCACAGTGGAAACTTAAAAGACTTCAGGGGTTCGCCAAATGAACTCAATGGTACCATTCCATTCAACGGAAACATGCCTTTAGGGATCAAGATTGAGCCAAGACCAACATCAGTGTGTGATGCGTTGGAGGAAACACCAGGGGCAGTTATGAAATCTCAATTTTATTTTAAGGCCTGTCTTAGATACAAAGATATTTCTTAAATTATGGTCAGATAAAATCGTAACAATGTGATCCAGGTGTGGTCTTGGCCAGTCTTTATTTAGAGGTGCATTGTGTTAAATATTGTACATGGTTGAACAAAATGGCATAATCTGTCATCTCATCAGCCAAGAGTGAACAGACTGCGAGAAGCACACTCAGTTATAGTTTTGGTTTAGAGACAAACTCACTGTGGTTTAAATTCTTTGATTAAAAATCACAATCAGACTTATTTCCAATGGGATTATTCATAGACGGCAGCATGTCCCTGAAGGCACCATAGCTGTTTACATGTATCTAAAAAGTAGAACTCCCCACCTTTAAGACCAATCTCAAGATAAAGATCAGTCTCAAATACAACACATATTACACAGAACCCCTACACTTGTCTCATGCAACAATAAGAATTGCAGAAAAGGCAACCAAAACTTTATCGGTGAGTGGGCTCAAAAGTTTGGACCAGAAATGGATAAAAATTCAGCTTCACTGTCAGCCCAGAGATCAAACTGTTCTCAAATATTCCCATATCCGATGACCACCAGTTTCACCACACAACGGCAAACAACAGGAAACGTGGCTCACGCTGGTGTCTCGCAGACTGTTCGGTGGAAAGACAATTATTTTTGAGGAGCTCGAGGTGAGAGAGCTAATTTCCATTTCAAGTAAATGTTATTGGATTCCCAGCCTTGGTCCACTTGCTGTGAAATTGTGTCGAGCGGCTGCGAAAGGCCTCATCACCGTCAGCGCAGCGCCACTGAAAGAACAGACGGGAAATTGAGCTGTTTGTCATGAAGCTTTGTAACAGTCCCTCGCAATTTATCCACACGCAAGAGTAAATCTGAGACGCAGAATATGATGAAGTGTACAGGATAAGTAGTGTCGTAATCCCTGCTGAAACGGCAAGAGACGTGTCCTTTTGAGAGTCAGCAGGGAGACCGGCGCCTTTTGCAGCATTATGTACAATTCACTTGATTTCTGAGGTTTGCTTCAGTTTCCAAATTCACCGAGCTACTAAAAAAGCCTGATTTAAATGTCTGCAATAACAACATTAACATAACATTATCTTTAAAAAAAAACAACACCATTGATTTAATCACCACACACATAATGTAAATGTAACTAAACTAACCATCTGTGGAATCAGCGGTTCCATCTGGGGCTGATGGGAGACAGTGACACTCCAAGTTTATTCTTTATGTCCCGTCTACTCCGTAATCTCATTGTAGTAGCTCACAGATAAGACTTTGGGAATAGAAGCAGGGTTTTTAGAGCTTTTGTGGTGATCTTGGGAAATTCCACCTTGACTTTAATCCATTAAAGTTGCCTCAATCATTCTTTTGAGGCCACCATTATTTGCGATCTCAAGCAGCTGGTCGTCCCAGGGCAGAGATTCACATGGCTCTTTCACAAATGGGTTGCGGATCCATTCCTTCCCAGTTCAGGGGTCTTTTGTGGTTGGGAAATAATGCTTGAAGCCCCTCAAATCCTTGCTTATGGTGGAAACAGGTCAATAACCCTTGTTTATGAGCTGTCCCCTCCGTTCCAGGGTTTGAGTTTAGGCACGTTATCTGCTGACTTGTCATTTCTCTGCAGTAACAGATTGTCTCATCACAGGATCTTTCCTCCTTAGAAGCTCTCCAGTGACATCTCTTGCTAGGTTTAGTGTATAGGCTTCACTTAGCGGCATGGAAAACTGTGAATGAGTCAAGTGCAGGAAAGAGGCTCTGCCAAAAGTAGTCAAAATAAAACTCCTGGAATGCTGGGATAGTCTCTAAAATCAAAATAAAATAAAATGTGTTTATAATGTGTGTGATAATGTGTGTATTTTTCTGTGCAGCCAAATGCCAAATGAGCCAAGGCAACCTACAGTTCAATTAAATACTTTGTCAGTCACATTTATAAATAAAAAGATTAAATTAGAGCATCAATCCACAAATAGCATAGAATAGTGCAAGTTGTTTAGTGCAATTCCTTAAAGTTACATTATAAAATTATCAGTATGAGGTAAAATTCCAGTTACAGCACACAATAAACAGGACATTAGCAGTTACACAATGACAGTGTTTCTCTCACACCTACGTAAAATATCACAAAGAAATATTGGTGCTAGTTTTCTGGCAATTAGCATCAGGGGCTATAAACTTTGTGACAATTATGTCCTGAATATATTCTGGTAGGTACCTAAAAACCTATAAAGTTAAGCCCCCATCATAATTTATGTTGAGCATCTGCAAAAGGTGACATCACACTTTATTGGTCCATTTACTGTTACTTTCACTCTCACCGAGGTTATATTGTGGGGTAAGTTGTGCAGTAACAAATGGCTTGGACCATGCTTTGTTTAAAAAGGGCAATATGCACATATGCAATCAATCTTGTTCATTATCTGTGTTATACTGTAAAAAATGTAAAGCCCACGTCAAGGACAAAAACTGAATCCTTCGGACATCACAGAGCAACACAGAGTGAGCAGCATGCCAACTCTGATGTGATAAAAACACAGCCTTCATCCTGTACACAATGCACTCTGGTGATATGATCTGAGATGATTTATGTGATGCGTGTTTGGCTGTCGGCGAGTGCGTCTACATCAAGGACGAGGCTAGGTCGGCGTCATAGATGCTATACAGCTCCTGAACAGGTTTACTTCATTCTTATTGGCCTCATAAACAGTGTGTGACCCGTTTAGTCCGAGTAGTGCCACTTGGAGGAGCCACTGTGATGCTTCAGTTCAGGGTCTTTCACAGTGAAAGGTCTGAGCTCTTCTTTTCCGCTCATCATTCTTCAGTACAGGACTTCACCAGGGCCATTGAAATAGAGAGTTGACACGTCCTGAGCTCGGTGCAAAGACAGAACATTTTATTCTATTCATCAAAAGAAATTCTCCTCAGCGTTTTTTTTTTTTTCAAAATAGGTTTCAGTGGACGAAGGTATAAGGTGTGCTTACTCTGGTTTTATTGCTCCAAATGCTAAATGTTGTCCAACCACCTTCATGTTTCAGGCTTTGTTATATAACTGTACAGTGCTCCAGGTTGAAATGATAGACCTAAAGCACACTTATAGCACCATTTGGCATGTTTAGTTCAGAAATATGTTATATATGTTGAATCAGACATCTCTTTGGTGTGAGTTGTTACATCTGACTAACTCTGCCATAAGCTGGATCAGTTTATATGCAACTAAACAGAAACTTGAAGTCGTAGAAAGCATTTTAATTAGACGAGAGAAACTTTACGAGAGCCAAGTTGCTGAAATATCACTTAAGCTAATGCTGATGTAAAAATATAAGACCTTTTTTATTGCACCATGTCTTTGTCGAAGGCTTTGTCACCAGTTCCACTAAAAAGCTATAACTTCCAAATTGGCCAGTTAATTGACTATTTTAGGATCAACTTTAATTGAAAATTAAAGCAACCATAAAGCATTAAAGATCCAAAACACACTTCATTTTAAAACAATTGCCAAACCCATAAAGACAATGTTTCTTCTTCTTTGCTCCGTTCATGCCATTGTATTATTAAGAGTAACGTCTGAACCGTTCCATTAAATGAAAATGAGTCCTTTTTCCAACCACAGTTTTCCAAGTAATTATATTATTGACCCATAAACAGAAAGAGTATAGACCCACAAAACCTGTTCTGATTGGCCCTGTGCATGTGTCAAACTGAGGACAGAGGGCTTCTGGGAAAACTGGAGGTGTGGTCGAGATGTGGTTCAGGTATCACTAAAGTATGTAACCCATTAACTTCATTAGTAATTAAAGAAAAGCATTGAGCCCATTTGAACAGTTTCCAGGAGATCCCTCCCTGTCTGTGCCCCATTTGAACAAAAGAAAATACAGATATAAATAATGTTAAGCATCAGTAATAAGAGCAGACTGGGGGCTATAGTGAGCTAAATTACAGACGTGTGAACAGAAATTTCTACAGTTTATACAGTTTATAAAAAAAACAGCACACATGGCTAATTAGCATAAATGAATACAGCAAATGCGGCACTAAAAGCCACACTATTATAGCTCAACATGATGCTAAAAAAGCTAATGTGTTTATCTCCTGTGACACTGTAGATAGTTGTTACGCTGTGGTCTCCAGAACTAGTGCAAAGATGTGAAAACCAGACACATTTTTAGCATGTTAAAAAGGATATCAAAAAACCAAGTTAACAGTAAAACCGCTTCAGATCAGATAACGTTCTAAAATACAACTTTTGTTTTTGTTTGTCCGCTGTCTTTACTTTACATTTATAGAACAACAAGCCCGAGAAATTAGTGACTGGTGACTATACGAGTGCTTTACAGTGAGCTTTAATAGTGAATCCCTGTGTGCTGTGTGATCATCATCATCAGTCTAGACTCTTTTAATAAACACATGTCTGGTCCATGGAAAAGGTCAGGGGCATTGCTTTAATGGCGTTCAACCCTATAACTGTGGAATTCATGTGTTTAATAAACCCCTGTCCATTTGACGTCTATACATCTCCTTCCATTATGGCCAATAGAACGCATTCAGGTGACGTCCGGAGTGATATAAACTGCGTTGAAAAAGATTCATTATGAGTGAAAATACCTCAGATTCTAAGCCTGTTATTACACACAGTCTGAGGTTTCTAAGAAAGTCTTTGTGAGTGTCATAACTCTCACATAAAACAACACCAGGCTTCATTAGTTATTACAGCTTCCAAATGAATTAGCTAATGAATGCTGCTGTAATTTGTGCTGCAGCCTTTAGATTAGTGGAGGAACTTCATAAAGTGGGAATATCCACTTCAGTCACTGAGACTGATTGGATGGTACGCAGGGAGCTTTTAGTCAGCGTCTAAAAGAACTGCCTAATATTGAGTGTAATGGATTGTAATTGAGTTTAATTTGAAGGAGCTAGGATGGAACAGCTTTGACTGATTTGTTTTTGGCTTTGTTTTACTCTCTAACTTGTCTATTAATGTCGCTAATATATCATTTTCCACTCGGGCTTTTCTCACTCAAAATATTGACAAGACAAAACAGACAAAAGGCACATTTGATTAATATCCAGGATCAGGCAACAGAGGGAATTAAAAGTGACTGAGCACCTTTTGGAAAACAGTGAAGCAGGGACAAAACAAAAGCCCTGGCTTCATGTAAACAGGCATTTTTTATAAAGGCAAAGGCAGACTAACCCCTCACCTCTTCATGTGTTTAGGTGTCTTGACTGAAAATCACAAACTACCTGGGATTTGAAATCTTCCTCCAACACAAGCCTAAGTGCTGCACTCAGGGAAAATGCTGGGATTTGTTGCAGCTACTACTAAAGTAGAGCCTGTCATTAACTCTGTAACAGCTGAGCCACAAGGGCTGTGCTCTATGGAAGTAAGTGGTGCCCTTTAAAGAAGACCAATTTGTGGTAATTACAGAGGAGTGAGTGGTCAGTGCTGAAGTGAATGTTCCATGTGACGGTGGAGGACTCATATCTAAGCCCTAGTGTCCTTTAGAAAACATATGCTACAGCGAAGAACTATAGCTGTCTCAGATGGTTTGACATGAAGAGAAGTGAGGGGCAGATGAAAAGCCTCACCGTCCAATCAAAAAGCTATCAGCCACTGTCTTTTTCCCTCCAGGGAGCTGTAAATGTCATGTGACTGAAAACTATGCTACATTACAGTGCAGTTCACAGAAAAAAATGATAGTCTTACATTTCACCTTACTTTTCTAACATTTCTGATTACATGTACAGTATACTTTAGATGTACACTCCTATTTTAAAAAAACAAAAATATAAGTAATGTCCACAGACTTTTTAAAGCAGCCCTGCGTGTCTTTTAGCCAGTAGAGGGCACACATCCCGCTTTGTGCAACTGGACTGTCAATCCAAGTCTGCAAATTTGGAAGAAATTGTTGCTGAAAATGTTTTTTGAAACGGGAGGCCCATTTTCGTGTAATGTGTACAAATATGACTCTGCTAGAGTGAGATAAGCATGATTCTACTGATCTCATGTCTAGAACCATCAAAAACCACTAAAACAATTTTTAAAATATGTATTTTGGGAATAAATAAGTAAAAAGTTATGTAGGGCTCATTTAGTATTGTCAGGTTTGGGAGGGTTGCTTCCAGAAACTACTTTAGTAATTAAGTGTAATTTATAAGACAATATAATAAGCATCGCAACATGAAATGAACATAATCTGATGCTCCTATTTCTGATGTATGTTTCATTTCTTTCATTTATTGGTTTATTTGGATGGGACAGTGCATATCAATGAATGTACAATTAAATAAATAAATACACCAGATTTAGCACAATACTAGTTTCATCCGCAGCCCCAGACATAGAAAAAAAAACAATACTACAGTCATATACAGACAGTACAGTACCACAATACAATACAGAGGTCCCTCGTTTATCGCGGGGGTTACGTTCTAAAAATAACCCGCAAAAGGCAAAATCTGCAAAGTTGTCAGCTTTATTTTTTACAATTATTCTGTATGTTTTAAGGCTGTAAAACCCCTCACTACACACTTTATACACTTTTCTCAGACAGGCATTAACATTTTCTCATATTTCTCTCTTGTTTAAACACTCTCAAAGTTCAAACCTTAGCATCTTCCTCTGCCTTTTGGGTGCGACCGCAGGCGCCTTTGTCGGTGCAGAACGTTTCGTCGACATTGTGGGTTTTGTCGGGGAGAAAACTTGCAGCTAAATTATGCCAAGTAACCCATTTCTGGACGTCCTTTTAAATTCCCAGCCATGGATTGGGTCACACTACAGCAGCTACCAACACGATGACTTCAAAAACGAATCAAAAGAGTAAAAGGAAGAGTACAGGATTTGTGCAAATGCAGCAACCTTCTCCTCTGCCCATGTTCATGCCATGCTCATCCTCGCTGATTGAATGGCCACAATAAAAGGCCCAGATACTTTTTGAGCGATTATTCAATAAGCAGCTGCCGGGGCCCGACATGAGCCACACACAGCGACTCAGATGTAGAGCACATTAGACAGTCCTGACCTTCCGCGGCTGGGTGAGAAAGAAGCCATAGCTCAGCTCATTTTTGCTCTCTCGTCTAATGTGATCACAGTGGATAACGTCTCATCGCTCTCCCAAAGATGGCACAAAGTTAATTGAAAAAGCCAACAGAGGATGTATCAAAGGGACAGGGGGAGAAATGGCGTCAGCAAAGGGCAGTTTTCATATCTGGAGCTCTCTGGTGGGGTTTTGTAGATGTAATTGCGACGCACGTAACACTGTTTGATCGCAGACTGAAATCAACCCCCTGTTGGTTGTGAACAATACAAGTTTACTGTAGTCAACATAAAGGAAAATAGGGCTAGTCACAGTGGTGCTGCAGACCATTAATGCAGTTTTGGAAGGTTTGTGTTTCCATCTCAAGGGGTGTAGGAAAATAACGTCTACTGGAGAAAAACGTCTGCAGGATATTGACATTGAAAATGATCAGAATACATATTTGTTGTTTGGGGAATTGGGCCCAAATTTGTTACATACATACTTTCACCAATTTATCTTTGTTAAATCATTAAAGGTGCAATGGGTGAAATTTCATCAGAACAATATGGATCAGGTTTTTAGTAGAATAGAAAGGCCTCAAAATAACACTCTTTGTGTTTGCCCAAATTAGACAATTAAAGCTCCATAGAACCCAGTGGAAAGAGCCATTACTTCCTGTTCCTACAACAACACAAATTTAGCTCAGAGCCAACAAACAGAGCAATCTACAAAAGCATGCTGTTAATTCAGTTTCTTTTATAACATTAGACACTAGTTCCAGTGCCATATGAGTTCAGATGTTTTATCAGTGAGCTATCAGATTATTCAAGTGATCATGTAAACAGAATAATCTGATTTACTTTATCTGATAACGGCAGTAATCTGATTATGAGAAGTTGGATCAACACACCTAGATTTCTCCCCAATACTCCATGTAAACCCATTAATCTGATTTATTTTGTTCTTTTACATCTGCCAAAAGGCAGGAAACGGAAGTGACTTTTTTTTTGGTCACAACATTAGCGGAGAACAGTCGCCATGTTCAAGACCAATGTTTTGAAAATAACGGGAAGGAAGTTTGTGTCTTGTGTCACTATGTACTTACATACTCCGAAGGAAATCCAACAATGGACTTAAACATGTAAACCAGTGTTTTTTGATTATTGCATTTCTGAAGTGCATGTAAACACGTCAAATACAATGTACAATGTATAAGTTCACACAAGGTTACCGTAAATACACCAGATTTAGCACAATACTAGTTTCATCCGCAGCCCCAGACATCGAAAAAAAACAATACTACAGTCATATACAGACAGTACAGTACCACAATACAATACAGTGGTCCCTTGATTATCGCGGGGGTTACGTTCTAAAAATAACCCGCAATAGGCGAAATCTGCAAAGTAGTCAGCTTTATTTTTTACAATTATTCTATATGTTTTAAGGCTGTAAAACCCCTCACCACACACTTTATACACTTTTCTCAGACAGGCATATAAATAAGTTTTTTTTTATCTGATTACTCACAGTCGGATTATTATCGGATTTTTCGGGTCATGTAAACGGGTTTGGTGACTTGTTTTGAAGGAGCTAGTTTTAGAGGGTCTTGATTTTAACAGAGCATTCGCTGTTTTTTTAATCTTTTCTCACAGTATATACAGCTTTAAACAGTGTCGTATAAAGAAAAAAAGGAACAGAAAGTCAGTAGTGAAAGTGTTGCAGTGTTCAGGAAGGTCATCTGCTGCAGGTCACCTTGGTTCCAGCATCATTAATTCCCAAAATGCATTGACCTGCACAGTTTTGGATGTTTTCCACGTGGTGCTACAACACTGATATGAAATATGGCCCAGAGAATATAATGTTTTTTGTTCCTTCTGGTTTCTCATTGTGGGTTTTTAACAGAAATCCTTTTCAGCAAAAGGAGGTCCATTGTTTTGGGATTGATTGAAGATTGTTTCTGTTACAATGAGGGTTTTAAGTCAAGGCATTAAGATTGCTTTTGGCTACAGTGAGTTTAGAGAAAAAAAGCTGTTATCAAAAGAAAATTAAAAAGAAAAAGTGGTCGTAAAAAGGAACAAAATGGAACGCCTCAATGGCTCCTCGAGGGGCCGTTTAGACGAAGGCTGGCCAGTAGTGGTTTCACACACATACTTTATGATAAAGTTATTATAAAGGTGAATAGAAAACAGCATAAGTTATGTCTCTTTCCAAAATACTGCTAATAATATGTCCACAAAATGAAGACAACAAGACTTCTGCTCCTGTGAGTCTTTTTTAAAACCTACTTTTTTCCGGACCCTGAAGCCTGAAAACTAATAATATACAATCAGAGAAAAAGATTTGAGGCAGTTTTAATCCACTGTTGTTCTACTTGCTGTGTGTAGCCAGACTCCAATAGCTGGGATACATCATTTTTAGTCTTTATAGGTCCTCTTTTTTTTTTTTTACCCCATTTGGTAAAGGTTTAGTTCTTAATCAACCATTAAAAAACATGACAAAAATAAGAAAATAAAGAAACAGAAATGTATAGTTTATCCTAAGTTTATCCTAAAAACAGTTTGTGTTGACGGATTAGTTTTCATTCCTAATTGTGTTTCATGCATGAGTTAATTCAGTGTCCATAAGAAAGCTCAGGAGTCACCCACTGCACTTTTAATTGAGAATGTGCATCTCTAAATCCTCTTAGTGTAGCATTTACAAGCATGTGCTACAAGGTGAAGCTGAGTGTGTGTGATGTTGTTTACCATTCACTCCTCATCTCTCTGTGCACTTTGCATCGAAACCTTGTCTCCTGCTGATTCATTTTCCTCCTTTTATAATTAGCCTTGTGCTTTCAAGGCTTAAATCTCTCACTCTTTTGGAAAATCCTCATATTTCTTACGTTACAGCCAACCAAAGGAGACTCAGTTGCATCAAAATGGAGGGCGTTCACTTCTGTTTAATTCATGTCATGATGGACTTTTATCTGACTCCAAGCCCTCAGGAAGCATTTGCAAACCTGATCATGACTGTTTTTATAAGTGTTGTTTTATGACAACATGATGCATGTGAAGACATTTCTGACAGATTCAAAATGTCAACTGCATCACTGTGCTTCAGGAGCTGTATTTTTTATCACTCGGCGTCTTAATTAGCTTCTGAGGCATTGTGAGCCTGTTTTGTGCTGTACATACAAATAGAAGCAGCTCCGCGTTGAAAAGAGACGGGACGTGTGTAGAAATGACTAATGGAGTTTGTCAGAGAGAAACGAGACGACGGACAGAAAACTGTACTGTTTGGAGTCTGTCTGAGGCTTGTCAAACACAATACGCTCTAGGAGACAATAACTAGGAATTAACTATGAATTAACAAGTGTGGAGATGCACTGGTTAAATCCTCATTCAGTTCTGGTTTAGCTTGGTTTTGGATTGATTTTGGTTTAAGATGTGAGGTTTGTGGTTAGGCTTACAGTGTTGAACAGATATTTACATAATATATAATATGAGAGAGTGGATGGAGCTGTCATTTTAATGTGCAAACTGTTGTAGATTGTATTTTTTTATAGTTTGTGTCCATTCTCCAGTCGTCCATTTGCCCAAAGTGAAAATATGAAAATATTAAGAAATTATTCACCGATGTAGATCCCTGTTGGGCAGCAGATATTAAGCTGCAGTGATCTTCTGCTCATGCAACAATGTCATTTTTGATTTGTTGTTTTAGCTTTACAGCTTTCATGACTCATCATCTCGTCTTTTTGTGTATAGCGTCGGTTGATTTTGTGCACACCCTTTTTTCTTTGAACACGCACAAGCGCTGCTTAAGGACTCCACCTTTTTGAATGAAGTTGTTAACTGTTCTTGTCATAGCCATAAAACTGATGGAATTTATGGTTTGAGAAAGAAACAAGCTCGGCTGAAACCTGGCTCTGATCAGATTTACGTCAGTTCTGGCTCTGGTTTTACCCGGTTTAATCCTGTTAAAGTCTTTGGTCAAATCATTTTACCATTAGCCATGGTTTAGTCCTGTTTCATGTCTGGTTTGTTTTGGTTTATTTGTTGTTTTGCATGGGCTCTAGTCTTCTTCTAGTCCTGGTTTTAGTTCTAGGTTTGGTCCTGGATTAGACACTTAAGACTCTTTTAAAATAAGGTTCTATATAGTTCATTTTATGGCTCTATATTTTGAGGCGTATTTGAAACCCTTCTTAGGGGTCTATATGGAACCACTTAAAAAGAGTCCTTTAAAAAAACCCCACAGTGTGTGATAAAAACAAGTTTTTTGTATTGTATTTTGTATGTTTGCTTTATTTATTCAATTGTTTTCATGTATTTCTTAATCAGTGATGATCAGTGGTCTCTTTATAATTAATATCTGAATGTGAACATAGTCCCACTTTAGCCTTGGTTTAGTCTGGATTTAGCCCTGCTTTAGTCTTCTTCTTACATTGTGTGGTGTTGTAGGATTGCTGTGTTTGTTAGGGTATATTTAATATGAGCTTGTATTTTCACAAAAGCCATTCATGCACCATTGTTTTACTTGTTTTATTACTTTACATAAAAGACTTGCTCCATGACACTGTGTAAGTTTATTGCCTTTTTTTAAATTCAAATGACAGTTTGATTTCTTGTAAAGGCAGACCTGTTGTATTTCACTCTGAAGAAGAAGGAGACAAAGCAACATAGTGCTCCATAAATCTGTGCAGTAACTATATATTATGATCAAATAGAAGGCTTTATGTTTCTGGGAAGTCAGGGTGTCAAAATGTCAGGAACAGAATCCAGATCGACATCAGATTGCAGCAGTGTGTGCAGACGGTTGACAGGTTTACACAGGTTGGGTTGTCCTCCCTGAGGCGGTACAGTCCTACTGTTCCAGGTAGGACGTCCTGTACGAACCAGCTGACAGGGCACGTCACATGACGTCATACGGCACTTCTGAACAAGACGGTAGGAAGTTATCGGAACAAGACAAGGTATGACACTCAAAAACCATGCTCTGTTTATGAAAGAAACAGAAGAAATGTTAATGGGAGTTGTGAGGTATTTTATTTGTCAGTGAGTGACAGGAAAATATAGCTGTATATGTTTTCAGGAATGGTGCGAAAAGAAACTCATAGACTACACCCGATGTAGAACTGTGTAGTGGATACTGGAATAATGGTCCCTCAAGCTGTATTTATGTGGCACATTATAACACAGCTGAAACAAAGTGCTTTACCTCAGTGCTGTAATAAAAGTGTTACAAGTGTCAAAAACCATAGTTTAGTTCAGCTTTAAACGAGGCAGTTCAGTGATGATAACTCATGTGGTAAAGTATTTCAAAGCCCGGGACCGGCTGCTGCAACAGAAACTCCAGCCAACATTTAAACCGTCACATAAATAGGACGATGCTAAACTATTTACTGCTTTAAACACAAATATAAGTTTAAAATCTAAACTAAACTGAACCAGGAGCCAGTGGAGGGACAGAAGAGATGTGATTCTGAGTATTTGTTAGCAGTTTAGGAGCTGCATTCAGTACAAGTGAGATGTGAATTACAATAGTCAGGGCGTGAACTGTTGAAGACATGAATAACCTTTTCATGGCCATTATGGCTCAGGAAGGGCTGGACTTTTACCAAAACACGCAGCTGAAAGAAGTGGTGAGAACAGAAGTTAAATCAGTGGGGATGGACTTAATTAAGAGCAAAAATAAATGAACACAGTTTTGTTGATGCACAATTGTACACTTGATGCACTATTTTGTTTTAAATATATCCTGGATATAATGTCTATCAAACAGTCAGTTTTTTATTTCCTCACGCTGATCTAGTCTAGTGCATTCTGTTTGTCTATTTCCTTTTTTATGGGTCTACAAAGCCCTTTGAGGCATCTGCTGTTGTGATTTTGGACTATATGAATAAATTTGAATTGAACAATTAATTGAATAAAGAAACAGTATCTTGTATTTAAGTAATCCAAGGTCTCAAACACTGTGCCTTGGTTAAGTATCATCAGTAACCATCATAACAACATTGAATATTTTATAGCTAAAATATATATCCAAACACAACTCTTTAAACATTAAATACCAGTAATAATGCAATGCAGGCCTCATTCAGACCTTGCTTTTCAATCCGTCTTATTGCTGTCTATTGACACAAGTTCAGTTCATGTGTCCACCTGGGTCCACATGTACTTCTGTTAATAAATAACATTATAAAAAGAGCTGCTACAGTGAGTGGTGCTTTGGCTGAAAAAAACACAAGGTCACTGATATAGAAGGTCTTCCAAAGCAAGCTTTTATTCTCATTTGTTCACACCTTGACAGGAATCTGAAAGAGTCCCAATACCTATGACCCAGGCCTCCTCCAACTGTGTCCTCAGGTCAAATCTTTCAGGACATTTTCAGGACACAAGCCCAAGCAAACCTTACAATAAAGATGGTCACATTAGATCATACGATTTTAAAGCCAGGTCTGTAGAGTCAGTAATGTACCTCAGGTCAAAGTATATACGGGTAAGGGTGTTCCACATAAACATCATTATATAAGAAATACTGCCATCACATTTTATTCTGAAGTGTAAGATGCAGTGCTGTGAGTCCTGGTGCAGAACATGGACTCTACACGTGCACATGCCGCTCTCACAGCAACATTTTTCATGATAAAAGACACTTTCTTCTCGCCTGCAGCCACATCATGCAAAGCCTGTGCATCGCGTCCTGACAAATCCCTCTCCTTTAGCCCCTATTCCTTCCTTTCCTTCTCCTCAGACACCAGTCGATCCACACAGTGCAGCAGTCCGGCCTGTGCTGTGGGTTGGTTTGTGGTAATTACCTGAGTGGCCTGTCACTCCACATCTCTTTAGTGGAGAAGGGTCTGGAGCTAAAAGACTGGAGAGGAAGGTAATGTGTGACCTGTTTAACTGATCACTCTTTCAGAGGAAATCCACTGTTACTGATGGCCACTGGAACAGGGTTGAAGGGTTTGTGTGTGGACTGTGGACTGTGGAGAGCTCGGACTAAATGGCAAGTGACGTGCCACCGACATGCATGAATAAAGTCATTGTTGTTGGATTATAATCTGCATTTGACTGCATATATATTCAAGCCTTGCAGGTTTGTGGCCACTACTGTACTATACTACACTGTCAGCTTCAATTAAATC
Source organism: Rhyacichthys aspro (assembly GCA_036850595.1). Classification (NCBI taxonomy): domain Eukaryota; kingdom Metazoa; phylum Chordata; class Actinopteri; order Gobiiformes; family Rhyacichthyidae; genus Rhyacichthys; species Rhyacichthys aspro. The sequence continues at coordinate 5,727,634 of CM072156.1, read as the reverse complement.
ACTCCACAATGTAATTATCCTCCCTCTTTGATCTCCTATTGGATTTTACATGTGTGTCATCACTGCACACTGCCGAGGACGTCCAGTTCTGAGCTGTCTTGGCGTAAAGACAGAACAGCAAACGCAGGGGACGAGACAGCTGTAGGTTAAGAGTTATTAGGCCAGGTAAACAAAGGACGCTTGTGTAACTCTGGCTGATAATTCACTGACCTTTTGCTTTTACAAGCTAATGCATTATAATAGGCCAGTGGATCTCTGCAGAGCCCTTTTTGGCCATCTCACACATAAACATAGGCTGATGGGGAGAGCTGGGCCTTTGTATTTCCAAACCACAATCCCCAGGAGAGGTGTAAATTTAGATTCGTTATGTGTTCAGGGATAATGTGATGTGTTCCTGAGATGGATGGAGCAGGTTCACTGATAATTCAAAATGTAACTAAAAGAAAGAGAGCCATATATTGCTTGTATGATTAGTTTTGCAGTTAATCTTTCTTACTTTTTCATTGATTTGAATGGTTTATTGTCATTGTACGGCGGGACAGTGAGATGGAAAGTGCCACATCTGATCAGTGCAACTAAAGCAGATAGACATACAAACCTTTAAACTAGATAAATGCCCTGGCAACAGGTACACAGTTATTTTTATAACTAGATTTTTCATTAATGTTGATAAGTGTGCTGAGCATGTATGTATCCGTGGTAACGGCCACAACAAACATGGCAGCCGTGAACCGGTTTTATACGTTTACATGAAACAATAAGGACTAATTACATGTTTTCAAAGTAAACTTTGCACAACCATATTTACAAAAGGATTTTGTGGTGCCTGTAGTGGCACGATTTAAGTGTAGAATAAAACTTGGACATACGCATGGGCACTAAAGCCAGAAAAAATTTCGGACTTTTACGAAATTCACTCGAACACCGACAAGTACAAACCTGAAATTCAGCCCTTGAGAACTGATGCACGACCAGAAATTGTTAAATTCATGTCAAAAATCGTACAGTGAATACTCACTACACTTAAGTAATTCAGCAACACATTTTATTATTTGTTTTGAATGTTTTTAAAATCATTTTGAAATAAAACAGAGTGACAATAAATGGTAAAGTGCTTTGACTGAGTTGCTGTGATTTGAGCATGCACCTTCTCGGTTCTGATCGCCTCAAATGTAACTCATTTTTGGCTGTATTTTAAAATAACATTCAGGCTTTAGTTTTGTACTTTTATTGAGTGGGGTATAATTTTCTTCTGGGGTACGGTGCCAAAGCAAAATGAGCTCACGGTTCATGCCCCTGTGTTGTTAATGGTGTACTGTTTACCACAAACTCGTTTTGAGCATTTGCAGTGAAGACATGTGAGAGATACGTTTATGAATGGGGGAAGGAAATATCAGTTTATAAAGATATCTGTGCACATTTAACCTGCTTTAAATAAGCATTTAAATAGCAGCATTCACATTCATTAATTTATTATGGCCCAGAGACAGAAACTACTTTTAAGTCCATTATCTATTGTCTTGACTTAATATTGTCTATGAGTCAAATGTTTCCCATTTCACTAATCGCATTATCAGACAATTGCATCACTTATTAGTTCAATCAAAACATATCAAACTAAATGGATTACTCTCAATAAAAAGTAGTAGCTCTTATAAAAAAACATGAATTTGAATGACATGCCCATTAAAATACTCACTATAATGATGCGCTCTGTCTTGTTATTTCCTCTTACAGCAGGTGGCCCATAGTGTTTTAGGACAAGTCTGTGCAGTAACAATGTGTGTGAATATGAAACTAGGCATAAATATACCCTACGATGCAACTAGGATGAAACCAAAGACACAGTGCAGATGTTTTATTCCACTTTATAAAGAAAACTCTGTCCAAAACTTATCTCAACACATTCAGTAAATCTAAATAAATGATAAGGCGTTGTTTCTCCTTTAATTAGGAAACCAGCTTTGTGTGTGTTTCATTTTCTTGTCCGTGCGTCTGCAAGTTGTTCCTCTGAAGTTTTATCCTTTATAAAGTAAGCAATCAACCCAAACTTTTAATTAACTTTGTGGAACGAGCTGACGTGACATTTTTTTGCAAGAGGAATCTGTCACATTTTGCTTGTTTTCGTTTCATTTTTTTTTTCTCCCGTGACAGATCCTTTCTTGATGAACTGTCTGTTTTTCAGGGGTGGCACAAACCATGCAACAGAATGACCTGGCCCAGGACGACAGCCAGCTGGACAGTGTGAGTAGGCCATTCGTCTCCATCACAAAAACCCTCATGTGCTTTGATTGTAATCCATGTAAAAAAAACCCTGCAGTCTGTCAGATGCTGTGACATTTACATTGATTTGAAAATGTTTGGAAAGATGCTGGAGGTAAATTTCAAATGGATGAGTCATTCCTCTTTAAAGAGTGGAGTTGGTAGGGTCTGTCTCCATTCATACATACATTAATAAGAAATATAGTGGGTCAGTAACCTTTGTGTGGCAGCCTTTATAGCTCCAGCTCACAATTTTCAAATCTTCTATAATCCATCTAATACTTTTCCAGTTGATATTATATAAGATATCTCAAGGTCTAAGTGATGCATTGCTAAGACCATTTGAGCCATCAGTTGGTCCCATTACAGTATATTATTATAATCACTGTGTATTATCTGGAAATAAATTGTGCTCTCAGTCCAGTCTCGACCTTAGTCCACATTCAGTGATGTTGCATAATGGTTCTATTAGAGACCTTACATTCCCCGGGAGCTACGTCGGAGAAAATGGGTTGCCAAGTCCAACTCAGCTCTAAGTGTTGGAAATAAGTTTGCAGCTACAACATACAAAAGAGTATCATAAGTGTTCCCTTGATGCTATTTAAAGAGTGCTAACATTTAGTAAATACATAGCCATATCTAGATGCTACGGCTAACTGCTAAAATGGTGTTCAAGAGTTACTTCCTGCTACTGTTGTAGTTTTTGGCCTTCCAGGTGGCATCTGGTGGTGAAAATTCAAATTGCAATTTCTTGTGAACAGCTATGGCAGCCCTGAAGGGACATGCTGTTGTTTGTGTTGATGTTCCTGCAGTGCTCAGTTTGTCCTGGCAGCTGTAGGAACAGGAGATGAAAGTAATGGCTTCTTCCACTGGGGCTTTACATGTCTATTTTGTAAACCAGACTTAATGACATTTTTAATAATGGTCTTTGTCACTTGTCAAATGTCACTATATTATGCAGTTTCTGTCTATAATTAGAAGGGTTGTTTGATGCCCCATTGTGCAGTAACACATGCATGTATAATTGCTCCCACTATCCTCCAATCATACACCCCCATAGTCGTATTGTTAGTGTGTTCACTCACCAGCTCCTGTCTACATTAAAAAGGCAGCTTTCTTGAAAAGCTAACACACAGGTAGGCCGGAGCTGCCATGTCTAACGAACAATAGAGCACCAATAGAGCGGCAGCACACAGCCCTTACACCCTATCCCTCACAGGTTTGAATTAAGATATTCAATCATCCTCGCCTCTGCTGACCTTGAGCCGAGGTTCAGATGCGGAACCACATGAGGAAGACTTAAATGGACTGCATCTGACAGCAAATCCATTATGCATGCATATGGAGCGTTACTTCAGGGAAAAACAGTGCTGCCTTACCTGTTGGTTTCTGACACATCACTGGGATGAAAACAGTTAAAAGCACCAAACAGTTACAAACAAATTATACACATGAAAACACATTTAGTTGTGAGTTGGCTATGGTCAAAATTGCAGTGTGGCAGGTAATTTCTCTTTTTGAACAAACATGAAGCCGTTTTGTCTTTGCCTAACTTTAACAAGGTGTGCTTCTACTAAAACTAAAGTTGTTAAAAAGGTCATTTTAAAGTTGATTTCTACATTTACTTATGAAATGTTGATCTACTTCTGCTACTTCACCCCGTTTCGTCAAATGTTGCATAGATACATTTAATTGAAGAGAAAGCATTGAAAACTGATATGTAAAAAAGCCACTGTGCTAACTCATAGATAACTCATCCTTGTATAAAGCTGTCAGTTAATTATGTGTTTCATAATTTAAATGAAATAAACAGAAGATGTGGTGGGCGCTAAATGCTAAAAAAACACACCTATTGCATGACATGCCTGCGAGGGATCCTGATGCATAACGTTAATTTAAAACCACCTTAGCCCCAGTCAGCTACATTAGACAAAAGCTACATGATAAATGGTTATTAAAAAATAACAGCAAGCAGGATATATGACCTTTAAAATGGCATAAACCCATTATTTATGTTACAAAACCTGATGGATGATTCATATCTCATGAGGCAATACATTTTGAAATTGTACTAAAACCATGTCCTGGGGGAAAAAAAAACCCAAAACTTGGTCATATTTATTCTCCATTTGTAGACAGCGGCTGTGAAGTGGCTGCCAACTTGTTGCTCAAAGCCCAAGTGCGGAGAGAGATTTGCGATGAGTAGCCGTGAGAGATTCGACAAGATGTGCCACAGTTCGAGTCGGGTGCTGCTTTGATTAATGCCTCGATCAATTAAGACTGATTAAAGAGAGCAGTGCGAATGGGAAGCGACAAAACGTGGGGTGGGAGGAGCGGGACGACATGGAGGACAGGTAATTATAGCGAAGGGAGCGGAGTTGAAGTCTGAAAAGTGCCTGTGAATAACAAAGAGCGTGTCAGAGCGATGGTCCTGGAGGCAGGTTAGAGCGGGGACACGGGCCTGCGCTGATGAATGCGTTTCTCATGGCTCTCTGGGGGTTGTCCAATCACGCGGCGCCATTGATGAATAGTCATGAGTCACCGTATCAGCATCGCCATGGTTACGCAGATGTGACTGTGGCCCTGTGAATGTGATGAGGGAATGGAAATGGGACTAACGCCGCTTGGACTCCTTGCCCCGCACATCTTGATCACCAATTACAGCGCGACAGGGGAGCGGGGCAGACGTGGGCTTGGGTTTCTGCAGCTCTCAGCAGATGGGACTTTTTCAAAAGAGATGAGAAGAGATGAAAAGATGCTTGTTCTGTTATTGTTTTGGAGCCTGATGACATATTTCTGTGTGGGGTTTAATTGAAAGTACAGATGGTTTAATGGTGCATTGACTTCTCAGCATAAAAAAGAAACATTGATCAGTGGGACTTGCTTCTGACTAAAACTTTGCAAATGAAGCGCAAAAAGAACAGAATACGGTGAGAACAGCCATCAGTTCTCTGCTGTATATGTCTTAAGTTGTACATTTAGATGACAGTAAAGAAGTTCAAATGATTGCCTTAGTTGACTAAAAACAAAAACTGTAATTGCACTCGTTTCAATATCTCCTAAACCCAATCTAGTCAGACTGGAGCTGGACAAAGTGCTATGTACCTGCTTGTTCACTGAGAAAGAAAAACATAGAGAGAGAAATAGGAGGCAAAATGCAAAGAGATTCAGTCTAATGCTAAAGTTTCTTTTTATGCATAAAATGAATACAAATTTTGTATTGGCAAATTATCATAAAAAGTTTGTTTGTTTTTTTTTGTTTTTTTTTGAACAAAAGCAGGTCTCTTTAAAAATTATGACATAAAAACACTGAACAACACTATGTTGGGTTTTACAGCTTTCGGGTCCAGCTGATTTAACACGAAATAAAGGACATTTTCCTATTTACCCCAAGAGTGACAGCATTATAGTTCTATTCACATTTGTTTTGTGAAATAATAACGCATGAGTTGAACATAGATGCACAATGTTTAGCCACTAAGCTAACACAACCTGCTACTGACAGCCTTAATAGTTGGTTCAAATCTATTCCTGGAAAACTAGTTGGTGGGTACACAAGTTTCTTTTTGAATCCATTCAGTATGATCACTTACTCTCTGTATATATCAATAGCCCTGTTAATGCTCACATTGTGCTGAGTCATCTTTTTTTAACGTCTGTCCTCATGAACAGCAGAAAGCAGCTTACCTTTTGTGTCTCTGGTGAGCAGCAATAATGCACTTGGCTCACTAAGACGGGAAGTTGGTGAGAAACTCTCCACATTATTTTTCAGTTGTCAGAAAAAGCTCATGATTAATTTCACCTTCTTCAGCGCCGATGAGACAAAAGTGTTCAGATTTGCACATAACAAGCATCACAGCACAATGGTGGAAGTAATGATGAGGAACAGAGTAGTGTATCTAACTTGCCAGACTAATAAAAGTCATTGACCCTGAGCTGATGCAGGTGAGTGGTTAAGAGCTGACGGAGGAACGTGAGCCGGAATGGATGCATGATGAACAGGGAAATGAGGTCAGGAGAATTAGACAAGGGGATATTATGAAAGCCTGTGGAATATGAGAAAGGCTGTGGCAGATTAAGTGAACTAAATGGACAAGGCTTCACAGTATCAAGAGCCAGGACTAAAGCTAATGATTTTTCATCATGCACTAACCACTAGTGTGTCATGAGATGGTCACATCCTGAAAAATCATTAATCCACTCTTCTCTCGATCCCCTCGAGGATAACCTGTTGCACTCTGAAGACACCTGTGTCCTCACCAACTGAATCTGTTTTACTTTAAGTGAAAGGAAAACACAAAATGGTGGTCATAACCAAAAAGGAAGTGTGCTAAATGTCGTGTGTATATTTAATCAAAGATATTAGCAATAGTTTTTCCCAGTTACGATGAATGAAAAACATTGAATTCACTGTCTTTCATTAAACACATCACATCAACACAGAGTGACTTGAGAAATTAAATAGACTAGATCAAAAATGTTAAGGAAACTAGTAATCAGTTTACCATGTCTGGATTTAACACCAGAGGTAAGACCAGACTCATTGGTCTAAACTGCAGTATCCAAGTGTTCATATATTAGTATGGTCTGTGAGGCTGTGTGTGGATCTGTAGATTGGACATACTTCAGAAACAGATTGGTTATGTTTTGTTTCAGATTTTATTTCACATTGAATCCAGGACGTTCTTGCTGTGAGGCAGGAGTACTAACCAGTCTACCATCATGGCCCTTTAATGTTGGTGTTCCAGTTTAGGCATTTTTGACATAAAGTAGTAGTAAATCAGTGCAGATTCTTTATGTTACCATAAGGGGCTCCTACACAGAATTGCTTTATATTTAAAACTTTTTTGCAATAGCCAAATAAATGCAGATAAATTCAGTGGACTGCATAAATGTGACTGATGTCTGAGTTGCAAACACAAAACAAACTAGCAATTATTATCGTAAAGATTCATATCACAGATTTGCTTCCAGTTTTTAAACTATTTCTTATCTCCTTGTTATTTATGAGTCTGTGGGTCTCACTGTGCATTTGAAGTATGTTATCAGCTTCCAGCCACACACAGTAAGGCCATACAAGAGCAGACTTTGTTGTATTATTTTTTGCGGGTTCTTTGTGATGATGAATGATGAATCCAATGCTGGAGCATCAAGTGCTACTCTTAACATGCACAGAAAGAAATCCATCTATATTTGCCACTAACACTCAAAGGCAGACTTAATTTAGACTTCTTTGTGCTTCGGTCTTTACAGAAGCAGAAGGCTGCATCGGATAATGGCATGTTTACTTACACTGAGATGTTGCGTGTGGTGCTCTACAAAAAGCAATACTTATGGACCGTGGATTCAAAAAAAATGTGTGTGTTGGACAACAACAAATACTAGAGGTGTGCTAGGTCTGCAGGGATATGTGTGCACTAGTTACGTCAGTTCCCTGGCAATGTATAGGTACCTTTCCCCGGACCTGCACAGCTCAGGTTAGGACTTCTGTATTCAGTGCTGCTACAGAGCCCCAGATGTCACATGACCCAGTGCATTTTTACCTGCTTTTTTAGCACGAAAATGATTATCGGCAGCACAAATGTCAAATTATCCGAGTTCATCCAACGCTTTAATTCCACAGCTTTTGAGCTATATGACTCTAAACTCAGTGGAATCTCCCTGACACTTGCTATGCTCAGGGCAAATGTGTATTAAAAGAAAACTACAGAATCACTGAAGCACTAAGGTTTGTACATTTCTTTATGTAACATTATCTGGTCTGAAGTGGACACTACAGCGGAGTTGTGGTAGGATCCCATCACTCCAGTCTTACCCAATATCCACTGGAAACTGTGTGGAAACAGATTCAAAGCTTTGTACATATGGTATTGATGGATATAGATGTAATACTTTCCACCCAGTAGTTGAATTGGAGGCTGCCGTCATGTTCTGGAGGTGTACAGGCAGCAGCAACATTCATGTTTTTTTTGGAGTAAAATGGTTTATTCATACCCAATCATTATAATTTTCCTATCTTGTATTATAGTAGGCTCAGATTTTAAGTCATGAAGCCAGTTTAGAAAAAGTCCTAAAATGAGAAACATTAGACATTTTATATGAACAAATTACATTCATTGAGAAAGACAGAGGGGTAAAAAAATACTCCTGTACGTCCTGGTGTTAAAAGCTGCATTACTGCTAACCTATAGCATGCATCAATCCACTTCTCCATCTATTTAACCTCATGCACTTTTCACTTTCAACATCCACAATCCCTCTGATAAGTAAGAGCAGTGGAAGCTGACAGGCCTGACATTCTACACGCTGCCACCCGCCCATGAGTCTCATTTCACAGCCAGTTGACTGCATTTAAAGTGTGATTAATCTTGCATAAAGTGTTTGTCGGCGGCGCAGATGCGGGGTCGATGTGCGGAGGAGGGGAGCCTGCCAGGTTAACATGGAGGATTCACGGACTGATGATCATGACACCCACTTAGCGCTAGCGTTTATCCACATTCTAGATTAAACAATGGAGACGGTGGTGCCCTATCCTCGGATCGTCTTTATTGTGTGCAGATAGAATGAAGTCTCGAGTGGTTCCTGAGTTATCTGTCTGTATTACAGCACAATGACCCCGAGATAAGAGGGCACTGGCTTTTATTATTACCTTTTATTTCTTGAGGGTTCTGTTACAAAGGTTACTCTGTCTTGGATATGGTTCAATTCAGAGCAGTATGAATTATCCCTATTCTCAGGAGTGTTTCCAGTGTGCGGTGTGGCCAGGTGGAGATAGTGGCATCAGTTTAGTAAATAACCATGACGTACCAGCTGTTGGAGATTTTTCTGCAGCCTTTAACGCTGTGAGGAGTTAGACTATACACCACAAGATAATCGGGCAGATTTAAGCCCGATTCTGCGCTTCTGACAATAACAGGGGTGGGGTCTGACTGAAATGACTCAGTAGTGATTATCTGTCGTGTCGTGTAGTGTGAGAATAGGTCACATTGGGAACGTCCTGATTTATCGATTTATTGATTGATTCAAACTGGTTTCCTTAAGTGTCACTTGAATGTTGTGGTGAGAAGGAATCACCTGAGACACCGTTACAGAAGCCCGGTGCAGGACATGAAACAACTGTAATTTATGTCTTGATCATGTTAAACCAAACATAGAACAACTGATCACAAAAACACTAGAAACAGCACTTTCAACATCCGCTCTACTCTGTTGCTGCCTAATGACGACAAGTGAGAAAAACAAAGTCTGTCAGCAATGATGGTCTCATTGTCTGTGCAGCAGTTATTTTCAGATCACATGATTAAATACATGCTGGCGTTTTAGCCTTTATTGGACAGAGATAACAGCAGCTTCACAGATACGAGGTGAGTCACTGAGGCTCCCCCAGGTCACATGATTAAGACAATGAAGCTTCTGCTCAGAATTTACCATCAGTATGGGATCTACAGACAGTGAGCACTGTACACAATAAGACAGTATTGAACATTCAAAGTCTCACTATGCTTCTGTTGGTTTTTAACCTACAAATCTTAAGACACTAAAAGTCAGCCATTAAAAAGATAAATGTCCTTTAAGGTAAAGGTAAGGCTCTGAGGTGCTATGTGCAAAAAGACATTAACATGAATCAATTGGTTCAGACAGACCTTGATGAGTGCATCTTAATATTTAACCTTGGTGTCTGCTGAGAAGTGTTCAGAACAAAGAAAGACATACTGTTGTGTCATAAACAAGGTCCTGCTGTTAAAACTTAGTAGGATATAGTTTGGCAAAATTCATAAAAATGATCTGAAAGCAGCACTTCGTAAAGTGACCTATTGTTAAACCCCTCCCCCTTTGTTCACTCAGACAAACATTTGATTCATTGCTAAACTCAAAATGGGACCTGTTACTGTCAGAGCTGGGTGCCAGACAGAAACACAGGGAATATAATGGCCATATTTTACACAGTGGCCATAAAAAGGGTCTGTAGCTGACTCTGAGACCCGTAGTGAAGGCAGAAAGTGTTGTTATTCTCATATAACCTGGTGTATACCTGTAGAGGCTAGTTATGACGCTCTCTGCTACTCTCCAGAGTAACCTCCAAAGTTATATGAGCACAGCTGTTATTCCCAGCTGTTTCACACATTTTAATATAAGTTTAATTAAATCTCCATCAGTAGGTTATTGGAATGAACACAGTCAAAGTGAATAAGAGCAGAAACCTGACGTGTAACACACATTTGAAGCCTGTCACTGTATGAGATACTTTCACTTTTGTTGCACAATAAAAACACAGAAATCCACTATTTCTATTGCTTTTCAATGGAGTTCAAGACTCAGACTGAGAGTGTATTGAGTAGCTGCTTGAATACTGTCATTGCAAATCAATCATCAAAGGGTTATATAACTGTTTCCAAGCAATAGGAAGTTTATCACTTCACACTGAGAAAGATGATTCACAAAGCACTTGGGACAATCTTCCCACGAATGGAGGTACCAGCACTTCATCTCAAGGTCAGACTGTAGTGCCCAGAGAAAAATACTAAACAACCCAAGAACTTAAAGGCCTCACTGAGCACATTAATGTTAAAGTCCATAATGGCACAGTTAGAAAACAGCCTTTTTTACATTTAAATGGAAAAGGCCTGTGAGATGATTTATACATTTAAGGCCAATCCCTTTTTTATATCAAATTAGTTACAAACTATACCATAAAATGCTCACTAAGCTGAGTTTATTAAAAAAAAAGTGCAGTGCTCCTTCTTCATTTTTGTATTGTTGGCTGGTTTCTACAAGAACAAGACAAGATTGTTAGAGAAAATCTATCATGTTTTAACCTGAGTTAGGGCTCTCAGAATGAACTTACTGCAGTGGGTTTGGCTCCACCTATAATGAACCACTCCACTGTTATGGTCCAACAGAAGGGTGCCTATACATATTTATACCCCTTTTTACAACAATAAAACCGAACCGTACTATGTCTTGGTGCAAACACCTTCATGTTTGTGGTGCTGCCTGTGTTCCCTCATCTTCCTCACAGTGCACATGCTACAGCAGATCAATGCATGGCTCAGAAGAAGACAGGGTTTTGTCCCTGTCAGACCTTTTCATCCTGCCTCAGGCTGCCAGGAGGGGGCTCTTTGAACATAATTGATTCATCTTTCCTACCTCTATTTTGACATCTCTGAATATCCCTTTATCAGTTTCCCGCAGCTTTTTTCTTATTTAGGGACACTTATTTTATTTTCGATATACAGCACTATCTGCTGGATGCCATTTTTCTTTTTTTTTTTCTCTCGGGAGCAGAAAATCCATTTCAAATATGAGACAGTATCTGCATGTTTATGACTCGAGACACAAATGGAGGAAGAATCATGGCCTCATGAACGGCACCTCTAAGAATAGAACCACAATTTGCATGAAACTGTAGCAGCGCTCACCTAGCAGCGCCGAGAAGGTGTTTGATATCTCGTAAAATTGGTGCTAACTATTACTGCAGCTCTGCACATTGTGAGATGAAGATACAATTTTCTGATGACTGATGGAGTCTCGAGACCTTTAGAGAATGTGTAAAGCTCTAGTAAAAAAATCATTTACCTTAAGAATCTTCACACAAAAGATAGAGCTTTATCAACCGTTGTGACAGGCTGGTTGGATGTTTTAGATTGGCCACAATAGATTTATGCACAGCCTTTCTTTTTCCCAAACAAATAGGATAGGATGTATTATATGAGGTGAGTGGGCCATTGTTGGGGAAGAGGGAGCTGATTTGTGAGGCATGGCTCTCAATTTACCGGTTAATCTCAGTTCCTGCTCTGACATGTGGTAATGAACTGTAGGTCACGTCCGAAAGAACAAGGTCTGGGACTCAAGCGTCCGAAATGAGTTCCCTCTGCAAAGGCTGGGTGTTCCCTTAGAGATAGTCCAGCAAATAGAGCCGGCTGTTATATGCCCCTGGACTCTCTGCGGGGATGTGTTCAGGGCATTTGCGACTGGGAGGCGGCTCCGGGGCAGACCCAGGACATGTTGGAGTGACTATTCCCCAGAAGAGTTGTAAGGATGTCTGGGCATCTCTGCTTTTACTATGTCCACATACAGCAGATACGTGTATTTTCAGATATTTTCCTGAAGGACACAAACGTAATCCCACCAGAGCCCCAGGTGAGGATAAACCAAATGCAAGTCACATTACAGATGGAGGCAGAAAAATGGACACATTTCACAAAAAAGTTCCTTCTCTTGAGGTGTTTTTGTGTGGTTATTTTCAAAGTGGTGCACATGAAGTGGAGTTGAAATTGTCTCAGTTATATTATATACGTTCTGAGGCCTGATAGTGTGGCCATCCCTGTTGTTTATGTCGTAACCATGGTTATAGCTCACTGTACTATTTATCTGTCTCATCATTAATGCTGTAAACAGAGCTGCTGGAAGTCTTCACCCCGGCTAAGGTATGCTTTTCATGACCTATAACATCATTTGTAAGTGAACAGGAGGCTAAAATGCACAGAAAAAACAATACAGACATCTGCACAGCGCATCATTGTGCCCCTGTGACCCTGCACGGATTAGAAAAAGGATGGATTATTGGAGCAAGACTGTGGATCAATAGTCCTGCTGTTTATTCTCAACGTTGGCTACTGTATGATTAGATTTCCCGGGTGCAACATGACCAAAATACCCCTTTGGGTTTATAATACAGTGCATACAAGGCCGAGACATGAATACATGTTAGAATACCCCAGCCCTGATGCAGCCCACCCTCTCCTGACCCTGACACATGTGAAATCAGCCGTGAGCTTTGTGTACCGTAGGAGATGAACTGAATTAATTTTTATTACCCCGGAGGAAACCATGTTTTACAGCTACGTTGGGCAGATTGTGCTGTAAAAACACACACGTAAGCGCACACACATGGCCTGGTTGTAAATGCCAGCGACTCACCGCACGGAACAATAGATAAATCGCACTGTTGCTGCCGCCGACCTTGTGCTAGAGCTGCATGTGTCGACCAAAGCTCTCTTGTAACGTGCTTCATGAAAACACAAAAATAAATCAGGCTTCTTCAGAGACAATGGCATTCAGGTGGAAGAAAATAAAAGGAAGCCATCGATAAATTGAGCCCTCTTCTGTTGGTGAAAAGCCGAGAGCTAGCTGCCTGTATCTTAACAGACGAATGGCTTGACTAAATTGTTTTTTGCAGCCAGGTGATTTACTGCATCTCCAACTATCCCAATCTCTCTTTTCCATCTGCCCCATCTCTTTTGCTCTTTTGTCTGAGTTAACTTCTTTCCTCATTCACATCTCACATCGCTCCTGGGCTTTACCCACAATGCATTCAGGATTCATTCGCTGATACAATCAATTGCTAACTTCAGAGCATCGAGATGATTGATGTCCCTAAAGATGAAGGGTTACTCTGAATAGTACTGGTTACCCTCTGGCTCCGATGATGCTGGATTCCTATTTTAATCGTGGGTTTAGGCACTTTATGATTAGAGCTATTACCGCACAGTCATTTAGCAGCGCTATGAGCAAGATCAGAGCGAAAGCTAGCAATCGAAGTCTTTACAGTCTTTGCGCTCCCGTGATGATGTAAAATCAGAAGCGTTAATCGTGATGACATTTTTCCAAGCGCCTCTGAGCAGTTCCCTCCAGCTCGCCTCAGGAAATACTTAAAGATTGGGCCGATGAAGAGCAAGCAGAAAGATATAGAAAAACACACACAGCTCTACGCTAGTGCAAAATTACACACAGTACAGTCGGCTATTTGAAGCGAGACTCATTTTTTTGCTTCTAGTCACCACCGCAGTCACCACTCTCAGTTTTATTTAAAAGGATTGTAAAAAAAATAAGCACTACCATTTCAGAAATTTTAGCCATTTATGCAAACTACCTTTCCATTTTCAGAGGCTTCAAAGCATTTTCAAAACTAGCAATTGTAATTGTAATGGCTCGGGCAAGTTTTTACTCTTTTTACCAGCTGCTTTCAACAGAGGTCTTTTACAGCAGAGGAATTGAAAAGTATGGGTTAAATGACAATGAGCTGTATCTCGTTTGTTGTTTCTTTGTCTCTGAAAACACTTTTTTTGACGATGTTTAAGCAATTATCATCTGTGCAATGAAGCAGTTTAGTCTGATTTCATGTGAATGTGAGAAATGGTAGAGCTTACTCCAATAGTTATTAATAACATGGTTGAACTAAATAGAATCAATCAGTTTAAAATATGATTTCAGTGGTGCAATATCACATAACTCTCTGCATTTGTCTGGTTTGGGAAAAATAGACATTTACAGCTTCAAAGACCCCATTGAAAGAAGCCACAGTAGCTCCATTACTGAATGAATGACTCAATGGATGAGGGCTTATTATAAAAGTCCATCCATTCACAAAATAAAACGTATCAATTAACAAAATAGGCTGCATCAATAGGCTATGTGAAAGGCATATTTTGCCCGGGTCAGTCCATGTCACCCAGAAAGAATCAGCACCACAAAAAGAACTACATATATATAAATATATGATATGGAAAGCCTATGTTTTAGTCAGGTGTGAAGATATGCAGTAAAGTTAAAACAAAAGGGGTGGAACTGTTACCATGTCCTGACCCATCACGACCTGCTCTGGACCACAAACTGTTCTTATCTTCTCCAGACTTTTTTCTCTTCATTGATCAGGAACAAATTTTTATCAGGACTTGGTCAAATGTTGTGTATCATCTGTAGCTGTCTTTTGTGGTCTTCTAGGTGTTTTGATAGATCTTTCCTGTCCATTCTTTCTTTCTTTTCTTGTTTTGACCACTCCAGTACATATTTTATATATGGAAGGTATTATATTTTTTAGTCTAATGATATACCCTCTTGAAGTGCATAGTTCAAGTGGAAAGCTGCCAATACTAAAGGGTTGGAATTCACTTTTAA
This sequence comes from Rhyacichthys aspro, assembly GCA_036850595.1. Classification (NCBI taxonomy): domain Eukaryota; kingdom Metazoa; phylum Chordata; class Actinopteri; order Gobiiformes; family Rhyacichthyidae; genus Rhyacichthys; species Rhyacichthys aspro. Next base: position 5,712,475 of record CM072156.1, on the reverse strand, counting down.
TCATTTCTTTGCTTTATTTGCCTTGAAATAATGAGAGTATGGGTTATATTGGCCACGTCAGTCAACTGTCCTAGTTTCTAAAACTAAATGCATATTCATAAGCATGAGCAGGGCTTCCACTATTTTTAAGAAATATTTTACTGGACATTTTTCAGGACGACATCTACTTGATAATGCTTTCTCTGAATAATCAAACTAGAGCCTTTAGAGTATCTTTTTTTTTTTTTTTTCTTTTTTTTTTTTACCATGGCAGCACATTTTACTGAAGTGGACCCCTTTATTTCTGTAAACTGTCCTGTTTATGAGTTTTGGTTGCTCACTCAGTGAAGGATAAGGTGTATTTTCGGGATGTAGTAGTTTCTATTGAGCAGTGGTGTGTCATTGTAAATCCCCCTGAGGCTTGTGCTGCTGAGGTTAGTGCAGTCAGATTCTCCAAACACCTCAGACTCTTTAAATGGGGAGTACGCCAATTTTTTTGCATCTGAAAAAAGAACCATTTAATCACCTTATAGCACATTGTAACAGGAATCATCTGTGAAAAACAAGACGTTATCTTAGCTTTATGATCAAGGATTTTAATAGATGAGAATTATCAGTCCTGAACGGGAGCTTTGGTCAATCACAGCTCGGTTCTGGAAAATTTGATTCAGTTCTTTTTTTAATTTTTTTTTAATAAATGGAAATCAGGTAAGGATGTTTTGGGGGCTGAGTGTTGTGTGAGACAGGGACAGCTCAAAGAAATTGGGTAGTATCGCTTTAAGGAATCCATGTCCTTTCTGTTGACCTCATGGCATTCCTCAAAAAAGGCCAAGGCACAGTTATTAAGAAAGGACTTTCAAGTATTTGAAATGAGCCTATTATTCTGTGCTTTGGTTTAATCTAAACTCAACAAACTCTCTCAGCCTCAGAGGGTCAAAACTCAAAATACAATAGCCTCAGAGGGTAAAATTAGAACAAATAATTAAAACGTAAAATTTCATTATGTTTTATTACACTACATTTGGGATTGTACTATTTATTGTTATTTTTAATAATATTCATAAGCCTATTCAGCCTTGAGACCGAGAGAGTCCTTGACCTTGAAAATACAAATTCAATTAATTCACGGGTCATTTCTGGGACACAAAACTATTAGATTATTTTTTTTCAGGTTTTCCAAGACACATGGCAACCTATCCACTATTTTGATTATGTCCTCAGTGTTTCATTTTAAATCCACTGAGTCACTGAGTGGCTTCATTTTATTTATACATTTCAACACCTCTATTTATCACAAAATAAAACAGCCACTCTTTTACACTTTTAAATGTTCTCTTCAAAAGTTGACAAAAAAAAGTGCAAATGAAAAATTCAGATGAAGAAGAAAATGCATACCCTGCTGTTTGTTGACAGAATGCTCTAATTAACACGATCCCTAAATCCTGCACAAACAGAGGACTGACTCGGACAACCTGCAAATGGAGCAACTCTTTATGCAGTGCAGTCTGACCCCAGTTGTATCTGAGAAACACAGATGTGGATATAATAAACACAGATGCTTGATATGCAGCCGTAAAAAGGGCCGGATCTTTTGGCTTAATCACAAAGTCAGAGAAGACACTGAGCATGTAATGAAATGAAGGAACATGGCCGCCTCACAGTCCTCAGATGAATAAATGAGATGTGAAGCTTGAGAAAACATTTGAATGGAGCAATATTGAACCACCTGCATTTCTAAGAAGTCTTCATCAAACACATTTAGTGAGGAATATGATGATCAAAGTGTCCTCATGCATCTGAAGTTTTGTCTGCGTTTGGGGCCATTTTCCATCCGCTTTTGCTCCATTTTCTAAATAATTTACCATACCTAACATGTACAGTAAGTTAGATTTCATTGACGGATACAGGCTAATGATGTGGAGCTATTTTTCTTCTTTCCGTTTCAGATTTTTCTTCAAACTTTCCATCCCTCAGCGTAAACAGTAAAACTAAATGACACGAATGAGGCTTTTGGTTCCTTTGATGCACAATTCATCATCACAAATGCCATTTATTGAAGCTGATGTGTGATTTATTGTAAAACTTGGCCTAGTATATTGTCTCCTATTTACTTCCCTGTTCTGAAGAGGTTTTATTTTGACAGCTGTGTGTATGATCTACAGATAGTGTTTGGTTTTATTGGAAGTTTCAGAGATTTGTGACTGGAGCTGTGTTTACTGTTTGGAAAAAAGGCAGGGTTGAAGAAATCTGTCATGGAAATATTTATTAAATGTATATATTTCAGTTCCTTCTGCGTATTCAGGATTGTGAGACTTATCCAAGATGTTTCAGTGTGAAAGACAGCTGTAGTCTTGTGTCAGTGTAGGCAGTTAAAAAAGAGTTGCTCACTAACACATAACAAATGTTTTTCACTTTTTTTTCTATCTATATATTTGTATGTTGCAAAAGCCAGTAACATTAGCCTCTTTAGCTGTGTTTGCTTATTTATGTTAATAATTAGCTGGTCTTTGGTTTTCAAAGCACTGGTTTTTATCAGTTTCCTTGTGTGGTATGTATATAACACACTAGAAATTCATCTCTGTTCTTATCTCTGTTTTATTTCTCACTTGCTACTGGCACAGTCTCTCTGCTTTATCTGTAAAAACACAACAAGAGTTCAACTGGAGTGATGCAAATATAATCAGATTAAACACATATACTTTTAATATTTTGGTAAGTGAATTGTAACTGAAGGCTATGCTAAGATTTGTTATAGTTACTGTTTTAACCATGAATTTCAGAATAAGCTTTAGCAGTTTGAAGGCATCCCTTTAGGGTTTTTCTTTTTTTTGTATTGCCCAGAATGTCACAAAAAGCACAATAGTATAGAATGTCTACATGCCAGAATATATGGCATGTCTAGTTCATAGCATGCAGACATTTTTATTTCAATTAAGTGTTATCCTGCCATTTTCTTCTCTCAAAACCAAGCACATAATCCTAAAAAATGAAATAATTTGACTATTTTTGAAAAAAAGGCTAATCCATACAAACATAGGAGGAACATAAATGTATGTTCTCCACTTAGAGCAGCAGAATAAAAATAAATACAAAATAAAACTATATTTATTTAAACCTTGCAAGGAATCAAATGTTTCTAGACAGTTTGGTTGAAGAGGCTTTTGAGTGACTGTGGAGTGTGGCCTGTTTCCACGGTGACGGCTAACGAGCGGCAGGTGAGTGGACCAGGTGTGCATGATGAGCTGGAGGAAACACTGAGAAGGAGGAGGGAGGGAGACAGGTGGAGACAGGAAGTGCCACTGAAACACAAACTGCCATGTGGTTCTGCAGAGTAAGTGCTTTCATTTATTTCATTGACAATATGAGCTATCAATAAAATGATGTCGTTAGCTCGTAGTTTTCCAAAACAGTCCTGTCCTTTCATCCCTGACGGCTAACAGCACGGCATGAGCGCTGGGTAATGTGGTTTAATCAGCCTAAATGAATCAGGTTCAACAACTGGCTCCATACCCAGGCCTTTTGAGTGGTTTTATGAGGAGGCTGTGCGATGAAACCCTGGACCCACAGATTAAATGAGCTAACTGCTTACACTGTTGTAAAGTCACACTGCTGCTGGCCATGTGCTCTGGCTAAACTGTGGGTAACTGTGCTGGTTTTAATAAGGTAACTAAATCAAGAACAACACCTAGCATTAGGCCTATAGCACTTAGCTTTGAAGTAAATAGAGAGAGGTTTCTACTCTAGATGGCTATGTCCTTCCTGAACTAACTCCCTTAAAATGAAATACATAGTTATCAATAAAGTCATGTTTTTAGCATTTTTGAGGTTATGGTTGCAGTCTGTGGTAGGCCTGTACAGTCAATGGAATAAGTTATAGTAAGATAACAAAGCCATGTTCAACAAACTGCTGGCAACAAAGCACATAAAAAATAAAGCCAGACAAAATATTTTTCTGAGAACTTTCTAGTTCCTGGACCTGGACTTGCCAACTCCCATTGGACTTGCCAGCTCCCCTTGGACTTGCTAACTCCCCATTGGACTTGCTAACTCCCCATTGGACTTGCTAACTCCCATTGGACATGCTAACTCCCCATTGGACTTGCTAACTCCCCATTGGACATGCTAACTCCCATTGGACATGCTAACTCCCATTGGACTTGCTAACTCCCATTAGACTTGCTAGCTCCAATTGGACTTGCTAGCTCCCCATTGGACTTGCTAGCTCCCCATTGGACTTGCTAGCTCCCCATTGGACTTGCTAGCTCCCCATTGGACTTGCTAGCTCCCCATTGGACTTGCTAACTCCCATTGGACTTTAGTGACACTTGCTTTGGCTCACATTTCCACGGCACAAGCACCGACTAAACTCTACATCAGGCTTTTTAATAAGTTAAAAATGTATCTGTACAAAATGTGTAGTAATTGGTTTTAAAATCATCAGTGTTTTTCCAATAAGACTATATCATGAATTTCAAAATTGCTGAGCCCCAGAGCTGGACATTTGGGCCAACTCCCGATGGATGTGCTTGTGATGTACACAGACGGAGCACGAGAGTCACAGCAGACCAATTAACCTTTCACTGATCCCATTTATCATAAAGAGACACTCTTGTGTGAAGACAGCAGCAGTGAGTGAAAGTGACTGTGTGACCTCAGCGTTTAGGCTTTTACCTGGTATTTCATCATTTTGTATTATTCTCCAAATAAATATTACATTATTCTCATGACTTATGCAGTTTAGGGAATATAGCAATGGATACAAAATGTCGGAAACGTTGGCTGAAGTTTAATATGCTCAGTGAATATTGGACCACTTTAATCAATGATTATGTATTCATATGTGGGGATGGTAGCGTGCATTATTAATCTTCTATAAGCTTCTGCTGTATTCTGGATATTTTTTCAGTAATGACACTAAGATATTTTAATTTAAGCATCTGCAGAACCACAAAGTAATTATCTTGACCAGGATCGTGCCTGTTTATTTATGGCTGTTGCTTGATTACATTATGCATTTTACTGTCACTGATTGTAATGAAGCTGAAGGTCTGCCAGTTTCTATTAGTAATTGGGGACGGTCTATTGCTGGTATAATATTGTTTATCTCTCTTTTTTTTTTCAATTATTGCAAAGTATAGTCACTGGCCCATCTGAAATGCCTGTGATGCTGAAGGTGCCCTTTGGTGTGCAATTAAATGATAAGTGTTGGTTGTTGCAAGATACATACAGTAGTTATAGGCGGCATTTACACAATCCCAGTATACATACATCCACAGGGATACTCTCAGTTGTAGTACTTCTGTCAGGCCACTAGGGGAGCTGTTACATCTGCCTCTACTGTCATTACATACATAAAATAAGTAATAGTGCCACTGTGCTACCAAATTGAAGCATCAGTGTGGATTAATACATCTATTTATAACAATATATTATCTGAACACAAGTTGTGGAAGCACAAAAACACTTTTAGAGGGCCTTTTAGTGTGATTAGTCCTTCGCTTTGATCATCGCTTTGATCAGTGTATGTATATGACACACTTGTCAGATGGATGAAGGAGGTCAAGTACACATTAATCTTTATAGACAATTGGTGAAGAAAAAATGTGTGGATCATGGCTTTAGTTTGTGACAAAGGGTCACGGAAGTTGCAGAAGTTCAGGGTTAGATCTATTAAGTTGATAAATTTCTCTGCTTCATCATCAGTCTGTGTTTTTCCTGTGCTGCAAAGAGAGGGTTAACCACACCGACTCTAGTACCCCACTCTATAAGCCACTGTGTATAGCAATGAGTCTAATACAGGTAATTATACTGGAAAGAATGGCTCAATAGCTTCCCGGATGAAGATTGGCACCTTGATGGATGCGGTGGCGGGTGAGGTGTTACGGCTGCCTGGTGGAGCAGTCACGACGGCGAGGCGAGGGGAGACACACACACCAGTGCTGATAGGTCCTTGTGGTCTAATAGAGATGTATAATGGTGTAAGGGCCGGCGTATACTGCTAACTGGGAGCTGGATAATTCATTTGTTTGCTGGAGCAGCCTGAATGGTGTTATTTTGCGAGTGCTGCTCTAGGCCATGCATGGATCACAGACTCTACCCGGCTCCAAAATAAATCTGGTGTATGCAAGTCTGAAACCTAATGAAAATGAGAAAAAGTACAGAGACTTTGTTGGTATTTGTTGAATAGTTTGCAAGATTTTTGAAATAATTAGTTTTCTACCAGAACAGTGTGCAGCTTCTCCTTGGTTCTTCTCAGATCTGACACAATCAACAATAGCCTTTAATCTGGTCCAGATCACAAATGTCTTAAAAAAGAAAAGAATGAGCATAGCTGATTGTGCTTAATTTTTTTACAACAGCAGATAAGAGCAAATACACTTCAGGGGTAATTTTGTAAAGTGATGTAAGACATGACTTGTGCCTGGTTTTGAATGTTTGTTTGGCGCACAGTTTGATTACTGGCCCAATTCAATGATGCTGTTGCTTTTAATTAGGCCTCAAGTGGTTCGCAAACTGTGGTACTTGGGCATCTCTGAGACTTTTATAGGATGAAATAACCTTTGAAATAACCTTTAAATTGTATGTTTACGCCACACTGTCTTTGCTGTTATCTTTTACTCTACTCTAGGGCCAAGAAAAGCTCCCACCGGAATTGTTTATTTGACAATTTAGTACAAGTAACTTATCAGACAAAAAACACCACAAAACTTAGCGTTGCCCCAGTTTTCCACATGCTTTAGTTGTTTGCTGTCAGGTGTAATCCCAGTTGCTCACTCTAAGCAGGTGATAATGTGAGGATATCACCTGTAAAAAGGTGTTGAATGCTAATGCTTGACCCTAACACTTAGGAAGAGCCTTGTTATTCATGCAGAACAAATGCCAACTCTTTGTGCTTTACCGCAAGATTAATGGAAGTGAGTCCAGCCCAATTTATCACACTGTCTCCTTAGTTCACTCCTGTTGGGTGTGTGTGTGTGTGTCTGTGTGTGTTCGAGTGAGCGCTGACTCAAAGATACTCCTAAAGCCACTCAATACGTAAATAACCGATTCCCATTGTGCTTTCCCTGAGGACACTGGCCACAAACACGAACAGAATTGAACTTCTCTCTCCTCTGTCCTCCTCTGTCCTGCAGAGTCTCCTTGAGAGTATTGTGTCTCCCACATAAAGAGAAAACAGCCTCTAGTGCTTCAGGCACAAACGCATTTGCATGAACTAATTGGTTTGGTTTGCCTCGCAACTGATATTTGTTGAAGAAAAGGCCCTTAATGTCATAAACGGTATAATGTGGTGTCTTTGCTCAAGAGCAGGGGTTTAAAATACAAACTGAGGGTAGAGACAAATCATAGATGAATGAGAACTCAAGTAAACATAGCCATCAAAGTCATTACTTGAGTAACAGAGTAAAAGCTAATAAAGTTTAGATTTATACACTAGAACATAGTTATAGGGCTGCTGATGTGAATCTGCTAGTCTTTATGCAACTGACATGCAACACAAATTTCATGTAACAACATTGAAAATGTGAAATATTTGTTTCCTTTAGTTGTTGAGAACTGAGTGATGTCAGAGACTCAAGGTTTTGTTGGATTTTGCAAAAGCTAGAAGAACAATGTCAATTTTTTGAAGGTTTGTATTGACAACTAGCACTGGTCCTGTCTTTTTTTAGTGATGCCCAGTAACATAGAAATAAGCAAGAGAAACAATATGTCTAAATTATTATGATGTTTGGATGATACTCTGTAACATAGACAAATAAATGATATGACAGGAATATGGTGGCTGACTGCTACAGAGAGTAAATGATGTGTGTGGAGCATTATGATGAAAGGACAACACTATCTGGCTTCCATTTACTGAAAATGAACGATGACAATGAAACTACTGAACTGAATTAAACTGATGAACTGGTTTGAATTCAGACGCCAGCTTCAGATCCATACTTCCCTTCATGAAATAGCGGTCCATTTTACGACGATGTTTTCTGTCAATACTGCGATTATGTTTAGATCTGATATTCACTTGAATAGCCTCTTTGTTCGGTATGAACCAGACACTGCTCTGAAACTGGAATCCCCAGACAAAGGGAGTTCATACACATTTTCAAAAAAAAAAAATTGACAATATCTAACGAGATAGTTCAAAATGTAAATTAAAAAAATGTATAAGTTGTAGTAAAATGGTGAAAGTGCAGCAATTGCTTTTACAATGAAAATATGTTGACATAGCGACAAAAGATGTGGAACAAACGCAAGCTTTACGGTAAAACTGATGAATTAATGAATGAATGTAGTGCAATCTTCAGCGATTCTTACCTTTTTTATTTTAAGTGATTGTTAATGGTCGTGTTAAGTTAATGTATGTGATGCTGTTCTTTCTCTGCCATAAAGTCAGCTTGGTCCATAAACCCTTAACGCTCCGTTGCTGCTGTAGAATGAGTTTTTCTCCACACACAACCAGGACTCTATCAGAGGGTTATATGAAATCTGTAACTGTAGATTTCTTGTTCGCTCTTGACCCGATGTGCTTTGTCATTTTCACTTTCAGCTTGGTTCAAAGGAAAAAGTTCCAGTTTGTCATTTATCATTCTTTTTGTATCATCCACATAGAAATCCTGTCATTTTCATATAAAGATCTTTTCTTCACTGTATCCTCCTCTTTATGTCAGGTTATTTCCCTGACATTTCCCACTAAAGCCAGTAAATCGAGTGACCTCATTAGATCTCGTCTGTGAGATCATTGACCTCCACGGTGAAGCATAAATTTCCATAACATTTATTTGACATGTAGAGCCACAGTCACAGTGCATTCAACAGCATAGAGCCAGGCTATAATAATATAGGCTATAAGGTCTGGTGGTGGTGTTGTCGTAACTGCTTTTGGTCTTTCAAGGTCTTGATCTCATCTCAGACTCAAACACATTACTCTGTCTTGTCATAGACTTTTAAACCAGGACCCACCAAGTCCACAAGTGGTTTTATTTGATCGGATAAAACCTTGTATTTATCCAATTTATCTTCATCAAAAACTGTCTTGGACTGTTTCATCAAATGTAAACAGTAGATTCTCACAAAAATGCTTGTCACCTTCAAGTGTCTGGCTTGTCAAGCTTATCTTGTTCTGTAATTGTCTGTCATTTCAGAGATGTTGCTCCTCATTTGCAACTCTTGTCACTTCTTCACACAAGTGTTAGGCGACCAAAGCAAGTGCCAATTGCTTTATTTGCTTGTGTCACTTTAAGTGTGAATCTCCCTTAACCCTTTGTTTTGACTTGGTCCAAGACTAGAGCTGGACAGTCCCAGTGTGTTGGGCTTGACTCAGAATAGGCCTGACATGGTCTCTAGTAGAGACACCTTTTAACCAACAAAAATGATGCGGTTTTGCTCAGTATTTTATTAAACTCTGACTATTTTTTACTTGTCAGACAACAGCACACTATGGGATATCCAGCAAGATGTTGACACCAAACCTATGACCTACTCTCCAACGCCAATAAAATCTTTTTTCTTTTGTAAGCTCTTATTGGATGAGAACTACACCTAATAATAAAGGATAAAAACAAAATATTTTCATGGAAACTCTATTATATCCCTCTTAAAGTAAAAGCTCTTCTTGGTGTGTTGTTTTTTAGTAAGTTGACGGTAACCTTAAGTCTGACCCCCTTTACTCTTCTGCAGAAAAGAGATGAGACGTTGGAGTCCCCAGACGGCCGGCCGGTCAACTGCCTGGACCACTTCGTGGTCCGGAGGCAGGCGGGCCGCACCGTCCAGCTGCCCCCTCTGGCTTTCAGACAGGCAGAGCAGTCCTACTGTGACCGTAAGCCGGAGCCGGACGCCGTGACCGTTCCACCGCGGCCCACTACGCTGCCACTGCCTCCGATCATCAACATCACCTCTGCAGACACAACCAGGTAGGACTTCACAACCATTACATTCGGCTTAAAACAAAAACTCACTGTGAGACTGAGGTTGGAGATCCATTACTGTTCAGTTTGGAAAATGGTCAGCAGCAATGCAAAATATGTCTGATGTGCAATAACCACTGGTATTAGTATCTGAGTCATGGCCCGCTGGAAGGAGTGACTCATCAAATAACTTGGCCTTTTATTCACCGTTCTTTAAATGGATGTAATTTGGAAACACAAAACGCGGCCGATCATGGAAAAAGCATTATATAAAAGCACACACGACTTGATGTGCTCAGAAATAACAAAATCACTGTATTAAACATGATGCTTTTGGACTTTATCCTTTCACTTTATTCTTTCAGTTTATCTAGTTACATGTACTTATTACAGATGCTACAAAATATGAAGTTACACTGTTTGGCAACTTTGAGATATGGACAGCCTTTTATAAATGTTTTTACTTTTGCTCTGTTAAACACTGTTTTCTGAATATAAAGAGACAGATCTGAATGCTAGAAATACTGCATATGGCCTCATTTGGAGTCTGTTAACATTTTCTCATCTCATCTGTGTTAACAGGATCATATTTCAGTATCTAATTTACATTAATCAAGGTCAATTTCAACATCTTTGGCCTTTTGTGAGTTACAGCTGTAGCTTTATCAACAAGATTCATGAATGATAACCTTTAAGTTTTCCTCTTTGAGTATTTTTGGCTGGATATTGTATTGTTTTCCGCAAAATATATTCTACTGGTTGCTTCTGTGTTGTTTTTGTAATTGTATGTATCAAAAGAACTAGTTTCCCCTTAAAAATGGCCACATGTGTCTAATGTAATTCCCCACTTCCATTTTTGTAGTTTTCTGTGTGAAAATAGTTGGATCAATGATTAAGTGTTTTCAGAGATCAGTAGTTCTTCAGTCTTACCTTGTGCAGCAGTAATTGTCATTTGTGTGTGACGAGCCAATCGACCCCGTCTCCCAAATGTTAAGTGATTTTGACAAAACAGGCGTCACACTGTCTTTTTAAGAAAATGGAAAGATTATCTTGGATTAACTGAAATATGCAAGAGGCAAAGATAGCCTGAATAAATAATGATTCCATTATTATGTGGCATCTCTGTGTCCTCTGAGATCTATCTTTACTGTGTATGGCCTGCTTTTGAAAGGCTCCTTCTTCATGTGTGACCTGAATAATACTGCTCAGTGGCTTTGTCATGTCCCAAACTCAAAATGCATCAGATTACTCCTCCATCACTTGGTCCTGGACACTCTTCCCAAGGATGAGTGGGCACTACTGAAACGCAGAGTGAAAAACTGAGAATAAGCTTTATTTTCAAGGCAATATAAAGCTGGCCATTAGAAAAACGGGAAGAATTTTAAACTTAAAAATATATTTTTTTCATCGATTGACCTTCTGTTCAAACAGTGTTCTTTAAATAAAAAGGGAAGCAGCTGTAATGAAGTCGGTACCCAATAATTTACATGGAGCCCTTTTGATAATGCTCCAGTGTGAGAAATCTTTGTCGATGGACTACTCTCAGGATAAAAGGCAGCAAAACTTCTCAAAAGTTCTCAAAAGACCAACATCTTTCAGAGATGGTTGCAGTGAACTCTGAAAATGACACTGCATTGAGCTGATAAGGGCATTCTAGTGAAGAATGGCACAGTGTTTTTAATGGGACAGGCCTGCCACAGTGTCCTTGACTACAGACAGCTGAACACTCTGGAGTAAAGTATGAGTAGCCTTTGTCATTTTTGTCATGATTCTGCACTGTTAAAAAAGTTTGAAGTGAATTATGGTGACAGTAAATGACAGTCAAAGCCAAAATAGTATATAACTTTAATAAATACACAAAATCATCTTAAATAAAAACGGTTTCTAACTTTTTTATGCATAGAATATCTTAAAAAATCAAATCTAACCATTAAAAGACTGCATTTCCAGGAAAAAATATTATAAATAATTATTACAGATTTAAATTGTGTTACATGAGGGAAATAGGGTAAAAATCACCTATATTGTATACCATCTGTAATATTTTTCAAAAAAGGTTTAGTTATGAAATATACAGCTGAAATAATTACCAGATATGATGTGTACAGCAGCAAATAAATACAGCGAGCTACTTTAAATGAAGGCTCAATATCCATAATGCTATGCAAAATCAGTCCAGTGGAGATATTTTACAGTTTAATGGGCAATTTATAGTATTTTATTGTAGAAAAGTACAGCAAGGTCTGATTAAAATTGTTCCCAATGTCTTTTTAAATGTTCCTATTTCTTTAAGCGATTGTAAAAGCTGCCATACAAATCATACACAAATCGCCAGTATCATTCTTGTCTTTAAAATTAAAATCATTTGTCATGTTTAGTAATGTCAGAGTTAGGTTTTCTCCAACTTGAGAGAAGGCCATACATTCTTCCATACTTTTCTCTGAGCCATCCTCATCTATAATTCAGCGCAGCGGTGGAGAAATGTTCTGTTATGAAGGCTTGATGGTGAGAAAGTGCAATATTTGAAAAGTGAGCGACATTAAGTCTGAATGGGACAAAATGAGAGCTTTTTCAGTGAGACTGGATGAGCCAAGAAATAACTGAAAGCACACTTTTGTTATTAGTCATTTTAATAAAATGACCTCAAAGATGAGAACTGTCTCCACTGAAACGCTAATAGTTGTCTTGAGTAATATCTGTCTCTATTCTGCTGCTAATGACCAGCAATAATAGTGTTGGACTACAGCCTCATTAGTGGTGGTCGTTAAAAGTACAGACGCATATTATTATATATTATATATTACTTTTTTTTGGGTACTGCTGCTTCTATAACAGCAATAGATCTGTTTAGTGTAGACTATGCAGAAAATAACTTAAATGTGTGTTTCTTAACTCCAGAATAGATCACTTATCAAATAGTCAACAGTAGAAGGAGTAAAAAGGCACAGTGCAGGGTAAACACTCAAATATTAAAAGTGACCACCAAATTCAGCTCTAGATTTGTTTTAAATGTTATGTTCTAGTTTTAAGCTAATCATCAAATCAAAGCATTTATTTTCTTTTCTTACAGATTTTTTTTTGTTCTTGATTCTCAGTTAAAAATAATTCAATTTTCTAATAAATGCTTAGAAACTCTCACATATAAATATACACCAGTGTTATTTCGGATCATGGTCCTGACTTGTTTTCAGGCTCTAAAAATCTTGGTCTTGTTCTGGCCTTGGTCCTTTCTAGTCTTAGTCATGACTTGATCTTGGGGTCTTGTTTTAATCACTATTAGATGGTGCTTGTCAAATTATAAAAATCATTCATCTTTTACCTGCTTATTCCTGTTACAATCATTAATCGATCAAAAAGAAAATGGAAATACAGTTCTCTTGATACTCCCCTCATTCTGCTGCTGTGACTTTGTTCTAATGCTGTATAACCTTGACTTTTCACTGATCCAATCTTAAAGAGAACAAAGCAGCTAAACAAAGTACCAAATGAACACAGCAAACGAGGGGTTGATGTCAGTCCTCATTGTTCTCTCCACGAGCTGCATCAGTGCATTCACAAGTGAAGAGACCAGCTCCTTCTGTGTGTGTGCATGCTCGGCACGCCTGCCCTCTGATTCTCGATGCCGCGCCGACCTGCCATCATGTTTACCTGCCTCACATTGTTTCAGGGTAGATCACACTGCTCCTGTTAAAGCCACAGAGATTGCGGTTGCCCGGGTGTTGGATTGAAGGGTAATGGGCTTGAGCTGCAGTGGAAGTGTGGGAAGGAGCAGAGGAAGAGAGCAGTCAACAGTGAAAGTCTTCTCTCTGGGATTTATGGCAAATGGAAAGATGGCTGTGTTTTTGCACTTTTCCCCTGCTCCTGTTCTGACTCACCTGAGGGGTTCATTTGACTGCATTGTGCTGGATTTAACCTGTGGGTCTGTTTGAATCTAATTGTAGGTTTAATTTGGACACTGGTGGAAAGACATTTTTCATCAAAAGTCACATGATTAGTATTTATATTACAGAGAAAGTGGCCATCATTCATGACGTGCACTTGTCGCCTGCTGTTGCTCTCACTATAGCCTCCGTTTCAGTGCAGTGTATCACAGTATGAAGAGTATGTATAGGCTTTTCAGTCTCACACAGTTATTAAGATTACTTTTCATGAAAAGATGTGACAAGTACCTTTTTTATGTGATATAGGTTACTATTACCGCCACATTGAAAGAAAAACAAAGTAAACATAAAACATTAAATAGTGGTAGGTTTTACAGTTTGGCTGAACATTGACAGTTCTGGGCTGTTTCTGGTTCTGTAAGAGCTCTGTTACTGTTGGGTTAACTTCACAACATGCCGCACAAATGCAAACTGACCACCAGCACAACATTATTACAGCTTTACTTTTCAAATATATCATGACTATCTTGTGATATCACCGTTCTTGTATTGGCAGATGCTTTGTGTTGATGTGGCTTTTACAGGCTGTTGTATCTTCTCCACAACAGACAGAGACAGGGACAGGTTTACTGGCATAAATCCATCATTCCCAGCTCTGTGAGCTTTATCTTTGTAAAAACACAGGCATCTCTCCTTGTTGCATGTGTAATGCACATTAACATGAAGCCGGTCAGATGGTTCAACAGAAAGAATAAATGCACGTTCCTTACTGCAAGCATCCAGACCCATCTGTTACAAGAAATAGAGCTAAAAGTCTGTGCTCTAAAGGATAGTTATTTTAGAACTACAAGGTTGTTTGGGACAGCGTTCTTATTACTGCACTGGATATATCTCACATAAATCTCAAAAATCCAATTAAGTATTGACATGAGGTTTTCTCATTATGGAGGTTGTGTTGCTTCCACCTCTCGGTCCACTCTCCACCGCCACCTCCTGCTTCTAACTCATGGAGCATTTCAGGGGAGGTGCTTTGGTAGCTCCCCTCATGTTTAATGTATCATCCTGTTATATCCCGCTGCTGCCTGTTCCTGCCCGGGACTAGAGAACACAACAACAGACGAGGGCTGTCAGGCCTGAGCGCCTCTTACGCATACCTGTCCACCGTGCGTCAGGTTGAGAGGAGCCGCGGGGGTTACAGAAGTTTGGATGGATCCCGTTTGGACTGTCCCGCTCTGGACACCTCGCATTGCAGCACCTCGTTTAAATGGGCGTGTACCGGGACAGTGTACGGGAGTGTTTGGACCCAGTTCAGAGAGTTTCTCCTTGTAGCTTCTCTCAGGGACACTTTCCCGATCCAAAACCGCAGTATTAGGGGACTACCTCGTGATGCGTAAATGGATGAGTCTTGTGTGTTTCTGCAAACCACTCAGGATAAAGTTAATAACAAAACAAAGTGGACGTGGGACAGCCAGAGCACTTTAAAGTTGTCTTAGTTACTACTGAATGTGTTTGGCACTATTTTTCCTCAACTAAAACATCTTAATGCAAAGGTGTTAAACCATTTTTAAAGCAATACCCCCGGGTTATTCTGCGTAAATGCACATAAAGTATTAATAGTTCTTATTTAAAAGCCGACGTAGTGAGGAGGATGGACCCTGCCTGCGGGAAAGTGGGGTCGGTGGCGTTGGTGGCCGGCGGCGGAACCGGCGTGAGTGCGAAGGCGCCCAAACATCTGTGGAGGCAGCAGAACCAGGCAGCGCTCTCTCCGCTGCACCACGCGCTGGTCGTGCGCAAGAACGAGCGCGTCAGACAAAGAGGCTTTTCGGACACCGAGAGATACCTGCTCCCGAGGAACATGGACCGGACTTACGCAGTGGACACGGGGCACCGACCCGGGCTGAAGAAATCCAGGATGTCGTGGCCGTCGTCGTTTCAAGGGCTTCGACGGTAAGGACGCGAAAGAAACAGTTTAGTTCCTCTTTTGTGTCTTTTTGAAGAAGATGGGCGTTGTGTGAGACTGACGCGCGGAGAAGTCTCATAGCTCGTATTTAGTCCGAACTTTGACGAAGCAATAAGACATTTTGTGGTTGTATTCACTCGTCCCTTCTTTGACATCACTTTTTATTTCTCCCCATCGAAAGCACTCACTATGAACAGCTTCGCAGAGAGAGATAAGAGACGGAGAACTACATGTACAGTAGGAGATTTAGCAAAACGCAATTGACAATTAGCAATTAGCGTCAGGTTTTGTTTTGTAGCCTTTTCACACGTGACAAAAGCTCACCTTTCTATAAACGCACAGTAAAAACGCTCACATAATTCTGAAATATGTTAAACAGCCTTAATGATATTGCCTGTCAAGCAAAAATAAATGAGAGAAAAGTGCATAAGGATTGGTAAATTAACAGCTGAACTGGCTAACGCTCCTAGAAGGTAATTATATCAGATCAGAGGAGCAGGTCACAGAAAATGTACTCCGTGTTACTCTACAACAACCTTGGCTTTAACACTGGTCTAACTGTGTTTTCTGAGAGAACAGCAGAAGAGGGAGCTTCTCTGTAGTTCGCAGTAAATTGGAAAGAAGTGGCTGCGTTTTTGCACTTTTCCCTGAAGGTTGCAGGCTCCTATTCTGAGTCACCTGAGAATGTACTTCACCTGCAAACCCCTCAGTGATATGTTCTGCCTTTAGCCTTCACTTAATTGACCCTTGGCAACATTAGGCCTATAGCAAACCAGGGCGTACTTATTCACAGTCTGTCATTTTACAGAGCAGCATGTTTTTATAATTTCCAAATGCAGCTGAATGTGTGTTATGGTCGATAAGAGGACTTCTGGTGCCAGAGCTGGAGCATGGCATGGTCATTACATAACATTATAGTAAAACAGTGAGTCAGTTCTCCATTTATTGCCTGAGTTTCCCCTCCACACAGTTTTAATATTTATGCTAACAGCTTAACTGGCCAGTGTTAGGACTACACCGAGCTGAACGTAGGTGTTCAAGAGGGGCTCGTCACACAAAACAATGGGCTGTAACCACACATTCAGCCTGGCCTTTTGTGCATTCAGCCCAACTCCATTCAAGACGATTTTCATTCATTCCTTTATAGCTGTGTACATGTATCTACTTTCATTTATAAGATGTAATCCTACTCTCTATAAGGAAACAGGAGTGGGGTTTTACATCTTCATTATTGCCTACATGCCTGCCGCACTGTGTGAACTGACGCTCCACACATGACAGCATGCATAATCTGAGCGGATGCACGAGTTCTTCAGATGTTGTTTGCACATTAGTAACCAAATCTCCCGAACGAGAGCGGTTCACATTTGCCAGTTTTAGCGCAAAGGCCCGCTTCGAAAACAGACAGACTGAAAACAGCTCGCCACTCAGACAAGACCGGCTGTGTGGGGAAATATTTCTGCTCTAATTACTCACTTGTTCTGGGAAACGGCGAGAGGAGGGATAATAAAAAAAAAAAAAAGCCCAACAAATGAAATCTGAGAAGGTCATCTTAGCTTTCTGACTTAAGTGACTGTTGGCGGATGTAAGTTTGTGTCAATTGCCATGTGGTGTTTCCTTTCATTGTCTGGAAAAAAAAGGAAAAACTCCCTTTAGATATGAATCTGCAGTGTCAATCAGTTATAGAAAGCACAGAGGCTGGTCTAACCCGAGCGACAGAATGGTCCCTGTCACAGAGTCAGAACAGTCACACTGAGGAGAAGCCAGAGAGCGCGACAAGCAAAGAGGAGGAAGGAGGGAGGGCTACGGGGGACGAGAAGATGAGAGCACAGATGGAAGTGACAGTGCAAAGTGGTTTGGACTAAAACATCCATGTGACGTTTAAAGAAATGCTGCATATAAATGATGCCTAATTTTCATCGAGTGATGGGAACAGTTCTGTCGCCTGAACAGTTGAAGCTATAAGCAGTTTTTCACATTTGTTTGGGGTTAATCTACGTGTAATTATACCCTCCCGGAGAAAATCCAATTTTACACAGGAGGCTAATTACAGGAGAGGCACATACGGGAAGACTTGCATGGAGAAATCAAATTTGGTTCTTGTGCATTTCTCTCACACATAAAAATCCACCTGGTCAATAGCGTCATTTTGTTTTTATTGGCTTGGTGTTTTATTTGTGCCGTTAAAGCAGCAGCAGCAGAAGAAAAATCCCAGTGAACATTTGAAAACACAAACTAATCCAGTTAACCACATTCAAATACATTATATCAAACTGAAGTTGAGTGCTTACCTGTTCAGGAGATCAACAGCATTTAATTCTCTGGCTCTGTCAAAAACCACTCCCTATAACCTCTCAATCCTTCAGATGTTTAGTGGACTATATCATGGACTAGTTAACTATTTTGGACATTATCAAACTTTTCTGTTTCCTTTCATCACATGATGTTAACGTAAATGTAAACAAACGTTTTCTGGACTCCGCTTCTAGTGAAAAAAAACCCAAAACTCTACTAAAGTGATAGATCTACGAGACATAAATAACAAGCATACGTGTTCTCTGACTGATCACATGTAATAAATAAAATGATTGGATTATTTCAACTTTCTTGACTTAAGATGTTTGCTGCCATCTGAGCTGAGCTAACATTTACATTTAAAAGACAAATCATTGTAATGACAAAGTTATTACTTTGCCACAGAAGATTAAACGTGTTAACTTGTTTAATTAAAATGTGTTTAAGCATATGCCGCGCTTCTATTCTATCTTCTATTTTGTGTCGTGATTATTGCTGTCCACTGCTTCTCATGATTAATTTTGGGAAACTTTGAGGGCATTTGAGTCCACAGGACATTGGGACACTCTTATAAAATGGTCTGGTAACTATATAGTGCAGTATATAGGGATTATATGCACTGCATTTGTGTAAGTATGTTTGCCTCCCTTTTCGATTATTTCTGTTTTACTTCGTTGGGCTGATATGGCCACTGCTAGAATAGTCACTTAGATGCCTTTTATTCAGTGTTGACATGTGTAGACCCAACAGCCAAAGGGAGTGACCTCCTCTTTTGAGTGTATATCAGTGTCTGGATAACAAATTAGACTTTTGCTTTTCACAGCTTATTCTTAATACAGTTTGTTATTGGGCAATTAAACAGCTTTCCTCAGTTAAAATAAAAAGGTTTACGACCATGATCTAATTCTTGTTGTTTTGCCCAACTGAGGCTTGTGTAAGTAATACATTTTCTTAGGGATTTGTCCAATCAAAGCTGTCACTGTTGCCAAATAAGAGAAACCATTTTAAAGTAGAATTTCTGGAGTGCTGTTTGTGTCAACACAAAATGTCAAAGCTATCATTTCTTTCTCCTTAAATTCCATTGGTTTCAGCCTCCTGGCATTTTACCCACTGAAGCTAGGAGCTTTTCTCTGCACTTTAAGGATATTTATCTATGGCTCTTTGACGTGGCAGATGAGTAACTCGTAAGATTGAAAGCTGGCTGGCATTCAGCCACTAGCATCTCTGCGTGATGCATGTGTTGTTTACATTTAGTCGTGCTTCTTTTATCAACTTTTCTAGATAAAGGCTGCAGTTTGTCACACATCTTTCTATAAAAACTCCTCTTCCCCTGGGTACGGGTGAAGCTGATATCCATCTTGTGAATGTATAGAGACAGCTAAGCCTGCCGTGGTGACTGTTTATGATTGTCTGCCGTTGCCTGAGTGGCTGCTGGGCACAAGGGCACTGGCCCCAAGGTAAAACACATCACCCAAATGTGTCACAATCCAGCCTGTGGTTAGGACTCGGCTGCAGGCTCCAGTCAGACCTCAGCAAGAATGTGGAGCAGCTTTGATGAGGAGATGGCATTTCTCCCGTTCCTGTCCTCCTGCTGCTCGCCTGTCACTGCCATGGGGGGCACTGCTCAGCAAAGGAAGGAGGGGCTCTTATCTGTGGAGATGTCAGTGAAGAGTTAGATCAGGATATCTCCCCATGTTCCCATTATTCTCAATGTTTGGACTTGTGCAAGTGATGAAACATGGAGGAAGGGTTGAGGCAATATCCGGACATTGACCACATATATGTATTATAGTCTTATTCTCTTTCCATATGTAGGCTTCTAGGTTTCTGTGAAATTTGTTTTTATTTAATGGCCTTCTGGTAATGCACAAACAATATCTTAGGTCACAGTAAATGCATTCTTGAAACTCCTGCCAGAGTGAAGGGTGACAGGTTAAATTGAGCTTTTTTTGTAAGTATGGTCTCAGCTTGGTCATGATTGTTTAGGCAGTGCATATCAGTGTTAAGGACATTAATAATAATGGTGGCTTGGTACCAGTTTAAGGACGCTGCATGAGTTTAAAGTTGCAGCCCAAAGTTTTCATCACTCATTACCAAAAAAATCTAACTTCAGAGTGGTGTTCTCTGCTACTGAAATGCAGTTTATCATCACCTAGTGTTCTGGAGGCCTTGAAAAACATTTGTTTTTTAAAAAGCTATGATATAACCTTTGTCTGACAAAAACTGAATACTGAATACTGAAAAACATTTCAAGTCTTGACTGTAATCCCACAGATTCCTTTTTAGTCGAATAAACACACCTTGTTAATGCAGTCAGAAGTGAAACTACACTACAGGATGGGTCCCTATTAATAATGTTGTCTTCTCTTTACAGTTTTCAAGGCTGAGTGTTTTACACGCCTGGGAAAAACTAATCAGATTATTGGGAATAAACCAGAATACGTTAAAAAACTGCACTTAGTGAGGACTAGTGGGGTATATAATACTAAAATCTAAAAACATCTTCCACTGCTTGTCATGTTACTTTAGTAGCTCCACAATCCAACTGCAGGAACTTGTTTACATGACTCTAATACTTCTTAAATGTATGTTGCAAAGACTGGTGTCAGAGTTCAACAACACTTTTCTCAGTTTTGTGTGATGGCGTTAGAAAAGCGTTGGTCGGGGTTGTGCAGCTCATTTAGAATATTACTGTTTCTTCACTTTGTAGCTTTGTCACATGTGACCTTTATTTTGGTGATCTTGTGTGCAGTGTTATCTGTCTGGATTTGTGTAGTTTGAACCAGGCTTTACTTAGACTCCTCCTGATTTTGCTTAGACCCACACATTTTTTTTTTTTTACATATTTTGAGCTACTTACTTTCTGTTGGCTCAGTAGTTTGATTCCCTTGTGTACCTGTACGCTAGCACACACTGACAGCTGGTTAACATGTAGCTGCAGCTCAACATTAGCTGTGCAGGTAATCGCCTCAGCTTTCATCACACGCTGAACCTATCACTGGCCCCTTTCGAACTTCTATTTAATGGTTGTTGATTTTTCTGCTGCATGTATTCCTGCTCCTGCTGCGACAGCCATTGCCAGTGAGCTTTTTAGCTGGGATGAAGTGTAACCCTTGGCTCTGTTATTAGATCCCAGGGGTGTTAGTGAATGATGCAGGAACTGCTATTGGCTATGTGGCTATATATAACCTCTGCCACAGCCATAATCGCAGTCATAGAGCTCAGGCTGCTCGCTGCACTCACACATTCCACTTGTACTGTACATCCAACATGAAACATGCTAATGAACACATTTAACGTGCAGCCCTGAACTTCCCATTAGCGGGGAGCGGCTTCGGCGTCTTGTAGGCGGCATAATGAGTCGAGTCACTTCTGCTAATTCCTCTTGTGCTGCTCTCGCTCCGTGTCACTGAAAGGAAGAATGATTAAGGGGATGACACCCACATGTCTGGAACATATTCAGGAGTCATAATTGCATACATGCGTAGGTATTAAAGCTTTAAATGACCTGAAAGGTACTGATGTGTAACACGTATGTTTCTCGAGCCAAGAGGCATGAGAAACCTCTGTAAACAGCGTGATATTGTCGTCCTGGTTATTTTAAGAATGCAATGCTTTTATATTATAGCTTTTTTCTGTCTAGACGCTAGATTTTTAAACATACAGCTACATTGAGCCTATAGATTGAATGGATTGGATATTATTCTTTGTTGAAAAAGTATTGTATAAGAGCTGAATTGATTTTCTAATTGTATTTGCTCTTTGGTGCATATGCCTAAAGTCTTTGTGATTTGTTCTGACTATACAGCTTGAAGGAGTGACCGTGCATTGAGATTATTTTTAGCCAACAGAGAATGTCAGATGTAAATATAGTAAATAAACTGTGCAAAATCTGCCATTAACCACTCTTTTTTTACATTGAGGTTCATCGGGGTATCTTTTATAGGCTGTAATACTGCACATAGCCTTGGCAACTACAAAACAGGATATTCTCTATTTGCTGCAATGTAAGGACTACGGAGCTATTTCAGGCACCACATTACATTATGACAATAGTAAAAGTTCTTTTTTAGTGGATAGTATTTAAATGAGTGTTTATAATAGCAAACTCTACCATCCACTTTCTTTTTGAGTCTGTTTTTTCTCCCTGAAGTGAGTGCTGTTCTGCCAAAATGTGATGGAAAAATTGCTATCGTCTGAGGTCAAATTGTGCAATTTTCTATGATGGAAATAAACTCAGTCCATTTGCACATCCAAAATACACTTTAGTCAAACTGTGGAGGTCTTATACTCTATTTGGAGGAGTTGTTGGTGTAGATATATAGATTTTTGTGAACTGTACCATGTGGCAGGAGTCCTCTGTGTATGTGCCCACTTCATGGAAAACAACAACAACTCATCTGCGCTGAAATGGGGATAACTCAAGCCGAGTGGACTGGACATCCAATTTTCACTCCAGGAACAGTTTGTTTTTTATAGCTCTTTGGTTTTTTCACTCATCGACAAAAACAGGGCTAATAAAATGCATGAAAACCACTTGAAGGGCATTTTTTTTGAAAGGCTACAGGCCAAATCCTCTCTTGATGCTCGGTGCTTCCCTGAGCTGGTGGCTGGCAGTGTGCCGCAGATCATATTACACTCCACAGGGTGACAAAGACACAAGCTGGGCGCGCGACTGCCTTGTACACAGCCTGCTTACGGTTTTTAGTGAATCTAAACATAGACATCAATTATAGATCCTCACTGTCTGATGATAAATGCCTCAAAGTTGCAGAGGAAACAGAATTTACTCATCCCAATGATTGCTTTAAAAACTTGTTGCGGTTCTGTCATGTTTCATTGCTCGCCTAATTGTGATGTTGTACCCGTTCCAACAGCCGTATCAAATGTTACTGGCTCTTAAAACCAGATTAAACCATAGAATGAGTATAAGCCCAGCATTTAATTTGATTGTCCTCTATATTTATTAAGCCAGTGGAAAGAGATGAATGATTAATACGCCATCTCCAATCTCCAAACTACATTTCTTATTTAGCTTTTCAGATCAGACCGAGGATAATAGGAGCACTGTGTTCTTGGACAGTCTTAAGCAGTACCCAGACTTTTTTAAGATCTTATGTAGCCAGGTGCAGAAAGACACAATCATCTGCAAATTATGGCCCGGGTGACATCTGAGACTGTATGAGCACATATGTCAGGTGCTTATCCAATTATCTGCCGGCACTGAATAGAGGGACAAGGGATTCAAGAGCAGGATACATGTTGTGTGCATATAATCAGGCAGATTGTGTGGATGAGAATAGAGGCTTTATGGAAATGTGACTCTTCCTTCTTAACATCTCAATAGTTGTCAAGTAACGCCTTGATGGAAGTCGACAAGAGTGTGATATCGACCGATTCTCGGATGGCGGATGTTTGGTAGATTCAGTAGAGAATAATAAGAGAAGACTATTTCTAGAACAAATATGAGAAATAAGTTGTCTCTTTCTCATTTTGTCTGATCTGATGATGTGTGAGCTGCTCCTTAAAAGGCAGAGGGTGAGGTTGGGGCGGAGAATGGGACATGAAACCCAGGAGTCCACCACTAAGAATGTTTTGTGTCTTAGGGCTGTCTTCTGAATTGGTTTAAGACACGATATGTAAGATTTAAAAAAAACCCACTGCGTTATGAGAGCGCTCTGCTGTAAAGTTTTTAGTACCAACTACATGCATACATCGTGCTCTTATTACTTTATTTAGTCGTAAGAGGACCGAGTCTTTCCTATATGCTTATGGCTGTTAATCTGCTTGTAGGAAAGGCAAACAGTTACAGTAAACACTTGGATTATGGCTCACTGTTAAGTAGCCCTTGCATTGAGCAGATCAACAGTAAACAGAGTGAGACCGTGTCACTTTGTCAACTTTCCTGTTGAACATGGTTTTATTCACACTGGTGAATGATGTACTCACCAGTGTGAATAAAACCTTTCTGGTACTGTTTATAGAGGTAAAGAAAGGGGTTCACTTTACTTTCTGTCCTTTGCTCCAGTGCCACGCTGAACATCACATCACAACATCCTGAAAAAAATCATGAGAGTCAAATGGGATCTTTATCTTTTGGTGTTTGTTTACTTTAAGTGGTTATGTAAAAATACTAAACAGATCCATTTAAAAAGACTGAAAATAAACTTTAAATGACACATCATTAAATCACAAAATGTAAAAGTCTAAGTGGAGAGGTGTGGTAGAAGATGGATGAATGAATGTGAAAATTACACACATTTTTTTCAGTTGAAAGATTAATATTCTACACATCCCTGTTTCTCTAAACATCAAAAATACATTTAGAACTTTTGGGGGAATAGATATTGGATGAAAAGAGCTTGCAGGACACGTTTTCCTTTCTCTATCACCTGCAGGAATACATCACATACACCACTGTGCTGTACATTACACAACTCTTGGGCAACAGTAACATACAAAAGTAGAAATTAAATTCCACTTACTATGATTTCACTTTTGTGTGATGTACCCACAACTGAGCACAATCTGTTAGAAATTCATTTTCTGCCTGTTTTTTGTGGAAATGGCTGGTTTTCAATAAAAATGTTTCATGTTTTGATCAGATTCTCTGTGGGAGCGGACGGGTGAAGGATGACTTATCAGTGGGAACGGGCAGAAGCAAGATTGAAAACCAGTGTAGTGCAGACCTGTCCTTGAGTGGAAGCTGAATGATTTTGCAGACAATGTTGGCAAACAGTACTAACGTTAAAAAAACATTTCACACATTTTAATAAAATATCTCAGTGTAAATACAGTTTTATTTCTATCAGGGTTTATAGATATTTAGGTGTATGGCATTAGGAATAGCATTATAGAAAGGGTGGGGCCTGGTTGCTTGAATGTGATTGGACAGAGCTACTTCCTGTTAATCACACTGCACTGCTTCTATCAAGGCAGAATGTAATATTATATTCCTGATATTACATTTCCCTGCTATTTATGCTTGTGACTAAACTGCTTCATGGCACTCCTCTTTTTTATTTTTCCTGTTGTGTTGTTCAGCATGAAAACAGGCTGAGATTCAACAGATTTTGCTTAAATCTTACTTGGTAATGCATCCTGTTTCCTCATAATAAAAGGGCAAAGAAGTTCTGCACAAGCACTTTGTTTAACCTTCAGCTGTGGCTTTGTTCAGAGAAGTGTGACTGGAACAAACAGGCCTCAGTGAAGATACGTCTATATGACAGTAAGGCCAATACCGAGGAAGCATGCCAGTCTTTAAGTGTCAGGACATAGTATGGATTGCCTTTTGTAAGTTTGCCCTTCATTTATGACCCTGCTCTTTTCATTTCTCATCAGGCTGATCCAACTGTAACCTGAGTTCCTGATGTCACATGCTTTTGTTTCTTGATATCACTTGAAGGAAAAGGCAGCTCATTTGCAATTTTCTTATCATGAAATTTCATACTTTTCATATCTGCTTTGCATTGTCTTGAAGCACAACTCGAACATGGCCAGGCTTTTGTGCTGCTTTCTAATGAAGTAAATAGTGGAGAGATCTGTCAGTTACGTCAGCCTCGGTACCACGCACACTGCCTTACACTGCCAATTCCCTGTTGCTTGTGATTATTGTTATTTTCCCCTTCTCCCAATCAGGCTGCTCTCTGGAGGCATACACTTTCGTCTGATTCTCTGATGTGAACAGATACAGAGCGACTCGGTGCACGTTATGCAAATGCTGACATACACACTGCCCTTGTTCTCTCCTCTGCCTTTCACCTCTATAATTGTCTTTTCCTGTCTTTTTTTCGCTCACACGTGCTGATTGTATATTTATTGATTTCCCGTCACCCTTCTGCGTCTTGGTTCTGGGTGGTTTGCCTCTTAGGCTCTGGTCTCGTGCCTCATCTGTCAGCTCTGATCTGAGGAGCCGCCAGACACGACCTGCTCTGGTCATCAAACGGAAAACGATCTGTCATTTCTCTTTGAATATTGGCTCAAATGTTGCCAAGACAAGTGTGATTCCTAAATAACTGTCCATGTTAATACAAATGTCCGGTCCCATATGTATTTAGGCATGGTTAGGATATGATCATTTGGCGATTTGCTAACTCATTTGATTAGAGGAGTCCGAGCGGCTCATGGCTGAGTGATTAAACGGTAATGTCTTGGCTTTGATTTCCTGTCTGCTCGGATGTCGTACCATGTCATTCCATTTTCTGTTTCCTGTCTCTTCTCTAAATTCTCTCAAACAAAGGCACAAATTGCTCTCGAATGAATGAATGAATGCATTTTGCTGATCACACACACAAGACACACCTCAGAGGAGCTTTGAAGCTTGTTTGTTTGGCAAATAGTACAATCCTGTATTATATATAGAAAACTGAACATTGCTTTGTCTGCAGAATATATAATTGCACTTTCTTTTCTCCAAATACTGGCTCCAATTTGCATTTTTATGTCCATTAAAGTGATATTTTGGGATTTTTTTAGGGTTGGTGTTGAGGACTGGGACTCCATTATCTCTAGATGAGAACTCAGTGCAGCCTTTTATAATGAGCACAAGCAGCAGCTGAAGGAGAGCGTCCCAGACAACTTACTGTAGAAAAGAAAAGATTGCAAAGATTGTCTTACCTGGAAATGGGAATTACATATTCATAAGGTTGTTCCAGGTTAGGTTTCAAATGAAGCATTATTTTATTATGAGATGGCTGGTATTTTTGGATCTGTAGTAAAAAAGTGTCTTCAGCTCTTCAGCTAAATGGATAGTCCTGTTAAACGGATGCTTTTTAGCTTCCCCAAACTGTCTTCCTATGTGGTATTCTCCTTTGTTGTTGTAGTGTTTAAAATCTCACCTCAGTGGCTCACCTGGTAGAGTATGCTTCAGATTGGGTCTGTTTGTTCCAGATTGTTTTCTTCATGTACTGTTGCTTTCCAATAGAAAACATATGTGAAGTTTGTCAGTACACTCATGGGATTTTTAACTGTTTTAAGGTATATCATGGTTTCAAACATCTGTTTTTATAAAGCTATATGCCTGTTAGAATAGGCTATTAAACTGTTAAACTAAAACATTGGTTTATCCCAGTTTAAGAGAGGTTAGAAATAAAACTCGACCAATACAGTTACTTCATGAACAATATATACAAATGTCAAAAAAGTGAAATTACTAGGTTTGCCTCTGACAGCAGTGATATACATAATTCATGGTAGCTGTGTACTGTTGTCGTGGAGCTGTGTGGCTGCGGAGCTGGCAGTGAAATGTACACATCAAGTGTCAGCTGTCATCTGGGATTATCCTGCTCTCAAAGCTGGTGTCAGCCTCCTACAGTACGAATAAATACACTCTACGGTTTCTTGTTGTTTTCTTTGTTCTTACAACCTCAAGAACTGCTCCTATGGGCAGAATATTTTAATACTAAATGCCCATTTTTACATTTTTCTTTTTGCAGCGGTGAGCATATCCACGACAATGGAAAATGTGGAGAAAGCAGGATGTTACAAGAATTAAGATGTTGAAGTGAAATGAGCTGCTCGTGATTGAAATACTATTCTGTCGTACAATCTGTAATTTTCAAATATTCACTTTGAAGCTGCAGTAGCTGAAAACCTCTGCCCTCACACTTGCTTTTCGTCACACGCTGAACATTAGAATTTAATAAAATAGTCTTAGGCTGTTGTTTTGTCAGATATTTATATAAAAAAAATCAGTACAGTCCTCATTAATGAACCATTAAATCCAATGAAAATCAGTCAAGCATTACAACTGATATATTAAATTGATCATATTATCGATTGGAAGTCATACACCGCAGCATAACCTTCACATGGTGTAGGCTGAGTGCATTTACAGTGGCAACAGTGGAAATGGCTTCAGGAGGAGACGCACATTAAGGCCATGACTCATCAGTGGATTTCATGAGACTTAGAGGTGGATTGGATTGACTAATAACTGGCCTTGAACTATTTGCTTATTAACACGAGATGGATTTCTGAGGAGACCC
Source organism: Rhyacichthys aspro (assembly GCA_036850595.1). Classification (NCBI taxonomy): domain Eukaryota; kingdom Metazoa; phylum Chordata; class Actinopteri; order Gobiiformes; family Rhyacichthyidae; genus Rhyacichthys; species Rhyacichthys aspro. Next base: position 5,684,472 of record CM072156.1, on the reverse strand, counting down.
ATGGGAAGCTAGTCCTGATCTTAAAGGCTTGTGTTACAAAGCCATTAGACAAACACTTTGTGTGCAACAGTGTTATATTATCATCAGAGAACACAGACGTCTGACAATGGACGTCTTTAGGTTTATTTTGGTTCTTTTATTATAACTGCACTTTCCCCAGATTTAACATGTAGTCTTTCTTTTTCGTTTGTGTTGTTATGAAGATGTTGCTTTATGGTTTTGGCTTCCCAGGTTTATGAAAACAAGAAAATCAAGATAAATTATAATTGTTTTCCTTGGAGCAGCTCAGAGTGGTGGTGTCGGTGCAAGTACCACCACAGAAAAAGGCAAATGGACAGTGTTTTATGAGTGTAAATACTCCTTGCTAGTATACGTCCTTACGTTTTAGCTTCAAACCAAATTTGCTCCATTATTCTCTCTCCAAATTGTAAATGACTCTTTCGTTTCAAATTGTTTTATGGCAAAGACTCGAGGCAGTGAGTGCAGTCAACACTGAGGTAGCAAACAAACTCTTAACATCCTCTAACTGCTGCTGTTTGTGGAGAATGATGGACAGTAGGCCCATGAGGAGGGAGTTTTTGGGAAGTAGACTTATTAAAGCCAGTAGCTCCATTATAAAGTGAATCTGAATGTTATTAGGCAATCAGGGAAATATACAAAAGGCCACTCTGTTAAAATCATAGATCATTAAAGTAATTGTGACTTGAGTTGAACTTGACCATAATTGAGCAGCACCAGTAAAGTGGTTCACATTTTATTGGAGGGGATCATATATCACAAACTGATCTTAGACTTAGCAAAAAATCACATAGAAAGCTAAATTCAAATAAGACATAAATAGCTTTTATGAGATGACCTTGAGCACAGGAAGGCAGCCAATTATGAGACTCTTACATCACAATCTGCTATAAATAATATCTGCAGAATGTACTTGAATTGTTGCTTTCATTAGTAATGATAAAGATGATGATAATAACTGATTATTGGGCACCCACTCGACCTCCATGCATTTGTTCTGTTCTAAAATTCTGTTTGTGCTTTGATTGCGGTGAAAGAGGTTGTGAAGTTACAAGATAAGCGCCTTTTATCATCCACAATAAAAGGGACAGTAAAATGGTGGCATGAGACAAATGTTAGTGGAGAGACTAGGGCCTGGTCTAATGGTTTCTATTAAAATGGTCCTTATGCCATGACTTTTAGCTAAAAATGCTTCACACACACTAGGTAATATCTGAAACGATTACGTCTTTCTCTGGCCCTGATGGTTTTGTGTCTTTCCATTACAAAGCCCTAATAGTCATCCATATGTCTGCAGTATAATGGCTGGATTCATTTCTCCAATTGCACTCAATTCCATCTGGATGGGAGTAATAAAAAGCATAACAGAACAATCTCTACAAACCAGCTCCACCATTAGAGATAATGTTTTCAGATGTTTCCCTTTGACCCATGCATTAACTTGTTGTGTTAATTTCCATGGCTCCACCTAAAGGCCAGTTGTCGTTAAATTAGACTGATTACAGAATAGATCTGTCCTGTTTGAGCTGAATTATGACTGGCTTGCATTTTCTCTGAATCCGTTCACAGAAGGTCACCTTGCTCATTTGGGAAATAGTCTCCATGGCTACATTAGTTAGAGGGGTGCCCTGATTTCATTAGTGATGAGATCTCAGGAGGATGTTTTGAGGACAGTCAGCCGAGCGCATAAGAGATGAGCCGAGACAGATTATAGGAGAGAACATGGCTTGTGTTTCATGGGCTTTTTAACTCTTTGCTTTGATAAAGTCTACTGATTACTCTGAGCAAACTTTGTGCATCAAACAAGAAAGTTTTACAATTAAGACATTAATGGAAGCTATAACTTTAATTGAAGAATAAGTCAAGGCCGTATTGATGCAAAAAGTGGAATTAGCTCAGATACAAACAAGACCACGTCAAGAAACAAACAAGAGTTATTAGGCAATTGGTTTTAAATGTATGTTTCACATATTTATCATATTGCCTTTGTTCAAAAGATATTTTGCGTCTGTATTTTCATTTTGTTTAATTACATAGATGGATTATAGGCAGAATAGTGAACTGTGGGATGAGTTGCTGTTGTGGAGGAGGAGAGGTTGTCGGCTCCAAGAAGCATCACATTAAAACCAGTTCAAGAAAGTCTCGAGGAGGTCAATGTGGAAGTTATTTCTTAGTTTTACAATGTTGTGAGACAAATTCCAGGATAATGGCAGTCTCTGCTGCCTTTACCTTCAAGAACTTCACTTTCAGAGTTTGCTTTTGAAAAATGGGGAAGAGTTTATTGAAAGCAATCTCCCTGTCAGGGTTTGCAAATGTTCTGGGAAGCCTGAAAATTAAAATGGTGATATCCATTTAAATGTCCAAATGTCCTGGGAATAATCTAAATTATCATGAGGATTTTAGTAGTATTTTGCCCTCATGTGTATTCACTTGCATCTGTAAACTTTGTTGTGCCAGATAAACAGTACCGCTCTGTAAACCCATTCTGAATTTCAAGTTTAAACCTGAGAGTTTTGACCCTCGGAGACTGCTGAAGTGGAATGGACACACTCAATACCTGAAGGGTATTAGAAAAAAATGTTGGCGGTAACACTTGAATAATAACATCTTTTTAATAATTTGTCCATTCATGTGAGACTGGAAATATCTCTAAAGGAGTCTGAGAACATGTTTTTGTTTATTTCTCGAGGGAAGAAGTAAAAATCTTATTAGTGTTGTTTTTGACTAACAAAAAGAGTTCAGCCAGTGTTTTTGGACAAATGCCTGATGACTACACATGAACCAAAGCTAATTAAAAATACAGGAAAATAACCGGGTGTATTGAAAGTTCTTGATTGATTATGATATAACACCAGCCTGAAGTGACCTGGAAGTGTCTTTGCAAATGTTTACTTTAGAAGAATAAGAGTCATGTTTGTGTCTGCGGTTATCCTCACTCTCTACAGTGTGCCATACTTTCCTGGTTGTTAGCATTGCTAGCAATATGGACCTTAGCCACAGCTGACATTTCCTTTCACCAAATCACTTCTGACTTCATAAACTCAGTCTGCTGGCTTCCTCCACAGGGAACATATACTCACACTTCATCAGTCTGCTGTTTGTCCTCTGTCTAAACTATAGACTGAGGCCTGAACAGAAGATGCAGCAATTTATTTTCAGAAAAGTCATGATGAAAAACTCCATGTCAGCAGGGCATCGTGGAGCGCTGAACACTGGCCCACTTCGCTCTTATTCCTCTGGAGTGCTCTACCTGCTCACATCTATTTGATTTGGAGCAAGATAACTCTAGGCTCACACCACAAATCCACATTTTAAAGGCTGAAGGCCGAAGCGGAAAAACAATACCACACACAAACACCCGCTTTATTTGCAGGCACTTAGAAAGAGTTGAAATATCAAGGGTATATACCATTTGATATGGTCATATGTCCTATAAAGTTCATAACCTTCCCACTGGATTGTGGTCAAATATTTTTCACATTGTGTTATTTATTTATCCTCCATCTTCTACATGCTTCACCAAACAGAACATATATATTTTATTTACTCCAGTAATCCAGTACTATGGCCACTTCAGATTCTTTTCCTGTCTTTTTTGAATCTTGCACTGTAAGTTTTTGTGCTCCCCAGCGCCCACACATGACGTGGTGTAGATATGATATAATGAGTAAGGTTTGCCCTGTGGTGTATTAGCTGTGAGTCAGAGTCTAATGAGAGCGCTGGTCTGTCCATCACTGTGAATCATTGTCTCCTGGTCTCACTCTGATGTTGGACACTGTTAACTGGGTCACTCTCAGGCCCACAGGACTCCTCTGTTTCTGTTGCTGCCTCCCGGATCAGACAAGTGTGGTTTCAAATTCAGTTACAAGGTTGATATGTCTTAAGATGGGATCAGATAAGTCTTAAGGGACTGAGGTGAAAGACCATGTCATTATGTTACATTAGTAGCTTAAAACAAAGAGGGACAATGTAAACGGACAAAACCCATCTGAGTGTGATATCGTTCCTGCTTCATGTGTCTATAAAATTTTAATGCAGCAATAGTAAAACAGATATTAAATTTGTGAAAAACTGTTCTGTTGGCTCTTATCTTGTAGCTAATGCACCCTAGAGTCACAAAGGCAGCATTTTGTGCAAAGTTTCAGGCTTGTAGGTCTATAAATGTTATACAAATAGATATTGATATTGTCTTAGATGTTGAAGGGGAGTTATGGCAGGATATCGTTGCTAATTTTTCTTGTGTTTGACTCCGGAGCCACACTATCTACAATGTCAAAGGCGGCAAAGTCATTAGTAGTGTGTGATATGTCACATTTGCTGTTTTATTTATGCTAATTAGCCATGTGCTTTTTGGTGTTGATTTCACAGAGCACTGTTTGTATTAATTGCCTGTCCTCTCACTAAGCTGGAGCAAAGCTCACATTGATCATCTCTTTTCTTTGTCTTACATTCTGGTTAATTGGGACAGAGGCGAAGAAGGCCATTGGTAGGACGCATCACTACTAATCTGTTAGAAACTTGTGGAAACCGGCTCAGAGCTTTTGTAGAGATAATTTTAATTGGTACAGATCTGTGGACAGATGTGGGGCTTTTGCCAACATTTCAGAAACAGTTGAGGAGACAGAGGTGTTTTTTTTTTTGTTTTTTTTTTAGTTTGAGCTGGTTTTAAGTTGGTGAAAAAGGAGTTCCAACATCTTGGCCACAAGAACAGAGGCATTATTGTATTCAACCCTCAACTGAACTCAAGTAAACGCTCAGATACTTGGTCTGCTATTAACTATTTACTGGTAATCAGGGCTGCACAATATTTTGCAGATTTACTCTTGTTGCCTTTGTGCTAGATACTACAAGAACTGTAATGTTACCCAATCTAATAAAAAAGCTAAAGTGGCACCAGTTTGACCTATTAAAGTTAGTCTATTTTCAGCCTATTCAAAATCTTTTAATTTTGTATTACTCTTATTAGCATTAGCTCCACTTGTGTCGACAATACAACAACAAAATGTCCAAATATACAGATGCGTTTTATAGTGTTAATGAAAATTAAAGATAATGTTTCAAGTTGCCTACATATTCAGTGTTTTTGCATGTTTGCACGGCACAACTGTGAATCCATTATCATGCCTGAGGTTTAGGGCAAAGCAGGCCGGCTTATGAGCAGTGGGACAGTGATTAATTTCCTCATAAATCTCTCCTTAAAAAACTGATCTTTTCACCTTGGTAGAGAACTCGCTTAAGTGCTCCTTGATTACAGTTTTATCGTCACTGAGGTTTTATTGAGCACAGCTGAGAATGAATGCTGCGTTTTGAGCTGTGTGGGCTGAGTACTATTATAGACAGCTCTTTGCTTTATCGACGTGACAATGGTCTTGAAAATAACCTGTCGTCTTCTGTCAGTGGCGTTAAAAATGAACTGCTTATTGATGTCCTCCTCTTTTCTTTAGCTGTCTGTCTTCCACACTCCATCGCTCCCAGTACCTCAGTCTGCACTCCCCTCCTCTCTGGGGACAAACATTTGCCCGTGTTGTTGCGTGTCTCTTCCTCTGTCGTCCCAGGTGTATTCTCTGTGCATTAAACTGAACTGATCTGAAAGTTGTCTGGATTTAAACCTCACCATCAAACACAGTGTGGCAGTACTGGCCCCTCGCTGCCACTTCCGCAGGAGTCTATCAGTCTTCTGCTGTTGCGCTGAATACAAATGAGGGACTGACTTGGCACAGCATATTGCATTTGTATATGAGTGTTATTACACATGAAACACAATGACTGAACTTGATAATGTGATTCAGTACAGCTTTTTGACTTGAGGGCCGTGCTTGAGTAGTGATGAATTTGTATTAGTAATAATTATTTTGGTCATCATTGAAATCATGATTATTTTACTCGATTACTCGTGTTGGATTTATTGAACAGAACAGTGAATTCTCCTTAAAATAAATAATGCATTAAAAATAAATTAAAAATAAAATGAAATAATAAAGATAAAATAAGTTAAAAAAAAGCACTTCCACAATCTCGTGGAAAATAAATAACAAGTAATAAATAAAAAGAAGTAATAAATAATTCTTTCTCGATTACAAAGGTTTTGTGATCATTGGAAGCCGAAATTGAAAATGTGATTATTTGCACAGCCCTAGTGTAACACATACTGTTCAACATAAGTCATTATTATGAAGACTGCTTGAACTAATGTTTTGTTAGTGAATCTCATGTATCTCTTTGACACTTTGTATGTGAACATAATTGGCAAATCACCTTAAATTGTTATGCCACCAAATGAAAAAGTAAGTGACACCAATGTTATCCAGGGCTGGGAATTCAATCCAAAAATTCTGTTTCCTCATTATTATAAAAAGTAAACGATTATTGAGCTGCACTCCAGGTTCTCTCCTGTTGTTGTCTTTCAGTGCACTGCTGTGAGACTGAATTAAAATGAGCGTTCAGCAAAGTTGTCCTGCTAGTTTGTTTTACAGCAAAAAATAAAGAGGTTGACACTAGAGAAAACGGTCACAGCTGCTGTTAGCGGAATACATGGAGAAAACCTGCTAAAACCATGATATAGTAGTAGATATAGGTCAGGTGAGCAAAACAGCAAAAAAGGGATAGCAATTGCCACTGTAACCTTTTATAGAGCCTACTGGCATTCCTTTCCTTGACACAAATGGGCAATATTAATGCATAACAAAAAAATTACTTGTAAAATAGAAATAAGACCAATAACCAGAAGTGCACATGGATAAATGACATAAATCCAAAGTAGTTCGGATGGTTGGATATAGTTTCAAGATGTTTCAGTTTAACTACCTTTTTATGCTTGAGCCATCTGATAACCTCTTTACTTTTTTTCAGCAAATTGAGATCCAAAAAGACAAATGATACATGGCAAAATTGTACCAAGGTAAGGGGAGTATAAACTGACAAAAATGTCTCACCATTAAAGTTATACTAAAATAGAATAGCTTTTTAAAACATAATGTACTCTCCTGAAGCACATTTGGGCCTGTTTTCCAGGGCACACATCTGTCAGCTCACGTCCCGCCAGAGCTGAAACAAGATTTTAGGGAAACTGAAATTTACCCAAGGCGAGTAAATGGCTGGAATATATAATGGGTGGAATATGGGATGTACATTATGTAAATGGATTGGTGCTTCATGGGTCGAGGCAACAGAAGCTCTACTGTCTCATTTGGTGCAGAGAAGTTAACAGGCAGTGTGCTTTGGCAGCCGAAAGCCTCCCAAACTCGGTAAGCCAAGGAATTGAGGAAATGAAGAAGAAGTGGCCGGATATGGGAGCTGACAGCAGTAAATGTGTTGCTTCATGCTGACAAAATGGACGTGCCACTGGGGGTGTCGCGGGAGCAGACAAACTGGTTCCCTAGATGAGTGACAATCTGCAGTGAGTCATGTTTGATTTTTATGAGCAGAGCAGTTTTATTTGATCACATTATAAACTTAGCTGCTTATTTATCCCGTATGGCCTGGAGAGTGATCAGAAAAGCACAAGGGACTGCTGAAACATTTGAAGAAGCTTACTTCTGACATTACAACAAATGCTTATTAAAATATGACTATAAAACGGTTCTTAACTCTTCCAGAAACCCAAAAGAGGAATAGCAACACACTGGCACTTACAACATGGTGAAAATGAGCCAGTTTATGTTGTTTCTATGGTAGATGTGGTTTGACTGGGACTAAAGATGTAACTTTTTAATTTCCCTGGTTCTCTTTCAGTCTCTGCTCTAAAATGAAGCGAGTCTATTGAATAAGGCAGTAACACCCTTCGTCTTTGGGGGCACTGCATCAATAATTACTGAAGAGAGATTGCAGGAAAGAAGAAACCTCACACATATCCCATAGCCCTATAATGTTATACAGTGGACTGTCTTAAATAATTACCCAAGTGTTAAGTTTACGAGAGCAATATCGACTGAATCCAATTGTGCCCTTTCTCCACTGATTAATTGAAATGTTTGTTGTTTTTGTTTTCACAAGCCCCAGTGCTTTGATTCACTTTGGTTTATTGTTTCACCTTGAACTCCATTGGGGTCCAAACTTTCCAAGAAACAAACTAGAGTTCAGTTTACTACAGGCCTCTCTGCAGACTGGGTCTTAAGTGGCTAATTTGCCAAATAAACCAACAAGTAGGTCTAATATTTTAATTTTTTGGTGCTGAGTTTGTTGCACATTTTTGCCGTAAGGAAAACTTTGCATTTTTTGGTTACATTTGCCACAGATTTTGAAAAACAGCAGCTGGTGTGGACCATGGCTCACTGTAGACTAGACAGCAATAATATAGGAGCTGGCTATAGGAGACAAGGAGGATATTGAGGAGGTTGGTTAGATCTGAACCGAAGAACCTCTTGGAAATGCTGAGCAAAATCTGTAATATGGTACCTATCATTGCTATTCTACTTAATACAAGAGGTTTCACTGTTTACATCTGGTGCAGAGGACAAAGAGGCAAAGACAGACCTGTTTTACCAACAATATATCAACATTTCCCTGGTGTGATTGACAAGTGGCATTGCTGACAATTGTGGAAGTTAAAACAAGAGTGACTTTGCTAACTCAGGGCGCTAAGGTCAAATATATTATCTTAGGTTCTCCATCTTTATCTTATTCCACTTTTGTCAAACTGCATTAATGATAGAAGCTTATGTTACACAGACCTTAAAGTAAGTTGTTTTCCACTTTACTGAGAGCAATTGGTATTCACAGTCGCTTTAGCTTCTGTAGCGTCCTATTTCTGTATGTATTTATGATAAACGATTTCACTTGCGGTTTAGAAATGGCATCATCTTTTTTCCAGCCTGGGACAAGTAAAAGCTGCTGGTTTACTCAGTTAATGGGTGACACGTTTCATGTGTTTCTAAATGGTCTCTGTGGGGTTCACTCTGTCGGTGCCATCTGTTTGAGGAGATGAAGTGTTGTGGGTTCACTCCTGTGCAGATGTCTGTTACCTGATATGTGCTGCACTAATGAAAGCCCCCCTAAATGGATTCTTCTAAGGAAATTAACTAAAGCTCAATCACCTGCATTGTCCTATAAGCTTCACAGACCTGACTCGGTTTGTAGCACATAAACTGGCTTTTGTAGCATGTAGATTATGTCTTTGCTCATGTACAATGGTTTTTAAACTCAGCAATGCGTCACAGTTGTTGTTATCCACACTGTAACACACAGTTGCAAATGATGACTCTTGCTTTGATTGTAAATGGGTCGCCAATCACATTTCCAAGCGTGTGATTCATTGCTTTGTTTTGCCGTTTTCTTTTGAGTTCAATAAAACCTAGAGGCTGCTGTTAAAGATTGAAACCCCACTTGATACTGTTGTTAAATGTTCAGAAACGGCTTCTAAACAAGAAGCTGGCTGCTCGATGAAGAACAGTGCTTCTCTAAAGCCATTTGCTGGCACAGTAATTAGGTGCCTCAATTTCCTTGTGCCATTACAGGAGAAAGGACAGCATTACTTTAATAAGCTGCTACCTAATGGATCCTGAACAAGACAAGGAGGCATTTCCACCTGTAGAATGTACACAGCATGTTTATCAGCTGTAACTAAGACTCATTTAAAATAAGAACAAAGAGATAATTAGGTTTTAATAAAGTTGCATTGTGTACATTTTAATTACTGTATAACCACAAGACTCTGCACTTTGCAACTGTCAGTCTTGGAAAAATAGACTAATAAAACTCATAGAACCTAATGAAAGGAGCCATTTAAGGTCCATTACTGTTTCTACAGCTTTTATTGATGTTTTCTAAAGTGAAATCCCCATCAGACTTAATTCTATTGGGTTATTTCATGACAGGGCACAATATGCACTTTTTCCACCTGATGTTTCCAAAAATACAATAAATGTCAATCCTTTTTAACAGATATATCAGCAGTGGAAATTTGCTGGTCTGTCAAGCCTGCACCATCACCATTACATGAAGGGCGAGCTTCTGCTATGGTCAATTAGCCTCTTAAAGAAACATTTCTTCCCTGTTCCTTTCATTCACACTTTTGCAATGACTTTAGGCGACCAAATTTATTCATTACTGTCCCTTCAAGGAAATCAATTCTCTGCATTTAACCCATCCATCATCCGTGTTAGGAGCATTGTTCAAGGATTATCTCCAGGTTTTGTTCCAGCACCTCTATCGTGCTATAGTGTCATAGGAAAAACGGAGCATTTCGAGGACACTCCGCGCAGAAAGGCCCTGACCTGACCGACTCGTGCCCTCGTTGCTGTTACACTGCTAACCCTGCCTCCGCGCGGCCAGACCCTGAACCCGAACATGCCTGAACTGTGTGTGTGTCCCCGGTGAATGTACCTTTGACAGACTGATTGCGTGAATGGATTGCTTGATGGAAAGTACTTTTGAGTGCAGGGTCTATATAAATCCAGACGTGTAAATTTAAAAGAGCAGCACATTCACATTCTTTAAAGCCGTTTACCCATCTGTTTGTGGCAAATTGTGCTTGGCCTGTTACTGTTCATCAACTTTGCCATCTGTTTTATGTGTTGGAAGGTGATTAAAATGGGCTGAATCATCTGACGTTTAAGGAATGACCTCATAAAACAGACTTTGATTCAGATTTCATGAAATAAGTGATAGGCTCTTTACTCTCTCTGCTGGTGATGATTGGAAAGAGATTACCAATAACTGCTTTAAGCCTTTCCAACAGTTTATGTTACATGATTTCTGGTGAATGTGGATTTTATTATGACAGACGCAAACCAAAATATAACCAATGACTAAGTCTCCCATTGGCGAGACAGAGAATTCAGTGTGAACTATTTGCAATAGTCCTTGGTGTTGTGTTGGATAAAGGACACATTAATCACTGTGCGGTTGTACTTTGTGAGCAAGTTGACATTCAGATGGTGAAGGATGAATGCACCGCTGCTGCGAGAGAATGGCAGTGGAGGTCTTCATACGGAGGCTGGCTCTATAGAGGAGACGTATGGAGAAGGTGTGATGCACTGAGGTCGGCTCAGGGCAGATTGGAGAGGACACACTGCTCTTTGCTTAGATTTATTTTTATAGTGTAAGCTTTGGGGCGTGCATCACAAAGATTCTCACAGATTGACCGCTAGTAAATGAAACGTGTCTATATTTGCTGTCATTGCTAAAACGACACTAGAATATTAGAATAAATGTTGTGTGATTGTATCAGCGGCGTCTTACTGTGGACTCCAGGTTAAATCTGGACCGAAATAGATCTCCGTTTAGACTTCTTTAAACTTCTATTTGCTATTGTACTAATGTAAATAATATATTATTAAATAGGCAAATGACTAAAAGGAAAAAAAATTCTAAAACCAGGACTAAAGCTTGGACTAGACCAGATCTAACTCATAATTGAACCTAGGACCAAACTAGCGTTTGGGTTTAGGTTTACATTTCTGACTAAACCAATTTAGCAGGCATAAACCCATAGCTAACTTTGCAAATAAATCAGGGGTAGAGCAGGCCTAAACAAGGACTAATACTAAATTTAGGACTAAAGCAGGGCTAATCTTGGACTGAACAGAATTAAAGCAGAGTAAACCTAGATTTAAACCAATAAACAAGGTTAAAACCAATAAACTGGGTCTAAATCTGGCCAAGTCTAAAACCAGTAAGACCTGACATCAGTATTAAAAGGGTCTTTACTGGGGCTAAACACGGGCTTAAATCAGGCCTAAACCAGGGCTAAACCAGGACTGAACCAGGTCTAGCCTAGGTTAAAACAACTAAGGTGGGTCTAAACCAGGACTAATCTGGGTTATAACCACTACAAAAATTCTTTAGAAGGAGTAAATCTATTACTTTACCAGGACTAAACAATGACTGAACTGGGGCTAACTCAGGACTGTGGATATTGACAGGGGAGACTGATTCAGATGTGCTTCTCTTGAAGAACACATTGTTGTGTGTGAAGGCTGTCAGTGAAGTGGAAATAAACACGTGTAGTGAATACATCCACTTGGCTCCATCTCTGGAGTGCTCATTAATACTTAGCCATTGGGGAAGTCACTCGCACAAGTGGAGTAAAGGCAGGACTATGATATGTGTGTGCTGTGTGGCTTTGTCTCCTTGTAAACAGAAGGCGGGTCAATCAACCAGTCAGCCAATCAGCCAGCCATAGACACCATTCCCCAGCCGAGCCCAAGCAGGAACAACAGCCAGACAGTGAACCAAACATACAATCATTAAGCAAGCTGCCAGTCAGGTGACTCACCATCTGCCACCCAGCTAGTGTTCAGTCCGTCAGTCACTGGTGACTTTCTTTACAGCTTAGAATAAATACATGTTTATGTTTGTCAAAAGGCTTTGATGCATTAATGTCACAGTTCCACTTACACTGAGTACATCTTTAATTTTCTCTGTGCTTTCTCATGTGGGCGCTTTTATCTTTCTGTTTCTATTTGCTTTTGTTGTAGAAAAACAGGAGCATGACCCAGAGTCGAGCCAATAAACTAAACAAATATATTTGTGGCTGTTTTTAATCCTGGACAAACATGATCAAACAGTCCAGAGCAAGAATAATATGCACCTCTTACTTTCTCAATATCTAAGAATCATTTAAGTGAGCAGTCTGGCAATTGAACCTTCACTGAAACACAAAAATAAGGTAATGCACATGTTTACTTTGTGTATCTCAGTTTTGAGTTTTGTTATGACCGTATTTGGGGTATGGTGTTTGCACTGAAACCTTGTCAGTCATATCCCTAAATGCATCGTAAATACTATTATCCTATGTTCTTATTACCAAACCCGTCACAATCTACAACAAGGTTAGATCTATTAATTGGCAAAGTCACAACATTTTCATTAAAAGGAGCTTCAGCTGACAGAAACTGCAGTTTTGTTGAATATCTCTTTGAGTTTCAAAAGCAAACACCTAAAATGAATGCATAGTGTGATGGTTAGCTCTGCCTCAAAGGGATCAATCCTCGTGGGTTCTTTCTTGGTATTCATGCATGTGCTAGGCTAATTGGGGACTCCTAGTTCCCCATAGTAAATCAATCTGAGTGTGAATGGTTGTCAGTGTCAGTCTCTAAGTGTTAGGCTGGTGATTAACTGGATATTGTCCAGGCTGTAATCTGCCTCACGCTCGAAGCAGCTGTGATAGACTCCAGTCCCCAGTGACCAGTAAAGGATAAGTGATAGAAAATGAATGAGTTATAAGGTCCTTATCGGCTCCATGATTGTTTTGCTGAGTGTTTTATTAGCAACTATTTATGAACTTTATTGATCCACAATATTTACCTACTGTGAATGTTCTCTTCCTTTATATGAAGAAGTCTCTGCTGTGACGCCTTCAGAAAGCACATATTTAAGTAAATGTCTTCAACCTCGCATTTTATCTCATCTATCTTATTGATGGTGGGTCGAGGACTGAGTGGGACTCAGGGACGTGCTTAGCGTTACTGCAGCTAAGTTGGCCTTCAAATGGATTTCCCATTTAAAACGCATGATGTCTTACTTTCTTTCACCTCTGCTGTGTTCTGACAGAAGGAAATCTGATTTAGAATTATTAAAATAAACAGGTTTGATATCCACAATAGTGCTGTCATTGAAGGTGTGCAGTTTTTGCTGACATCTGTGAGCACCTATGGTAGCCCTGCAGGGACATGCTGTTGTCTATGAGCAAACTTAGTGAAAATGGCCAGATGCAAAGTTTGCATTAAACGGAAACAAAATCAATTTAATCCACGAATTTCTCCATCCTTCAGGAGTGCATGATCAAAAGAAACATGAATGTGCTTCTCCTTCAGTAGTGCTCAGTTTGTTCACTCAGGGCAGTTGTACAATCAGGAAGAAACAGCATCTTAAACTGGGTACTATGGACTATTAACAAACTTGAGGATTAATTTGACAAAAATTACTTGACAGACCACAACCCCTTGACCTACGTTCAGGCTAAAATCTGAGAAAGCCTCTTGTGTGTGACCAGGCAAAGGGCTTTTTTTGCTGCATCTTGGGCACTTCTTGATCTATGTAAATTACATTTGTAGTGCCCACTGGTTTCATGGAAGTGTCTCAAAAGAAGTGGAGATATATTTGAAAACTACACTATATTCACTAAACGTCCCCATGGCTTGTTGGACTATATACTATGCTAAAGTGGGTTGTACTGGACACGTTCTACTGATACCTGAGATATGTAAGGTCACAGAGAGAGCTGTGGCTATCTGAGGAGGTAAGAGACTGCTAAATGCCTGATTTCTAGCAGATGAGATGAAAAGTCAGGGAGAGCCTTAAGTGACTCTTGAGCAGCGAGAAAGCAGTAATGGACTGTAGTGCTTCTCCATGCCCTGTAAGTGTGAGCACTTGACTTCAGTCTGCAAAGTTTAGTTGTTTTTCTCTTCTACTTTCAGTTTTCCATCTTATCTTGCTTCCTACAAACCAGTTGTTAACATTTTTCTTTGATGTTTTATAAAACTCTGCTTGGCCACTCAGACTTCCTTGGGGATTGAGTAGAGGGTTTCTCACAAAGTGTTGTTACACAAACATTCAAAGGGTCAAGTGAGGCAGCTTTTGGGCTAAGACCTTGAGAGGGTCCTTGGCTGTAAAAGGCAGTCCCAGTTCAACAGGAGTACCATGTAGTCTATATTAAAATCCACTGCATGCACTGCCTTACGCCCCTTTGGAATAAAATCGTTTTGTCTGGTCACCTCAGTCTGACCGATAATGGGTTTTTGTGGCTAAATCAAATAACAATGCCCCTGAATGGGTAAAAAATCTCCTATTTTTTTTATTCCGACAGCAACTACTGCAATCAACGTTGTGCACAGCAATCATGTTTTTTCTAAACCAGGGACTGTGACGAGCCGACTGTGAGGAAATCAAATCTGGCCTATAGCAGGGCTTAAAAGCAAAAGGACAAGAGCTCAGCAGGTATGTAGTGTAATGACTCGCTAGTCGTGCAAAAAGATATGGCAACGTGCTAGGATGAATCAATCGCATTTCCACCCTAAAGGGGGCACAGTAAGGGAGTAGAAGAGACAGCAGCGAGAGGAAAGGACAAGGTGCCCAACCCCCCTCTCCTCGGCTAAGACAGGGTCACACCAGCCACGTCCACAGGGGCAACAGTGACACGGCACATGTCCAGAGCTAAGACATGAACAGCAGGAGGTAGAGTGCTGCTGGAAAGCTCCGACGCTCACAGGAGACATTGGAGATCCTTTTAGAAAAGCAAAGAGCAGGAAAACACAACCTCGAAATATGATAATGTGCATACACACACACTGCTATTATCACAGCATGGTACCATTTGAATTGGATTAAAACCCCTCTGTCGTCTCCTAGATGCTATATCCATCCAGTATAGAGTGTCAGTTAATGAATCATTGGTGCAGAGGATAAACCCGGTGCCACAGGAGACAGATCAGTTCATTCAGGTGGGTGGAAGATGTGTTCATATAGACATCTGGACAGGGCTGTGAACTGTGAAGATCCTCCAGAGATCCATTTAGCTGATGATGAGTATGTTGTGTGACTGGCACTGTAAGTGGAGTGCACAGAGCAAAGAACACGCCTCACACCTTTTTTATTTTGTTTTTAATTTTTTGGTTTTGTCGCTTAGTATGAATATTATTGCATTAACCACAATCACTGTAAATAATTCTTCTCATTTGTCCACCAGCTTTATGTTTTAAACCAAAAGACATCGTCATGCAGTGAAGGTCTGGAGGCCTTTCTCCAAACATCCTTTAGAAGTCTGTTTGATCAAGATAAACAAATGCAAAGAGTATTATTTTGATGTAATTATACATTACTTTAACCAGAATGGTCCGATAGTTAAATACTTTTTAAAGGAGTCCTATTGTACATGTAAAATAGGACAACTGAAAACCATGCAGATGCTGGGAGAACATCCAAACTCTGCACAGAAAAGATATTACTGTGGTGCTACAGTGCTTCCTGTGCCACTTTTTTAGAAATATTTTGAGCAATAGATGGCTTTCATAACAACTGGTCTTATATCTAGTCATAAAGGAAAGAGGAAAACCAATACTGTTGCATGAAGTGGAACCTGTCTGTCATGCCTTAGTCAGACTTCAGCATCATAGCTACATCTCGATAGGACGTCTCGATGTAATCTTAATTACGGAGAGCTCCAGTAACTTGTCCATCTTTTCACTTTTTCATTGTAGTAGTAATAATAATAATGGATTACATTTCAATTGCGATTTTCAAAGCGCTTCACAATTGAGTCCATTATTCATTCTCTCTATAGTCACACACTGGTGGCATACAATTATAGAAGGAAGAGCGTGTTAGCATAATTGATGAGCTAGCGTTGCCCTAGCTCCATGTTATGCAGATTTATTGCTTCTCTGTCAATACTTCCATCCCACTGAGAACACAGCCCCCCTGGAACACCCTCTGGAAATATCACATTATGTCACTAAAGGCAAACAGCTGAGCACTAGTGTCTACAGTGAGCCCATGATCCAGACCGGTGCACAGTCAATGTTTAAATGTGGTGGTAAACTAAGTGTAAGGAGTGTAAATGTGACTCGTAAAAACAAGCTCCATCACAATAGCATGAAAAATTACGGATTAAATATTCAGTAGCTAAAAGGGTCAGTGTAAAACGCATGTAAATGTTGGACAGAGGAAGTATTTTCATATTAATAAAGAGGAAAATGTCACTAGAAACTGTGTTCCGTGTAATTGCGCAAATCGACAGTAAGGTGCTAATAAAATGGTCAGTCTGCAAAGATGATCATATCTCTTCATAAAACGTGAGGTGATTGTGAATCCAAGTCTTATAAAGGTCAGGCTGTGGTCTCGGGAGTCCACAAAACAGAAGACACAGTCAAATGTCTGACACATAAAAAGTGATTGACTGCATATGACCACAGAGCTATTCTGTATGTAGAGGGTTTCTCCCTTTAATAATTCCTGTTCCAAATTGAACACACTTCCAGACGTGGCTTTCATTTAACCATTCTTTACATTCTTAGCAGCATACCATGTCTAACATACCTCAAGATTCAGTGTGGCAGCTGTGTTTTTTCCCCCCATTAGTGTGGTATTCTAGCATTCCCAGCCTCCCATTTAGACCTTGCATTTCCGTCTTCTAGCTATCTGGATGCATGTGGCAAGCTCCGACTGATGAATTCACACCTGGTATTTACTTGCATCCTCCTGAGTCTGCATGAGATTGGTTTTCAATTTCTCAGTGCATATTTCAAACTGGCTTTTGACAACTTTACTTTTTCCATCATTATATGGATATGACATCTAGCTAATGTTTGTTATGTGCATTTACATTACAATGGCTGAAATAGTATAGTTGATAGGAAGTTATATGGAAATATGGTTTAATGTCAGTTGTGTTAGAATACATTTTTATTAATCGAGATCAGCAGAAACACAATATCTCTCAACTTTACCGTTCCTTTTCCCGTCACTAAGCAGCTCCATGCTCTTCCAGTTCTTTGTTGGAAACTGTTGATGCAAGTGCTTTGCTTTGGCTGCTGCTAAACTTTGCCACACCATCGAGCGGATTTGTAGGAGATGAATGCGTTTGCTTGGCATTTAAGGTTTTCCCTCAGCCTGTCAAAGTTCATAGTGGTGAGGAGTAGGACGTGCTTCAGCGCCTGACCAGACCACCATGCTGTGTAATGAGTTTAGTCTGAAAACATGGAGAATATGGAAGCATTGGCCTCACTGTCATGACGGGAATTTTCTTTTACCATTACTTAACGTGTATGAGCTCAAAATAGTTTCCAAATTATCCCCAAAATGTTGCACACACGTTGAAATGTTATTTGTTTTTCACAGCTGTGTTATCCATCAACTTCAGTCGGTGGAAATTCTGGTTTGAAGTCATGGTTTAATGAGATCAGACTAAACATTGATTCCCTACAACTCATCAAATGGCACTTCATACTATTGTGGATCTGTGTCCATGTCCAAGCTTAAAATCTGATTTCAAACAGTAAAAAGGTAATTTGTCTTCTCATTCATTATTAATTGTCAATTCAGAGTGTCACTTCTGCTCCTATCATGCATCACTGGATATTTAATTCTACAAATCCAGGCATCATTGCTCTTTTTAATGAACCATGTTAGGCCATAATACACAATAATCCATTTATCACATTATTACTAATCACCACATTCTGATTGTGTTGACTGAGGTGGGTTTTTTTTTTCTTTTGTGTGAATGTTCGTGTGAGGAGAGTTGGCTTATCTTAATTGATGTCCTTTATGGTAGCTTTAGTTGTATAGTATGGCTTTAGATAAGGACAAAAGGTGACATACATTAAAAGGCACTGAGGCATAAACCACTGAAACAACCACATGATGGTAACCTCCTGAGAGCTCTGTTTCCACCTTAAGCCCCTTTTATCTCTTCACACAGCGGCCACACACACAGACCCCTCCTCCTTCTGTTCAGGAGGCTACAGTACACTGTTTGGCTGGTGTTCGCTGTAGGTGATGCATTACTCAAACACTGTACATCTGTATATAAGGGCCACATTTGCATAGGCACAATGTGTGGTCAGATTTAGAGGACTAGTCCAGCCTCGGGAGCGACCTCGACGTCCATGACCATGGGCTATTTCTGGAGCCTCCCTGATCCTGATGTCCTCTCAGCCCGTCCCCTCCGCAGCCTCTTCCTCATTCCTCTGGTCATTTGTATTCATCCACTTTCATTTACTGTCACCCTGCGTCAGTTGCAGCTTGCTCAGAGCTCCCTCTGCCCTGGCAGAGCTGCTCCTTCTCTTATTTTCTCTCCTGTCCCTCTGTCGTGTTCTGCCCATTTCCTCTCATCATGGCCGCCTGTGCACGCTAAATAAATAACGACTGTTTCCAGGCTCCAAAATGAGTGCTTCTGCAACAGAAGGCAGATGCTGAGAGTGGCACAAAAGCTGGCATTCAATTGTGCTCATGCACGTCCTCGTGCACAAGTTTAATCAGACGTTCTGCAGCCTGTTCTACTGAATCCTGGCCATGTCTCTATTACTTCTTCTTTTGGCAGTGAAGCCAGTAATAACTGCAGACTCCCTAAAGTTTGAGCTCTGGCTCATTATTCAGGTCTGACGTACACAGACTCACACTCAGGGCTTGTCAAGTGTAATGGTGTAATGGTCATCACAGAGAGGGGTACAGAGGCCTAAATCTGTCCTCACATAAAAGAACTTTTGTTTTAAAGTAAAAGGGTTCAGTAGGTGTGAAAGTATTTACTTTAAAATATTGCGTATTAATGTAGAATAACTTACACAAATAAACAAAATAACTTTATGCATCAAAATACTTGTACAAGTAAAAGGTTAAAGTGTCTTTTTGAACCTCTTAAGCCAGTTTTTGTTTGTGCTCATGTAATTGAGATGTTGGATTGTAAACCCTGGTTGTTTTGCTGTTTTTTCTGACCTAGACTCCTGCTACTGCTGCACTTTCATTGTTGATGTTGCAAGTCAATCACTGTAAGTATTGGTTTATTAGAGCTGTTGGAAATATAGAAAAACAACCTGTGTTTGTTTAGTGCCCTCCGGCAGGAGAAGGTGATTGATTTTTGGTCAGAAATGCATTAAGCACACTGTAATGCTGCACATTATTCACACAATGATGGTCTGTCAGTTGTAAATCACACTGCATCATGAGTGTGCACGTGTGCAGGGCACGAGGGGAAAGTCTGACCTCTGATCAACACTGGGAGCCAGAGAATTGGAGCAGAGTCCCCGTCAGGGTCATGTGACCGCTGCACCAGGCTGCTAACAGTCCATGAAATAGGCTTCCAGCGGCTCCGGACGACAAGTGTAACGGCTGGAAAACAACACTGATATTTTTAACTTTAACTGGATATTGTCGAGAGCTTTTTCTTCACTGAGGGATGAGTTCATTTGTGTTCATAAACTTTTTGATGTTTGAGTTGTTTTTTCCAAATTTCACATTGGCGCCTGATGATTTTGTCTCTAATGTATTTGTCTCTTTGATACCTTTCTTTTCCAACCAGAATGTCCTTCACAAACCTCCTTGAATCTCATTTTAGTAACTACAGCCAAAAGCTTCCAAATGCCACAACATTTCAGATGAACAGCCGACCTTTTCTCAGCGTCATTTGTTTTGGAATAATAATTGAATTGGCTACGTCTGAAAATGAAACTGCTGTCAGTTAATTGTCCAAGGGCATATGGACATCTGAAATGGAACCTCTTCCTTCAAGACGCCATATTTTTGCAGCCACTGACTGAATAACTTTCCATCTCTTTTTCCAGTGATGCTCTTGTTAAGCCTGTCCAACTATATTCATGGAGTTGGCAAAGTGAAATTGGTCTGGAATCCTTTGACAGGAATATCCACAACACAAATGTTGTACCAATCATAACCATTTATCTAAAGTATGGCAGGCTTTGTGTGATGCTTCATTTACTGGTTGTGTGTTTATCCAACTGACCCATGGATAAGCCCCGCCCCCTTTTCTTCACTGTCTGAAATGTTACCTCTAACACACTTTTAAGTCACTCTCCATTGTTGAGTTATTGATAACCGAGGATAGTGCTGCGACTACCGTCAAAGTAAATGAATGGGATGATTTGACAGGTTTTATAAGCCTTTGTGTAGGTCTGTGCTTCAGGATGTCTCTCAGCAGCAGTGATACTGACCTGATAAAGCTGTTTCCCTCAGATGGGAACAAAAAAGTATGTATCAGTAATTGTATCAATAAATCTTGATAAAATCACAGATAATTCACCATTTCTTATGTGTTTTTAATGGAATTTTAGGCTCAAAATCTCAAAGTAGAATGAGCTGCTGCAAAGAATCTGATTGGCTCATAGCATTGGAGGGTGGGGCTTATACATACTGTTCCTGGAAATCCAGATGAAATCCACAGAGAATAGACTTGTTCAAATAGAAAAAAGAATGAGCAAGGCTGGCCAGGTTAGCATTTGTCATAAATAAAAGCAGTAATGCAGAACAAATGCTCATTTATCTTAAACAGATTGTTAACTGGCATCAATACTTGAAGGTATGTACAACTTAAAGTACATCCAGTCACTGAGCCATCTCTTACCTGTATTTTATTATTTAAATTAAATCTGCGGTTGACACTCATGTCTTTGTGGTTCTGATATTACATCACTGTCTTTTATACTAACTTCTCAGCTACTATGAAGTCATTCTTTTTGGTTTCCTCCCTTGTCCTTATAAGAAACTGCAGCGGTGACACCTTGCGTTCTCTGTTCTGAATGCTTTTACTGTCGGCACTGAGTCACTCTCCAGCCAGAGCCACTTAAATGTTACGACTAAATGTCACTGCTCAAATGGAGAAACACATTGCTCCCAAACAGCACAACACGGTCGTTTGTTAAACGTACCCACTGCTCTCATCTTCAGGGACCGATACAGAGCGTCACTGGGAGAATGTTATATTAGCTTTGAGGCCAATATGCACAGCTTGTTTTTGATTTTCTATGAAGCCCTATTGTATAATATTTGAACATTTGCTGCCATCTTCTGGTCGAGGAGGTCTAGTTTTTGTGTGTCAAAATGTGAAGTTGTTTTTTTTTTATTTGAGTCACAGTGTGCAGTATGTAAAGACACATTTTCATTGTTTAAGTCAAATTATGGTTATATGAAAAGGTAAATAATTCCATCCAAAAATCAAAACAAATTCTTTCTCTTGTATCTTTTTACTTACAGACTACATGTTCAAGAAATAATAAGTAACAGCACATCTGATGTTTTTGATGTTTTCACTGCCAAATGTGTTTTTGGTAGGGCTAGACAATCTCAGTGGGACACAAAAGTTAAAAAGCCTTTAATAATGGCTACCTAATATTGCTAAATAAAATAAATTAATAATGGCTATATAAAGGTGAACCATACACAATATATTTAGGATTTTCTAGGTATTCAAGCAGACACAGATAGAAATGTAATTCCTTGTGTAGTGATGTAAACATAAAGGAGGGATGTATACAACCTCTATAAACCAATTAATTAAAAAAAAAAAGACAATGGTATTCACTATGGAAAAACAAACAATAAATGCATGCATATATGCTTTAGAGATTTGATGAAAACTGTACTTCACCAATTGCACCTCCTCTTTTTGCATAAAACAATGAGAAATACTGAACTGAACCAAACAACTGTGCAGCAATTTAAGCAACATTTTCATTCACTCAAGAAATTAGTCAAAGAAAATGAAAAAACAGAAATGTGACTTCAAATGTGACTTTGTGTCAGGTCATAAATGTCCACCAGAGGGAGCCATAGCTGCATTACAGTGAACCAGAACGTGAGAAGAATAGTGTGGCTTGAATTGAATAGAGACATTCCTCCAAAACCCACTTCTCATTTCTTCTAATGGATGTCCTTTCTATTTAATGCCTCATGTTGAATGAGGTATTCTTTGTCCTCCCGCACGGTACCTATAGCAACGGGCCCGTTCGTCATCTCAGAAATCGTGAGCCATAACCTGAAATTAAAGCGTGATTGACAGGCGAGCATCAACCGAGTGCACTTTGGCAATAACAGCCCAGACTCCAGACTGTGAAGGTGACGCTGTGCTGTGTGCTGCCAACAGAAAGACATCCAATCTGCCGAGATTCAACAGCGTTTAGTACGACGCTGAAGGCACAGAGCTCACATTCACACTGGCATTAGATGTACTTTTCCAAAATGAACAATGCGTCTCTTTGGTTTGTACAGAATGGCATTTGGAAGGTTTGAAATGTTGGACGTATTTTGTCAGACGTAATTCAAGCTCAAGTGATGCATGGAATTAAATATAAATGAACCGTGACCAGTGACTGTTACATAGTTTTAGTTGTGTGTGTGGTAATAAAGCAAACAATAAGTGCTTTGTGTGCTTCCTGTCTTTAGGTGTGTTCTGTTGGAGGCATGCAGGGCTAAATGAAGCTGTCTAACTGCACGACTCTCCTTTGCTCAAGTTTAAATGCACAAAAACTATTGTATTCCCATGGATTAGGCTGATCCTGCTTTCATTCGCAGCAATATACTGTATGTATCATTATCAGATTGTTTTCCTTTTGTGATACATTGTGATGCAGACACATAAATCATGATATTTGTTAAAATGCATGTGGCAGGTGCATGTGTCCAAAAGACTAAACTATAAGCAAGTATTGGACATTGTTTCATTTTACATATAACATTAAAATGACACTAAAATGAAAAGAGGAAAAAGCACAAAATCCTAGCGCTATCTTTCCACCACATTTTCAAAGATATCTTGATATATTCTAAAATAATTGCTGTATTTTGATATTGACATTATCACAGTGTATTGTATTTTATCACACCATGTGGTAACATTTGATCCCTTCCCTTATAGTTTGAAGCGTTAATTGCTAATACGTTAGGCCACTTTACTATGGAATTGTTGATTGATTTATGAATAGTGATGTTAACTTTTTCTTTCCATTTAAACGTGAGAAAACAAAGTGAGTCATGAGAGAACAAAACCGTAGAGTGGCTAAAGCTATGTATTTTTGACAGTCTAAAAATGTGTATCAGTCCAAACATTGGTCTGTATTGGTGTTTATTCTATGACAGCTCTGGAGCAGCTCTTAGTCTGACCTTAGCTCGACTAATAAATGTGTAAAGGCCAGCAATAACCCAACTATGAAATGTTAGTCCGACTGAAATTCAAATGACTGCCATTTCATTCAGGCTAAGACATGTACAGGCATTTCTGAGGTCCAATTATAGTTGAACTAAGGCAATCATTTCTCTTGTTGCATGTAGCCACACTGCATGACAGCATGGAAAGGCCTGCAGTGATACAAATCTGATTACTTTTTGATGACTGCCACAGTTTGTATTGTAGAGCATCAGCATATTACTCAGGTCCCGCAGATGAGCTTCCTTCTGTGTGCTTTTGTTCCTTTACAAATCCACTTGTCCCTCTCCATCCACGTTGCCCGTGGTAACCAGCGGGAAATAATCACAGACGTCACGAGCAGCGTCGGGGAGGGTTCAAGGAAAAAAATGTTTTTCAAAGAAACTGAGAGTAAGGCATTGAGATGGGAGAAGAAATAAGGTGAAGATGGAAGAATGAGTGACAATGTGATGCGTGTTTGTCATGTGAGAGAAAAAACTAGACTGGCTTTCATTTCCTTTGACTACTGCAAGGTAATGATGAATTGCAGGCTGTCAAATCAAGGCCGGCAGCTTTCCACTGCTGTCATGGTTATAGCGTCTGAGTGGTTGCCACAGCGGCCAACAAATGATGCTTGTATTATTCAAATCGTGACTAGACAAAAATATTCAAAAAGTCAACTCAAGAAAATTAAGATTCTCTGATGCCCACCAAACAGTGAGTGTGACTTCTTGAATAGAACAGGAAGCAGCGAGCTTGAATAGAATAGCCTTGAATGCAATAACTCATGTTGGAATATGACCTCAGATTAAAGCCTCTCTCTTAAAGGCACTTTCTGTCCCTGTAGTGCTCCGGATGTCATGTGACTGTGTTCTATTCACCAAATTGGCGGAAAAAAGCAATCTGCAAATAAACAGAGCCAGTGTATACAGATCTCAAGCTGTCAGTGTTTATTTGGCTCTTTAATTCCACTGTTATTGGGCTAAATGTCACAAAACCTAATATAACAGACAATCCCTGAATACCTGAATCTTATCACCAGACTCAGACTAGTCCCATATTATGCTACTTAGACATTAGCTGTTAGCTATATCAAGCTCTCCACCTTATAAAGTTCAGGTTATGTGTAACACCTGGTCTGACGTCACTGGAGCGGAGTTATAGCAGCATCAAATCCTTCTGTTTTTATTGGATTATCTCTGTCTAAGCTTTTAGTGACACTGCTAGTTCTGGAGTCCACAGCACAACCACTATCTAGTTACTAGTTACATATTCAGGAATAACTAAATCATGTAGGCAGCTAATGCAATGTTTATAGTTCTCAAAGTGAGCCGTATGTCCCCAATTTTGAGCCGAGGCACTGGCTTTGAGTTTAGTGGAAAAAAGTACATTTATCATTTTTCCTTCTTGGAATATGACTGTTTATCACAAGAACAAGACAAACTCCATTTGATACAACATGGCTCTTTTGTGTTTTCCTCTCATTTTTGCTTGAGAAACGATTCTCTGTTGTCCAGTCAACGGACTTCACCTTTTGGTGTGTGGTTCGGACATATTGTAAGTGGTCTAAACTCCATCTGTTACCTGGTCATTGTTTTGGCACCTATGTGAGGTTGAGCTTGGCAAAAACACTGCAAACATTTATTGAGCCCCAGAGCTGTATGTTTTTAAGGTCGGAACTACAGAGCATAAACTAACACTGGCCAGGGGTGAGTTTGCAGAGCGCTCATTTAGATAAGCTGCTGGTTGCTAGGCTGAAAAGGAAATGGGCTAGGGGGCAGCATATTAGATTGAAGCAACAGTGTTTACATTTTTACTGGTGTGTCTTCCCTCGTTTGGAAGACTAATAGAGTGGAAGGGAGTAGTAGAAGCCAGCAGCAGGATGACACTGGTTAAATGTCTCGTTACATCTGTGCAAATGTTTTTGTAAAAAGCTCACCCAGATTTAGAGGGTTATCCACGGACTACATCTAAAACTGACTCTAGACTGAGGTTACTCAATAACTAATGCATGCTTTTAGTGCAGTCTGCGGCTGTAAAGATGTGCCTTGGCTTTTAGAGTCACGCGTGCATGCAGTTTTTTTCTAATGCTACTCAAGCTTGCCCTATTCTCTCTGCTGGTGCCTCCTTGTTTTTCTTTTTTCTCTCTATTGTAGCCACACACTCTCTCGCTCACACATGCTGCCGCTCTGTTCGGCTCTGAAGGATCAGCAGCGTATAAAGTGGCTGCAGTTAGCAGTCAGCCTCTCTGTGAACGGAGTAGACTGAGACGCAGGTTGCTTGAACTGAATACTCAAATGAGCCTTGGATTGAGTCATACCCAACAAGGGGCAAGTTACTTTTGATTTTTGATGGATGGAATCAGCTAAACTCTGATGGTCTCATGCTAACTGCACTGTGGTAAGTTGTGGGTCTGAAAGAGGAAAAGGGGCTGGAATAGATTTTTTCCCTTCTCCTCAGCCCACCCTCCCACTCCTCATCTTCTCTCTTGCACTTTTACAGCAGAGCACACACAAAGGCAGCAGCCTCAGCGCTCCTGTTCATCTGCTGGCTCTCTCAAAGACGGCACGGGAGAGAAGAGGGATATTTTTTTTCCTTTCAGACTCTCTGCTTTTGAGCAAATGGAGCTGCCTGTGTGATGGTTTTTGAATTGGAGGATTTCGGCAGACAGAGCAGACTCTGAGGTGAAGCTCGTGCAACACTCTTGTTCATCTGTTGGTTCTTTGACAGACGCCAAGAGAGAAGAGGGCTTTCTTTTTTCAGTTTTTAGACAAATGGAGCTGCCCTTGTGAGATGATATGTGAATGACGATTGGAAAGAATTCATTGGACAGGGCAGACTCTGAGGTAAAGTTTGTGCTCTGTTTTGTACCTGCCGGTTATTCCTCTTGCTGAGCCGGGACAGGCATGGCCCAGCAGACAGGCATGGGGGTGAACCATCAGGACACCCTGGCGGTGCCCCCCATGCCCAAACACTCGGGCCTGAACGAAGACCTAGTGAAGATCCTGCGGGAGAACCTGCTGCAGCCCGAGAGACCGCGAGGACACCGGCGCTCGCCCTCGTCCATCTCCCCGCGGCTGTCCCCCCGCAACTCACCACGACTGCTCCGCCGCATGCTGCTCAACAACAACATCCACAAACAGAGGCGCTTCACCGTGGCACACACATGGTGAGACCAGGAAAGATAGGGATCATTTAATGTGTGGCTTGGCTGTGTGTATTATATGTAGCTGCGTTTGTGCTTTTGAGAGATTGGAGGTGTTTGTTCAATGCTGAAATGTGGCAGGACACACTTTTATATTTAGTGACTGGACTTAATGGCTTAATGTCTGGTAATTTATTAACTCAAATAAATGCGTGCAATTGGGTAGAAAGAAGCCAGATTGAGTTAATCTGTGACTGGTTAGAAGTGAATAAAATTTCAACGGCTGCTGCAGAACTGCAGAACCTGGGTTGTGTGTGAATTTTTTCTTACGCGAGGGAAGCAGAATAATGTCTCTTTGCTATTTCATGCAAAGTACTCTTTATAAAATGTCTTATCAACCAGTCATTGTTGTCAGATTATTCTTTGAAAATCCCAAGTTTCTGGATTTGTTTCATTGAAAATAATCTCCTTCACTAATTTTTCAGTTTCCATTTTAAATTAATTGCTATAATTCACACATTCAACCCATTTTCATCCAAAAAAAAAATTAATTTATCAACATTGGTCCATGTCCTTTATTGACACTAAATCAGTCCCATTGTTATAGTCCCCAGTGACTAACCCAAAGTCTTGGACACAGTAAGTTTCTAGAAGTTTCTCTGATTTCTCAAAATGCTGGGGTGGTGGATGGGGCATTAAACCCTGGACTTTCACAGAGATTGTAACTGCAACTACTGCAGATGGTGTTGATGCTTGTTGTGGTGATGTTTAGAAAAAGAGGAGGCCACAAATTAGAACTTATTTTCTATGTCTACCATCAGCATCAGTCAGCATTGAATGCTATAGGATACAGTCAGCGTCAGTGTTGTATTCCACTATGAGGACGACAGACTCCTGTCTCTCCCCAATAGCTCATTCATGTGTCACCTTGGAAACCCTCTTCACACCTTAATGAGGACTTTCTCTCTCCTCAACTTCCCATCTGTCCACCTCAATTCCTCTTTCTCCCAATCTCCACAGTTTCTGTCTCCATCAAAGTCCTTCATTCCTGCCGTCTCGTGTTTTTTTGCTTGGCTCATTGTCTAGTTATCTGGAAAGAGTGCTCCATCCATCTTCCTCCTCTCCTGCTGTGCCCGGCTCCACACCTGCTTGCCTGCAGTTTTTGACTATTAATTAGTCTTCTATTCCTGGCTGTCTATCAGTCTGTGTTGCACTCGCCCACGCCTTGCCCATTCCCCTCCCTGCAGCTCCCTTCCCCATTCTGTATTCTCAGCTTGTTCTCCTCCCACTACCTCTAGCTTCCACCCCCTCTGCCTATTTCTTTTCCCATTTAGCCAACTTACCTTCAGGGATGCACAATAGAAATGCAGTCTTATTTCTATACTGGCTGATGTTCTTCATTTAATGTATCACGGTCTAGTGAAGAAAATGTCTTGAAATTGCCTCAAATATAACTGCAATCCTTCCAATACAAATTGCTCTCTGACTATAGTTTGCTTTAAATAAAATAACTCACATTAATTGTTTGAATGGTACATGTATTTGGATATTACAGACAGATGTAAGGTCCTGGAAAAGCTGGGAAATGGAATTCAATCACCTAATTTCTGTCTGTTCACTAACTCAGCCAGTTCCTCACTCTCAGCCAGTTACTATCTCAGGTGTCCATCTCTCAGCCAATCCCTCCTCAGATGTCAATTAAAAGTTGGCCCTCCTTCTCTCCAGCAACCACTTCATGTCCATCCACCGAAGTGCTCAAAATCTCATTGCATTTTTCCTGCAGCACAACCCTCCCATGCAATTACCCCCTTCACCAAATCCCAACGCTGTTTAACGAACCAGCAACCAGCCCCTTCTCCATCATCATGACCCACTCACATCAGGGTCTGCACTGTCTTTATTTTTATTTTTTAGTCCTTGTGAATCTGATTGAAACTTTGCTTCATAAGAATGCTTTTTTTCTCTGATTGATTGGTTAAGTGTCTTTCCAATTTGGTCCAGAGGCAGTTTATCTTGTGTCTGATGGAACTGCCCCTTGGAAATCCAACTCAAATCCACAGAGACCAGACTATCCTTTAAAATTACAAAGGGTTGTCTGGCCAGGGTCTTTTTAGCCACTTAGATGCATGTTTAAATGGATAACTTGACCTGTATGACCCAAAAAGATGAACATGCATATCTTGTGTGCTATATGCATCATCATACATCATCATGTGTCATATTGGAGCATCAATATGTGTATTCCACCTTCATGAACCCTGCTGCTCTCTCTAAACCAGGACTCTCTAAATCAATGTCTTGGTCTTAGACATGAATTCTTCTCATGTCCCATTTTATACACTTCCAAATCTTTTATCTTTTTCCCATCAGCTGGCATCTGATCATGTAAATATCTGAATATAGTTCAATGGGCCCCCGCATCGTAGTGCTCTCATTTATTTCCTTTTTATGCAACAAACGGTGTATCTCCATTTATGTTATCTTTACTGATTTAAATCGTCTTTTTTCCCTTGAGTTTTTATGGTTCTTTCATTTGGATGATCTCAGCCTTTCTCCTGGGTCGATCTAACTGATGGCACCAATAATGAGAGGAGATCCACTATCTCTGGGTCCTATTGCTTTTTGCTATTTCCGTCTCTCATTTCTTCCTGTGTGTCTGTATAATGCAAATGACATGAATTAATTATCTCCATGGAAAACTCAACTGTGTATGTTCAAAGGCTGCATGTGCTTAATTCACATTATATAATTTTGCCACCATGGTTCTTTTGTGCTGCTTTAAGTAAAACACTGAAGCTCACAGTTGCACATTGAAGTAGAAACAGTGTAATTCTTGGAAATGGCCTTCACTGTTCTGTAATGACGTAGTTTCTTTTGTTCTGCTGCACCCAAAGAACAACAGAGTAAATATCTTGCTGAAAACTGGAAGTGGAGTGGTGAGAGCGAGTAGTAATGGCGGTTTAATAAGTCATTCAGTCAGTCATAAATCTGTCCACACTTGTCAATTTTCATTTGGTAAGAGCTTTATCTGTGTACTGTCCACTACCTTTGGCGATTTATAGACTGTTTCATTTGGAAACTGGGCTTTTTCTGTGCAGTTGGCTTCTGTATAAATGCACAGTGTTTTTGCCGTTTTGTCTTATTAGCTTGTGCATACCCATGGCAGCAATATAAACAATACAGAAACCTTATAGCTTACAGTTTTAACACTTGGCTTTGTGAGGTAATGTAATGTCTGTACAAATGTTTAATTCTGATACTGTTGTATTGTTTACCGTGAAGTGGACTTGTTCCTCCTTGTCGTGTAAACAGATGTTTTTAATGCTTAAGTATGTGTGCATAGCTTGGTTTTATGTTTCAGTTTGTTAGGCTTGAAAGAAAGACTTGATGACAGAGGTGCTTTGCTTCATTTGTTGATTATCCTGTCTGATTTGTTCTGCTAAAGGAAAACAATACATTAACCTTGAACATTTTCACATCACGTCATGAGTTTCAGCTTCAATGGAGTGTATAGACAAAGCATTGAAACTGTAGGGTTTTTCCTAATGATACAGTTTAGTTTCAGGCCTATATAAATGCATATTTATCACACAGTATTATAATATGTAGAAAGCTAACAGTGACATCACAAACTAGATTTACATAATACTCCCTGTGGCTCTATAGACTGCTTCTTTCTCACCAACTATAAACCGAACAAGAAGCCAGTCTGTCGTTTAAAAATGTTTCATTTACCGGTTTTATTTGGTCGTTTAAATGAATAGAAAAGCCTGGTACTCTTGTCGCCTGTGCAGTCATCGCCGACGTCACTTGTGGAAGGGCCTATCCAACAAATTAGTAGTTACCATAGCGATGGTTAAACTAACAATGGCCACCAATGAAGAAAATGAAAGTAAAGTGGATATGATGTGCGCTTTAGTTAGAAAAGCTCAGAAGTGTAGAGGACCTGCTCAGATCTGTGTGCTCTATAATTCTAAAATCTGAAAACCATTGACTGTTTTCTAAAACGCCCCTCAAGTAATGTTTTAATCTTGAACATGAGTATTCAGATCCTCGAGTTTATCCCCAGGCAATGAAATACCACCACTGCAGAAAAATGATTCAAAAGCTCATGTTATTTCTCTCCCTCTACATTTATCTGCATTTATCAAGTGTGAAGCCATGAAGCCAAAGCCGTGTGAACTGCATCCTCCAGGGGTGTGTTCACTGACACTCTGAGCCACTGTGTAATTTCATCAGTGTGATTAAATGGGGTTTGTGGGTGGATATGTGGTAATACAGCCAATTAATTATTGACTGTATGGCTACTTTTAAAGGAATATATTAAGAGAAGCTAATTTGCGACTGTTTAAGCTCTACATTTCAAAGCATATAGGCATGTGGCAGCATTAAAACCACTATATTGTAACGATTCCCATTGGTTTAAGAGTGGTTTTATGACTTTACTATGAGCACATTACATTTAAAGAGGAAGGGGTTTATTGTATAAAGCCCTCACTTATGTCTTTTGATGAACATGGGTGTCTTTATAGCAAAAATAATACCCCATAAGTCTCCATATAACGAACGTGTTCCCATCAGAGCAGACATAATGTTTGTACTGCCCATACACGCAGACACAATTAACAATCAACAAGACCACTCCAAATGTGCCCTGAATAAACTCATCAGCTCAATATTCCTTCAGTGTTGCTCTTTTGTGCCTCTAGGTTTTTTTAAATGCTTGTCAATAGGTGTAGAGCATTGCTCCTTTAGTGCTCCCCTGTGTTGAAATGTCCCGGTGAGCACCATTATTGCATTGAAAGACAACTATAAAAGTGTCAACCCAGAGCACTGAGGCTGTGTTCCTACAGTGCTTCCAGTAGTGATTCGTTCCCAGTGGTTACAAGCCTTTTATAGCTACTTATTTAGGGCATGCAAACTAAAAAATGTCATTGTACTCACCAGACTGTGTATTTTTACAGTGTTTTTGTCTTTAATGATCCCCAATGGCTCTAGACTATTCCTATCCTTACCTTTAGTGCCAACCATTAAAAGGTAGGCCCAAGTTTAATATTAACCATGAGCAAACCTACAGTATGTTGCATTTTATCTTCACTGTAGTGTCAGTGATTGTTCTTATATGTATGTAAAAAATAAATAAAGCTGTTTCCGCCAATAGGGTTTAAGTTAATGCTAAACAAACCCGAACCCAATCTAATTTCCTTCATGTTTTTACAGTGAATATTTGCTGGTGCTTGGCCTTCTCTTACACATAAGCTCTTGGTACTTGTGCACAAGATAAGAAAGATTCAATACCTGGTGTCATTTTATTGCACAGCCACAAAAGCAAAAGAGTGCTATTATTCCTCAGTGTCCTCGAAGAACCTGTGTTGAGTTTTCTCAGCCGGGTAAAATCCTCTTCGTATCTAAGGAACAGGTAGCTGGCCTTTGCGACGCAGAGCATGACGCAGCAGAAACCGGAAAAAGGACGGCGTCTGTAAAGAAAACACGGGGCTGTTAATCACTCTGTAATGTGTGGTTGCTTTCTTGACATTTGAGAAACTGGTGGGAGAAGGAGAATCAGACAGAGTGGGAGGTCAGCAGTGATTGTTTGTGTACCTGTGTGTTTGAAGGATGGGCAAAGAGGATTTATTTGTCTGAGAGAGCGGCCGTGATGGCTGTAAGGAGTCAGGAGGTTGACAACTGCAGTGTAATTTACTCCATGATTGTTTTACAGCTGCAGGGAAGCACCGGGCCTGTGCGCTGTAAATCTGGTGACATACACAGCCCTCGGTGGCTCCACTATCCACTTCATTAACAGGACGACTCTTCTCCGTGGAGCCATTGTCCTGATGAAGTACTCCACTAGTCTTATGGGCACAACATCATGAAAAAACTAATCACTATGTAATTACCAGACATTGTTTCAGAAAAGTTGCTCCCGATGCTGTTCACTTTGAATGATGCTGATTATTGTTGGTCATGAAGGATTGTGTTGCAGGGTTTAGATCTCTCGGCTCGTGTGTTGGCTTATTTTGGCTCAGGAAAAATAGACTGTGATTTTTCTTATTCAGTTGTTGATGGTATTATAGCAACTTAAGCTGTGAAAGCACCTCCAGCAGCAGGAGCTTTAGAGTGGCTTGGGTGAGGAATTAGTGGGAGTATCTACAAAACAGGGCATGTTGACAACAGACTTAGAGCTCAGATGTTCCTTGCACAAACATTTAAGGATTTGGATCTTTTTAAGAATAGCTAATATACATGAGGACTGCTATAGTTTTAGGGTTCAAAAGAAGTCATGCATGAAGGAAAAATCATATTAACTCAGAATACAGTCTACATTTTTGCTCAAATCTCAAAATCTTCCGACAGATGGATGTCTGAAAAGTGCATTCCAAAGTCAGTGAGAACCAAATAATGATGCATTTTCTGCTACATTTCCATAGGAGACAGTGAAAGCTGAGTTTTTTGGAGCCAACCTTCACGTCAGCACCTATCCTCATTAGTAAACACCACCATGGTCCACTCCTGTCTATGAAGTAAAAGGTTTATAAGTGACTTGACTAGCATGGACAGGATGAGCAGCTCCTTCCCCTTCAGGGCTTTTTCATTACCACACTACATGTTCACTTTGTGACTGTATAGCCCAAGGTTAATCTCTTTTTCAGATTGTGACTATTGACTTAATGCCTCTGCGCACTATAAGCCATGGCTGATAAATGTTTTATGCTAAAGCTGAGCACTCTGCTTTTACAAGTTCAGCACATATTATACAATATACTGCTCGACAATACAATACAATACTACTCTCACAGACTTCTCCGCCCATTATTCATTTTGTGGATGCTTCACCAGAAAAACCCCTGCTTGCAACTTTCTGCTGGCTGACTCTGAGGTCTTTTTAATAGTGTTGCACAACTGCTGCATTGCAACAGTGTCGGTGTGGCTTTATGTAACAGGGGAGTCTCTGGGAGGAGAGAACAGGTGGCTTTGACTGATGCCGGAGACTCTTCCTGGAGGATGACGATGAAGGCCAGTCCACTAATGATGGATTGACTGATGGCTGGATGCTTGAATAATGACTGATGGATGGATGCAAGACAGAATGACAAGAATGGAGCAGACAGTAAAAGCCCTCCAGCAAAATGCACTGTCATTCTTTTGAGTTACATTTTTCTCCATTCCTACTTTCTCGATGTCGTGATGCTTTCAACTGAACTCTGGCACAGTTCGATTAAAATGGACCACAGGCATTTAATCGAACCTAAAACAGGAAGAACATTTTTGTTGCAGGCATCTTGTGACCTTTACACAAAAAGGGCAACCTCTGCATTCACTTCCACCATCGTCGTGTGGAGGGCATCACAAAATGAACAAGTTCATTTAGCTCTTAGACTACCTACAATAAATATTAAAGACAACCTTAGTGAATACTGCTGTAACCGTTGTATAGTAAAGTGGGATGTATATAATGTAAAAGAACATATACTAACAACTTTGTGCAACCCTGAATCCCAGTTGTCCTCTTTTTTTACCATCTTTATACAAGAGACAGGCACTCACCGGTGCATACATAAGTCACTCTAGGCACGACCTGGGAATATGACTCAGCCTTGACTTAGCATTCAGAGCTATTGGCCAAGTCAGTGTTGGCTGTGATGAATAAGAAAACATGAATTATGTAAGCGGAAAAGGCTGGAGAGGGAGGAAGTGTGGAAGAAGGATGGACTTTTCTTGGGTTGTGGCCTACTTTGTGGGAACGAGGTCTAGCGTTATCCAATCATACATCATAATCTTGGGTTTTAAAATTAATAATACTTTGACAGAAAGTGGTAAATCAGAGGGCTATTATGAAAAGACTTACAAATTACAAAAGGTCACAAAATTGTCCAAGCACTATTTTTAGACCTAATCTGCTCAAAATCACCTTTGTTGTCATTTTGTCGTGAATAGAGTATCAGAGCACCTTCTAATCTATTTTAGTCTTGCACCAAAAGTAGTGTTTAGTGAGAAAAGATACGTTTAGTTTAACTTGTAAGACTTGTTGGGTAATGGTACCTTTACATTGAAACAATTAGATCACTCAGTTTAGCTTTAGGTAGACTTCAATTATTATGCTTTTGTCTTGTGAAAGGTGTTGAAAATGTCAGTCAAAGGTCTACCTGCTCTGGATATTCACTGCTGAGGGTTGTTCAGTTTTTGAAGAGGCATTCACTGCAGTCCTTAGGCTCGTGAGTGTCATAGCAGATAGGAGGCTCAGTCTGGAGAGGCAGAACAGATTAACCACACACAGACTGAACTATCTGTTGCTGTAAATGTGGTTAGTATGACAGCCAGCATATCACTTCTATCAGTCACTGTTTATTTAATAATATAGAACATATAAGTACACTGGGATATGCACCAGAGACAGACAGCTCCTATTTTGGTCTATAGTAGAAGGGCTGGGTAATTAAATGAATTTGAATAATTGAAACAAAAGATAATCGACCCAAACAATTACTGTGCCAGAATACAAAGCGGTTAGAGAGGCTTGTGCAACAGAGCGTATGAGAACAGGCGTTATGTTGTGGGGACCCTTCAGTGTCGGCAGTGTTACCATAAGCCTCAGTAGAATTAACAGGTCTCAGGATCGCTCTACCGTCCTCTTATTGTTGACCAATGATGCACATCTGCGCCGAGAGATTATAAATGAAATGAGCATGTTGCAAACTGCAGTGTGTCCTCTCAGACATTAACATCGTAAATGTTCTGTTAGTTCAACACTTCTTACAGCGAAAACTAGTGACACATTGAACAGTGAACATGTGAATGATAATGTGGAAAATGAGTCACCTTGGATGTAAAAGCCATTACTTGTTTGGGTATTTATTTAGATCTATTAAGAGCAAAATGTGTAGAGAAATATTTTGGGGAAATCAATTATAGTCTCTCTAAAATCTTTCAGGATTTTTCATTAAATTAATTAAAGAATCCCTAAGATTTTGCATGGTGTTGTTCAAGTGCAATACTTGGACTAGTTCAATGTGACTGAACATTTGGAAAATATATGAGATATGTGTCAGAAATCTCTTCTGTTAGAGTCTGAACCCAGCTTTTCTTCTGTGCTCATTTAACTTAATGAAACAAAATAAGCAACTACATTACACCACAATCACCTAAAAGCTTGTAAACTTTAGATATTCCATCTCTTAGCCGTAAGCACCTCCTAGAAAATTCACAAAATATTAAATTGTCTTTGATTCTGCAAAGTAATCCTTCTCCAACAAGGTCTAAATGATCCAAATAAACATAATTCTTGGATGTGTAGTCAGCCTGGCTTTCAGTAATCACTTCTATTCTTGTATTTCATGGTTGAATTATAAATATCTTCATATTTGTGATTCTGGCTTTGTCCCAGTGCTTTCCTCTGCTCCTATTTATATTTTTTGCATCATGCTCATCAAACCCAGTGCATTGTCACACAGAATCAGACTCACATCTACTACATGTCGACTTGTATAACCTTTTAAAAACCAGTGGAGACAGTAAAAGCTCTGCAGATATTTTTCCACCTGTTCTGGTCCCACCAAGACTAAACAGAAGTGTCATTTACCTGAAGCATGTTGGAGAAGAGCCTGTTGTCTCTGGCCTGCGACAGGTGTAGTCCCATGAACGTGTGTTTGCGGTGGTTACTGATCTACTGGGAGTAATTAGATGGTGACCAGAATTCATTTGGCTTGAAGAGGCCACAGCTGCAGGCCTTCATCAAAGTGCTTTTGATATGTTGATTTCTTTTTAATTCAGAAAAATGACTGAAAGATTTGGCAGTGTTTGATCAGTTAATTTCATTCACATTTATGTTCTGTTTCAATGTAACTTTAATATTTATTAGGACTAAATATTGTGTGTGGTGTTGCTGAAATGTAAGCTCTAGACTTACTTCTTCAGGTCGGATGTGGTGTTTGTTTCCAAATGGCTTATTGGTTTCTCTGTAGCAACTGTAATGGAGCGCTGAATGAATCACTTTTAGTTTAACCAACCATGTCTCCTGCACATGGTATTGCCCTCTGCTCTTTCACAGTAGCCTCTTACGATATTGCAGTGGAAAAAAAATGCTTGCGGCCAAAAAATCTATATTCCCTGCAGACTTCAATGTAAAAAGTCTAGTAAAGGGCTGCAGTGGACGATCTACAGTTCACTTGATGCTGTAGTGTTTATGTGGCATAAATGGCTTCATTGTGATATTACGCCAACTGGAAATGGTTTTGTTGTATTCATCAGGAGGCACCTTCATTGAAATAACAGAGTGATGGGCATAACATGCACTTTATAGCAAAAGATTACACACTAATAGGTAATGGTAATAATGGATATGCTATAAAAGGCTAAACTGATCAAAGGACTAGCTTTTCTTTTCTTGAACAAAAGTGTATAGACTTGTGGCTGTGGAAAAGATTACTCTTTTTTTAGAGACTGGTCAAGTGAGTGCCCAGCACTATGGAAAAATAACCTGCTAAAGTAACTAAAATAGGGTTATGAACTGTCCAATTCAACAGTCGTTCAGTGAAACACTATTTTTAGTCAATTTGTGAGGGAGAAATGTCTTCACTGTGGTGTGGCAGTTGTAAACATGTAAAAACTTAAAAACATAACACAAAAATGCTCAACATATATAAATAAAATAACTAAACTGTAAAAACTTAAAGGCAGAAATGTTCATTTAAAATGTACTAGTTTAAACACAGATGTGTGATCTAGATATTTGTAACAGATGCCTGAAATTCACATTAAGTTAAATTGTAAAAATGCATAATACACAGTTACAGTATGTTAAATACTCTAATTGTATGAACATAATATGGTTAATATTAATAAGGTTTGTAAAAGGTTTTGCCTCAAGAAAACTACTTATCAGAGATACAAATGGGGAAAAAACAAACTACTGTTTGAGAGACAAAGAGTGTCAGCCAAAACATAACAGAATTTAATTTTGTGTTATCACTGAAGCTTATGGAAATGATGCCATTGTGCCATAATCAAAGCTCATGTGATCAATGAATTTCTTGCCAAACTGCATTTTACACAAGAAGCTTGTCTTTTTGCTGAGAGAACAAAATGATGATTAGAAGTTCTGTCTCTTTACTTGCTCATGGCCTTCCTGCACCTTCATTATATTCCAGTTTTGGTGTAACACTTGCACATTCCAGCGGATCTCGGACTTGATTGCTAACGGTGGATGTGGATGTGGCTGGTGATTAGCGACTGCTCTGATAAAGGCAGCTGTGCCGGGGGCTCGAGCAGAACGGCCCGAGGATGGAGAACTGAGAAGATGAAGTGAGAGCGGGGTTTTTAATAGAAACAGTGTCTGTACAATGGGTGCAGATGGCCATGTTCTCTTATGAGCTGAGACTGGCTGCTGTTGAGGTGGACAAACATGGCTATATTTATGGACTCTTTGTTTTTGGATTATGTTTGCCATGATTTTTTGCCACTGTCTGTTGTTTGAGTCCGGAAGTGTTGATGCTAATTTTATAGAAGAGACACTAATTTACATAAGCCTGAGGTGAGATCCATTAAGGGCATATGAACGGGCTATTCTTGGTGTTTAAAAATACAGTCAGTGTCTTTTCTGTACTAACACCATTAGTCATCGGGGTATAAATATGATCCCTGTTTCCTGTCCTTTTTCACTTCATTTACTTTGTTCTTTATTAAGTCATGATGCAGTCATATTACACTTGATTGGCTCAGTTCATAACATTAATGTGGTGTATTTAGAGCTGGGAAGAACAGCCACAAACTGGTAAAAACAACCTTTGGAGCCACGTAAAGACCAGTCAACTTCTTTGTGTTAAAATCTCAAAGTGAAAAGCAGAAGGTCCTTTCAACTTAATGGATGATAGAAATAAAACATTAATCACAAAAATGCATGTCAATGGAGCATTTGTAACAGAGTAATAGCCACCTCTGGTCGTATCATGTTTTCTAATCTCGGGAAGCCAAAATTGGTGGTAGTGTGCATATTTGTAGCTTTTATGTGACCATGAACAAGTGGCATCAGATTGACGATCACTGTTGGCCACTGGCTGCTACATACTTTTGCTTGTCCAAACTTGCATGCTTACTTTGAGTTTCAACATTAGTACAAATGCTCCTTAAAGTGGTGATGGATAATTGCAGACTGTAAGCAATTATAAATAAATTCTACCAGATTTTGATGGGCTTGAGGTGATTCAACACACTTTAACCATTCTACAATGGGTTTACCCTGGTTAGACCTGGATTTGGACAGGTTTAAAGTCTTTTAACTTGGACCTTAAGTCATTTTGAATGGTTTAAAGCTGGTTATAACCAGATTTAAATGGGTTAGGGTCATTTAAGTCAAAACCACCCTAACCTTAAAAACTTACAAATGGTTTAAACCGCTTGAAACTGGATTTGGGCATGTTTCAGATGGTTTAACTTGGGCCTTAACTGGTTTTTAGTGGCTTTAAGCTCTTTATGCATTCATTTATTTTTTTTGCCACTTCTCAATTTGCATAATGTTTTGTCCGCGGCGAATTGCAGATAAGAGAAATTGTATTTGTCACCATAAAAGCCCAACGAAGTGGTAAATAAACTACACTGTATGAATAACCGACTGTGTGTTTTATTCCTAAACATGGTTCTAGTACATCAATGATTGAATAATTGATCATTTGATTCATCTGTTTGTCTCTCTCTTTAGTGCGGCTCACATTTTTTGTTGGAAAGCCGGTCCACATCTCGTTATTCTAAAGAGCTGCCTGTCCAATTAAGATGCAGCTGCCTCCTGTGTCGTGAGAGCCATCCTCTTATTGATGTCATCCCTTGATCATTTTTCACAGCCGCTTCCAATATCCTGCTCTTTATGAGGGCATGTTTTCATCTTTTATGCGATCCCATTTGCGTGTGTGCAAACATACGCTGTGCAAATACATCTGGAGGGCTCATCTGTGCACGCTGCATGGTATATACACACACACACACAAACACACACACTGGTGTTTGTACGGCCGCTCGTGTCCGTGCGCGGCGGAGTCTTGTGTGGAGTCCTCGTCTGATCACCACTCCTCTATTGTCTGTCCGACCACTGGGGCCGTCTCCTTTGATTGCATTGATTCAGTGCTGTGTATTCTGTAATGAAAGGCGAAAAATGAACAGCATGCGTTAAGTATGAGGTAATTGGTCTGCACCTAGTTTTCTCATGGTTCCCAAGAGGCTGAAAACTCCCAGTGCGAGTGCGTCAGTGCGAACAAGTGGGTTTTCTTGAGGTGTGTGTGTTTCTTTTCAGTGACGTATCTGAGGTTATTGCATCGATTGGTTTATGTTCTCTTTTTTTGTATTGATCTCGTTGAAATGTACGTTCAGATTTGAAAAACAGGTTTAAAATGAGGACACGAGCATCACACTCACAAATAACAAGCAAAAATAAACACTGACAATCAATAGAATATAATAGAGTAGCATTTAAAGCAGTTCTCTATAGTTTGTTGAGTTGTGCATTAATATATACACATTGGCTGTTGGCTACATTTAAAAAATAGTAATTTACTACTATGAGAAAACAAGTATATGCAATATTAAATAAAAACACGGAAAATACAGAATCAAAATGAAAAAAAACAACAACAAAAATATAAATACTTACCGATAATGAGCAAGGATACAAGTACTTTACTATATTGTTTTACTCTTGCATTTAAGAAAAACTCTAAAGCAAATTGCAATAAGACCTGCCAATAAAACTTATATAGACTTTATAATTGAGGATTTTATTAGATGAATGTGCAGCGGATACAGAAGCTTTGGCCAGTCTCTTTTATTTGAAACCTACCTCGTAAAACAGTTTGTAATGTGCTCGCCTGGGGTGACTTCAGTAGAAAGAGTTTTAAAGGGCAGGCACTTAAATGAAAACCTGGAGGTGATTGGATTTATCATCTACGAGTAACTGCAATTTTAACCAATCAGAGTAATCAGAGGCAATCATGTCCTGTCAGAAAAGGTCAAACGAGTACCAGAACATGAAGCTCGATACCTGTGAGTACCAACATCGGCATTAGGACAGTCCTTGGTGAAATACGTTTGAGAAAATACAGAAGCTAAACAATAATACAGAGTAAAATTGAAGTCATGTGTGTGTTAGCAAGCTAAAGCGAATTAGACAAACCTTTAGCAAAGAAAGGAGTGATTTAATTGAATGCAAGCCCAAGTTTTAATATATTACATTGTGCACTCAAACTCTTAGACAATTACATTACAGATTCTGCTCCTTTTCAAGGTTAGGAATAATATCTGCAGCCTGCAAACTTTGTACTTGTGTTGACAGGTATTTGAAATATGGTATGTTTATGTAAAACAAGGAAAGCTACACAAGAAGTGATAGGTGTTGTAAAACTCTGTCAAATACATTTTAACTCTGCAATTTTAAGTACAATGCTACACAAAATAGTTTTCATATTGATTAAAACACATCAACCACTGTTTGGAAAATTTCCCCGTGACTATATTGTATCTGTAAATATTAGTAAACAGATGCTCAGTGGCAGGGTGATCTGAGCAGATGGTTTGGAGGAACGGATGTAAACTCGTGACGAGCAGGAAGGACTGGATATGTAACAGTAGCTGCAGTGGCTCCGAAAACTTACGCTTGTTTTTAATTAGCTGTCACCCATTACAGCAGGTGGTATTTTAGCTAATATTTACTCTGTAGGCTGTGATTGAATAAGAAGCACGTCGTCACTGCTTATACACAAGTCTAGCCGTCACTTTCTGTGTTTTCTTTCTTCTTTTCAGATTTTCAATGTCTAATCAACCCCCTACCACACATAAAACATGTTTTTTTTGGGTTTTTTTCTCCCATTTTTCTGAACTCTGCAGGGACCAGTGAAAACATCTATTTATGACATCTATTTTTAGTTTTTGTGAGCTGCTGTGAAGTGTGTGGCTGATAGCTGTCATGAGTGTGTGAGTATTAGCCCAGAGTGGACTTATTAATGCAGGTACTTAAAAAAGATCCCTGATTCAGACCGTCTATCGGGGCTATAAATGTGTGATCTTTGGCAGAGGAACACAAAACACAAGCGAGCACCAGGACAGACAAATGTGGGTGACTAATGAGCTGTGAGGGTGGATCATAGACGTACATAAAAAGCTTAACCTTTTTCTCTTATTAACGTTTCAGTTGAGGGAAAAAAGTTATTTTCACACGCTGCTTAGATGTATGAGCATAAATTAAAGCACAAAGAATGTCCTTTTCTCATTTTCCTTCTGCCTCTGAGCCAATCCCT
This sequence comes from Rhyacichthys aspro, assembly GCA_036850595.1. NCBI lineage: Eukaryota > Metazoa > Chordata > Actinopteri > Gobiiformes > Rhyacichthyidae > Rhyacichthys > Rhyacichthys aspro. The sequence goes on along the minus strand of CM072156.1, from coordinate 5,642,468 downwards.
CATTATCACACAGTCACAGTCCAACATGTTTCATCTGTGATCAATAAACTTGCTTTATTAATCTATTTATGTCACTGCAATGTTAATGCAACATCAGAAACACAGTAGAAAAGGACTATACCTCACCTTAATTGACTCGACTTTTTCGAAACATCTTTCACAGTCCCTTAAGTTAACTCTGATCTCAGGAGACTAAGCTTTAGCTCTATATCCCATCCAGCACCACAACCTGCCTTAATGAAGGGTTCCTTCAGCACCTTTAAGCTGTAAGGTCACAGTGCTAACCACCAACAACCCTCTGCATAATTAGAGTTCGTGCTAAGATCCACATGTAGTTTGTACCAATGATATAACAGATGCCAGCAGTGTTGCACCGAATTTAGCCTCAGTCATGTAACATTTCGGTGCACCTGTGTCTGAATCGTTGCCGTTTTCATGAAACTGAAACATGTCTGCTCTTCGGTCTCAAAAGGATTAGTAACTTGGCAACATCAGTGCAGTAATGCCCACACACTGTAAACAGGGAAACAGGAAATTCACAGCACAACAGTTACATCACACTCCCTCCACAACACTTTGTAACTGCAAACATACAGACTCTCACACTGTTGGTAATCTTTACACACAATAATTAATGGTAAAAAGTTTTAGAATTAAGTCTGTCATCACCTGTTATTTCAAATAGATCGCCTTGAGGCTCATGTAGGGGTCAGAAGTATAAAAAACTAGCTTCTGTTAGCTGCTAATGCTCAGGAAATGACTGAAGATGCTGCATTAGTGAAGGACAATGGAGAGTGTGTGGTTCTGGTGAAACCACAGACAGTTGCAGTCACAGTACACAGCTAGTCTACAGAAATACTGTAATACAATAGTAATTTAAATGTTTTTGATGCTAGTGGCTATTCTTGCAGCTTGTCGTTAGTAGTGATGCTTCTTAGAAACCCTCACTTCTGTACTGTGCACGGGCTCCAGCCACAGCTCCATAAATTTGATTCCTAGAGCTGACTTAGTTTTACTGCTGCTTGTAAAACACTGGTAATTGAGCAAATGTATCAAGTGCAACAGTCACTTTTGATGGGCGGATGACTAACCCAGAGTAATTATTCATCAGAAGTGCTGTCATGTCAGCCCTTTTTTTTTTTTTTTTACCTGTGAATGATTTAATTCACTGTTTTACAAATGTCTTGACAGCTAGACTAAATGAGCCAAAAAATAAGCAATGACAACTTTCAGTATTAATTCCTGGAATAAGCCGCTGAGGTGTGGAGTAGTCTTTCTAGGAATGACTGTGGTGTTTCCGCTGTTTGGCCAGCCTCTCAGTTTGTTGACCCCCATGAGGCCTTTTGCAGAAGCAGCTCATCACGACTGAGCACTGCTGTAATGTCCGACTTGGCTGCTGTGAATGCTCTGAACCAGCAGTTTCTTTGTTAAACTGCTTTCTACAAACTCATCCAGGCCACTGCTGCTACTGTTCCTCTGAGCTGAATGGCAACACACTTTCACTTCACACACTTAAAATCATTTTATTTATAGAGACTAATACCTGAGTACAGCATTTCATTGACAACGAACCCTTGAATCTTTCTCACTGTGGCAGAAGTAATTAACATTTATTTGATTATCCAAAAGTACACTTGTATGGCTACGGAGACGGCTCCACAAACTCGGTCTTCATTTTTAATCAATTTCAGTTTGTACTGTGTAATTTTTACAGTAATACATTTACAGTTACTCAAAATGGTCCAAGCAACAAATAAAACATGATTCCTGTGGTGTATAATCACATCAAAAAGTATTCTTGGCTTTTTCCTTGTTGAAAAATGTTCCTTCTTCTGTAAGTGCCCAGAGGGATAAGTGTGTATTTTTTTGTTGTAGTTATCATTTGTCCTGTTTCCAATGGGTTTTGTTTATGGACACTGCATGTCCCTGCTAGGCTACAGTAGAAACTCACATGGAAGAAAGGTTGTTAGGTGTGGGATTGCAATTTCGCCAAAAAAACCCCACCTTCATTAAACTGTACATAAAGTGTCACGACCTGATTTTCTTTTTGCCGTTACAGTCTCAGACACCACTCATCCTCAAAAGCCTGGAGACACTTTCTGCTTTTCTTACAAAAATCTTAACAAAATAGAACTAAATCATTTTAATCATCTGCAAAATACTGATACATTACACCAAACTGAAGATAAGAGCTTACTGTAAACTTTTAGCTCTGACATTAGCGTCAGATTGATCGCCTCCATTTCTGTTTCTTTTTGTGCAGTTTTGATGTGATGTATTTATCGCTGAATATACACTTTCTCAGTTTTATTGGCAGCATTACTTCCTTATTGATAGCTGCGTGGACCTCTCAATGTGAGCATGTGATTGGCCTAAAAACTCATCTATTAAAATCCTTGATAATAAAGCCTGAGGTCTTAAGGTCTTGTTTTTTTTTTTTTTTTACAGATGATTCCTGTTACAATGTGCAAAGATGATTACAAACAGGTGCATGTTTTGCATTTTCCACTAAATACCAAGTCTAATTACTGAATTTTGCAAACATCTCTAGAATATAAAATGAAATCAGAGTCTGGTGTGGTTCCTTTTGTTCCTGTCATGGTTATTGTAAACATAATAGTAATTTGTGTCCCTACATTGTTAAAGGTTTGATGCAGAAGTCACTGTACTCTGTAAGACACAGTACATTGAATTGAAGAAAAGACTCTTATATTCACTTTGCTCTTGAGACGGTGGTTTCCATGACAGCCTGTGACTAACCTGGATGTGAACTTTTGGGTCTTGTGCTGTGTGTTAGCGTGTTAGAAGGTTTTGTATAGTAGCCCCCCTCTGCTTGTTCTCATCACTGTCGGAGAGATGACCTTTTCTGTGTCGCAGTGTGTCTTCTCCCTGTTGCCATGAGCTTGATTGCAATGTCTTGTCAACACTAATGATGGCTTCATACAGTCGTACCCTTTGTGCTTTTGAACAATACAGTTTAGAATTGTTAAAGAAAAGCATAAAGAAGAACTGATACCAAAGAGCTTACCTACAGTGTGGCAGGTTTAATCAGCTATAGAGTCTCCACAGCCACCCAGGACCTGAGGGAACATGCTATGATCTACGAGAGGACATAAATAATTGAATACGTCATATGAAACATCGCCATGGCTCAGTGTCGGGTGGCTCTTTGCTGTTTACTGCACACCTCTTTGTTGATTAACAGTTATTTATAGTCTTCCTTCGGCCAAAGAATTGTGTTTAATGTCTTTAATGTTACATAATGTTGCTGTACATAAGACAGAGGGCGGGTTTATCCGTCTCCATGTTTCTGCAGTGAATCTAATGGCTACTTTAATTGTGTTATGTTTATTTGACTTACTGATATTTTGTTTATTTACTGAACTTGTGCATGTGTATATACGTATATGTATTGTGTTCTTGTTGCCTAATTTGAGCACATACCACGACAAATTCCAATCAATGCTCTAACTGAAATGCCAATTATTCAGTCTTGCCAAAATGCAGCTGAAGCAATTTGTAAAGACTAATGTTCTTGTGTTTTTGCTCCTAATATGAGGCTGTCATGTGTCCTTCTAAATGCTCTCCAGAAAACCAGTGCTGTCTTGTCTTGTGCTTCTCTGCAGCTGCATGAGCCACAAACAGTGGATATAAGCGGAAAGAAAGAAGTGCAATTCCCAGGGGTTTGCAAAACATTAGCAGAGCCACTGAGGTTACTTTTGTCACAGCAGCCGTTTATCTTATATCTTCAGATGAAGCTGATGTAAAGAAAACAGCCTTAATGGGGATACAACAGCTGTTTCTATAAAGATTTAGTATAAAGCAATGTTTACATCCATCGAAGTTATGGTGACGTCAAAACACTGCTACTGCAAGGTCGTGGGAAACATTGCAAGAGGATGAGTTGATGGGTCTTTTCTTCATAAGTACAAGAACGTGAGGTCTTTTCTGAGTGGGTCTTGGCAGCAGATCAAGAGTACACCACCGGTCTGGGAGACTCTGAGATCAGCTGTTAGACACACCTCTAACAGAGCTACGCAGGACAAAAAATACAGGCTCTGCTGCGATAAATCTATCAAGATGAACGAGTTGGCAGCACTGAGCGACATTAGGCAACATAGTTATCATGGCTCACATAGTTAAGCCGTGATGTTAATGTCTTGGGCTGTGTACATTTGCAGCAGACGGGAGGAGACATTGATCTGCCTGTTCTACTCTACAAGTTTATTTTTAAGAACACCAATTCAAAGCACGTTTTATTACATCATTTATAGAGATATCATTTGTGCATAAACTGTCTCTGCCCGAGCCTCAGGTGCTGTCATATCGATAACATGCTTCAAGTATGAAGATAATTGTAGAATCTAATGTACCTTGATATTTGACTAAGGAAATAATGGCCATCACGCCGCAGCTTTGCTTAATTACTTTGGCTGTGTGTTTGATTAGGGCGCTGTGCTGATGTGTGCGCCTGAGTGAGAGCGCGGCGGTTTCCTTGTTGCAGTGGGGGGTTAAATTGATTTGAGAAGCAGAACTGCCTAATCTTCTTTTTAAAATTGCTATTCGACAGAAAGCTTATCTCAGACGCCAGAGAGAGGAGGTACGCAGATGAGGGAGAGAGAAAAAAGCCGAGGAGGAACCAAATGAGAGTGGGATGAGCTTCTCGTGCGTCAGTGGCTTCACTCTGCATCGACTTCTTTGTTTAGACTTTGTTTCTTTTGCATGAAGCTTTAGACTTGCAGCCTTGGAATAGTAATGGATTTGGACAACGGCCAGTGTTTAGAACCAACGGAGTCCTTTTCTTTTCTGTCAAATCCATGAATGCAATTTTATTTTCTTTCTTGTAGAACTATAAAACTTTCAACATAATATAATTAACATTTATATAAATTGTAACTGCTTTGTGACATGATTTGCACTTGAACTTAGAGAAAAGTTTTTATACTTTCTTTAAAATGAAATGATAGATTGAGAGCGTGTTTTAAAATAGTAAAAGTACAAATCTGCAAACTACTATCTCCAAGTATTATTTATAAATAATATAAAAGTGATTTACCACATAGTACCAGGTCTTGTGCAAAAGAAGCTGTTGCCGATGATAGAGACCACTTGATTAACAATAAAAGAGTTTATCTGTGTATTTATGGCAAACCCATTTATTTTACCTTCATAAAAATAAGGCTCATTGCTGGAGCTTAATTAAAGGACATATAGCATTTAAAAGACTCACAACCAATCTGAGAAACAAAACACTGGACTATTCTCACCAAATAAATTTAAATAAATGGTCATTGGTAATTACTGAGATATTGCTGTGATTAGAAGGCATTCCAGACCCACTTCACTTTGCACAGTGAATGGGAATGGCTATCATCATGATAAATTAAAAGATGTCACCTTATTTAACAATTTTTCTGGCTGTGACTGTTTCATGCAACTCTATCATATACAGCAGGTATGTATAAAGTTGTCTATAGGCAGCGAGCAATGAAAAACAGCTTATCTAAGGCTTTAAACTCAGTCATTATTTAATCATTTTGCTTGTAAACCAGTTGCAAATACTCCTGGACTATACAACTATATTTTTTTGCCAAGGAAGACATGAGTTTATCCCTTACTGTGCCAAAGACAGCTTATCTCACTCTGGAACAAATTTACCTGGGCCCAAAATCAATAGTACATGGATTTCAGAAATATTAGGGCATTCTGGTGAACTAAAAATGTTTCAGTATATAACAGTATATCATTTTCACTGATGTGTTATTGTGACTGACCACAATGCGTTTAAACAATAGGTCTGAACCCTGATTCCTTTTTTTCTTTATCTCAATGCAAAGGCAGCTATATCTTCAAAAACTGTGCAAACATTATTCACACAATGTAAAGATGTCTATTTATCCTGTGTTGGGGCTGAAACTGCATGTAATGTAAAGAGTGCCATAAATCAGGTGCTTGATTTGAGCAGGCATCAGCAACTTTATCCCCACTGGCCATGTTCATATTTGCTGACTGTGTGTTTAGGAAAACGCTGCCTAGATGCATGTTACCTTGAGCTGTGTTGCTGCCTATACCTTGTTTGTCATAAGATATTGATTTGAATTTAAATGAGTCTGACATATTTAGACCTAGGTGTGCTGAATATACATCTGCACTTTATGAAATACGCTAAATCTGTCTCTATATAATGTAGAGTTTATAATAAACGTGTCATTGGCGCTCATCTCACGGCGGAGCTGGCTCTCACATGCTGATGCCACATGAGGAGCACAAGCCTACATTATTCATGGTGATAATAAAGATGGCGAAGGAGGGCTCACTTTATGACGGATAGAATGATGGCTGTGTCGTCCCTTGAGACTAATTGATCACGTTGTAGGTTGTCAGCAGTGAAGAACTCCCAGTGGACCTGTGGTGTCACCTGACTGTGTTTATGGAGCCAGAAGTGAGACATTTTTGAACTTGAGGAACCCATTCTTTGAGTGTACACCTTCACCTGTGTACAACATGAACAACACATAATCCCATCCTTACATTTTTCAGGCATATTGCAGATTTACCTGGCGAATGCCTGAAGCCGCAAGGGAGCCCCCAAGGACAGTTGATGTATTTTTGGTTGGTTTGATTTAACAAGGCCACAGTTATTTCTCTTTAAACAATAGTTTGTTGGTATAAACATGTGCCTGCTTAGATTTACAGATACAGTCTCTTCTTAGCTGCACAAGCATTAGACAGAAATGTCACGACTCTAAGCTAGTCTCCAGAGACTTTTTAGATGCCCATATTATACGAGGAAGGTGAGCTTTGCTCTAAGACAAATGTGACTGAGCAGTGGAAACGTTGTTATACTTTAACCTCCATCCCCTGGGTCTTTTTTCCATTTGCATCATCAGAACATGTCAGGAATAAACCTGCACAGCTTGAATATAATGCTCATACTTTACATATAGTTTGTAAAGAAGCAGCCTCTTTTGTACTGCCTGTTTTCTTATGCTGCTGCTTGGCCAGGTTGTGATTGTAAATGTTGTAAATGAGAATTTGTTCTAAAATAAAGGTAAAATAAAGAGACAGATGTCAGATTGTTACCTAATGAAAAAGGTCTGAGCTAAAGCTTAATTTGGATTATAAATACGTCACTTAATGCATTTGAAGAATTTACAGTTGAGCAGTTGATACAGTATACAGATCTGAGTAGCACTTAAACTAAATACTATTTTTTTATCTTCCATATTTCTTTTAAGTTTCAGTTCTTACAGTTTACGTAACACTGTCCAAAGCTGTTTTAAAAAGGTCTAAATGTGTGTTTGTCTTTCTGAACTTGACAAAACCGTCTCTAAGCGCCTGTAGTTTACGTCAGTCTGATTCAGTACATTTGTTCCACGTGTATCTCCATTCACAGCAGCCACCTGCAGGTTTGTTTGCCCCTCACTGTCTGTGAATGGGCTGGTGTTATGTAATGACATATAAGCACGTGCCTTTCATTTGCTTCCACTGTAGTTCTGCATCTCATTGTGTTGAAGATAAAGGATGGTTTGATGATGAATGATTGTTTAGAAGGCGGGACAATGGCAGATTTTCGACTTTTATTCAGTGCATTATGGTGTTTGTGTGTGCTCCTATTTGTATAACTCTGGGGTGTGTAAGCAGAGGGCGGGGGCAGTGCTAAGTCCTGGGAAAACACCAACAGGAGCTTTCCCAATTGTAGACAGAGTCATGGTGAATAAGCAGTAACGATTAGCTCGGGTATGCTCCTCTGTTTGTTGTCAAGCTTAAGTTCTTAAGTGAATTCTGCTTTGAGGTGAAGCTGGAGACTTGCCTTCCTGTTTCTTCCTGTCTTCCACACCTCCCTCTACATGTTATTCTCGTGTTTTTCCTTCCCATGCGGCTCTGAGGGAAAGACACGATGAGAGGCTTCAAGACAAAGGGGTTTGTAGTGAATTCAGATGTGTTTAAGGCCTGTTGACGTCACATGTGGCGTTCATTGAGGAATAGTGTTGAAAAATGTGTTGCCAGGGAGAAGAGGTTTTGTACACAGCTTATTTTTATGTCCAATTTTCTCCCATTAAGCCAAAACTCATTTGCACAATTAGGTCTAGACTAATGAGAAATTACAAACATGCTCAGATAATGGTGCTATGCTACAGAAAATCCCACTGCAGTGAGTGGTGTACGTTCACAGCAATAAAGGAGGAGACTAAAGAAGTAAAAGAGGCTTCATTGCTCAGAAACAGTAATCCTCCACTTACCTTTTCCAGGTTTTAAAGATTGATCATGCTTAGAGCCACAGACAATATTTCTATTTACAAACTAGTCTTAAGTTTTAAAACTGTCCAGAACCACTTCATAATTTGAACTTGACAAACACTTATATTCTCAAATGGCCTTGATACACTCCAGGCATCCTTTGTGGAAGAAATGCAATAGTACTTTTAATTTTGACAACGGGTTCTTGGTATCTCTTCTCTTAGACTCTCTCTGTCCCTTGACTCTATCTATCCCTTGACTCTGTCTTGTTTGGTGCCGTCTTGACTACGAGATCTATTGATATAGTTATTTTTTTATTCCAAAAATAGTATTAGTTGTAGAAGTAGCTTGTAATCCGAACTGTAGCTAACTTTGCAAGACATTCCACATTGTCCAGTAATTGACTGACCAGACAAGACATTTATTTTTGTATAGCACACAGCTGCCTCAGAGGGTTTTACAGACTGCACCAGACAACATCCTCTGTACTTTGACCCTCATTAGTGTGAGGAAAAACTCCTGGGATCCAGTCCCAGGACAGACAGGCCGTGTGTCCAGAACAGGAGGAAAAAACATAAAAATAAACACAATATGCAAACAGGTATGTATTAGACAAAGTCCATAGAAGATGGGATTCAGGAAGCTCTCTCCCAAATTACTTATATCTTTATTTAAACTATATCACCATTTGAATTCCACTGTCACAAATCTATCTAAATATTATGATCTAAATCTTGGATTTTTTTATTTCTAAAATATTGTCCTTATAACTCAAAAACTAGCAACCAAATACTAGAAACTGGTTCCAAGTGAATTAAATAGATTTTTGGAGATTACCTACAAAGTGGCACCATGTTTCCCGGTAAAGTCAATACATTAACATAATTACAGTGGTATTAGCATATTAAGAAAATGTGTGGGAGGAAGTGCTAGAGTAGCATATAAAGAAAACATGTGGTATTATTATTACATATATTATAATATTACATATTACAGCACATTTACATAATGCAGAACTGATCATAGATACAAGCTTATATAAAAATCCCTTGCAGTAAACACTATCAGGGAGGGTCAAACGTGTAAACATGCAAACACATGTAAATCAACACATGAGCTGTGAAGCGCTCCATCACAATACTCTGAGGCCTGTGATTAAATGTTGTCATTATCTTAGTCCATAATGAGTAGCACACACCTGTTTAACGCAGCTGTTCTCCTTCACAAGCTGCCGTCTTTTACTCTCGGACCAGACGCTTCGAAGGTGAGGATTCTTTAACTCCATAAATCGCACTCTGAGAATCTAGTCACCAAAGAAACACGGCTAAACGAGGAAACGTGTCCATTAGCCTGTCACTGGAGAAGAATGGTCGAATATTTTCATCGAATGTAAGCAGAAGTATAGCATGATCTCACACAGCTGAGCAAAGGCCTCATCGTGAGTCATGAAGCTTTTACCCAGTGACATATGGGCACGGCGGGCTAAAAAGAACATAATATTCTCCCTCAGTCACATGAATTCATAATGCAACTGCACACACAGAGTTCACTTTGCAGTTAAAAGGTTTTAGACGGGTTACTGTATGTGACACGCGGCTGTTAGAGCCTGAAGCTACTACCGTCACAACTCTGCCTTCTATAAATGCCACTTGTGACACTTTGTGGATGGATGACAAGACAAATGCACAAGCTTCTTCCATTAGAAAATGTATTTACTCTTCAAACAAGACAATACAAAGAGATTTCTGAAATAACTGCTGAGAAGAGTGCCAGGAGTGTTATGGAAGAGCTGTTAATATTTCACTTGTCTATTTCACTTGTCACTAGAATCAGTAATGGTGTTAAAAGTAAAAAATATGGTGCTTTTGATCAAATCATTTCACAAATTTAGTAAATTTAAAGGCATTAGAAGTTTCCTACTGCAAATATAATGATTAATAAAACATAAATAAAATGGTTATGTAAAGTTCCATCTTTACATTTTGCTACCTCCGTTACATTTGTTGAATATTTTTTCAAATATTAAATCTAAAAACTACAAATTTTCTGGCAGATGTTACAATGTTATAGTAGTAATAATGATTCATTGAAAATAGTTTTGGGCAGTTGTTGGGTTTGTTAGGCTGTGCGTTGATAGATGCCATTGAAAGTAAACGTATAATTTGAATTTAAATGCCTTACATGAGAAAATGACACTGAATTGCTTTGTAAACCTCTTAAATACAAATAACTCTTGATATACAGTAATATGCTCAGCCTTTCTCAGAAGAAATAAAAAAAAAAAAAAAAAAGATATTTTTTCTTCTCTTTTGCACATTAGAATATCTTTGCCATAGTGAAACAATTAACCCCCGATGGTAATTGTAATTCAGAGTTCTGCAGGTTGCTGCTTGGGTTTTATTAGACAAAATTAGAGACAGGGTGTTTTTAATGTGAAGGTGTGAAGGCATTCTATTAGTCTTTGTATTCATGAGGTGCTTCCAGCTGGAAGAATAATGAAAATGTGGGTGTTTAGGAGTAATTTGGCGTAATGTGTTCCTTTTGGCCGAGAGCGGGGTATAATTGAGTAATCTTCCATCTGTCTGCCTTCCTTATTGCTTGTTTATCCTTATTTGTGTGACTTTTAAATTTGACTCATTATGAAAATACAGGGTTATGGGTTGGTGCATTTTCATTCAGGATTTCCTTTATTCAGACCCTTATGCAGTATGACATTGTGTATGTAACTGACCACACCATACAGACCCTTACCACTTAGAGAACTCGTGACTTACGATCAATAACCTTGTATCTGCAGGATTTTTCCATTCTCCAGTGCGGTACTGCGTGTTTAAAAAGCCTCCTGGATTCCTGCCCTGCTGCTTATTTAAACTCAAATTACATCTCACTGCAGTCAATAAATTGTGTTAATAACTTGTATGTCTCTCTCTCTCTCTCCCATCATCCCCCTCCCTTTTTTTCCCCATCCATCTTTTCTTTTCTTTTCTCTTTCTAGGTAAGTAATACAAGAGCTGCTATTTAACCAGACACAAAATCAACAGTGATTACGTTTGAGTGTGGAGAAGTGGTTATTAAACACAGGTAGGTAGTTCCAGTGCAGGTAATGGATTATGAGCTAATCACTAACTGGGAGATTGTTGGCACCGACTCCAAGACTGTGCGTTTGTTTATGTGCTGTTCTTCTAATGGCGGTGTTGTGTTTTGCTGCTAATCTGTTTATCTCATCAGATGCTGAGGTTAGGGGTCCATCTCATTAACTTGCAGGATATTGATTTCCGCTGTTCAGAGCACAGGCTTCTCCTAGGAGCCCACACGAGAGGAATGCTGCTCATCAGTCGATTCCTGCTCTCGTTTTTTTTGCTGGCTGTGAATTTACGTGCCTGAATGAATGGCTGCCTCTGAATAAAATTAGTTACCAAGGCGGAATAATTACTACAGACATGGTGTAGCTGTTTGTACGACTGCTGAGAGTGTCAAAACATTTGGCAGTTTTTGTGCTTTTAATGCACCTTAATCGGATTAGCTGTGAGAATATGATTGTTATTATTATACCATGACAATACACAATATTTTTAGGAAAAGAAAAGCACTTGTTGGAACAGTACAGCATTTGTACTAAATGTGTGAAAAAAGAACAATATCACTTGTATTAAGTGCTTCCAAAATCCATTGTTCTTACAGTGATAATTACGTAGTTTAAAACAGGTATTTTTGTGCATTGTAGTTCATTATTTGCTCAAGCCTCTACTTCAAGTCAAGAGCTTATTGGAATAGTTCACGGTCAACGCATCAGAACATCATTTCTATAGTTTCTATCCATGTGTTACTACTTTTAGAATGAAATATAAAATATCTGAGACATATTTATGCCATACCACACTACAATACACTATACCATACAAAACATTTAACGCAAATCACAAAAAACACAAGATGGAGTCATGAGATGCTGTGATAGATCGTAATCGCTCTCAGTCCGACTCCTTTTGTTGTTGTTGCTCAGTTCCTTTTGCCACAGGACCATTTAGAACATCTTCCCGAGGCTCTGTAGACACCACAGTGAATTGTAATTCAGAGTTCTGCTGCATACTGGGTCGATATTTTGGGTGTATACTACAAAAAACACACTTTAAGCAATCTTTTGGTTACACTACAGTTCATCATAGCAAAGCATTTTCAAGCAAATCATAAAGAAGACTTGATAGTGGCTGTTGAATAGGTGTCATGTTTTCTGTGTTTCCAAAACATCTAATATTCTTTTGACACACCTTATAAACATTATGTCTGTTGTCCAAGTCCTGCCTGCCTCTAGTTTCTGTTAAAATACCAAATATTTCTATGCAGTATTTTTAATGAAGCAGGAGCCACTTGAATCTGGAGTGTTTTTCCATTTTCACATTTAGCCCATATCCAAGTAAATATACCGTTTCCTTCACTTCATGTTGGCCATTTGCAGTCAGGGCAGTCCTTATTCCAGCTCTAGTCTCATCATGCCCTGGTTTTATATTTATAGAATGGTTACTCCTGGAAAAGGTCATTGAAATCATTAGTGACCTGGAGTTAGTGAACCATCTTGGATTAATCACATGACCTCTCATTCCAATATCCATTTTCCCACCTTGTACTCGCTCGAGGACACTGGCCAAATGTTGCTCAACATGTAAACATGTCTCATCAAAACTTAATGAAGGCTTTGTATAATATTTGATGATGGCCTTAATGTTAGGGCCCTGCCATTGAAGATAAAACTGTTGTAACTTGCACGTACTGCTGATTTGGCTCACACTGTAATCATTTGATCACTCTTCAGCCTCGAACATTTGTATTTGGCAAACATGTGGACTAGCACAATCGCACACCTCCTGCAGAGTGAAAATATATACCCCTATGGAACCACCAAATATTTAGTTTGTTGCCCAAAAAAAACAGCACTAAAAATGACTTATGTAATGACCCAGAAGTCTGCCAAACAAATTTTCCGATTGGCTTCATATTAGTCCTTTTGTGGTCCTTTCCGTGCCTTTTGTTGCCTAATTCTGCTCGTATTTCTTGTTTTTATTCCATTTATTGTCAATCTGCTCCCTATTACCACCATTTTCAGTGTCAATCTTCTCCTGTTCAGCCTCATTTTGATCTTTTCTAGCCTCAATTTCAAGCCTCAATATTTCCCCATTTTCAAACCTCTGGGGCTCATTCTCTTTAAGCCTTTTATTGATTAAAGCATTTGCACATGTTGCTCTTTAATGGCATCACTTGTGCTGCCATGAGCTAAATGATGATAAATGCGTAGGAGTGGCTCTCGTTGGATGTGTGTGTGTGTGTGCGGTTACTGCAGTGAGGGTGGTGTGTGTGTCGGACCAATGCGTCATTCTGCGACTCGCACAAGCCCCGGAGCTCCCCTCTGGTGGCTCCCATGCTGCTGCTCGGCGTTATGTAACTGGCTGTTCTCACACTATTACCCTTATTCTCACATTCGCCGTTGTTTTCGTACGTATGAGCACAGCATATTCATTTTCACAGCTCTCTTTCGCTGCTTGACTGGGATTTAGAGGGTTTTTCTATTTCTCCAAACCAATCTGCTTTTTGTCATTTTTCTTTTCAGCTTCCATCAGTAGTAAAAGTGCGTCCCTCCAAAGCTACCCACTTGTTCTCTGCAGTGTAGCTCCGTGTGATGTGACAGCTGGAGTCCCAGTTGGTGGGAAAAAAACGGCAGTCTTTGAAGTGTATTCCCTTCCCGCCCAGTTACTGATGAGGGAAGTTAGTCGAGCTTCAGGGACGCATTATCACTGCAACACAGAAACTAGACGGAGATAGAGTTGGTAAAAAAGGCAGAAGGTTAAATCTCTAATATAGTTTATATCATATACAGTTAAAAATAGTGAGCTTTGTATTTGTGTAATGGCCTGTCTATAAAATGAATTACCAAAGTCAAAACCTACCCTTTAATTGGATTAGATCTAAGAACGCAATTATTTTATAGCGGTGCGAAGACATTCTAGTAAAAAGCACTTAACGGCCTTGCTTCTGGGCGGACAATCGAAAGAAAAAGGCCACTTATCCCTTATAAAGTGACCATTTGGCCCCGGTGCAGTACAACATCATCAAGATAAGACATTATCTAGTCTATCAGCTATTCCAAAATGGCGGCCCATGGGTCAGATCCAGAGCCCCAGAGCCAGACACTGTTCAATTGGACTTGAAGATACAGTTTACAGATCAATAATGACTGTTACAAGGGTATTTTTATTAAATCTGAGAAACTGCTTGTGTGTAAAAAAAATAAGAACCTATTTTTTCAACATCAAACTTAAAGCACACCCACAGCTGCCAGTACTGAACTCCATTTGTCCGAATCATCCGCAGTTCTTCAGAAATCACATTGCTTTGATAAAAACAAGATAGATTTATGTGAGAATCTGGCAAGAATCCAGCTACTTCTATTGAAAGCTGAGCTCTGTTTTTCATTTTTTTTTCTGTTTTTTTTTCCTTTAATCCATCATCAAAAAAACAACAACAATTTACTACTAAAGCACCACTGAAGCACATAAGGCTGATTATTAAGAAACATTAACCCTTAAATTGAAGAACACAAAAATGGAATAAAAAGAGTAATAACATTCATTTGTATATAATAACACAAACATTTATTGCTACTGCCAAACAAAATTCTTTTTGTTTCCTGAAACTTTGGTTCAACCTAAAGAAAAGCATAAAAAACTGGCACAAGGAGGTATCAGCTTCTTCAAAAGTGAAATATAAAATTTCTAAAAGTTTAATTCACTAAAAGGTGATCATAAAAAAAACAACTTTGTTCTTTGAAAAGTTAAAATACCAAACTATAGACATGCACACAGATGCTAATAAAACCCTGTGTGATATTGAAATTATCTTGTCAAACTTTGTATTTTGATTTTCTGGATAATGTGGGCATTTTTCCAATCCATTTTAATGCACCATTTCTGCTCTAGCTCATATATAAAAGGTTAAAGGAAAGACATTGGCACAAAATATGGCTGTAACAACATTGAAAGTTTTTTACATCAAATAGTTTTTAGTTTCATACGGTGGTTCTTTTAAAGGATGATGGTGGGTCTCTTACACAACACTGTCATAATGAAACAATGCACTAAAATACAATTCAAGCTGGGGTTATGTTTGTACCTTTTCATAATAAAATGCTTCACTTTGCTGTATTTTTACATAACCGCACTCTGCTGTTTTAAAGTTCTAAAGCTAAAACAAAAACCCGAAATGTAGCAGACTGTACTTTAACTGTGTTGTGTTGGGGTTGTGTAACAGTGTGGGCGACATAAATCGACTCATGAAAAAGTAGATGCAGCGATTTTCTCTCATTTATTGTACAGTGTGGTGTCCTTGAGAAAAGTTCATACTAGTATTTGTTGATCTAGATTTGTGTAACCCAAGCATTTGAGCCAGTGTTGTAAATGATCTGTAACTCATGCCCACTTCAAGACTCAAGTTTGTAACAGTCCAGCAGAGACTTGTGAAGTATTCCAGGTAGAGCTTTTTGTGTCCCTCTCCACGGCAGCAGCTTCAGAGAAAATGGAGAACCTCACACTTTGATCGACTTGTTATGCTGTCATTGTCACATTGCTCCGTACACCCACAGGTGCAACACGAATCTTCAAATGTTCCCTTTTTTTTTTCCAAGTATCCCTGCTGGAAACGGATCAGAAACTGTAGTGGTGATAACTTCCAACTGAGAGGAAGATTTAAGACTCTTGAATAGAACAGTGTGGTTTCAAAATGGGAATTAAAAATGTCTGCTTAGCTCTGATGTGTTATTTATGTGGACGCTTTAACAGATGTTTAATTGGAGTTTAAGTAAAGGCTTGTTTGATTTTTTTTTTTAGTCTTTAATATCATAGCCATGGCTTTTTCCTTCACTAGACCAAAGAAAGCGATATGAACAGACTTGTGCAGAGAGAGAAACGTAGAGAACATCAATCATTTCTTTGCTTCGAACCACATTTATGCAAAAGTGAAATGGACACATTCAAGTGAGCGCTAACGATCCCTATCTCCTCCGGGCTTCGTGTGCATTTGAAGTCAGAGTTAAAGCGTTAATCAGACTTAATTCTTCTGGGATTTGTGTTCATCAGCGATCCTAATCTCGTTTCAAAAAGCAGAGCGCATAAACTGGCGTCTTGTTCGATGTAATGGCTTCAATTGAGTTTGGCACAATGGAACAAGTCCAACACGGATTATCTTTTACATCAACGCCCCACAAAATCCTCAGCATAACTTCTGACTCCATTTCCTTTCCGTTCCATCACATGTTAACAACTCTGTCTTATGAAATATTTAGTCCAAGTGTTTCATCTTTGTGGGCTCTTTTTAGCCAAAAAGCTTCAGTGCTGCTTTTAGCTGGAAGATCCCTGCTGTCTGTGCTTCCTCTGGGCCGACAGCTTTCATTTGGAGATGGCGAGGTGTAGATAAAGCCCAGTGAAAGATCGACTTTTAAATGCCATGAGAGGAGTAATGGCAGCCAGAAAGAGTCTTCATCACTCTTTAGGCTGTATGAAATTTAGTACAACTTATGATTATATTATAGTATTCCATATAATCCCCACTAACAATGTTCAGACTTAAATATTACAATGATATACAGTGCTGGTATCTTTTAAACCCCAAATGTATAAGACACTGGCGTCCATTTTGTTTATTTCTCAAAAACCTAATTGTAGAAAAAGGCTCCGTTTTGTATTGCATACATTTGAAATATTATCTTAAGGCACTAAGTTTAAAATGCTGTATATGGAAAAAAAAAAAATGGAAACCGTCAAACATTTGTATTTAGTCTATTATAATAACCCTTTTTTAATTTGTCTTGGAGAACTCAATAGGAGACATGACAAACTGACCCCTGCTGGAGGAAAAGTAGATTCATATTTCTTTTTTTGAGCACACATTTTTGCATCATGAGCTAAATGGATTTTGTTTCCAAATCTTATATAGAAAAAAAAACATCATCTGACATTTTTCCTCTGGATTTGTTCATAGTCAGCACCATAGAAGCTCACAGGCTGCACGAAGGAGAGGTGTGAAATTGCAATCTACAACTTCACCACTAGATGCTGTTCTAACACACTGCACCTTTAATGTGTGAGGAGGCCATTACTAAAATACACTTTAACATGTCATTGTTGAGATCTTTTTGTTTTAAACTGCAATAATGGTTTGTTTTTACATATTGTGGTCTAGAGCCATGTAATACTGTGCAGCTCTGAAAGACACCTGGGAGAAACAACCATTTTTTACCTCACCTTTGGTTTGTTAGACCTTGGTGTGTCGTTCTCTGTGCTTCTGCTTGACACAAAGTTGAAAATATCTAGTTTGATGCGTTAAAAAAGCCATAACGTACCAGATTTTGTTTTTTAAACTGCATTTCATTCACTGTGGCTCCTCTAAATGTGTTGAAAATCCCTAAGTACTAAACTACTGAAGACATGTTCATTGCCTTGTGGTTTTCAAAATGGAGGCTAAGTTTACATAAAGGCTCAGAACTAATTATAGTGAACACCCACTTGGCATTTTTGTGCGAGTCTTTTTCTGAAGCTCAAATGAGAAGATTTGGTTTTGCTTTGCTCTGTGTTAATGCTCGTATCAGCTTCACTCAGCATTAGTCCCAATGTAGACTTGTAATACATATTTCATATCGTTTCATTGAGTTTTAAATTATTTTTATTGTGCCAAAAGTAAAAAGGACACTTACTTAAAGCCAATAACTCATTATGTCTAAATAAATGTTGGTATTTTTAAGAGCTTAGTCCCATAACGCTAGCTTATATTTACAACACTATGATTATAATGTAATAATACAACCCGTATATACTTTTTAATCATGAAAACATTGAACTTACGTGTACAAGACTTGACAAACAAAATGTAACTATGACCTATTGATCTGATTTAAATGTTGTTTTGCGGCGGCTGGGTGTGTGTTCCCGTCGATGCTCGCTGATGCAGTTACCAGTCCTATCATTTCTCAGTACTTTCATGTCTGCTCCAAACCTGTAATGACTTTATTAGTTTAATGCAGCAGCAGTCTCCCACAAAGCTCCCAGTCCCATGACGTCCCCGGCTCTGAGGTCCGAAGGGGTTTAGAAAAGCAACAGGAAACAAACAGCAAAGATTACGGCAATTACGACAATTGTTGAGCTTTGGCACCAATTAGCAGTAATTATAATTGAAGGTGTTAAGGTGTCTATGAAAATATATTGACAAATGGAAGATTGGTGTTTTCCAAACTGTGGGTCGAGGCCTAAAGATGGTTCGCTGTGGACTTTACTTTAAAATTTGTAGTTTATTTAAAATATATTGTAGCATTTCGGTGTAGCATTCCATGTGCATTTGATGAAAAATGGCTGCTTTTAAAATGGGTTTATATGGTTCAAGGCAATTGAACAATGCTTAAAGGAACAAACCATTGCTAAAGAGAAAAAAAAAAATGCACTAAATGGGAAAAAGCTGAGGCTAACTGGGAACAGAACAATGTTAATGAAAAACAAAACGTTAACAACATTAACAGGGGAAATGACAAAGGAGAACAAAATAATGCTAATAGTGGAAAAAAAAAAAAACAAGAGAGGGAAAGAAGCAACAAAAGAAACCTAAAAATGAACAAAACACTGAAGGGGAAGAGAAAAAACTAAATAGGAACAAAATAATGCTGAAAAATTATACTGAAAGTGCAACAGAATGACACCATCAATGGACAGACCAATGATAAAAGGGAACAAAACACTAATTGGAAATAGATAAACGGTACTAAGGTGGAGCACAACAGCAAAAAGTTGACAAATGGGGAATAAGATGACGATAAAGGGTAAACAACATTTATAATGAGTAAATAACATTATAGGCAAAAAAAATTAAAATGACTAAAACAAAACAGTGTATGGAATTAAAACATGCAAACAGGAATTAATTGAAACTAGGAGTAAAACTATAAAGTGACTAAAACTAAAAATTTGAGTTGGTGTAATAGTGGCATAGAAACAGGACAAAAGTAAAAACTTACAACAAAAACATTTTTCGCAGTAAAGGGGAAAATAAAAACTCACCAAACCCCCCCTTTTTTTTTTTTTTTCTTCCGCCCCCCCCCCCGCCCGGGGGGGCCCCGCGGGGGGGGTCGGGGGGGGGGGCCCCCCGTGGGCCCCCCCCGGGCGGGGGGCCCCCCCCCCCCGGGGCGGCCCGCCCCGCGCCCCCCCCCGCCCCCCCCCCCGGGGCCGGGGGGGGGGCGCGGGGGGGGGGCGGGGGGGGGGGGAGGGGGGCCCCCCCGGGAGGGGGGGGGGGGGGGGGGGGGGGGGGGGGGGGGGGGGGGGGGGGGGCGGGGGGGGGGGGGGGGGGGGGGGGGGTTGGTAGAGAAGTGGAGGGAGAAAGGGGGGGACCGGGGGGGCGGGGGCCGCCGCCCCCCACCGGGGGCGGGGGGGGGTTTGTGGAAAAAAGGTTAAAAATTTGTGTGGGGGCCCCCCGGGGGGGTTGTGGGAGGGGGGGGGGGGGGGGGGGACGCAGAGGGAAAAAATAGAAAAAAATATAAGTAACCTTGAGAGGGGGGAGGAGCCGCCAGGGAAGGGGTTTTTGTGTGGAGGGAAAAAAAGGGGGGGGCAAATTTTTTTTTTTTGTGTACTTCGGGGGGAGGGCCAAGGGGGTTTAAAAAAAAAAAAATACTAGCCCAGTTGTTTTTTTTTTAGTCTGTAAATGGGGTTGTTTAACCCTCCTGTCGTGTTCACCTCCCGCCCCTTACTTTAGTGTTCCCGGTCAAAATTGACCGGTCTGTTTTAACTGCTCTTAAATTAGCACAAAAAACATTTTTCACCACCAAATTTTCATTCAACATTCTTTAGCTGTGAACTATGTCTCAAAATAGTGTTCAACATGAATTTATAGAATTAGACATAAAATAACTGCAGTGAAAATACAAATAGACACTGAAAATGTTTTACAAAATGAACATGTAATGTAAAAAATAAATGGAAAACCAAAGACCAAACTTAACATGAAGTTGTTTGTGTGTGTGTGTGTGTGTGTGTGTGTGTGTGTGTGTGTGTGTGTGTGTGTGTGTGTGTGTGTGTGTGTGTGTGTGTGTGTGTGTGTGTGTGTGTGTGTGTGTGTGTGTGTGTGTGTGTGCATATGAATTCATGCACATGAGTGGCATGTGACACACAGGTCAGAGTGGGCCTTGCAAATATAGGCATCACATTTGCAGCATCTCAGGCTTGTTTTCTGCCCATGTGCTTGTTGGGGGAGACCAGCCAGGGCAGCGGCTGGGGCTGGGGCTTGCAAACTCCTAACCAGACTGGCGGCATTGAATAAGAGGAGTCACGAAGGCTTTCCGCAGCTCTGCTAGGAAAAGTCTCCTCTTGAAACTTCCCTGATTCCAGGTTGGGTCGATGGCTGTCCACACCACATATGTGTTGAAAACAGACACATCAAGGAGGTTGTGGAACAGTGCCACAGGCCAGCGGGCTGTCATTCGCTTGCAGGTGTATGTACCAGTAAGCTGCAATAAAAGGAACAATAAATAAGAGATTGGGAAGTGTCCACTCTTGGACTGGAATGTCTCCTCAGGTGCCTGTTCTTCAGGTGCCTCTCCCTCTCCATCTGTTGACTGGTCAGTCTCTTCAAAGTCTGGATCAAAATCTGTGTTGTCTTCCACTTCCGAGACATCTTCCTCTATCTCTGGTTCAATTTCAGTGCCCTCTTCATCATGTCCAAAAACCTGGACCAGAACCTCTTCAACAGAGAACCGCTTTGTCAGTCGCCTACTCATTGTGCTCAGAGTAAAAGGAGTGCAAGGCAAACATCAAGCTCAAGTCTGGAAGGTGTGGTTCACGTTGGGGATAGGCACAAAAGCATGGGAAAGAGATGGGTTCACATAACAGACACCTGTCTAGTCTGTATGAAGATATGATGCATTGTTTCATCAGGAAGTTAGTTCACATGGCAGGATCGGCACATAAGCGCAGGAAAGAGATGTGTACCCCCAAAAGATTGTTCAGTCTTGTGTGTGTGTGTGTGTGTGTGCGCGCGTGTGTGTGTGAGAGAGAGAGAGAGTGAGTGAGTGAGTGTGTGTGAGTGAGTTGGGGTGGTGTGTATGGGGATGTTTTCTGTCTGATGGATGAATATAGTCTGGATACCCATTCATTTCCTATGGCGGTCACTTTTGACCGGGAACACCACAGGTGTAACAAGGTTGATTAAAACACTCAAAATTCAATGAAAGAGGTGATCATCACTTTTGTATGTTCAAGTGCATAGTGTGGAGGATATCATGAGGCCTTGAGGCAATCAGATGTAAAACACAATATTTATGAGTGTTTTAAGTTGTAAATCGGTCAGATTTGACCCGAACACGACAGGAAGGTTAAAATAGATATCACCTCAAATTCTGTTTTTGTATTTAACATTATCTAACATCCTAATGGGGAACAGCAATGTGAATTGTTTTGAGAGAAACTAATGCAGAATGAAAAAACTAAGAGGAAACTTATCTTTACCTCAGTTTTTATGATTCAGTATGTTGCAGATCCATATTTAGAAACCATAACTTGAAATAATGGTTCCCTGTTTGACTTAATCAGACTCCTTATTGTTGAACTTTTAGCCCATTTTTTTTATTTACAACGTTGCATCAGTTTAATAGGTTTTTTGGCAGCAATTCTGTGTAATATAGCAAATGAACCAATATTGTGGCTGTGTTAAGTTCAGTAGTTATTGATTGCTTATGCTTCTATATGGTAATTTGGAGAATTACATATTGGCTGATGTTTGAAATAAGCATTTGTAATGATAGTAAGCAAAAATAGTATCACTGTGATACACAATTGAAATGCATTAGAGTACAATCTGTAACCATAAAGTCCCAAACCAGAAATCAATGTACCTTAAGTATACTCAGCCTCCTTTTGTTACCACTGTGCACGTAAGCCTCCACATTTGCACATGTCGTAGAGCACTCTGTTCAATGGTGCAGAATGAATGGATAAGTCCTAAAACGGGACTAACAGCTGGTTTAGCCTCTCAAATTTTGTGTGCACAGGAACAGCAGTTTTGGTAGCCTATGTTTACCCCTGTAATGGCTGACAGACAAGAAGTTACCCAATCCCACATCTCAATGGCAAATTTCTGATTAATATACATGTGTTTACAGCCAGATGCGACACAATAGTCTGTAATTATTAGAGCCTCATGAGTTAGTGTTTCATCACACTGAAATTAGTGTTTTTCAGTAACGTATGGGGTCGTTTAAAAGGGTGGTGTGTGTTTGTGGTCCTTTTTGGTAACATATGCCTCCTCCTAGTTGTAGAGCATGTGAATATCTACCGTAGCCCTGCAGGGACATGTGTTCAAAAATAAACATCAGTACACTTCTCCAGCAGCGCAGTGTGAAGCCTGTCTTTAATATGTTTGAGAGAATTTTCCACCTTCATCGGGACATCCATATTATGAGATTGGATGTGAACTGACAGTTAATGGTGGACTGCTGACTTCCACTTTTGCTACACACTGTGGTTGCAACTAAAAATGAACCGATCTCCTGCTGGAGTATGTTTTGTCTTTGTTTTTTTGTGTCCAACATGCAGCGTTTTGTCTGCTACAAACACTGTAGTCGGTCTATAATATCACACCTAGAACATGTCATTGTTCCGGCTGAATGGTAAAGATTGGTCTCCTCGTACGGGTGAATGTGGTTTCATTGTGTTGAAGACTTAATTCAAGTTCAAACATTAATGACCAACACCTGCTCGTAAATCTTGCACTGACTATTAAATACAAAAGAAGCAGGTGAGAGGTTAGAAAGCCAAAGTATCCAGTGGCTTTAGGCTTTCAAACACTGAACTCAACGGTCTCCATCTTATCCTTATACAATATTTCCTTTAACTAACGACTGTGAAAAGGACTAGTAATTAGGATTGGCTTCTTTTTTTTTTGTTTTTGAACTGCCGGTGGTTTCCCAACACTGTGTTTACCACTTGTTTGGGCACGCCTCTGCATTTTCTGACGTCAAACAGGGAACGCTGAAGCCAGCAATAAATTCCTGCATATCCTGCTCATATTACAACGAGCAGCTTGACGTGGATCATGGTCAGAGGTCAATGGTTTAACTGAGCACATGCACTACATCCCACGGATAGAAGTCTGTTTAACATTTGCACACTGAGGTACAACACTTTCAGTCCCTCTCCCATGATGACACTGATTATCGGTTGTTTCCATATTGTGTACAGTCGGAGGTGGTAGTGCTGATTCCAACATCGACTCTTAGAATAGTAAGTGATGTTTTCTCTGTCGACGTAATGAGATAATGAAGGCTTGAGAGGGAAGAGCAGAGTTGATTGCTCCAACAGTTGGTGGGAGCCTGCTCACAGATGGTGGGTTGTAGTGGAGATTGCCTCGGGTGAAGGACCATCGATGTTTTGGTGCTCCTCCATCTGTACCTGCTCTTCAAAACAGGCACAACAGACATTACCATACGCGATACTAACTGAATATTCATAACGCCAGGATTTAGAGGATGCAGATTTCAGGAACGTGTTTGCATGAAGCTAATTTGCATATCAGGCTTGTGGTACCAAAATATTGATGTCAGAAGAACTAATCAGAACACTGTGGTTAAATGAAAAAGTTTGCGGCGCTAGTGTGAACAGAAGAAGTGAAAAAGATTGTGTTTTCTATACATCTTTTCAAATTCAGTTCACATGCTGTGTTTTAAATTGCACTTCTTTGCAGAACATTATACGTGCTGCATGCTAACGTAGATACTGTGTGTGTATTCACAATAGACCCTTTGAAACAGATACACACCTAACATCTTTAACAGTCTTTGATGAGGAAATTAAACAATGAATAACAGTCTTAAATAATCAGTGACTTGTAGCTGATAGCCTTTAGCTGATGTAGCCTAAACACTTAATAGAACAGCTGAATATGAATCCACTCACTAATGTTCTCTACCCACTCAATCACAGCACACAATCTGTTCGCTTTTATTTTATTAAAAGTGAACTAATTTTCCAACTAAAATACAGAGTATGAAACGGAAGTTTAGAGCTTACCGTAAACTTCATGTAGCTCTGAGTTCCTGGTTGCACTAAAGCATGCTGTGACATGTTAAACATTGTCATCTATTAAAATCCTTGATAATAAAGCCAATGTGACATCCTAAGGTCTTTTTTTTTTTTTTTACAAATTGTTATAATATTAGGTGAAACAATTAAAAGAAAGAAACATTCTGCACAGTTTGAAGGCACTGTAAACTGGATCTAGATATATGCTATACTGAGAAACATAAAATCACATAACTCAAAATTATATTGGCATCACCTTATTTCAAGAAAGATGAAGAAAGAAAAGAAGATTTTGCAGATGTTTCTAATATCATAAAACCCCAGCACATATATCACTTATTAAAAAAATAACACTTTTGGTGCTATTAAACAGTTTTTCACAATCCATCAATAGAAACTCATAAACATTTACTATTTCTGACGAGAGCAACACAAACAGAAGAAAATCTTTTATAACTGTAATATTAAATCACATGCCAGCTTAATGGGCACTTTTATTTTTCATTTCATAACAATGTATTTTGCGAATCAGACTGAAATTCCAAAACTAAAGGAAGTAATATTTCCCAATTCAACAAAAAGAATCTATTGTTCCCAAGGGTAAATTGAATTATATGAAACCCCAGTGCATATATCACTCAAATCTATTTCAAATTTCACTCAAAATATGACATGACTTATTGGAAATTTCTGTTTCTTTTTAATTTTGTTAGTACTATTAAACAATTTTTTTTTTTACAAACATTTACCATTTCTGACAAGAGCAATACAAAGAGCTTTCCCAATTCAATAAAAATAATCTATTGTTCCCAAAGGTAAATTGAATTATATCATATTATATCATCAGATCATGTGTTCAGTGTTACACAACTTCTAATAACTTCTAAAGTGTGTACATTTTTAGACAGTCCTAGTCCTCACAGATACCCATTACATGCTCAGACCCTCAAAAACACT
Source organism: Rhyacichthys aspro (assembly GCA_036850595.1). Lineage (NCBI taxonomy): Eukaryota > Metazoa > Chordata > Actinopteri > Gobiiformes > Rhyacichthyidae > Rhyacichthys > Rhyacichthys aspro. The sequence goes on along the minus strand of CM072156.1, from coordinate 5,617,176 downwards.
CCACTATGTCCACTTCACTTTTACAAATGGCTCTTGAAGTCTCTATGTCCCCGTTAGACGTGGGGATCTAATTACAAATATCTGATTTGAAGGGGGAATGAGTTAACCTTTGCCGAAATGCCACTGCATAACCGTCTGTGAATGGCAAGCAGAGAGACCGTGTGTGGTTCTGCAAATGCCTCGGGCCTGGAGTGATGGACAGCTGGAAGGCATCAAAGGAGCGGGGCCCAGATTTCTGTCTGTCTCACCAGAGATTTGGTGCTGGGCTCATTTGAATGGAAAGCACGACTGGTAATATGTCAGCTTTACTGCACAGGTCCCTGGCCCCGCAGCAGTGTTAGCGCCATGTGTCCTGGTATTAATACACTCAGTAATGGTAATGTGGCACGTATTCATCAATTCAGTGGCATGAATATTTAATTATGTAAAATGTCAGAAATTAAAAATCTGCACCACATTTTCAGCCCTAACCACTTTGTCTTAAACAGTGATTGGATGTGCTTTTCCTGTTTGATAGAGGTGTTACTTTTTGAGCCTTCAGTGTCGGCTCTTTTTATAATTAAAGATGCATTAAGTTTTCTTCGTCCCTAACTCTCACCCCAAAGCTGTCGCTGACCAGCCAGGGCCAGGACCCTGGACCTTGCCGTGAACCAGGATTGCTAACCACTTATTGTTCTCCTCTAATTGGGAAAGGTAGCTGTGTTTCAAATGTCAATGAGTTTTTCTTCACTAATGATGTTTGGTTGCGTCCTGATAATGATTCTTAATTTAGAGCAACTGGTGTCAAACCCTGCGTATTCATGACAAGGCTTCAGACTTGTTTGGACTCACATTTTATACAAACGTTTATCTTTAGTGGTCCATAATATATGTGGAAAAAGCAGCGTGTAGACCACTGTGTTTTAATATAACTAATCTAATCTAATGTAACCCCTAGATGCCCAGAGTTGTAATATTACATGAGGGGGTTTTTTCCCCCCTAAAACCCTCATTGACCTAATTAATGAGTCTTAATGTTCAGTTTAATATTGCTAAATAAAGACTCATCCAACTTATCAAATTCTTTATTTATGTAAACTAGAATTAAGTGGTTCAATGTTATTGTATTGTCCGAGGAAGACAAGACACACATTAAATACCATTGTTTGCATTTGAATTCCTCTTTTATACTATACAGTGGGCCTTTTTCAATTTAAAGTCTTTGCTTTCCTTACGTATTTAAATTAAGGAATTAGTTTTTGGATCTAGCATTACTGGCTGTATTGCCGTGTGCTTTGTGATAAACGGTTTAATTTGAAAATGACCAAACACAAAAATATTGGATTTTTCACATGCAACGTACAGTAGTTTGTTACAGTGTACCACGAGAAAGCACAGCCAAAGTATTGCTGTTACATAAGAGGACTTGTGCCTGTGCAGTAGATGAGTCTAAAAGCACCTGCTCAGTCCATTTGTCAGTCTATAAGTGCATTTCTGTAATCATTTTGAATATCCATCTCTGACAATATCGTTTTGAAATATCCCACTTCAGGTTCCTATAGAATTTTGTGCAGTGGTATTAATAAAAAAAAAAAACACCCACTATTCTGCAAGTCTTTGTCTCCCGCTGCTCTCGACTGTAGATGCTGTTCACGGTGGCTTTTCCAGACTATCGATCTGCAGACAAATGAAGAAAAGTACTCCTCTAAATGTCAACACATGTAATCGATATGTGCTTGTTCCACTCTTGTCCGGCTCTGTTCCTGCGAGGCCCAGAAAGCCTTGTCCAACCACAAATACAATGTAAATGGCATTTACCGATGAAAACATGAGGCTCAGCAGGCAGAAAAAAATCAAGACATGAATGTTCCACTAAAGAGAGCTGGGTAATCTCTTCGTATCTGAATCATGGTCTTAACTGCAGTTATACTGGTTTTTGTGGGGTTCTGCTGTGCTTTTGTGGCATTGGGACATTTTTAGTGTCTTTTTTTTCAATTGTTTGAGAAAAATGTTTGCTGCAGCTTTTGAATTTTTAAAGCTTTTTTTTTTTTTTGCTCTGTTTACATTTGGCTAAACATTACATTTTTTGGCTGTTTTTTTTTCCTTTTTTTTGCTATGCTAATTTATATAGTCAATATTTTAGAGTATCTTGAACACTTAATTTTTTTAGCCAAATTTGTGAACATGTTATTTTTTTGTGTATTTTTCATTTTTGCATTGCACTTTTTTTTCCCATATTTTAAACAAAGGATTTTTACTTCTTTTTTTTCCAGAGCATTTTCTGCAGCATTTTTGAGCTATTTATTTGGCATTGGACTGTTTTTACAGTGTCATTTGTGCTTCATATTTGGAGATATTGTATTGGTTTTAAAATGACATTTACATCAGTTTTTCTGAGGTATTTCTTTCCCAAGTTTCTTTGCATTTTTACCAGCAATTTGTGATTTATTTATTTATTTTATTTTATTTTTTTGCAGCATTGTTTACCACTGCACCCAATCTTAATTTACGCCACTGTTCAATTTGATTCAATAATCTCCGAATAGTGGCCCGTATGTCTAAATGTGACCGACTGTGTACCGCAAATACAATATACATTCTTCATCCTTACACTGTGATCTAATACCACTATGTCTTTCTCCATCTGTTTGCAGACCTTGTTCAGCAGCCTGTCCGTATCTGGCGGGTTTTCTCGATGAGTCGTGACAGCTCACCAGTGTAGAGTGGAGCAGGGGGCAGCAGAGCCTAAAGCGCAGCCTCCTCTTATGTAACACCACATCGTCTGCATTACACGTACAGACAAGGACATACCCATATTAGCATAACGCTGACCCCTTATTTGCATTTACAGGGGATCTTTAAAATGAGATGCATAAATCTGTCGGCGAGAAGCTGTTCCTGTACATTTACTGTTCTATCAAAACGTAAAAGGTCAAGTTTAGCCGAGAGATTGCGTCCATATTTCGCTGGCAGCAGATTCCTCTCCACCCTTTGCATGTGTGGTGTTGTGGCTGAAAGGGCAGGCTTACAGAGGCTGTGAGTCGCTTTGACTTTTGGCAGCAGTTGAGAGTCTGCTTACGTGTGTGTCGGCAGGATGTGTGTAAGAAGCCACGCTGGATCCTGTTTTGATTTTTTTTTTTTTCTCTCTCTAAAACCACAGCAACTGGAGCTAAGCCACAGCTATGGCTTATAATGCAAAACACACACACACACACAACCTCGGAGCCCTAACCCCGACCTGGACTCACCACTTCCTTGCCAACAGCGCTCGCACATAAATACGCAAATAGATGCTCACGCAAACCGGCTCAGTCAGTGCACAGGCATGTCAACACTGACTGAACATGCACCGGGGAAACAATGAAGAGGAATGTTGTGGGAGGTTTACCTGGCATTGTTTCCTGTTAATGTCACTATTTAAAATCATAATTAGGCATTTGACAAACTATAGATGCATATTGATAATCACAGGCTTGTAATGCAGATGTAATGAGATTATTATCAAATGGTGAATCCACAGTGGAATGATATGAAGTTGCAGATTGTAAGAAGAACTAAGCTAAGATTTTAGGTTCTTTACAGTCTTTTATCAGTTACATTGGGTTAATCTTGCTCTACTGCAGTACTTCAGATTTTTCAGTGCACTCTTCAGTCATTGACACCATATTGTGATTTGTCATGATTGTTGCAGAATTGCTTTGTCTTACTATGGGATATCAGTTTTGAATATGCAATATACAGTATGATCAGCAGTATTTGAATGTCCCCAAAGTGTATAAATCTATCACCACATTTGACCTTAATGTTATTGGTGTTCAATTTTAATAGTGTGAAGAGGGGAAATGTAAATATAGTGATTCTTATTGTTGACTAGTTCTGAAATCACTTTGTCTCTGTCTTGGATCAGGCTTTTTTCTGTCTTTTTTTAAATCAGTGACAGACAGCTTTTGATTTAATATTAAGATATGCCAAGTCTAGAACTGACTGCATCATTATTATGGATGAGAATACTTTCTGCTTTGCCCAAACAACCCATGTGTTTGTAAATGACTGGACTTTCAACATTGTCCTTTTTTATACACACTGGCCTTGGTTTGTGTAATTGCATCTTAGTGCACTCAGTGGCATTGTGACTTATCCTATTTTTTATGTCTAAACAGTGTGAAGCTCTACATAATAGTCTTTATCCTATAGAGAGGATTATGAAGCTGGACTGAAAACAGAGGAATGTATTATTCTGCTGTGAGGCCATTTACACCTTGTCTAACTAGTTTCTTGGCGTTGTTATTTGAGAGGCCCTCAGAAGCTTTTACAGACACTTGGTCACATACAATGTGGCTGTAAAAGATGAGCTGGCATTTGTTGTGTGGTTTCAAATGTCTTAGTTCATGTGACATGTGGAGACACATGAAGGAAGGGCTTACTGTAACAAAAACAATGCACCAACGTCAGTGGTGCAACACAAAAACTAAACAGACTTTTCAAAAGAAAGAGAAACAAGGAAAAGAGTCAGAGGAAATGTCATGAGCTCTGTCAACATCATACTTCAAACTTGTGAATCAGCTCTAAAGAGCAGGTTTGTGTGGCCTTTGGCCTATTTCTCAAAATATAAACATATCAAAATATACAAAAGATCTGTTTGTAACTAAGGACATATCTATAGAGTTGCATTTTTACACACAACTCACAATGAATTAGTTGATTAACTGTGACCTTATTAATGAACTCTCATAAAATATACTACAATAGTGCGTGGACACATTTTCAGTTTGTGTCCCTTTAAGGCCCCGCCCCTTAAAAGCCAGTGTGCTCTGATTGGTCAGTGAGATCTCTCTGTATATACTGTATAATGTTGTGACTGTCCCATTGGCCCTGGTCCTGGTTTTATTATTAACCAAGGGCATTCAGAAAGGGAACAGTCTTGTGTGGGTTTGGACTGGAGTCACTGACATCGTTAAATCTTGAAGATCTCTGAGTTTCCAGTGAGCTGTTTTTGGAACAGGAACATTTATATGAGCAAAAGAAATCTAACTTTGTACAGTAATGGCAAAAAAGCATAAAAGGTGTTATGGTTTTCAAGTTCTAGTTATTGTCTGGTCACATTAAGTAAGTTTATAAGTCAAATTTCATTCACAGTTTTAGCTTTCCTAAAATGCCATTGTGGACGCTGCATGAAGTCACACTTTAATATGTGAACAGGTTAGTATGGATGTGAGTATTTAAACACTGAATGCTACACTGGATGTCTTTTCTGTGTAAAACTGGCACGTGCAGAGTGGTCGTCTTAATGATGTGTCAATGGTTTTAAGAGGATCACTAGTTTGAGCTCACCGCATAGCGAAGGAGCTGGCACTCCCCTCAGACAGGGTCAGGACATCCCACTGACTAATGCTCAGACGGGGAGGAGAGGAGGAGGGAGGGGGTTAGAGACGGCCAGCAGCGACGCACACAACACAAGGAGGGAGACACCGAGCAACCACTTCACTCAGTTTGCTCTGCTTCTATTTCCTCGTTTCCTCTCCTGGGAGCTTATGAAGAGGCACTACGCAGAGGGAGAGAAAGACAAAGGGGGCAAAGCCTGGTGCTTGAAACCAGTGTGTAACATGCTCTGTCATGCTCGTGTGACTAGCGCTGCCTCTACAACCGGCGTCGGACACTGTCAGGAAGAAGGAATGTTTCCCGCACAAATGCTTCTCTGAACCGGCTCATCATGTGGCTTTGGGACAGTAATTTCCAAACCTTTGCCGGAAGAATCCCACGAAAAAAAGAGCAGCGGCCAGACAGTTCATCTGGTCCTGTCGGGCTGCTGCATGTGTGCTTCCACTGCTGAGACTGTCGCTGGAAAACTGCGTCAACTCTAAACTCAACTCAGTTTCTAGTTAAATTTTTACAGCGATTCTTTAACTTAATGGATTTTCTGGTGCTTTCTGGTACTGCCCTTTTGGAAGTCGCTTTAGCAATGATGCCTGGAGACCAAACAGAGGTTGGAAGTTCACAAGGATCTCATTACTGAGAGACAGGTTTGAATGGACACATTACGAGACAGGGCTGCAGTATGGGACACTGCATACCAATGTCTGTAGATAGATAACACAGACAAACTAACAGGTTGGGAACTGTGACATGAAGCCTGGACACTGCCGTGGTGCTCCAAGGGACACGACCATGATGCATCTCAGCCAGTACCCCTTTAGAAGGCACTCCTGGATTTGGTGAGTACTGCTAACTCTACATGCTTGTTGTTGTTGTTGTTGTTGGGCGCAAAGCTTGGATCTCCACTGGTCACGTTTATTCATATATTATTACTTTGCATTTCTGTCTCAAGTAACAAAAAAACCCCTGAAGACACATCTAAAACCAGACTGCATCAAGACCAAGATAAGACCTAACATCTGCAAGTAATAACCAGTACTTTTAAGTCCAAACTCTGAACCAATACCAAAGAAATGGACTGGATTTCTTGCCCATTGTGAAAGAGATTATTCGTAATTGGATTTTTTTTTTTTTTATGATATAACTGAATGCAGTTGCAAGCAATATTTCTGGTTGGATATAAAGGTTAAAGTTTTCCATCTATGATAACGTCACAATAATGATGCGGACAAACAACTCAATTTTTCTATTTTAAAATCCTTTTTCTCCAAATAAGACAATACCTGGCAAAAATGTGTTGGATTCAAAGACCAAGACCATGGACCAATTATGTGCAAGTCTAGGTTTGAGTCATTTGTGATGTCACCAAATCTTGAATATCCTGGTGTGGCTTTATAGAGCTATTGTAGATGCTGATGAAATTACGTTTTTTAGCAAGTACAGCCCAGCATAAGTTAGAATAGAATTTAAGACTAGTGTAGTATTGAAACCCTGCTCTGTACAGTTTTATCATCTCACCCAGTGCAGGATGAGCTTGTAAATACAGATATTGCAGTAAGGCAATGTTTTTCACATCATCCCTAAAAATAGTGTCTGAAGTTTGCACCCAACAGCGGTGATGTTTAAACTTTTTCGTTTTTTTCTTTCTGTGGCTTAGCAGCATTCAGGAGTGTGTAACCATGTTTATTCAGAATACAATGCGAACAGGCCTGTGGATCATCTGTGGGCGTGTGTTGTTCTCAATGTTAAAGCTCCCTTAAGGCTCCAGCAGCCAAGCCCTGTCTCTTTCTCCGCAGCTCAGCACACATGTATTTAAGGGAATTTATTGTTAAATGGGCCAGACGTTTCCTGCCTTTTTCTCCCACACTAAAGGCACGAGTGGATCTACACATGGCCTGTACAGACGTGGAGCGCATAAAGGTGTTGTAATGTGATCTGCAAACACCTGGAAAATATGTCATCACGTGCCGTGCTGTTGTTGTCGGGCTTTGATTAGTCATACTTAGGCTGTGGATCTTCTGGGAATAGTTGTCTCAAAGCTCTATTGTGAGCTGGGAGGGACTCGGAGGATTCAGTGAGGTCATCGCAGCAACGTGTTGGGATACAAACAATGCATATAAGTCTAGAGATAGTTTCCCAGTGAGGACGCCAATAAAATCTATCAGCAAGTCTTTAACAATGGTAGGGCTGCAACGTACAAGGCCTTTTTTTAGTTCATAGTTCACCAGTCATAACTGCTCATTAAAACTGATTTAGAAAACAAACAAAAAAAAAACCCCTTAAACATAGTTGCTCAAAATGTTGTCTTTGTAATTGCAAAACTTTCCTTCAGAATGCTATGGTAAGGACTTGGTTAAAAGCTTGAGTTTCTAAGTTAAAGCTCATAACTGGGATAGCATAATTTAGTCAATTAAATCCAAAGCTTGCATATCTTTTTCTAATATTTATGAACCACACAGAGATTTCAGATCTGTGTTGATTTTTCAGTAATTTTATCAATCTTTAAAAGGAGGCAGTTTTGTGCCTTATAACTGTAACATTCACAATAAAATATGTCCAAACAGTGCTACAGATAAAAGGGTGAACAAAAACACAAACTGGAGTAAAGTACACAGCAGTATCAGAGGAGGTCATGAGTACAAGTGGCTCTCAAGTACTGCTATCAGTATCTGGTTAAAATTTAGATATGGTAAAGAGTAACAGGAGAAAAAAATGAATAGATAAATACAATACAAAAACTAATTCACATACACGAGATATTAAGGATCATCTTGTGTCTTATGTGTCTAGTTTAAAAAGATCTCAGCTGTGTAGTCATTATTTTGACATACCAGGTCAACATTTAAAGTTAAAAAGTTAAAATAAATGTGGTTAGAAAATCATTTTGACATTTTTAAGTCAGTATTTTAAGTTAAGTTAACCTCCTTACAATAGAAGGCCAATATTTTGAGAAATTTTGAGTTGCTGCGTCAACATTTTGAGAGTCAGTATTTTAAGAAACTGGTAAATATTTAGATAAAATTCTTAGAAATGTTTTTGACTGACTGGTTATTTGTTTTTTCCCATCACAGTGCATCACTACATTTCAATGCTGTTACCACTTGTTTACCAGCAACACTTCTGGCCTCTGGATATTCTTCTTTTGAGTTAAATTTGAAACTTAGCAGAGACAGGGAAACTTTTTTTTTTCTAACTTTGCATTGTTGGATGACGCATATTATGGGAAAGAGGAGCTCTTTACCGGATCCTGTTTAAACTACATGACACCAAATGTAATCGTCAATAGCAGCTATCGATTCAGCTGATACATTAGCTCATATTACAGAGGATTCAGTCTGTTCATTTCCGCTGGCTGGTTGTATCCTCATAAATACACTGTAGATTAGTTTTTAGACACAAAGACCAAGTGTCTGCTGAGACTCACTGGAAACAGCTCTGTTTAAAACAAGAGGCTTTGCAGGAAGAAAAGAAACAGGAAGCAGTGCCAGGTATTCCTTTAGAAATCCACAGCAAAGCGTCCTTGTTACTTTCTTTATGCAAACTGACAGGGATAATGACACGCACATGTGCATTCACAGACAGTAAACATCAGATCAGACGAGCAGGCTGTAAACTTCAACAGGCCTTTTAGGAGAATATATCACTCGTTCTATAGTCTTAAACACTTTTTGATTAGTGTTAATATTACACCTGCTTAACCAAAAAAAATTCAAAATGGAGTCTTATGTTGTATTGTGGACAGAAGTGTTTGTGTGATGTTGTAGCACACAGTTAAAGAAAATGGAACACATCAGTCAGAAGTATGTTTTCGTTAGTGCGTACCTGCATCAAAATTAAAAATATATTTAATGCTCCAATTGCTGTTGACACTGACTCAAAACTAGGAAAATGTATACTACACTGTTTTAACCAAAACTAAGTGCTAATAAACAGCCATACTAAAATATACCTTGACTCTCTTAACTCTTCAGGATTTTCATTTCATTGAAATTAAACTCATCATTGTGCACTTACCTTAGTCCGTCATGTAGTTAATGTCTATATTTTAATGGCTAGGCTTCGTCAGTCTCTTACGGCCGTAATTACTTGGTTAATTTGCAATGCAACTGACGCAGATGTAATCCATAGTCTGTTTAAATGCATTGTCTCTGGACTGGCATAACCAGTGATGCTGTTGGAACAGTAATTCAGGCCTGTCATGGCTGTCTGTTATGCTTGTCAGGGTTGAGCATTAGTCTGAAAATGGGAGATGAGCCTGTCAGATTCCATTTAAACCCAAAGCAGGATGTTTTTTTTTCTTCCGTCAGCAGTAAAGCTATGCACCGTTCTGGGCTCGTGTGTGAGGAACTTTCAGGTCCTCTGTATTATTCATTGAACCTTGATAAGGAAGCAGTCCCCTACTTTCTGTTTTAAGCCTGTGATGTAAAATATGAGCAGGGCAGAGAATAAGGAATGAATATCAGATGGATTAAAGCTGTAATACACATAGACCGTGCATAGACTTTATCATTGCCTTCACTAAGGACTGAAGGGAAAAATGACACTGTCCACGCCGCCTTCTCAACATTTTCTTGCATTTTGGTTTAGTAGTGACGACCACGAGTGACCTCAGGTTTGATTCCTGCTCAGGTTTGCCCTCTGTCATCCTTTATCTGTTGAGTGACAGTCAGTGGAAGGTGAAAAGGCCCATAACAAATCTTTAAGCAAGATATTAATATGTCACATCATGAATCTTTACGTTCAAGAAACTGCAACACGTCAAGCCGCGTTGAGGGATGAATTAAAGATGAAACGAAGGCTATAATTCGGTGCTGGTCAGAAATATGCAGCATCAGTGTAAAAGTCCTTGAGAGGGAGTCATGTTCGTTAGTCATGCAGACAGGAAAGTGCACGCTTGAACCTTTTATGTAGGTTGTAGCGGAATTTTTCAAAGACTGTCATACATTTTTGAGAATTTTTTGTTTGAGTTTAGTCGTCTTCAATCCTGATCACACTGTGACCAACAATCACCATATATTAAACAACACTTTGTAGTCTATTCTAAGATTTTGATGTCATTACCACAAACACATGCTATTACTGAACTGGAACATATAGTGCTACCAAAGCATGTTAAAGTAGATGCCTTTATGGTTGCATTTGTAAAGTTTTCCATTCAGTCATAATAAATATTTTAATGAATATTTCACTAAATTCTGATTGTTTTCAATTTTCAAACCACTCTTGTGTATTATTAAAAACTTCAGTGCACATCATTTTCATAACTTTGACATTTTTGGCTGTAAAGCAAGCAGTCCTTAGGGTTTGCTTGACATTGTCTGGCCTGCTGTTTACATATGTCAACAGAAAACATGTTCAAATAAAGACAGCGAGCGTAGAATTATAATTAGGAGAAAGCATTGATTTAGTATTTGGTGACATTTGGAGTGGTCGTCAATGGGAGCCAACCCTGACTTGGGCTCGAGCTTCCTCTTTAGCAGCTCATTACACAGACCACTATTCCTCTCCCGTCAATGGCACAGATACAGAAGTGCTCTCAGCAAGTGGTAAACGCACACATACTGTATGCATCCTTACTCCAGTATGGGGAAATATTATCGATAGATGCCATCTCCCAGCAGGCTACAAATCCATATCGTGAGGCTCACTTTCCTTTTACTGTTGATGTACATGAGGCGCTGCACAAATCCATTGCAAACCTCTGGGAGTAAACTGACTACCACCTTGAGCAAAAGGGTGAACAAATGGAGAAGTATAATTGCCCAAACTTCATTAAACACTCACAGGAAAAGGGAAATGAAAAGTGTGTGGAGTAATCCCATTAAGCGCATCCAGTGCCTCACAGTCTGTGGGGAGATGGGAGGCTGTGCTATTTTTAGAAACGGGGGGATTGAAAATGCGTGGCTGCGTCGTTTCCCCTCTCCTGCTCCAGTCTAAATGTTGAAGGGTGTGGAGGCTCGACGGATTCCGAATCGTCTGTTTCTTTTGGACGTTTCCCCCTCGTGGTGGCCCCAGGGCTGCTTCCTGTTACATACCACATTCTGTCACTAAGATAACGAGACACTAGACGCTGTTATCTCCCGGATTCTCCCGCTGCACGTTGTCATTGATTCCACCACTGCAGGGTCAATCTCGCTCTAACTTTAGATAACATCCTATCGCTACAAGTTGGGACTTCCGAAATGGGGTTTTTAAAGACGACAGGGAAACGCTGTCAGCTCCGAGGAGACAAAGCCATCCATCAAACCCACCAGAGAGCAACCACGACTCTGCAGCATCCATCTTTTCAACCCACTGCAGGGGTCCGCTAACGTACTCAGCCTGATTACAGCCCACCACGCTTCATCTTACAATTCTCTAATGCTATTCTCTGCATTGCATTCTTTCCAAAAACACATCTATATTGTTCTTATGCCCTGAAACAGACGGCATTTCACCTGTGTAATATAGAACTGTCTGCTATATGGAATTTTATATCTTTGTAATTGTATATATCATGCTACAGTAATGAATCCATCTATATTCTGTATCGTTCTGCAGGGTCACAGCGGGACTATAACCTGTCCCGGCTGACTTGGGTGATTTATTGCATTTTCTGTATTTTTTCCGGACGCATAGAGATAATAAATCACTCACATTCACACCTATGGGCAATTTAAGAGCGAGTAATTACAGTCCTGAACGTTCCCCAAGCACCATGCAGACTGGAAAGTGCACGCCTGAACCAGTCTGCATGTTAAACTCCATTCATGCATGAAATTTAACTCTGAAATGTGGATAGAATGTACAGTAAATGTTCAATTGGAAAACACAATCTAGATAGGTCTATATTCAACAGCTGATGTAACAAAGCAAACCAATAACGATAATAATTTGTATATTTGGGGCCTTGGGAAGAAGCTGCCTGAAGGTTCAATAGTTTACTTTATACAGCTCGTACAGCCCATAAACACATGTGCCTTGCTGTGTTTGCGTCAATTAGAAAAATTAAATTAGCCACATTCCAGAGAGCTGCAGACTAGAACAACACAAGAAATCCTTCTTCCCGACTACAATAAGACTGTACAATCAGTCTACGGCAGAGGAAGTCTGAATCAATTAATTTGAAGAGACCTAACAATTCAGTTTCCTCTTGGGGATAAATAAAGTAAATACACTGAATTGAGTTGAATTTTGATAAATGTAAACACATGTATATTGGTGCTGTATGTTCAATAACAGATGCGCTGTATAGGAACTGCTGCTGTGCTCTCATTAAACGTGACTTGTATGAATAAATAGGGGCTAAAGGTTGTGGGCACTTACGTATAATTGATATACAGTGCTTCCATGTAGTAGCCACATTAACAAATCTAGCTATTATCGGTGCATGCAGACTATTAAATGGCATCTGTCAATAACAATGCATATGTAATTCAATGATCCTTAAACCTTTTACACCAAAAACCACCTCTGAAAGTATGTAGAACCACTATTTTGAGTAATACAGTAATTCAAAAGTATAGTGTGTGTTTATGCAGTGTTTTAATATTGTTTAACTGGAGGCAGCTATATCTCGGTACAAACACACAACTGTACATCCTAAACCCATCCACCACTTCCAGCTTATCTAGACTTAACAGAACCATAACATATCAACTCACACTAGGTCATTTCACCCTAGTTCTGAGCTGATGGCAATCCTAAATGTGACATAAAAACACCAAAAACCTTATGTGTTGTGTTGCATGTTTCTGACGACTCATCATGACTAGACGTCCCCTAATAATCGGCTCTTTCTGCTCACACACCCAGTTTAGAAGATGACTTATCAATCTGCATTAGCTTGACTCGGAGTCATCAGCCGAGAATAACAGCTACATGTGAATGAATGCGCTTGTATTACTCTGGCTTTCCCATGAGGCAGTGCACAGTTAAATTAATTATGACGCGACTTGACGCATGACAAACGTCTCACTGATAAATTTGAACCGCTTGGCTTGGTTTGCAGAAGGCCACATGCTCTGCTGTTGTCTTGAATAACTCACACAAAATAGAAATGACAACATTATCACTTAATTATTTCCACACTTTTTCAGATGAATGTGTTTTTGTGTGAGCGCACACACTGAGTCATTCAGGGCAGGCACTTTTAACACTTTTTTTGCCGAAGATGGAATGTTCTTTTTCCCAAAACTTTGCTTAATCATCCAGTTTTTTCACACGATGTTGCTCTACCATTTATCATTTTGTTATTCTAGCTAGTAATGTTAAAAGAGCACAGTAATAGTTGGTAATTTTTTAAGTAAGCTTCCCTGTTAGCTCTTCACTCCCAACCCACGCCCACAAAAACCAACAAGGAACCATACAGTAGATATTAGAATCAGGAAAGACCGTGTTGAATGAGGCAGTGTTTGTAATTAGTGAGTAATAATCACCACCAGAATCACACTTTACCATTGGCAGACAACGGTTTGAGAAATGCTGGCCATCATTAAAACCATTCATATCACACATCCTCACGGGATCAACTCAGCGCTTCTGCCTTTTATCTCTTTGTATGTGATTTTTGGATGGAAATACTGTGACTACAAATGATTACAGATTTTATTCATGGGGCTACTACTGCTACTGCACTTAATGAGAGTGGGACAGTATGGCTAGAATATATAGGCTATGACAAGGCAATTAAGATTTAGTTGTTTTTTTTTTTTTCAAGTCTACTGTGCAGCGATTAAGGAAACTCTTTTGCATTAAATTTTTGATAGTAAAATAAATAAAACAAACTTCCTGAAGGCTACGTATGCAAACTCCAACCAAACATTCACATCAGCTTTTAGTTTGAGACAATGTCAGCTTTTGCTTCTTCTAAAATGTTCAAAAAATTTTCTATTTTTCCACTTAAAATGCAGACAAATAATTAATACAGTGTTGGTTTCCTACTGTTCTAACACCACAAACAATTTCCAATTAGTCTAATGCATCCAATTTGCATTTTTCTTTGTGAAATATTTCAACAAGTTACGTCAAGTGGCTTTAATATCAAACGGAGACACAACAGCCTTTATGCTACTAACAGTATGCCTTTCTTGCCGTGTTTTTATCCCAGCTGTCCGTGTGACAATATACTTGCATTGGACTACATCTATTACATATATTACCCCATAGTGACCGTAGCGCACACAAGGCTCCAGGCAGCACAGGCATCACATTCATTTTAAATACCTCTCTCAATTCAATTTCATTTCTTGAAGCGGCGCCGCTGTCCCTCGCCGCTGTTCACGCCGCAGCTGTGAGATGGCCCATTCAATCTTGTGTTCATCTCTGGGACATGTCCAGGAAGATGGACAGATCAATAAGAATACAACGTGGCAGACGGACAGATTGCAGACGGGGGAATGGCTTCAGGGGTGCTTTGTAATTTCGGCATAAATCAAAAATGAAACGTTACAAGCTGGAATGGGCGCGAAGGGAGCGAGTTTAGTGGGTTTTGGGGTGTGGCGGATCGTTTCACTTCAGAGTACAAGTAAATGGAGTTAGCAACCCTTATAAAATTTATCCATAGCTTTCCAATGTCCATTTGTTTTGGGCATATTTTCTCACCATTTTTACACATTATCTTTTGGCTGAAGATTTAAGATTGGATTTTTGGAAATGGTTCTATCTTTATCTCACAAAGAAAGGAAGTAATAAATGTACAACAGTGAGAGATGGTTAAACTATAAAAGAAGACAGCTTCACAATTTGTGTTGTGTTGGGCATGTGGCATAAATATGGATAAAAATAAGCCCTATTTGTGTAGATTAATGCTAATAACCTGTGGTTTAGGTCTGGTCTAGTCTGGTCAGGGTCTAGATCTAAAATAGCTATTTATCATTTTAACCAAAACATAGAACACTAACAACTAGTAAACACACCTTATTTGTGCTTCTCATGTAAATCAGCCATGTGCACTTATGGTTTTTAGTGCAGTCCTAAAGCCATTTAGGAGTAAAAAGTTCTACTGGCTTGCATTTTCTCCCTCAGTTAAAATAAATGGTGGAACCTGGCCAAAAGAGATTAGATATAAATGGTTTAAATTACTGGAGGAGAGGACATATTTACTACTTATACGTCCATAGAACTTTCCAGAAATGTGTATTAGTTCAACATAAAGTTTTGAGTGAAAAATATAGTTTTTACTTTATCCATGTGCACAATTAGCATCCAGTGTTTTAGTCATTGTTTTAGCCGTTAGTAATGAGATTACAGCCACATGCAACAATGTGTTTAGTGGAGTTTGTACAAGAACCACACCTAATTAGGTTTAGCTAAAGATAGCAGGGAATCAAATACCATACAAGTCCACAATGTATTTCAGCTAAAATGCAAACTTATTCTGGTTATTAATTCTTTTTAACCAAAGGTTACCTTGCTTTGTTACTTCAACCTAAAAGGCTAACTGAACAAACAATAGTAAAATATCAACTTTGTGTGTCTGGCACCAAACCTGAACCCAAACAAGGTAGTCCTGGGTTTTAGGTACCATTCACCACCCCAACAGTACTTTTAGCCCTTGAACTTTGTCTGGTGAAACAATGAAAAATGTGGCCACATATCTTGTAATGTACATATTTTGGTTTGGAATTACTATTTGTGTTAAAGAAGTGAGCTAAACAAAAACATTATCTAAAATTCTCAGGGAGTAGGTTTTTTGGGCCTTGTGTAGCTTTGACATGTTGAGACAGACTAATATCATGCCACTCCCAATTCAGTGGTTAAAACACAAAGCATTGAGCAGATATCATTACAGAGGCTGAGGTTTGACGTACGTCACAGTTTGACCTGAATCTGACCTGTGTTTAGCCAACAGATGTTATCACTGACAGGTTTCCTGCAGAAACAAAGGGCTCTCTGACGGAGGTTCATTATAAACTTATACTGTGCACTATAATCAAACTGTACAGTGGCAATGAAACAATAAGATATACAGAATAGGCCTTCAAGAAGAACACTGTGTAAACCTGGCTGTTCTTACATTTGCTTAGTCTAAATAATTAAATACGTCACCGTTGCTCATCTGTTTGGGTGTAACTTCAAGTGAGAGGTCACCTGACGCTGAAGCTGTGTCAAGATGTTCACTTTCAATTTACAGCATTTATTTATGAACTTAAAATAGTATAACGTGTTAAGTGTTTTATGTGAAAAGCATATTTCACTCCCAGACACACAAGTGCTCTGCCATAATTGGGTCAAGTGATAGCATGTCCATCAGTGCACCAGTATAAAAGCAGCTTGATGGAGACTTTTTTGCGAGTCTAGTAAAACTGAAAGGCCTTGTTGGTTGTTTTGTTTTGCTTGTTTTGTTTGTGAGCACTGCTCCAGCAAATAGGTTTCAGAAGTAATCTTTTTGAACCAAAATGTCCTCACTTTGTGTGTGAGCAAAGCATGTTTGGTAGTGATGTTGACACTGTTGATGTGTGGATCCCTAAAATGCTTACTCTTTTGAAAACACCACAGAGCACCTTTTTAATTGGCACCTTTTGTACTTTGCTTTGTTTCCTGTAACGGAGACACCTCTATAGTAATCAAGTGAATCATTACTGGAGGCTAACGGCTCATATTCTCAAATATGTTTTAGCTTGTTGTCTGCGTAAAATCATGTAGTTCAATCTGACTTTTTGTATCGTGCCAAAGTTATCATGGTTTTATTTTGGGCAGTGGCAGGACCCTATTAACATTGTACTATCACATTTTATTGACTTTAAGAAAAAGCCCTTGTTAGAGTTGGTTTGCCATTGTAAGGTTAATTGGCCCTTATGGACCGGGCTACAGATACAGATCATGGCAAGCGTTCGGGGAATTACCTTTAAGATGACAGTCGTCTCGGGAGGGACCTGCTGATGACGGTGATGGTGATTAGGATTGCCCTGATGACGCCAGCTTTCTGTGGAAGCGCAGCGAGAGATTAGCCCGGCTTAGTCAGTGAGAGGGAGTCCCCATAGACGCACACCGAGGAACATGGACCCACACTCAGTCACCTGCCTCGGTTTAACATATTAAGACTGTATCATAATTCCATCTAATACCACTGGGAGACCTCTGAGGGCAAAACAAGGTGAGCAACTAGTCGAGTGACGTCTGGGGTTTGTGTTGACTGTAGCATAGCATTTTGCATAAAATTTTCACAATAGTGCCTTTCCCTCCATATGTCATGTTCTGATGTATTTATGAATGTACTGGCATATTATATATTCAATTGTACTTATCTGGAAATACACTTTAGTGCTTGCATAACCGGAGCTGTTACACTTGTATCCGGAACAGCAGACTCTCACATTGCCTGGCGTAGAATAACACTCTCTCAGCAGGAATAAAAACACGGACGATGACGGCCAATTTGTCACAACACCAAATGTCTACGCTTAATAGCATCCACTTTATTTCTGCAAGTCCTTTTTTGCTAACTTTTCTACACAGACTATGCTGTACCCAGTATATGCTCATCTGGGGTTTGATAAACTTAGCTGTTAAAGGAAACATGATGATGTAACATGTGAAACTTACGCCTAATTTACACTGACTGCTGAACAGATACGGAACGGCGTCCGTACGGACGCCGCTAGGAATAGAAACCGTTGTAGTCAGTGCAAGCATTTACACCAGCTGCGGTGTGTTACGTCTCCTGATCCGGAGCTCCGGAAGGTTTCCGCAAGAAGTCTATTTTTTCCGGACGCCGCATGTGGATTTTCATGAAGTTGAAGACATTACAAGTGCAGTGACGGGTCCCGGGGGTTATTTGAGACCACGGACGACGAGAGATTTATCGCGGAAGTCCAAAACCACACATATGATATTTCACATACTTTTTATAAGGACAACACCAGGAAAGAGAAGGCATGGAGTGAAATAGCTGGAGCTCTGGGATATACTGGTGAGTTTTTATCAGCACCTCTCTCTTTACATGGATGTTATCACGTGAACTCAACTCTTCAGCGTGAATCCCTGTGGTTTTGTGGTCTCGCGGATGCAGATTTCCGGATACGTACAGCACACACACCGCTCCCGGTGTAAATGGCAGTCCTTACGGATTCCGTACGGAATCCGTTTCGCAGTCAGTGTAAATGAGGCGTTAGTCTTTTGAATTTTGTTTTGTTGTCAGTATCTTTTGGGAATTGAACAGAGTGATGAATCGCACCAAAGGAAGCCTTGAACAACAATCAATTAATAGTTTGGCTTATGTGTAATCATCTTTGTAATGGATGTTCTCTTTTATATATCAGCCCATTACATTCATCAGGGAGATTCAGGACACAAATCTGAAATGAAAATCTAGAAGCATGTTTGTGACAGTCCAGCAGCATTTAAAGAAACTTAGTGGTTGGTTGAAAAGGGTCAGGAATAGGACTGCACCATATCAGGGAAAACATGAGATGCCAGTTTGTATAATATTGCAATAACAATATGGCCTCCAATGTCCCATTTGGTATTCTAAGATGAATTGGATTTTAATTTAAAACTAAATACAAGGCTCCATACCAACTTCCACTGTTGGACTTTTTTTTTAATTCAAAATTGTGGATGTCTATTGCATAAATCATTGTGATATGAATATAGCAATTGCCTGGTTATAAGCATCAGGTTAAAAAAAAAAAAGATTCAACCAAGTCAAATTGAAGACAAAAATTTAGGTTGGCATTTTGACCTCTGAACTAATTTTTGGGTTGTAAAATGTAGGTCCCTAAGTAAATGTTTGGTTAGACAGCGTTGCCCACTTCATAAATGGGGACTGTGTGTTCACTTGTCCCAGTACGAGAGGCGCTGTGACCATGGTGCTCCATCAGTCATTTGAGGAACAGATTAACCTGGATTAAGGTGGTGAAGGCACCCCTGGGAGCACACAGGTATCCCACCTACACATTTTATATACTCACTCTCTCTTTACAAACTTCCCTGTGCGGGCTAAGTACTCTCATACTCTCACCAGAGTAATGATGTCATCAGGGGATTACTCTGACATCACTGGGATTGTTGCCAGCTTAAACCTATTAGCATCAACGTGTGGCGGTGGTGCGCCGGAGCTGCAGCGCCGTGTACTCAACAGTCCTGAACACTCGTGTGGGCCACAAGTGTCTCCATCACTCACTGTTCATCCAGTTATCTCATCAGCAGAGAGTGGAGCAGCACAAAGGGTGTCACTCAGAAATGTGCTTATCTCCAAGAGCACTGTTCAGAGCTAAGTATTAAAGCAACTCTATGTAACTTTCAAAGTCTGCACACATCAAAGCACTCTGTCTGCAACTCCATACTGTAAAACCGAAACTGGCAGCCGTTGTCACTGTTTTACACGGTACCAAAAACTTTTTTGATATAAGAAAAAATATGGTACATTTACTATGCAACAGTAAATTATACAGTGAAGCTTATTATATTGCAGTAATTTACTTTCAAGTTTACTATTGTAATTTACTGTCAAGTTTACTAAAATGTCGAGCAAAAAAAAAAAAAACCTGTAAAGTTTTTATGATTTAATGTAATCTACAATATCTATGACAGATCAAATTTGACTGATTTACAATTATTTACTTTTGCCATTTGAGAGTATTTTATCCCTGCAGGGCTACCGTAAGTGCATAAGGAGTGAGGTCTGGAGTTGTATTTTTTTTTTTTTTTTTTTTTTACTCGCATCACCCCCAATTCAGTTACATGTAAAATTGTAATTGTATATTTCATTTAAGGTACATTTTATGTTGAATAAACTACACTAAACTACTGTGGCTTTTTAATAGTATTTCACAGTAAATGTTGTAGATTTTTATGACAGTGCCATGCTGTGAAAACACATGGGGCCGTTATTTCTCATTATATTAATATATACTATTATATCTTATAAATCAGATGTGTGGAGAGCTGTGTAGAATTGACAAGTTATTTGTTCTTATGAGATTGTTACATGGTCATTTTTGATTTTGTATCTGAAAATGCAGTGTTCTCCTGTTCTCCCGATAATCAAATCAACTTCAAGGCTATTTATTTTAATTATTTAGAGGCTTTTTATTTTCTGTTAACTAGTGATGAAGTCAAAGAGCAGCCCAGAGTTAGTTATCATGTAAAATAACCCTCCATAAACACACACAGATATGCAGACAGACAGCTGAGTTTGTGTTCGCCTCCCCTCGGCATGTTTTGGCCAGTTGTATTTACCAAAAGTCTTTTCAGATTACTGCTAACTCTGATCACGTTTGGCTCGTACAAGCGCTGACTACTTAAACAGATTTTTTCCACAGATTATAAACCGAATGGCATCAGCTAGGATTATAAACAGTGGCTTGTGTTTGAGTTTGAGCCAGTGGTCTGCTGACTTTATTTACTACTTGTAACAGCGTGTGCCGACCCAGAATCCATCACTGTATTCAGCTCACTCTGGGTGATTTATGCCTAAATATGCCTGCAGAGAGTAATTATGCTTTTGCAATTAACATTTGCCTCTCTGGTATTGTCTACAGGGGTTTGAGATAGATGTAGTCAGTTAACAGAAAACATTTACCACGGACAAGGTTCCCATGTGTCTTAGAAAATAGATGAACAATTTTTGATTTGTGGAAAATGAATGAAAACTGACAGACGGGCAGTTCAGAGCTTGCATTTTAATGTGTTTTTCATTGTAGGCTCACAAGTGCACAGCTAAACTTGTTCTCGGCTTTTATTGTATTATACATCTGAGTCAACGTAGGATTAAATTGAAAAAATGCTTCACTATTGATTTGAGACTGTGTTGATGTCGTCACAGGGCTTATGTTTAGATGTAATGACTCATGAAAAGGTGAAGTGTGTAGTTTAGTGGCAGAGGGAAATTAAATACCTTACCTATGGTAGCCCTGCAGGGACACTCAATCACAATTCATTATGTCTTTGAGTCCTAGTGTGAAATCATGTTCAGAGAGAATATGAATGCACATTTACTCCAGCTCAGAATGGGAATAATGGATCTTTTTGCCTGATTTTACATGTTGTAAGGTCATTATACAGTGAAGAAAACATAGGTTTGACTAATGTGCTCCATTTTATTCATTGGTTATGTACGCAGTGATGTTGAAGATGTCTTTGTTTAATGGTTCACTGGTCAGCCATCCTGATTCTTTTATTTAGTCTGGTCTCTGTGTATTCTGTGGATTTCCAGGAAGCACAACCAACACAATTGGATAGACCTAAACCAATCAGAAAACAGGGAGCAGTACCAACACTGACAATATAACTTGCCTCTGAACGCAACTTGACAACATACAACCAATCAGATAAATTAAGGATGACATGAAGCCCACCCCATTGCATATCATCAGTTATTGATTTTCTAATAAAGGAAATTATCAGGGTTCCACGGGATACCAGACCCATTTTATTTTTTGAAGTGAACGCGTTTGGCTGGACCCGCTTGATAAACTGTATTTAGTGAATGGGATTAAGCCCATTAGCTTAGGTAACACACCGTGACTAGATCCATTAATGGCCCAAATGTTCCTTAATATGAGTGACATTCTCTTAAATATAAATCACTGGGCTGTAATATTTCTCTCTTCTGTGTGAGGACCTGATGAAACTGATACATTACAGTAATTAGCATTTTTATGAACTTCAATTAATATTCTGGAGTAGCCTGAGGTGTGATAAACTAATTAGTCAGTGGCAGCACTTTAACTCTTTGGCATATGCAGCGTAAAGTTTGTCAAAGTTCTGTTCACACATCAGTGGTTAATGTGCTTAATTAGTGAAAGTGTGGCTTTGCTGCTGTCGTACGAGGAATGTCATAAATTCTCTCAGAACAGTGGAGAATCTTAATGTTACCTCAGTGAAGTTTTCAGAACGGGCTGTGGACGTCGGAGCATTGATTTGTTGTAGTTCCACTGTTAGCGCCACATGCTTTTCTTTTCGTCAGACATTTGTTACTGTATTCTAATATTACATTGGCCCTCACCTCTCTGTCATTGCTGTTGTCAGTGAAAGCGTTGGATGCAGCGGTAAGCAGCTGTCACGCTTCTCCAGATTCCTTTTTTCTCTTTTAAATTACATGTTGCCGAGTGGCCCCTATTCTCCTTTGTGCTCCGCTGAGTCTGAGACAAACAATACTTCAAGCTTTTTAAACCTCTCCCTGTGTTTTCTGCTCTGCGTTTTCAATTGAACACAGGTAAGTCGTGCATGGCGGCTGTGAATTCTTAATGTGCGCCTGCTGCCACGTCTATTCACAGAACGGTTCGAGAGCAAATGCGACCCGAAATGCATTGCTTTGTGCTACAGAGTCTCCGCGGTTGACACTTTGAGAAGCCCGCTGTCATCCCTACTTTTTCATTACACAATCTGCCGCCTTGCCCTTAGCAACTGAACCTCCATTGGTCGTCGGGACCTACCTGTCCCTTGCCAGGTCACCATGGTAACCCCATTATAAACAGGGCTGTAGCGGGGGACTGTAACGGCACTGAGATTATCCGAGGCGAAGGAATTGCTCATTGACATAAATAACAGCTGTTTGTAACCACTGCCAACTAAATGCGATGTGTCACTGTTGTGTCTTAATCACATTCAGATTTCACAGGGATACTCAAAATCAGTGTTATTTGTAGTGAGTGGAGGCTCTGTTGCCATGGTGAACTGCCATATTTCTGTAATGCTGAATCATCCCAACCCTGATACGACTTATTGATCGATGAATCCCGGATGATGTATCGACAATGTCGCCGTCCAACTGGCCTCTGGTATGTTGGTGAATTATCTGCCTGTCGTCGTGTGCCTTCTGTCCCCGTCTGTCAGGCTGCAGTACGTCCCCACAATCAGCTCACAATGTGCAACTTTTGCAGCGTTTCTAGGTAGCGTTAAAACCAGTCTATTGTTTTGAGGACTGCGACTTTGTGAAAATGATGACACAGACCTCTTTATTCATTCTGTGGTTATCTTCTTGGATTAATTTGCTGATTTCATTGTGGACCTCTGAAACTTAGATAAATATTTTTCTCATCACAAAAGTATTTTATTCATTTGAACGTAACACACTGACTCCTTGCCCCAATACACTTTATAATGTGGGATTACTGTTAGTTGACGCCTACATAAGAGGGACAGGACTACTTAGAAAAGCTACTGATTACCATTAAGTCTTCAGCGTTAGCCAAAGGAACTAATTTAACTAAAATGGCTCCTTCTACTCGCTTCTCTGAAGGTTTAATTGTCTAATGTTCCCCAGAAAATAATATATAAATATTATTGTGAGATGATTATTCACTTTTCTGTTCTTTATAGATTTAATATTTTTCACAATGCACCTAAAATATAATATAAAGTCCATGAGCCTCACTGTGGACACTTATGATTAAATAAATCTTATGATTGAACAAGTAAATGTCTGGTACATTCATAAATGCAATATATAGTAACAATAACATAATGAAACATGTGCAGTCAAAGGGGAACCAGCAGCTGGGAACAAAATCCTAACCAAAATTTAGATTTTTCATTCGAACTTGGTGTTTTTTTACATGTAATTACCAACTTAGAGTATATTTATAAAGATGTATCTGACATCACATGAATACAGTTAATTTCATTACTGTTTTGGCTGGAGATGAAGATCATTTTCATTTTACATTATTTTTTTTTTACATATAGTATACCCACATTCTGTAACATGCGTGACCTTTCCTGACATATCATATATTTTTATCCAAAATAACTGGAGTTTGTTTCTATTTTCTCAGACCTCACACTGCTCCATCTCCACACCTGCACTTTGAATAGACTGATGTAACTTGTATACATTTCCCTGCTCAGATCCAGTGGCAGTGGTGTTGGTGGCTGTGGGCCTCGGGGACGCTCGGTGATGACAGTCTGCGTCACCTGGAGCTCTGTCACAGCTTGTCGCCGCGGCTGACGAAGTGTGGCCGCCGCATGATTGTGTTACATGTGCTGTAACAGAAGGAGAACCTGAGAGGTGTGCTGTGTTGTGTGTTCATGTATGTTTGCGCGTAGTTGTCATGTCTTGTCTCCACACCGGAGCTGGTGTCACACGCTGCCTGCTTCTGTCAGAGCTGAGCACCAGCCGTGACTCCACAGAGATTCACCGCTCGCTGCTGTTGGTGCAGGTGGTCATGCTTTGGTGCGTGTCATCCCTGTGGACTAACTGCCCCCTGCTGGTACTCTGCTGCTGTTCAGGTGTTGAGCCTCTGAGGGGATCTGGATCTGGGCCTGACAGTCTAAATGTATCTCAAAATGTCATAACACAGTCGTCAGATTTCGGCACAAAACATTTTAATACCCATCTGATTCTGGTTTGATAGCTCTGAACTTCACAGCTTCATTTCTTCTTAAAATGAAACAGCAATAATCCCCAAAAGCTGAGGTGATTGTAGTTTTATGATGTTGACTGAGGATGAGCCACTGTGATACTCTGCTGCCTCCTAGTGGTAAAGAGTAGCTATTACCTGATAGAGTTAAAGATGGGAGCTGAATGTAGATGATAACATGGACTCAGCTGTTGGTTTGATGGTTTTGGGTGGATCAATGCAACTTTCCAAATAACAGGAAGTAGAATGGTCTGTTTCTTTATTTGTAAAAGCTGACTTTGCAGAACACAAAGGTAATAACTTCACCAAAACCAAATGTGTTTTTTAAAGATTCAAGAGTGAAAAGTGATTAGAGTGAGCTGTGAAGTGTCGGCTTTGAATGAGGTCCACTGCTCAGAGCCCCTCCCTCTTTTCACGGTGACTAACAAACAGGTGAATAGGTAGGTTTTGTGAGAACTTGTTGAAGTTTTGTTCTCTTACACCCATGCAACTGCAACATCTGTGTTAAAAAAGGTGAAATACTGTCAAAAGTATCATTAAAAACCTGTCAAAGCCCAAACAGTGTCACTGTCATATTACATACCAGTAATTGCTTACCAGTAACAATAATACCAGTAGTAACTTTATTAACGGTCTGATTTAAGACTGTTTTTGCATTTACATAATACAGTGGATACAGCAGCAAAAATATACTGTACCTACAGAATTGCAATGTGGTGTGTTACCTCCATTTTCTTAAAGTAAAACACTGGCAACCCCTGCTGCCTTTTCATATTAGCATAAATTTGTCAGGTTCCTTTTAGTGCAGAATGTCAACTCTGTCTAATCATCCAAGATTTATTATGATCATAGAGCGCAGCCCTAGTGTGTTGTACTGCAAAGACATCAAAAGTGCAGTGCAGAGTGGACTGACATTTAATTTAGTGCCACCAGATGGAGTCACGAGCGACTTGACATCTTTGCTGTGACAGGTATTCACTGAGGAACTGTAATTCAGAGTTCTGTGGGACGCTTGCACAGTACACGCTCCCTGTAAATGGAATAATTTAAAGACAATACTGTGCAAACTGTCATTAATCGTGCTACTTAATAACATTAACCTCCTCTTTAGTCAACAATAGGAGTCAACACGTCTTCTAAAGTCATCATGCAGCAAATCCTCACTGTGCTGATATATGGCCCTGACCGACTGCTGATGATAAATGAGTTTACTTTACCTCTGCACTTTGCTCCTCCCTTGTCTCCGTGTCTCTCTCTCTGTCTTTTTCCTCTTTCACGTCCCACCCTCCGGAGCCCTCTCCTCTCGCTCCGTCACTCTCCATCACACGCTGGGAGTGTGTGCGTCGTGCTGGTGTGGAGTTTAGGACCCGCTCGACATGAGTTTACCCGTGAACTCAGAGTATCTGTCCCTGGAGAGGATTGCCCGGTACCGGCACGCCTGCTCCAACAGCTCGCCCTACGCCACCCACAAACCCATCGACATCAAGCCTCGGGGCAGGGCAGGGTATGACTGGACCTAAAACACTTTTCAGCAGTGGAAAAATGTCTAGTGTCAGTGATGGATTTTTTTAGTTGTTTGACTTCATCTTTTCTGCGTTTAAAGTTTATAAAGACTAGATATAACTAAGAATTACTGAAGAAGAGTGACATAATCCATAATATGCTAAATATAATGTGCAGTTTACTGAATTTTTCCCCAGATCTAATGTAGTTTTATCACGGTTGCATATATCAAGCGTTGTAAATGATTGATGATCAATTGTCTATATCATAAAGTGTGATTTGTAATGTATGAAATTTTTGCAATACCTAAATTAAAAAAAGATATTAAAAAAAAAAATCTCTTATAAAATTCATGTCAGTGTAGCAATGCTTTATAAATTGAGTGTCAGCTATTCATTTGTATTAAGTTTTACCTTTTTTTCTACAGCATTGATAAATATGCAATTGGTATGAGCTGAAACAATCTTTGTTATTTTATATTTTACTTTAAACTTTTTAAAGACTAAAATACTGATAATTATGTTTATCACTTAATGGTTATTAACGTAGCAGGAAAACTCTTAATTATAAATAATGTCATTACAAATATTTAACGACTGCAGTTTTTTTAAAGTGTTACCAGTTTGTTGATAATTTTCTTGCATTCGTTGAAGTGATGAGAAAAGAAGTGCATCCTTGTGTCATATGGAGTGTAAGCTGCGACTGGGTTCTTGTGTTTGTCCGACTTGTATGAATGTACACAAAGAGTGTGTTCTCTCTTATCAGAACATTAGCTGATGAATAGCTCCACCTGGACAACACAACGAGGCGGGCTGTGTTCTCCGGCCAGCGCTGTGTAAATGTGTGTTGCTTGTGGCTGTTTGTGTCGTTCAGTGGAGTTGGGCTGTTTACTTTACTGAGCTCAGGTGTGTGCGTGTTGTTCTAGTCTGCTTTGAAAAACACTAATGATAAATAATCAGCCTCCATCAGCTCATCTTAAGCGGTGCGTGTGCCAATAATCAGAGCACTCTGTGTCCATTTGTGCTCACACTGACCGTTGGAGGACCTTGTTAGGCCAATTTCTGCCTCTGCATTTCTCTAATATCGACCCCATGACCCCAGCACAAGTTATATTTCATATCATCTCCTGCCTATACAGCTGGATTTCTGCTTTTGAACGTGAGGTTTAAGTTGTTTGTCATTTGTCTGGAGCCTGCTGCACTGTTTGAATATGTTCATACGGTAGTGTGCTGTACTCATAGATATGGATAGAGTCCTGTCAATACTGCGCTACAGCCATCTGTGCAGCCTCAGTTAAGTGCAGTTCACGCCAACATTTACACTGTGTTCATCTGCTCAATATAATGCACTATAGTTTTAAGAAAAATCTATATTTCTGTCAATTGCTGTTCCATTTTATCTTTGCATTAGTTTTTATGACAAGTGTGTATGCAGACTTTCCACTGGGGGGCGCTGTTGTCTCTGGGACAGAATTGAACTCAATTATTTTTTAATTAGTCCATTATTTGTTTGTTCATTAAGTGAAAATGTTCACACTACAAGTAAAAAGCTGTAGATTCTGGTCCATACATAAGTGTGACATAAATGCAACATATTTAAATATGTCAATATGTTCTGAATACACATTCGAAACATAACTGTGAACATATGATTAATGGATTTTTAAAACAGAGTTTTGATCTTTTAGAAGTCTTCATTTTAGGTATAGTCTGTAATATCAGTGGTTGTTTCTTTTTAGAAGCAATCATTCTATCCTCCTTTGGCCCTTGGCCTGGTTTGTCTGTGCCTCTTTGCAGACGCCTCCGTCTAAAACCTGTTGCAGTTAGATGTCAGGTTTTTGTTTTGTGTGCTACACCTCTGTGTCCTGTAGAGGGCAGTGATGTTACTACAGTCACTCATCATGTTGGTGTTTATTTGATTGCTTCTATATAAACCTATCACTTAGTTTCTTTACTGTCTCCATGCTCTGCATTGCATTTGTGAATTGACTTGAAAAGCATGATTCATTTGAGCAGGTTATGCTGAAAACTGTTTAGGTCTGGTTGGACATAAAAGCAGAGGGTTATATTCTTCTAGGCTACAGTTCATTATCACTTATGTTTCCTGCTCTCCAGTGGGATTCCTGTGGTTATAAGGTCCTGCAGAGTTCTTGGATATTTCTTTACAGGAAACTGCTCTTTTCTGTTGTTCTTTTGTAGACCACATGGAATGTGAAAACAAATGCTAAGAGGATTATTTTCACCAGTTTCCCCCTGCTGTACACCACATCATTCTGCTCTGCTGCACTAAAAGTATTAGATGTGCCCATTGGTGACCCACTTCAAGGGCTTCAGCCTCTGATACATTTTTAACTCAGGAACACTGGACCTCAAACAAAAACCTCAGATTTACTGTACATTGTACTTTAGTTACATACTAAACATATACATACATATATACTACATGTACTTGGGTTCTCTAAATAGTACACTGATATTGTCCCCTACAAGTAGCTATTAAATACTTCAAATATTGACTACATTTACGTGAGGCTACAAATTTAAAATGTTGCCTTAGTCTGATGGGGATGGCAATAAATTTAAACAATCTTAGTCAATCCAACATTTCTAAATACAGTGATTCATAGGTCCATGCCTCCATCACTAACACAGCCTCAGACCAGTGTTCAGACAGTTTTAGATACATACTTGTCATTGGTTAACTGTTGTTTTGGCCTCTTATCTGTGTTTCCTGGAAGGTTCAGTTTTCAAGTCGTTTCTCAGACTTTGTTGTGTTCTTCTGCTTTTAAGTTAGTTGTTTTTTTACAAAAGATTTCATGACTGCATATTAAAGTAGTGTCTATTTGAATTCAACGCTACAAACAGGTCACGATGTCTGTTTGCTCCTTTTCTCTTTTAAACAAAGGCTGGACCACATGAATGCAGCTTTAGTCTGAGTACTGTGGACATAGTAGTTGAATTCTCTCTTGTGCATGTTAACAAATGATGAGTTGATTTGTATTTATTCTTGAAAAGGTGACATCAGGATCTCTAGACGTAACCTCCCCACAACCACCTTCTCTATACTACGACATAGATTGTACAAAAGCATGTACGTCTTTCTAAACGTCCTTCTCGTCATTGACATACAACATGTGTGTAATCGGTGGACGGCCGTAGTATTGTCTCAGTGAGTGGAGGGAATGAGAAACAAGTTGTTCCTTCCTGAGAGCGGGAGATGGTTCATGTTTCCTTTTTTCTCACTCGTCTGAACAAAAGAGAGAGTCCTTGGGCTGATGTCACTGCTTACACGCTAATCACTGGCAGTGACGACACGGAGCACGCTCTCGCCGCTTTAAAGAACAGAGGTCAGGAATAATGAACAGGAATGCTCCTTCAGGGCTGTGTACCCATCAGTTTGTTTCATTTTAACATTGGAAACATTAGACTTTGCCTTTTCCTCCCATCAAGATGAAAATGAAGTCTTGTGTCGTGTTTCTGAATCAAGAGAGTTGCAATTTGCTACAACTGAGAGATGACATCCAGACAGTGGGATTTAATGAAGTGGATGCTGATCAAAATTGTCTGTTTTTATCAGTTTCACGTGTAGTTCAGATGTAAACAAACCCTCTTGTCATCCAGGGCAGCTTCCATTTGTAGTCCCACAGTGTTATACTTTATATTCTGATAATTAGCTTCTCAGGATCGACCCAGAACCGTTTCAAAGAGAATTGAAATGAAGAAAAGAAACGCCACTCAGACTTTGATGTGTCTCATGTTGGCCGTCTTTAATGCAATTCACATGTTTGCTCCAAAAATCAATAATAACACCAAAACAAGTCAACTCAAGTCAATGTTATTTATAAAGCCCAATATCTCAACCACTGCCTCAAGCTAGAAAACACTCTGCTTCGGTTTAAATTTCAATATCCAGATGAAATATTGATAGAAGCACACAGCTGCTGAATACTAATAATCTTTTTTAAAACCATTTCTAAATGTATAGAAATAAACTGCCATTTAGTGTCAAGGAATAACAGCAACAGACAGTCCTGAGAAAGCTTTAGACCATGACAGAAGTGGAATGTCTGAATATTACAAGCTGTATGGCTGCTACATTAATAATCCTGTATACACTAAGTATATTTACATTACAGTTTGATTTACGACTTGTTTTCATTGTGTTCCTTTAACACTACACACCTAGGCTACTACCTGCTGTATACACTGCACACAAAGGTGGAGTAGTGTCAAAACCAGCAAAGCCATAGCATTAGTTAAAAAAAAAAACACAGTTTGACAGTATAAGACACAGTGATTATCCAGAGGTGAAATGTATGCACTGAATGATGGGTTAGACAGAGCCTTCCTTTGTCACAGGGCTTATGTAAAGAGGACAGGCAGTGGCTTAAAGGGACTGTATTACTGCACCTTTAAAATGATCACAAAGGTTTTAGTAATGTATTTTTGTTTTTTATTTTGTTGTATTACAGAGACGTCAACAAAAAACTTAAATGTTGGTCCTGGGTGGCTTGTTAACATTTCTACCAGCAGGGGGAGTCTTGAGCTGCTGTAAGACTTATAGTAAAGCTGGACCAGACGTTATATGCTACTGTTTAATCACCCAGTGTTGCATATTGAGTAAATTATAGTATATGTCAGCTTTAACCATTCAGTAGCCAATGGACACATGTAAAAGCATAAAAACTAAAAAAAAAAAACTAAAAAAAACACGACCCACCAACACAATTAAAAGAAATTTGGACAGATTTTACAGCATTTTGAGCCAGAAACGAAAAGTCTAGAGCCACAAAAAACTATAAAACCTCCTCCCACTGGCAATTACATTTTTACTCCTTTGCATTTGGTATTTTTGGAGTGAGTTACTAGGGTTGTAATTGATTTGTGGCTGGTGCAATACCGGTGGACTCCTCTTTCCTCCTTTCTCTGCTCAGTGAAGTTACAGGATATTGGCAGGAATTGAAACCTGCCGTTTAAATTTGTCGATTCAAAGCATCTCGAGCCTCAGTCTGTTGCCAAGGTATTTACTGCAGTGAGGCCTTTGTGAGGAGTTCAAGGCTCGCTGTGCCATAATTAGGTTCTTTTAATCAGAGTCTTGATGCGTTGTACGTGTCAGATGGAGAAATTAATTTAGCAAAGGTCAAGTGCTCATGTGGTGCTAATCATATGTGAAAAATGCGCTTTTATTTGCATCAACAGCATGTGTGAGAAGCTGTCATTCTGTAGGGGTTTAGTGATATAGAAATGTCACATGCACCATCATTGTATACCTCTAATGCCTTTGAATATGTCAAGCAGCCTCTCTCTCTTATCTGAGTCACATGATGATGCATGGCCAGCACAGTCTTCCTACACTCGCTGCAGATAACTGGCATGTCTAAGCTGCTGGTTTTAGGTTACCGTAGCAGCGCAATGATTGACACCTGAGACAATTATTAGGATTGCTCAGGGATACAAGCACCGCCCTTTAAGGACTTACTACTACCAAAACAACCCCCTCCCACCCACTCCAGACATACCCGAGCAGCAGAGAGGAGCGGCACAGAGTCGGAGTGAGCCGGAGAGAGGGAACGTGTAACTCAGACACAGAGAGTTGGACAGAAACGAGCGCAAAGGAAGAACTGAAAAAGGGAAATATCGGAGGGAGTGAGGAGATCTTGTTTCAACTAGTCAGGGTTTTTGTGAAAGAGAAGAAGCCTGGATTGGGGAATATCACACATTTTGCTGGAGAGAAGTGGCAGAAAGAGACTGCGGAATATACACCACCTCTAGAAATGGACGGGTTTTGAGAAGCAGCGTTTGTCTGGACTCTGCAGTTGGATATTCTGAGACCGCCGGTGGTCAGTGGGCTCAGGTGGCCCACTGTGTGTGCGTCTTTATGTGTGTGTGGATGTGGAAGCCCAACCATGAGTATCATCCTTAAGCCTCGCTCACGTTCCACCAGCTCCCTGAAGAACACAGAAGGAGGAATATGGTAAATAATACTATGGAAAAAAGCCAAGAATTTTTCGCAAGTCTGGTTGTTAGTGCTGGTGTCTTGGCCTATTGTTCAGCCTCAGCCTGTTTGTTTATTTTTGGAATACTTCTCCTCTGTCTCACCAGTCTTTAGTTTGTATTTGTTGATCTTTTAACAGTCTCAATGTGGTTAAACATTGTGTCAGTTTGGGGTTATTTCTGTTTGCAGCAGATTAGCTCAGTCCTTGAGTTCGCTTTGTGTTACACTTTATCAGACTGACGCATACTTGTCCCTGAAGTCTGCACATTCTTTCATGACAGAACTCAGTCAGTTTAGGCTTCATCCGCGCTTTGCAGTCTTTATTTTAAAAGCAGACTTCACATAGTCACATCAACGTCGGTACAAACTAAAAAGGCTGAGGAATTGGACATAACTGGGTGTAAGTGGTTGCACTTTGTAACCATATGTGTATAATTATTAATATTATAAGGATTTTAAGATGTATAGAGATTTCTATAGAGGATATAGGAAGTCTGACACACTCGATGTAAACACGATAGCAGCAAAATTGATTTTGTGTCACACTGGCGCAAACACATTATCATTTGTCAGTCAAGTGTTTGTATGTATATATAATTTATTAAAATATACAGAGATATCCCACTCATTTAAAAACACAATGCCATCAAAATTACTTAGGTTCATATGCAGGCTGTAATGTATTATCAGTGTGACCTACCATTGTGGGAAATAACAGTTTTCCCACCTCAATTTTCTGAATGTGATATATTTGAGGTCATAAACAGGAAGTCCAGAGGCACAGGCAATAATGTGACTTCATGTTACTGAGCATCTGATTGGTTTCCTTTTGTGTTCATAAACACAATGGGTTAAAACGACTGTCATTAACGACTGTCAATAACGAACGTCACTAGTAGACTACCTGATTCGTTATTGATAAACAATGAAGTGGGACAAACTGTCATTTACACAATAGACATCAATACTACAATACAATACTATACTACACTACATACCAACACCATACACCTGATATTTATCTCATTCAGTGCCACATTGATGGTCAGAAGTTTCATCAGCAATTTTAAGAGCACCTATAATTTCTTTTACTTTTATTATAATATTTTATTAATCTTATTTACTGTAAAATATATCCAAACAGCGCTATAGAGAAAATAGGAAACTAAATCTCACACTGCAGTGAGTAAAGTACTAGTCTTAGGCTTTATCATTTGTCAAGTGTACACAGAACTGAATGTTGTCGCCTTGGCTGAACGTAGTATTAATATATACAGCAGTAGATTCAAAGAAATATGTACGTAAAGAAATAGTGATCGTACAAACTTGTTCACACTTATATTACCAGTGCATCCAGGGGCAATGTGGAGTACCATTGACTCTAGTGCATAAAAGAGTCTGTAGTATATAACAGAAAAGCAAATAGAGTCCATAAATGACCAAGGTTTGAAGAAAACGTTTAGAACCATTATGAATCAATCAACAGCAGCATATTTCTCATCAGTAATTGAGGAAGTCAATTGAGTAATAAGTACAAGAAGTACTAACTGAAGCTAATTTGGAAAAACTGGGTGGACATTTGGTAGTGATCTGGATTACATTTATCTGTCTATTAACTAAAAGACCCCATCAGACTAACCTTCCATCCCATAACTCAGTTTATCTCGGATGAGAGTGCAGCAAATGTTGTCAAATTGGTGCAGAGACCTTGCTTTGGCCACTTGGAACTAAATCCTCCATGACTCTTGTTCATTGAGGAATGCATTGTTTTCAGTCCATACAATGAACACGACGGTAAATACAGGATGCAAATGCAGTCGCGCCGGGGGCTAGCTTCACCCTAACCCTCCTCCCACCCTCCTCCGGCCTGTGTCAACTTGTCCTTCCTTGTCAGTGCTCGTGTTCCACTAACGACTCGCCTGTAGCTTTAACACTTCATATCTCATTGCTGCAAATGGATCAGAACAACCCAGGACAAACGCACCGTGTACATTGTCTGTGGAAACGGGAATGTGGGGGCGTTTTGGCTCCGACGGCACCTGTTTTTAAATCCTGACGGACTTTCCTTCCTGCAGGGATCACAGTGTTCTCACATTGTCAGTTTATTCATCTTCTCGAGCTGCAGGAAGCGGCGCCCGTTGAGTGTGAGGAATAGAGACAAATTAATTAAGTCTTTGTGGATGGTTCCCAATGGTTAGCACATGAAGTGATTGAAAAGAAGGAGGCTGAGAGAGCGGCGTCCATCATGGTGAGGTTAAACATCAACCTACTAGTGTCGGGCTTGTGTTAAAAGCTGGCAGTTGAAGAGATGGTATGAGCCACGGTTGTTGAGCGGCGACCAAAGCAGTGCTCAGCTGGACCGAGCCACTTCCATCTGTCCTGTCATCATCGCTCTATTAATTACAGTTGTATCAAGGATTCTTTCATTCTAGCGTTCTGTCTCATCCTCTCTGCAGGAGGACATTGCTCCTGATTGTTTTGCTGTTAAATTTAAAGTGAATAACTGAATTAGGTATAGACATTTTTGCTTAATATGGTTAGACAAGCCGGCGTTTACATTCTGCAGATTTGTTATCATCATGTTTGTCCAACTTCCTCGAAAGAACATCTATTTCTAGAGCTCCTATCATATCCATATGTTTACTTCGACACTGGAAGACATGCACATATCTTTCTAGTTGTGTGCCCAAAGAATAATTAATTTGGAAACCGGGTAAACGCAGTGTGCATTCTTTAGGGAACATTCATAACAAATTGAATCTAATGTGTGGGGGTGGGACAATAACATATGCATCAGTATCAAATTGTTTTTTTATAATCGTGATAGAGATATCGTGATATTCGATAAAAGGTGATTTTTCACTTATTAGGGCTGTTGAGGATATACACAAATTACATTAAAATGGCTAAGAATTAATGCACAATATACTTTTTTGTCAATCTAGGGCTACTACTTTCACATAGATCATGATTTATTGTAAATTAATCGCTGTCATGATATCATTATCGTGTATAACAGTACATCAGAAATCGTGATTCCTTTACCCATAATAATGTTATGCTGTATGTGTATATCATTTTCCTATTCTGTCCATATTTTCTGGTTAATTTCCAGCCTTTGTAAGCTCTATTTCATTAAGTGCTGAATAATATCATTGCTCTGCCAGTGAAGACAGTTTTAGAAAGGTCCTGCAGCTGAAGCTAAGCTGTGGATTTCTGTTTTAGTGACTGCTCTCCTCTTGCTGCTGCATGTCACACTCGTTTATTTATACACTTGTTTTTGTAACCCGGGGTTGTCTGATAACAGAGCGAGGAATTTCTCAAACTCATCGGAACTTTAAGCCCCTGTCAGTAGATTATTACATGTCGAACTGTGCGACTTTAATCGGCCATGGCCGCCGCTATGATGCCTGTCACACTGTGCAATTAGAGAAGACAGCTGTGTCATAGGCTTCGGTTCACTTCTAGTCAACAACAGACCGCATCAGGGAGTCCCAACCTGAGCGCCATTAATGTGAGTTACAAAAGAGAACACAAGTTAAAAGCCAAGACACATAATAGATGCTTACAGTATAATGTATGCTTCAATTTTGTTAAACTGCCATAAAATTATACCCTTATGATACATGTTTAGACAGTTTCAAACAGCTTAAACTGTAAATACATTTAACTGAACAGTTGTTAGACACATTAGAAATCTTTAATATCAACATTGTATCCCAGTTTGTTTCAAAAAGAGCCGTAAATATATGTATTTACTTATGCACAAGCACCTCCAAAGATTCACTAATAAATCCTTAGACCTTGTCTCTCTGTAAATCGGTTGCATCATTACTGTACATAAGCCAGTCGATCAAGAATAACAGAGGTCAGTGCAGTGTAATATTTTCTTGCCCAGCCCGACATGTGCATGCGTCCTCTGTAAAGTACACATACAACATATACAACATATATATATTGAACGCAGTGTTAAATGTGTGTGTTTGTTGCCTTTAGTAATGTGAGTGTTGCAGTGTGTTAGTGGATATTGAGCCAAATCCCCCCTGGCCCTAACCAAACACACCAACAGACCACCTGACCATGCTCTAAGCTGCGTTGGTCTCTCTGTAAACAAGGCAGGAGTGAAATACAATAAGTCATGGTCAACTCCTTTAGCGCCTCTCACTCTTTGAAGCAGGAGTGATACGACTGAACAAAAACAGATGGAATATGTGCCGTTAAGTGTCTGCATCTGTTCTTTGTCAGCTCCGCTCCCTCTGCACGGTGCTAATGTTGAAGGTTATGTGCAGTCGTTCTTATTCATACAGAGGCATGTTATATGTGAGTTATCTAACATATATTCTCCGTGCGTGACCTTTAGTCATCCAGCGGTGATGCAAAGAAGAGCGCTGAAAATGGGTTTGATGTGCGTCTGGTTGGAGCGAAGATGACGCTGCATTGCCATGGTGACCTCTTTGTACGTCTTTCATGATTGACTGGCTTTTCTGAATGGAGTAGAGTGACAGTGAAACAGCGAAGCCAGTGTCACGACTGAAGGAGCTTTGCTGTAGTTGTACCTGAGAGGCAAGAAAAACCAGACCGCGGGTATTTTTCAGCAGCGTTCAGACATTTTTATGAAACATTCAGAGTTAAGTTTATTGTAGGTCAGACAGAAAGATAATGAAGTCATAAGTCTTTAGACCGAGGCCTCCTCTTCTCAAAGCCTATACTACAAATCAATTATTTAATTTTCTGTTTACTTACTGATGTTTCTTTAAAATATATGTAAGTTTGAAGGCACAGGTTCAATCACAATGCGATGTTTATTGATACTGATTCAATAAATGGACAATGCAATATTTTATAATATGTCAAAGCTTGCCCCTTACAGTGATTCAGTCCACTTTAAGGACCACGACTGATATAGCAATGTTATATTCTGATTTAGCTTGACATGCAGGCTAAATGAAAAGCTACAATAGCATAATGCATGTATTATTTTAGTTAAAATATAAAAAAGTGAAGTATTTGACCCTGAAGTAGCCATAGCTAATAACCAGAGCTACATTCAGGAACTTAAAAAACCCTGAAAAAAATATCTACTCATCTTTAACTGTCTTCCTGGTTACATTTCTGTGAGCCGTTTTGTTTATTTACTTTCATGAGAGCACACATGAGGAAGTTTCAACATTAAGGCACGTCTTAACAGTATCTTTTATTGTTGTTGGTTGTTTGGCTTTTTATCAATACAGATGTGTTTTTGGTCATTAAATCAGTCATTTAATCCTGATGTAGCATTACACCCATTGTCATAAATTTAAATGCGTTATTATATTCAAAGAAATGTCCACCATATGCCATACTATAGCAGACCTGATCTTGATGCCTGTCAGCAGTTTAGTGTTTGACATAATATAGATTGTATAGTTTAAACAAGACATGGACTTTGACATTTGACTTTGGGTATTTTTTCTTTTAATGTCAGCCATAAAAAGCTCTCTTTAAAGTTCGGTTGTGAAGTATTTGACCTTTTTTCTTGACATCTGGTCGTAAATTGCAAATTGCAATTCCACACTTCACAATTCACACTCGGAGCACAAGAACAGCTACGGTAGCCCTGCAGGGACATGCAGTATCTATGAACAAACCCAGTGGAAATGATTATAATGGTGACTTTAAAACATAAACAAAAATCTATGTAGTTTGTAACATCATGTAAGAATGTGTGCTTAAAAGGAAACATAGATACACTTCTTCTCCAGCAGTGCTCAGTTTGTCCTCTCTAGGCTGTTGTAGGACCAAAGACAGAATGTAATAGGTCCATCCAGAAAAGGCCTTGGTTCTCAGGTGCACCAAGGCAAACAACACAAATACCTTAATGGCTTGCCCCTTAAATGACTAATGAATTGTTTAAATTTGAAAGGAGAAGACCGTTGTAAAACCCTTACGTAAAGTGTGTGATTTAAGGAAGGCATATTATGAAGGCAGAACAAAGATATTATCATTTCCATGCTGTGATAAACTACTTTTAATTAAACATCAAACTGAAAAACAAATGACTTATTTCTAAGTACCACCGTGAGATTGAATTCTAGATGTTTCCTTGAAGGTGTCTCCACCCTGAGCTGACTGATGGCTCTCTGTAGGTTACTCCTTTATATTTGCTCAAGGATGACGTACACACATTACATTGACTGTAACACACCTCATGGCGCTCATAAATCAGCTGAACACACACACACTCTGATCTCTCTCTGCTGTCCTTGCTCCACTGCCTTCTCCCCTTTACAGTATGTCCCGACAGATTCTAAAATAAATCCAGTGTCATCTTCCCAATGTCTGTTTCACACGACTCTGTTCTTATCGACTCTTCTGCACCTGTTCACCGCGCACATTATTGTTCACTGTTTTAACTCTAAGCATCTTTTGGAGTCACTGTAACTTTTCTTAGTGGCCAGCAGTACTACTGGAATTTTGTATTTTGCATTTTATATTTACAGTGTGTGGATTTGGGGAATTTATGTCAGACTGCAATACATTTTCCGAAAAAAAGTGCATTCGCCACGAAAAATGACAAATTTTACAACAGGCAACCAACTGACAGACAGTGATTTGGTAAACAACATTTGTGAGTGTCTCAGTTTTCATCTGCTCTATATATACAACCATTTAGACCACATCAGCTAAAGCCTTCGAGCTACAAGTCTGTGGGAGTTTAGGACTACGTTATCTGTGGACATGAACAGAACACCAAAAAACATGACATGGAGCACGCAGAGTTTTACACAGATTGTTTCATCATCTGTGCTTTCTCATCGAAGACTGTTAAACCAGGATCTGTCTGATGAGATGAGCATATGCTTTGCAAACGCTACAAACCCTACTTTAAGGTAAAAATGCACGCCAACTTTAAAAATACGGAGTCAGGCGCTTCAGGGCTATGCAGAAATATGGGAAGGCTATAGCTTCTTAGCATTCTTGCTTTATCTGTTTATGGTAAACGACACAGCAGCCAACATACGTAAGTAGAATAATGACTCTAGTAAACAGTTTTTATCACCACCTCGAAAGTGTCAACGTTTTTAAATTATACACTCATGAATTCAAGTGAAATGCGGCTGTTCCTTTGGCCTTAGTGGACATGCATCTTGATGATTTGTAAAAGGGTCATTCAAACCCAACGCTGACTTAACATTTCAAATAAGACTGTTCAAAGAAGGCATTGGTCTTTGTGCAAAATGCATTTGTAGCTGTAAATAAGGTGAATTATTGTTTTGTTTTCATGAGCGTTTTGCACGTTATAACTTGGACCACAACTCATAAAGGTATTCATTTTCTTTGTTGCTCATGCATTCATTAATTTTCTACTTCTTATCTGTTATGGGACACATATCCCAGCTGTTTTGGGCGTGAGGATGAGTACACACTGGGCAATGGCCAGTTAACTGCAGCGCTAACACTAAAGACATAAAATCCTTTGGGATGTGCCCTGTAGATTCACCTGTACATGCACGGTATAGGAGCAAACTAGAAACAAGAGAAACCTTACTGTACCACAGCCTTATGCTAAGCACTATTCTACTGAGAAGAGGCCCAGCTGTAACGGTAGAGAAAATATAACAGGCTTGTTTTTGCAATAATCTCTTAAATATGTCTCGTATACACAGACTGTTCTGTCAGTCTTGTCAACATGTATTATTACATTCTCATATCAGTAAGGTAACCTAATGAAACACTTGTTATGCTCAAGGAGAAATGCAATCATTGCTTATCCAATATTGCAGGTCTGTTTAATGTGGTGCAGCTCGAGTATCAACGACTGAACTGTACGGCTGTTGTTTCCTCTTCTCTGGTGTTAAAATCAGTTTTCAACACCACTTAATTGCTGTGAAAAGAGGGAAATGCCTCTGTATTCCATTTGGCATTCTTGTCCATAGAGCGGCGCTGAGTAAATGCTAGGAAACAGTGGCCAGTTGCCCTCCCTCTGCACATTATTTCTCACAGACAGGTGCCCTGACCTTTTCTACTCCTGTTCGTCTCCTCTCAGCTCTGCCACATCCACTTTAGTGCTGTTTAGAATAGTTAAAGTCGCCCATGGCTGCAAATGAATGAGTCACTCATCTCCTCTCATTTCTGTTTAGAGCTAAAGACACAGAGAGAAACAATAGAAGCCCATGCAACTTCTAAACGTGTGCATATACATCTAATATTTGCTAAGAAAACTCAATAAAAGCTTGCAGACAAATTATTTGACTTTCATAGTGACTGTGGTTAATGTTGAAATATTGATACAATGTGCATTCAAGCATAAAAGCAATATCTGTGCACTCTGCTTACAGCACCAGCCGCATGGCATACCCCATCTCAAGCCCATAGTAACCAGCTAATCAACCCCAATTCCCTTTAGCAAAAAAATAAGTAATAGAAAATAAATGAATGTATCATTTGGGGCTTTCCATAAACTTTAAGCTTAGAGCTTTTATCGGCCTGATACACCACTCTCACTGTTTCCATCTAACTTTGAATCAGAATGTTCTCTTCTAAAATCGACATTGTTTAGCATTAGTGATCCGGCACATACTTATTAGAGCACTTATATCCTCACTGTCTGGAGAATAGGAGGATATAAATACCTGTGTGCCAGTCGAATTTGCCTGAACTGAACTGAGAATAAAATAACAAGCAGAAGGGATTTGTTCTTGGCCCTATTTGTCCTACAGTCTGAGGTCAAAGCTATTCACCTTTCCCCATTGTACTCAGCCTTCTTATAGCACATCTGAAAGAACACTGCCTTTCTTAAATGTCATATATGAAACTCTACTCCTGTGAGAAAGCAGCTCGCCACAGAACACTTTCTTCTTGCTTGTACTTATGTAGCCTCAGGCCCACTTTCCTTACTTCCACTGTACCCTCATTAGTCTGCATAGAAACATCTGACTTTGAGAACGTCTAAAGATAAGTTATCTGAATACCAGGCCTCCCCAGTGAGCCGGTTTCCAACATTGCGCTGTCGCTGAAAGGGGTGTGTAGTCCGAGTGCGCGTGTGGGCCCCTGACGTCAAAGTCAAACCTGATAATGAATCAGTTTGGACCATATGCTGGCTTTGTGCTCTTAAGCCTGTTCTCAGATGTGTGTCCTATCTGCTGCTGGGCTCTGAGTGCACACCAGTCGACCAGAGCTTGAAATGACAGCTCCTGACTCACTTTGAATCTTTCCTTTCACACCTGCTCAAAGAAAACCGAGCCAATTGATGTGTTAAAAGTACCTTCATACACAGGTGGTAGATAGAGAAGCCAAATTCTGCACTCTGTTCTCAGCAGGCAGTTTTTTTTAAAGGTGCATGTGTAGTTTTGGGGGGCACAACCCATTCACTTTCACGTGAAGTTGGTCTCAAACTCTTCCCATTCCACCAAATCTATCCAGTTGCGTATATTTGTTCCATCCCCTTAAATTGACAGGAACCAGAATAATTGTTTAGAACATAAAAAACATTAAAAAAATGGCTGGCCATGTGTGTTTTCTTTAAAATTGTGACACAAATTCAATTTGGTTCATGAAAGATGTTCAAAACAAAACGAATGTGCTGCTTCTTTAGTTCTGTTCACTCTGGGCAGTCATAACAGGAAGTAATTGATCTAATGACTCTTTCCATTGCGTTCTGTGGGTTTTTGAATGTCTTTAGTCTAAGATGTAGTCATCGAAACAAAGAGTAACATTATTTATATTTTTATTGATCTTAAATGGTTGCATTAATACGTACAATGCAAATAATATACCATGGATGTCTATCTTATATTCCTTGTGTCAGTTTTTAAATCTGTTAACCAATGTAGTAATGAAGCAGTTCATTTACATCAAACAAGTACATCCTTACTGAGCTAGCAAACATCTGTATGAACACTATAGAGTCATGTACAGCTCACCTTTTAGTTTTCACCTCCTTTTTAAGAAAATGTCTCTTAACTTAATCCAAAAGACCCAAATTATTTGTTTAGGTACGACAGAAGTAGGATTATAACCCTAGCTTTTAGACTCCAGCGCAGTTGCTCCTATTATAATTCATGAGCATGTGTGGGTGAAGCAAGAATAGAGTACAGATATGTAGGCAAATTAAAGTAAGTGTTATGTTTTCCTCATAAATATACTTAATAGAACCAAGTTTGTTTCAGGAAATGTATTCTCACAGGTCTGTTAAGTGCCTTATGTAATCTAACAGTAAAAGTCATTTCCCTCTTGATAGTTTGACGTTGGTCTGCAGAGATATGTTCAGTTCACTTCAGTCTGACATGCTTTGATCTTAAGTTGCTCTAAATATAACCTGCAGAGTGAGATACAGATAATTTTAGACCGACAAAAGTTTCTGCAGTTTCTTCAGGCCGTGTCTAAGCTCTGTTGTGAGTGTGTGTGTGTTTTTAAAAGGCCATTTGGAGACAGGAACAAGGACGATACGATTGCCCTTCCCTCAGTCATCAGGCAGACGGCCAGACTATCCCATTCCACAACTGAACCTCACTCATTTGGCCCCTGCTGCTCTCCTCCTCTGCAGCGTGATAGCACACTTCACGCTGTTGGAGGAAACGAGCCTGCCAGTATTTGGAGAACTGAGGGCTGCACAATATATCAAGTATTTATTATCGCTGAGATATCAACTTTGTATATACTGTATGTTGCAAAAACTGCTACAAGAGCATTTCTATATTAGTATATGGACCACCAGGTGAAGAGGCATCACTACATTTGCTCCTGCTGTGCTACTGTG
Organism: Rhyacichthys aspro; assembly: GCA_036850595.1. Lineage (NCBI taxonomy): Eukaryota > Metazoa > Chordata > Actinopteri > Gobiiformes > Rhyacichthyidae > Rhyacichthys > Rhyacichthys aspro. Next base: position 5,574,303 of record CM072156.1, on the reverse strand, counting down.
GAAGAGTCAAAGCAGAAAGGCATACCATGAAAAAAACATATTGCATTATTTACTTATTTACTTTGTACATTCGAACAAAAACACACTAAATTTACTTTCTGTTCTTAATTTTTAAGTGTGCATTTTCACCACATTTGCTGCCAAAAGTACACACAGGACTTTTAATTCTTAAAACTAAAAGTCTTACTCTCAAGCATAAAGCATGTCACCACCACAACTTATAAAATATTGCACATTGTTTAGCTCTCTGAATTTGCTAAAGGTTCCGATTGAATTGTATTGAAAGCTAAGGGTTAATTGTTTTCCTTTCCTGCAAAAGTATGAATTATATATTTGTTCAAGCCAGAGGGGGCAATATTTTGGGAAGAGACCCTGGATTAGACCCAAGAAAGGCCTGAGGAAATATTTTCTCAGCTGGACTTGGAGCACCTCGGTCTTCACTTCACAGTTGGTAGAAGTATGTTAGAAGAGCGATGTCTAATAGACCTCAAATAAGTAATACATAAGATGGATTGATGGTGTATTTTGGTTTCAGTGTGTTATCCTCACATTACACTCCGGGAGAGAACGAGGCTACATTCTTCCACGTACATCATTTATTCTCTAATGCTTTTATAGTCTCCTGTATACATAGTGCTCAACATAAATTGAGCACATATTACCCACACGCTGGCCGGAAGAAATGGACGTGAGGGGCACGGCAGAGGGCGAGTCATCCATTATGGATGTCTGAGCTGAGAGAAGTCTGAGCCTCAGACTGTATTAGCGCCGCGGCCCTGAGGGAGGAAAAGTGAGCATAATGACTTCTTCCTGTACAAGCCCCTCACTCAAACCAGTCCCAAACCCATTCTCTGTGTTTAAGGCATACAAACCAAACAAGGCACTTCTGTGTTACATGAACATGGGCCTTTAAAGTCACTGAAACATGTCCTTAAGTTGTCGATTTGTATTTCCTATGAATCATGAGGAATGTTTTTAATAGTTTTATATGTGGTTCCCTGTTTTTTACACATGATGCATAGAAAGGAAAATATATAGTCTTCTAGTTAACTGTTGCTATCAGAGTTTATCTGTGATGAATGCAGCTTGTATTTTTCCCCCCTTATAGTATTAAGTCATCTATAATACTTTTTATCTCTAGGCTTTAGTATGTTAGATAACTTTTTGCTCATGATGTCCACAAAATGGGTTCTATGGGAGAGGCCTTAAAGACCAAACAAAGGCTTTTCACTCCGAGGCTGGATAACTGAAAACAACTGGCATTCAGAAAATGGCATAATAATGACCTATAAAACAAATATAAATTATGTATGATGATACAAATGACAAAACAAAAAACTATAATACAAAAGACTAAATTAAAAAATGCATTATTATATATGTATAATTATTTTTACACTTGTTTACACCCTAGAAAAAGTAATAACACAAATTGACTGACTCTATCCCCAGCCCCCAGAGTTTAAATCTAGAAGCTGTATACAACACTATTGCTTTGGCTTCTCTATGTGAATGAGTCCTTAAGTGCTTAAAGTGCATCTAAAATAGACCTAGACACTGTTTATTGCTGCCTTTAATTTAAAGGGAATCCCCCCTTCTCTCCCTGGGACCTCACCACCTCCAGCCCCTCGGGATTATGGGATCGCTTGGTAACCCTAGTGACAGGGCAGATATTCCCCCGCTGCGTCAGTCTTCATCACCTGAGCAGGCAATCACTTAGGCAGCTAAGCAGCTCATCGTGACGACACTGTGAATGATGTCAGTGCTTCAGAGGAAGAGGTCTCCTGGAGATTGTAAACCCTCAATATTGTAAGCCGTGTGTTTTTGTTGCTGGAATACGCTGGTCATGGGTCAATGACATGAAGTGGTCACGCTGCAGAGGCCTGACGAGTTTTATTCTTTGTGTGTTTTATTCAGAAGTCTGAGTCACAGCTCATGACAGATTTAAGCTTTCTTTTGGGATCAAGCCAGAGTCCACAACAAACTCCAGTGATGGATGTAAACGAATAAAGCTATGTATTGACATGTTGAAGTCAAGTAAATGTTTTGCTTTGGGTATTGCTTGACACATTTGAGTCGATGGCGTTCAGGCTTGAGCCCATAGTGGTATACTGACAAACACACTTAAAAAGAAATCAAACTGTCCAGGTGGATAAGCTGTTCCATGTTTGAATGATGAATAATGAGCCTGTGGGCGGCACCCTGGCCCTGAATTAACAGAACTTCCACTGGGCTCTATAGACGTCAGTGTACATGGATACAGACTTTCAATGAATTTGTATAATAATTCCCACAAGTTGCGTTAATGGTGCTGTGTGGACGGAGATTTTTCTTTAATAAAGTGTGGAAAGATCTTTTTAGCCAAGCGTTTAACACAATGCACCTTTAAAAATGTGCATCTGTCACAAATAATTGAGTAAAAACTTGTTTATGACGGATGGGAAACATTGATTAATGAATAGCAGTGAGGTGCCGACTGTTGCCATGAAGCTTGCGCAGATTGCATAAGTAAATATACGTCATATTTCTGAACGTGACTGCAGCGGAGAAAGTAAGAGCCCACATGTCTTTAGTTCAGCACGTCATGGCTGTGTGTAGGCATGCCCTGAATTTCACAGCTCATGACTATCCAGTCCACTGACTCAAACATATGGAAAGGCTTAGGCCTGTGCTGTGGAGACAGATCTCTGACATGACCTCGATAATGTAAAGTGTGGTGGGATGTGTCAGTGCTGTGCAGAATCAGATAAAAAAACACTGCTTTATGAAGGCTGTTCGCATAAAGCATGAATTACTGTGACAGATGGAGCAGATGAATGGTAATTGTTAAGAACTGGCAGAAAAATCAGGAAGTTTAACTGTTTCTTTCCATTGTGACAACTGTTGAACATGCCGTACTAGGACTAATGATACTTAAGTGTCATATTCCACTGATGTATCCCATGTGATATTAGGATTTTAAATGCTTACTGACCTTCAAACTGAATTTCTGACCTTTGTCTCTGTGCAGTTTCGATGTGGACAATGGCACGTCGTCGGGCCGCAGCCCCCTGGACCCCATGGCGAGCCCGGGCTCAGGCCTCATCCTGCAGGCCAACTTTGTCCACAGTCAACGCAGAGAGTCCTTCCTCTACCGCTCCGACAGCGACTACGACCTCTCGCCCAAGTCCATGTCCCGGAACTCCTCCATAGCCAGTGACATGTGAGTGCCCTTCATACTCTCTAATATTAAATGTCTTGGATCATAGTACCACTGATAGAATAGTTTCACCCAATCAAGAGAAAATTAGTAATTATTGCCACTATAAACCAATAATATAATATAAATATCATATAATTCAGACCTATAAACAGGGAGTGTAGATCCACAAAAAGCCATTTATTAGCCTACTCTCAGCAATCTGACTGACTCATTCTTATGCAATAAAGCTGTCAATCAACCATTTATCATTTTTTTAAACCTTAACACAAAGTCTGAAAAACTTGCCTCTGATACTTTTTCATGTCAAGAAAGCCACTGTCATAAAAATGCAATTTAATAAACTAAAAACATATAGCACTAAGTGTTATAATATGCTATGCTAGGCTGTTCTATTTAATGTTATGCATATTTACATGCCACATTTCATTACACAGCAGTTGCACAATGTGTGTAGGGTCCAATAGCATTGTTCTGCATTTTTAGCAAAATGTTACTGAAAACTTTCGTTAAACTTTTAAAACCTTGGGCCAGTGAGCTTCCAACAAGAAAAAAAGCATTTATAAAATATCTCCAACAGGCTTAAATTACCACGTGTTGGAATCCATTGGGATTTTCTGTCTCTTTGATCGGGTTCAGCTTGTCTTGAGCGAGTGAATATTTAGTTCGTCGGCTTGTTGGCGGGTCACTGCACCAAGCACGTTTTCTGATGTGGTTTAACCCTTTTAGATCTTCACTGTCTTTATCCACATTTAGTCCTGCTTCACACCAGCGAGGCTAAGCTCTACGTACACTTGTCTTGTAGGTTGACAAACACAAGTAAAAATAACACAAAATAGGTTGTGGTTCTCTCTGCATTGACTTCCATTCATATATTTTTCAATTTGGCTTTACATCAATATCATGTGTGTCCCAACTGTCATTTCCCAGCACAGTATATGCTGAGAGCACTTTGCCCTATTTCCCATACTGTGGCTGGTATCCAGTTACATGTCCTGTAGGGTTAGCGCAGTAGGAAGTGAAAATATTGACTGAAAACATATCATATTTGGATCAAGGCTGAGGGAAAGACAAACGCACAAACGGCTGAAAAATAATGCCACACAGTAACATTAGACTTCCTTTTACCACTCCTTTTTGCTGCACAGTATTAAACCAATGACCCTGATGTGACCGGCAGATGCTATTGGATTACCATATTATAAATGACTTTTCAGTTACACACAGTTAAAGTCTCATTCTTTCACGGGTTAAATCATTACGCTCCATTGACTAAAAGAAACAACCTAATACTGTTTCTAATGGCCTACTCAAGACTTCTCAGAAGACCCCTCAGTGGTGCTCTTAGCACTAGTTTATGTAAGCCTTCCTGCCAATCCATATGGGCTCACATGCCAGCGGTTGTGCAGTGACGTGGCTGTTGTCTTAGGCCTCTGTGATGCTTTCTGTCACCTGAACAAATGTTGACAGTCCTCATAAAGTAGCTTGGAGCTTGAGCAGGATTTTCATTCAGCAGTGCCTTTCAAATTCATGCAGATTTAGCAAGTTTAAATGCAGGAATGTGTGTGGAGGACCTGCAAAGGAACTGTAGTGTGAACTTAATCAACCCTTGTAATGAAGACATAGGTTCTGCATTACGGGTGTTAAGCAAACCAAAATATGTTTTAAAAGGAAACGGCACATGACAATTAGTCAAAATTCTGCATAAAAATAATGCAAATGATGACTAAATTAAGATATATTTGCTGTTACTGAGCAGATAGAGCACAGGAGAAAATGCCTTGATATTTACTCTGTTTACAGAATCATTTAGGCTACACAAGCTAATGGCTACAAGCCACACTGTGACTGGTTGTGATATAGTATAATTTTTTACAAGCTGTAAAAAGAGAAACACTGCATGCTGACCAAAAATCTCCAGAGTTGGAGTCTCAGTATGATAAGTGACATAAGAGTTATTTTAAGCAGAGTAAATCTAATGACACTGATCATTGTCTATGTCTGTCCAGTGTGTGTCTGTGTGTATCTGAGCTGAGGACTGTTAGCTCACGCTCAGAGGCATTTGTTCTGTTTAACTTTTCATAAGCTCGTGAAATTTTTGTTGTAAGTTCTTTGCCTTGCGGCAGGGCACTGTCCCAAGCACAACTTTACGGGGTTCTCCGTTTTTCTTTCTAAATAGAAGACGGGTAGCATAGGTAGCAGTGGCAAAAAAAACAGCCACTGCATGTGCTTTACATCTTTACATTGTACAGCTTTACCTACTTGTGTAATGTCTGTGTATTTAATATTGATGTGCATGTACCTCAGTGAATTAGGTTTGAAAAAAGTTAGTGACTTTCTATATCGTCTATCGTCAAGTATTTACCCAATATCTATCATAAAATTACAATTACATAAATACACTATTTTGTGCTGTTGTTGACAGTAAGTTTCAGTATATATATGTTTTATATGGCTCACAGGGACATGTTAAACAGAAGATGTTGGAAGACGTTTTTTCTCAGAGAAGGGGGGCCTCAGCTGTTGCCCAATTGTAGTAAATATGTTGTCACTATGATTGAGTACATCCCTTGCTTTGAAACTAATCTGATCGGATGTCCACTTTCCTTCTCTTCACCGTCCTGACCTTTATGAAACATGATCCCTGCTGAATATCAATGTACTGTAATCCTACTGTATTCCTAACATTGTACAACCTTGTCTCTCTTTCAGTCATGGTGACGATATGATTGTAACACCATTTGCACAGGTAAGGTTTGCCTATACATTTCACTCTTTTATACGTTGTGGCTCATCAGATGTCAGTCCTAATGGATTGTGTTGCTTTCAGGTGCTTGCCAGCTTAAGAACTGTGCGAAACAACTTTGGTGCATTAACTAACCTCCAACAAGACAGAGCATCCAATAAGTAAGTTTGCAAACTTGTTTTCAGCCAATCAAATGAGAAAGGACTGTTTAGTGACTTTTCAATGTGATTTTTTAGCTACTATTCTCCAGCTGCACAAGCGTCTACTGCGGTCTCTTTAGTTGCCCTGGTTTGCCCTCTGCTGGATATTAGTGGTACTACAACAACATCAGAGACAAACCTGTGTTGCAATAAGCATTTAGTGATCAGCAAGAAATGTATCTATGGTTTATTTAATTTGGATGAATATTGTATTGATGAACTAATGACTACAATGTCATATTGGGAAAATACTGTTTGGTGTCTAATTCACAACGTATTAAATTAACAAAGCATAACCAGAAACATGGGATGCCTCCATGTCAAAGTTAAAGTATGAGTACTTCAAATTCACATGGCAATACAGAGAACAGATACGAGTGCTTAATATTTATGAACATTGCACAGTTTTTAGTTGATTTTAAGATGTTTATCATTGACTGAGCATCTTGACCTTAACAGAGACATCAGCATTTGCATTATCGTCCGTATTTACTGTAAAATATTGCCCATGTAGAGGAAAAAATGAATGAAAACTGACACTGAGTTGAATAAGGTACCAGTAATGCTGTATTTGAGGAGGTCAAATAAATACAGTTGGCTTGAGCACTGGACAACACTCTGAACTAAACACAACAAAATGTCTACTGCTCTAAATCTCTTTAAGGAGGAAAAGAATGTGTGACTAATTGTGGACTGGGAGTAAATTAATTTGTTTCAGCTTTTGGGATAAACAGAAACACTACATCAAACACTTTATACATTTTACTTTTATGCATTAGTTAAATAAGCTACGAGTCAAAATCATTTGTTCACCTGAAATGCAGAGTGATGAGATCTAACAGTCCTTTTGTCTAAAATGTTCAAGCCTAAATGTAATCACTTCTAAAGTAAGATCTGATCTGAAAATTAGACTTTTGGTCAACTCTTGTTTGCTTTGTCCCATTACAGGAGATCACCCATGTGCAATCCACCCCCAATCACCAAGACTACCTTCACAGGTGAGCATTTAGCAAGAGGTCTGACCTTGTATCTGCAGTGTGTGTCTGATAATGTGTGTTTGAGTGTCTTTGTGTATGTGTGATGGTTATGAGTGAAAAGTATTATTCTCTATGCTGCTGCTGCTGCTGCTGCTGTCTGATCTATGCTTGGTGTTTCTTTGGCCAAATCTAGTCATTAGTTCTCCTAAAAGGCAACTACAGTTTTTGGCTTAATGTTTGAATGTGTTCCTAAACCCTGCCATAAATTCAACCGGAGCCTTTTGTTGTGCACGTTTGCTGAAGCCATAAAATGTAAGAGTAGTGCAGCAGGTCCTGTATGTTCTAGTGTCAACACTTCAGTGACAGTCACAGAGAAGGATGGCACTTAAAAACTTGTAGAGAAATATTTTAGTTTGAGTTGCTGTCCGCTAACATTGTGCAGTTATCATTTTTGTTTCTTTGTCTTCTATGATCTCAAGTCGAGCAATCATTTACTTTTATTGGCGTTCCTTATTTTGTTCCATGTACATTTACATTATAATTAAGGTGGTTGGTTGATGGTGTGCTTCCATTCTGTTACTTAGTGTAAAAACGTATTGTTAAAGGTTTCAAACAAGTGTATTTATAGGTTAGACAAAAATCAGCGGTGACCTCACACACCTTTTACAATATCTTTCTCTAATACTTTATGAATTGCAGCTGTACTTTACTGGACATTACTTATTACTAGACAGCAACAGCTGCTTTTGTGTCCGTGCTTTGTGCTTCTTTACTCTGATATTTTAATAAATATGTTCCATTAACTCAATCAAACAGCTAAAACTTTAATGACCCATTGTGTTCTTCTATGATCCGTTCACATGGATCATAATTTTAGAGCCCTGGACTTTATAAAGTTTGGGTTTTGAGATGCACAAGGCACCACTGTAACCTGATGTAACCTAAGGGTCATATACTTGCAGAGCTGCACAATATTCTATTATGTTATCAATATTTTGTTAAAGTTTTGAACATTTTTAATTGAATATGGAAAGTCATGCTCAAGATGTACTAATACTGACTGTTTGCACTTTGCATTCAATCCTCACATTACTTCTCGTTGACTTTATTTGGCTTTATTAATAAGCAGTATTCTGGTTTTAGTCCAAAGAGATTGTTCACATTAGCAGCATGATCATATTATAGACTTGTACTGTCTATAAACAACACTAACGTCACAACAATACTGCACTCTTATTTAACTGAATGGGAAATACCACTGCTTTTGTTGCCTCGGTGGGTGTGTGTCTTTTTGATGACACAGTAGACATAGGGTCTAGATAAGATTAGATTCAATGCACCACTTTGTCGTTACACGTGTATCAAAGTTAAAGGCAACACAATGTAGTGTAGCATCTAACCACAACTGCAAAAAGCAAGTCCAGGACGTTCAGTATAAGAAGTATTTACAATATGTATCAGTACAATAGATGGGGAATAAATAATGCCACTGTTCAGCACATTATATTAGGGTTTTCATATTACAATATATCACATTACCATCAACAACCACTTTAAATGGTATTCCAGTATTAGTACATGGTTCTTGTTTGTCTCTACATTTTCATTGGACTGCAGGTAATTAGCCGTCAAAAACTGCAAATGCTGCAAAGACAGGATCGTTTTGGCAAATGGTAGAAAGTTGCACTGACTCAGTCTATTACCTGCTTTAGTTTTTGCAGGCTTCTGTCTGTTCCCAGGCGTCTCTTTCTCTGCTGTGCATTTTCCCTCCTTTTTTCCTCGTCCTCAGTCCAGCTCCGGCGCTGTTCCTCCGTTCCACTCCACAGTTTGCCCGCAGCCCTGCGTCTGTGCAGCAGAGTGGCCTCTCCGAGCGCCGGTGTCTGATGTCGCACTAAGCATGAGAAGAATGTCATTGACGTCAGTGCAGTTGCTGTCAGAAAGAGTAGCACCCCATCCATTGACACCGCACCGGAGAGAGAAAGAATAGGAGACGAAAGGCAAGACGGGAGTAGGGCCACACAGAGGAGACAATAGAGACAGGGGAAGGATGTGGAGGATTCAGACCAGGAAGCAAGAGGCTGGATAGGGCTGCTGCTTTAGACAATCAGAGTTGACAAATGCAGTTTAGGCATGGTTAGGCTTGTATCTGGAAACATCTGCCCAAGCTGTAACGACAATGCAATGGTTACTTCTATTCTTTTAAAGTGATAGCTCGGTATTTTGTAAATGCAGTTCTTTTAGACAGTTTATTGGCCAAAGTTTGGTTCTCTTGAGCGTGTAGAAGTGCTGGTTCTAGGTAGGGCTAAGTTCTGGATTTGTGTAAATGAGGAACAGAATAAAAAGCCGTCATGTGGTGGAAAAAATGCATGTGAATACCTTTTGTGTTTTCAAAGTTTTAGAAGCCTTGTTAGTTGTTCTAAAAGTGTTTTCCCTGGTCCCATTAGCAGCTGTACATTCTGCCATTCTGTCAAACCATTGTGTAACATATAGCAGCCATTAATTTAGCTGAAATACATGAATGTTTGCAGAGTAGACACATAACTGGTTTGGCATGTATCTGGAAACATCTGCCTGAGGGTTAAAGATAACTCTGCACTTACAGCAGCACTGTGCATCCACAATATAGGACTGGTTGTTCTAAGCTGTCATTGCACTGTTAGAACAATTAGAACATTGCCCCCTGAACATAGCAACGTACCAAGGTTATAATTTAGTGTTAACAGATTAATAAGTGCAATGTGTAAATGGTTGTACAGTTTTTATTGAAACATTTTCCTGGACCAATGCTGCAGTGCTTCCAAAACACTTATGTAGTTAATTAATATCAATATAAACTTAAGATAGGAGCCTGTTATTGAGTCCAACTTAAAGAGAGGCCTCATTAATTTAGCCTAAATACATGAGTGAGTGCAGTTTAGATGTTGTTCGCTGTATTTGCTTTCGTGACTGATTATCTTAAGCATTTCTAGAAATATTAAGTGTACACACCTTCTACTGAACTATTTGTATCATACCTATACAATTTTTAATAACCATGCACAAGTTTAAGGATAGTTAACTGGTTATGCATGTATATCTGGAAACACAGTGCGTGCAATATTATTAGAAGAATTATCAAATGTGTCAACCATATAATTCCACATAATATCATAATAACACAAGTGTAATTTAGAGATTAACTAGAAACTGGTTGTGCAACCGTTGTCGAAACCTCAGCTTTAATGACAATACCATATTGATACCTTGATTGCACGATACATTAAGAGAAGAAACATGCCATTTAACATTAACAAATCCAGTTCAGTTCAACAGTAATTGCACAGAGCCAGTTTGGGAGCAATGCCATCCAAAGATCCAGCATAAAAACAATGTGGTGATCATATTTGCTCTGTATATTTAATAGCAATGTAGGAATATTGTCCCATATTTGTGTCACAATACACTTTACAACAGCAGTTTTCCCTCAGTCAACTATTTAACCCAAATACATGAGTGAGTGAAACCCTAGCCCGATAAGGCATCCCGTGATTAGCTCTGCTCCAAGTGTATGGTGTTTTCTCTGTGCAATTCAATTACAGCTAAAGTGTGCCACCTCCCACATCACAGATCAAATGGCATTAAAAGCCTGCTTTCCCAAATTAGTAAAGCCATCAATATTAATCGGCCGCCGACAAGGTGACCATTTGTTATTGTGGTCCCGTGTCTCAGTTGTATATGTTCTACCGGTATGAGGTTTAACATTGGATTTGTTTACCTCTCCGAGCTGTATTTGTATGCAGGACACATTTGCATGCACAGGGGAGCTCCCAGCGCTGACTCCGCTTCCTTAATACTCCAGTCCGTGTTTTGTCACTGTCCCTTTCCCATCCACGGTGCAGTCCTCTCAGGCTTTAGGTACAGCTTGGGGAGAGCAGCACGTTTGGCTACCAGGGACGCCGAAGCAACAGCACCCTGCCCACCCCCTGATCCCCCGGCCGCTGTAGGAAACACTAGCCAGCACAGCACCCCACGGCGGATTCTCACTCTGCTCCTTCTCCTCAATGGATACTATGGATGTTCTGATTGGCACAGAGGCCAGGGAGACTAATGCATGATGTGTTGTGGTTAGCTCTCGTCTCCTGTGTGTGTGTGTGTGTGTGTGAGTGTGTATGTGTGTGTGTGCTTGTAGCGGCGTGAGATGTCTTTGTGTTTGGTGTCAGGATGCGATCGTGTTTCTGTTGACATGGATGATTCTTGAAGCAGATCCGGTTTCCGCGGCGTCTCGTGTGTGTGCGTCCGTCCGTCCTCCTATAGCAGACATGGGCCTGCTAAACAGACTGCTCTTCATCCTGCTACATGACTGGAATTACACCTGGCTTATGAATGATAGAGTACGCCTCCTACACCTCGATCTGTCTGCGTCTCGTGTGTGAGTGTGAATGAGAATTTTGTGTTTTGCTCTTGTCTTCGGACTCCTAAATGTGACTCTTAGTGACTATTTGGTCGTCTACAGTTTATTGGATTCTACCATCTTCGCTTGAACTGGGGACTACTTTTTTGCTGACTGAAATAGGACAAAAAGGCCCGGCTCCAGACCCCACAGCTGGCTGACCCGTCCAGTATGAAGAGTCACCCATGTGTCTACTCGGGGTATCCCAGCTTAGCCGTGTGTGGGGTGGGAGGAGACCCCGGGCCGGGAGCGTCCTCTAGCCCTCTGAAGCGGGCCCTTACTGACCCCTTGCCCTCCTGTCTTGCCCCCGCAGAGGAGGCCTACCAGAAGCTGGCCACCGAGACGCTGGAGGAGCTGGACTGGTGCTTGGACCAGCTGGAGACCCTGCAGACCAGACACTCGGTCAGCGAGATGGCCTCCAACAAGGTACGAGACTCAGAGTTTACCTGCAATGTTTGTTAAGGTCACATAGACTCACATAGACTCACTGTCCACAAAAACTGAAATCATGAGGGCTGTATACAGTGCATTGTGTACACTTGCTTAAATGCTAAAGTGTCATTCTTTTTTTATGAGCCTATTATGATTGTATTATTATAGATACAGCTGAAAAGTCAAAAACTGCAGCAACATTTTAAAATATAAGAAACCTAAGTAAATATAGCATGTTATGGGCTGGAACACTGGCCATGCTGACAATGTAAACTTATAAATATATATTTATATCTTAAACATTATCTGTCAAGTCAGACATGTTTCTCTGGATAACACATAGATTCAATGAATTCTAAATATCAGTCTAGACATGGGTATACAACCCTGTAAAGTCACTGGTTTGTCATAAAAAGGATTAAATACATGAAAAATCTACATACATGTAGTTATATGTAATGAGTGTTGATGACATTTTATCAAAACTCATATTGATATTGTAATATTAGAGATATATCATGTTAAATAATGATTAATGCACAAATCAGTGCAGACACAGGTACAGGTCTGTCCTAAATTATATGTAATATTGCATTATTATGACATAGAGCTATTGTTTATAGTGTTATTGTTATATATAATATATCGTCAGGTTTAAGATGTTGATTTATTCAATTCCACAGTGTTGTCATAGGTATATATCATAAATCATAGGTATATGCTGTTAAAATGTGCTTGTAATTGTAGAACATGTAGTATCTTAGTGACTTTTCTGTTTTATGAGACACAATGGCTGAAGACCCTCTGCTTGTCACCTCAAAGACTGTCCGACCGTTTTCCACTGTTTTTTGACGTGTTGTATTAATATGAAGACAATGTCAGTGTTAATATCCTCATGTCGGTCATGTTGTTGCTGTGTGACGCGTTGTGATGTTTCTAAAGACTGTGCTCGCTCTGAGGCAGCGTTATATTGTTTGTATTGGCTAAGTGTGTTAGTGATAGCATCGTCATGCGGCCCGGGAGCTGCGCTGTGAGCATGCTCCGTGTGTGTGTGTGTGTGTTGAGGAGCTGCTGTGCCTCTCTGAATGCTGATCAGCTCTGGGCTCTGGTGATGTCACACTCGGTGATGTCACACTCGGGGGGACGGGCCGATCGGACAAAGGGTCTGCTCGGAGCCCGGTCAGCGCCGATGTGAGCACATGCGTGACCTGGACACTCGCCGCCTTCAACAGAGTCTGTGTGAACACCGTAACATGCTATGTCTCATCGTTGCTCACCAGCACAGCTATCTCTGGTTGTCATAGCAACAGCCACAGGCCCGGCCAGCCCGCTCTCACTCGGGCAACGCAGATACTCACACACATGCGCATTCGAGGGAATACAGTCAGTACACGACCAGCCATGCAACTCAAATACCAATAATTAACTTTTATTAGCATTCAGGATCATTTAGAGATTACAATTTGATATTTCTGATTAAAAGAAGCAATTATTCATCCTTGACCTCTACCTCTAGGCTTCCTTTGCCTGTCTCTGTGTAGATCCGGGAAATATAACCTCAAATCAGTATTAATTGTTTAATTGTGATCAGTGTGTAATGATCACTTTTTTTTTACCCTGATAGTGACATTGAAAAGTTCTGTATTATAAGAAAAAAATAATACATTTTTAGGTGCTGACATCATAATTCATATTCACATTCATAATCCATAAATGCTTACAGTATTGGCACTCATATTAAAATTATGCAATATATCTTATTTATTTTCTGTAATGTTTTTTGGGGGGGTTTTTTTGGTCTCAAAGCAGCCCCCAACATATTTCCTCTGAAACAATCCTGACATATAATTGTGGTACAGTGACATTTACAGTAAAACATGTTCAAAGGCTAATTTTTTATGACATGATCAAACAGGAGTTATATGATTACGTAAAAGGAGGACAAAGCTGGAACACGTGCATTTGTTAGATATCATTTTTGTTCAGACAAAATATTTAAATTAAACTACACAATGAATTAGTCCATGCATCATTTTCACATCGTCATTTCATATTTAATAAACAGGTTATCACCAAATGTATTGCTTTGGTGTCATATAATTATTTTTAGTGCACTTCATTACAAATGGCATCATATTAAAGTGCTCTAGACTTTTTATGGCACCTATATATGTCAGATATCACCAAAAAACCCACAATGCACCAGAAGCAGCTGTTCACAATAAAATGTTCTGTATTTAAGTTCTGTTTTTCATTTATTTCCCAGTGCGGTCTTTGTTATACCTTTTTTCTATAGCTATTGTTAGCTCACCTCCACGCACAGCTTGGGTTCTGGAACCCAAAACCTCGAGAGGGGCTGGACTCTCCACTACTCTGGAGTTGCCCGCGGTGAGAGGCGGCGAGCTGGTGTGGGCTTGCTCATAGCCCCCCAGCTCAGCCGCTGTGTGTTGGAGTTTACCCCGGTGAACGAGAGGGTCGCCTCCCTGCGCCTTCGGGTTGGGGAGAGGTCTCTCACTGTCGTTTGTGCTTACGGGCCGAACGGCAGTGCAGAGTACCAGGCCTTCTTGGAGTCCCTGGGAGGGGTGCTGGAAGGCGCTCCGACTGGGGACTCCATTGTTCTACTGGGGGACTTCAAGCCACGTGGGTAGCGACAGTGACACCTGGAGGGGCGTGATTGGGAGGAACGGCCCCCCCGATCTGAACCCGAGTGGTGTTCTGTTGTTGGACTTCTGTGCTAGTCACAGTTTGTCCATAACGAACACCATGTTCAAGCATAAGGGTGTCCATCAGTGCACGTGGCACCAGGACACCCTAGGCCGGAGGTCGATGATCGACTTTGTAGTCGTTTCATCTGACCTTCGGCCGTATGTCTTGGACACTCGGGTGAAGAGAGGGGCGGAGCTGTCAACTGATCACCACCTGGTGGTGAGTTGGATCCGATGGCGGGGGAGGAAGTCGGAAAGACTTGGCAGGCCCAAACGTACTGTGAGGGTCTGCTGGGAACGTCTGGCTGAGTCCCCTGTCAGAGAGGTCTTCAACTCCCACCTCCGGCAGAACTTCAACCAGATCCCGGGGGAGGTTGGAGACATTGAGTCCGAGTGGACCATGTTCTCCACCTCCATTGTCGACGCGGCTGCTCGAAGCTGTGGACGTAAGGTCTCCGGTGCCTGTCGTGGCGGCAATCCCCGAACCCGGTGGTGGACACCGGAAGTAAGGGATGCCGTCAAGCTGAAGAAGGAGTCCTATCGGGCCTGGTTGGCTCGCGGGACTCCTGAGGCAGCCGATGGGTACCGGCAGGCCAAGCGGACTACGGCTCGGGTAGTTGTGCAGGCAAAAACTCGGGTCTGGGAGGAGTTTGGTGAGGCCATGGAGAAAGACTATCGGTCGGCCTCGAAGAGATTCTGGCAAACCGTTCGGCGCCTCAGAAGGGAAACACTGCTCCACTAACACTGTTTACAGTGGAGGTGGGCAGTTGTTGACCTCGACTGGGGACATCGTCGGACGGTGGAAGGAATACTCGAGGATCTCCTCAATCCACCGACACGTCTTCTTTGAGGAAGCAGAGGCTGAGGGCTCGGAGGTGGACTCGTCCATCACCCAAGCTGAAGTCACCGAGGTAGTTAAAAAGCTTCTCGGTGGCAAGGCGCCGGGGGTGGATGAGATCCGCCCTGAGTTCCTCAAGTCTCTGGAGGTGTAGGGCTGTCCTGCTGACAGCCTCTGCAACATCGCGTGGAGGTCGGGGCAGTGCCCGGACTGGCAGACCGGTGGTGGTCCCCTTTTTAAAGGGGACCGGAGGGTGTGTTCCAACTACAGGGGATCACACTCCTCAGCCTCCCGGGAAAGTCTATGCCAGGGTACTGGAGAGGAGAATCCGGCCGATAGTTGAACCTCGGATTCAGGAGGAACAATGCGGTTTTCGTCCTGGTCGTGGAACACTGGACCAGCTCTATACCCTCTCCAGGGTGCTGGAGGGTTCATGGGAGGTTGCCCAACCAGTCCACATGTGTTTTGTGGACTGGAGAAGGCATTCGACCGTGTCCTCGGCATCCTGTGGGGGTGCTCTGGGAGTATGGGGTCCGGGGCCCTCGCTGAGGGCTGTCCGGTCCTGTACGACCGAGCAGGAGCTTGGTTCGCATTGCCGGCAGTAAGTCAGACCTGTTCCCGGTGCATGTTGGACTCCGCCAGGGCTGCCCTATGTCACCGGTCAGTTCAAATTTTATGGACAGGATTCTAGCGAGTAGGGGCTGGAGGGTTCGGTTTGGGGACCACAGGATCTCATCTCGCTTCGGAGTGTGGTCCTGTTGGCTCCATCAGACCAGGACCTTCAGCATGCACTGGGACGGTTTGCAGCCGAGTGTGAAGCGGCCGGGATGAGAATCAGCACCTCCAAGTCCGAGGCCATGGTTCTCAGCCGGAAAAGGGTGGCTTGCCCCCTTCAGGTCGGTGGAGAGGTCCTGCCTCAAGTGGAGGAGTTCAAGTATCTTGGGGTCTTGTTCACGAGTGAGGGAAGGATGGAACGGGAGATTGACAGACGGACGGTGCAGCTTCTGCAGTCATGCGGTCGTACCGGTCTGTCGTGGTGAAGAAGGAGCTAGCTGCAAGGCAAAGCTCTCGATTTACCGGTCAATCTACGTTCCTACTCTCACCTATGGTCATGAGCTCTGGGTCATGACCGAAAGGACAAGATCCCGGATTCAAGCGGCCGAAATGAGTTTCCTCCAGGGTGGCTGGACTTCCTTAGAGATAGGGTGAGGAGTTCAGTCACTCGGGAGGAGCTCAGAGTAGAGCCGCTGCTCCTCCACATCGAGAGGAGCCAGCTGAGGTGGCTCGGGCATCTGTTCCGGATGCCTCCTGGACGCCTTCCTGGGGAGGTGTTCCGGGCATGTCCCACTGGGAGGAGGCCCCGGGGCAGACCTAGGACACGCTGGAGGGACTATGTCTCTCGGCGCTGGGAACGCCTGGTATTCCCCAGAGGAGCTGGAAGAAGTGTCTGGGGAGAGGGAAGTCTGGGCGTCTCTGCTTAGACTGCTGCCCCCGCGACCCGGCCCCGGATAAGCGGAAGAAGATGGATGGATGGATGGATGGATGGATATTGTTATGTAGCTGCACATGGAGCTCTGCTCATTAAATATTTTTGGCTTCATCTAATTAAGTGACTTAATGGACTTTTTTAAACGAATGCTATTGTCCCAGACCCACGTGAGTGTTAGCTGCGTGGCTTTGTGTTCTCTCTGTGAATAAACATTAGCAGAACATGACACAGTGAGGGGCATTTTAAGTGAAAAGTGTTGGGACAATTAGAGCTCTGCTGCTGTGTGTGTGTATTGTGGAGCACGAGGGGGCGTCTGTCGCCAGAATAAATGCCCAGTGTGAAATAAACGCAGTTCTGGAGGCGTGGAGGGCTATATACAACAGGGAATGGCTATTTTGGTCACACCACCCAGAAAACAAATTTCACACATAGTCACAGCTCAGGCTGGTGTGACACTCTGCAATTTTTACCCGATAGTTTGTGCTCACACCTATGACTGAGCTGTCAATAGGTGGGTGCAGTGTACGATCATGAGGAGGGGGCTCGCGGTGCATGGATGGGATTTAGTGGAGTTTGGACTTGTTTTGGCCTGTTTGAAACGCATTTGGTCTGGTTTTACTGGTGGTCTCATCTGGTCTGATGGAGCTGTGAATGAGCCGCTGTGGAGATGGGTGTGAAGTAATCCGAGACGTGTTTGGTCCCTTTTCAATCGGTGGAACTTCAGACACAGACATGAATACTCTCAACAACTGCAGTGACATAAAGAACCACATCTTTACTGTATATACACTGGGACAGGACTAGGCCAAAAATGTAGGTCCATTTAGTGTATACCTGTGACTGTATCAGCAAACTTAAAGCAGGACTATGCAACTTTTCAGGTTTTCATTAAAAACTACTCTAGTAGATTATGAGCCTTCTAAGATTTCTTTTATTTTTATAGAATTAAAACTTTAGAAATTAATAAAAATCTCCTAATTTAATGCTAATTTAGTTTGCATATTTAATTTTTCAAAACCAGTTCCTGTCCCAAGCCCTTTGACCTGTCTTTACGTCCTCTGTTGTGATTGGTTCACTGCAGAGCCTCTCACCCGTGTCCAGCTCAAGTGTTTCTCTTTTTGATTAAGTGAT
This sequence comes from Rhyacichthys aspro, assembly GCA_036850595.1. NCBI lineage: Eukaryota > Metazoa > Chordata > Actinopteri > Gobiiformes > Rhyacichthyidae > Rhyacichthys > Rhyacichthys aspro. Next base: position 5,556,157 of record CM072156.1, on the reverse strand, counting down.
TAAACATGATTATATGATGGTCTGGACAGGAGTATTTAATCCTTAAAACTTGTATAGCCTGCACAGCCGTCTAAATTACCTAATTGAGGCTGGTGACGTCCACAGGCGTCACTGCCCACTGCGTGAGTCTGATCCACTTGACTTTATCCCTTGTTTGTTGTTTTACTGGGGACCCTAAAGTCGACTGTAATGATGATGGAGGGTCTGGGCGCTCTTATGTCACATCTCCTGCTTTGATGAGCTGATTAGCCGCTTGCCTAAATGTTGTGGTTCACTGATGGAGTACATTGTGAAACATGGTCATAAATGTAAAAGATGTTTAAAATCAAAAATACAATGTAGGAATCTTTTACCTCAGTGCAAGAAGGTCATGGCATATCTAAAACCCTCATAAAAAACAAGTTATTTGCTCTTAATCCAATTTGTTAACATATAGTTGTTTACTTTTTAGCTATGATTAGTTTTAAGCAGCTGCGTTGTGAAAATATAATGCATCATTCAGGCGGGACAATAGCGTTTATACATTAGCTGCTAACAGCGCTGTCTCCGCTGCATAAGGTTTGTAGTAAATAAAGTCTTTACAGTTTATTTAAATCTATTTCTGAGTAATTAGAGCCTACAAACTACTATGTTTCTTTTTGAATCCACTACTTGTTGTACTGTAGCTCCTATAATTCTATATAACAGTGTTCATTTCCAGGCCGAGGGTTGTACAAGAAATCTTTTTGTAAGCTTTATTGGTGAGGCTTAGGATAATTTAATGTAGGTTTTTATGATTGCGTTTAGTTTAAATACCCATTTGTTAAATCAATTATACAACATGTGAAATGAAATAAGTGATATAAGCGTCCTTTTAATTTTTAAATCCAGAAGCTGCCCTGTGAGCCACATTCCTTTCATTGCTGTGTCCTTTTGAATCCACTTGAAAAACCAGTGACGCTTATCTTTTGCAACATTAATGGCTGTTCATTTGTTTACATCAGCTCTTCAATGATGTGACGGTGACTCACTTTACATGAACTCTCTGCTCTGACCCCTCCTCTGTGTAAGCCTTGATGAGGTCACCTTTGGTTTCTTTTTTTTGTTTTGTTTTTCAATCATAACCGCTCAGTACAGTAGGTCACTCACACATACACCCACCATCACTGCACCACAGGAGGAGAATTTTCCACAGTCCCGGGCCAATCACACAGCGGGTGACCTCAGGATTGTTAGAGCGGAGCCAATCGGAGGCCAGGATGAGCTCACACTTACCCCACACCTGCGCTGTGATTGGCCGATGCTGCGTGACACGGAGATGGAAGCAGGCTGGGCTCTTCACATGGGAGCAGTCAGGCATCCAGCTCAGTTTGGGGAAGGAAAAGCTCCGCTCTCCTATTGCTTTGGCATCTATCTGACATCCGGCGTCGTTAAATATTCACCACCTCAGCGCTCCATACGTCCATCCACAGTCATCTCTGGCCAAATCCGTGTGTATTTATGGCTTGTATGGAGCCTTTAGGGAGACACTGTCCAGCCGTCTTCTGCTTCCAGGAACATGGCCTGGTTTCTGTGGATTTTAGGACAAGGATGCATCACTACAGCTGCTTTTGGTTTAGTACAGTTTTCATCGGACTGATCTCTCAGGGCTCCTAAGATTAGAGCACAGTTATTTTTCCGCTTTACCTGCATCTGAATTGTCCAAACTCTTTGCTTTTGGATCTATTGTTGTTTTGCCAAAATGCCTGAAGCTAATTATCTGCTGTCAGTGTCATGGGGATATATAAAGGTAAGAACTGTGAATTTTTAGCCTTAAAATAATTTTGATGTTGCCCCTGATAAGATGCAGCAAACATATACCTGTTACATTATTATTCAGTACATTTTGGATTGGAAAGCTGAAGCAATGTGTGGTCTACTATTGATTTTATGTCTATTTGGGTCACCGGTCTTAAGAGAATTAGCTTGTATTTTGCAATGTAGGACTATTTCTTGCCCAAACCAATCTCCAGAGATAATTTTTTGAAGCAAACTTTACATATTAACAAAGAACGTACTTTTGTTAAAATGGTTTTGTTGTTGAAATGGTGATAAAATTGTGCATTGCTTCCAGGCTTCCATTGAACAGCCAGTACACAGTTAAGCATTCCCCTCTCTATCTAATCCAAATTTGGATTTGTACACTCTACATTTGTTTTGTTGTTTTCCTATATGGTAAGATTAGCTTTTGTAGTGTGGATAATGCACAGTCACACATGATTAATGTCTTAAATCAGTTTTTATATTCAATACAAGCCTTCATATAATGTAGTAAACATGTATCGATCTATTTGAATTGAAGTTTTAATTTAAAATGGCTTCAATTTTAGGCTTCTTTTTAGGTCACCGTTCCTCAAGGCGTCAGGCTAGTCTCTTATAGCTCGCTTATAATTAAACACACATTTCTTCTTGTATGTCCATGTTACACAATTGCCGGCATTCTCACTATGCAACAAAGAATTTTAAGTATTTATATTGAGTCCATCAATTATGCAAAATTATGGTCAACATGCACATTTTGTAATTTTTCCATAATTTTCCAGTGTCTTGCGAGGTCAGTTTTGTAATTTGCTTTGAAAATCACACATTTAAAAGGTATGATGCACTATAGTGTCTTGAATCCATGCCATGTCCAATATGATCCTTCATATGATGCAGCAAACATATAGCTCTAATCATAATGCTCTATTTGTCTATTTGAATTGAAGTTGATGCGGTGTTATGTGTCTTTTTAGGTCACCACTCCTCAGAGAGGGTTATTGTGTCAAACCAATCTCCGGACATTTAGAATATAGATTTTTGAAGCTAATGCCACACTACTATGGTCACTTTTATGTTTAACACTGCATTGCAAAGCTACAATACACAGTTTCCATTTCAGTCCACTTTGTTACAGCCCGATCTAAGATAACTATTGAATTAGATTTGAACTGATATTCTGCATATTGGGTTGAGTATTTTTTCTCATATGGCTCCAATGTTTCGTAAAGAGTGTTTTTTGATTAACCCACATATAAAACGTCACCCTCGGCATCAATCAAAACAGAAACCAGGGCTAAATTTAGCTGCCCCGCTCATATGAGGCGGAGGACAAGAGGCGAGAAACAGGAGCGAAGACGAGCCACGGGGTGTGAATGGGAAATAGGCTGCAGCTGAAATGGGTTTGTGATTATGTCCCAGTCGTGCCGCCGCACCTTTGACTCGCTGCATCGTTTTTCTGTTACATTCTTTTAATGAAAGTGCTGTCCTAGAAATCTCAAGACTTACATGTGTTGTGTTCAGTGTCTGGGGTGAAAAGGTGGGGCAGGCAATTGTTGTTACGGTCACAAATCAGTCTGTTATTGTTAGCTCGCCAATCCTGTTGCACGTAATCTTGACTTGAAGGCACAATATGAATCCAGGTGAATGTTTGTGGACAGACTTGGCCCTGTGTCCTACCGACTCTTTTAGTCTTCACTGAGTAAAAGTAATTTTGTGTAAAATCTAACCATCTGCCAATAGTTAATATGCATTTCCTTATGAGAGCTGTTGTTGACCAGCAACTACACAAACTAAATATCCATCCCGTAAAAACAGAGCAGAATGGATTCTTACTGGCATTCACTTTTACATGAACAGGGCCATAGGTGTTCACTTTTCCTGGTTTTGGAAGCTCTGGTAAATGGTAGAAGATGTTGTTCAACAAGTTTGCAGTAGATTTGTAATTTTATCAAAAATAGGGATAAAGCATAATAAGCCTAGATGCATTGTTTTAACCAAGTTGCTATTGGCCACCTTCAATACTGATTTTCATCAAAATAAGCATACAAAATACTATATTATATCAATTACAAGCTGTATTATTCCTGTATCTCACTCACATAATCCTAACATTCATCATAATGTTGTGTTACACAGCTGTAGACTCCTTTGCCCAACTTGGAATAGAATAGATAGAAGAATATATCCCTTCATTGATCAGCAGCAAAATTCCAGATTAGTGTATGTTGTCTTTACAGAACATGTTGTAGAAGCTGAAATAATGACTGTAATAGTGCTGCACAATATGTCACAAATGTATTACAGCAATATCAACAATCACAATGTCTGATTGGTGCAGTATTTATCGTATGTATTAGATATTTTATGTTTTTCGGACATTGAGCTCTTATTTGTAAAAACAGATTACACTGTGGATGATATATTTTTAGTTAAAAATCTCAGTCTAGTCTAAAATCTGAGAATCTACCTCTTTTTTTCTGTTTGTGCACAGCTGGTTGCTTTCACTCTCATCATCTAGCCATTATTTTTATTATATATATATATATTATAATACTATTACCACACACAGCTCTGCTTCATAACCACTATTACCTAAAAGTCAGTGTGTAAACATGTATGCACCGGGCAGCAGCTGTAAAAATAACCATGAGGACTGTCTTTTGTAAGCCTCTCATCATACTTGTGTGTTTCTGTTTTTAGTTCAAGAGGATGCTGAACAGGGAGCTGACTCACCTGTCAGAGATGAGCCGTTCTGGGAACCAGGTGTCTGAGTTCATCTCCAACACTTTCTTAGGTGAGTGACAACACAAAGATGCACTTCATAAACCTCATTAGGCCTGGGCTGGTGTAGAAACTGTAGCCACAATGGGTTCTCATAGGTCTTGGGAAACATAAATGCAAGTGAGGACAGCAGAGACACACACTCTTCACTGAGTTGTGACCAAAGACAAGAGCCAAAGATGTGTTGCACTAATATTTATATTTATTTATACAATGTGCTGTTGTTTAAACTGTAGTTACAATAAGATTACAAAGTTGTGTTTTAATGCCCTTAATGCTTTTAGCCTTTTTAATATGTGTCACTGTCTATACGGTGCATATTACATCGTTTGATAAATGCCATAATATTAGATTGTATAATTAGTTATATCATATAATTTGCCTTTTATACTGCCTTTTGCCCGGGTCATCATTGTAAATAATTGGTCCTTAGTTGACTTACCTGGTTAAATAAAGGTTAAATAGAAATAAAACTAATAATAATAATAATGATAATACACTATGGATGCATTGTTTAAAACAGGTAACAGCTCTGGCTAATTTTGTTATTAAAGGGAAAAATAGGCATTTAGCATTCTTCTGTCTATTCTGTATATTTATATATTTTTTCTTGTTATTTGAGTGATAATAATTACCACAAATTAAATTTCTCAATTGTGAAACAAGAACAAGACAAGTGTCATTTGAGGAAGCAATGCTGTTTTGTTTTTTTCCCTAAATTCTTGTTTTTGCCTGAGAATCAATCAAATGCCAGGATCTTACCAGAGCAGCATGGTACAGTGTGTTTATGTGGGACACTTTGTACACCTGCCCCATACTGACCTGTACCGTCCTGTTGCAGTGGAAACGGGGCTCAGTATCGTGTGTCTGTGTTTTTTTCCAGATAAGCAACATGAAGTGGAGATGCCGTGTCCTCAGACGCAGAAGGACAAGGAGAAGAACAAGCCCATGTCTCAGATCAGTGGAGTCAAGAAGCTGCAACACTCGTCCAGCCTCACCAACTCCAACATCCCACGGTTCGGAGTCAAAACCGAGACGGAGGACGAGCTCGCTAAGGTCAGTACAAAAAAGGGTTTCATTCATAGTTAAAAGTGCTGTGCTTGATATGTGTAAAAGATGCTTAACTACTATTGTCCTAAGTGAATTACTCACACTGTCCTTTTTGGTCTGTAACAGGAGCTGGAGCATGTAAATAAATGGGGCCTTAACGTTTTTAAAATCTCTGAGTTTTCTGGGAATCGGCCGCTGACAGTCATGATGTACACCATTTTCCAGGTAAGACACTGCTTCTATCATTTATATCAACTCTTTTGCCATAAATCCTAGTGATTTTAGTGCAGGGCTGTTATTACAATGAACAAATAGATGTTTAGAAATGTAGGCTGTTTATATTCTGTAATAGTTTGAGTGTATATGTGTTCTAATTCAAATGAAATGTGTTTAATATATGTATTAAGCATCTTTCCTTTTCTTCTGCAGGAGAGAGACCTGTTAAAAACATTTAAAATCCCTCTTGACACCTTTATAACCTACCTGATGACCTTAGAAGACCATTACCACGCCGATGTGGCTTACCACAACAACATCCACGCTGCCGACGTCACCCAGTCCACTCACGTGCTGCTATCCACCCCTGCCCTGGAGGTCAGCGCTCCTAACCCCTCCCCGTACCCCTGTCAGTATTTTAACAGTCGGACTCACTCACTCTTTCTTTGTGCCCTGTTTCAGGCTGTGTTCACAGACCTCGAGATCCTCGCTGCCATCTTTGCCAGTGCAATTCACGATGTGGACCATCCCGGAGTCTCCAACCAGTTTCTCATCAACACAAGTGAGTGGAAAGGCCAAACTGGGGATGTTCCCATTATAGAGACTCATTACATCATGTCAATTTATAACCAAGAGACTGTCTCTGAATAACAGACATCAGCCACTGGTAAAAGGGCTTAGTGAACAGGCCTATCATTTTTATCCTGACATGACATGAAACTTAGTTTTTTTGTTTTTTGGAGGCCCACGTCACTCTGTAGCAGCGAAAGTCGTCTTGTTTTCCTTGTTCTCACTGCTGTATCTCTGTTCTATTGTCAGGTTTATAGTTTCTTGTAGTATTTAGTTATGTAGCCCATAGCTTAGTTTTTTTCTCCAAATTTTCAAACTCAGAGGAAAATTTCTTTGGACATGTATCATTTCGATGGATCATTACACTCTTCTTATACAGTTATGTTTATTTGTTATGTTATTGTTATGTTATTGTTATAAATCTACATTTTACTATTGAAAGTAAAATATACAGAAAGCACTTCAGTGAGTCCTGTGGGCATCACCTGAAAAGAAAAGAGTGCTGTGTTAGTCACACATCTGAAAGTTAATAGCACTGCGTAGGTTTATCCCCCTCACAAAAAACAAAAACAAAAAGTGGAACTTCCCACAATGGTGAAAAGGGAATCCCTGCAGCAAGGCTGGTGAGTCACCGAGCCCCAGACTGGTCCTGGAACAGCCACAGAGCCACACAACAGCATTTCAGGATCCCCTTTTAAAATTCTGCTGCACTGTGGGCTTGTGCGTCATAATGAAAGGTGTAAACAGTTTTAAAAAGCTTAACAATGGGCCAGACTCTCAAACACGTTTTGTTAGAGCTCTTTATTCTGACTCATATTTCATGTAACCAAAACGTGTCTCATTCAAAAGAGCTTGTTTTGAATTATGTTGCAGTACACCAATAATCATTTGTGAATTTTGTCGTCCGTACAGATTCGGAGCTGGCGCTGATGTACAATGACTCATCTGTGCTGGAGAACCATCATTTAGCTGTGGGCTTCAAACTACTACAAGAGGAGAACTGTGACATCTTCCAAAACTTGACCAAAAAACAGCGACAATCACTGCGAAAGATGGTCATCGACATTGTAAGTCCACGCCGCTCTTCTCTGGTCTGTACCTTATTTCAGCTCAGTCACTGAATACTGTCATATTTCTTTTGAATAGGTTTTAGCGACAGATATGTCCAAGCACATGAACCTTTTGGCTGATCTGAAAACTATGGTGGAGACTAAGAAGGTGACCAGCTCCGGAGTGCTGCTGCTGGACAACTACTCTGACAGGATACAGGTCTGAATTAGGCTTTTACAAATCCTAGACTCAACAAAATGTGCTTTTCTAGAAACAACATTATCACTCACCCTTTTTAATCCAACAATCCATTAATTTATTATCTGTAAATAACCAAGTAAGCTCAAATACTTCTAAGTGGCTGTAAACCAAGGGAGAATACTCACAGCGCCCTCTAATGGCCACATGTCGTATCCACTTCTTAAATGTTTGTTCTCGCTGTTGTAGGTTCTCCAGAACATGGTGCACTGCGCAGACCTGAGTAACCCCACCAAACCCCTGCAGCTGTACCGACAGTGGACAGACCGCATCATGGAGGAGTTCTTCAGTCAGGGCGACCGGGAGAGGGAGCGGGGCATGGAGATCAGCCCCATGTGTGACAAACACAACGCCTCCGTAGAGAAGAGCCAGGTAACGCTCACATGTGGCACACTCCAGGGTTTCTCTGAGTCAAGACTCGGGAGGGAAGAAATTCACTCAAGTTTGTGTGATATAGTCTGTTTGGAAATTAAAAAAGTATTCTTACATCTTAAACTTAGACAACATGTATTTACTTGTCATTGGTTTAATAGTCTTTCAACAGGCTCCAAAATAATGGAGTAACTTGAGAAAACAAGACTTCTATTGTTCCCCACTAGTGATAAGTCTGACAAAAATTTCTAATAAGTAGACAGTAAAAATTTTTATCAATTTTCTGCCCCTAGTTTTTGATGTCATTGACATTTTGTATTATTAAAAGAGACTGTTTCAAGTCTGGAATATGAAAAGGCAAACAGACAAAAAAAAAACATGTTCCATTTTTATTATTTGTGTGCGGATGTCTTCTACTGCTGTGTCCAACAAAATAATTTTGTGTAAGTTTAAAACTTTATAATAACTGGTAAGTGACAGGAGTAGACGATTAATGTGATGTAGAAATAGGAACCAACCAGAAGGCTGACAGGAGAAGATTTGTGATGTTTTTTATGGCTCTACATGTTTTTGGCTCTTAAAGCTTTAATATTCAGGATTTTTGTTAGTATCAGGTCCCAGTGTTATTACCTTGCCCAGTTTTGTAGACTATTTTCACATGTACAGAGAACTTTTTGAAGCTAATGAGGAAGCATCACTCACTTTAAATTCAAAATTAGGCCTGTTGTGACTGTATTAGTAATATGTTTATATCCCATAGCTGTAGATGAGGGCACATTGCAAAGAGAAATGTGCATGTGACCTGCGGACTCTCTGATTGGTTACTGACTCTGTGTCTGTGTCAGGTGGGCTTCATCGACTACATCGTGCACCCTCTGTGGGAGACGTGGGCCGACCTGGTGCACCCTGACGCCCAGGACATCCTGGACACGCTGGAGGACAACCGGGAGTGGTACCAAAGCACCATCCCCCAGAGCCCCTCCCCCGCCCTGGACGAGCCCGAGGACGGCAGCGGGCGGCCACCGGGGGGCGACAAATTCCAGTTCGAACTGACTCTAGAGGAGGACGGAGAGTCGGACACGGAGAAGGACAGTGGCAGCCAGCCCGAGGAAGAAGAGGAGGAGGAAGACGAGGAGGAGAACAGCTGCACCGACTCCAAAACGCTGTGCACGCAGGACTCGGAGTCGACGGAGATCCCCCTGGACGAGCAGGTGGGGGAGGACGAGGATGAGGAGGACGAAGAGGGAGAGACTCTGTGCTCGCCGGCCTGTGTCCCCGAGGAAGACGAGGACGAGGAGGAGGAGGAGGAAGAGGAGGAGGAGAAATCCCCCGACACATAGCAGTTTATCCACAGCACCTAACGTACTCTTCTTAGTAATGGCATAAGATTATTTATAGAATATTTTTGGCGAGGGTTCGTGGAGTCTGCGGCTACGTTCACATTAATACAATCTCATTCTGAAACACATGGCTTTTGCGGCATTTTCAAGTAGCGTCCACACTAATGCTAAAACCTGGCAGTTCTTTTAGGCCCAGATAATTATGTAAACATTTTTCGTTTCTTTTAAGGCTCAATAGTGTAGTCAAAATTCAATTAACTTGCAAATTTGGCATAATATGTTAACATAGTCTTGGTTTCAGGGCTAAGTAGGTGCTTACAGTTTAGAGCTTAGCATAAGTAGCATAAGATAATCCTGTTTAAATTGTTTTAGTCTACCATTAAACAAAATGGAAAACATTAGTCAAAATAGTGTATAGTCACTTCTAAATAACATTCTTTGCATTTGTCTGTCTTCAAAAATAGACTTTAAAGCTGAATAAAACCAAGTGGAAGGAGATATTTTACTTCGTTTACCTCCTGCTCCTTATAAACTAAATTGATTGCGTCCCAAAATTTAAAAAATATAATCACCATCTGACCTATTTCCACTGTTTTTCTTTCTTCCACTGAATAAAACTATGATTGAGAGTCGTTTGGACAAAATAATTAAGACAAAAAACGCTTACATTCCTTTCACTGAAAACATTGTGGTGTCTTTGACGTTGAGTAAATTTAACATCAAGTCAAAGTGAAGTTTAAACCTTATAGTCTCAGCCTTATTAGAATGTATGGTCATAGATTCTAATGTGGCCAAAAACACTCTTCATTTGACAATGTTTTGAAATGAAGTGCATTAGTGTGGACGTAGCCTGTCTGTATTTTTGTGTTTTATTCCAAAGCGTGTGCTGCTGTTCACTTTGGCCACTCCCCCTTCTCTTCAGACACGCCCACCGGTACTCCCACTTATTTTGCACTCAGGAAATCTTCTTTCCATTCCTGTTTGTACTGAAGCGGTGTGTCCTTCTGTCACCTCTCCTCGTTTTTAACTCGAGCGGCCCCTTTTTCTTTTTCGTCATCCGCTCAGTGCTGGTCATTCTTCATCACCACATTCCCCCTCCACACATTTTTTGCCTGAGCTGTGTTAAAACAAGTGCCCATACGCTCCACTGCGGAGAATGTCCCTCTCTGTTAGGTTGTTTTCTCCCCACTGTGAATTGTATATCTTGCTGATGTTCCCCCTTAAAAAAAAAAATAACAAAAAGAAAAAAAAGAAACCGAAACGTGGGACGCTACACAGTTGTAAGCTGCAGCACACTGGGGAGCTTTATAAAACACATTTCTGACGTGGAAGTCTTCCTGGAAAACGTGACTGACACAAGCTCAAACCTTACAGCCATCGACGCTGTCCTCGACCTCTTTGATTATTTTGTATCGTACTGTATGTAAGATTCAGATATTTTCTAGAATTTACTTTTGCAATCTTTCTTTTTCTTAGCAAATAGAGTGAACTTTTGGATTTCATTGACCGAGCGAAGTTTGCCAGTGTTTGAAGGGATTTGGAAAATATATATATATGTGTATGGAGTGATCTTGCACTTGCTCCGATAGCATTTATACTACTAATCCCATGCCTCTTCTTCTTCTTCTTCTTCTTCTTCACATTTGAGTTGTTTTTGATTTTCTTTCTCATTCAAAACGGTTTGTGATGTGGACGAAGCCTTTAACTTTTTCTTACCGTTGCCTGCAGTTCTTTTGAACACATCCTGAGACAATGCAATGCTTGTAGTTGTTGCATAAAGCACCTTTTTTTATTTTTTAGAAGTAATAGCAGTGGTATTACAAACTACTGGGGTGATTACACGTTTGTTTTTGTGTCCCCACATGCCTTTCTACCCGTCTGTCCGCCTTTTCTTATTTTCTCATTGTATCCAGTTGCTGTTTTTGCTTTTGGACGAGACAATCAGCTTCGTTGCATGGTCACACATTGTCATCTACTTAGAGCCTAGAATGCACTGAAAATCTACGTTTGCGCACACTCCTCACTGCTGTGTCAACATTCGGTCACACAACACCTCATACTTCTATTTATTTTTGTCATTGTGTGTTCATTTTGACGAGTATCTGTCACTTATTTGAATTCGAGCGGGCAAATTTGTGTTGCAACTAGCCTGGCCAGCCGTCCTAGTTCATGCACTTTGGCGTTGGTCTATTTAGGTGACGCATCAGGCAGACGAGACGAACTGGAAGCAGAGGCTCAAACGAATCTAATATCTGGTGATTTTTCGAAATATTCATGCATTCGTACAAAGTGAGGCGAGAGAATAAAGCTGAACTAAAATAAACACTTTCACTCGCCCTTCTTTTACTGTCATTGTCAGCTTCAGAACCTTTTTATTCACTGTTAATGATTAAATGAAGGGCATTCATAGTGTAATGAATCACATCTAATTATGTATCTGGCACGGAAATGGGTGAAAACTGCAGTTGTGAGGTTGCGACGAAAAAACGGGGAACAAGGGATTCTAAACTCATTTCACATCTCTAAATGAATGGGTATGGCTGGCCAGACTAATGTTTGTGCTGTTTAAAATGGTACAGTGAACATGCTGCTGTAGATTATACTTTAAAACCCAAATATAATTTTTCAGTGTACATATAACTCACCACACACAGCTTTCCTTTAAGTGCTTGTCTGCTTCTGCCATCTCAAACTCTTTATTTCTCTTTAATTTCGTGCCAAGATTTGATTCCTTTCTCCATCCTCACCCGATGCCCTTACCTGTAATAAGAATTCTGGTTTATTGCTGTTTACAAACATATTTATTGTGCTGTATATAAACTATAATTATTAATGTTATTACTATCATAATGCCGTTTGTTGTAAATGGTTGATTCTTATCATCCCTTTTGGTGATGGTGTGGCTGTATTATGTACCTCTTGTTAAGAGAATGTTTATTCCACATGAGCTTCAGTGTAAAAATGATCCATCGACATGTTGCTTATCTGAGAACTAGCTCAGTGAAGTTGAGGGGGAAAGCCAAATTGTTTTTTAAAATACAAACTGTTCCTTGGCCCATGGGCTGTGCCTTAAATTCAACGCATGTCATTTACGTTAGCCTTTCGTTCTCTCGTTTCCTAGTTGCTGCATCGGCAAACCCTTTGGCTCGGGTTGTCCTGGTCTCACGTTTGAAATATGTTGCCTTTTCACAGAAACAGCCAAACACTATTTTGGAAAAAGTGGGTTAAAAAGAAGTGCAGACATTTGGAGAGATTCAGGGCAACCACCGGTCACAGGTTTGCTTCTTGAGTGTTGTGTGGATGTCGGCTGGATTTGAAGTAAACGTGGTCTGGAACCGGTTCACCCCAAAGTCCTGCTAAAACACTGACCGGAGAGTGAGAAGGAACAATATCAGAGCAGTATTGAGGTGCACACAGGGCGGTCGGGGTGTCAGCTGGAGTCAGGCCACGTTTTACAAAGCACAGAGTCTCGGAGAGCACCTGTATGTTCAGCCACTGCTGCATTAATTCTGGCTGGAACTCTACAGAGTGCTGCCTACAGTATCTACGCTCGGCCCACACTCCACTCACACGACTTGCAATATCCCAAAACCACTGACATCTTTCTGCCTGAACGGGACTATTCTGGGGGCGGGGCACGGTCACAAAAAGGGGGCAGGGTTTTTGCGTGGGGAGAGTGCATCATTGTCCCGTGACAGGGGCTCTTATTTTGACACACATACTGTAGATTTAAAACAGCCCTGGACCAATGGAAACAGTGGGTTCTTTTCTCATTCTGTGTTCTATTTTTTTATGGTATGAAAGGATACACAAACTGTAACTTAAAGGTCTTCAGGACAATTATTTTTGGGTTATGTCTTTAGAATGCCAACTTGTCTGGAAGTTTTCACAGGACAATTAAAATGTTATTTTAATGGATTCCTTGTTAATTGCAGTCTATTGGATAGCACTGTAGATCATATGACTTTACATATAAAAACAAAAAACATGAAAAAAGTTTTTATATGCAATGGATTAAATAAAAGCATGGGTTGATTCTGCCTACTACTGCTTCCTCGTCCTCATTGGTTCAATTTGCACTACGTTTGCTTTATTAATGACGTCAATCTCATAGAAAGTTTAATACGTGCTGAAAACACACTCAGCAGTCACAGACACTTTTTGGAATCTATTTCCTTGTGGATTTTTTTTGGTGCGAGACATGTCTCACACTCTCACAGCTCTGGGTGATTTTAATTAATCCTAAGTTCCACTTGAATGAATCACAGTTAGAATAAAACACCACCTAAAGTAGACTTTAAGGCTAGACGTCATCACTGATTTCTGACAGTTTTCTTAAATAAATCAATCCAAATCAGCACACAATGTACCTATCTTTAGTTTTTAAGATTATTTTTTTAACTTTGGATCATGCATTACACACAACAGAAGTTACTCAGACACAAAAACAATTTTAAGATAAACATATGTGAATATATGTATTATTCAAACAGCCCCCAATGTTAATTGTCTACTCCTCTTGATGATCTTGGTTTCTGACAAAAGTAGGATGATTTCTTTGACGACATCAGGGCTGTTCTACCACATTAAATCTATGCACCAAAGTGAGGAAGCAGCAAAACAGTCCACTTATTTATCAACTGTATGTATCTATGCAGCCCAACACAAAGTGCCAGAAATACAGCATTAACCAGACTGAAGATGGAGGGTGAAGTTGTGGGTGTTTTTGGTGACATCTAGTGGCAGACATGGTTCATGCCTAAACTACAACATCTTACACAGATTTAAATGACTCCTCAAGCCATTTCATTAGTAGCTTTATAATGGGGAGCACATTATATTATTTCCTGTGTGCAGCTGGTGTAACATTCAGTCAATGATGAATTTATATTAGGTTATGTTAGGGTTTCTTCTTCCTCATTTAATCATAATATAATATAAAGCTGCCATCTTTAAACCAATACATGCTCAATCTAATTCCCAGTGTATTCTGCCTTGTATCAGCCCTTGTTTGTCTCTTCCATCTAATAAAAAAGTAAAGAGGACCAGTAAATCTCACTGCTGTCTACATTTAACACCTACTGTAAATGTAAAATGAACAGTTTTTCTCATTTGCTTCGGATTCTTCACTGAAAAAATAAGTGCAGAAGACTACAGTTCTCCACAATCAGGAGTAAGGCTCCTCTCAGTGATCAAATTGTGTCAGTCAGACATAATTACATTTGTATAGGCCTTTGAATCAATATGTTTCAAATCAGTTTTACACTTTTATATTAAATTTGTTGTTCATGCTGCTTTTTCACTAGGACATGATTTGGAAATATTCACAAGCTTTTGTGACTGTAACAATGACAATGTGTCTTCACATATTTGCCAGTTTCTGAATAACTACCTTTTACAAACAAAGGGATGAGTTTTCATTTACCATTAAACTCTTTAAAGCAACAATATGACATTTTACCCATAAATATGGAGCTAGGATATTTGTTGTAAATTCATGAAAAAATGATCAGTCCCATTTGGATTTTCCTGCAGAATCAATATCCTTTAGTCTTTTAGTGTTTGTACATCCTGGAAAGTTACATAGCAATGCTTTAAGTTTTGATAAATGAATGCTATTAGTTAATGATACAAGGAACAATTTGGATGCAAAATAGATGAGTATTCTGTAAATCAATCTAGAAATCATTGGTGTAAGTTTGCTGTTTGAACACAAGGTGGTGCTCATCTCCAAGAATCTCTCCAGTCTGTGTCACTTTACCCCCTTCCTCCTGTTTCTCAAGACTGTATCAGAAACATAACACAACAACACAATAGTCCCAGATATAATTTATTTCTTATAATCTCAAAACATACTTCGTACATCGCCTGCACTGTATCAGTTACAAGGGAATGTGTAGTGCTTCAAACAGCCACACAAAAGCTTTAGGTTCATCAAGTCGATCTTCACTTGGTTTCATTATTAAGGTCATTAAATTTCATGGCTAATAGCAGAAGGTTATGATGGCACACATACACAGACGCACACACGCACAGACAGCATGTGTGCGCTCCTAATGAACAGGCTCATTAAAAGAGAGTCTCCCTTCACTGTTTAATGGCAAGGACTAAGTCACCTCCCAGACACAACAACACTGCATCGGACATGAGCACAACAACCAACAGTTAGCAGGAACAGCATAGAGCACGTGGATACATTTGTACAAAAGGTATACACAAACAATACACTATATATTAGGTCATTTATTTCCTGGGTATGGCAGGTACACACTCGTAAACACACACTCACACACTCACCCGCTCTGTGGCCGCTGACTGAAACACACACTCCTGTTCAGAGCCCGTCCGTCAGCACCACACCTGTCGCACTCTCACTCAGCGCATCGTCCCGGAGGACAGGAGAGACTATATACAGGGTTCATTCATAAAATATTGCACTTATTGGCCCATTGCATCTCACAGCATCAAGTGCCATGAGGATGCTCCTAAATTTGTAACATAGAGTGATATATATACATTATTTTAATAGAAATCTACATGGGTAAGTCATGCAATCTTTTTGGAGCTCTTATTAAACTATGCAACAAACAACAATGTTTAAGGAAGTGTCATGTTTGGCACAAATGTTTCTTTTTTTTTCATGGAAATGTTCAGTGTTTAGACTACCATATATAGACTTATCATTTAGACAATATATGTGAGCTAAAGGAAAGCGTCACGCACTAAACTAACCTTTTCTGATTCTGCGGCGCTTCCTAAGCAGCACTGAGTATTTTTTCAACTTCTTTTTTATAGCGTTAACATAAAGGGTAAGCATGCTAGGTGAAAAATGGAACATTATTTTTATTTATGGCTGTTATTCCCTGCCCGAGCTGACCATCTGTAATGTTTGACGGAGAAGATGGCTGATTGTAAAATGGCTAAGGCTCATCTTAAACAGCACGTGTGATTTTGGCAGCATGCTCCTCACATAAAACTCGGACTAAAGGGTCGTCTTTGAGGCTAAACACGTAAAATAATGAACTCACAGATATACCAGACGTCTACAGACAGCAAACATATCCGACTATTATTCACACGGGGTTCACTCGGAAAAGAAGCGGGACAGAGGGACTTCCAGAGGCCGTGTGGGAGATGCTAAAAGGCCACTTTAATCCAAGGTAGATTATTCTCGACGGTGAAACTGTTCTGGTTTTTATCTCACACTCATGCAAACCCCACTCACTGTACTCTATTTTAGTCAACAAGCACACGCTGCACTGAAAGCTGCTACATCTTATAGGGCATGAAATCAAAGACTTGGCAGCTTTTGGAGACAAACCTAGAAAAGGATACTGTACAAAAATAAAAAGAGGATAGTTCTCAAAGCTCACTGACTCTATTCCTTATCGTATATTACTTAGGACATCAAGATTAAAGGTCTTAGGGTTCACTGTACAGCATTACTATGGACTATTTCCAGCATTATCAAATATTCTTGGTTCTAATTGTACTGCTAAGAATGAGACTAGAATGAGTCAAAGAGTTTAACCCTATACTGTTACACTGTTTACAATAGGTATGTACTGTCTGTCGGGTTATGGAGTGGTACAGGTCGATACTAAACAGGTCTGAAGTGTCCGGAGAAGCGCTGCTAGCAGGAGAGTAATGCTGAGAGGGATCACCTAAAAGATAAAGTCACTAACAGTTGCACCCCTGCTGCTGCAGCGGAGGGGCACTGTCTGTGAGTTTGGCCGTGGGCGCTCCGCTGGTCACCGCCGGGTCACTGTCCAAGCTTTCGGACATCTTGTCACAGATGAGGTCCACGAGGCGCTCGAAGGTCTGCTTCACGTTGATGTTGTCCTTGGCGCTGGTTTCAAAGAACTCAAAGCCTGGACGAAGGACAGAGAGATGAATAAATAAAGTAGGTCTCGGGTCTAATGTCAGAGTGTCCCTCACTGACTGCACTCGCTCAAGAGTGTTTACTGTAACAAAAGTGTGACTGCAGTTAATGATCCATACACCAAGAATAACTGCGGTCTGTGCAGTGTAGTTTATTTATTTCTAGGAAGTGATAACGAGAGAAGAATCTCAAGAAGACAGTCTGAATGTTTGCTGAACTCCGGTCTGTTGTATTAGTACTATGTTTGCTTTTTTGTTTGTTTTTTCTATGTCTGGGACTACGGATGGAAATAAGCATAGTGCTAAATCTGGCATATTTACGTCAATTTGCATTGTACATTCATTAATATGCACTGTCCCAATGAAATACATGAACAAATGAAAAAAAGTAGTAGCCTTGTATAACCAGATAAACAGAGCTGCCAGCTGCCAGTTTGACTGAAGACATAATTGCACAGAGAAGGATTTTAATGAAAAGACTGTGGTTGACAAGCTCAACATTGAAAGTGCTGTTTTAGAGAGGTTTACCCATACACACAACACACAAGATTTTACTGTGGAAAACTAGGAGCGCTCAATTAGGAGGCGAATGCTTCCTGTACTTTCTCAGTGATCAGTCTCAGATGTTATAAAGTAACTTGTATATAAGAAATAAATCCACAGTGTTTCCTTCTTTCCAGCTCAACAAGTCTCTGTCACAACTCCCCATCTGGGTTTACCCATGTAACCTAAAAAATATTGAAATAAATCTGAAGTGACCAGTGCTGACTGACTGCACTGAGGGGTTTGTCAGAAGGGCAGAATTAGGCTCAGAGTCCACCTGATTATCTTGTAATGTGAGCCAGGCCTAAAAACACTGTCAAATCCAGCCACCATTACACTATTGCAGCCAATGCACAAGTGATTATTTATAAATATTTTGTATGTGCACACTGATTATAAGAGTATGTGTTACTAGTCCTAAAATCCATTTAAACAAGCCTTTTGAGCCACAGCCGCTGTATTACTTTTCTACTGTTTGTCTTTTGTATGTCTTTAAAGTAACTCTTTGATTGAGGAGGACAATTAAATGTAAGTGTGTGTTTTTGGAGACATACCCAACTGTTCTGCCAGCAGTCTGCCACTGTCCACGGACACCACTCGCTCCTCTTCCATGTCACACTTGTTCCCGGCCAGCACCACCTGGGCATTGTCCCACGAGTAGGTCTTTATCTGGGTCGACCTGCGGGCCAGAATAACCACAGACAAAATATAAAAGCCCTTTCCTGTGACAGTTCTGCCCAAGAAGTGGCTTTTAAAGTGAATAGACCAGTGTTTATTGAAAGTCTGTAGAAGTTTGGTCCACATATGAACATGTCTGGTTACATAACATACATTTGGCGTTCATGTAAAAGTTGAGTCATTGCAGGCTGTTCAAAAAGTGGGTCATTTACTGTACTCTGTGAGAAATAATTCACTGTACTTTCCAAAGTATGTCATTCAGACACAAGTGTGCCCTAGAAACACAAATAACAGGGTCAATTTTTCACAATTTTCATACTTTCAGGCTGAGGCAGAATAACAGCCGTTGAAATCATAGGTCTTATGTAAATATATTAAACCTTTCACTTTCACCCAAGAATATTTACATTATATATTACAGTGTACCTGAGGAATAATGAATAGTTTTAATAGGAGTCCATAATCATGCATGTCTCTGAAATGAAACACAATTCAGGAAATCAAGGAACAAATGTTTCCCTTGGTGCTGCAGAGAAAGTAGGGCACAGAGAGGAAACAGGAGAGGAACAGGCAGCGTGAAGCAAGGCATTCTGCTCGGCCTCGCGCTGTCTGCTCCTGACTCGTTACAGAGCTACATATGTGGGTCAGTTTCAGTCCGGCTGCTCAGGAAAGGCAGCACAGTCTGTGTTGTAGCACTGTCGCAAACACTGAGCTGGATAACGCACACAAACACTTGCTCAAACTCAAAAACTTGGGTTACAATTGTTGCCTAATTTACAACTGTCTGTCATAAACATGGCCTAAAATACAATTAAAATACAATTTATAATGTTAATAGTATTATATAACCCAGTCATGTTCGCTAATGCTACTTAACCAGTTAGTTACGCAGAAAATGTAATGTTATTTACACAGAAATACAATTAAATGGGAAAATGTGCTCTACTAAATTAAAGTATCATATGATTACTTCTACTTATAAACTTGATTTGATCTGTTTATTTAATTGTTGCATTTTGCAGACCAAATTAGCGTCAAGAAATTGATATAGAGTTATAGCTAGTCTTGTTCTTACTGAGTGTGCATTGGCATCTACATGGAGTAATGAAACTAAAATACAAAGTAACATGTAATGCAAATAATGTAGAAATATAATGGAGTAAAAGTATAGATATTTGATCCAAGTATTTGATTTTAAGTTATTTTTTACTGGTCCTGTCTTGGTTAATAAATCAATCCAAGACCACACTTCTTTGGATTGAATGAAAACGTGTATCTTTTTATCTTAATTTTAAAATCTGTCTCTTACTCTACTTCTTTAACCAAACACTAACCCCACCATGAGTCTGGACCTGGTCTATCACTGGACCTGAACCGTTTGTACAGAAAGTCTACATTTTATACACAGGTCTTAGTAATTTTGGTCTTGATACGTTCAGTCAATGCGGTCTTAAAAAGCTACGTAAATCTCTGGCACATGAAATACTAAAAGATTATTGTATTTCATTCAGTTCTTTGAGATATGAATATTAAGATTACTGCTGCTTAGTAAAAGATACTGGCCTGAACCTTGATGTGTTCCTTTTTCATTCATTCTGATGTAGATTTGCTGGCTACAATAATAAGAATGAAATATATTTGTATAATTAAAAGGAATAAAACAACAAATGTGTATTGCACACTATTGGATTGATGCATATTTTCACTTTGTTTAGTATCGGTAATATTTTTTCATTTGTCTTAGTCACAGGCAGGAAATGAGCACGTCATTGGCTTAATGCAGACCGGGAAGAAGATGTTGCCATAGAAACGCCTTTTTTTCTGCAACCTTGTGACAAGGAATGAGGGAAAGAGAGGAAAGTGGATTTAAAGCCTGAGGGAAAGGCAGAACAGAGAGATTGTAGTCAAGTGAAGGGGACAGACGCTGTTCTCTGTTGATCTGAGTGTTGTTTGACATGTTTGCTCACAGGTCGCGCTGCAGAACACTGGGTCCTCGTCACTGAGATAGGATCACAGCGCTCAGACAGAAGTGCTCCATCAAAGTGTCCGACAGCCTTTAAAAAATAATAAGTGTCTGGTCCTGGCCTCTCCACCGCACACCTCTTTGTCTGCAAAAGGATTTCAGTTCAGGGTAACGTCATAAAGAGGACTGTTATAGTAGACCGCAGCAGTCCACTTTCCTCTGCAGATGTTCAGTACAGGCTGTTTTCTTATGAATGGAGCTGTTTGCTAAGACAGATCTCTCCAGAAGCAGGTGTCAACTCCTCCAGTCTCAGTAATGACAGTAAAGTGGACCGTGGCCTTAATAGTGACAATCACACTCTAAGTATCTGGGGACAGTAGGTGTATTTCCATGTAATAGAGTGCAAGTTTCAAGAGAAAATGTCAAATGATGCCAAAGATGAAGTGAACAGACTTCAGAGACTCTGGGTTGCACAAATGGATAGAGAATGTGTACTTGCTTGGTTGTACTCTTCTCTATGCAATGAATAAATTAATACTTTTTTTTTTTAAGTATTTTTCTCTTGCACAACTTTGCTGTTTGACGTCTTTATTACTTTTCATCCTTATGTGCAGTATTTTTTTAAAAGTTAAAAAAAAAAACATGCAGTCATATCATTAATGCATGACTACATTTACACCAGTGTGTCCAGTGAAGATAGTATCCACTCTTTTTATATATATAAGAATTTATAAAATTCTACAAATGTTACTAGAATCAAGGAAAAAAAAACTGAGAAACAGTGCAAAAAAGAAAAACAGAAGAGAAAAGGGAAGCAAGGAAATGTAATGAGGGAAGGATGGAACGCGAGATTGACAGATGAATCGGTGCAGCTTCTGCAGTGATGCGGTCGATGTACCGGTCGGTCGTGGTGAAGAAGGAGCTGAGCTGCAAGGCAAAGCTCTCAATTTACTGGTCAATCTACGTTCCTACTCTCACCTATGGTCATGAGCTTTGGGTCATGACCGAAAGGACAAGATCCCGGGTACAAGCGGCTAAAATGTTTAAAAAGTTTCCTCCGTCTCTGCTTAGACTACTGCCCCCGCGACCCGGCCCCGGATAAGCGGAAGAAGATGGATGGATGGATGGAAATATAATGAAATATTGGCAATGGTTCACACGATGTTACTAATTATGGGTTTCCATTGCTCTAAGGCTGAACTCAGAGCTTGAAGACTTTAATTTGACATTATCTATGACTATTTTGTGGTGGTGTATTGGTTCAGTTTGACTT
Source organism: Rhyacichthys aspro (assembly GCA_036850595.1). Lineage (NCBI taxonomy): Eukaryota > Metazoa > Chordata > Actinopteri > Gobiiformes > Rhyacichthyidae > Rhyacichthys > Rhyacichthys aspro. Next base: position 5,534,403 of record CM072156.1, on the reverse strand, counting down.
TTTTCAATAAAATCATATCAGGCAGGTTGCTGTTTTATTTTGGGGGATGGGGAGAGGGTGAGGGAAGGAGTTTTTGGCTACTGCAGCTTTAGTGTCATTGTAAAATTATCATCTTTATCCTTTCTGTATGAATGATGTCAGTGTGTGCTGCTAAAAAAAACTCAACTGCATTATTCCTCCGTGCTCACTCTGCGCACTTTCATGTACTGTCTGTGTTTTGGACGTGAGACTGAAGTGAAGGACGGAGGCTGAACTGAAGGTGAGAATGACATTTGCACCACCGCAGCTGCAGCAGAGACAAAGAAACACACATTTATCTCCAGCTGCAGAGCTCAGTGTCACTCGGAGAACTGTGTTGTTTCTAGAAGAAGAGTCCTAACCCAGAAACCTCCTTTCTCCGGCTGATGGATGGCAGCCGTCTCCGTTCCATTTTAGACACAAATGCATCATCAGAGTTCTCCATTATTCGGGGCCGTGCTCCGAGCTCTGTTCAGCTGCTCCTGTGTGACTCATGATGGGACCGCAGCCAAGACCTCGACGGGATTCATCCATGTCTCACAAAGCCACACACTCCAACTGTACATCTTTGTCTGTGCTGTGCTTTTAAAATACAATCCAACAACACTGTGACAGAAATTGTTACAGCACAATCTCTGCCTCTATCCATCCTCCTTTCTCTTTCTTTCATTGTATTTATGAAACCACTTAAAATTTCTACTGCAATTCCCTCTTTCTACCTCTGGCCCAAAGTTGATGTCCCATTAATGACCCACGAACCCGGAGGTTTCTCTTTTTTCCCATGGCTAGACTTGCTCTGATGGAGGGTCTAAAGACAGAGTGAGGTTGATCTCTAAAAAGCCCTTTGAGGCAACTGTTGTTATGCTAATAGGCTTTATGAATAAGGCTGTATCCACACATACATGGGTAGCCTGTTATAAAAACTGATATTTTCCCAAAAGCGTTTTACAGAATATCTCTGTGATTGCTCACAAGCCCTCCAGACCACCCAGTGAATACAAACTATACGCCAGAGACAAACATTCTCATTTATAAAAGTACAGGCTAGAAGTAATAGTTTTTAGCAGAGCCTTACGACACAATGTGATGAAAACTGTGGATTATATGTTGTACATTTGTAAAGCCTGGTACAGTGGCCCCATTCTTTTTTATGTTGTTACTATGGATACGCGCAACTGCCAACACAACAAGCTCAAGCAGGACTGAGACATCTCCACGCTTAGAAAAAGCTCCATTTTATCCAGCATTGCCTGCTTTCACGTAACAATGATAAAGTAAGTTTCAAAAGCCTTCACCTTTTTTAAAAACATCATTTTCGCTGATCAAAAACTCCACTTGCAAACGTAAAGTAGGCCAACACACACACGAGGCAACATTTCCATTTCTGTTACGGCATGGCTTTACATTTATTTATTTTGCTATGCTTACTTGAAAGGGAACTATATAACTTTTATCCAGTGGAGGGTACAGATCCCTTTACAATTGGAGACTATCCAAGCTGGCAAAAAACATGTCTTTCTAAACAGCAGGGTACTTGCTAGGGTCCAATGTATCGGCCTATTTCTGCTTCTTCTATTTGACCCATAAAGCGTCACACTGTTGCGATAAGTCCTCGTCCCGGGACAGGAAAGTTACACTGGAGGTTTCTGTCCAGGTGAAGGTACTGTGGCAGTAAGATAGGCCTGATTCTCAAGTCAAAAAAACATCAAAATTATTTTAAGATCATATATTTTTGGGCTAAAAGTTACACGGTTCCACTTTGGACTTTTGAACTCTGTACTGTTTGCTCTGAGTAGACGATAGAAAGTTGCTCTGATTTACTTACCTTATTGGTCAATAAATTTCAAAGCACATAAGGATTTTGTTGAGCTCAGTACTTTGACTAAAGCTATATCCTAGTCCACTTATAGAAAAAATAACAGTTCCAAACAACCTTCATCTTCATCATAATAAATCACACAGAATAGTCTCTCGTGCCCGACTATTGTAATCATAATTGAGTAAGATTACTACTGGCCCTTCCTAATATTTTACAGTAAATTTTGGTGCTTGACTCTCCTCATATAGGTCTAAAAATGAGGACATCAGGTTTATACATTAATCACTATTAGGATTAGCACATTCCGGATATTGCTGTAAGCTGCTGCTGCTGATGTGGCACACTGCAGACTGCAACAATGGAGTTTGTGCTTTAGCGACTCCTGGGACAGTTTGAGGTCATGAACATATTTGGACTCTCTTCTACTCTACCCACCTGTGGTCACAGTTACAGAAGAAAATGCAGTTTGTCCCTGTCTGCCACTGTTTAGACGAGGTTCTACTGCACTGGTTGATGCACTGGGTTTGTTTATTGGCCTGGCATTGATTGTGTTTTGTGGACCATGCTGTTGATGTCTCTGTTATAATCAGATGCAGTGCTTTTCAGATTTAATTAGCCAGGCACATGACATATTGACAGAGAGCTACTGTTGAGGTTGGGAACACTTTACTTTATCTTGTGTCAATATGTCACTGTTTCTGGATTCTATCTGTGTCTAAATATTAATGAACAGTACCTGAGCTATGAGTGGCTACTGTTTGTATCCTGCTTGATATTATTGTTATAGGATGCAACCTTAGGAATAATCATTTTTGTGGGTAATCTATTATTTAGATTTATCATGCAGATAAACATGTTATCAGGTTTAATGCAGAGATCAGAGAATAGCCTCTTTTATGTTCCTTTTCCTTATATTAGTAGTTATCTACCAGTATCCTCAGTCAGTCTAGTGTCCCATTTAAACTCCACCAGCGACACAGCAAAAAGGCGAGCCACCATGCACAAGCCAGAAGATTCAAAAAGAAACATACCCTCTGAACTTTAGTCCTTAGTTACTCAAAATCATATTCAAAAGAACTACAAATGCTATCTTTACAAAAGCTACAAAATTTGGTGCATCTCTGACTGTGTGATGCATTATATAGAGCAAAGATAGAGAAAAAGGAAGCGTCAACAAAGGTGCTTACATTTGATCGACATGGTCACTGTACATCAATGTCACAATGGATTATCAATGAACCCAAAACAGACTAATACCCAACTCAGTGTTGTTCAGTATGTTTTCTATTCTCCTTTAGATCATAAACACAATGTTTTGTCCATTTTGAGGCCAAGACACCAACCCTGAAAGACGTCACTAGACACACACAAGAACAATAACACACCTACAGAGGTTTAAATAAACCCCTATCAAAGAAACACTGACTGAGTTACACTCTTTTGATGGCTACTTTCTAAAAGCAGAGGGTCCCTCTGTCCTGTAAACGTCTGTGTGACATGTGTCAATACAGCTGTGACAGTGACAGACACTATTGTGACTGTAGGTAGTGCATCATTTGTAAGAGTGAAAAGGACAGCCCAGTTAGGTTAGGCTTTAGTGTACACTCTCTATGTTCACTTCTATCACATTTGGTACCATTTTACAATCTCATTAATACAAGACATGGGTGAAACCTGATGAACTCACCAGTCCTGCACGGCGCCGAAGGACTCCTCGTTGGTGATGTCGTACATGAGGATGAAGCCCATGGCGCCGCGGTAGTAGGCTGTGGTGATGGTCCGGTAGCGCTCCTGTCCCGCCGTGTCCTGCACAAACAACAAGTAGGACACCACTTTTAGCACGATTTATGTCACAAAAAGAAAAACGTGAAAAAGATACATTTCAGTAACGTTTTACTGAGGCAGAGATTGAAAGCAAGATTTGTCATTTCATTTCATCAAAGCTTGATCATGTGTGGACATTTTAGCAAACATTTTTTATCATATGGCATTATTGTCGGTGTAATTAACTACACTTCAGAGCTGTCGTCTGGCCCCTCTATGTTTAAGATGGCCTATCACAGCTACACAAGTTTTCCCAAACAAACACTGCTTTGATCTGTGAATAACTATAAAATGCATTGCAGGTCAAACAGAGTGCAGCAGCTTTTTTTTTTTTTTTTTTTTACGTTTGGTTAGACATACACGCGCTCTCATATGCACCTGCCCCAACAAACAGATGTGCATAGTCTTCTTTTCTTTATGTTTCTTTATGCGTTATTTCCAAATGTGAATTCAGTCTATTTATAGACACGACTACTGTTACTGTCTCTTGTAATATTGATTATGTAACAGACTGTATGGCATCCTTACATCCACTGTTATTCATTTACTTGTGGTTGAGTCGTGTAGTTCATGATGTGGAAATAATCATTAAGCTTTTTGCCTCAATGACTCTGCATTGACATAACGCCAAAAATAGGGCTCAGTTTTGGCTGATGCAATTGATCGTTTCCTTTCTTCATTAAATAATCACTCGGCCATGTTAAGATGAGCTGGAGTACATTTGAAAAACCATGTATTTTCAGGAATAAAGGATAAAAAGTGCAGTAAAATGAAGATAAAATGCAAAATGCCTCGGAGTGAATTGCTTAAAGGCTGCATCACACAGGCCTCAGTGAATAGGACACACATTGTGCAACCTTGTACAAGATGTCAGTGGAAGTGATAATGAATCTGAATAGATGCAGCTAACACTTGTTACGTAAAAGCAGCACAAGGTTTTGGCATCTTATTTAATTTCCATCCTGTTTACAAATGTCTTTTTTTTTTGTTTTGTTACCGCACACATACAACCCAACAATTACATAATCCCTAATATATTCCCACTGCTCTACTTAACGCAGTTGTCCCACCCACGACAAGTGTGTCCGCAGCCGCGTGTGATTCACGTCGGACGAACTGTTGGCTGCTCCACTTGGCTCGAGCGGGAAACAGAGGATTGTATTAGCCACAATGCTTTGCTCTCTGTCAGTCTGCACATAGCTGAAACAATGTGCTGCTTTAGCCAGGGGACACTTGTGACCTTCAGAGCACACAAACAGAGCTCCATGACTGCAAAGCCTCGCCACACACCACGCATTGGACCTTGTCAGTATAAGATAACACCACAATTATTATGTAAATGGATTATCTCATCTGTTTTAAATGAGAAAGACATAACAAAATCCTGCTAATTATCACCGTCATGTACTAGATCAAATGACCGTGATTCGAATGAGATTTTGCTGTCATTTTCCCCTCGCTATAACTCTTTAATTCTTGGCTAAGCACTTGACAATGACCTTTAAAATCCGAAGCACTCAATTAAAACTAAGAACCAGACAGGAAAAAAACTGCTGACTCCCATGAACCAGAATCCCTGGAAGAGCTTTTCTTGTTGTCGGCAGCTCGAGAGAAATCAATCCAAAGAAGCCTGGGCAAAGACAGTGGAAGCTGACTCCAGCATGAACTCAGCTTCATTCAGTAAAGTGGGATAAAGACACTAACTACATTTAACACACACACATTTTTGATTAAGGTTCATGTTTGGATTCAGGAAATAATCTGAATGAGGTGTTTAAATGGAGTGCTGCTGTGGGAATTCTACAGTTTACAGGATATTCTGAATAAAAATGGCGACTTGCGCTTGTACTGATAGCATCAAGATGAAGGTACATTATTTTGTAGAACCAATCTTATCACTCTAGAAGTGCAAACACTGACCTTAGGCCTATTAAGGTTATGTTATGAGGTGGAGCTAACCTCATAAGACATGCAGCTGGTGTTTGCAGATATTAGTCTCATTATTGCAGCTGTAAACACCAAAATCACTGACTATAGCTTTTTCACAGGATTTACATTAGTTGTCAACGGCGACGTATTCTTGAGTGAGGTCAAGAAGTCAATATGAGAGGAACAAACTGTTATTTTGTGAAGAAACTGAGGAAATTATTTAGATGTAACAATCATTGAAAAGGAAAGGGATTATGACAGTGTCTTATGGGGTCAATACTGAAATATTGATGGACAGGTGTGTGTGGTTACTGTTCAGCTGCATTTATTCTTCATTTACTTTAGACCACAAGGGAGAGAAATCTATATTGTGACTCTTCCACCTTTTAGCAAATTAACTGTGTGACAGCCACAGACAGCCATTATCTTAAATGGCTACTTACTGTAGTCTCAGTTGAACCCAATTAAAAGTGACATGAGCATTTAGTGTATCCAAGAGCCATCCCTATTGTTCTGAATATGCTGTATTTGCTAATGATGACAGCACATTTTATCTCGCCACTGACTCCTCAAACCGCATTCACATTGTGCCTTTTTCTTGCTGTCATTAGCCAACAACACAGCAAACAGCAGCTGTGGGGAGACAAAAGACTACAATAGGAAAGTGAGCATACGGTGTACTATAGAGGGAATACAATAGAGCACTTGGACAGAGAGCGACTGCTTATCTGTGTGATATAAATGAGGAGCCGTTGTGCCTTATTAACCAGCCTCAAATGTTCTTCAGTTTCCCACACATTCAGAGAAAGGTGTTGCTTCTGCCATGCTCCCGCTGTGCTCTGCGCTCACACTTACTAGTCTCCTGTCAGTAATGTTGACACTTCCATCTGTCTCTGTGCTTACATTATACTCCTAAAAACATAGCAGTCTAGCCTCCTTTAGTTCATTGAATACAAGATAAATCTGTCAAAAGAAGATTGCACAAGGCTATTTATCTGTAGATGTGCGCTTGAAATGTCAAGACTAACAAGCGTTATTAGTTTTAATATGTCATGCTTTGTCGTACGCTAATAACATGATTCAGTGCTTTGTTAGACATTGTTGAGGGTGAATTAATGTTTACAGGCATAGCAAGCAAGCATTAACTGAGTCAAACTCTTTTCCAGGTCCTAGCATACAGCTCTAGTGTCACAACCTGTCACAGTCCTTGAGTTGTATTGATCTGCAGAAAGAGATATAGCCAGGGGTCAGGACAAGTGGGTCGTGAGCAGCCACTGACGGCCTTTTACTGACACGAGTCATTCTGCGGAGACACAACGCAGATTTAGAAAGGTAAGGGGGCAGGGTTTCTCTCAAGAGCCCCCTTCCCCCTTTCTGGAGTCCTCTAAGAGACCTTGGACAGAAAAGGACGTCAAAGCTTCAACTTGTGTGTGTCCTGTTGTTCATACATTTTAAGTGTGTGGCATTTCGAATACTGGTCCTATTGTAAGTCAAAGCTGAGAACTGGGACTGCACAGTATATCAACAAGAAAAAGAGGCTTGAACTGCAAAGACAGCCAACATAACTGTACGCGAAGAAGAAGCTAAAACAAACGTGTTCAGGGACATTACCGGGCCTTTTTCTTGAACATTCAGTGCAGCCTCGTCTCATTAATGCTCATATAATTCATGACAGACCCAGTTTTATTCCTCCATTTTTCACTCATGTTTTATTGATAAGCTTGAATTATTCTGACTGTTCCTCTCTGCTTCGGTCTAAACGTCAGTCCACAGACTACAGCAGCCTCAGAGGGTCAAAAATCAAACCCTGTTATTTGTTAAGAATGAAACGTGTGGTAGTGTGATGTTTTATGCAAATGTATTACACATATGTATTATTTATTGCACGTTTTCTCAAAAGACAGTGTTGAATATAGAGAATAATCTGCAGGATAAATGAATGAAAAACTGATATTATATTAGCACTAAACTGTAAATATTGACATTGAAATGATATTTTGTGTAGGTTTTTCAGCCTTACAACATTTTTGCCAAGGTTTGTCTGTGTTAAGTTTGGTTTTGTTTCTATTATAGGCTCACATGCAGTTGCTGATTTTAAGCTGTTGTCCTTATATTGTTGTTTTAGTATAAAACACTATGAAAAAGAGCAACCATTTTGTTGAAGATAGTTCCATGGAATAAAAGATTAGAGAATTAAACTGATTCATAAGAAACTGATTTGTAACTGGTTCAATAACCTGAAAACAGAAGTAGATATTCTGTCTACAATGACCTTTATATATGTTTAGGAGTTAAATAGGGAACATTATAGCTGCTAAAATTCCAGCAACAGAAACGTCTAGCATGTATTATTGGATATCTTATTACTGCTATTTTATTCTGCGGTCACTGATAATGTTTCATACCCAGATCTGTAGTTTGATCCGTTTGTCATTCTTGTAGACGGTCTTCACTTTGAAGTCGATGCCCACTGTGCTGACGAAGGCCGAAGTGAAGGCATCATCTGCATAGCGGAACAGGAAGGAGGTTTTGCCCACGCTGCTGTTGCCTATAATCAGCAGCTTGAACATGTAGTCAAAGTTTTGGTCCCCTCCCTCTCCTTTCCCTTTCACATCCTGAGTGGCAGCCATCTGCAAAGACACAGCGACAACAAGCTCCGTAATCAGGTGTGTGATGAAAGGAATGATTAAAAGACTCACCTTGGAGGTAATGTGAAGCTTTACAATGTGCTGCTGACAGAGTTGTGTAACACAAAGAGTGAGATTTTGTTTCAAAAAGGATGTTATTTATGAGAATAAGCAATGAGCACAAGGGCAAAGTGCTGGAAATGAAATAGAGAAAAAGCTTGTTATACACGCCACTGATCAGAGGTGACAGAAGGCTGTGTCAGGCAAATCAGCATGACCATTAGCACCAGCACAGCAAGCTGTGTTTGTATTGATATTAGATAAGTTAGATCCAAAACCGGCTGTCTGCTTCCACCGCAGCCCACTGAACTGAAAATGTACACAAAATGTTAAATTGAAAAACACTTGATTTTGAAATGTTTAGGCCTAGGTTTTGTTTGTGGCAATTCAGAGTTACACCACATGTGCAGATGTTTAGGGAGATTTTAAACTGCTGCTGTCCTTACTACAAGCAACCATTTTGTCAAAGCTAATGGAGTTCCTTTGCATTAAAGATTCAAGGATTGAGGCTAAAAATACATTCACAAGAAGATTATGTATCAATGTAGAAAAAATAGCAGGTGTTAAATCTATGCCACAGTATTTATCGACCCACAAATGTAACTAAATATACTGCAGTTCTCACAGCAGCAGACTGTTTAAGGAAATGTGGCTGATTTGTATTTCAAGCGTTGAATCTGTAAATGTGTATCAGTCCAAACGTCCATGACATAAGGAGTTCCACAGGGATCCACCTCCAGCTCATTTTTGTTTAGTCGATATATCCGTATCCGGCCGGATAATAGGCAACAATAATGCATCCTGCCATAACTAGACAGATGGCACACAAATCTACATACCACTCACAGCAGGTGAATAGGGACCAATCAACTGTGGCAACAAATGTGTGGATATCGTTTTATCCAAGTAAACAGGGACATTAAGGATCTAGGGACATCATTTCCACAGTCACATTAAATCAGTAACATCATCAGCCCTTTCTGATCACATCATTGCCAAAACCAAAAGGAATAATGTCTAAAGCAGACTTAGAGAGCTGTATCTGCTCTCTCATCTTCAGCATGTTTCGTTACTGTAATGGCCTGCACCCTGGGCCCTTGAAACAAGCTGCAACACAGCTTCTGTATATTCAGGTTAAAAAGTAGAAAGGTAATATTTCAGGTCCTTCGTGTGGTTCTCATCTACCGGACATTTACCAGGCATAAGGACATCACATTCAGTGTGTGTACCGAGCACTGAGCACATATGCAGTAACCCCCCATCGCTACAGAGCCGAGTACTACTACCGTGACAAGAGCAGTCATCTTTGCTCCAAGGTGAATGTTATGACAAAGCCGTCCGCTCTTGTGCCAAACGCGGAACTGTTTTTAGTCCTTGCTGGTTAAAAAAATGCCGGACCTCCTCAGGCCCTGCACCTGCCCTCCCTACCACGTCTGTTTTTTTTCTGCTAGATCTTAAAAGCACAAACAGGCCAAGGGCAATATGCTGTATTTGCATTAAACAGAAGGATTAAATTAGTCAAAATGATGAATGAATCAAACGTGTAGCAGTCGTGGATGCTAGCCAGTGCTCATGAGGTCATTGCACCTCTCAATGAAATGCTTCTACTAAAGTAATAATGAATATAAAAGGAGGACATTGAGAGACAAACCTGTTTTGAACGCCTTGAATCAGCGCTTGCCTTGAACTGTCTTTACAACACGGTTGTATAAAATGGAGCGGGATGCAGGCGTCGCTCTTCCTCCCGCTCTGCCTCTGTGTTTTCTCTTTGAAGCGCCGCAGACTGATTTCAGCACTGGAGCTGTTCCTGAACGCGCCCCGAGCTGACGAGGCTGGCTCGCGTGAGATGGGCACGCGCAGCAGCGAGCCGGTCTCGTGCGTATCTGGAAACGTCACCGTGAGCCTTGTTTTCAAAAGGAAAAGCCTTGTAGTTTAATAAAGCATGACAGGGAATGGGTTAGGCGCTGTCAAAAGTCAAGATTCGACTACGTTTCCCAGAATGCAGCGGACAGAGGTCGTCAAACACGTATTTGCCATTAAATAAGGCTTTGCAGTTTGTTCAAATAATTCTGAATACGCCCTATTTTGATAAAGACTGAATGACATGAAGCTCCGTTAGCACTGCCGTATTATTTGCGCGACATTTAGCGTCTTATGCTCCACGTTATGCCACCTGCTTGGCACATACGCCCAATTGTGCTTAAAGGAAAAGCTAGTTGTAGCTCATCTGTGGAGATTCTCAGTCATCCATGCCATACTCCCAAGAGGCTACGAATAAGAAACAACACCCAATATCCAGATGTCTTGTTAGTCTTTTATTAGTTGTAGTTTAACAAGGCTTGACATGGAACGTAGGCGCTATGGAAATTCGACTACGGTACCCAGAATGCAGCGCTCACCAAGCAATTAGAGCTAAATTTGCCTATTTAACTGCTCAAGAAAAAGGCTTGTTTTTAAAATCTTAAATGTACTTTGTTTTGTAGTAATGTAACATACTGAAGCTTGATATTAAATGATTGATTGTTACTAAAACGTTTTGTTTAAGACTATTAAGCTTATTATCTAGCTTCGTTTCTTTATACGAGTGCATATTACACCAAATACAGCGCTACCATTTGAAAGATTAGACTACGTTACCCAGAATGCAGCGGACACCTATAGTTTAGGTAAATTGCCCTGTCGTTAAAGCCTTTTAATTCTGACAACACTTCGTTTTGTACAAGTTAGAAATATTATCACATTTTTACAACAAAGCATTCTGATTATACACGATTTAAGGCTCTATCTTCACTTCTGCATGATAATAACTCTGCAAACCTTACCTTGCCATACAAGTCCATTTGTCCTCGGTAATGTAAGTGTTTATAAATTTGACGTCAGTTTTTTAATAATAATAATACACAGCTGGACATTATATTATTATTTTTTTCAGGAAGCACATCTAATGGCCTCTCCTCTTTGCGTCACTCCTGGTTGCCGTCCCCCCGCCCATGCAACCAGCAGCAGCACGGCTCCAAGAGAACAAGCGAGTGAGCAAATAAGAGCCGCTTGAGTGCTGATGAATATTATCATTATGGGCCTTTCAATGCGAGCGGGTGCACGGTGAGGCCAGGGCGGAAGTAAACGAATGGAAATGAATGCAGGTTTATAACATGTGCATCAAATTACAGCAGGGTACACTCAGTATGCATGCTGTTTCCTTCACAATTTAATCAAACGCAAAGAGCAAGGCATCCAAAATCCTGAAGGACTTGTCTTTAAACATACAGCAATAAGGCTACTAAGGATTACGTAAGAACTGTCTGCCAAATGATTTAAACCCCACGCTTTGGCTGACAGGCGTTTATCCCAATAGAGTCAGAGTGCATTCATTTGATAGGGCGTGTATAAAGTCATTGGGCGGGCTCCTGGTTCCCTGCACTTTGACTGGCAGACGTGAGTGCGCAACGGCGAGGGGGCGGGTAAGGTAAGGTGGGCACACACGTATTTCTGCAAAACTTGAGCGATTTACTTAGAGAAATATACTAAACCATACAGGCTGTTCAAGATGCATGCGTGTTGTGAGCGAAATGCGTGAGTTTTTGTGTAAATGCAGTGATTTCTTCGATTAACCAGCTTTCAAAGCTTAGTGTCCTTTGCTCAGGAGAACTTAGGAGTAGTAGAAGCGTGTAGTCCTGCGCTTTGCATGAACTAGAGTGAGATCGTTTGGATGGTTTCGAAAGACAGCTACCGTTTCAGATGCGTTTAGTACAAGGAAGGCCTCAGCGTGGTAAACAAAACTTTCTGGAAGGTTATTGCGTGAAGGAGGTCGCTGTGGCACCATCTGCTGCTGGACGTGCGCACTGCTGACTCCTCTGCTTGGCACTATTCATGTGTCCAACTGTGGGCTGTCAGATTGTTACATGGGGTACTGTGAATTTGTAGCTTTTGATTTGTAGACTCTCAGTGAGAAGAGTTAAGTTGTGTTATAATTGTTAGTTGACTAAAGTAGGCCTTTATAAATACTATATGGTCCTCTTACACTTAATCATTCTCCTTTTGCAAACAAATTAACAAAGTTTACCCTGTGCATCCAAATAATAACCCCTTGTTGTTATTTGAATACTATTTAAATACTTTAAGACATAAAAGGATGGTCCAGTGTTTTGTAAAAGGAGTCAATGAGATGCTTTGAGACTCGACTTTCCCCACAGTCGAGTAATGTAATCACACCCTCGCTTTCGAGAAGAAGACAGAAGCAACCACACCCTGTGTGTTATGTATGGCTGCCAATGGGTGCGACCTTTTTGACTTCGGTTAGTACTTAAACTTTGCAGTAAAACATTTAATTAATGAAATGTATTTGATATCAGCTGATAATGTATTCCAGATATGAGAGCCCTTAATGGAAAGCACTGATTGCCCAAATGTAGCCCTGCAGTGTGTGAGTTTAGCTGCCATTAGTGCTGCTTCTAGTTGGTGTATGATTGTCTTTTGGGTAAATGTGGCACTGTGCCATAAACCATCAAGAACATAGTGCATCAGTGCAGCTCTCAAAACAAATTGCAATCTATTTTTAGAGAGTGATGAGCCTATACGGTTATATGAGTGTGTGTGCTCTTACTGTATATCTTTCTGTTTGCTCTCTTTCAGACACTAAGGTTTGTGATGGAGGACAGCATAGATGTGATTCTTCAGGACCAGAGCAGGGTGGTGTCCAGGAGACACCACCCCATCGTGACGGCCTGCACTGGGGCTCTGCTCACTGGCCTGTATGGAGTCTGGAGCCTGTTTGCTTTGCCTGGTCTCTGCAGAGTCCCATGGCGACTCAAGGTGTTTGAGAGTTGCTTTCTCTGAGATTGGTTGCCTCCTTTCCCTTCCGGTATATTTGTAAAGCTTACATTTTGCATGCATGTGTAAATCAAAAGAATAAGGCAGATCATAACTTGCACATTAACAATCATTTGCTTATTTTGGAGCTTTGTGCTCCATCCTCACTACAAATGTGGAAAAGAAACATTGCGGTAAGTCTACATTTATTGATCCCTAAACATTATTTCGTCGTCTCTTCAATTAGTTCAATTATTACATGAGACTTAATTTCTTTTATAGTGAATTTTGCATTGTTTTCTTTAAACACAAGATGGACAAGGACACATCATGATCAACAGCAGTTAGGTTAAAAAAACAGAGACTGTATGAAATACTATTTGATACAGAATGTTTAAGATATATTCTTTTTTATGTGCTCATGGTAACTCTATGTGATATAAAAGTGTTTTATAGCTGGAGAATGAATGAAATATGTTAACAAATATTTAAATGTGACTGCAACACCTTAAGAACAAGAGACAGGTCAACCTGTTTGTATTATAAAAATATCCTGGAACATTTCCACATGGAGTGAATAGGTGATTATAAGGAACTTAAATCACCACACTCAGACTTGTAAACAAAGTGTAGACTTATGTAATGTACGTAACTTTAAAGATTATATTTGCAAAATGTAAAAAGACCTCTCTTTACATGGACCTAACCTTGACCTACTGTATGTGTGTATTGTGTTTCAATGGCTCTGCAGGTTCCTTATTTGCCCTCCAGTAAATGCCAGACATTGAACATCATGAAGCATCTCGAGGGACGAACAGGCCGTCTGGCAGATCTGGGATCAGGGGATGGCAGACTGGTGAGTGAGCATCAGATCTGTTTTATAATGTTGACCTATTTTGTACATACACTGCATTCATATGGTCCTCAGATAGAGTTTCTGAGTTTTCCAAATGTTTGCATTCATTGGCTTTTGACAGATAGAGCCAGATAGATTTATTTACATTTAACATGACAAACAAGTCAGTCTGAAGTTAACTAACTACTCAAACATAGCTTTAGACAGTGTTAAATACAGTACTGACAGCCATCAAAAGCATTTTTACCTAGCTCAGGTCACTCTTATTTGGGCAACACATAAGGTAATCACGTTTCCTAAACCATCTTTAGGGAAAGAGTTGATGCACAAATAAATAACAGTTACTTTGGTGCCATGTCTTTGCTGCACATGACGTCAAGGTGGAGCAACTTTAATCCAGTAGTTGTTTATATGCATTTTTGAACTTGTAAAGTTTTTCCAAGGTTCTGAGGACCACACAAATGCAGCATTAGTCAGTGTTGAATCACTATTTAAATTCTTTGTTGTATTGTAGGTGTTTGCAGCCTCTTCTGCTGGTTTCCAATGCACTGGCTTTGAAATCAATTCAATTCTCGTGGCATATGCCAGAGCCAAGGCCAAATGGACAGGACTGCCCTCCAGCCAGGCTAACTTTGTTAAAACTGACTTCTGGAAGGTCAGTCAAACAAACAAATGATCTCTCTAATCTTTTATTGGATCTAGTCAGACCTCTGCTATGTTCCCTTTTATTCTCTCAGACTGATTTATCGTCATACAACAATGTGACAGCCTTCCTTGCACCAGGCGTGGTGGGAATGATTTCAGTACTTTTTAAGTCAAACAAAAGAAAATGACTTTATAAGAGTGAAATATCTTAATTTGATTGGTCGACAGATGGAGGTACTGGGTGAGAAACTGTTGAAAGAGCTGCCCGACGGTGCATTTGTCGTCGTTTGTCGTTTTCCATTCTCCAACTGGCCTCATCAGTCGACCCTCGGCTCCGGACTAGACCAGACTTGGGCCTATGACATCAGCGCTGTTCGTGCAAGACTGAGAAATTCACCATATTCCCCTTTGCACTTTCTTCATTAACAGCTTTGTGCCTTAAATCGCTGAAAAAATTTTGAATATTAATAACACAGTGGGAATCTGTTGATGCTGTAAATCTGATCAGAAGAGTTTTGAAGGCTTTCTTGGATGTTGAAAGCATGAGTGGGAAGCAATATGTCAGGATGACTCGACTCGGGAAGATGAGTTTTTCTCTGCTGCAGTATTAGTACAGCACTTTCACTGCCAAATCTTAAGTCCATATCTCTGACAATTATGCTGTAAATATCAACAACCATCGCAGTATGACTCTGACGGAAGCTTTTTCAGAGCTCTTCCTCCTCAGATAGTGCTATTTATAATTGTCCATGAAACAAAAATAAACCTGCCTTAGAACATGATGAACCAAAGATATGGCCGACTTTCTTTGATAAAAACTCAAGGGCTTTGTTTACTTGTGTAGACTAGATTTAAGTGACTTCACTTGAGTAGATTGAATCTTGTGTTGACTGATTTTGCTTCCTATTATTTTGCAACAAAACATTAAAAATGTGTTGGCAATTTGGTTGAGTTTACTGTAGCTAATTTAGATCTGTGACCAATGAAAAGACAATAATGATACTAAGCTTACATGATTATGTGATTTATTATTGATGCATTTTAATAAACTGCAGATTAAACTGTGCTCTCACAGATCCGTCCAGGAAGTAAATCTGTGTTATTTGTTCTATTATAGTTTTTTCTTAATTGCTTTTGACTCAAAAATGGCTAAAAACTGTATTCATTACAACTGTTCAATGATATCAAAACTCTTCACCAAAACATTTAGTTATGTTTCAAAAGCAGGGTTTTGTGTCAGTATCTAAGCTGTAACCAGGCCATAAAGATGTTTTGTGATTGTTTACGCCAGAATGGTAAGAATTTAATGACCTGTTTTGATTCTTATAGTTGCATTCAAGAACAGAGCCAAAGCAAATGAACTAAACTATAAATAATATAAACGATAAACTATAGCCATATATGGAAAAATGTACAGCAGATGTAGTGCAAAGAACATCTTAAATTGTGATATTGGTCTATTTCATGTAATAGATACAACATATTGCGGTGTGACGTGATGAAAAAGTCTTTATTGTGAGATGGAAATCAGAAGTGTTAAGAAACTACGTCATTGTAGCACTTTTCAACATAGTTACTGTATATCATTTTCTTGATCTCGTGCAGCCCTATTGGCGTAAACAATGAATAAATGTATTAACGAATGGTCTTATTGTGTTATGCATGCAACAGATACCACTAATCAGACTGGAGACCAAAGACAAACAGGAAGTGCAGTAGATACACTACAGATCGATCGAAATAAACGAGAACTAGGAGTCCTGAATGATGGTGTGGTCCCTCAGAGCTCTGATCTCAACATCATGGAGTCTGTGTGGGATTAACATGAACAGAAAAAAGGATCTGAGGAGTTTACACCCACAAATGTCCAGAACAATTACCTGCTGAGTTCAATAACTGTGTGCAACTGTATCTAGAAGAACTGACGCTGTTTGAAGGCAGAGGGTGGTCACACAGTTGGATTTAGAGTTTTCTAATGTTTATGGATTTTGTATTTTGTAAATTGATAAAAAATAAACATCTATGCTCTGCCCATAAATGCAAATATGTAATCCAGTCTGCAAACCAACCACTACAATAATGTAGCTCTTCTCTCTATTGTATTGAAGGCTGTAACTATAATGTGTCTTAAATTTGCATCATTATTATAGACAAATCAAGTCATGGTGAGCGTGATTTACCAGGCAAAGCAGGACTGGAAACTACTTCTTGCTGCATCCAAAGTCTCCACATGGGGGCGCTAGTGCTCCAGACTGCAGCAGAAACAGAGGCTGACAGACGTGAAGCTCCAAGGAACTAAACACATTTCGTCGGTTTTTGTTCATGTGAGATTTTTTTTTCAGTACATGTTTTGCTTGAGAATATTAACAGACGCCTTTAGCTTCATGGAGAATGACGCACAAATTGTTGGTGCAGTGCCTTCAGCTCCATGCGTTATTAAAACATTAGTTCCAGTATCCCGCAGTCTTAAATATGATCCTGCTGCTCTGCCCTTCTTGACACCGCTCTCATCGACACATTCAAAGGCTAATCGATGTGAGGCAGACTCGCTCTGATTTGACGCCGTGACGTCACCGGGAGGGCGGCTGACAGCGGGGTGGGTCTGTTGTGGAGTATAAAGGCGCGCACAGCGACTCTCCGGGCTGCATTACAAGCACTGGACTAAAACTCGCAGCCCTATGGAAGTACACACCAACATTCAGAGCCACAGCAGCAGCATGTGTGAGTCCACGCAGAGGGCTTGTGAGCCCCGGCGTAAGAGGATGGACGAGCGCAGTGCGCCCTCGGAAATGGCCCGGATTATCACTGATCCAGCCACGGGAAAGTGCTACTGTCGTGGGAAAGTTTTGGGAAAGGTACCTACATTTGTTTCTAGCACAGTTTTTGGATTTACTCCCGAAGGCGCAGCATGTTAACTCCAATCTTTAATCTTTTTAGGGAGGTTTTGCCAAATGCTATGAGATGACAGACTTGTCCACCAGCAAAGTTTACGCAGCAAAAATCATCCCACATTCGCGCGTTTCCAAGCCTCACCAACGGGAGAAGGTAAGCCCCAGGGAGCTCTCATGAACTCAGAGATCTAATAGATGTTTATTTGATTCATGACTGTTTTATGCTTTGTGTTAGATTGACAGAGAAATAGAGCTGCACAAGGCGCTCAGTCACAGACACATTGTGCACTTTTACCATCATTTCGAGGACAAAGAGAACATCTATATTCTTTTGGAGTACTGCAGCCGAAAAGTAAGTGTGCATTTGAATGTTTGCACCTCCTAACCTTTCGTTCACCCGCAATGCACCCGAAGCAAATATAACAGATACTTTCCCATTAGGTTTTGTTTCAAGATCATGCAAGAATATTAATTTTCCTAATGCATTTTTTTGTGTTTTTAGTCTTTAGCTCACATCCTGAAGGCTCGCAAAGTCCTCACAGAGCCAGAGGTGCGTTACTACCTCAGACAGATAGTGTCTGGACTCAGATACCTGCACGAACAGGAGATCCTGCACAGAGACCTAAAGCTTGGTAAGCATCCCACAACTTCAAGACTTTATTTGATGTTATAAATCCATTCATCTGCGTGTGTCCTTTGATCCTGGCTTGAATATCAAATGCTCATCTTCTCATTTCTCCCCTATAGGTAATTTCTTTGTGAGTGAGTCCATGGAGCTAAAGGTTGGAGACTTTGGTCTTGCTGCCAAGTTGGAGCCAGCGGGAAACAGGAGAAAGACAATCTGTGGAACTCCGAATTACCTGTCGCCCGAGGTGCTGAACAAACAGGGCCACGGCTGTGAATCAGACATCTGGGCCTTGGGCTGCGTAATGTGAGTAAACTCTCCATTTGATACTGAGAAAAAGCTGTTGGTAACAAGTTTAGGATTATATAAGACTGTGGACTATCTTCTTCAGGTACACAATGCTGTTGGGGAGACCGCCCTTTGAAACCACCAACCTTAAAGAGACATACCGGTGCATTCGTGAAGCGCGGTACTCCCTCCCGTCCTCGCTCACGCCTCAAGCCAAGCAGTTGATAAGTAACCTGCTCGCCAAGACTCCAGAGGACAGGCCCAACCTGGATCTCATTCTGCGGCACGACTTTTTCACACAGGTCAGCCATCACTTCCACCTCGTTAATCTGTCTGGTCTGCTCAAATGGCACTTTGTTACAGATTGGAGTTTGGTGACCCCTTTCCCATCGGTTGCACACTGACCCACTTCTCTGTGTCCAACAGGGCTTCAGTCCAGAGCGTCTGCCGCCAAGCTGCTGCCACTCGCCACCAGATTTTCACGTCTCTAGTCCGGCTAAGAGCTTCTTCAAGAAAGCTGCCGCAGCGCTCTTTGGGGGCAAGAGGGACAAGGTTAAATACTACGAGACCCTGAGTAAGTAGTTGATTGGATACTTAAAGCAGAGTGCCACGGTGGTGAATGTGGGAACTTCGGATGCAGTGCTCTGTGTTGACTTAGTTGTTTTCCTCCCATAGACAAGTTAACAAAAGAGGAAGAGGAAATCTATAAACTGCAACACAATCTGGAGAGAACTGTAATCAGCCAACAGCAGAACAAAAGGATAACAGAGGTAAGAAGTCAGTCAAAGTTCATAAATAAATGCACAAATACACACATAAGTGTTGTAGGTAAATGAAAACTGCAGAACAGCCACGTTACAATTGGTCTCAAAAATTAGCATTAGTGATTAGCACTAGCATGATGTAACCCAATGTAATATGGCAGTTAGTTAACCTCCAAGATTTCTGGAAACTGAATCAGAGCCTTACCAAGCACATAAAACAAACACCAACAACATTTATGTCTCATTTTATGGACTGCTAATGACAATTGACCAAACATCAGATCCTTTACAGAGCTCTGTAAGATAAGGTTTCTCTGTGGTCTATTTAAAAGTGCACTATTAGTTGGCATGCATATTCCCATCTTAGTTGTATTTCCATAGAATTAACATTTAACTTGGACTATGATTTATTGAGGGGGCCGTGCCCTTCCTGTCCCCCTGTGATATGCACTTATGCTTTATACCCATAGACACCAATGATACAGGTGCTTTCATGAAACATTTCTGAGCCATTTTCCCAAGAACAATCCAATGAGTCACTCTGATGCTAAACTTCACAACATGCACAGTTTGAGAGCAGAGCAAAAGTACTTATTTTCAACCTACTTTACATTTGTGGGTGTCCGCTGAGTCATGAAAGGAAGAGATGAGCTAAAGTCGTTGAATCTAAAACCTTGTCGTCACTGATTCTCACCTCAGAATGGAAGTCTACTTCCGCCATCTGCTGAAAGCCCGGTCGCCCTGGCAACAGAGAGCCAATCCCCCACGACGCAGGACACAATCCGTCTGATTGTCAGAGGGAGTCTGGGGAGCTGCAGCAGCAGTAGTGAATGTAAGTTTAATGCTCATTTTATGCTATTCAACAAAAGCCTTGCATATTTCACATAATAATACCACTTATACTTGGACTATTATTGATCATAATGCACAGCAACATTCAGGCCCACGCTCAGGAACTTGTTCTTGTATGTGAATGGAACAAGAAAGAATGCTGTGCCATTTTAGTGTCACATCTAATTAAAAAACAAAGGACATTCACTCAGACACTGGCAGCTCTTCACACAGAAGTAGATCAATGCAGCAGGTTTTTGCACATATTGCACCCAAAATTATTGCATTAAAAGTGGATGTAGAATATGAATGCTTACATTTACAGCATTTACATTTCTAATGGCTCAAGGATATAATCTCATTGAGTATATGTCCTTTCCTATCCTCGTTTATATCCAGGATGGGCCTTGTTCTTTGAGTGCCTTAATAAGTTAATCCAGTTAATGCACATATGCACTTGTTGCACCTTCAAAATTGGATGACACAAGACTTATGTTTTAGTTGATAAATAGTATGAGTTGAAATAGTGTAGAGGAACAAATGAAGTTAACAAATTTTTATTCCCAAAGGCTTGGAAGACAACACAACAGGAAGTGTGGCAGAGACAGTGGCCAGTGTTTTAAGAGGCTGTCTAGAGAACATGCCAAAAGGTGAGTCTTCAGGTTTATATTACTACTGACTTATCCAGTTTGGTAATAATTGGACTCTGCAAAAATATGGGATTGTTTAACTGTTACTGCATTGTCCTTGTCCTTTTGTCCCGTAGCCGACGACATGCCTCAGGGCTCCAACACTTGCAACCTTCAGTGGGTGACTAAATGGGTGGACTACTCCAACAAGTACGGCTTCGGCTACCAGTTGTCTGATCACACCGTGGGAGTCCTCTTCAACAACGGCACTCACATGAGCCTGCTGCCAGACCGAAAGTACGCACCCTTTCACAACAATTTACCTCCGCTTACTCATTACTCTAATAGAACCGAGCATGTTAACGCATGTTCTTGTACGAAGTGTTACTTGGGAGAACATGTCAGTGGTTAATTACAAATAGTCTGACACAGAGTCTATCTTTTCCAGGACGATCCATTACTACGCAGAGTTGGGCCAGCGCTCCGTCTTCCCAACTTGTGAAGTCCCAGAGCACTTCGTGGGTCAAGTAACCGTCTTGAAGTACTTCTCTCACTACATGGAGGAGAATCTCATGGATGTAAGCAATTATCTGCGTATTTATCTTTTATCATTCAGTCCTTTGAAGCAGTAGTTGCGTTACCCTCCTGTCCCAGCCTGCCGGATCCTAACGTGGTTACGCTTTGCTTGCACAGGGCGGGGATCTCGGGAGCATGTCAGACGCTCACATGCCCAGACTGTACCTGCTGCAGTGGCTGAAGTCTGACCGCGCCCTCATGATGCTCTTCAACGATGGCACTTTCCAGGTAAACACTGGAGTTCAATACAGGACAGGCGGCCTTTGTAGAGCATGCTCAGACTAGATTAGGGCTGTGTCCAAAATCATTCATTCACTATTGCTTACTTTCTAATTTCTAATAAAGATGACTCACCACTCCTTAATTCCCGGGATTAGAATACAAAGAGTAACTTACAAAACCATGTGCACAATTACAAAATATGCTCCAGCGACTTGTAGAATATATCCCAATGTAGTGCAAAAACTACTCCTAAAAAGTAGAACATATGCATTGCTTTAGTGTGTGACAATTAAAATGAAATGATGTACAACAAAGTGCGTAGCTTAGTCTCTCTTTAATGCAACCATTCCTCTGCAAAATGACTTTTTAATGAAACTCTGTAACGAAAGGTTGCATTGTGGAAGTGTAACGGTACAAAATCAATCAAGTGCAAAAAGTTATTAGCACCAGCGTGACCAGCAGAAGTAGAGTATTGAATTTCTTGCCAACTTTCTTTCCAAGGAGAAGTATCAAACATAAACCATATGATTATATTGAACATAGTTATTGCATATAGTTCAGTATAATCGTATAATATAGTTCAAACTTAAACGGCACAGCTCTGTTTTATGTAGGCTTCTCTCCAGTTGAGGTCCAAAGTCCTGGTTAAGTCTTTGTTTAGTGTTTGCTCAGTTTTCAGTTTGTTTAGCTCTGGTGCAGCCCTTGATTTAGCCCTGGTTTAGAATTGGATAATTCCAGGTCCAGTCTTGGTTTGGCTCTGGTGCAGCCCCAGGTTTAGCCATGGTTTAGTCCTTGGCTCAGCTTTCCTTTAGCATTGGTTTGTCCCTGAAAAACATAAGTGAACTCATGAATCCCTGCATACTAGCTCACATAATCATGAAAATAACACAATATTCCTATGATATACTATGTTTGACTTATGTAAAAGAAGAAAAGAAGTTGGAGACCCCTGATGTAGAGTAGTTCTTTTGTAGTAGACTGGATTGCCAGAATAAAAACACTATTCAGAGTTTCCTAAGTGCTGTTTATTATGCAACTGCTGTCTCACAGTGAAAACATGCCATTTTAACTGCCATAGCTGGACGCATCACTGCACTGCAGATGGATTACAGTTAGTGACTATGAGTTGTGGCTTACTTTTAATAATGCATTTTGAGTCAACTAAGGTAAAAATACTTGGACGATGGAAAATGGAAGCAATAAATTAGACTATCCAAGGCCAATGAGTGATTTTGGACACAGCTTTAGCACTTTGTTAAATGGAAAATGCTAATGTTGACATTAAACAATCCTCTTTTCGTCTCCAGGTCAACTTCTACCACGACCACACCAAGATCATCCTCTGCTGCCAGCGGGACGAGTACATGCTGACGTATATTAACGAGGAGCGCGTCTCCAAAAGCCTCAAACTGAGCTCCCTGCTGACGTCGGGCTGTCCCAGCGACCTGCGCGAGCGAATGGTTTACTCCCTGAACATGCTGCTGCAGAGGTGTAGTTAAACGGACTGTGCCAGACTGCAACGCCGCTGCGAGGAACAATGCAAATCTGTGTATGTGTGGGAAGCTCTAGGATCGACCCGTTGCCAAGTCTATTAACATTCCCACGCAGTAGACTGTGCGATGAGGACAATGAAATGTAGCACACTGGAGGTGGAAGCAAAAAGGGCTGATTTGTACGTCGACTGTTGGAGAAGAGCGGAGAAGAGAGGAGCGTTGGAGTATGTCGTCTTGAATGGACTCTAGAAACGCTGGGCTGGAACCAGCTTAAATGTGTACAGACTAAAGAGGCAATGCAAAATAATAATGCTCTGAATCAAAGTTGAGCTAAACTGTGGATTCTTGTACATTTGTATCTTCTGTACAGTGTATGTCACAGCCAATAACGGTGCAACAAATGACCGGCGTGTACGTGTGTGCGCTGGGTGTAATATTCACTCACGATTTTAAAACTGTGACTTGTTCTCTTTATGGACTGACAGGCTAGAAGCGCATTTGACAGAAAAAAAACAACAAAAAACATGAGCTCACGTTTAT
This sequence comes from Rhyacichthys aspro, assembly GCA_036850595.1. Lineage (NCBI taxonomy): Eukaryota > Metazoa > Chordata > Actinopteri > Gobiiformes > Rhyacichthyidae > Rhyacichthys > Rhyacichthys aspro. Next base: position 5,510,957 of record CM072156.1, on the reverse strand, counting down.
GTGGAGCAAGTAGAAAGAAAGAAAAAACGTACCAGAGGACCTATAAGGATCCTTTAGAGCCATTAGTAAAACCTGTCCAAAATAACTTATTGTGTTAAAAGTGCCGTATTTATTTATTTAATAATAAAAAGCTTTTTGTAAAAAATATCCCCTGGAGTGCTTGTCCTTTTCAGAGTGTTTTTTCATATTTGGATTTGTAAAAATCCTCTTTATTCTTACCTGAAAATAGCTTTTCTGCCGGGTGTAACTGTCATTTTCATTTTCTGAATAAAACATGTTTCTCATTTCAGCTAGAAAATGTTCAAAGATGACAAAAATAGAATAGGATGAATAAGCTCCCATAGCTGAAAGATTTGATACCTGAATGGGTTTAAAGGGTAAAAGTGCGTTTAAAAAAAAGGTGAGATGCACAGGTTTTAGTGGGAAATAATTCTACAGAAAAACCCAAAGGATTTGAAAATGATCAAAGCTATAAAGTATAAGTTGGTCAAAGGTGGGGTGGGAAGTGTAGATGCCAATTCCACATCTCACATTCTTCTTTAGAGCATGTGAACAGCTATGGTAGCCCTGAAGGGACATACTGTTTGCCAAGATCAAAATCAGTGAGAAATAGTCTGAGGGTGATTTGAAAGTGAAACAAATTTATTTAGGTTATGTATGCCTCCAGTGAGATCTCCAGTGAGAAACCAGCGTGTGCTTCTCTTGCTGCAGTACTCAGTTTGTCCACTCTGGGCTTCTGTAGGAACAGGAAGTAATGGAACTGGAATGGCTTCTTCCACTTGGTATCTACAGAGGTTAAAATCATATTTCTGACTGATTTACTCTGACTTACTAACTTATACTACAACATTTCACACTTTGCATTAAAATGATAAAAAACTTATTGCAAATCAGATCATTCTTAGCAAGTGGTTTTATACATAGACAGTTTTAAGAGTCAAAACTGTCCCTTTGAAATCAGATGCTAAAAGACATATTTTTGCAGTGGTTACTATTGATTTCAGTGGGATAGTATTGCTGAGAAAACAGGAACATGATAAAAGGTATAACAAATAAAAGCAATTATGTGTGGGAAAAAAACTGACCTAGTTGTGATTTTACTCTATAGAAATTAGAAAAGTTGTCGACTTCAGTTTCTATTCAGTTTAAATGTGGTGGACACTTCCCATTTATTTCCATCAGACACACTGCTGAGGAACAGAGAAACAGTTTGAATAGTCTAAAAGTATGTCAAAGTAGTTCAATGCTGAAATGATGTGACATAAAAAATCGCTCGAATTAGCGTTTTTCAGCACAACTGCCCATTCTTTCTTTTCCCCATTCATTTTAATCTACCATAAATGCTGAATAAACTGAATACTAACAATTGTGCTGCAGTGACCCTCAATATATTATGCAAATTGCAGTTCATGTGCCGTGCAATGATAAATTAGGCTTAATGACTCTTCTATCTCTGCACCGGTGCGAATCAAAGCAATTACTGAGCCGTAAACATCTTTTTTGCAACAGGAAGAGTCCAGTTTTTTCTGCAGAGATAGTTTGTTTACAGTGAACTTGTTTACACTCTGTTGCAAGGCCTCAGTTTTTGAGTTTTGTCCCACATTGGAGCAGAAGGCCGTCAGGGATGATGGACTAAGAGTTGTGGGTGACCTTGTCTTTGGCGGCTCATAGATAAACCGTATGCTTTGATCAGTATTCGGGCGGTGTGTGGAAACCCGCCTGGAAAGACAAACAGTGACATAGACAGAGATAAATCGAGAGAATTAGTCACAGAAAGTCAGCAATTGCATCAGAGCTTTTGATTCAACAATCATTCTTGGACATCCTTTTATATCCAGTGTAGTGTTGCCATAGAAACAAGCAGCCGCTGTGCAGTTTAATCGGAAATAAGTCTGAGCTGCGTAAACGACTCCTGACAGGGCTCACACACACACACGAGTCGTAGCTCATGACGTGAGTGTTAAAAGTATAACCTCTGTCTCCCACGTTGGATCGGCTGCTGATTGGCTCAACACTTCCTACATTTGCACCTGAGGCGTACTCTGCTCCAACACCTCTCCACCTCTTATGTAACCACGTCAGTCCAACATGGATGTTTGACTCATCCTCTTTAGATGCTCACTTCAGCTCAGTAATGAGAAGCTCATGCATAAACATCGGTCTCACTGACACCAGCTCAAAAGGAAGCCGACAACAAAAAGGAAGATATTATTCACGACAGTACCTCCAAATACAAAAGCCTGTGTTTTGACCGTGATGGCCTCCGGAATGGATGCTGCACAGAAATAGATTTTTCGGAGGAGCTTTTGTGAACTGTTTTTAACCCATGTCACCATATCCCGACTGAGAACAACTGCATCAGATGGACGCACAGAGTGAGCACAAATTGATAACTGAGTGCTGTTCCCAACGAGGAAACACTCAAGTGGTGGCTCTTGTAAGCAAGAATCCTTTTAGTGAGTCACAAAAGATAAAAGATGAAAAAATATACTAAGATACAAAATAATCAAGGAGTTTATTTGAGTTTCATAAACACTGCAAACAGGCCCTGACCCTTAACCATTTAAACTCTGCAAAAAGGCATGTTTCTTTAGGTTTAATACATTTGAAGGACAATAAAAATGTTGTATCCTGTGATGTTTTTATTATAATCAATGCTGATTTAAATCTTAATGAATGGAGTAAAGATGACCTATAAATCCTGTACAAATCTTAAAAACATGGCCACCCTCAAGATGCTGTTCAGGTGTATTTACGTTCCCAGTTCGAACCTTTTGTTTAATGCTTTGACAAAAGTTCAGAACTTTTACCAGAAATTCTTTCATCTGAACTCTTGTGGGAATAAGGAGCCCTTGCGATTTGGCTTGTCCTTGAGAGAACCCTGTACATTTCTAGTGCCGCCCACACGAGGCAGTCCCTCTGTTATGTCATGTGTACACTGAGAACAGTCTTAAAACAGGCCTGTACTCTCCTCTGGAACACAGCGGACCGACCGGGGGGATCTTTGTACCTTCACTCGCTCCATAAAGTTTTTCTCGGAGGGCGCCCGAGTGAGTCAGTTTGGCATCAATAGACGTAGTGGGCACATTCTGCGAGAGAGAACACGGGCTTTGATATGTGCACACTTGGGGATTAGAAGACCTTTGCATATCAAATGTCAACTCTCCTCCGCCTACAATGTGAACCAAAACAGATGCACACTGAGCTGTAGTCCCAGGAGCTCAGCAGATTATCTATTACAAGGCCTACAGTTATGAATTGATCCAGTTTATTTCAGTGGAGTTCAGATCAGTTTAATTCCTCTGGCCACTTGTTGGTGCTCTCTAACAGTGTGTGGAGAAAGGGTAAATTTCATACTTTTTCAGTCTGTCTGAATGGTTACTGCCCCCTCTTTGGCTTGTTTGCTGCTGCTGATCACCACCATTTAGTTATTTGACAAATGACAAAGACAATGACGAGTAATGATCTGATCTGTTGCTGCACATCATTAGAAGAGTTTTCAAATAATATGGAGTTCTTACAGCTGCCAATCTTCCAAAGAGAGGAATAAATTCACCTCAAGGTCAAGCCATGTGATGCTCATACTAAACAGACTCAGGGTCTTTGGGCCTCTCGGGGCGTGGTAAATGTTTGAGTCCAACAGCACAACTAGAAAACATACTACTATGGTTTGTTTGGAAATGTCACCAAGAGAGACCTCTGTCTATCTACTGGGGAAAGACTTCTGAAACAAAAGTGAAGTATAGACAAATTAGAAATGGACACACTGCAGTCATTGAGTTGACCACAAAGTCTTCTGTGAAGCAGAATTTTCTAGAGGCAAAAGTGAGGCCATCTGACCAAAAGCTAAAGGCGGTCCAAACGGATTGTCATGACAGCACAATGATCCAAGTTCCACTAAAAACACTAGACCTTTTTATAGAAGAAGGTGTCTGGACAAGGTTTCAATCTTTGTGACTGAACAAAAAAATGATTGCAGCCGAGATGAATGCACATCAATAACACATTTCATTTCTCCATTAATGCATGTTTTGCATCTGTTCGTTATGATTTTATTCCAAAAGACATGGCTCATTCTGCTCTTGGTACATTTTTGAGTCTTGACATACCTGTTTTTGGACATCAGACTGCACCAGAGTTCAGTTGGAAGTGGACAGAAGCCTGACTTTTCAAGGCGTCATGTTTGGTGTGCACCAAGGTTCTCAAGGAAGTATTTACTATTATCCAACTGAGTCACAATAACAATATAATAACAATAACTACCCATTTTAACCCCCCACATACTACTTCATTTGAACACTCAATGAATCCCTTTTACCTTAGTCTGTACTGTAAGAAAGGTTGATGAAGCATCCTTCTCATCAAAACTCATTTGACTCCATAGTCTGCTCATATACATCATATGCACTGCTTGACTCACAAGTTTCTTTGACTAATGTCCACACAGACAGTGATCTAGTAGAGCTACTACAACCTTCATGTCCTGACCACTTTTTGAGAAACACCGAGGCTGTACCTAATCTACCCACTTCTGCAGTGTTAGAGTAACAGAGTAAACTTAGCCAAACACTGCACTCAAACCAAAGAACCATCCCCGTGTGCACGCGGAGGTGTGTTCACACTTCCCAACATATTTGCTCTTTAAATAGTATGGAGAATGAGTCACCCTTTCAGGTGGCCATTTCTGCTCTAATGTGTGACATTTATGTTCCTTTCCCTGATTCCTATAATTTTGTACAATCAGCAACCTCCAAAAAGTCCCTCTTCCTGTCTCAAAATAGGACAATTTGTACAATTTTATTGATTGTGTGACTGTTTAAAATATAGTCTACATCATGTCCTTTTTGGTAAAGGCAGAATGTAGTTTATGGCTTAAAAGGAATGTTTTTTATTTTTTTTTATTTCCTTCACTGTCAGTGTGAGTTAAGTGCAGAAAGAAGGTCACATTAGAAAGAACATAACAGTAGACAGGACTTTTTACCTGAACTTAGATGAAGTAAATTCAATACAACGAAGGCTAATGCTCTGCGTCACTGTCGTGTGACGTGCCTGATTTTTACAATGAACCATATCACGATTTTCTGTCCTACATCCTCCGGCCTGATGTAAAAAAGAGAACGTGACTTCCTTGAATCAGGGCAAAGGGCCTCCTGACTGCTGCCTCAGAGACATCACATGTTTCTGTTTTCTGTTTCTGTGTGGGCAGAACTCTAACAAAGAGCGGACACAAGAGTGAGGAGAAGCACTCTGCTGGAGATGCCAGAGTGAAAGAAACAGTGCATGGGAAAGCTTGTCATTATTCAGCTGTCAGTCAGACCATTATGCTCCTGAAAGAAAAGTTGTGTTTCTAAATTACATAAAAAGTGAATTTGAAAACTTTTACAATGGCGGGTGGTTGTCATTTTTTTCCGCAGCTTGAGTTTGAACTCTGACTCATATGAATTCGCTCCTCCTTGGTGGAGTGCATTCCTCATAAATAGTGGGACCCGGGTTCAATTCTGGCTCTAGTCTGTTTCCTCCAGGTTACTACCCGTCTGTCTTATCCCAAGTTCCTGTCTAGCAGCTGTCTCTGTCCAGTAAAGGCAAAAAAGACCCAAGAATAGGTAGCATATAGAAATAGTTTGAAGATAGTTCAATCTGTCTTGTATACTGCTAAGAAATAAATTGCAGTTCTTGTTTCCCACTTGTTCCTGGTTAAAGGAACAAACTGAGTACCAATCATCATTGTATGCCAAGTTCAAGTGAGCCAATAGAAAAAGGTTAGTCATTCTTGTGTAAACCACTCAGGGCCTAATCACAATGAACAACGTAAAATGTGAAAAGCGTGTAACAACCTCACTATAAACTCTTTATCCTTTGAAACATAATGCTTGAGTGCACCATTAGTAATCAAACACAGTTTCTTGTCAGAAGAAGCAGTGTGACAAAACCTCCCATTGATTTGAATCAAAAAAATGAATCACTGAACTTATGCGCTCGTAGTTCGGCAAAGTCAAAGCTGCCTGTGTGTGTTTAGCTCCAACTCTTGTGGAAAGTGAAGTATATCTGTTCTCTGCACCCACTTCCACATCCTGTCATTATAGCCCAGTCCTTTCATAGAAGATCGCTGAAAGGCACTGTTTCGGTTTGTAATCACTATTTAAGTTTGACTGAAAAGCTGCAGCAAAGTAGAAATCACATTCCATCCATTCCAGCAAATGAGAGGGTGTGCACTTCTTCTCTTTCTCATATTCAGCTGCAAAGTTTCAACTTGTCTGAGACTGAGCTGCTTTTCAAAGACGTGGGCAGTGGTATGCACTTTGCAACGGATCCACTACCACATACTTTAAGGTTTCATCAACTATTTCCAAAGAAACAGAAACAGTTCTTGCAATGACTTACAGAACAATAAGTCTCTGCCATGTCCCGTCTGCTGCATGGGATTATACAGTCTGAGGTTCGCACTAAGATTAACATCAAGGATTAGCCATAAGTGCTACTTGTGCCATTGGTAGTCTGTTCCGCAGCACCATCTGGGAGGGCTTCCATAGAGAGGGTTTGCAAAGGGCAGGTGCTGTAAATGAATGACTGGTTGGTGATTGGATTTATCATCAGTGAGTAACTACAGTTTAATCCAATCAGAGGAGTGCCACGTTCTTTATGTTCGTGACAGTAAAACGGTCACTGCATCTTCAAAGCTAAAACACGCCCATACCTGTTGGTACTGCCACATCATTGGTCACAACTAACTGGTTCGCCATGGTTGGGCTGTCAATACTTTGTTTGAAGCAGTTCAAGATGGATTTTTTAATGAGTTTGTTAATTCACCAATCTCATGAAAATCCAGAGGGTAATCAAACAATGGTAGCAAATGCATAGATACCTGAGCCATTAGCATACTAGCATCTAAAACTGTGAATGTCTAACAGATGCAACATGAACAGAAACCAGATTGAGTTGTACTGTGTAGCTTTAGAGTAACATTCACCAGTGCACTCAACATCATCTAAAAAGAAAGAAAGAATATGGGATATATTCCTGCTAATCATGTCTTGTCCTTCTAGAGGTTTTGTTAAAAGTTAACAGCTAAATTTAGGTCATGGACCAGACCAAAAAGTAGTGGTTATTTTAGTGGGTTTTTTTTTTTTTTCATTTTCAAAAACTAGCAGCTTCAACACTAAGGCTTAAAGCTTGAAAACATTTCCTTCTTGTTCGTCTGCTCAGAAATGAAAAAGAGGTGAAACATCCTTAAGGTACATCTAAGTTCTATGAGATGGACAAATGACACACAGACATGGGCTCTATTATGCAAAAGTGACCCCTGTTACAACTGCTGCACAATCCAAAAACAAATATGCCACCTCTTGCTTCCACATGGATGATGTTTACCCTAAAACTGTGCCGCTATTATTACATGTGTGAAGTGAGGCATTTAACAAAGACGTGTGAAGTGTGGCAAATGTTAAAAGACAGGCCTGCCTCGTCGAGGGAGGAAACCCCAGGCAGCTTCAAGGCAGCGTTTCAATCCTCTGACTCACACTGACACAGAGGGACAAAGCTAATCCTGCACACATTCTCCCCTCTGATGAAGGTGGGGCGGCATTAGTCAGGAAGGCAACAGCTAAATTATTCACACTGAGATCTTTTGGACTGCTGTGACTGTAGCACACAATGGTACTTTTTAAAACTGCTGTTAAAACACGTGCACATTATGTATATGCAGAAAAATCAAAATGGGAAAATATATGTTGTCACAAAGCTTCACTGTAAAAGCTGAATCATAGTTCTACATGAATTTGCAGAATAAATACAAAAACTATGAGTCATTGTGTCAGAACTTGTTCTTGCAGCATGAGAGCTCTCCTGAAGTTGTGCCTACGCTCCTTTGGCTCTGCACAAACTCCTGGCCTTTTCTAAAAGCCAAGAACAAAGCACAGAATGGTTAAACTGGGCACACTACCCTTTTATTTGTCAAAAGTTTGGAAAGCGTGTGTGTTGGACTTAAGTTTTTTTAAAGGACAGGAACATAAAAAATAAAAAGCGTCTCAAACCGATCCTAGAGAATGGATCCAGACCAGATGCAGCAGGCTTTTTTGCACGAACTTCATTGTAGAAAACATCTTATATCAACATCTATGTTTAGTTCAGTGTTGGTCATGGCCTTACTTCATAAAAGCTGCACAAAAAGGTTCCTGGGATTCTTCCACTCTGACTTTTTCACTCTTTGAATATCCTAACATTAAAATAAAGCACAGAAAAGACAAGTGCTGTTCCAAACCATGCTGAAGAAAACATTAAATTAATACTGACCTAGAGCTATAGTTTGCTTTGAAAGTGTCTACTGACCCTTCCTGTGCACCTTTGGCATTTCTGCAGACCCACAATAACACGCCTCCAAAGGTAAATGCCAAAGGTAATGCTGTCTGAAGTGGCATTCTCCTTGCGTGCACAGGCAGAGGTGGACAAATGGACGGAGGAGGATCTATCTGCTTTATGATGTCAGCTCGGGGAGGATAAATCCCACAGCCAACTCTTAAACTTTGATGATGCCTCGGAGCCCTGGTATTTATATAAAAATATTTTCAAAGGAGAACATGTTGAGCGGAGACAGAAAGACAATGTGTGTCTGTGTTGTAAGACTATACTGTCGCCATAAAAATGCTTGTTGTTTCATGTTAGCGCAAAGTAGGCAGTAAAAATATGAAAGGGATTTTATGCAATTACCAAAGAATATTTCTCAAGATTATGATAGGGAGTCTTTGCATGACTTTCTGGTGAGTCTTTTTTTGCAGAGAGCATTGCATTTTGTGTTAAACAACTTGTTACAAAGCAGAGGTTATTAGGGATGTGTGTTGTCTAAGGTCCATTGCTCAGATCCTGGACAAGTCCCCTGAAATTGCCCTATAAAGGAATTATTGGAGACAGCTGCAGTGCAACAAAACTTTGGAGATGACAAGTGATGAGATAAAGCTGCACTCTTCCATTGGTTTATACTCGAGGACATCCCGAGGTTGCTGGTGTTGTTGAAAAGGCATTTTTTCTGACGCCTTTCTGCAAACTTCTTGCCCTTTTCCCCTGAAAAACTACTGTGGAAACTCAATAATAACTCTTGTTAATTTCTTGTTTTGATGGCTTGAAGCTATTATAATTTAAAAAGTAATTTATCATATTTTCTATAATACATGAGTCCCCTGATGTATTTTCCTAACCATAATCTGCATTTTATTCTTGTGGTATTGTTTTTGTAAGTGATTATAATTCACGTACAGATAAAATTTATTCCAGGGTAAAGGTTAGTGAGGGTCAATAGAGAACAAACGTGCCAGGACAAACAGCAGAGTGTCCCAGATTTTGTCCTCATCAATGGGCCAATTAATGCCTCATGTCTCGCAGCCGACGAGCAGCCTCCCCTCGCTCTGTCACCGAGTCGAGTGAGAGACACGCAGCTGTTCCCATGGCAACCGGAGCTCTCATCCTCACGTAAACATCCAGCTGTAATTCATTCCGGGCCCGTCTCAGTTACTCATCACAGATCGCGTGCTTTCTCGCTGTAAACGCAGAGATCCTAGTATCTCACAGAATGTTTGAGGGCCTCATGGTGAAGAGTGACAGAAGTGACTCAGTGATATGTTCACTGTCGAAACGCTCCCAAAGACGCTGGATCGGTCCGTGGTGTTAATAGTCTTACCCCGTGACACTGTGATGTGTTGAGGTCTGCAGGGAGTAGGGTATGCTCGTGTAATTCTGCCAATATTTCGCTTCACTGTCAGCCGTTCAAGCTTCGTGTCACACTCCTTTTAGATCATTTTGCATTTGCACAGATTTTTGCAAAGTGCTTTTTTCTCCTCTAAGTACTTCTGCTTCATTATTGTCTCTAGTAAAAGTACAGACATGTAAAGTGAAAGTTACTCACACAAAGGTGGTCATTTAGATTATTATAATTGAAAGTAACAACTGATTTTTGCACAAATGAGCAGAGCAGAAAGTGTATCTACTTGATATGAAATGATGCATAGTAGTTGAGATGCCTTCAACTTAAAAACATTTTCTGCATTATTGCATTGATTTTTGTGAAATCCTCTTTTTCAGTGAACCTTTCAGTGTTTTTCTCTCTTCTTTTCCCTTAGTTAAAACATTTGAAAATGCACAAGAAACTGATCCGGACCCTTGTCTCACTGTTTTTTATGTAATATTTGAGTTGGATGCCAGTGTTGATTTCCCATATGAGTCACTCCAAACACATTTTTGGTTTTTGGGTGTATGCAGCCCATAAAGCAGCCACTCACCCTCATGTTTCATCTGAGTGGTTCTGACTAACAGGCTTGAAGGCAGGGCATTGCTGTGGTGTCATTAAGAATAAAGTCAGAATCAGATTTACAAATATATATTTACCCAAAAGCAAAGCATACATTCTCTTTTTGTGCTCTAATTAATGTCTGAGACTGCTTTCTCTGACGGGTCTTCACTCGCTGCACTTCCCTCTCATTCTCTTCAAGTAAATATCTTGTAAAATAGTTGCTTTAAGAAACACAAATCTTCTTGTATCTTCAAATCTTCTTGTTTTCCTTAAACTCACCACTAAATGTATGAGTTTGTTCATGCTCAGTTGAAGGGTGGGTTTTGATCTGACTGACAGGTAACATAACCAATCAGAATGATATAAAACATGATCAAATTGTCTAATAGGCCAAGGACACAGCTCTTAGCGCATTGGGGTGTAACATGAAGAAACCAATTAGAAACTCATCAACTGTTTGTCACAAGTATCGTCAGCCCCATTAGACCGGCGCCCCGAGACCAGGAAGTGCACTAAATAAACCAAATAAAAATTTAAAATGGTCAATTATTAATTTAAAACTGGAAACTTTGAACTCTCTCACCTCAGTGGAGTGGACAAATTGATGATGACTAGCTTTAACAATTTAACAACAAATCCATTAGCAGCCGATGCTAATGTCTTTGCTTGTTTACGTCTGGTGTGGTAAACAGAGGTAGATAGAGACAAGCCAGTTTTACTCTACATTGTTCCAGAAAAGTGAGACAAATAAGTTGGCAATGCTGAATAATTGTAACAAGACTTCTTTTATTTTACCTAAATTTGTTCAGAAAATTATTTTGGTGAACATAATGGAGTAAATGCAACTTGCTCCTCTGTTTATCACAGGTTTTATTTGCTCTCATTACAGTACAAGCCTTATTGGTTTCCTCATTCCCACAGGAAGTGTCCACCCTGATAACACCTTTTGAAAACAGTGCGCTGAACAAACATCGTTATCTTATCCATGTCGGATATGTTACATGTGTTTGGAGCCCAGATAACTAGAAACTTCAAGGATATTTCAGGCAAATAGAAAGTTACCAAACATTAAAGTTCTACTTGGTTGATGAGAAGTGAAGGATCATTCTGTGATTACATGTTTGCCATCTATACCCGAAGGCTGTTAAGATTCCTCTCATGCAAGAGCAGTGTGCAAATAAACCCTCTATTATGGATTGGCAACCTTTGGCATTTTTCAGAAAGAAAAAAATCCCTCCACTGAAAAGAACTAGATAAATGCAACTTCAGATAAACAACATATAACTAATATAAGTCCTTATTTCACCGTCGCATTCATTATTTAACAACCCCCCAAAAAGTCATCAGCCCTTCAACACTTCGCTTACGGCTACTTGAAGGAGAAGCTAATGAGGTGTATTATTAATAGTTGCTGGAATATTGGGCTGCGTAATATGTAAATAAACACGGAGGCCAAACACTTTTGTGCCTCATGAGCAACATCCATTAAAAACCAAGGACTTCTATTAATTATTGAGCTTCCTCGTCTCATTATAGATCCATGTTCTCCCGTCGTTCAGTTGTTCTTCTTCATCAAGACAGAATGTACTCACAACAAAGCAAACAGAGGCGACACTGCCCCCGGGCACTTCACATCACAGCCAGAAAATGGATATTAACTAATTCATGCAAGGAAGAATACAATGCATGAGTTCAAAAATCGGTGCTGAACATTTTCACGAGTTGTGTTGTTGATCACATTTGGTGTTGGCGCCTTACTTGACAATAACACACAAAGTACTAAGTTTTATAGTGTTTGCCTGATGACTCTTAGGCCCATGTCGGACAGGTACAGCGTGTGACATGCTGAGTATTGATTTATACTGATTAATTATTGCATGCAAACAAGACTGCTATAAGATCAATAGTAAAACCACTCCAAAACCATGCATTAGTTTTGTTAGGACATTCTGTTTCAGCCTTTTCACAGGTGAGAGCCGGGTTTTGTTGATAATACAGATTCTCATCATAATACATCTGCACTTGATACTGCATTATGTAATTTTAGTGAGCTGGAGCCTGTGTTAATGAGTGTCCATCAATGCTGCTACACTCGAAACAACTAAATATGTTGTATTTTTCTGTAAAAACAGTAAAGTAAATGTCATTTTGCACATGTTCAGGCCTGTGACCGTGACAGGACAAAAGCAGTTGTCAGTGTTTGTATTTCTTGCAGGGGATGTGAACATGAACACATCCTTCTGGATATCCTCTGTTGCCTCTGCCAGCGGATGAGATTAGAACAATAAGCCTGATGAGTTTGGGGGTGGAACAAACGAGAAACAGGACAACAGTCTTTAGAAAAAGTGACAAAGTAATAGAGCGCAGCGGGATTATAATGATATAAGTGGTTAATATTAGCTTATACTGAAGGACAGGATGATTTAACAATGTCAGAAAAACAGCTCAACAAAAGTGACGATTGCTTATTGTCTCAAATGTTCTCTCACAGTACAGTGTCTTACACAAGCAGCTTTTCATTCACTTTCAATGCAGGTATTTTCTTTTTTACACTTCACCTTCTGTGTAAAAGAAACGCTTGAATAAAGGATTGATTTAGTTCTTTCTTCAAACACGGTGTAAACAGTGCTCAAAAGCCTTGGAGAGTTGAGATATGTTTTAAGTGTAAATTTGTGCGAAAAACTTGTAGTGTTCTATGTTATTTACCATTATCAAAAGCACCAAGAATTCTAAGGAGCTATAACCATTACCTACTTCTGCATAGCCTCCAAACAACAGGTGCGTTACTTTTCTCAGTGGCGCAGGTTCCTTTTTCCTTGATGCAGGTTTTGCTTCTTTAGCAGTGAGTACACTTATCTCATCAGGCAGATCTCAGTTTAACCTCTCTTTGAGGAAAAAAACACAAGTCCTCAAAACATTTGTGATGTTTTTGCTGTTCTGTAAAAGTCCAAAATAAAATTGTCTTAAGTATAGGGTGACCATGTTTTCAAACCTCAAAATGAATCCAATGACAGCAGCTCAACATATAAAAAAAATGTTGAAATCAATACACAAGTAAGATTTTTGGTGCCTACTATGCTTTTGTCCATTGTAAGTATATCGTTGTCTGCTAAATGTGAATTGCCAAAATAGCACAAAAAGGGTCGATAAAATGTTAGTGATAGTTTTTTCAATGTAGAAAAATCCCTGTTTATGTTACTATTGGAGTACTTTTTAATAAAATAGGATCCTGAGAGTCTATGTTGGTGCCAGGTGTGGTTGTAACATTATTATTATCAAATGCAAGAGTCATGTTGCCTCTTAACTACAGCTGCCTTATCCCCCACAGGCGTACACAAAGAAGAAACTAATTACAGCCAATAAGTTATAATCTCAATGTAAACATGCCTAAAGTCACACAAGCAAAAGTTACAGCCCCAGCCTATGTTTTGTGTTTTACAGTCTATATTTAAGGTCCATAAAAGGAGCTGTGAGCAGAGGACTGTTCGTGCCGAGAAGCAGGTGTCATTACGTGATGTGCTCTGAGTTCACCTGTGTGTGACTACCCCTGGTTAAGTGCTGCAGCACAGACAAACACTTTACTCACCTTCAGTTCAAAGCCCTGCGCTCACTGTGTACATCTGGATGTGTCAGCTAAAAGCCCACCTGCCAAGACTTGGACACCTTTTTAAACGTGTGTTAGTGAGAGGCCGGGGTTTCCCTACGTTAGAGTCATACATTAGATGACATAAGACACTTGTGTAATGTTTAAACGTCTGTAAATATCAAACAGAAACAGATACTCACAATGAACCATGCTTTCACTGACTTTTTACATAATAGTATTTCGGTAAACTATAAATGTGCCTGGAGTGAGCATATGTCCTAATCTGAACTGGACTGTCCTGTTCTCAAGTCCTTTGTCCCTTGTCCAAACAAATAAATGTAAAAACGCTTATATGTCTTGGTCACTGCTCTGACTCTCCCACTTTTAAAGGTCACTTACTGTCTTTTTTATTTTATTTTATCATTAGAGTGCAACAATAATAGACAGCGAAGCTTACAAGCAAGAAATACACTACACACATAAAAAACGAAGTGACGTAGTACTTCTCTTGTACTTATTCTTTCACTTTTACTCTGCTCTTTGTGAGTAGATACCTATAAAGTCCCAAAGGCCATAGAACCCTTTTTTAACTAAACATAGTGATGGCCTCAGCTCCAGAAATGGCTCAGTGGAGACTTTGTGAGGTCACAAATGACTCCAACCCAGACCTGAACACCATTGATCCATGTTTGAATGCACTTAACCAATAATGCAACAGACAATATAAATAAAATAAATATTGGCTGTATAGGGAGGTCCTACTGACCAATAAAAGTAGTGGGAGGTGCCTTGAAGGGACAGAGAGTGAAATGGGATGTTTTCACTCAGGGTCTGGTGAATTTTCAAAGACTCAATGTGTTTTAGTAGATATGCGTATTAAATTAGCGTGTGGGAACGAGATGAATAGAAGGCCTCTAAATAACAAAATGCTAATTAAATGCAACAAATGTTTATTGCCTCTCACTGTATTATGGTTATTTTAAACTGCAATTTGTCCCACTTTCATCTGTTTTTTTGTCTGGTGTGTCATTGAACCTCATGATTCACTGCACCATAGTCACATTTGCAACCAAAAGAAACTAGGCCTGATTTGTCTGCATAGTTTCTATGATAAGCATTAAATTCAGCCCAAGGGTGTTATTTTGTGAACCTCATGCACAGAATCATGTCTGAAAGGAAGCATTTTAAAGCACTTTGGTTCGGAAGTTCAACTGCATCAATGAAAATATATATATACAGTATGAATATAACTCATCCTCCACCCCGGCCTGTTCAAAAGTATAAACCCAATGCATATTTGCTTTAGAAACATTTTGTTCTAAACCCCATTCTCCTGTCCTCTCCCAGTATTTGAGTCAGCTGTCATGCACTTGACTCAAATTCAATGTCCCAATAACCTGGCAGATGATACTCATGATGTCATTCTCTACAGTCATAGGACAGACACCATGTGGTACGCCCAGTCACAAGAAAAAGAAGAATCACATGTCGTCCACAAATGCATCTTGTGTGTTTTAATGTAATGTAAAATTGTAATCTTGTTCTCTAATAGACCTTACAGATGGAGAATCCCTAATGTGATGCATTTGCAGAACAACAAAGAGTGTTGTGTCATTGATACTGAAAAGGCTTATGCTAAGTACAGACCGAAGCTGGTATCTCGGAAAATGTTGTTTGTTATGTGTGTGTTAGCCTCCTGTTTACTCACCTTTTTTCCATCTTTCAAAAGGACATACTAACAAAAAATGAAAAAAAGAATAAAGACCAACTCCCTGCTCTGGTTCTGTCATGGTTGTTTTTTTTGTCATTGTGTCATAGTCATGTTCCATTTTGATCATTAGTAACAAAGTGGTCATTGTTTTTGTCGTTATCAGACAAAAATGACATTTCTTAAAGCCACATTTTTATTTAATTTTTTTAACTCTTTGGCAAACCACTTTTGGACGCCGACCCAGTGTTTTTTGGTTCTATTGTTTTAGATCATGACAGCTGCAGTGCAGGGTTTTAATGACTATAACAATAGCCGATAGTTTTCATCACTTTTTGTTGTGAGAAAAAGCTAAACTCAATGAAAGCCCATTGTCAGTCTGTCAACAAAAAAATAAAACTTTAAAACTAAATATTGTTGTCTAGTACTGAGGTATTATTATTGTCGTCTAGTGGCCTGGCGAACTTGTGACAGAGTTTACTGGACATAGCCTTATAGTAAGAAAACCTCTCTTGGACTGAGCTGCAGAAATGGTGATTTTCTTTTAAAAACTCCATCTTGAGTCACCTCTGTTCCATCACAGTAATTCACCCAACTGTGACAGACCATTGTGGCTTTGAACAAAGTGAAAACCTTGTGAAAAATGATGAACTGAATTTTCTAGGGCAGGTGAAGTGCACAACATCGAACGGGAGAAGTGTTATTTTTCTCTTGTCAATAACAGTACCATAAAGCATTCTTCCTTGACAAGCCTTGAACACAAACCTTCTCTGCCGCAGCGCGATCAAGCCCAGACATGTCTCCGAGTCCCGCCCACCTCCTCGACCCACAACGAGGAAGGTGCTTTGTGACAGTTGTGCAATCTCTGTGCCTCGCAGCGGTTTTATCTGCAGTGTCTTCGCAGGAGAAGGTGTTGTTCCTTCACATGCTCCTTATGTGTGAATCCATTGTCCACGGCCACAGGAAGACAGTGACAGCAGGTTGCATGTGGAGATGGCTTTGACGTCATGAAGCCGGCAGCTGTCTTCCTCAAAAACACAGAGGTTAGACATGTGTCAGACCGAGGCAGAGCCCTTCAAGAGAAAACACTCATATATACTTTTCTTTCCTTTTACCATTCGGGCTTTCAGGAAGCACTATAGCCACACCTCTTCCTGAAGACCCCAAGTCGAAAAAAAGTTAAAGCAACACTAAATTTTCAGGATGTGTTTCCACAAATGGACTAAGACGGTGCAATGCAAACTCACACAGGACAGTTTACTTCAGCATATGTTCATACGTTTTTTAATTCTGCTAATTTGGCAAGAAATTTGTTCTTATGAGATGGTAGCTTGCCCTGTTACCAAGTGGAGCATCTGAAGGTGGTATTTGTCTGGGAAGGAAAAAAAAAACCTTTATGTAATGCTGTCATTTTCACCTTTTCTTTTACTCTGGATGCAACACAAGTCTGCAAGGCAACATCCCTGACCTCTTTCAGAGAAAAAGAATAATATGGCTCAGCTTGGTGTTTACTGTATTTGTGCCTATATTTCAACCTAGGGAGAGACTCAAAGATGAGAGAACACAAGTGAAATATGTGATTGATAATTTGTTCACAGAAAAGGTTACAGCATCGTGCCTTGGAGCGTCTTACACAAATTACAGGGATTAGTCTTGTTTAATTAAAGTTTAGCGGTCAATATTTGAGCATAGCAAAGCTTAATGTTTCATCAAAACATAGTTAAAAGTTATTATGACGTCAGTTTGTGCTCCCACTGCCTCTCTAACATCTTCAAAGTACAGTGACTACACAGATTAAACAGTCATTAAAAAGGCTTTATAATGACGAAACATATAAGCTCTTCAATCAACATTTTGACCTATATTTCTCTCACTTTGTTACAGTACTGTTCATAATCCCCTCACTTCAATCATATAGCTCTCCGGGGCACTTGAGGCTAAATGGGCTACAGCTTGGGAACTATACATTAAAAGAAATATAAGTATCAGGTTAATCAGTTGCTGTAGCTCATTAACTTAAGGATTCTTCATTTGTTCTGATCTGATTAAGTGTATAATACAGTAGGCCACTCACAGTCAGAGTGTTATACAGTCCAATTATTCTCCTTTTAGCCCTGCTTTACTTTTAGTGGGTATTGCATGGTTATAAAATGCTTTAAACATTGGTAATATTCATGGACATTTACGACACTATAACGTATTTATGCTCATTTTTATGGCCATGCTGGGATATAAAGCGCAAAACCAGTTTCATCCTTCATGCATAATTAGTTATAACATATTGCAAATACATTTTTAGATTGAGGGAGTGTCCAGTGAGTACAAAACCTCCAAATTACCAGAAGAAGGTGTGGCAAAGGAGGAATGAACTGACTGTTGCATAATAAAATGGAGTGAGTAAATTAACCAACAAAAGAAAGCCAAGGTAAACGTTAATTAAAAGTCTTACATATGGCAATATCTTACAAGGAAGATCTTACTATTTTGGGGCCTATAATACATCTTAGCAATAAATAGAAAAAAGAATACTTCCACTGGTGATGGGAGGATACAGTCCTGTCTGGTCGTGGTGCAAAAGGAAGTTACTCCAAACAACAATAGGTCAGAGTTTGCAGAAAGAAAACAAACAAAATGCCACACAGTAGTTTTCAATCCAGCCCCTTTCAGATCTTTCCGTTTCAATCTCTTGTGGACGGATTAATTTTTCAAGTGAAGTTTGTTTTTTTCCTGTGTCTCCACATTAGATTGACCCACAGCTTTAAATGAAAAATACCACTTTTCTGACTATTTACTTAAATGTTATTGTATGTGGAGATACTTTAGGAGACATTTTAAATCAGCTGGTACACAGTAAGAGTGGTGCAGCTATTTCTCTAATATTGATTGTGTCTGTTGTAAAACTTCATTAATCCAGTAGAGAGCATAGATCCTTCTTCATACTCTATTTTTTATTATGACAGTGGCCATATTCAGGGCCGTCATTTGTTACAGTGGAGACTGTCCAAGCGGCAAGTTTGAAAGAAAATACATTTTTGTAGGATAATTTTTGAGTATTTTGTACAAATAGGACTCTGCTAGGGTCCAGTGTATTGGTCTATTTCTGCTCCCTCTATTTGAGAGTAAAAAAATGGAAAAGGCCTCATGCACTTTACCATAATGTATTATCTTTTACAGTTTTAGCGATACATATGTTCATTTTGTCTCTGTTTAACAGTCTTAGATGAGGAAGCACTGGTCCTGAAACAATATGTGCATAACTCTAGGTCTATATGATGTTATTCAGCATCTTGTTCAAGTCCATCATAATATAGCTCACAGTACCTTGTAGCGTGTAGCCTTTAGCCTTTCACCTACCCTCTCACTAACAGCACACACATGTAGTTCAGTCAGTTGTCATTTCCCAAAGTCATGTTTATGCAGAGTTAGCTGATTTGCAGTTGCCCTTTTTTCTGTCGTATTGAGGTCTGCTCAGACGTTTAGCACAGAGCCTTTTTAACGGCAGAACACTGACAATAGAAAGCAATTCAATTAGATTCTAGCAATTGTAGCTGCAATTTACAACTGGGGAGCTCAAAGCCATTTCAGATTTCGCTCAGAACACTCCAAAGAGATATTTTTTCCCATCCTCTTGGCCTCTCCCAATACTTGAGTCAGCTGTCATCCACTTGACTCAAATTCAAGGCCCCAATAGAAAGTGGCAGAGAATACACATGATGTCACTTCTGTTCAGTCACAGGACACTCACCAAATTAGATTCAATCTGTAAGGCCACAAGAAAAAGAGTCACATGTCATCCACAAATATAGGTTACGTAAATGGTTTTTTGAGCTCGTAGAATACCTCGAACCATAATCCTGTTCTCTCCTGTTGCGCGAAATAAAAGAGTCTCTCCTGTGATTCATTTGCAAAATTGTAGCCTACAACCAAAACCGAGTGTTGTGTCAAATCCACAGCAGGAGACATAGTACTGCTATTGAAGCCTGAGGCACTAATGTCTTTAAAAATAAATGCTGCGTCTGCTCCTCGTGGAGAATTATGCAACACAGAAACATGTTATGTGGGTAGAAGTATTGTCCTGGGTATTCCAGTCCTGTGGGCATCAACAAGATTTCTCATAAAAATAGGTCTTAGAAGCGTTCAGGTCCACGAAGAAGAGAGAATGTGTGAGTGAAGAAGATGTTTGCTGTTCTCGACGTGACAAATACATAAACGGCTCCTGTGTTTGTTTTGAACATGGTAGTTATAGACTGTAACACACTGGTATGTACCCATTACAAGCAGACAAGAATATAACTATGATTATATTGTTTTATAAGCGTGATCATTATCCATCATGATGCATATGAATGATTTTATGTGTGTTAACATGAATAGAATTACTGAACCTTCTCAATGAGAGATCAGGACTGTATCACTCAGGGTCGATAAGCAGGTGAAAGGCCTGTGTTGTTACCTGTGGGCTATTAGCATAACTTACCCTCTCTGAAGTTGATGACATATTGTTTTGGTGAAACTGTTTCTGTCTGCGCTTCAACACACAGTTGTAAATAGAGGTCAGATTGTGTCTCAGTCCACCTTTTCTGTTTCACAAAGATAAGGCAGCGTTCAAAAAGTCCCTTGGATGAGAGTTCTCTGTTTCAAAACTATGCCCAGATGCCTTCGTTTATAGTTACACGTTTAACCCACTTGGATAATGTTAGTGAGAGTCACTTGAAATGAAGTTTACTTGTTTTAATTATTGCTAAAGCATCTTTTCATGTTAGCCAAACTCGAAACTATATACCCAACAAGAAACTTTAAAATGATTCTCCAAACTGTGCACACATTCACCACCTACACAGATATGTAGACCGCTACCGGGACACTCTAGTGAACAGTCTAAAACTTTTCTAATTAACCTCTGGAGCAAGTATCAACACACTGTTGCTGCTGTCTGTGAAATGCAGCAATTATGAACACAATAAAACATGAAAAATGAGAAATATTTCTGACGTTCCCAAGTGGTGCTTTAGAGCTTCTGAATAGACTCTAGAGTCAGGACATCTCCACAAAATAACATAACTAACCCAAGAAAGTTTAAACCAAACTTTCTTCAAATATTAAAGGTACATTAACTTCAGTCACGTCCCAGGTCTGTCACGAATGTAAATGGGTTATTGTTTAACACTGTTAATGCGTTGTTATACAGAGAGTATGTCATTTTCTTTTAGTGCATTTGAGAAAAAACTGTTTAATTACCTAATAGCATATTGTAATAATAATCATCTGTGAAAGAAATTTGAATTTTAGATGTAATCTAGACTTTGTTATCAAGGATTTGAGTTGAATTGAATTTAAATTTTCTTTGGCCAATTACAGCTCATTTCTGGAAAAAGCAGCACTCCCATTGGTCGACATCGCTTGTCAACAAGGAAGTAATGGCTACCAATAAAACAAAGGAAGTGGTAAGTGCTAAATATGTCTTTTCACACAGAGAAAGTGAAAACTGTGCAACAAAAGAAAACATGACATTACGGTTTAAAATAAGCTGCAGTAGTTTGCACAGTTGCTGCCACAATATGTCAAAAATACATTAATTCAAGACAAATTTACTCACTCATTCATGTGTATTTTCTTTTAACTATAGTTTGTCTTTAAAGTACGTTTGAGTGTGCTGTGTATAACATGACACTGCAATGTCTCGCAGCATGTGTCCCTTTCAATTCAGTCCATCTCAGAGGCGTTAGTGAGTTACTGTCTGGAGTGAGAAAGCAAATATGTGCCGAATTCACAGAGTTTATTTATAACCCTGCCTGCGTTGAATGAAAGCCCGTTGTTATGTTGTGACTGTGGTGGAATTATCAGCGCTCGGCGGAGGAGAGGGGCTGACGAAGGGGACTGAGCAGGAACAGGGATGACGACAAGGTGACGCAGAAGACTCCCAGCGGGAACTGTACTTTGGCTTTTATAATCAAGTCAGAGCCCTGGAGAAAATGGCAGGCTATTACTCCAAACAGTTAGAGCCAAATGTGGAGCTGCCTGTGAATGAAAATTACATTCTTTCTATTCATGGACGATTTGATTTAAAACAACAGTGGGTAATAGCTAAAGTTATTTTGAGCAGAAGGAGTTTGTACACTTTCAGAGACCAAAATTGGTACAAAAACTCCTAAATAATGCTCAACTGTAGCATTTTGGTCAGCACTATGCTTAGGTTCCTACAGTGTGGTGGTGTTACTGAAAGGCGGAGCTAATCTCTGCAGTCTGTAGTGAAGTGTGGTACTGAAACTGCTGCAACTATTACATATACGGTTTACTGCTGCTATATAAGTCTATAACTCCAGCCTCTCATGCCATTTATGTCAACTGGACTTACATTTTTTATTATTATATAAAGAGCCAGACCAGTCAGAGAAAACAATCCTCTCCTGGGGAAATAATTGGCTTCATAAAAACACCAATGATTTATATCTCATATAGACAAGCAGAAGTTGGCCCTTGTTCAGTGTCATTGTTTACGTAGCTCACACCACTCAAACACAGCCAATGTCGATGGTTAACCAAACAATGTCATACTGACCAGACACACACCGTATCACTCAGTGGAAAGTGCTTTATGTAACAGTAACACGGCCAACACACTCAGGTGTCATTATCTGACATGTCTCTTGTTTCTTTCCTTGTGTCTTTCTTAGACACATGGAGAACATTGTAACCAAACAGTTCAGTTTTTTCTGCTGATGGTAAATTGTTCTTTAACACTACTCAAGGCTAACGGGAGAGCAACCATCAGTCAATCCAAAATAAAAGGATTATAGCTGCAATGAATTGTTAATAAAATTGGTTTAATTGTGTCTTAGCCTTGCATTCAATTAAATGCTGTCCGTAAACCCATTTTAACAAACAGTTTTTTGGTCTTCGTGATCTTTAAGGGTGAGATCACGTTTGGTGCCATTAACACAAACTCTGGTGTTGGTTGCTCTGTTTGTGACTGCTGCCACATGTGTGCACCGATAATGCACGTTTTTGCTTTCGAAGGCACAGGTCTCTGTCCACTTCCAACTAAACTCCAGTCACATGTGAACCTTACACGGACCACAAACCTCCAAATGGACCACAAACCTCCAAATGGACCACAAACCTCTGAACGGACCACAAACCTCTGAACGGACCACAACCCTCTGAACGGACCACAAACGGGACAACATGTAACACTAAAATCCCTCGACTTTGCATGTAATAAATTACTTTTTTTACAGCAGCCATTTAGCTCCTACATTGTGCTAACTGTGCAGAGTCACAGTTTCTGAAATCCAATACCACATACAAACCTTTAATGCCACTGCATGCTGCACGTCTATAGCAATTATTAACATGCATTCTGACAATTTACATTGTAACTTAAACACTGATTAAAAACAAGACAAAGCATAATGTCATCAAACACATTTCACAGTCTTTATTGTAGCAGTCTGTTCTGTCATTTTTGCCTTAAGTTTCTTTTTGACCTAATGGCAGGTCAAGAGGATGATAGGTAAATGCAACCAAATAACCATTTGCTTTACAAATCTCCCTGAAGTAGGACACCCAAGCTTCGGAGAAGACGTTCCCGTGAATGTTAATAACCCTGAAATAAGAGCTTTCTTTGTTTCCTAGAATCCACTGCAGGAACGTGACTTCTTTGAAAGTGCAGCTGTGAGCTCCTTCTGTAAATTTCTGGAAGATGTCAAGAGCAGGAAGAGACAATTTTCAGGCGCAGTAGTACAGTTAAATTGTTACTCTTATCTTTGTCTCACGTGTGAGCTGAATGAGTCACAGGAACACAGTGAAATCTGAACAGACAGCAAATTATGTAGGACAGTCTTTGTGCTGCACCGAAGCAGATAATGTTTAGGCTGAGACACTGAAGTGCCATCAGACAGAGTATTGATTGAAGCTGATGGGAATCACAATCTATTCATTAATAAGCTCCAGCCACAAGCGAACACAGCGCCATGTCCTGCCTGTGGCTCGGTGTTATTAACGCACCACAATCTAACGGCAAATGGAAACATCTACAGGGCTCCGATGCACTTGGTGAACCTGAACTACTCCAGAGTGCACTTCTATTAGTCTCTACCAACACTATCCATTATGTATTAAATAATTCCAGAAAGATGCATAGATAGAAATAAGAGTCTAGAAGATAATTTATGCCAGTTTCAGCCTTGTTTCTTTATAATACATTGACTTCTCTTACTGTGTGTGCACTTCAAAACATTTTAACCTGCAAACCATATACCACTTAGTTATTAGTAACCAGAATGTTATTGTGATGTTACACTCGTCACCAATGTGGCCACAATGAAATGTATCAAATAGTGTCTTCAGTGAACTATATTTAAGTGTGGAGGCTCCAAACAGTTGCTACTCAGCTGATAGGAAGTGCTGAACTCTAGTTGACCTAAGGGGGAAATAAAAGGGCAATGCATATGTTTAATTTCTGAGCACAACTTTATTGTGAATAATATAGAGTCATGGGTAACTCTAGTTTTAGGACGACAGCTCTACTGAGTGTCCAGGAGCTCTTTTAATTCAAGTTGTTCAGTCCTGTTTATAAATTGCTGATTATAATTTAAAGCAATTTTCTGCATAAAGAACAGTTTTGATTGTGATTAGTGATTAGACAATGGCACGCATTTAAAGGATATTTACTTATGTGAGGAGCAACTTCAAGAATTTTGGTTTGAATTGTGTTAGTGCGCTTTATAATATAGGTCACTGTGGATGGGAAATGTCACTAACTCACACATACGTCTAGAACATGAATCACAACCAAAATATAAAACATATTTATTGACAGTAACAGTAACACTTTTGTGAGTTTACAGCTGAATTTGTCTCCTTTCGCCCTTGAGTTTGGATCTGTCCTGAAAACTTACCTGTAGACTTGCTTTAAAGTAAATTTAATATTTAACCTTTACACAAAAAAACAAATCTATTTAACATTTAGTGCTGGACTGCTGTAGCTCAGTAGTCATGACCTTAACTATTCTGTATCACATCCACAACAGCTCATACTGGATCTGATTATTTTGCTTCCTTTTTATATTACATCATTGGTGGCTCTGTATCTAAACTGCATTGAATCCCTGATGTTAACCTAATCTGCAGCTGCGAGGAGGGTCTTTGTGTGCAGGGGCTACTGAGGGCATGAGCGATCACACCTTCCCTTCCAACAGGAAAGACTTGGCTGTCTAAGCACAGGACTTCCTGCTGCCGAAATAAGCCCAATCCTTCTCCACAGTGTTTCCTGAGCTAATGGTCCAATACTAGCTCCTTACAATGGTTCAGTGCAGCTGTGGCGTTGTAATTGTTTTACATTCACGCAGCATTACAGCATAGATCAAACCATTTCAGTCTCAACTCTAACCTCGCGGCTCATCTTCTAGGTTAAACTCTCCTCGTGTTAACTTTTCACTCAGTGCTATCTGTATTTGCCACGCACAGTGTTTACCTTCGGACGGTGGGTGGAGCGGATGTGGCCACTCTTCCTGCACAACAGGAAATGGAGCGAGGAGCAGCAGTGCTGGGACGGGCTCAGAGGGAGTTGATGGATGAGCCCGTTTTACTCCATTGTCTCGCTTTTCCTCGACAGGTGCAATAACAACAATAGAGCTACAGTTGTGTTCAAAGGCCTGAACTAATTACGCTGTGATTAGAGTGATTGTACACAAAAAACATTATCTTTTCAAAAATTGATACATGAAAAGGCTGAAGTAATAGAAATCAAAGCCTTTGCACCAATAAGTAGAGCAAACTAACGCTGTATAATCTGTAAAATGTAAATGTGTGTCCATAAGAAAATGGATCAAGGCTTTACTTTGGTGTGGTGCTGAGGTATTTGAGGTAGAAATAACAAAACTGTATTAATAAACTGAATATGCATAAGAATTAAAATGGATTTGATGAAAATGCATGTGAAAGTGTAGGAAAATTAACATTTATCAGTTACAGGAAAGTAACTTTTGTTAATTTGGCTTTTTTTCCCCCCAGGACACTCAAGGACACCTTTTAGTAAGAAAGATTAAAAACAAATAGTTACAAAATAAAAATTTTTTTTTTTTTTGCAAAGAATAAACAAATTTGAACAGATATGTTTGAATTGTAATTAAAATATATGCATATTGATTGGTAATGATTTATTTATTTTTTTTTATTAGTTCAGTCCAGTGCTGTCTGTAATGCAGCATTTTGTTTTGTTTTAGATTGATTATTAATTTTTGTATGCCTTTTTTATTAATTTTTTTGTTTGTTTTTTCACAGATATACTGCAAATTATTTTTTTTTAATTTAAAGAATAAATAGATCCACAATAAATGATTCAGTGCTGTTATTGAGAGCAACATAGCAGCTACATTTGTGTCTCCAAGCCTTCCCTCTCCCGAGACACTTCCTCCTGCTTCACCAGAGGAAATCTGAAGCATTATCAAGCAGCTGAGAGACATCTTTGTAGCTCCCAGCGACCCCAAAAAAGATCAGCAATAAAAATGAATGAAGAAGTCTGATGTATACTATTTGAGTCTCTTTGTTTGCTGCTTGTTCTTGTGCTACTTTTAGTGATTGAGAGACATAGAGGAATCATTGGTTGGAAATTGAAGCGATCCTTTAACAATTCATCCAAAGGCAACAATAGCTGAGACTTTTAGCCCCTGTTATGCTCCTTTCTGTGATATTCTGTCTGGATCAGCCTTATGTGCCATTTATGCTTCACCAGTGTCAGCCAAAAGACAAGCCACAGTTCCATAAGTCACTGTGACTGAGCTGTCTTATTTATGCTCAAGCCTTTTCATTTCATCTTACTTCTGTGACACCTCTGGTACTTTACCTCTTGCGTGACATAGACAGGACCACTTCAGTCCATACATGTAGAAACTGCACTCTTTAGCATGAGGTGAGACATGATGAAAGTGGCATTATCCCACAAAGTAACACAGTTTAACAGGGGTTTGAGAAATACCCAACACCTAACCATCTAAGATGTAAGTGTATAAGTAACAATACATTTCTGAAAGGTAAGCAGCATTATAATACTTTATGACAAGCCTTGCACTGTGCCACACAAAGCCAGGATAAACCCTGATGTTTGTCTTGGCCTTATCATTTCCTGTTCTGTTCAAACACGCTGAAACGATCAGGTGCTTTGTGTTATTACAGTTACATCTTGTGTATGGCTCTTGTTTGTTCTGATCTCTAACACGATTGGCCGACTGCTCTGCTGAGGCTTCACTCGGGCTGCGGCTACAGAAAATGTCCAGGCATGTCTGTGAGAACGAAAGAGGGAGAAAAACAAGGAGGAATTTCAGAAACTGTTTATCAGAGTTCACTTGTTGTGTTTCTTCTTCTTTTTAGAGGATCACTTTTAAAATCAAGGCTAAATGACAATGCACAAAGAAAAATATCAAGATCTGAAGAGAGGGTAACATTCTTTCATTGAGATTGTGTTCAGGCCCAGACAGAGATGTATAGTTAAGATTATGTTCAGACAAAGTATTGATTGTAGCTGAAGAGAACCTGAATGTTAAATGATATGATGTGGCTGTGTTGTGTTTGTATTCTCTGAATGCCTTTAGCTTGTTCATACCAGTCATAGGTTCTTCAGTGACATGCCACAGATACCAAGGTGAGATCAGGATTTAAAAAAAACAAATCACTGTCAACGATTTTAAATGAATTTCCAAAATTAAATAAATAAATCCCTCAAATAAAGGCAAAAAGGGCAAACAATCTTTAAAAAAATTACACTTTTATAACTGGGACAAAGCTTGAGCAATAACATGAATTCAATCATTTAAAATTAACAGTGTGAGGTAAGAATGCTAATGTTAAGCTTCTGAATAATAAATGTCTATGTTTTCAACCACAACGTGGTTTAATAAGTTAAAGTGGAGTTTATTTTGCATTGTAAGTATATGCCAAAAAGTATCCCTTATAATAACATAACTTTCCTATAATAATGATATAATTTTGTCAATTGTGTAATCGTATCATTTTGTTTCAGCAGCAGTGAACCACAAAGAGACCTCTGTCTGACTCTGTCAGGTCCACACAGCTGTCAACCTCAGCCAAGTCTTTCTGTCCCAGTGAGAGTGTGCTAAATAAAGTTTGTGACAGCCAGACTTACACTTTTAATAAATAATAGCACTGTACATAGAGATATAACCAATGAAAACAGAGGCAGGTGAGTGAGGGTACGTAACTTAGGGCTATTCTGGTGTAAAATCAGCTTTTTTGACCTGGGAACCAGACATTGACCTGCAAATATTAAAGCTCTGCAGACTTTACCTGCAGTTCATGTTCTACTGTTTCACCTCACTCCAAGTCTTTCCATAAGTTCAAATCTCCATTGACCTCAGTCTTGTGTTTGTCTGCAGTAAGACGAGAAGCAAGGCTGACAGAGTAGTTCCAGTCTGTCCCGCTCACAGAGGACACGGCTGTCTGATTTGTCCCAAAGCCCCTGTGTGCTCTCAGAGGACTGCAGTTTAAAAAAAAAACTGTGCTCAAGAGCCTTTTAAGGGATTTTAGTGACTGTCATCCTTCATCAAACGTGTGATCATCAGCTGCCAGTTTAATGGAGGTCAGGAAGAGTTGAAAGCAAATCAAGGGCACATCAGGGAAGAATTTCAATTTGACAAGACGGTGTGCCTTGTGGTTTTTCGTCACCAGATTGTTACTTTCTCCAGAGTAGACAAGTTTTTTTGTCCTTAAATGTGTTTTCATCCTTTCTTCTTCTAAAAGTAACTCTGGAAATGTGCCAACAGGAAGTGTGAGTACAAGTTTAAAGCAGCCTTTATATGTCCACAAATCTGTGCAATGGTCCTATTACTCAATCAAATACAGGTTGAGTCATCTCACCATTTAACCATTCATAATAAAATCTTTCCTTTCCATACGTCTGTCTATAGGAAATCCTCATCAGTTCACCTGTTTTGATTCACCTTCATACCTTCATTTAAGCAGAGGATTATCTGTGAAGTTTAATTACCCGCATGACTCAATTTTGGCACAAATAAGAGAGCATAAAATGAATAGCACCAGTGTAGAGTCAAATTAGTTTATCAAGCACCAAGCAAATGTTTATCAAAAGATCTGAGTGTGATCACATAAACCTCCAGCACACAGGCATGAACTAATAGCTCTGTCAAGTACCTCACCTTGAAGCAGATTCTATACCTGGCCTGAAGTGGCCACTCCAGCAGAGCTACACTGGGATCCCTTTGTTTTTTGTTTTTTTGTCCTTCTTTGGTCTGTCTCTTTCTAAGCCTTTCGCAACACAGTAAAAATAGTTTGTTTTTCACTTCTCTGCGCTACTTCTGGACATCACAGCACAACAGTTATCTACAGTGTCAAAGGAGGCAAAGACATAAAGACAGAACTTGCTGGCAAAAATAATGTGTGTGAAATGCTACTTAGTTTGGTGTATTGATTCATGCTAATTAGCCATGTGCTTTTTGGTTTTGATTTAATCTCCTTTCCTCTGGGACGGTACAATGCAGGTCAGTCCTGATGCGTTTCCATTACCAACCCTTTATTATGTCTGTAGCGTAGAGTTATTGGCTGGATAAAAAATCATATTTGTCATTCTGCTCTGTGTCCCTTTGTTTTTAAACAGGGCACATGCAAAGAAAGGTGCTGTTGAAACATGTTTCCACAAATCTACAAGAAATTGTGTAGAAACAGGCTGAATCAGGCCCACCAGGTGTCGTCATGTTTCGTGACTGAAATCACAGACTCACTGCTTTAATCTGCAGTGACCGCCGAGCGTACTTAGCCATTGATATGGTAATGGCCTAAGTGGAGAGGAGCAAGTGGATATATACTATTTAGCCCAGAAGCACCCTACTGCCCTCACTCATGGTGCGCATATTAACTTCAAAGATTAAAGGGTCTTAAAAAAGAAAACACAGGGAATTCAGGTAGGTTTGTGCATGTGTGTACTTCAATACAAAGATTTAGTCTGGTCTCTGTGGTTTTGGGTTATATTTCCAGGGTGTGGTACCAGACACTGGATAAACTACCTCTAGATGCAACTGGAGAGTCATACAACCAATCAGAGAAACAAACCCAAAGTAATAAAGGCAGATGGACAACCAGACTAGGGTGAATGATAGAATAAGCCCTATTTTAGATGAACGGTTACGAACAGACAAGACTTCTACCTGGTGACGACACAGACAAAGGAAAGTAAGTAATAGTGGTAAGGAGAAACCAAAATCTTATGCCATCGAACTTTTCTTTAGAACTTGTCTGACCCTAAAACCTCAGGACGTGGAACGTGTATCTGTCTTGGCAAATACATAACTGAAAGAACGACAATAATGAAGTTTTGACATGCACACAGAACTGAAAGCGATACATTGCATTCAGAATGAGCTCACAGCGTTTGTGCAGTGACATAAGTGAAATGTGAAGGACTGAGCCCAAGGCCGTGAGCCGGTGTCCTGTGTCTCAACTGGGACATCGTAGATAGTGCTGCGTGAGAGGTTTCTCCAGCATATTCTTGTTCACACATTGTCAGAAACGACTTATTGACACTATCACCTTGAGGGGACAGGTCTCTTCTTACATTTTCATCTAACTTTCTCTGCATTGGCCTCGTTTGCAATGAATGTGAAAAGAAGTGTCCCTCAGTGGTTCTAAAGTGAGCACATTTTCCAAATCAGGAGCTGAAGTATCCAGCTCTGCTTCAGTTGACACTCAAGAGGGAATTTGCATATTTTGCCTCACTGAATCTTTGAATGTCTTTTTCAAATGCCACCTGGGTTACTAAGAGACAGCAGGTAGGGATTTGATTGTATTTTAGGATGCAGCACAGCAAAATAGTAAACTCAAGGACATTTACAATACAATGCAACCATAAAAACATATACATTCAGGGGTAGATGCTATAACAAAATGCAGTTTAGGCAGTGCACTACAGCATCAGGCAGATAGATGAAACAGTAAAATATGAGCAATGAACAGGACAGCACAAGGTTTGCCAGCAGGAGACACAGAGGACACCAGCAAAGTATACCTACTTAGTATTTGGAGCCAAAAGCCACCAGTAGCAGCTATAGCACAGAAAGTTGAACAGATATAAGTACTTATAGAATAAACAACCATTACTCTTCCATTGTGAGTGAAATTTATGATTTGAAAACCTACCAGAATTAGACGACCTGTGACCTCATCATCGGTGGAGCCTGTAGCCATTCAGAAGCGCTAAAAAGAAAACGACAATCAGCGCCTGTATCGAGTAAAGAGTCTAGTAGAGCTTACCTGGAGTGAACATGAAACAAAGCCTGGAAGGATGAAGCCAGAAGTGAGGCCAAAAAGAGGACGAGAACTAGCGCAATAATAGGGCAGATGCACAATGTTGCCCCATGACAGTATCTAGACAGGGTAGGTCTCTAAGCCAATAGGAAAGCTTAAATTTGCAAAAATCCTAATAATTGGAACACCATTATTGATCTAGATGCAATATCTGCGTCTTTTGTGATGCAGATATTGTGCATGTTCATATTTTGTAGCCATATTACATGTAGAACATAAACCTGTGTAAAGAAAAGCTCCTCAAATTACATTTTTAAGGATAGGTATGAAAATAGGGCAGCGGTCAGAGGCTGAAATAGACAAATAGTCATTTATACATTCTCATTTTAAGATGCATCTTTTTCCAATCCATGAAAATAGCAGTAAAATACGTTGAACATATGAAGACAGATGATGAGCTCCGTTCCAAGGTGTTGTTTTGATTCATGCTCATTCCTCCTTTTTTGTATTTGTATTGAATTTTGCTTTGTCATGGCGCACTGTGCAGAATAGTTATGCGCTCTCCTGTGCTGCGTCGTGATATCTTGGGTCTGTGGTGTCCTGAAGGACTCATCACGGCACACAGTGAGACAGGCTGCATTAGGGCTCTAATGAAATCTGTCAGAGCAGACTGCACTCAGGGGCAGCCTGGCTCTCTGTGCAGCAGCAGCAGCAGCATTTACCACAAACAACAGGAGACACAGTGGAGCTGGATCACTTAAACAGATACATGAACATGTGTGTGTGTTTGAGAGTGTGTGGGTAATTACACACTGATGAATAAAGCATTCTGCTGCGCCTCACCCCAATGGCTTTAACTCGAGCTGCAGACAGACACTGTGTAGACTGACTGGGGCTGAACAGAATACTAATGCACACAGAAGGCAGAAGAGGAGATGCTACTCTGAGTCTGAGTCAATGTATTTCAAGTTATTCATCTCCTGAATGCATTACAAACACATGTATTTAACATTACTGGAGATTAAGATAAATAGTAACTGAGGCTGTTACTCTATAAACATACTGCATACCTGCTGCACACTTTGCTTCCTGCAGGCACATGTGCACTGAAGTAGCCTATAGTTCATGTTGGTATGGGATACCGATAGAATAATATCAAAGAAACAAACCAAAGCACTTGCCTCAGGTAAAACACTGCAGTCTGTTGTTTGGAGAAAAAGACAATCCTTACTTCCTACTTAGAAATGTGAAAAACAGATAAACAGACACAATCCAAGAGGGAAAAATATCTACTCTTATGAAGAAACTCACAAAGCTAACGAAGCTAGCCAGTCATATTACACCAAACATGAGCAGAAATGGTGTCATGAGTGTCTGTAAAATATAGGAAACTGGTGCTGAACTTGAAAATAAACCAGACACAAATATTCTTACTACATATTGCAGCCATTTACAGCTACGTTTACAGCCTTTTGTCGGGATAAAAATGTGGATTTACTTGCATCTTTATTCCACTTAATGGGAATGCATCAACTACATGATTGATATCTTAAATAGAAACAACCTGCACAGTTCTAGAAAGTAGTTAGAGATGAGTGTTTATGTAACTGGCTCTGTCCTAATGTGACAGTAGTAGTGGACATAAAAGTGAGGAGGTTGGGGATGTTATTGTGGGTTTAATAAGATGGATGTTGTCAAAGCTTGTGTGGCTTATTACTAATGTAAAAAGTGTGTCATAGATTTTGTAGAGAATGGCTGCTGTGTAAAAAAAGTGTGGGTCAGTTGTGTCGATCTGTTTTGCCTTGAACAGGACGTTGCACAGTCTCCGGTTTTGTGCCAATAATAATATTAATAATAATAATTAATAATAAAATTGCTTCCTCACAAGGCAAAATGTTTCAAATGTAAATGTTATCTTATATTGGGATATTAGGTGATATTTTATTCTACCATAAATGTCATATATTAACTTCATTTCATAGCTCAGGCCTTTATTTCTTAATGTTTTAATTTTTTTCTATCCCTGTGTGAAACTTTTTCTGTGCATCAGCCTCTCATTATTCTCACCTGTGCCTCATTTACTCTGACCTTTATAACCTGCTCTGCCCTGCCCCTCAGCGCCAGATTGTAACTTGTCTTGTGCAGGCCTCTCCAGCTGTTTCCAGAAAGCCCAAAGCAGACTCCGAACCTGACCTCTGCCTCTGCCTCTGCCTCTGCCTGCCCCTCTGGATCGGTAAGTCTGTTTGCTTGTCTTTTGAGTCTTTGACCTCTCAGAAGTTCAAGACTATAATCCTTTATTCATCAGTTTTTTCTTTAAAAATATCCTCCTGCTCGCTTGAAAAGGAAATCTGGATACATACTTAACTCTGGACTGACTCACCTGCTTGTCCACCGTCTTGGTTACTGGCTGGCTCCAACCATTCTCAATGTTGTGCTTTTGGGTCCAATCAAAATGTCTGTTCTCAGTCATCCAGGACATTTTTTTTTTCTGACAAGGCATCTGGATGTAGGTTTGAGGTGAACATGTTAGAGTTATGTCCAGATGCCTTGTCAAAAAACCCTTTCTTGTCAAATGAAAATGTTTATTAGTTGAAAGAAGACGTAAAAATACCACTAAGGTATATTTTTTCTTAATTCTTCAAATTCAACCCAAACTGAATCGCCAAATTTTATTATTATTCCTTTATTTTACCAGGTAAGATACTCGTTAAGATTAAAAATCTCTTTTCCAAGAGCGACCTGGCCAAGAGGGCAGCAAAGACATAGTTACAACATTTTAGACAATCCAACAGTCAAACACAACAATACATACTGCACAATATATAAATGGTCTGTTACACCAAGTCCTTTGTTGACGTCCCATCCGCCACCCCAATTTATATGCCTGCCTAGCATAACAAGCTTCTAAATTGCTAATAAAACTAAGACAATGCAGAATGGTGTGTATTTCCACCATAATATGTGCTGGAAACAAAAGAAAAAAATTAGAGTGACACACATTTCCTGAGACTGTGTTGGAGAAAGAGTATTAGGCGGCAGAAGGTGGAGGAAATACTGGCTGTGCACTTAATAAATCCACAAAGGCCCCACATTCTAGGAAATGTAGGGATCATGCAGGTGAGAAATGAATCATGAGATGAAATGAAATGTCAAAGTGAATGAGTAAAGAAATCTCTTCTCGCTGTGATGTGACGTCGATCAAACAGTGATATTTCATCTTACCACAGAAATGAAATATCTGAGATAGCAATTAAAACAGTCTATTTCAGATAATATCTCTCTGGAGTAAAGTATGGTTTGATTTAGAGTTTGCTCTCAGAGAAAAAGGAGCAGACCGAGGATATGTCTGAAGGAAATATTGCTTGAAATAATGTAGTGTATATATAAGAGGGTCTCTGCTGAGTAAAAGCTGTTCTGGTTAATGTAGTGGATGGACAAAGAGGTATAACAGCCTTTACCTTACGACATGAATTGATGAAAAATGTAGGCCAAAGAAAAAATACAGAAGAGTTAGTCCTGTCTCAGTGGATTTGAGATGGATTGCGAGGGCACAATTAAATCTCCATAAAACAAACAATTAGAGAAATGGATCATGACATAAATCCTGCCTTATATTAAATAAATAGTTATGATTGGTCCAACGGGATTTCAGCAGTGTGGAAATTGCTTAAATATAAAAGAATGTGTATGGCAAACTAGGATATTTAGTGTCTATAACCAAGGCTGGTGTCGTTGTTTATAACATCCATGGATT
The DNA here is from genome assembly GCA_036850595.1 of Rhyacichthys aspro. Taxonomy (NCBI): domain Eukaryota; kingdom Metazoa; phylum Chordata; class Actinopteri; order Gobiiformes; family Rhyacichthyidae; genus Rhyacichthys; species Rhyacichthys aspro. Next base: position 5,476,360 of record CM072156.1, on the reverse strand, counting down.
TGTGCCTTTTTATTTGACAGAAAAACAATAAACATGAACGATTCGAACTGAGATGTCACCATTTTCAGAAAAAGAGTAGGTTTTTCTGTCCATTTAAACTTGATAAACTTGTTTCTAAAAATTCCTGTTGACTGTTTTTACTTGACTGTAAGCCTGAAGTGTTTTGTTTTGTAATTAAACATATTAAAAGACAGAGGCTAAATGTTTTTTAAAGCAATCCATAAAAGCTCTACTTCCTTCCAACATCTGTAGCTCCTTTAAACAAACAAACATAATCATCTCCGGCTCAATCATTTATCACATTTTTCATAGTTTAGTAATATTCTTATGCCTTTTTAGTACTTTTATGCTACATTTTACACTGTTTTATTTTGTGTTATGCTTTATTAGATTTATTGACTTAATTTACTTGCTGCTTAGATATATTTATTTAATTACACTGTTAAAGTTACTTGTTGAGGTTGTGCACTTTTTCCAGATTAAGACATGGTACCTTTGTGTGGGTCTGCCATTGAATGAACGTATATGAATTTATGTTATGATGATGTTATTGATGCAGATCTGCTTGGCTTTGGAGCCCAAGACTTATCTTACCTTAAAAGCTTATTTAATTGCATTATTTTGCTTTGGAGATCCACCTGCAGATTGTGTATTAAAGCGTATATACACACGGTTTGATTTGTGTGATGTGCCAGGAGCAATATCAACGCTATGATTGTGTTGTAGGATCCAGGCAAATAAAAATGACAAAAAGAGAGCACATTTACAAGTGATGTTTTCAAAGAAAGGTTGACAGGTCTGCAGATATAAACCACCGCAGATGTGACGGTCGCAAAATACATTTCTGTTGAGACTGCCATGTTTACTGTTGATGTTGTTGATGAGTGACAGGAACAGACCAGAAGCTGTTCTTTGATGCTGAACAGTGTGTGATATCTGTGCAGTGCAGTTTGAGGAGCAGATGAGTAACAGGCATTATGTAGGTGGCTTAACTCGGCAAGAATGTGATGCAGATGCATACACGTGACTTAACAGCTAGTATTTCTCCAGCCTTGGGCACAGAGGACTTGCATTAGCAGTCAACGGTATTCTGCTGTAGACACAAAGGAGGGAAATCTTCAGAATAAACCTTACCATGTGCAGGAAGTCTTGTTAGATTGATGAGCTTCCAAAGACACTGAGATGTGTGGGTGTGTTTTAGGTTTAACATTTTAGCGTTAAACATCAGGGAGTTGCTCTGATTAAATTAAAAAACTACCCATTTCACCTCCGGGCATGGCCATACACAGGATTTTAGAAATAGTGAGGTTGATTAAGGGTATGACAAAACTTATTCTGACAAATGATGCTTCAAAGTAACTTGAATTCACAAAAATAACAGCAAGAAACAATATAAATGTACGCATATAAAGATAATATGCAGTGAAATGGTCCCAGAGATCAGAAATCTGGCCAGAAAATCTCATATAGAACCTTCACTTAAATAGACCTGACTGAAGTACAGAAGTATTAGATGTCAGTCTGGATAAGTACCTTACATTAACAGATAAACAACATGACATTATCCCTTCTATTTAGAGATACTTCCACTGCCACTTCTCATTCTCGCCACAATAACAAGTTGCTGGGCTGCATTGTTCAAATTCCCAAGTACTTTCTCAAATCTCATGTTTGCACCGTGTGACATTTTCAAACCACTGGTACCTTAACTTTTTAGTGATTCATGCGCTGACATTTTACAATCTATTACTAAGTGCAGTACTTCTGTTTTCACTTAATATCTTTGATTGTGCTGCTACACAGACCTTTTCACTTGTGCTTTCTGGCCTTTATCCTCAGCAGCACAGCAACTGTCTCTGATCAGTGCCCCATCGCTGGACCGCATTATGCAACAAGGGAGCACCGCAGGAAAACCTCTCCCTTGATCTTTAATTATGGTGTTTCCCAAGGTCTGAGGCCTGCTTTGATATTTAGATGCTTTTTGTTATCATTGGATGCTGCTGGGCTTGTTCATGAAGCCAATTAAAAGAATGAAAACATCAGGTGGTTCATTTGCTCAAATACATAAAGGAAACTACATTTTAGGACATGTACACATCCCCAGAGCTTTACTGCTGGATGTAATACATGTTTTCACGGTGTCGGGACAAATGACACTTGAAGTAAATGTGCCCTGAGGTTTTAGATTGTTTTAGCTTCATTTTTACTGATGTAGAGTGAGACAGGTCAGTGCAGCACAGTTTTCAAGGCTTTGATACTGTAAACAATAGTATCCCAAATAATATCTAACAGAAATAGTTGCTATATAAGATACCAAGTGTATTTGAAGTGGATTTGGATGTGCTGCAACAGTTGGTTAGCGCTGTCAGCTCACAGCAAGGAGTTTGACGTGTGGAGGTTGCATACTCTCTGGTTCTGGTGGGTTTTCTTCAGGTCTTATAATTACCCTCAGCAATCTAAAACACACAGGCACAGTATGGACTAATCCTCCAGTCAGTAACCGTGACCAAGATACTAGCTCAGGATGAAGAGAGAGTCTCCGGGCGCTGCTCAGTCCTGACAGGTTACCGCAGCAACACTAGAATAATAAACACTAGCTTTGTTTTCAGAGTTTACCATTTAGCATGTGTGTTCCAGTGTAATAGTCACAAAATGGAAGCATCAAAAGAGGCTCATGACTCTAGGCTATGTCCAGACTACTGTGTTTTTGTTTTTAAGTTTGTTTAAAGAAACTTTTCAAACTCCATCAACATATGAGAAATAATGCCAGAACATTCTAATAAGCCTCTCAGTACATTTATGTGCAGAGCTTTCTCCGACTATTCTCATAGCTTTATTAAACCCTCTCAGCAGGACTTCTAACTTTGAACCTGGCCCATTGAAAGTGTTAAATGCTAATATACTCAAAAACTAAATTTGCTCAGTAATCATTGAGTCATTAGTAAATACCAACTCTAACAAACCAACTTTATGAGTTAAAAACATGTAAACACAACAAAGTAAAGAAACTTTGTAATAAACTGCATTATTCAGGTTTGTTACTCCGATTTAAAGAAATTCGAATGACTGCTCCGCCAATCTGAGTGAGGTGTTTACAGTCGTTTAAAACTCTGGATAAAATCGGATTTGGGCAATAATTCAATTGTCTCACTGCGTCATTGCTTTTTAAAATTATCCAAAATAATTTAATGCCAAGTTATACATTTTAAAACACATTAATCTGGCACAAACATAGGTTACACTTACTGTTGTATTTTGTTCTTTTATGTAATCATTTGGCTGTATATTACTAGCTTTATGTGCCTTATGCCTGCTGCTTTCTGACTGAAAAACAAAGCGTTTAAAAAAATCCTTGAGGCCTTAAATGACTCCACTCATTTGTTACAGAAATGTGAGCTGTGTAGATGTACTCTGGGGAAACAAACAAAATAAATAATTAGACTGTGCTCTGTTTTGGGAGAGATGCAAATCATCCAAAGCATTAAGAAGATGCTTTACAGAGAGACATATCGAACACTTGTTCTGCCTTTGATGGACCATTTATTCCATCGTCTTCATTTATTTATCCGTTTGATAAGTAGTGTTTTACTCTACAGGAAAAACCGGAAGAGAACAAAATGATTTTCTCCAGTGTAAGTGCTTTCTGAATAACAAAATGACTCTTTTTAAAACAATCCCAACCCTGCAGTGAAAAAAAACCCACCTACTATTCAGTAACAATCCTCGTACTAGTGGCAGCCTTCATTAAGATTCATGAGCTAATGCGGATCCCACACACACACAGACGGTCAGCGCTCAGGTTACCGTGATACACTGTGAATGCATCATCACGTACGTAACACGTCATAAGTCAGGTTTGGCTCGCTTCCTGTTTCCGTATCCATGGCGACACTCGCAGACGGATGTGGTGGATTCTTAAGGTCACCTCAGTCAAATGAATCACTGCTGTGCAAGTGCCGCAGTCTTTGTGAAAGGAATCTGAGGTAATTCACTCCATAGTATTCAGACGAGACTGTGACGCCGATGTGAGAATTAGGCTTTAATCGTGTGCTCTGAAATGACCTTGATGGGTTCACAGTCACTTTTGAAGTCCTTGTGTTTGCATATGTCGGTGCAAGAGGCTAAAGTTCAAGTTAGCACTCACTGTCCACCGCATGTTAACCAATGTGAGCCACAGATGCACATGCAAACACTTTGTCAGGAGTCATCACATCCAAACACCAAGCAACACTAGCCCGCCTTGCCCCATGTGGCCGTCAGTTCAGTTCACACTTCGGGTCAAAACACACACACACACACACACACACACACACACACGGACCGACGCGTTACATACATGAGCTACACACACATCACACTGTGGCCTTGGGAGTTCTCTCTGTTTTCTCTCGCTCCCACACACAGGCGTCCTTCATGTGACATACTGTAGACAGGACGCTTCTGCAGAGTTTTTCAATTTTATGTGAGTGACTTGCAGATTGAAGGATTGCTCAGTCAAAGGAATAACAATAGAGCTGATCCACGGAACAAAAGTGTCATCAGGCGCCTTTTCACTCGAGCAGGTTGGGTTGGTAGGGTATGATTTTAGATGCATTTCAATTGTCAAAAGGAGGATTAGGTATTTAGAATGAGTGCACTGTACAAAACTACTTTGCTAATCCTTGATATTTGGTTCTGTCAGTGCAATAATGTTCCTAAAAATGAGGGACTAAACACAAAACATAAAAGGCTGGAAACAAGGGTTTTTACAGTTTGTTGCATCAGAATCCATTACAGTAAGACTTTAGCATCTGTGGTTCACAAAGTAAGTTTTATCTCAACAACAGGCCCTCATATTCACTGTACTCTCTTTGTCGGACAGTGCAGTCAGTGCAGTCAGTAATATACAATAGAGAAGGCCCACCACATCAGCCTCAAACAATACTGACGTTGCTACTATCTATTTACTGTACAGTCATCGTTTATCAAGGCTTTGAAAAGAGCTGATGCCTGGTGTCCACTGTAGAAAAGACAAAACCACAGAATAATAAAAAGTACACCCTCATTGATAAATGTATTTAGTTATAACGTACTCTAAGGGAACAGAACAAAAGGTAAACAAAGCAGAGGTAACACAAAAGCAAAAAGCATTGCTATCACCTTGAACTTGATCTTCTGTGCTGGCGGTGCTCAGTCCACAGTAATGAGTATATTTTTTAGCTCTTTTGATAGAGGAAGTGCGTTTTTCAATCTATAGGATGTGAGGCTGGTTTTGTTTCAGTTCAATGCACTCAGAATTCAAAGGTGTGGATTATAAAGGCTTAACAAGTGGAGCAAGGACAAATGTTTACCGTGTGATTCATTATTTCTATAGATTCTGTGACAGTTCAGAAATTATGAGTAAGTCTGACATAAGAGAACTTTCAATGCAAGTGAATAAATGGACTTATGTAACAACCTGATTGTAACCAGCATCTCTTTGTTCTCTTTGTTCTATTAGTGACATTTTCCGAGGCTGACATTTCTAATAGTATTTTCTTTTTAATGTTGTACTTCAACTAATGAAGCAATCATGTCAAACTCCCTCAGCGGGTATTTGAGGATTTGCTCCTGGTGTAAAAGCATTTGCCAGTTTGAAGTGCCTGTGCTGGAGACAGACTGTGCTGGCGTCTTGTCTCCTCTGGCCTCGCCGACTGCTCCGTCCTCTCATCCAGAACAGCCAACGTGTAATTACAACCAGTTAAGCTGTCCTGAATCCTCCCAGACTCTGCGGAGAGCTTCCCAAGATTGCTCTGCTCTTTCAAATCTAAAGTAGCATCTGTGTCCTAAAGGTCACCCTCTGTTCCTTTCTTCTTTTTGAAGGCTAGCTTTTCTTGTGGGTGAAATCAATCAATATTTTTATGAAACATGAAAGTGGCTTTTGCTTATTTGTGTAGTCAAGACTAACTGTACTAGTCCTGACCAAGACCGGAGAGTACCGTAAACAAGGCTGGGGTCAGAACATGTCAAATCTAAGTGCATAGTAGGACATAACAAGAAAATGTGAATGGAACAAGTGGGTCTTTCTGCAGCTCTGAAGAAACCTTAGCTCTGTATAAGTGTCAGGTGAAAGTTTAGAAACTCACCGTCTTTGGGTTGGCCAAGCTTGGGTAACAAAGGCAGGTTGACAGAAGCCCAAGAAGACAGCAAAAAGCAACAGGATCAAAGGGTTTAAGTATTTACCAGGGGCAGAACCAGGGTCAAAGTTCAAAAACAGATAGGATCGGCAACAGGAAATCAACAAGTCTCTCGTTGAATGTAGAAGAACACTAGTAAAGTGGGAAGGCAGAGTGAGTATTGAGTATATACTGTATGTACTGGCCTGACTGGGGATGAGTAACTGCTGTGGGCACAGGTGAGAAAAACAGGGAACAGGAAAATGGACTGGAGTTGGGGAGAAATATGGAGTAAGAATGGGCTCAGGGGCAAATAGGGCAGAAACTGAGCAGAAGTATGACAGTTTGTGTTATTTTTGGTGAAATGTTCAGAGGAAAGTGCACATTCCTTCTTTTTAGAGTTATGGTAGCCCTGCAGGGACATACCATGTGCTTTTTGCTGTGTGGAGGTCTGATAGTGATTTTACTTGAACATATTGCAGTGATAGTGTCCAACATGTAGCCTACATTTGTTTGTTGTGATTTTGCAAAAATACATTTGGTCTGTATGGTTCTAATAGAAATGAGCAGGCCCTTTTGAATTTAAAGTTATTTTACTTCTATTATGTCACCAAAAATACTGAAATATGTATAAATATTGTGAATTGGTTCATAATCAAGTGTTTTTGAAATAAACTACCCTCTGTAAAGTGAGGGATGATAAATGTGGATTAGAGTCTTGTGGTTTTGTCGTTGAGATGTCAAAAACCAAGAGCAAGCCATGAGCGAGACCAGAGTGCATTGAGACCAAGGCCAGACCAAAACTGGTTTGAGAGTGAGTCAAGCTGAAGTCCAATGTACAAATGTAAGATCTGTAAAAAAAGATCTTAGAAGTAGTTCAATCGCACACAATCGACAAACTTGGAAGGGATTTATTATCAATCAAATACAAAAAAATGACATTACAAACAAAACAGTTGCCAGTCTTGACTTAAAATACAAAGACTTTTTGTTCAATACCAAGGTGGTCCCAGGACAGGGCTTATACACCTGCGCTGTTTGATCAAAAAGAGGTGATCAGTCCCTTTAAACTGTAAAATGAGCTTCAAAACAGAGATGACACAAACACTGCATTTAAACTTTCAGGTGAAACGCCTTCAAACCATTAAAATACAGAATTAGGACCAGTCTCAAGATCAAGGAAGAGTCTCAGTCGGTGAAAGAAACAACCACCACTGAACAGTTATTGCTTGAGCCTAGATCCGACCACAGAGGCCCAGTGTGCGGTCGACCCTGGTCAGTTTGAGCGGCGTCTTTGTGATGCGGTGAACTTTCCTCCACTAACCACAGGCTTCAGGACAACAAGCCCCTGTATGTTGTGGAGCCAGCTGCACTTGATGTTTTAATGAGGACCAGTGTAGCTCTGTAAACACAAGCGGAGCAGAGCGAGAGGATGAGCCGGGGGCCGGAGGCAGCTCTCAGTCTCTGGTAAACACTAACCAGAGCCGCTCTAATGCCGACAGCAGCGGCGGATAGTAGTGGGGGACAAATATTTACAAGATGACTCATTATGTGACAGGATCAGGGCTAAAGTGATGCACTGTCTGTGATTGATAATGAGGAAATACCTGCTTTGTACAGAGACAAACAAATAATGCACAAAAAACCTGCAAATTCACTGTAAAAAGTAAATATTAGTAGCAAAAATGTGTAAAAAATATTCCATTTAATGATGTTTTTTCCACTATATTTAAATATAAACACAAAATGAGTAATTCCTGGAAACTCTGAGTATCACAATTTGGAAGTTCTGACTTAGTTTTGTTCATTTTAGCTCAGAGTCCGAATAATGGAAACCATAACAACAAGCTGCACTGACGCTCAGGTAAAAGAGTCTGGCATGATGCTGCAGAGGGAGTTGTAAAAGTAAAAACTGTTTCGAGAGCTGTTTCGAGTGTCACTGTGAAGAAACACTTAGATTTAATCAAGGGAGCTATTTATGTCAAATCCAATGTCACTTGGAAATAAATAATATGTCTGCTTAACAGTTGTAGTAGATCTAATAGACTCATAAAGTAGTACAAACTAATGTTGCAGTAGAAATTATTGTTGTGTAAAATAGTTATACTACTTATAATACTTTTTGAGCCATTATTCCGACTTCGTTAATCATGAGTCAACCCAGTACAGCCTTTTCCGAAGTTTCTGAGGGCCACATGAATGCACCAATATATTGTTTTGAGATTGAGATTTTTATTGCTGCTATTTGACAGTATTGTAAATATACCTGACTTTTTTAACACAGTGCTTTCTGCATTTATTCTATGTTTGTATTCTTAGGTGATTTATGTTCTTTTATGGAGCAAACTACTGTATTTCCTTCTGGATGTTAAAGAACAGCAGTAATTTTCCCATTATTTCTGTGTGCTGTGTTCAGAATGAACTCTTCCAGCTCTGGTTATAATTGCAGCTCAATAAGAGATGATAGACTGCAGAGAAAAGAACAATAGCGGGCTGTAACAAAGTGAAAATAAGCACACGTGACGAGAGGAACACAGCGTCCTCTTCCTCCTCTCTCTTTCTGCTCGCTCTCGCTCTCTTCAGTGCAATCCTTGATGACTCACACTGGCACCGGAAACACAGCCACGTTCTGAGCCACAACAACACAAATGAATGATAATGAGCTTCACATCTACTCCCAGTGATTTTCATAAAGCGCTAGAGTGGGGTGAATAATATCAGTGATGTAAGATTACATGGAGGTCTGTGGTGAGGTCTTACTTCACTGTTGGTATGTGTTGAGTGCTGTTGTGAAATGTTAGCTGGAATAGACAAAGTGTGCAGGTTTGGACTGACTGAAGAACACACTGGAATACTTGATCTGCTTTAATGACTAAACAGATCAAGCCCAAGCCTCATTGCGGTTAAACTGGAGTTAATCATGTACGTTTTAATGATTAAGCCCACCCAGTGCAAACACAACTCTCTCGATAATGCCTCATGCAGCAGTCTGACTGTTTATTTACAGCCCCACATGCCCCAGTCATGCCCCGTCCAGTTCAGCAGCCATTGAGAAGGCCATTGAGGTTTATACTTTAATACAGACATGTCCAAAGTCAGGTCTCGGGGCCAATCATGGCACAAGGTGAGATTTTATGCGGCCCTCAGCTTCAGCAATAAAAAGGATTGTTTATGACCCCAACATCAGCACCTTTACACAAGCAGGTTCATGTCTGACTAAAATCTGTTCAGATTCAACTAAAACTTGTTCAAATCTATCTAAAATCAGTTTAAATTCAACTAAAAATGGTTCAAGTCCAAGTAAAACATTTTCAAGTCCAACTAATACCAGTGCAAATCCAACTAAAAACTGTTCAAATCCATCTAACACATGTTCAAATGCAACTAAAAACTGTTCAAACCCATCTAACTCATGTTCAAATTCAACTAAAAACTGTTTAAATCCAACTAACAAATGTTCAAATTCAACTAAAAACTGTTCAAATCCATCTAACAAATGTTCAAATTCAACTAAAACCTGTTCAAACCCATCTAACTCATGTTCAAATCCATCTAAAACCTGTTTAAATCCAACTAAAACCTGTTCAAACCCATCTAACTCATGTTCAAATCCATCTAAAACCTGTTTAAATCCAACTAAAACCTGTTCAAACCCATCTAACTCATGTTCAAATCCATCTAAAACCTGTTTAAATCCAACTAAAACCTGTTCAGACCCAACTGAAAACTGTTCAAATCCAACTAAAATGTGTTCAAATCCAACTAAAACTTGTTCAAATCCAATTAAAACTTATTCACAGACAACTAAAACCTGTACTTGTGGAAAAATTATGCAATCAAAAGAGACTGTCGGCCCTTGGTGATTTTCCTCTCATCAAATGTGGCCTTCACCCACTCACCCTTGCTTTAATATAGGGTCATCTCATAACCAGACCAAAATAAGTTCAGCATATTCAATAATCTAAGTAAATCAAGATTTTCAGGAGAGGATAGAAAATATTGCATTCTCCAGTCAATGCAGACATAATCCACATAACTCAGCAGACTCAAGAATCACTATAGAATGACTTCCGATGGTTGGTGGAATGTGTCTTAGTTAATCTTCTGAACTACTTTGTGCGCAGTGACCTGGATAAATGACTCGGCCCTCGTCTGGTGGTATATTTAGTGCTTATTCTACATTTTCACATACAAAAGAAAATGTCTGAAAGAAAGTACCTGGTCACGGTTTTGTTGGAGATCGGCAGTAATGGCAAAGTCTTGTTTTGTGTGTTTTAAGTCCAGCTGCAAACTGTCACTGATTAACTCGAAGGCTGCTGGTTTCTGACGTGATGACAGTTTGAAGGGACGGTTCTGCACAAACATAGCGTGTCACACTATCCTTCAGGTACCACTGGGACTTTCCCCAGGGAGCGGCCATGTTTATCCCTCTCAAAGTTTCTTTCTCTGTATTGTTATTCTCGTCCAGCTGTGCTCTGTCAGTGGGAACCAAGGTCTGAGCGAACCGCCTCTTTCCTCTTTCAACAAACCCCAGCTCTCTCACTCAAGTTCAAAACATCCCTTTAGACTATTTTTTCCTCCACGAATGATCTCATCTGTAGTTTTTAGCCCAAGCGTGTCAAAGTGTTGTATGTTTGACTACAGCTTGTAAACACTGGTGAATCACACTATATCTCTGGCCTATTAATTATTACCCCCAGGTTCTGTTCAAATGAATCATGAACAGTATCATCTGAAGTTTTATTGTTTAAAAAGACGTAGCAGTTTCCAAATAAAATACTGTTGGACATAAACTGTAATAGAGAAGTGGATTACATCAGGGGAAACCCAAAATGAAACAGGTGTCAGTATTAGTAAATCGATACCTTTTTTATTGGTCGTGATTTATGTTAAATCACTGGTTTCTGCATCTGGCAAAAGAAGGACAAAAAATTGAAATAAAAAAATAATAAAAAGGAAGGTACTCTGTGTATGGATGTTGATTTTGCAAGTTAGCCATGTGCAGTTATGTGTATTTCCATCATACATAGTGCTTTTTCCTCGTTGACTAAGTCCTTCTCCATTAGATTATGTCAAACTATACACTGACAAGTCTTTTTTACACAAGCCTGGATTTTATATTACAAGTGTGGTGTGTCGTATTGGTCTTTTAAGATGTTATCTCATGGCAAAAGTACACGTTCCACACCTCACCCTCCTCCTTTAATGCTAGATTCACACCAAAAGGGACATGAACGACCAGCAATCGCTGATTTTTAATGTTTCACTTGCTTCAGGAAGTGAAAAGCGACAAAGAGGAGGAGAAAAACAGCAACCCAAGCAAAGAATTGAAGCTGAGCAGTGTTTTCAATCTTGTGCAAATCATGAAAGTTGCCACAGAAACAACAACCAGTCACAGAAAGACAACAGGAATAAGTGCAAAATAAAACTGTCCTAAACCTCACATCTCCTGCCAGAGACAAAGACCAGAGATTTTGTGGCCTCTGATGTGAATCTAGCATTGGAGCATGTGAACAGCTATGGCCTCCTGCAGGAACAAACCAGTGGGAATAGATCTGACGGTGATTTCACTGGATGCACTAAGTCTTTAAAGGAAAATGTGTGATTAAATAGAAACATGAGTGTTTTGCTCACTTTGTCCTCTTTGGGAACAGGATGTTATGAAACTAAAATGAGTCCTTGGAAGCTAGAACAGACAGAGATTGCTATTTTATATGATTATGATTGACGGAGACATATTTGATCTATTTCTATATACTAAATGTTTTGCACAATGCATCTTTTATTGCTTATTTCTTTTAAAGTAATGACCTTGTGAATCATATATTGTACATACTTCAGACTTTTTTTTTTATTTGTCATGTTTTACCAGTTTGTTTTATTGATTTGACCATGTGTTTGCTATCTCTCCAACATTTGATCAAAAGGGGACAATGAAAGGCAGGAACAAACTATCACAATAATATCCAGCAAAGTATCTTGAAAAGAAGTTATAATTGTCAGAACAATACAGAAACGACCAACATATAGTTAGTTTGATTGCTTTTTGTGTGAAAACATTGCTGGAATTGAAGATAATAATGTGTTGGTATAAGGTCAAAGGTCAAAGACAAAGGGAGTCTTCAGTAAACTAACTCATTAGTTCAAAGGGTAATTGGAGCATTTCAGAGTCGCGGTGACATCAAAGTCTGTGCAGCAAATACTTCGTAAATGCCACAGAGTTTATGAATGAGAGGAGTGTTCGTGTTTTCCGGTACGAACAGGTGGCTCCACATTCTGCACCTTCGAGAATGTGACTCCACTTAATCCAATATGGCATCAAGGTGACAGCATCATCGAGCGACGCTAACGTGGCTCCTCTCACATGTTCAATGACGAATGAATGTTAGTCACATCTGAGCCTCATCCAAAGCCTTCCAGCGTCCTGTTTATCTATTCACATTGTGTTTTTTTCCTGGGATCATGTTGTTTATCGGATAAAAGGGTTTTTACAAATTCTGGCTCGCCTATTCGGGGATACACAGGTGTGTGAAAACTACGCATTCGCACTTCCATGGGTTGTGCAAGCCAAGTCACATTCACAGGGACATTCCCACACATGTGTGAAAAATCTGCACCGAGTCTCAGAGAGAGGTGGTAGTAAGCCTCCAAGTATGCCAGCAATGTGGCGTGGGGCTGAGGAGATATGAGGAAACTGTGGAGCAGCATTGTTTCACTTTGCAGCAGAACGTGATGTTATCGTCTTGTGTCTGAGTGTTACATTGAGATGATAGTTAAGGGTTTGTATTGGGCATTTGGAGGATACATGGGTAACGTCCCTTACATAATCTATTAAATGGTGGCCGGTTTTGCAGTTAACAGCAGTTTATTGATGAGGTGACACCTAGCCTGGTCTGTCATCCTGATGTTTACCTATTCTACTCAAATTATCTGTTTGTTTTCTGTGTTTTTGAGATATATTTCCAGGGAGCAGTACCAATGGATACAGAATAAACAGCTTCGGGACACAACTGGATTTAATCAGTCGAAGCGTTACATTAATCGTGACATAAAGACCACCTCATTTTTGATAAACTGTTATGATTGGTCAAAAGTTTTCTAGTTAGTGCAAATGGTTGTGTAGATAAAGGATACCAGAACAATTTTACAGAGAAAAACTGGGTGTGATTTGTTCAGTAAATGGGTATAGCCATTTAAATACTTTTAACTACGAGTTACTAGTGTCTCCATGTCATAAAAAGCATCAACTGGTGCACCTACTGCTGGCTAAGTACTTATTATTAACAAGACATAAATAAGTGAAATGATGTGAATTCAATTTTTTTCCCTGGATTTGTAGAAAAACTCTTTAATCACTTCACTTCAGAGCCTGAAGACACCATCTAGGCTTTATAAGAAGGCTTTGGCCAATCACAAGCTGGCATAGATGGGGATCTCAATTTAAGGGTGCGCCTATTGACTGTTGGTCTATACCGCTTGGCAACACTGACTAAATGACTTCAATAGATACAGAGAAAATGGCTAATCCTACTCGGCTGTGTCTGTTTATACAGCGAAAGAGCAAAAAAAAAAAAAAAAAAAAAATCAACTCAAAAACAACAAGATGGATAAAAGTGGAACATGGATAAACATTGGAAATCCATTTATGTGATGCTTAACAAGGCGGAGACACTGAAACTGCAGGATCTCACTGATTGAATGCTAAATTCAGACGAGTAAGGAAAGCTCTAAACGTTGGTTTTATGTATTGTCTTGTTGCTGTGTTGCACTTAAGGTTAGTACTTTGAACAACAACTGCCATTTTTAGCTGTGGATTAGCACTATAGTTATAGGTAGACACTTTCTCAGAGTAACTCACACTATGTAGTCTTTCTGTGGTAACTTTGTGAACACACATTGTATTTTGTGTTTGTGCAGATACATTCTCCTCCATATAGTTTTATGAGGCCATAGATGTTGCTGAGCAGGGTTTCCATTGTGTGAGAATAACTTTAATGGACCTCTTGCTGAGCCTATTGTAGTCTGAGCTTATTTAAAGCCACTCTATGTAATTTTTCAGGATGTGCACCCAGAAGAGCGGACTCTGCAACTGCACTGCCTCTCACATACATACAGTAATCACAGCGGGGTAAATGGTGAGCCTGGTTTCTATAATAGAGGGGTTATTCATCCGTTTTTGTGTGAGGGAGCCATTAAGATGACCTCGATGCTGCACATTTAATGATTTTAAAGCTATGTATAGTAAAAAGTGACGCTGTTACTTGTTTTAATTTGTTCAGTTTTGGGATTTGTCTGAACATATCTCTGTCCACGGAGCAGAGTTAATGATTTGTTGCTAAAGGAAGCCCTGCTCTGATCTGTGCACGTGTGGGAGAGGTTTTCCTCGGGCTGCTGGGAGCATGTCACCTCTCTGAACTCTCTGGGATCCCAACAATGATTCACCCACTTCTCTTGCTCTTCTGCGATTTTTTTCTTCTCGCTCTTTCCAGGAGCACACCAACGTTTTTACACTCCTCCTCTTCCCCTTAGTCAGAAAGACAGCACTTTTTTATTTATTTATTTTTTTTCTTTACCAGTGAGTCATAAGTGAATCCACAGATATAGCTGGCCCGTGTGGGTGGTTAGTGCCCCCCCTGCTCAACTGCTGTTATTGCAGCTTTAAGCCTCTTCCAATCTCCTTTAGCTGTTTGGGAAAAGCGCTCACCCACATTGTCCTTTTATTTAATGAAATATGTTCCAATGAGCTAATGCAAAGTTTCAGTGTCTTCTGTGACTGAGGTAACAAACTAGATATTGTTTAGCCCACACAGAGGATCCTGCATAGATCCAGTCCCTTTAATTAAACACATCCTGTTCCCTGGAGGTAAAGGCAGAGGCACAAACTCATGGTGCGATGCATGAAAGTGAAGTTATTAGATACGACTATGGAATGCAGAGAGACCTTTTTGTCCCAGAAGTAATTTGCTTCAGCTAAATCTGTGGATGTGACGGTTCGGTTGCATCTTTTATTTTGAGTTTTTATTATATACAGCTAAAATATTCAAGGCAGCATCCAAGTGAAACGGAATCGAAATATAAATAGATAGCTACTCAAAAAACCATACTCAGTGCTGCAATGCGTATATGCATAGTGTACATACAAATAGATACAAATGAACAGATTTTAACAATTTGTTTGGAAAAAAAATCTGTTTATAATAAGATGACTATACTATGCACTAAGAATAAGAATAATATGTACCAATATTATATTCATTCTGAATCAGCCTCATGTCAGAAGTTGGGACTTGTGTGTGTTTCATAATTAATGTAAACATTTTTGAAAAGAGACAGTGTAATTAACTGCAGAACATAAAACAGAACACACTGTAAAGCCTCTTATTGCTAATCTCTATAATAAAATGAAACGTCTTTCCAAAGCGTCTTAAATGGCACATGTTACGTCCTGATCTCACCTAGACATATCATACACAGGTTTGATATATGTATTGGTGCACACCCTGTCATCACACTGATTGCACTGAACCTAATGTTCCTGACGGCGCGCTCCAGCCTGCTGCACGCCCAATCCGGAGCACTGAACTCCACGCGGTTGAAAGTGAGGAAAGGAGTGGACAAGGTGTGATGGCATCCTTCCTTTAAGGGAAGCATATGGACGAGGCCAAAGAGGAAGCCAGACACTCCAGACAGGAAGTACAGGATGGTGGGAGGAAGTGTAATTAAGCGCTTCAACGTGGGCCATTTATTTACACTGCAGCATCATAAAGGCACGCTTCAGATTTTCTTTGGGGCGTGTGTTTGAGGTGATCTTATTCTTAGAAATACAGCCAGCAATGAAGCATAAAGCCTTGAAAATTTAGAGACATTATCATATAGATACAGGTGTGTTTATGAGGACGCTTTCATAGTCTCTCACAAACATGATGTCATCCTTATTGAGGCCTGTTAATTGGCCCCTAAACTACTGTTCTCATTAGAATGCTAATACAAAGCCTGCCATGCGTCACGTTGTTTCTTTTATTATAATTCCACCACTTCCTCCCACGTGGCGGCAGATGGACCGCAGCATAAATGGCCCTTAGGTAAATGAGAAGGTGTTGTGTATTTGCAGACTGCCAGTTGTCCAGGGTATTTCCTGCCTCCCACTCGATGCATTCAGGGAAACTACGTGCCTCAAACACTCATCCTCGGACAATGTGGGCAATTATTGGTACGACAACTGAATCATGCAAATGATTTCCGGTTGGCATTACTGGTCTGTTCGGAGAGGTCTGCTTCGTGAGTGTTAATGTGAACAAATTACAGAGGAAGTATTTAGCCTGGCCATCAGGGCATTAACAGGATGGTTGTTAACGAAACAAAAGCTCTTAGCTTGCTCATAATCATTTTTGGTCACGGCATTTACAATTTTGTATTATTTCTCCAAATGGACGAGAGGTGAGGATTGACACTAACTGCCTCTGCTTTATCTTTAAAGACAGCCTTTATGAACCTGGGTCTGCAGAGGGTTTTTGACTCTGTCAAAGGGAGCATCTGCACATCTCCACAAAGTTGGCTTTTGTTATGACATATTAATATTACTGAGAGCAACAGTTTTGTATTTTGTAACTGGGGTCCTATTAGATCATTTTGAATGGATAATTGATTTACTAAGATGTCAGCACACTCAGAATTTGTAGAAGCAGGTCGGAGCTAAGTCACAGAGATTAAACCACATACTGCTGGAAATGAGACAAACAAAACATATTTTAAACACATTTATACATCTACTTCTGTCTCAGGTTAAATATGTGGTGCATAGAGAATGTTTTGTATTTGTTCCTTTGGTTTGGAGGCCCAGGGTGTAGCGCGGATACAAATGAATTGTTCAGTGATTGGAGAATTAGAAGCCTTTTAGTTGTTAGCTGCTATAAAAGTGTGTTTTCTCCAGACTCATCAGCAGCCATACATAACAGTGAGCCGGTGTCATTGCTCCTGTATATTCTCCAAAACAGGGGAAGTGTTGACAATGACCTTCTGTAGGGAATAAGTTGTTCCTCAGTGTTTCATACACGCCTTTTGCCTTACTTGACTGTCCTTGAACTTCTGTGATTATAAATGCCTTTTTTTTACACTTGCACTGCTTCTTTGGTTCATAAACAGCACACTTAATTGGACCATGGCCTTACTGTGGACACGATAAATCAAACTACAACACATTTTATGCAATAAGACTTCAATTAATACTTTACTCATCAGTTTGACTTCTCATATCTGTATACTTTCTGTATACTTTCTGTATACTTTTAGTCTTGTGGCAGATTGCATCACAAGCAATTTTCCAAAATGGCGCATTTGAGTCACTGAAAGCAAAACAATACCTGGTAGTTTGTATGATGTAATGGTTAAGGCTCAAGTATTCAACCTCTATTTCTAATCTGAAATCCACCTTCAGTGCAGCAGACTGAGAGGCACAGGTCTCTGAATGAGGACAAGGTCATCAGCAGTTTTCCCACGGCTCTGTGATACCAGCAGCAATCCTCCCTGCGCCACAGGTTCAGCAGTGTTCCCACGAGCAGATAAGAGACCGACGGAAAAACAGCAACAACAGATACATAATAACATTACACTTGACACTGGATCTGTGCAAATATGACAAACACAACTACTTTGCATTGGACCAGGGAACTGTTCTGCAATTCAAAATCCACCTCAATGATGAATTCATGAATGGGACTGAGGTAAACATTTCAAAATAATGGCTGCAAAAGATCAGTTAACAGTAAATATAGTTAATTAATTACAAGATGGTATGAGGCAAACAATTAAAAGAGTAAAAGTACATGGTATATTACAACATTCAAAAGTCTAAACTGTTAAAGTCTGTGGTCCTAATGAAGCTTTCCCAGAATCTGTCATAAAAACAAGATGTCTCCCAGAGATGCGATGAGGTGCTGTCACTCTTGACACATTTGGTCCTCATCAAAAAGCTCATCATCATCTTGTTAGTCTGGTTTGTTTGAGCTGATGTAAAAGCTGTCCACGACCTTCCGAACGAACTCTAGTGTGTTTGTCTTTTTGTCGTCAGAACCAAAACCGGCCTCGATACGGCCCAACTGAATAAAACTGGAGTGTAAGTGGATTAAAGCGATCTGTGTGGTACATTATTTTGATGAAATATGATGAACTGAATCCAGAAAACTTTGAGCAGTAGTCTCCTGCTCTTCTCCTGACGTTCAAAATGAGACACTAATACCTTTTTACAAGTCATTTGGCGAATTCAAACGAGTATTAAACATTTCACTTTTGTCATAGAACATAATTATAACCTACTGTGTCTTTTTGCCAGCCTGTTTATTCTGAAGTAACAGCACTCTCAGCCTGAATGGACCAATCAGGTTCTCCAAACAGGAGGTCAAGACTCACGTAACTGATGACAACATGACTGAGGACAAGAGGAAAGTATTTAGTGCATCAATCTTGGTCTAGACCCTGGTTTGGAGCTTGTAGAAGCTGTAATGTGTGTTTTGTCCTGTAAATATTCTTGTCTTGTAATATGCATAATCCCTCTCCCTGATATTGCGCAGTTAGGAAGGATTTAGTCAAGGAAAGCCGACGTGCGTTTGGCCTGTCCCATGCTCCCTGGGGGTCATCTTCACATCACAGAGGTGCATCCTGAGCTCGGGCCGATGGGAAGGAAAAGGATATGTGTACATTGGTGTGTGTATGTGTGTGTTTATGCTTGCTAAAATGCTTGGGTTCACAGTTCTGGGAACAGCTGCAGGGAGGACTTCCCGTTCTGAACAGGAAACAAGATGGCCGCTTAAGGGAGGCCTGGAACAATGCTGTGAAAGTGAGCCACCACCCAGGTTAGAGAGCGAGGGGCTTGTGAATCAGAGGGCACGGAGGTGACGGAGCACGTCCCATAACTTGGGAAACACATGTTGGAAAACCTCCCTCCCACCGCTCGGCTTTGTGTTCACATTACTGCGAGTGAAAAGCTAAACAATGCATAAGAGGAACTACTTAAAGATGCATTATGTAATGTGTTTCAATATAATAAAAGGCTCAAAATTATTTACATGTAATCCTGACTTGAAACAGGAATAAAGGTCCACTTTATAGACAACTGAATGTAAAAACTCACCATAAAACTCCAAGAGCATAATGCCTGTTATTACTTACACTGCACACAAAAAGTAATAATAATTTCTGTCACAGCTAAAGGAAAATCCACACTGACAGCAGGCTGCACATCCTGCAAATACTATTTATTACAGATTGTGAGATAGCAGTAGTCTGTGTAGCACATTTACTGTTATCTAATATGAAGCCTGCGGTCTAGACAAAAAAATAAATAAAACCATCTTGTGCCACAGAGCTGTCTCTCTCTTGCACACCTTTTGATGTTGAAAGCCCAACCTTTTGCATCAAATGCACTTTATGAGTCTGTGATGAATAACAGCATCTCGTCTGCTTTTCAACAAAACTACTCCAACTAGAAACCAACAAGCGACGAATCATTGTCTATGAACTAAAGACTAAGCACACGTTATTTGACATCTTGATACAGTTCGTTATTTGAAATAATCCCCATTGCAAAATCTGATCTGTTTATTTACGCCTGAATAAGATCAGACCTGGTGCTGTCTGTTATTGCAGGCATCTTTACATCATGCACCAGCCTTTGAACAGGCTCTAAAAGTGAAAGGGATCTACACCATTTCACTTTAGATCATTCACATCTGTCCCTGAGCATCAACATGGATTTGTGATCATGGGTCGTCAAGTTGTTCAAGTATGAGTTGTTTGATATGTTCTTCTTTATAGAACACAGATCCTGGATCTGTCATTGGTTTCATTATTAGTATATTGTTTGTCTCTGATAGAGCATGTCTTTCATCAAAAGTATTGTTTTGCAAACTTGTAATGTCACAATAAAATACTCAAGGTGGCTGGTGTTAAATAATGTTTATTGAAAAACAGGGTCAACAAAATGACCCGAAAGGCTGAACATGTGATTCTGCAGTGTGACGTTTGATTAAGTGAGGGACAAGAGGACACTGAACAAACTGCTCATCAAGACAATACATCATACTCACTTCAGAGGACTACAGAGGGACTATAGAGGGACTTCAGAGGACTTCAGAGGACTTCAGAGGACTAGAGAGGGACTATAGAGGGACTTCAGAGGACTTCAGAGGACTAGAGAGGGACTTCAGAGGACTATAGAGGGACTTCAGAGGACTATAGAGGGACTTCAGAGGACTATAGAGAGACTTCAGAGGACTATAGAGGGACTTCAGAGGACTATAGAGGGACTTCAGAGGACTATAGGGACTTCAGAGGACTATAGGGATACAGAGGGCTAAAGAGGGACTTTAGAGGGCTATAGGGACTTCAGAGGACTACAGAGAGACTTCAGAGGACTATAGAGGGACTTCAGAGGACCATAAAGGGACTTCAGAGGACTACAGAGAGACTTCAGAGGACTACAGAGGACTTAGGAAAGAGGCTTAGTGGATAGAGGGACTTCAGAGGACTATAGAGAGACTTCAGAGGACTACAGAGGGACTTCAGTGGACTACAGCAAGAAGAGGTAGAGCAGGGTAGGGACTATAGAGGGACTTCAGAGGACTATAGAGAGACTTCAGAGGACTATAGAGGGACTTCAGAGGACTATAGGGACTTCAGAGGACTACAGAGGACTATAGGGGGACTTCAGAGGACTATAGAGGGACTTCAGAGGGCTATAGAGAGACTTCAGAGGACTATAGAGAGACTTCAGAGGACTATAGAGGGACTTCAGAGGACTATAGAGAGACTTCAGAGGACTATAGAGAGACTTCAGAGGAATATAGAGGGACTTCAGAGGACTATAGAGGGACTTCAGAGGACTATAGAGAGACTTCAGAGGACTATAGAGGGACTTCAGAGGACTATAGAGAGACTTCAGAGGACTATAGAGAGACTTCAGAGGACTATAGAGAGACTTCAGAGGACTACAGGGACTTCAGAGGACTATAGAGGGACTTCAGAGGACTATAGGGACTTCAGAGGACTATAGAGGGACTTCAGAGGACTATAGGGACTTCAGCCCATTCATGCCCTCTCCTGTGTAATGCACCTTATCATTTTGTATTCCTTATGTATATACTGAAAACGTTCTAATAATTTATATTCATATTTTGGTCGACAGTGGCTTAGAAGGTCCAGCGTGATGTCCCACAACCTGAAGGTTAGTGGTTCAATCCCAGCTCCTCCTGCTCAATGTCAAACTGTCCGTGTGTTTGTTTGAGCTTCAGTTGCTGAATGGATCTTTATTGTAAAGTGTGATGAGTAAAAAACGTTAGTGAGATGAAAATTTTCAAAAATATGCCCTCTGCAGCCACACCCAACAGGCCAACCAACAGCAATTCATTTTTGTCATATCTTATTTCTCACATGTTCTACTTATTCATACTTGTATAAATATGTCAGCTACTGTTTTAGATCCAAGTTAAGTCCATATGCAGATGCAATGACTCAGTAAACATGTGTTATTTATCGAGGAGAGAGGTGATTGGCAGCCATTCCCCGCCACATTAATTAAAGCCTGCATGAGAACACCACACAATCATATTTCATGCAACAGCGTCATATGTATAATAATTCCCTTCTGTATTTAGACCTCCACCTACGACTGCTAAAAGTGCAGCTGTTTATGACGCACTGGTGGCAGTAGAGGTCCTAAAGAACAGCAACAAATTTATTCAGCGCCAAATATTCGCCAGACGTTCGCTGCCAAATGTATCTCTACCTCATGAGCATTCTCACGTTTCGGACGCTTTGGAAATAGAGCAGACATGGAAACGTCTTTGTTTTCCGGATGTCACCGACGCTATTTTTAGTACGACACAAATGCATGCGACATCCTCGAGTATTAGCAGCAGGAAATCAGTGGAGCAGATGTGGACCAGAGGAGGGTAAAGTGGCAAAGAAAGGTTTAATGCAAGATGATATATAGGCCAAGGTGCTTAACAGAAATCTGCCATTAGCCGACATCAAGCAGAAAGGCCTTTTTTCTGAGGTGTGGACATGGGCAGGGTGAGCTCAGAGGAAGGATACTCCTAGAGATAATATGTTTTTTTAAGATTATATCAATGCATCAACTCTTTACCATTAGCTTTATCCGTGGAGGTTGGAAAATGATAGTAATGCAGTGTAAAAAAACATAAAACTTACAATAATAAGGGAGATGAGGTTGGAAATTTAAGAGAAAATGCAATATAAAATGGAATATACTCTTCACCTGAGATTGGTTAATGCAACATGATATGTACATTATCATGAAGCACACTGAAGTACATACTTAACACAGCCACAAGCTCATATATTTCAACCCATAAACATAAGAGTGCATCTTTTACACACAGTAAAATCAAAACTCAGACACCGCAACTAAAGACAGTGAAACGGCTCAAGGCTGCTTCTGTTTTTCTTGGCCACAGGAGACACAGTTTGCTTTGGTTTTGACAACTCCCCGTCTCTTATCACTCGTCCACAAAGCTCACACAAAGACTCGGGGATGCATCTGGGCTTTTCTTCACTTTCACTTCCAATTAAAAGAGAAAGGATAAGGAAGCTGCCTACAACAGATAAAGTGATTTAACTGCTGAATGTAATTGAATGTGTCCCTCCAGAGATAAGAGACATCTTCAAAGTCTAATTGTTACATAACATCTGTCCATCCCACTTTTAAATATCCTGACACACATCCTTAGCCCCACACTTAGGACCACTTTTTGGTCTAAAAAGTGCGTTATGTAAAATGTTGTTGTATTGAATTGAATCAGAAGAAACACACTGGTCAAAACTACATTTTCAGTTGTTTATATTTGCATCAAAATAACACTGATTTTGAAAATAGGCTAAGCACAGCTGGAGGAGAAGCACACTTGTGTTTCCTTTTTCAACATAAAATCTTGCATAACAACATTGAGAGCAGATATGAACTAAAATTTTGTGATAATTGTGTTTCTAAATTCCTACAGTCATCATCTGACTTGTTTCTGTTGGGTTTGTTCATGGACAAGAAGATGTCCCTGCAGGGCTACCGTAGATGCTCTCAAGGGCTGAGAGGTGTCTAAACTGATATGTTCAATAGTAAAAAGTATAAAACAATAAGAACATAACAAAAGAGCCTCTGTGATTGTCTTTATGAGAAAGCCCAAGTTTTAAAAGGAAGTTGATGGGAATAGAAAACTTTTTTGAATTCCATATTTGGTAGAAAACTTTTCATATACATATATTTTTGTTGTTTTTTTCCTCACCCTGATTGAGAGTCTAAAGGCAGGAGATGCTGTCTTGAACAGTCTGTTTGTCTACTTTATCTCTTTAAAGCCCTTTGAGGCAACAGCTGTTGAATTGAATACAAAAAAGGTATAATTTATTGAAAAACAAAGAAAGTAGGGGATTTTGACGATGTGCTATTGGACATCACGAACCTCATACTGATGATATTACCTGGCTTCATCTCGCATCCACTACTTCAGCAATCAATAAAGACTGACTTATATTAAAACTAAAGTCATGTAGTAGAAATATTACTAGTAACACAGCTGTACAAAGTATTGAAGATAAAGTAAATCACCACTGTTCTTAAAAACTGAAAATTTCTCTTTGGCCTAAACGAGTGTGCTGCCGGGTGACACCTCTCGTAAGCGACAATTGCACTTCACAGAAGACAGTTACATAAAATCAAGTGGTATTTTACTGTCCAAATGGCAGCAGGGCTTTATAAGGAAATCAGAAAATAGTTTGCTGCTCACCACTGATCAAAACTGTGCTGACTCAGCGATCAGGGGTCTTCCAGAAGAGCCATGACTAAGGCTCCCTGTTGTGTGCACTAGTGTTTTATTTGCACATTAAAAGCACTGATACGGTAAACAGTGCTTTGGTCTATAGTGACGGTAAATGCTAGAAAAAATAAGGTTGCATTACACGGTAGCTAGAGATCAAACAACACTTTGGCTCAAACAGCAGCCAAGAACAATGCAGATTTCCTTTTTTTTCCAATTGTCCTGATAACTTTGTCCTGTTTGCTCCTCTGTACTTTTCTGTACTCTTCAGAACTAATTGTTTGCACTTGGCCGTAATAGCATAGCCTTAGTTCAATTTCATGACAGCACTTTTCTAAATTGCGTTCATAGACAATGACTTGTTTATTGGATGAACATGCCAATTCCATCAACATTAATTACCAAGTTCATTATCTATCGTTGTGACTCCATTTTTCTGCTTTCTGCCTCAGGTCTAGACCACGGAAAACAAAATGTCTCTGGCAGAAATTAGGATGTGAGTTTGTAATGGGAACAAGCCGTGCAGTGATTTGAACTGAGCAACAAATAAATTTCACTTTTCGACTCCAGGTGCTCGAATTCCCCGAAGCACTACACACTGCAAACTTTTGTCCTAAACTAAATTAGCCTTTCCACTCTTTGCAAGTAACACTACAGTACATTCTCACAGCAGCAAATGGACTTGAACATTCTTCTCTGCTTTGCTAATAACTTCCTCCATGAAGAAGTACCATTACCCAGCACTGCTTTTCGGATCAGCCTGAGAAATGTGTAGACAAAGTATTTACAAAAACTCAAACTAGACACTGCTTTTAAAAGAGAAATAATGTACTAACAAGTTTGTCAAAAAAGAGAAAGTAGGCTGGGACTTAACAATGAAAACCCTGACTTTTGGTTTATAATCTAGTGTTATGTTTACCATAGAATGAATATGTTAATCCCTTACATCTGTGACCTTGTGCGCTTCCCGTTCATCTAAGTACAGTGTAAGGCCTTTGAAACTGCACTGAATATTCTTCTTCTTTTAAATTAAGTCGATCATAAATATTAGCCAAGAAACACTGAAGAAAACACACAAAAACTGCCCATAATTGTAACATCTATTCATATGAAATCTGAAGTCAGGTTTATATGTTTAAATTTGCCTTCAGGTTTCATATCAAGCTTTAACATTAAACCGACTCTGGACATAAACACTACCAGACGGACTGTATGATGCACAGAAAATGAGAAAAACACAGCTGTAGCTCTACTGCTGCTGTGACTGTGAGGAATAGGCCTGTTCACAGTTGGCTGTAGGCTGATGATGAGGACTTCTGTCAGACCAACTGTCCATTTGTCAGTTCGTAGTGCAATATATTCACTGTAACGCTTATATCATACACATTTATGTTACATAATCCAGCCGAAAAGGGCTCCAATCCAATGAACCTTTGTGCCAGTCCCTATCAAATAAACAGAGAGTGTGGAGTCAGAAAGGGTATTGTCCAACCTAATTTGTAAATTAAATGTGTTGCTGTTGTGACTCTTGAAGGGAGCGGCCAAAGTTTGTTGAGGTTCTGCTAATATTATTGTATGAACACACATTTTTACAAGCTCCACTGCAGCATAGCTAATGCTAAGTGTTGGTTTCAGCAACGAGCGCAATAGCAGTGTCATTTAGCAGTCTTTGCCCTCTTTGACGCTTACAACACAGATGCTATTAAAATAATCATGTCATTCATTTTAAATTATGATTCAATTAAAAAAACAAACTTTCATAATGGTTGGAATCATTTTAATTCATTTCACTAAACTTGTATTAGCACTGATTTAATTGACTGATTTAACCTTAGTCCAACTGGGCCACAGAATTCACAACAAAATTTTCATCTGCTCAAACTCAACCAAAAAAAAAAAAAGATAATTATGCAAATGCTAACTGTAGATTATTCCTGATTGAAACAGCATTTAATTGAGTCTAATTTGAAAAACATACAAAGAGTGTTATCCAATCATGTCTGTGCATCCATAAATTCCCATTGTCTCAGGTTAGATCCACTTTTTCTTGTCTTTTGACTGGGTTTGACACATCAGATGCACACTGGTTGATTCTTTATCTTGTCAGTTCACAATACTAATAATCATTGCTGTAGACTCTATACTCTCTGTACAACAGCTAAAGTGAATTAAATAGTTTTATCCTAGACAATAAATACATTTCCATTTGTATTTTTTTCCATTTTGTCTTTATGATTACTATACTTCAAACTCATTCAACACTAGCACTTTTTTCTTCAATAGCTTGTCGGAAGCACAGTGTAAGTGGCAAAGAAAAATGGCACTAGACTGTTTTTTAACAGCTTGAAGAATGGAAGTCGTATGTGTGACATTTCTGCCTCTGGTGAAATGTGAGAATTTCCCAAGTTCTCTGCCTCTACATCTTCTGTTCTCTTGCTTCACAAACTGTTCCCGTGCTTGAATGTTCATGTTTCCATGGAGACCGGTCACCCACATGTCTCGTCATGAGGAGCCTCTCATCCATGACAACACAGCTGTTTCCTCTATCCTTCACATTTGGTCTGTGCACAATGTGGCTGAATGGGCTTCGGAGCTGTACATCCTGCAATAAGAGACCTTCACAATCTCTGCTAATGTGCTGCGGCAAGTAGCTCGGGTCGTTTGGGAACAACAGGATGCTCTACACTTTTATGTCTTTACTTATTGAGGCAAAAGTATAGGCTTGAGCAGACAGTGCAGCAGGAGTTCCACAGAATGAGCACTGCTTCCTCATTTGGACAGATCTTTCTTATAAAATAAGTCATAATGCAATACAAAAGAAACAAAAAAATGCTATAGAGAAAAGAATAGAACTAAAAAGGGCCTAAGCAAGATTAAAAGTGGCCAAACTGACAAGACAGAGAGAGGAAAATCTCATTTCAAATGATGAAGTAGACAGTATTGTATTGACCTGAGCTGCAAGAAATCACACACATTAGTCGATTCTATTTTTCCTCCTATAAGAACAAAATGCTAATGCTGAAATGTGCTAAATAAAAAATACATAACTTTAGATAAATTAAGAGATGGAGGACAAACAGAAACACATTATCATTATTTTGCTGCTGTTATACTTGTGACTACTGTGCTGCAGTAAATGTTTTGATTTATTGTTTTTTCTCACCTGTTGTTAATGGTGTGTTAGTGTTAGTTGGACATAACACAACACTGAGACCCAGAAGTCTGCCATCTGGTTCCATAAATGGCAATTTTGCATTAAAAATGGACCACTTCCTTTTTATTCACAAAGGTAAATCCGGAAACCTGTGTGTTTCAAATTCAGCACCACTATGACACTCAAAAAATACAACAGCTTAAAAGGACAACTGAGAAGAGAGAAAATGAATAGTTAGCAGGTCTGAGGAAATAGCAGTCTGTGTTTACCTGTAACAAAGAGGTCAGTGATGCAGCAGTGAAGGTTAGCTTCCTTACTGCCAGCAAAATAGCATTAGCATCATAGCCATATTATGAGGGTGAGTTCAGGAAAACATACACACTGAAGGCTACAGAAATCATGTGTCTGAGAAGCGTCAGGTTTTAACATTAGTCTTTATCAAATGCAATTGATGAGGGCATTGACATGATATATGATTAAAATATTATTGCACTTTTTGGACTAAAACAAAAGGAAATAAAATGAGTTATCATTATTTATAGGTCATTATGCTATTATTTTACTGGTCCACTTTGATCAAATTGGCACCTGAACTTAAATGACTTTGACACCTCTGATCCTGATGGGATAACCATGATAGAGACATCTCACTCTTGGAAGGACAGCTACATCATCTTCCTTTTCACTCACAGCCTTCTTCACAAACACGTCTTCAAACATGAGGAGTGTTTAGGAAGATTAGCCCCGAGTCCACAGTGCGCCAGGGTCCAGACTGGTGGCTGTTTATTTTTAATGTGACAGTAAAGTGGGAAAAAAACACTGTCAATAGCCCCATCAACAATGAAACAAAATTAGGCTAAACAGACAGGAGGCTGATGTGGTGTACATACTGTGCAACAGGATAAAAAAGGCATAAGCAAATCTAAACACTACACCATTCATTCTTCTATGACCAAATATTTGTGACGTTTTAATTTCTTCACAATTCACAACGTAACTCCACAGCTGCTGTCAATCAAACACATATTCAATCTATACATGTAAGAATGAAGCCGTGTTATAGATTTATGCGAACACCTACACATCTTGCGTTTGACTGCAGAGAGACAGGAAATTGCAGCGCCCACTCAGCTGCCCACTGTTCTCAGAGTTGAGAAAAATGAACAAAGCATATGGTTCACTGCCAAGTTCTACAACCAACAACGTTATCCAACATTACAGACTACTTTGAACTGACAAACCAGCATTTAACTGAATTAAATCTTTCGCAGCGAGGGGTTCTGCTGCTGCTCCATGTGGTGCCTTCGAGAGTAATACCCAGACTCTTAGTTACTGCATGGCCTCAAAGGAACCAGCCTTATTATCACATGATGAGACGAGACAGATCCCCATTGAACCAGAGCTGTGTGAGCGAGCGACTATAAGCTGCATTAAACTAATGGATGCATGATGCTACGGCAAAGACTGAACAAAACCCCCATGTCTTTACTTATATGATTTTGCTCTTATTGAGTTATTCTAAATAAAAAGAAAATACACTGATGCATCATTAGCCTAGAGATGCAGGCCAGTTTCCAGGCAGCAGACAAGCCTCATGTCTCTCAACTAATAGGACCCTAATGGAGGCCAAAGAGTGCACATGTGACGCTTGGTTATACAAACAAGAAACCCTAAATCCCCCCAGAAAACAGTCAGATCTGACAGCACCTATTGTTAACTCCACAGCCAAAAAAGTATGCCACAATGCAACCTATTATTACAATCAATAGGAATAAATTGACTTTTCCTTCCATCCAAAGCACTTTGTAGAAAGCAACTCTCACTTAAAAAAAAAGATGAATGAAGGTCCCACAGATTAAACCCAACTGAGGGTGCCATTAAAGCCCAATTTGATGAATGGCTTAAAATGTTGTGCCAGTCATTGTCAGACATCACAAAGTGGTTTAATGAAGAGACAGTCTAAGAGCTGAGGTGAGAGATGGAGTGATAGATCTTTCTCACACTGTATTTTTCTTAGTATTAATATCTCATTTGTGGTACACAGTCATTCTGGTATCTCGAATATTTGTGCCTTGTAAACCTGCAAAATATGGCACACATATACACATACATATCTTAAATGAGGATGAAGAAAAAAGTTTTGAATGCCACTCTGTATTGATGAACTATTTTTCCATGGAAGTGCCCTAAAAACATAATATCAGGCTTAGGCTACTGTTAAAAACACATTGTTGTAGATTGGAACATATACGACTTGCAGTCAAAGGAATAAAAAGTCTCTGTGTGCCACCTTCTACCTAGACTCCAGTTGGGTTGGTCTTTATTAGTCCTAGTAAAGTCCTAAAAAACAAAACCTTATTTGTCCATCGTTTTAAAACAGACACACTTTGTTCCCTCATATTAAGCCCAACCAAAGGGGCCATTAAAGCCTAATTGGACAAGTGGCTAAAAGTGTTGTGCCAGTCACTGTCAGACATCACAGAGTGGTTTAATGAAGAGACAGAGTCTGTGGTGAGGGACATGATGTTACCTGGAAGAGAGTGCTGATGACCTGCCTCTTTTAAAGGTTGCACGCTGTCTCTTTCAAAAAGATCATGGTCACAGCAGGACACTCGATATCAGGTCATCCCAGTGCAGGCAGATAAAAGGAGGCTATGTTATCATGAGAGGAGACGGAACGTGTTTTACAACTAAGC
Organism: Rhyacichthys aspro; assembly: GCA_036850595.1. NCBI lineage: Eukaryota > Metazoa > Chordata > Actinopteri > Gobiiformes > Rhyacichthyidae > Rhyacichthys > Rhyacichthys aspro. The sequence goes on along the minus strand of CM072156.1, from coordinate 5,446,557 downwards.
AATATTTAGCATAATTGTATTTGTCTGCCACACATTTGCGGTAATGGACTGTTAAATGTACTTCAAAAGCTATTTTCCCAACCACAAAATCGACCGTGTGGAGAAATCAGTGCAGTGGTTAATAGCTGCCACACATGTACCCTGCTGCTACTGACAGACCCTCAATATGGCACAAACACACACACACACACACTTGGAAAAAATGAAAGCATCTAATTGTTGTTTTTTTGAGTGACACCTGAAAATAACATAGAGATAGAGGTGTGCTAACTATGCAGCAGCGAAGAGGCCAATGGAAGAAAGGGCCCATAAAACAAGCCTTTTGCAGAGTAATTCAACATGTTCAACGTGCAGACATACTGTATTAATTAATTCATGTTTACAATGGATAACATAAAGGCTTTAGCTGCCAAAATATCACAAATTGTGCATTTAAACAAGATGGCTTTAGCTACAACTATGTGTGTGCTGTCAGTGAGTGAGTGGAGAACATTAGCAAGTGCTGCTTAAAGTGGCATTTAAGCACTTTAAGCAGCTACAGGATAAGGCATAATTCAATGGATGCTTAGGACTTTGTTACATGGGTCACGGAGAACCGCAAATAACACCACAGACCAAAGTTATAGACTGTTATAATCAGTTATATCTACAGACACACAGGATGGATGCTATACTGAACAACATGGCTTTTACATTGGCTTTTAAACAACAGAGAGCAGCCAGTGGACGTCTGAGATCAGTGAGCTGCAGGACGGAACTCCAAAAGAACTCCTTCTTCTCGACCGACTCCAATAAGACTGTATAATCAGCCAGTCTGGAAGATGAAGCCTGAATCAATTGAACTGCTTGAACTGAACTGAAGACATGCATGAACTGAAGTAAATTGGTGAGTCTACTCTGGGTGAATGGTTGTCTGTGTTGTCTGTCGGTGTATGGCTTTAAGTGTCAGCCCTGCAGTTAACTTTGATTTTCTGGGATGTAGCCCACCTCACGCACAAATCAGCTGGGAAGGCTCCAGCACCCAATGACCCCTAACAGGATAAGTGGTGTGAATGAATAAAAAGGATTAAATGGAGTGTGAAGTATAGAAAATCTATATGCTTTGCTAATTTACTGTGTACTGTAAAAAATAACATGCCACAGAGAGCCTCATTAAACATATTGAAAATACAACAGTTTGTGCAAGTGCATATATGAAGATAGTTAAGACTTTTGATGGAGGTGTTTGTATTTGAACAAATAACATTACGCACATTGCTTAAAGTAATAGCGGGGTAAACATGTGTAACTCATATGTTTATGTTACTCATCCAAACAGAAACTTCCCTTTATTTCAGTTTCTTAGAAAGATCTGTCAATGTTGATACCTCCATCTCACAGCTGCTGACTCTTTAGAGTTTCAGCACATGTAAACACACGCTAAACTCTGTCAAGCTCATGTTATAAATCCTTCACCCACGTGTTTCAGCACAACAAACAATATGTGTGTTCATACAGTCATACTCTGTGCCTCAGACTGAGGTGTTTGAAGCAGAGAGGACTGCAGTTCAGCTGAGTCACCAGAAGAGCACAGCTGTCTCATATTGCCCTCTTGTGGCTCACATCTGACAAACTGACAGACTCCATTAGATTAGAAATACAGGATTAGTTTTACTACAAAAACAGTTTATATGATTTCATGGAGGTTTTGAATAATTCATTTTGATTCTAAGGTGTGCAATATTTTTTGAGGAATGCTATCATTTGAGCTTTTGTGTATTCATATCGTTTTTATCAAAGTTTGCCATACAACATACTGCTATTATGTTTGTGTTAAAGGAAGAAAAGTATAATGGTAAATGCAAAGATGCCAATATTTTCTAAAGCCTTAGTTGGGACGGGGCCCCAAGTTATGGCTGATTATACAAAGAAGTTTCAAAATAGATAAACACAGTTTCAAAAAATAAATAAAAATGACACAACATACACACATGAAATTCTATATACAAAGAAATAAAGAAATAAAGAAAATAAAAAACAAAAAATATTTAATAGGAATTGCAAAATGAAGTGCTGTTGCAAAAGTACATAGAACAGACTTTCAATGACAAACAGATTTCCGTCATTTGTCTTTGTTTGTATAATGACCAGTGTGAACGGATTTACAATTCACTTTTAATTAGGTGCCTCAAGTTTTGTCTGTATTACATCACTATTCCTGATTTACTGTAACAAAAGATGTTGATGAAAGATGGAAAAAATGTAATATTGTTTATGAATCAAGGCAACATTACAGTAAGAGGAGATGGGATACCAAATGTATTCTCTGTTTGATGCAAAGCAAAGGGACCAGGACAGCCATGTTACTGACTCAACACTCAATGTGATGCATGTTTGAAAATACAGCTGTCCCTCATTTGGCCACTAATATAGCACTTTTCTATATATATTTTGGATTCATAAAGTTTAAATGGCTGTATGTTCAAGCAGTGTTAAGGCTGTATAATCACTTCCCCAGTTTCTTTGCTTTGACAAACCCAAATTCCCTCCCCTTTCATCAAATTAAAAGAGGTTACTCCTTAAATAGACTGTGTGGGTTTCACAGGGTTCAAATAAGAGCAGAGAAACTAACATCAGCAGAGTTGTATTTGCTCCATCTAGTAGGTTAGTTTGAACGTCAGTGCTTCGTTTTATTGAACATTGGATACTTATTGGACATTGGTCTCCATTCCCGCAAAAGTTAGCCAAAATGAGTTTCTTCTGTTTTCATATTGTTTTTGTGCAACCCAAGTCTAAATTATAGCCAGAGGCGATTCTAAAGACAATCAAAAAAGAATAAAAAAATATGTAAACAGGTAATTTTGGTGGTTTAAGCGCTTGCCCGGTTTACCTTGCCTCCAGTTTTACCGTTATGTAAAACACTGAAACAATTGACCATAGCCATTAGCACTGTTTGTTCTTCAATTAGCAGATTTATGATTGTGATAACCACTTGAAAACCCTGCACTTATTAAACAATGTATCAGGAAAAACTCTGGCTTGGCCTAATGAGCGAAACTGTCAGGTCAATGTGTTATCCTCTGACGTAAAAAAAACAGCGAGGCGAATGTCGAGGGGTCACCATCCATTGTTAAATTGTGAAGCGGATGTGGCTGATAACGTTAGCCAATGACACCTACACTGGTTTTGTTATTGTCCAGCTGCTGCCCACTCGGCCGATGTGTCATAGGAGAAAAAGAGCAGCAAAAAAACACCCACAAGTTAGGATAACTTGTAATTCACAGTTTATATCTGGGACACAGCAGCTTGTTTACTTGTCGGACGGTGTGTCACTGCAGACCAGAACAAAAACACAACATTTAAAAGTTATGCACTCTGTTATGTGAATGAATGAAGCACAAACTCCCGTTGAACATATAAGGAGGTGGAAATGGGTCATACCGTTGTTATCACTGCTGTATTTGACTTACATTTGGACAGAATCAGAGGCGCAAAGTAAGAAAATCTCTGTGGCAAAGAGATGATTTGTAACCTATCTCTAGCAAATTGGCAAATAACCAAAAGGTCATATCCAGTAGATGTGCACAGATGCGCTCCTACAATGTCAACACACAGTGAGTCATTTGTTAGTAAGGACTTTTAAACGTAACACTGCTCTCATTTCATCTCATTTTCACACATGCATTTACATATTGCAACATATTTTACATAATAACCCCAGTGACTAGTGAGATGGACTCCATATGTAAACAATAGCCTCTTTACGATAGTGGAAAGTAAATATTGTAACCAATGAATCACAAGGGCTTATAAACTCCACACCACAAGATGGAGTAGTGTTTAGATTGGCAGAGGAACTAGATTACACATTGCGCCACTTAAAGAGCTTTTAAAAACATCTGTAAGGGGGACACTATCCAGTTTTGGATCACGTGGGTAAACTTCTCTTTAAAAAGCTAGGGACAATAATTTATAGTTACCGACAGTTTGTTTCTCATTAATAAAGTCTTTTTGCTTTTTCCTCCACAAAATATCAACGTGAAAATGTAGGCCAATTTGTAAGCAGTGGTGCTAGTTTTGATAAACAATAAACTGAATATTTACTTCAAATGAAATTATATTAAATCATTGACTTGGTTGACTTGACCTGGATTCTGGATAAAAGAAGCCTGTATTCTTCTCTGATTACACAAATGGTTTCATAGCTTTTTTTATGTTGTTGCTTTTTCTTGTATAAGTCATTCAGTGGTTCATTCTGGAACAGCTAATCATGCCAAATGTACTAGTTCTAGATGTGTTTAGCTGTCATGTTTTTATAATGTTATGTAAATGTGGAGCTCAGCAAAAATAATAAAGAATAGTGGGCTCCTTAAATAAACAAGTAGTATATAATGTCAAAAGTAAGTGTTTGTTTAAAAGGAAATATCTGCTATACACTTCAGAAACCCCATTACAATTACCTCACCCCACTGCAATACTACTATTTGAGAGAATGGTAGGAAAGTGGAATACATTCATAACAAGAACATTGTGGGTTTGACCCTATGGCCTGATCCCCAGGCCAAACTTTCTGAGTGGAGCTTGAGTACCTTTCCTGCCAAAGCAGCTGGGATAGGGTCCAACCAGAAAAAAAGAGGCCGCAGAGAATGAACATAGGCTAATTACAGGCTACTTAATTTTGCACCACTGAAACAGGGGTGTTGTAAGAGAAAAACAGTAAACTAGGATCTCAAGAAATTAAATCCTAATTTAAGAATCTTGCCTACACAATACTTAATGCAACATCTTATTAGAGCCTATTGCATATATAATTAAAGTGAGCACATTACTAATTATAGAGTAAAAAAAGAGGACTTGCTCAGGTAAACTTCTCAAAAGGACTTGGAAATAGTTTAACAGTTCACATTTTGTTTTGTAAGTCCACATGTGCATACACTGTGCTTAAAACAAGAATTAATTTAGAATCAATTGCTTCTACTGTAGTTTTGTTTTATCAGTTTCTGGTGTTGTTCGTTTACATTTGGCTGTTATTTTAGTCTGCTTTGCTTTGTTTACATCTGCAGGTGTTTTATTCCTTTTTGTAAATATTAGGTTATATGTTTTTGTTCTTCTGTTGGTTTGTACATTTAAACATTTTTAGCATCATTTAGTTAGTGTACTTTCCTGTTTTTGCTCTTTTTTAGAGTACCTGTATTGTTTTTAGGGCACCTAGACTGTCTGCATTGCTTAGAACTACACGTTGATGCACGGTAATAACAATCGTACATTTGTTAATTCTTGCATGCTTATTTTAACCTGTAAATGTGCATATTTGCAGAATAATCTTGCTCCAGTCATTCCCGTGTATCAGTGCTCCCCGTTAGAGTGCTCAGTGGTTGGTTTAAACGGCGTCACGACTGGGACGGTCACCTGGAGCGTGATTGGCTCAGAGCGCTCATCCGGGTACTGCGCCAGAATGAGCCCATTAGCTAAAGGTACCAATATGGCGGAGGTAAGAGGGAAAACAGGGGAGAACCTATCGATCTTAAATCGATATTTTTAAAATTTGGGCTTTGTATTTTTACATTGTATGCTATCGATTGGATATATAATGCTTTTTTCCGTTCGTACACCGTGATTCGTGGTTTAATTGTAAGTTTTATATCGTTAAAATATGATTAAATGTCGGGACGGAGCCTTCACTACTAGGCCGCTGCGCCGTCGCTCTCTCAGCTGCTTCGGTGTAGCGTAGCGGCTGTGTAAATTGATACGTAAATTTAATGTTAGCTTGTCGGTGGAAGAAAATAATCCATAACATCTGAATTTGATGAATGGGAATATATTTTTACTTTCCGGTCTTATTTTGCGAGGGGTATGTCGTTTACATCTTTCATGTCTGTCGAATGTAATACCGCGCAAACGAAATTAGTGTTTACGTTTTCCGATGCATTGGGTTTTTCGAGGCTAACTATTCGTTAGCTAACACTTACAGAAGCCGACACCGCATAGATCTCAATTCCCCCGTGAAATACCTCTCAAATGACAGTGAATCGCTTTTATTCGCCGGAATACACGAAAATAAACAGATTTTGCAACAATATTTTGCCTCTAGTTGTGCTTTTGTTCAGCTTTTTCCGAGGCTAGTGTTTTATTAGCACTCCATTTCAAGTAACCTTAGCGGTAAATGCATCTTTACGGTCTGCCTGGTTTGGTGGGAAAACAAAGCTATTTAAGCTTTCCTGTCGATACGTCTAGCCCCTTTTACTGTGATTGTAGCCTCCATTCAGATGTCTCAATTATTAATGCTCTCATTTGATTATTTTGCAGGCTTCCCTAGGGAGTTCAAGTCCAGGTAAGAAGTCTTTAGATACATATTTAATTGTATGTTATGGTCAACCTTTACGCAGTAGCATAACGAAAACTGACTGTGTAATTCAGAAACCCAAAGTTAAAGCTCTTTTTCTGTTGTCTCTTGCTCTCAGTTGGCTCTTTATCGTCAGAGGACCATGACTTTGACCCTACAGCAGAAATGCTAGTCCATGAGTATGATGATGAGAGGACTCTGGAGGAGGAAGAGTCTCAAGAAGGTGGCAGAAATTTCAGCTCTGAGCTTGCAGATCTAGAAAAGGTTTGTAGACGTAATAATCAGATTTTGATCACGTGTCCGCTTTATGTGTTAATCAAGTTTTATGGTCATATCAGGATAAACTTTGATTCAGGGGCAATAGTTTCAATGCACTAGTAGAATGGAATAAATAGCGTATATTTTGCATGTATTTCTTACTGGTGCTAGTTACTTTAAAAATAGTGGGTCTGTGCTGTTTAGTTCAGAATTTTATACAGTGGAGGAGAAAAAAAGATGTTTGATAATTGCACATTACAGTATTTTAAAGTCTTTTTTTTTCATAAGGAGGGGAACATGCCATTAGAGGAGCTTTTGGCTATGTATCGTTATGAGGCCTCAGCGGGCTCCAGTATAGACAGCTCTTCAGGAGACCTCACCGATGAGCTGCCGGACATGACTTTAGACAAGGTACGTGGCATTTGTTTAGTGCAATCACACTGGACTTAATGTATGTGTTATATTTGTGTATATTGTGTGTATTACATGTACTGTTCACTAATACGTATGTGATTGTGGCGCAGGAGGAGATAGCCAAAGACCTGCTCTCTGGGGACTACGAAGAGGAGACCCAGTCTTCAGCTGATGATCTGACCCCATCAGTCACTTCCCATGAGGCCACTGACTTCTTCCCAAGGACACTTCGATGTAAGTCTCTCATCACACTCTGACTGTTGACGGGTGAAAGGATCGTTAAGTATTGTTTGATAAAAGATAAAGATATTTTTAAATATAACAAATCAAGTTTTTTTTTTGTAGAAAATGTTAAAACATGTCTTATAATTATGTTACACAAACATCCCATACAAATTCCTATACAAATATATGAATTATTAATATCTCTCTGTTATAACAAGATTATATAATTGATTATATTGAAATGTAAAATATATATATTTTGTTTTCTGCCGTACCATAAGCAGCCATGTAAAACCCATGGTTTCTTTTTTTTTTTTGGTCCATTTGTAGTTTGTCAGACTTATTTTTTGTTAAATATTTCAGCAAACGCCATCTCTGACGGAGATAAAGAGTCAGATTATGACGATGACGGCCCAAGCCCAGAAGACTCCAGGAAGGTATGGGATACTTAAATATTTTTTATTTAGTCTTTACTAATGCTCTTATGTTGAACATCTTAAACTGAATGTTTTATCTCTTTGTAGGAAATCATGGTAGGGTCTGAGTATCAAGCAGAGGTCCCCTCCTGCCTCCTTCACTACAAAGACGGAGAGAAAGGTGAGCGTCTTTCTATTTTTAATTAGCCTACAAATACAAACTGAAAACAGCTGAAAAACTGCATATTTTTTCTGCAGCGTATGAAGATGAAGACGAGTTATTATGGAGCCCGGGTACTTTGTCCGAGAGCAAGGTTCGAAGTTTCCTGCTCGATGTGTCGTCACGGACAACGGACGACAAGTTGGGTTGTGACAAACTGGGACTGCACATACGGGACAATGAACAGGTAAGGGTTTTTTAAACAGATATAGAACAATATCACAACTAGATATCACCCATTTCATCAGTCATAGCAATTAAATTATGTTGTTATTCAAAGTAAATATTATTTATGAACAATTCTAGGATGAATGTAAAGCACATAAGTTGGCAAAATATGACAAAGGAAGACATGAATGGGTAATGGACATAAAATGCTAATGTTCAAATACCTTATTGTTGTAGGCGTTGCATGAGCTGGTCAAATGTAACTACAACTCCCGAGAAGCATTAGAGAGGTACTGCAGCCACATTAAGTCCTCAAAAGGTAAGTTAAGGAAGCAATGACATGTGGCAATGTTATGATAAAGTTAACGTGTTTGCTTGAGGAATTGTCTGCTTTTATTTCAGAAAAATCCCCTCCCTGGTCAGAAGAGGAGTGTAAAAACTTTGAACACGCACTACAGATGTATGACAAGAACTTCCACCTCATTCAGAAACATAAAGTAAGCCAAAAGTTTATTGTCGCCTCAAATAGAACTCCAAAATTAGACAAACTTTTATTTTGACAAGTCATTTCTAATCCTTTTGTTCTGTAACTGCTTTGTCTCAGGTCACAACGAGAACAGTAGCAGAATGTGTGGCGTTTTACTACATGTGGAAGAAGTCGGAGCGCTTCGACTTCTTTGTGCAGCAGAATCGCTTTGGGAAGAAGAAGTACAGCAGCTATCCTGGAGTAACGTACGTAGTCTGGTCTCTGAAACTTAAATCTGATTGTATAAATGTCCTTTGACTCAACATTAATCCCGTTTTATGTGCAGTGACCTGATGGACAGACTGGTGGACGAGGCCGAGGGTCTCGCAGTGGACAGTTCCTCGTCTGTTTGCTCAGGAGCCGGCGGAGGCGGACGACTGGAGGCCACTACAGATCAGCAGCTCAGTCTACTCAACTCTATTACGGCCAGTGACCTCACAGGTGACTTTTCCCAGCACTAATACATAGAACTTGTTCATTATCTGTGTTACTCTATATTTACAAATGCATAATTTTGGGCCTTGCTTTGACACAAAAAAAAGAGTTGTCAATTTGCAAATGGGGTTTTAAAAAGCTCTTCACAAGGGAACATTTTGCAAAACAGCTTTTCATATCCGTGCTGATGTCAAAGCTCTATTTGTGCTCATCGATGTTTTGTGTAATTGAGCATGGACATGTCCATGGTAACAACATAAACAGTAAAGGTTTTCAGATTAATAACAATTCAACTGTATCAGCTGTCCACACACACAAGCCTGATAAAGCAAAATGCTGTTTACTCTTGCTGCTTTAGAGAACTATAAGATTTCTGTTAGGTTTAATAGACCAGCGCCAAAATATCTTGGTCTAATATCTGTGCAGAGATATTTCACCTCAAGCTCTTGTGGGCACAAGAATATTTTAAACTGAGGCAGAAAAAAAAGTCTGTGTGTACTTGTAGCAGGGCCTGATTGTCTGTGGTTGTCTCATTTCATCATGCTTCACTTCTTAACTTAATAAATCATCTCTGTTTCAGCGCTGAGTAACACTGTCGCCACAGTGTGCAGTCCAGCGGAGGTCAGCTGTCTGGACTCGTACAGCTTTCCGCCTCTGGAGAGTCTGCACCGCGGGGCCATGAACCACGAGGAGTCGCTGGGCTTTCCCTCCAACGGCGCGGACCCCGACTGTCTGAACATGCTGGACGCGGGCTTCTACCACTCGGACCTGGGCCAGCTCGGAGGCGTGTGCGTCAACAAGGACTGCGAACGGCCGTCCAAGAGACTCAAGATGGCGCTGCCAGACTCCTTTATCAACGACGTGTCTGTGGGGAACCTCGGGGTGGACTTTGAGGCGCGGCGGACCACAACGCACCACCACAGAATCACCGGTGCCAAAATGGCCGTGTCCGTCACAGACTTCAGCAGCTTGGCCGGCAGCGGCGAGCCCAACGGCTTTCTGGGGCCGCACGCGCGGCACCATACACAGCACACTGCAGCACTTCAGTCTGAGTGATGACCCCTGTCCCCTTTGACCCTGAACCGCTTGTACATAAGACTGACCTCACTGGAGAATCCGATTTGTTTAAATTCTATTATATATATCTATATATATGTATATGAATATACTTTTTTCATTTGTGTAATATGACATCAGTGATGTCTACCATATAGAACTAAATCTTGATTTCTCTCAAGAGTTTATATAGCCATTTTATTTTATTTAGTTGCGGTCTTGATGTGTAACGTCCATGTACAGTGGGGCCCAGAGGCTGCAGGAGGAGAGTTGTGTATCTTCCTCACGTTTAAACACAACCTCCTCAGAGCTATTTTCTATTATCCTGCCATTCTTTTCAGCTGCCAAATTAGCTTAGTTCTCTTCCTTTAGTGTTGGTGTTGAATTGCTTGTTTGTTGTTTGAAGTGGTACTTTTTTTTTATTAGTGTTTGGTTTACAGGTACTTTTCGGTCACCGGGCTGGAGCACACGTTTGCCCACACACGACCCCCGACTCGATACTGTATGAAGAGCAACACTAGCGTCGAGATTAGCTTGGACTAAAGAGGTGCAGAACTTGAGCTGCTCTGGCTTTTCTGCTCTTGGTTTTCTTTACTTCTCTCCTGTGGAAGCTCGTTTGTCGCCTGCTCGTTTACTTTTAAAGCGGCCAAACTGGAACACGTGAATGTTTGTAATGTTTTTTATTAATAGTTCAACCCAAATCACTCTTTAGTGTATAGTTTTATCCATTTTTCATTTTACAACCTGGTTATCAAGAACATCTGCAGAGAAACATGGGAGTTGTGTCTTACTTTTCCCAGTGTCAGCCTCGCAGTAATTCAGTACGAATGCTGTTGTTTTAATCTTTAGCATCAGCAACAGTAACGTATCCTATTGCATTAAGCTTTTCAGTGACTTTTTCAGCTTTTTTTATTCTAAGGCAAGATTAATCACTACGTAGCGCTGTTTTCCGACCACTTAAAGCTTGTTAAACCTGCAGTATTCGTTATTTATCGTTACATTCTCCCAGACTTTGTAAATTCTATTGGTCGACAATTTCTAGTAGCAAAATTTGAGAATTTTTTTTTATTATAATTATTATTTCCTGTTGACTGAAGTACTTAATTGTGAATTGTTGTTAGCGGGTCATTGTCAGTCGATTGGATGCAGTAGTAGTGTTTACTTAATTTATCTATGCATTGTGATATGGCTAATTAAGTTTGTTTCAGGGGTACATCATGTCTGCCGTGTAAATCATGTTTATGTGAACCCACGCTTACATCCCATTTATTAAGTTAAAACAGCATCAGAGAATATATTCACTTCTGCTTCTCATGTAAATAATTAGCAAATAGCCTTTAAAAGTCTATAACTGACCTCTTACACTTGTGAATCTGTGTTGATACAAAGGTTTTAATTTCCCTGTTTAAAAGGCAATAATTTGTAGATATGTACAGATATTTTTGGTGTTTAAATTCTTTTTCCATTTAAAAAAAAAAAAATTTACCCAGACACCAAGATACGGCTGAACCACGCATGCTGGCTGTGTCACGAAAAACGGCTTTACCTGAAGACGTATTGATCGTGTTGCAATTTTCTTTGTGTTTTTCCAAATTCGCAGCCATGTGTAAAAGACGCTCATGTTTTTCTCCCCTTCTTTTTGAATCGTTTAAAATATGGTTGTCTCTATTTGTCTTGATGGTAAAGGGACGGCTGCTGCTCTAAGTGTTTGGAGAGCTGAGTTTCTCTTAATGCAGTAAGTCCTTTGAGCTCTTCTAGCTTTAGCGGTGCAGTGCTATTTATTTCACCTGTGGTTTGTATAAAGACTCAGTCCGAATGTAAAGGCCATTAAAGTAGTAGAAGTAGGTTTTTTCACCACTCTGTGAACTCTCGAAAATGTGATATTTTATTGATATCTCTCGTGTGTGCAAACGAGCACTAAACATTTATTTTATATTTTGTATTGTGTTTTGAAGTTTAAAAAAAAAAAGGAAAAAAATAGCAGTTGTGGTTTTGGAAAAAGACAGTCCTTTGAAAAACAACACACACCTTTGTGAATAAAAACCTACAAAACTCTAAAAATGTATATCCAGAAATATAGACAATCAAAAACTTCACTATGAGAAATGTTCAAGAAGCTATCTTTATTGTTTATAAAAATTGTACATAAACATTGCATTGTTTTTTTTTTTTTCTTTTGTTAAACTTTATTTTGTATTTTCTGTTGTACTTTAATACCTTGTGTACAGATCCAGAAATAAAACTCTGGTTAAAGTTCGAAGATAATTGACTGCTCTTTGTCCACAGTTCATTTTAGAACCACATATAAATAAAATCATAAAACAAAAAAAAAAAAAAAAAAAAAAAAAAAAAAAAAAAATTTATTTTTTTTTGGGGGGAAATTGCTGCATAGTTTTAAGACATTTTGAAACGAAATTAACCATAAGACCTAAGTTCATAAATGAGATTATGAGATGTTACATTCTTTACTTTAATTCACAGCTTAAACATGAGATCAGTAGAATCAAAACCTTCAGCTGAACAAAAACATTAACTTGCTTTAACTTGTTTAATTGTTTAGGATAAGCACAAGTTTCATAAAAACAATTTAAAAAATGACATACAATCATTGGTGATTTGACAATATCACATAAATTAAAACTGAAGTGTAAACTGGAGCGCATAATTACTTATACCTGTTTTAGCCTTTTACTGTCCACAAATTTCCTAAAAGATCTTAATTAGATTTTCATTAGTGTTTTGGTGAGTTAATACATTTTGATTAGTTTTGATTCATTTAATTCAGAATCTCAACAATAAACTTTTCAAAGTAGCATAAAAGGCAGTAAGCCAGCTTTTTAATTTATTCCATTCAGCATGTTCACATCTTTTTGCAACTTTTAAAACGTTATTCATTTTATTAATTAAGGATTAATTAATAAAATATCACAGCAAGATGAAAAGCATACAAAACAGCATGCTCTAGAGCAGCATTATACTTTATTTTTAATCAAATTTAACTGGGATCAATTAAGAAGTAAAAGATAAAGTTCATGAATTACATTTGAAAGCCGACAGAGTCTGGTGCATAAGGTTGATATGAATGCTATTTCTTTTTTGTTTGTTTTGTTAAAAGAGCAAATTAAAACCTACTTCTGCTACCTTGTCCTTTTGAGAGGGATGTTCACAGTGAGAAAGTCCTCAGCCAGCGTCACTTCTGTTCCCGTCCCCTTTAGAGCGTCCTCGGCCTGTCTCTTCAGCTCGGACACGTCGTCGTCTCCGTCCCGCTGTAGGCTGCAGGGCTTGTACCTCTGACTGAAGTGATACAGAACCAGCCTCCGTACGCCCCAGGCCCGGGCCACTGCCGCCGCCATCTGAGGCGTACTGTGTCCGTGGTCCACCGCCTTCTCTCGGTGCTCGTCTCCCAGCGTGGCCTCGTGAACCAAAATGTCCGCCCCACTGCACAGCCTCAGCGGCCCCTCGCCCAGGACCGAGCTGCAGTCGCCCAAAATGCACACTTTCCTCCCGGGAATGGCGTCTTCGAGGACCTCTCTTGGCGTCAGGACGCGGCCACAGTCCAAAGTCACACTCTGTCCTGATTTAAGTCTCCCGTAGATCGGCCCTGGTTTCACTCCTAATACACAAACGAGATGAAATGTTAGTATTTTTGCATTAGACTTAGTTGAAGGTGAGCTTTTTTCACTCAGGCCATTGAGTCCGCATGGGATAAGAGCTTATATGGTAAACTAAACAAGCCTGTGATTGACTAAAATTGCTCTAAACCAGATGATTCCTTCACTTATTTCACAATGCTTGCTCTGAATGTTAATGATTTTCCAACTGTTTAATCTTAAAAGAATGATGTACCTAGTTCCTTGAGCAGTTCTGTCTTGAGTCTCCCGGGTCGATCCCGCTCCTGAACGCAGAACCCAAAGGAAGGGACTCGATGGAACAACCTGAAGGCGCTCACCACGAACTTCTTGTCCTCGAAGAGAAGGTAACTGTCAGAGGAGGCGTCCAGAGAGATGCTCCTGCCCGTCTGCTCCTGTGGGTGCAACAGGCCCTGCTCTGTCGTCATCTGAGGAAAAACAACAGGACAGTGAAGATATAAAATCACACTACTCCTTGTTCAACCTCTATAGACTATGATGGACTCTATGATTCAATATAAATAAGGATTTTGAATTTGAGCACAGAAATGCACAGAAATTAGTTTATTTTGATCATGTTTGGATGATAAATTAGAAAATGTGGGTCTGTTTTAGTGGAACAGTTTAAATCAGTGAGTGTTTCTTGTTTAAATGACCTCAAATCATCACAAACCTCGAGGCTGAGCTGTCCTTCCTCTGGACTCTGGTCTGACGTGGGCTCCAGTTCATGAACTAAAATAAGATTAAAAATCACAATAATGCTTATCATAACAATAATTATTATGATACTTGGACTAAACAAATACAGTTGGTGTCATTCCAGACATTCACTCATATTCAGACTGGAGTAAACACTGATTTATGCTATAAAAAGAAAGTGGTCTCATGTTGTTTCCGCCTCAGAGTCAGTGAATGCACCACAAAACAAAAAATGCAGGTTTTTTGTTTAGAAAAAAATCAGCCAATCAGATAATTTGTCAAGCTTTGACAGCTCCAGCTCTAAACAGGTTGACCTGTCAGCGATTCTGATGCAAAGCTGCTCATTTTCTTGCTTTGTCCTTCATAAACAGACCACTTTAGATACATTTGATCTCATCGCCCTATGTGTATGTCCCTTGGGGCTTCCGACGTCCAGCTTTAATTTATTTGGTTATTGTGCACAATCCAAAATATTTTAAGTTAATGGTGGTGAATATAGCAGAGTTAGCAAACTACTTTATGATTCTCCAAAGTGGAAATTAGCATTAGTAATGCACAATAATGGTTTTAGTATGTGATGTTGTGGTAAATTGTAGTGTTACCAGCGTAAGGGAAGAGCAGCTGTGACCCCGTGAGGCCCAGTGTCACTCTGAGGAAGTGTCTTAAGCCCCGGGGTCCATAGATGTCCACACAGGGCAGGTTCTGCTGGGGGTCTGGGTTGGTGTTGAGACTCACAGTGCAGAGAAGACCAGGTAAACCAAACAGGTGGTCTCCGTGAAGGTGGGAGATAAAAACCTTGGTTATTCGGCCTAAGAAGAAAAAATAATAATCAAACACACTGTGACTTAGGGTCGTTGTGTGATCACTCATGTCACAAGCTGTATCTTAATCAAACAATAAAAAAGATAAAATGGTATGTTTTAATTTTTTAAAGTAAAACCACATTTACAGCAGCTTCTGTGGCATTGCTCCTGTCTACTTCTCCAAAAGTGTCTAATAGAACCTCTGTTTAAAAATACTAAACGTACATGGGTAATATATGAACAATAACTTGAAATTAGAAATGCAATTATTTTACGTTCCTAACTCTGGGCAGCATCAAAAATTCCATCAGTTCAAAAATTAAGAAACATGGGCATTTTATCTGTCGGGAGCAAGAGAAGAACAGTAAAAGCTAAACACACTATGGGAAGATTTTTAAAAGGGGACTAAAATAAACCAAACCATGATTTAAACAACCAAAAAAGTATTAAAATTAGGCTAAACCTATTACAAAAAAGCGACCAAACAAGGTTAAACCAGACCAGGAAGGTTCTTCACGATTCTTAAGGCCATGTAAAATACAGTTCCCTTGACATAAAGTTTGATAAACACTTTAATTTTAATGTAATGCCACTTCTACAGAATTGTAAACCCTAGATAAACACAATATAATCCAATAAAAGGCATGTGTTTCAGAAGCTTTAAGGGTTTAGTTTGTCTGTGTTGGCTCCTGAACGCCTCACCGGCTCGGAGCTGGCTCTTCATGAGTTGGGTCTGGGTCCCCTCTCCGCAGTCGAACAGCCAGCAGTCCCCGTCCGTCCGCAGCACCAGAGCCGAGGCCCCGCGGTGAGGAGCCGGGTAGGCCGAGCCCGTCCCCAGGAAACACAGCTCCATGCTCATTTAGCCCACAATACTTTAATAAAACTACATAAAACACCTGAGCTAACACACCGAGCTACACGCATGACTTCAGAGTGAAAATAGTCGAACAATGATGACGTATGATGCTAAGCGACGGTGGTACGTTCAATAGCATCGAATTTTTTTTAGGTTTTTCAAACACAAGCAGAAAAAAACGTGTTTATGCCTTAAATCTAAGACAGGGAGTGTTGTCTTGTTTAACCTGTTATATTATACTATATTTACTGTCTTTTGTTTTTTGTGAAACCCTTTGAGTCAATTGTTGTTGTAATATTGGGGCACACAAATAAAATTGAAATACTCAAAACAACACAAACAAAACCATACATTCATATTGAATTATTTTTATGGACTGTATTTCCTAAACAATACTTGGTTGGTTTATTTTTAAAAAGAGGAATCACCGAGGATTTTAAGAGACGTTGGAGCAGCTGTGTCTGAAATCTGAGCAAGTGGATCAAACTTTGTGGTTCGATTGGAACTGGAAAAAAGAAATGAATGATGAACAAAATCCCCACCTTCTCCTCAACAATCCCAACCATCCACTGTACGATGAAGTGTAGTAAATTATAGTTTATTTAGTCATATTAACTATGACAAGTTTTATTTCTTTCTTGAGGATAAATAAAGTATATCTGATCTTAAAGTATACAGTATAAAATTGTCACTGGGAAAAAAGACACCAAAATAGAAACTTTGATTTGTAAACTGTATTACAAAGCAACACAGAGTAAGGCAATAGTATTTTTGTAGGAGACAAAAACAAACCTCACAGACAGAGACGTACAACACACAGCTCCAAACAACATAAAGGGCACGTGATCTGACACAAGAACCACAATTTTACAGTTAACCTTCATATTAGACAAAGGACAGTAACATTAAGCACTACTAATGCACACATGTTGGAGTTAAACAAGATTATTTAGTAATGGAATAATACAAGTTCAGGAGAAGATACATTATGTGTTCAGAGATTGGAGCTGCACAGAACAAATGCAGAACTAAAAAGGAATATTGAAACATATATTTGTACTTTTATAAGATGGAGAGATAGACAGTGGATATAATACTTTTCAGTGTAGGCAATGATAATAATATTTCAATGTTGAATTTCGGTGTCCAAATCATCTTATCAAAGCATAAACACAAAAAATAAACAACAATGTACATATAGAATCAGAATTATAAAGCATTAGATATTTTAAATACTAATAGGAGTGTTGCTGCCAGCTTTTTTGTTAAATGCAAAATACACACTGAAAAGACTTACAAAATAGAGCAATATATTCTGAAAAAATAAATACAAAGTTAATACTATGAATAAAAACTGCTGGAGTGGAAGTTGGTTGTGCGATCTAGCTTTAGGAGCACTTCATTTAGTTCTATATATTCCGTTTCATTTTGTTACTAAGAGCTCTTTCATTACTTGGTTAAACTCTCCCCTGAGTTTGAGTTTACTGTTCCCTCTTCTCCTCTGAGAGCATTTGAATCCCCTGTTCAACATAAACATAAGACTGATATAGGCACACACACTCAAAATGTATTATTCCTTACAATAGAATATTCAAGTCACTTTGAATTTGAATATTTAAGTGCTGGGATGTTTTCGTTTAAACAGCCCCCCATTTCAAGTGCCATTATCCACTTCTATTTTGATGAACGCAGTAAGAAACCTTTTTATCGACTTTGGGGGAATGTTACAACAAACCCGTCTTTTCTATGATCAACATTGCTTAAAAATAAAAAAACTGTTCTACAAAAGGTGAGATTTGTCTGTTTGAGTATTATTCTTAAAGAAAACTAGGTTAGGTGTAAAAAAGGAGTAGATGGGGCAGTAGGTTTAGTCTGGTTACTTGTGGGGGCTGTAGCTGACACCGGGCCAGTCGTAAGTGTCGGGCAGGAGGGAGTCGTATTGTGTGTCCCAGACAGTGGCCCGTACAAAGCTGTTCTTCTCCATGGGCTCAGGATAACGGAACGCCATGCCTTTTGCATAAACGAACTCCACCACCTGAAGGGGCGCAAAGAGAGGGGCTTTAGCATACATCAGGACAAGAACTAGAGAACTAGAGAGGTAATACAAGAGTGAGAAAATACCTTGACTGCCATCTGGACTGAGACCTCTCTAATGTTGGAGAGTGGAGGGTAAAGTCTGCCTTCTTCCAGCTCTTTATCAGTCAGTTGCTCTGCCAGAGTCTGAAAATAACACAGTTAAGTTATTACAAAAATATTGCAGATGGATTTCATGTGAACATCATATTGTTAACGGCTTTGAATATTGAGTAAGAACGTAGCAAGAGGAAGCAACACAGATGGAAAAAAGTGCAAAGCGGGGTCAGCCTTTTCTAAAAGCTACTTCTGTTAGATGTTCTACCAGAGTCTAAAGAGAGAGTAGAAAGAGGAGAGGGTTACAGAGAGACTGGAGGAGTTTACAGCAGGAGAGAGTGCTGGATGGACCAAAGGTGAGGGAAACCACAGCAAGCCACTGGAAAAGTGAACAACGATCAAGAGAGTTCAGACCTTGGCCGCCTCTAAGAACACGGTGTCACTGATGTGTCTGACTCCACTCAGGATGACAGCCAGGGCCACACCTGTGATCAACAGAGAGAGGGTTTAACACGTGATTTAGCAGCTCATTTCTCTGTCTTATAACTTAAGACACTAAAGAATTATGTTTAGAACTATATTTACACGAAGAGCCTAATTGGACAACACTCAAGAGCTTTATTAGGCCGTCTTATAGGACTTCTGTCTTTGAATTTACATAAACAGGAGAGCAACAGTGCTTCAGGCTAATGCTCCATTCACACTATATTATTTAAAAAGTATTCAGGTAGAAAAAAAAATAGAAGAGGGGTTAAATATGAAACAAAGCTACCTTATATTTATTAACTGTTTCATTTATTAATAGCAACATAAACAATCTAACTTTCCAAGTTGAGAAACACACCAAAAAACAGGTAACTGTGATTTCCCCCACATGAAGGCAATAAAAAGTACAGAGGAATAGTTTAAAAAAGTCTTTCTAAAAATTAATGCATATCTCTCTAAAAATCTTATTTGTTTACATGTATTACTCTTTGCTCTGGCTCTGGAAGGCTTAGTCTGACCTTAACTCATCTAAGCTGTATAAATAAAGCCGAAATCAGAATATGACTGGTAAATATCCTGGTAAATTTCCAAATATGAGAAATTTTAATTACTGCCATATCATTACAGGACTAAAAGGTTTTTATGCATCCTTTAAGTCTGATTATAGTCAGAGTAAGGCAAAGTAAATTTCCTCATTATTATCTCACATGATTTCTGTAATGTAGCTCAGGCTCACATTTTAGAAGATCACATGACTTCTTAATCCTGTCCCATATATTTTATTTTATTACCTGGGAAGATATAAGCATTATTCCCTTGTCCAGGAGTAAAGACTCGTCCATTACTCAGAGTCACTGGACCAAATGGACTGCCACTGGCAAAAAGACATCTGCCCTGTGGTAAAAATAACAAAAGGTAATACAGGACTGGCATTAAACAGCACAAATATTGAATATTACTGATATAAATTATTTGGGATCTGTAATATGAAGCCATAAAAGTAAAAACTGGTTACATCAGTGAGTGTGTAGGCGTCCTCTGCTGTGCACTCTGCTTTAGCGGTCGGGTTACTCAGAGCAAATATGATTGGTCGTTCATTGAGAGCTCCCATGGCCTTGATGACGTCAGGAGTAAACAGTCTTCCAGCTCCTGCCACACCTGAAAAACAATGGAAAAGAATCATTCATAACATTATGTATGCTGTAAAGGGCATTAAAACTACAAAAGTCAAAAAGCCTTAGTTAATGTTGGATAAATAACCTAAAACTGATTTTACATCGTATTAAAAGAATAAAAAGTATGAAGTGAGGGGTGGTTTACCAATGATAGCTGTAGGTTTGATGGTGTTTACAGCGTCTAAGAAAGTCTTTACATTCCCTGGACTGTCATGAACAAATGCCTCCTGATTAGAGTCTGTGTCATTTCTTTCCTGTAAAATATACAGATTGTAAACGACAGAGAATGACAACAGTCTGTCTTTTGCTTCATTAATATCATGAACACTTACCTTGACTAACAGCCCGTATTTGTCAAACATCCAGATCTTTTGTCTGGCCTCAGTTTGTGTCACTCCGTTCTCCATCATGGCCATGACGATCAGATTGGCAATACCCAGAGCAGCCTAGGACACAAATAACACAGAAATATCAGGTTATTATACATAAAAAACTACAAAACAAAGTAAATTAGATTATCACTGCACTATTTTTCATGCTTTATGAGCTTGTAGGATTCTTTAAGGCTTGTAGTTTTTTCTTTATCAACTGTCTTGCATTTGTTTATTCTTTAAAAGGTGAAAAAGTGAACGTTCAGTAAGAGGTCCATTTGTTAAAGAGGGAGCATGCTGTGCTGCAGTAAAGAGTAAAGCAATGCACACAATGACAGAAACATAAAAGGCTGTTTAGAGCTTGGTCTGGGAGTAAACCAAACTGAAATAACTCTGATAAGATCTGTCGAAACTATTCATAACATATACTCATATATGTCATTATTACCTTGTCGACTAAAACCTTATTAAAGTCTTTTATCATTTATGGCCACCAGAGGGTAGTATTACTGTATTACTGACTTTGAAGACATATTTTGAGAAGGGTTTTCAGCAAATGTGTTTTCAAATCACCATGTTTCTTCCTTGGGAGGTATTCTTTGGAGAAAGTCAGGTCATCATCAGGATTTACCAACTGTTTCACAGTCACTAGGATCCCAGCAAATGGGAAACACCCACAGAACTTATTTCACGTGGCATGAATTCACTGAGAGTCAACCACACTGGAATTATAACCTTGTCAACTAAAATTTTATTCCTCAGATGTAGTAGTGACCCAGTAAGTTGAACTGTTTTATCATTTCTGGCCAGCAGAGGGTAGTATTACTGTATTACTGACCCTATTTTCAAAGGGAGGTATTCTATGCAGAAATAGAGGGGATTCACCAATTGTTTCTCAGTCACTAGGATCCCAGCAAATGGGAAACACCCACAGAACTTATTTCTCATGGCAGAAAGAATGTAGTTACCTCTCCAGCTCCGAGGAAGAGCACCCTGTGTTCAGTGATGGGTTTACCGACAGCCCTCTGAGCGGCTAACAGACCGGCGAGAGCTACAGATGCAGTGCCTAAAACAAAAAGACAGTTTATTCTCTTGTGTTTGCTCCTTAATTGGAACTTAAATTGTGACTGTTTCTATAAAGCTGGAGAGTTTATAAACCTTGGATATCATCATTGAAGGTGCAGTACTTCTCTCTGTATTTCCTCAAGAAGCGGAAAGCATTGTGGTTTCCAAAGTCCTCAAACTGAATCAGTGTGTCCTGTCCATATTTATCCACCACAGCCTCCATAAACTCATCGATCAGGTCGTCGTAGGCCTGAGTTCGGTCTCGTTTCTGGTACAGGCCCATGTAGAGAGGGTCTTTGAGGAGAGTCTGAGGCAGAGAAGGTTTAAATGTTTCTGAATGTTGCCAACAGTACATTTATTTACATTTGTTTATTATTCTTACCTCGTTGTCAGTGCCGACGTCTATGGCGACTGGCAGACATCTCTCAGGCCTGATGCCAGCGCAGGCCGTGTAGAGGCACAGTTTTCCCACTGGGATGCCCATGCCATAAACGCCCAAGTCCCCCAGTCCCAAAATACGCTCTCCATCAGTCACCACCACTGCCTGCAGAAAAGAAATCATGTAGAAAAAAATCAAATAAGGCATTAATATTTAAAATAAACATGGGTACATGTGATAAATGTGTTTATAAAAAAGGACTCACAGCAACATTAGTCTCTGGCCAGTTGTCCAGAATGGAGCGGACGTGTCCCCTGTCCCGAATGGAGATGAACAAACCTCTTTGGAAGAAAAATAAAAGGTTAGTTGAGCAGTCAACAGCAATGAAATAACACAATATTAATAAAATAAACACAAAATCAAGCACATGTTTTGAAGCTAGCAAATATGATCAAATATAAGAAGGCTAATTTAAAAACTATGCAAAATGCCCCTGTGACTTACTTGGGTCTTCTAAATATATGTCCGTACTGTGTGCAGGCCAGTCCTACTGTGGGAGTGTACACGATTGGCATCAGCTCCTCTATGTCTTCCATTAAAACTCGATAAAAGAGCCTCTCGTTTCTTTCCTGGATGCCCATGAGGTAAACGTATCTTAAAAATGAAAAAATAAATAAATAAGACTAGTCAAATATAGTGAAAAAGCAATATACAAACCCTAATTACTCTTTCCTTAATATAAAGATACAGAATACTAACTTTTCTAATGGATCTGTCATTTTTCTGAGATTTCTTTGAAAACGCAAGGCTTGAATGTCTTGAGTCTCAACTTTGGGAGGCAGGAGACCGTGTATTCCCAAAATCTGACGTTCTTGAAGAGAGAAGGCCATGCCCTGAAGAGAGAATGACAACTTAAATCATCAGGATGAACAGAAATGACCCAATGTATTACCACAGGACTTTCTACTACCTTAACCTGCACTCAACAACTCAACCCTAAGATGTTCATATTATTCTATTGAAAGAAAGTGAAGAGGAATTTTGGGTGTGTCATTTTTTTGGTCACATCTGGTGGAAAAAATGATGGTGACTCACTTAGTCTTGGTCACATAGTTTTATGTAGCTTCATAAGTTATTTTTTTCTAGATAGACAAATGCAGAGTGTTGCTTTGATAATGCACTATTGAACAATATAGTACTGAATGATGTATTTACTTTTTTCTAATTGTACACTAAACATGCACAGGCTTTTAGGTCGAAACAGTCTCTCTTTTTCTCTTGGGACTTAGTCTGTAGAGCTTTTCAGCGGTGCACTTGATCAACAGACTATTCAGAAAAGAAAAGCGTGAAAGCTAATGGTCCATTCAAAGCACCTATGCAGTTTGCTAAAACAAAAACGAGGTTATAATAGAGGGGAGTAGCCCCAAAGAGGCCAATAAAGAAGAGTCTGAACAGAAACAGGCAGAGAGAGAGGAGCAGAATGTGTTATGCTCCTGTGATGTGTGCACTGAAACACATGGAAGTTATAATGTTGTGGAGCGGGACAGGGGCTGCCAAAGCAAACCGCTGAGTCATGCTGATGGAACATTTAAGTCGACTCGAGTGCAGTGCTCAGTTCCTCTCAACCACATGCAACATCCTGCTTCGGTCAAAAACAATTCTCTAAAACTCTGCTACACTTACAAAATGTGTGCTTCACTCACTGAGCATCTTAATATTGTATTTGAAACTATGCTATTTTTTTGAAACACACACAAAATCACTTCGGTGCCAAAACAGTGTCACTTATCCAGTCTGTACCTTGCATTGCGTCAAAATATTTGACTCTGTGCCCTTCAAAAATATTTTACTCCACACAAGACTCGAGGCTCTATATTTAGCACAATGTGACTACTTCCGTTTGAACTTGGCATAACTTGCAGAGTTAAGGTCATGTCTCAGGTTACAAATGTCCTCGGTAGACAAATATTACATCATAAATGAAATGTGTTAATCCAACCATTTGCTATTTATGTAACCAGTGTGTTTCTGTGCTGTTTGAAGAGAATAAAAAACCATGGCCTTCCAACACACAGCAAAAATTAGCTCAAGACATTGCACAAATAATTTGATATCAATAAAATCTGACACTGAGGAGGCATGTCACGTCTACTTTAAGACAGAATATAAATACTGAAAAGTGATGTTGCTGCAAAAACTCGACTCACTTTGTTGGTGCGAGGGTTGAGCATGAGAGGCTTGCCCTTTTCTTTGGTGTGCGCCCATCTGCAGGCAGAGACGCAGGGTCGCAGGGACAGACCCGTCCTCAGTCTGGACAACATGATGAATGGAGTGTTGGTCAAAAGGCTGGACGAGAAAACAGACATGAATATGATCAGTGTGCATCAGGGAAAAACAATTACATTACTTTAGACGATAACTGAATTAACTGGTTCAATCTAAAGTTCATAAGCAACTTGAATTATATCTGACATATCGTTGGAGACATGCAGACTCAAACAGCATCCGGAGATTTACGCTTCCAGACCATATTTTTTAATCTAGCTGTGTGTGGCGTGAGAAACAAAGTCTTGGAAAGCTTATCCTAATCCTTTTCGCCGCATGAAGAAGAGGGCACTAGATCAGGATTACAAGAACATGCCAGGCTTGTGTCCAACTGATTTCTAACAAGTCTGAAGGGGACTGATGCAGAGAAAGCAGGCTACATTAGTTATATTTGCCTGAATCATACGCAGAGGCCTCTCCATTCATTTAGCTGATGTTTGGGCCTTGAATAATGACTGTATTGTGAGAGCTATGTCATGCATGTGACCTGAAACTCACTACGACATTGTTACTCTGTTTTGAACATAAAGACAAAACTTAAAGCTCAGGACAGACTCAGTGTAAGGATAGGCTAACGCTAAATTTATATTCATATTCATTATGTAATATTTAAAAGCTGTTTCTCAGTGTTCAATTTAACTTTATTTTATCGCTTTCATAGTTTACAAGAGAGCTACAGAGAATAACATAGAGACTCAAAATCTGTACTCAAACTCTGCATTTTCCCACAGAGAGAATTATTAATCCAAAAAATGGAAGAGAAATAAAACAAGCAAAGGCAGCTGGCAGTGTTTGGCTCATGCTCTGTTCTCGAGGAAAAATTAGAAAGCACAGATTGGATCGGCTCAAAAGGTCAACCTGACTGCATTACAAAGACTCCACAGACTTTGATTTCACTTGTTTACAGAGTTAGATTTTTTTTTTTTACTTTAAAAGAAAAATTTAATAATCTTATCTTTCAAATAAAGGCAAAAAAAGGCAAAAAAAAAAGGCACAAAAAAACAACAACTTTCAAAATAAATTAAAAATTATCAAGGGCAGGATTATGCCAATGACAAATTCTCTCTTCTGATTTCAAATAATTTCAAAACCTGCCAATTTTAATTTTGATCACAGCTACACTTGCTAAAAATTCTAAACTAAATACTGTCTTTAGTAAAGTTTGGATAACCTTTCCGCTAGAGCCGAAATAATTTGCTGATAACGCCAAATTTCATAAACCATACCGTGACAAATGAATCCTTAGGAAGTGCAACTGGAGCTGTAAGCAAATTATATAAGAGAACAGCAACACGAGCCCTTTCTATTTTAGTCTGTGCATTCTGGTGAGGCAGTCTGGGACAACAACAAAATATACTGTAGCTTCAACTGCAGTACAGTGTAAACACCAAATACATGAGGGGCCCACACAGTCATCAGCGGTCATGTGACAGAGAATAAAATGTCAGATGCATAAACAGAGCATATCAAGGTCTCTACAATAGCGTTTGGCGTTGACTATTGTGGTGCTGAGCTCAGGTGGTTAAAGCATGGGCCAGTGAACAGCACTTATTTGTGATGCCATGTTTTTTTCACACTTTCACTTTCTATTCACTAAATTAAGTCGTAGATTCATGATTCTATATTGATTGCACTGCACACTGAGTGTTAACTAATAAAAATATTGCCTTTTTGTTAGATGAATGGGAAATAAAACAAGCAAAGGCAGCTGGCAGTGTTTCTTTGGCTTATGCTCTGTTCTCCAGGAAACATTAGAAAGCAAGAGATTAGCTTAAAGGGGTCAATCTGACTGAATGACAAAGAATCCAAAGGCTACATACAAAGGGAGATGGGATTTAATCTGCCTAATGACGTCTGTAATGGTTTGCGTCCGCCAAAACAAGAAAAGAAAAATAAATCTGGCACAGAAAATGCCACTTTTCATGCACAAGCAAAGATGGGACTTTCCAGATAATAATATAATCTAATTTTGTTTTAATGCTAGGTTTAATTTGTTAAAAGGATCCAATTATAGACAGAAGGCATGCCAAAACTAAGTCCCAAATAATAAGCTTTCAAAGGCATTTAAAACCTGTCATACTCCTTTAGGACAATGACATCCTCACTAAATGTATAAATGTTTGGCCTGTTACAATAAAATTAACTCTAGATGAAGTTATTTGGTATCATTAGATTTAGCATGATTGTGTCTTTGTCAAAACAGTATCATTTTACATCAGTATCCAATAGAATTGCCACTATAGCAGAGTAAACAGGTCAAAAATGATCAATGAATAAAGTAGAATTGTATTTTCTAGCTACTATTTAAACATTCACTGATTGTTTAACTACAAAACATAAGGAGTCTCATGTAACTATGGATCAGAAAGTGTGCTTAAGATGCTGTAGCTATTTTAATTTTGCAAAAGGTTACAGATGGACTGGTTTAACAATAGCTAACAGGTTTTCTCATTAGGGATTACATTCATCACTCCTCAGCTTTGTTCATAACACACACCCACTGTTTTTCTTTCATGATTATGTTTTATGGTTAGAATTGTCAGGTTTATTAGGATCAAAGTACAATTTATAAAGCAATCATACCCTACAGCTTGTTAAAAATGTATGACACCTGAAATGAACAGGCAGTGACTGAGTCTAGCACAGCTTCATTTGGCAACAGTGTTAAGACATGGGTTTGTTTGTCTTGTTTTAAGGTGTGTAAAAGCTAACACGAACTAAACACACGTCAATACAGGCAGTGAAAATGTAAGCAGCTGTTATTGTAATTTATTTGTAATTGCATGCAATGGAGATTATTATTGAAGCGCTAACCTAGCATCTCAAAATAAATAAGAAGTAGTAAGCTAACATAAATAAAAACTGCGACACACCAATATTTGACTGTGATTTCATTTAAAACACACTGACCACATGTATTTGAGGGGATTTAAAGCAATTTAACGACACTGCCATCCACTGAAAGTCCAACCACGCCACATTTTATCACTCGCACAGTGTCATTCATTGAGAGACTGGTCGCTAGCGTTTAATTCTCGTCTTAGAAACGGAAGTTGGCAACCATCACGTTTTCAGAAATAACGGCTCCACTTACCCGCCCTTGGGTGATATAAAACAGTGACTTCTTTATAAAGGCGTACAGTTAATGAAACATATTCTTTTATGAAGGCTAGAGGTAGTAACTGTGACTTTTACAGCTGGTATTTAGTGCGTCCAGCTGCAGTCAAACGCAGTGTGGCGAAGATGAGGGGACACTTCACACGCAATGGAGAAGCGCCTCGACCAATCAGAGGCGGGGATTCCCTCACGCTACCGTAAATACTAACACAGAGCGCACATGAAATGGTCAGGGATACCGTATTCATTATAATAGTAGTTCAAATCTTAATATTATTGCATTTCCATTATACACAATAGTGATGTCAGCAGTCAGCCATTAAATATAAATGATAAAATGTTTTATGTTTATGTTTAAATTGTACTACCTTCAATTATTTTTGGTTAAAGGTTTCTGACTAAACACTAGTACTAGTATTACGGACTATAAACGCCTGATTGATGCTGGAGCACATGTAGTTTTGCCAAAAAGAGAATATCTATCCATATTTTAAAATGTGCTTGTGGACCAGAAGTGTGACTTTTAATACTAAAATATATTAGCATTACCATGAGTAGCCTGTGTGCCATATGAAGTTACCACCCTGCTGTGTGTCTGCAACAGTAGAAGTACAGTAGTGGTCAGTCTGTTTTAACCATTTTTTCATTTCATTTTTTCATGTTTAGACTCCAACAAAAAATACAGGAATCACTTAAGATTGCATAGAGACAACTTACAGTGACAATAATTTAGCTTTTGTTGTTTACATTCATTCAATTGACTGCAGATATCTAAAATGCAGGTGCAATCATAGAATGTATAAATAAGGGTGCAATGCAGCCATTTGTACCCCAGTTGAACTGGTTCTGCTGACTGTAAGCCCTTCACAAAGAGCTCGACAGTGACTATGTGCTTAAGCTACAAAGTCTGATTTGAATATATAAATACATAGATCGATAGATTGTATCTCACAGATACTATAAATATTTAAAGCCAACATAAGCTCTGGTATGGGCTGGACATTATACAGGTTGCTCACTCTCCACAATAACTTTTACATCATGACATCGCTGCAAAGATGAAATTTTGTCTATGAAGTGGAAAACATTAAATTAAATAAAAGGATTAAAACAGTTTTATTATTTTATAGGCAAAAACTTAGACCCACCAGCAATAAATACAGAGCATTTATAAACTGTAGAGCATTTGCAGAAAAGTTATACATCCTTGCAGCAATAAGTACAAAACAACAGAAATATTTATCTTCACAAAGTGACATTTAGTAAAGCAACATTTAAGATACTTGAACAGTAGTGAAAGTCATGCAGAAATTACATTCAACAAGCTGGAAGCATCAGAAGTGTACTGAGGCACATTTTCTCAATTGCTTGACACACTTAAAAATAACGTAGACCCAGTGGCCACTCGTTTGTCATGAATGTTATTGCTTTTACTTACAGAGAAAGATGTATTTATTTAACTGTTGCACAATGTACATTATCTATTGATTTTAATGGTTTCGATTGAGTTTTTGCACAAACAGTAAGCTAGCCTAGTCAATATAAGAGGCTATTTCCCCAGAAGTATATAGTACAGTACTTATGGAAGTTTTGTTGTTCAGTTGTTGCCAAGAAAAACTGTATACCTGAATGAGCAAGCCACACTACTATATGTGCTTCAGGTTTGTTGTGACATTTAATCTACCTCTTATTGTTGTTGGCCAGCTTTTGAATGGCTGGATCTTTTCTTAAGTCGTACCATGTGTTGTGCAACTGTAAAATATGACTGATGATGGTTGGCCACACTGATATAAGGAAGAAATTCAAATATGTCAACCATTTCAGAACATTATGTGTGAAAAACAACTTTAGAGCTTTAAATATACAGCTGACACAGGCAAACACAGAGAAAAAGAATTGCTACATTTGTCAAATAGATGGAAAACTCTACTCAGGCAAAGAATTGTAAATAACTATTGTATATTTAACTGAATAATGACTTATAAGGCGAATTATGATTTTGAGGCATTGCAAAGCTGGCAGTACTACACAGATTGGCTGTGGTCCACATCATGGTCCAGTAGTGAGGTGGTAGTTTAAAATGTAAAAATAGATGTTAGTTCCTGAATAGTACTTTGAATATAGGTATACTTCAGCCAATTTGATTGCTCTAATAACTAAAAAAAACACAAGAAAATCCAACTGTCAAACATTTACTCAGTATCTTTCTGGGATACGGAGAGCACTTGCATTTTGTTTACAAATCCTCAGCCTAAAAAACGTCTTTAAAGACCTAGCCATTTCAAAATATATGCTACATACTTTTAATAAAGCTTTCTGTGGATTTGTGAGAAATCTTGCTACTGAGTGGATAGTGTTCAAACAGCTTAATAAACTTTTTGATGCATAAAACAAGATATATACATTTTTAAAGCAACCTTCATAGAGTAACGATAAATCATAATAATAATACAGCAGTCCATATAAACACAAGCACAACTCACACCAAATTAACTAAAATTGTGCTTTAGCATTTAAAAAATACTGAGTACATGGACTTCACTTTAAACAGTCAGAAATACAGTAATTAATTAAATATGAGTAGATTTTGTACAACTTTACAATGCATGTTGCTCTAGAAAAGCTCTGTCAGTTTCTTGTTGTAAAATAGCAAAACTTGATTAATTATTTTTAGTTAATACATTCAGAAAAAGCATATTTATTATTTGGAAGACTCTCTGGTGTTTCACAAAGTTAAAGACTGCAAGTGAGTGATAAATTATCTACTCAAAAGCCTATTTTAAATCACTTAAGCATATTATGCATCTGCTTTCAAATATCAAATTATTTATGATATTTATTGAATGGGAACATCCCTTTACAAAGCAACAGGTATGAGTCTGAATTCATATGGACAGAAATCTAAATTTCTTTCTATTCTATTCTGAAGGTGCAGTACCAAAAGACCAAGAATAACCCAGTTACACCTGACTACAGACCTCTACGCAGTGGAGGGGGTTAATGTTGATCAAAGCCACATTTATACACAATCAAAACACAGATTTGTACCATGATCTACTTTCTGCAGTCAGGACAAACTTTGTAATCAGTGAAAGAAAGCAAAGAATAAAGCCTACCTAAGATGTGCAACAGAATTTCAACCGAATGCCACCTGCTGTGATATTTCATTTTGTCATGTTAATTGGGTATGGCTGTCCAGGCTGGGTGTTAATCACAGCATGTGCAATAGATGCAGTTTAACCCCTTACCTCTGTATGGAAAGCACTTCAGACCACAGGCCCCTTCAGACCTTTAAATTCAGTCCAGACAGAGTGGTCAGACCTCATGAAGCCAGTCCTGAGGCAGATCTGAGGACACATGTATTCATACAGAGAGGGGAGCCTCCTACATTAATGACACTAAGAGCTAGCTTTGGGTGTATAAACAGCTAAATGAACCCTCACATTCTCTGATGATAAAGGTAGTTAAAGTAAACCACAAGAAAAAAACTGTTTTAGAGACTCTAAAAGCCAGTGTATGTCTGTGGAGAGTCAGGTCATAATAATAAAAAAAATGTTCATAGAAGACATCTGAACATTTGGATAAAGGTAGATAAGTACATATCGCCCATTAACAGTCCTGAGGTAGACTGGAGCAAGAGCTGTGTGCTGTGATTGGTCTAGAGTCAGAAATCCCTTGTTTCAGGGTTTTTAGTAGTTGTAAGAACTGGTGGGGGAATTATCACCCTCCTATGGGCAATTTGAATAACCATCACGTAACTCAGTCCTCTCATCAGTCCAGAAAAAAGACCTTTGAATGAGAGAAAATCCTCTTCTACGATTAACCCAAAGTCCAGATGCCTTATTTGAAAATATTTATTAAAAGCCATTGTAGTTTTGCATGAAGCAGGAAAGTGAGGCTGATCTAATGTGTACTCAGAAGGACACAGGTAAGACTAGGTGTGAATTCATGCTGGCCACACCTGTCCACCGAAGACGCATTTTAAGGTCTGAAGGTTGAATGAGCTTCGCTGTAATGGACTGAATGAAGGAATAAACATCCAATCAGGAGTGGGGAGTCTGTGGCGGCGGAGTCCTGTGCTCTGGAAGCCTTGGCACTCTTCGGTTTATACTTGTTTGTTTTGATTCCTCCTTCCACCCTCCGTCCTTCCCTTTTTTCCCTTCTGCTTTGTCTTTAGTCTGTCTGCACAGCTTCAGAGCCTTAGAGATAAACACATCCAGGTTAAATAACTGTTCTTTTTGCTTTACAGGAAGCGACTCTAAGGAACCATCGTTCACCGACTGAGAAATAGATGAAGAAGAAGAATTCTGCGATGATTGTGGCGGGGGGAAGAGCGGTGACGTGGGGCGGGACACTGCTGCAGGAGACTGAGGAAGAATGATACAGGTGGGAGAGGAGGGCACCAGAGAGGGGAGGGAATTGGAGGAAGACGTGTTTGGTGGAAGCGGGCTTAGAAAGGCTTCATCGTAGTCTGGAGAAGGCGGGTGGACGACCTCTGTGTAGTGGAAGACAGGAGTGGGCTGTTCGGTCGGAGAAAGAGGAAGAGGAGGAGACGAGGTGTAGCAGGTCGGGAAGTGTGGTTCTAACAAAGGACTGGGGCTCGGCGAGTGGAGACGGGACTGTGTGCTTTCCACCCAGCGAGAAATCTCCTGGAATAAATCCCCACTTTCCTCTTCCTCCTCTGCCTTCTCCTCTGTTTTCTCCTCTGTGTCCATGTCTCCCAGATCCTCCATGCTGCCACCGATGGGCTCCGGTGGGACGAGGAGGCTGCTGGTGTTACGCTTCCAATGGGACAGGTCCAGGATGAGCTTCGGTTCAGAGTAGTGCTGAGGCTTACCTTCCCTCCAGGCGATTTTATCGAGATAAGATGGAGAACCCACTTTGTAGTCGCACGAGCGGCCGCAGTCCAGTTCTCCGAAACCATAAGCCCGCTCAAGAGACGGGTGAGAGTTTTCAAGGAAGCGTTCCGCAGAGCTGCTGTGGGAGTACTTTCGGGGGTCGACCTATGTAAAATTAGGAAGTAAAAAGGAGAAAATAAACGGTGAGATGAAAATTGTATGAGAAAAACTATCATACAAGGACATAATGGTACAATATTAACCTACAAAACTGTCTGTGTTGTTAGGATTTTTAAGTTTTATGGTTCAACAATGTCTGAAATCAAATGGTGTTAAATTTCCGTTACCTACCAAAAAACCTAAAGAAAAAATAATCAACAAAAATAAAAAATTGTACAATATTGCTCAACTTTTTCATTAACCTAGGCATCTAAGGTGTGCAATGATAAAATAAAAAATAAATCTACAGTTAACAGTCGGGGATGGGTAAAGTTTAATTTCTTTGACATTGCTGTCATTCATTCCCAAATTAGACTAATGAAGATGAAGTGTAAATTCAAACTGATAGACTGTCAGCTCAGTTGTCAAAATCGAAAGTGCCCCTTCTTTTCTGTCATCAGCTGTTTGAGCTTCATGCCCCATTACCCCTCTGTCCTCAGCATCAGCAGCTCACACTCTCATCTCTCTTTTTGTCACTAGTTATTTACTAATTTCTGAAGTTGTTTTAGTGGAAGAGAAAGAATTTGGCATCAGTTTATTTTGGGTAATTCTCAGTTGAACACTTGTCTGTTGCTTTAACTTTGTGTCCAAAATGTTATAATACAATTTCATGGTTATTCCTAAAAAACACATGTCCTAACCTGTGCCTCCTCTAACAGTGTAGTCGAATTCACTCGGGGGTCTCTCTGCACCTCCTCGTCCTCTGTGGTGTCGCCCATATCTGAGGTAATAAGGCCAGGGGGCATGCAGCGGCACTTCCCACCTGAGTGCTGCCAACACACATCTGTCGACAAACTGTTCCCAAACCTGCACAGGGATAAAATCTACATTAGTGCCACAAAGTAAACTTGTAGACAGAAGTGAGGGGCGCTGCAGCAGACCTGTCCCAGTGGATGCTCGAGGCCTGGCTGTTGCTGTTGCTCAGAGAATGTTCACTAACGAGACTGTCCTCCAGTTCGTCCTCGATGCGGAAGGGGTGTGAAGAGATGGGCTCGTCCTCTGGACAGGCGTACTGCTGCAGGAACGGGTGGGACAGGGCCGCTTCAGCCGTTAGTCGGTCCATGGGATTAAAGGTCAATATTCGACCGAGGAAATCCAAAGCTGAGGAGAGAGAAACACTGTCATTTTCACCTGTAAAATCTGTCATTATAACACATAATTTAATTTATCTGTGTCATTATCAGGACTTCACTGAGACTTTGATGGTCCAGACTGGATTTGTGTATTCTTGCACATTATTACTTGTGCACACAGCTCGATACAACGCCAATAACAAAGAACTGAAGCAAACAGTAAAAAGATACGACTGAAAAACTGATCAAGTAGAAACCTTCCACATTTAAGTAGATTAATATCATGTGTAGTAGTTTTGAACTACACTGAACCTAGCTGTGAGTGACTTCAAAGAAATCAATTTACAATAAATACTTATCCTGGAAATTAATAATTTAGGGGCTTATATTTAAGTCTGAGCAAAAATTGAACTTTTTTGGTCACTTGGACTTGGTTTGGCACATGCATGGAAAGCAGCAGGTAAGAGTTTGCATTGTTTTCACCTCAGACTCTAAGACTGAGGACTTGAAATGACTTGATTACAACAGTGATTTCTACCCTGCCACTCACCCTGAGCATCCACTTCAGACAGCAGTTCAGAGAAGGGCTTCTTCACACTCCACCCATCACTCACATATGAAGGCATCACCTACGAAATAAACAGAATTGAAATATAAAAACACATAAAACCTTTGTATATCTTTGAATTAAAAGTGCTAATAATGAAGGAGGAAGGGTTGAGCAATTCCTTTTTTTAATTTTAGTTTCTTCACTCGTATTATCTTTCAAATTCTCACATATCATGTTTAGTTTTACAATATGATCTATACACCATGCTACAGAAAAGAGTCATTCTGCCTCTCCCCATGTTAAAACCATGTTGTTACAAGTACGAGTTGGACGGCATATTTCTATTTAGCTTTTGTTTCAAAAACAAACAGTCAAGGTGAGTCATTTTAAAGACTTATTCAGCTTAAAGTCCTGACCTGCAGCAGCTCCTTCCGGTCCTCTTCTCTCAGCACCGGCACAGTGTCGAGGATCAGCTGCATCTGCTCCAGCTCGTGAGCTCCTGATGCAACAAAACAAGCAAAGGAAAAAAAACAAGGCAGGCATCAGAGTTATATGACCACGACAAATCAAATGAGATAGAAATGGAAAATCTCATGAAGAAATCTTGATGTTTTCGTCTGCTGTTCTTCTGGTTAGGTAAAGACACAGCAGCTGAATGGTGATCAACTGTATGTAATATTTTAAAAATGTGGGCTAGAGTCCAAACATTTTAGGCAAAGTGAGCAAAATCAACACTGGAACAACTCTGTCACACACTTTCTGACCAGAAGCAGTTCAGTTGGGGCTTTAACACGGTAATTAACACGACCACCAGAGGGAGCCGACACAACATCTTCCATAATGACGACTTCTGCAGTTCTATTACATGAGGATAAAACAGTTTTCACTCTTGTAAACAAATGTATTAATCCCTGACAATCCAATTTAAAGTAGAAATCAAGTCACTCAAGAACTCTCAAGTAAACGCACAAAGAAGTTATACATGAGTGTTACTGCACCATGTCTCCTGAGGCATCGAGAGCTGCTGGAGGTCAACTCATCCTGTCAAGAGGCATATTTCTGCTTCAGACAGTCTGAAACTCTCTGTCATCATTATTATTCTGCTCAGGCAAAGAAGTAGCCTCCAGAAAGAAAACATTGTGTCTTTTGTGAAGGACAAAATAGTCTTGTGCTCGTGCTGGAGCCATCTTACTGCAATGTATTTTTTTTTTACGTGTATATCATTGACTTTTATTAAGATCTCCTTGGGCTTTCTGTATCAAGAGGTAAACATACAAATGTATTTTATAAAATGAATAGTATCCAATCTCCTAATGGTTTTTCAGGACACTAAGGTCATGTTCTGTTGAAGGAATGGGCTTGAATCAGAGTCTGACAGTATACATATACCCGACACTTACTGCGTGAACTTGTCACATGTGTAATAACAGTCAAGGTGAATCTAATGTAACCTGATCTGCTGTGTTTTCTTTAAAAAGTACCTGCAAAGAGCATGTGTCCGGTGAGCATCTCAGCCAGAATGCAGCCGGCAGCCCACATATCAATGGCCTTCGTGTAGTTGTTGGGCGACAGCAGGAGACGAGGAGAGCAGTACCACTTAGTGACCAGACCCTCGGACAGATAGCCCTGGAGCATTACAGAAAAGGGAGAAAAACACAGGTCAAAGGCAGAGCAAAAGAATAACATGTTACAGCTGCAATCTAAAAGCAGCTAGGATTCATTGAGAGACATTTCGAAGTTGCCTAAAAGGAGCATAAAGGAGAATTTTTCATTTTCTCTGGTTTAACTTTTTATAAGTCAGCTACCCGAGGATGAAAACCGACTTGAGGATACGCACTGCAGTAGAAAAGACTCCCTCGGATCTCAGCCGCACCTCACTTTCTCTGAGTCTTTGATGAGGTGCTGTATAACGACATATTCTCTCATTAGTGCTGCTCTGACAAAGCTCTCATCTGATTTCTCTTTGGTAAATACCACCTCGTGGATAATGCAGGTGATGTTGTGCCACAGATGTGATTATTTACATATGAACCAAGCTGTAGATTCAAACTGGGAGGCTGCTTGTTATAGTTACCATTTATTTCATGCAATAGATCTTGCTTGCACCATGATGTTCATTCCAGGCATCATTTCTACCCAGGTAATTATAATAAAATGGTGTGGTTAACACTATGTACAGTATGTGATATGATCTTGAATTTGAAGAAAACACCTCACCTTTTAATATATGACAATACACAGCTTTACAACATTCAATTAACATTTCAGAAAATTACAAAGAGAAAGATTTTGTCCAGCCCAGGTAATTATTTTTTTTCTCTTTCTGCTCCAAATAACACTAAAATCCCCCCATCATGTGAGGAAGAGAACAGCAGACATTCATTCTTTTGTCAGAAGCAGATGGCAGCATTGAGCAAAACACAAGTGTCAATAAAACTCAGCGAGGTGGTTTAAGCTACAGTCTTTCCATTGAAAACAGAAGGATTAATGTGCATCACTTCGCAAAATATGAGCACGCTATCAGATATTCCTCACTTCGTTGTTTTGTTAACTGTAAGAATAGTGCTCTCAAAGAAAACAATATGTCCTGAGACATCCTGAATGAGGATTCAGAACACATCTTTACCTCTACTCCTGCTTCTACTCATTGTTTGCATTTGTTTTCTTTGGTTTTTTTTTAATTTGTGTTGTGCTGTGGCTCAATTATACGTATTTTTACTTTTGTGTTGTAGTGAGCCATCTAGGCTACCGTACCAAGTAGCAAAACAACAGTTTATTTGAGTCAGAATGAGCTGCTCATGACTTTATCTACTTGTACAATGTGGAATAACATGTCTTTTTGTAATCTTAAGACATGTACTTAACAAAAGACAATGATTTCTTCAGCAGACCATCAAAGTAATGCAGAGATAATCAAATATTAAACTAAACTAACCCTCTAAACTGGTTTCTCTGTGGCTGTGTGTGACATAAGAACCCCTGCTGCTTCCTATCTGAAAATGAGAGATGAGAAAAGTGTGAATTGTGTTGCATGGGGCAGGTTTAGGGCGTGACTCAGAGCCAATCTTCACCCACGCCTGGCTCCCAGTCTACATCACACCCAGTAATGGTCCCCAGCACACATCACAGCTTCAGATTATCTCAACCGCCAATATGCGTCTGCTTCCTAGAGTTAACGTTACTAAGCTCTCTGTTCGTAGGTGGCACAATGAAACTTGAAGTGGCAGTAAATATGATTTCTTCAGCATTTTTTACTTCACTCTCATCTTATCCTCACATTTTCTCTCCTCCATGTACCTCCACTATGTCCTCAGTGAACCTCGAGCGCTCCCTCCCTCTGAGCTGCCTCCCATTGCTCCGTGATCTCATCTGTTTGCCGAGAGATGACAGCGCGGAAACTGACGCTGCGTGCTCGAAGATGTCCTGACAAACAAGCACTCACCTTGTTTTCTATATTCTATTCGGTCCCTCCGTTCTACTTTCCTCTCCTGGCAAATATTTGATTGACTACAGCAGTCGTGTTGGTTGTCTTTTAATGTCAGGCCATAAAAGTATCAAACCAACTCAATAGGATTTTATTGATTGGAGGCTGTCACATTGTAAACGACAGAAACTTCCCATTAATGGCATCATAAAACTTCACATTTGATTTGTTTTATTCACGTTTTTAATTCTGTTGGTCATAATCGACAAGTGCATTTAACCATCTCTCAACGGAGGGTATATAAAAGAACCTGCAGATTTTGATAATGCACTGTTCAGCTATTTTAATATATCTGAAAACAATTACTAGCACCTGACAGTAGTATTTAAGGTGTGTTGAAAAAGAAAGAACACATTGGTCAAAACTTAGCTTTAAATAATCACCTCAAAATAAAAACCTTTGCGTCTGTCTTAGCTTAATAGATGTTCTGTTACTTTTGTGTTGTTGTGGGTCATCTGGGCCACCATGCCAAGTAATAAAATAGCAATTTATTTAAGTCAGACTGTTGCTCATGACTCCATCTACTGGCACAAAGTGGAATAACGAGTCCTTTTTAAAATTGGTATTATTCTCTCAGTTTGACAAAAACATCTGTCTCTGCTGGGTTTTTAAAAGTCTTCACTGTGGAAGGCAGAAGGAATAAGTGTTTTTATAAAATAGATATCTGTACAGGTGAATTCAGGTCCTAAAGCTGCATAATCCACAGTGGAAAGTCCATTACGTCACCGATTTTAAATGAAAATATTTCTCCAATTTGTCAGAAGTACCCCTTTTATACATAGTCACTAAATATGGCATTTATTGACCGTTTTCATCAGTTAAAGACTTGTGTCCACCTCTCTGTCTCTTTTGTCCTCGTGTCTCTCCTACTACCTCCTACTTTCTTCTCCGTCTCATTCTCTCCGTCTGACCTCCCTCCCCTTGCCTACACTTTTCTTTTACGTCATCATTCCCCTCCCTTTCCATCTCCCTTGTTACCACCAGAGTTCATCGCCTCATTTCTCACCTGTTTATTCTCCTCTTGTTGCTAGTCCTTCTCTTTATTTTTACCCTGAAACTTTCATCTCTCTTCTCTGTTTCCAAAACGTTTGACTCACTCAATGACGTTGACTCATTTAGCTTTGTCCTTTATGGAGGTCATGAATCATTTCCGGCCTCATAGAGTCTACATGAGCAGGTGAGAAGGTACAATCACACAGATGTCAAAGGTACACAAACACATTGATTACCTACTGTGCCGAACTCTGCAAACAATGTCACAAATACAGTTTTCACTCTTATCCTTCTATCTTTTCTCTGAACCTCTGAGTAAATGTTTGTCTGTGCTTTCAGAAGTACACTAGACCATAAACACTCATTTTAATTCACTGCAGAGTCTACAAACCACTTTCAACAGTGTCAAATATCTATGTAAATGGGAAATGAGCCATGTTTTTGATGTTATGATAGTAAAATACATTATTCTACATACACTACAGACACATACATCTGGTAGTTTATAAAAGCTTAAGTCCAAAACATAGCATATGCTAGACATTTGTTGGACCTGTGTTTGAATATGTGATATTTATACAATTTAGACACAATTTAAAAGCAGCTGAAAGCCTTAAATTGCCCTTCACCATAAAATATCTGAAAAAACTGTGCCTAGGCTCTGCATTATTAAAGGAGAGAACAGGACGTCTGGTTTGGTGTCAGCAGCGCATTACAAATGAGCTAGAACTATCTGAAACACATAATAAAATACAAGCAGTGACAGTACAACCCCAGTAATACAATATTACGCTTATGAACCCTAACAAAATGCAGACAAAACACAAACTCTCTAAATCTATGTCAGCGGGAAGTTTCCAACCGGATTATAATGAGGGATCTACTAATGCAACATAAGACACACAGAGTTAACTCAGCTAATGCAGTGTAATGCATGATCTATGAGAAAAGGCAGTGAGATATTACCTCAAAGCAATAAATAATGATTTTCTACAAGTAAATGAGCATGTGAACTTATATTTTTGCAGCTAAAGACAAGGGGTGGCCTATAAAGCCTGCTGAGATCACCATTTATTCGTAGAGTATCTATTGCTACAAGGGAACACACCAACAGCTCTAGAGCATCTCATACAGTGACAGTGTGAATTAAAATGATATTCTTGACATTTGCTTTATTTCTCTCTTGAGCCATGTTTAGTTACAAGCAGCAGGTGAAACTTTGAGTTGGCAGTTAGTCTTGTGTTGGGATAATAATGTGTCACTCAGACAGAAGACAATAGTATTTCATAAGAGTCTAGCTGCTGTTACCGACAGCCTCTCTGACTCTGAGGCAGAAGTTTAGTAATAATTAAAATCTTTACAATTTAAATCTGTTCTAAACTACTAAATCTTCTGACGCAGATGGTGTTTGTTTGCAAGATGTTTGTTTTGTGACTTGTTGGACACCTTTGTGCTATAGTGTTTATATTGTGAGATGGCAGTTTTTTTTACCACCAGAATAATTATACCAGTATTATCGTGGGCAATTTGATATGGCGTCTATGACTATAATCCCCCTCAACAAACAACATCATCAAAAGATACACACCATTTCTCATTGATTTATATAAGCATACAAGTTAAAGTCTGTCTGAACAGTTAATATCCTACTGATGAGCGGCTGATGCATTGTTTACCATCAGCTGGTAAGAAGGTAAAAATGAAATGAATTTATGCATAGCTTTAAAGCGGTTTTTGTGTGTTACTTTACTTAATATACATTTAACTCCACATCTATAATAGTAACACAATTTTAGCAGAATACATGTATCACTCAAAGTTCACGCTGTGTAAACTGACATGATGTTTTACAAACGGGAAGAAAGCAACTGGACATAGTTTAGAAACAGATTTCTGTTTCAATTTCTGTTTCTAAACTACATCTAGTTGCCTTCTTAACCCTTTTACATTATGACTACCTGGATGAATGAGAACCTACACAGATGGCGATTGTAACACAGTCATGAGGATCTTGTGACTTAACTGGTGTAGCCTATATACTATAATAATATACATGAAGCCATTGGCTAATGTTATCTATCCACTCAGCACCAGCACACAAAAAAGTCTGCACACATACATACGCTTTGTGATTTTAAAATCTAAATAAAACGTTATAAAATAAAACGTATATATTTTATGAACTGAGCTGCTGCAAACTCACAAAGAGCTGCTCAAATGCATCTCGTAAGATAATCTTGAACTGATTGATCGTGGCAAATACATGGCCAAGATTATATTGACTGGGGGTTCTAAATGTCGATTTTGATTAATTTTCCAATAATGACTTTGACATAGGCCTTGTGTGAGGGCATTTCATTCCTGAGCGCTGTTCGAGACAGAGAGAAGGGTTGCTGAAGGTAAACTGAGCAAAGATGTGCTCCAAAACAGACACAGCATGAGGAACCGGGCAAGTTTCTGTGATGCACCATCAAAACTAAAACCATCTAGCTTGTTTCTCTCTTCTTTGAACATTCCTAACCCTTTTTGCCTCGTCTGTTTAACCTCTTTTCTTTCTCTCTTGCTTCTTACCTCACCTACTCTGACCCTTCAACATAACTCAATATTTGTTCTCTACCTCCCTCTGTTCTCGTCTCCAGATGCACCCCGTCTCCCTGCGCCCAGCTGATCCCCGGTCCCGTGCTCGGAGTCCACAAAGATCGTCTTTCACTAGATTCCTCTTCACAATAAAGCCACAAACGCGCACTCATTCAGTCCTGCTTGAGTTACGCTTGTGCTGTAAGCTCCTTGTTCATTATAAAGCAACACGAGAGAGTCATAAATTGTCTCATGAATCTCTGAGAACCCTTCATCAGTCACGGTCAGGCTAATATAACACCTGACACCGGGACAGGAAGAAGGCTTTAATAACAGGTTAGTGCTATTGTGAAAGACTGGGGTCTGTAACATCAGTGATGCAGAAGTGTAATATAATAGGCCTATTATACAAAGAAAGAATAGCTCAGCTGGACTACCGTTAAAGTTACAGTCATTATTCAAGCTGTCTTTCCTATCAGCTACCGGCCTAAACAACACTATAAAGGTTCACAGTATCCTTTACACCACACATGTCAAACTCAAGGCCTGGGGGCCAAATGCGGCCCTTTGCAATGCTTTATGTGGCCCTCCAATGCATTTAGGAGGTGATACTTTTGGCACTAGGTTTTAATTGGATTGAACAGGTTTTAGATGAATCAGATTAATTTGTTTAAGAAAATCTTAGTTTTTCTGCACAAATCCAAATAAAACCTGTTAAAATACATCTAAAATCTGTTCATTTCCACCTAAAACCTGTTCAAATCCGACTAAAACCAGTTCAAATTTAACTAAACCAGTTCAAATCCAAATAAAACCTGTTAAAATACATCTAAAATCTGTTCAATTCCACCTAAAACCTGTTCAAATCCAACTAAAACCAGTTCAAATTTAACTAAACCAGTTCAAATCCAAATAAAACTGGTTTAAATCTAGCTAAAACCAGTTCAAATCCAAATAAAACTGGTTTAAATCCAGCTGAAACCAGTTTAACGCCATTAAAACCTGTTCAAATCCATCTAAAACCTGTTCAAATCCATCAAAACCAGTTCAAATCATATAAAACCTGCTCAAACTCATCTAAAACCTGTAAAAATTCAACTTAAACCTGTTCAAATCTACCTTGTGGGAATAGTGAGGGTCAACTATCCTGGCGAGCCCAAAGTCTCCGATCTTGAGCAGCAGTTGGTCCGTGTTGATGAATATGTTGGCAGGCTTGAGGTCTCTGTGCAGGACGTTGGCCGAGTGGATGAACTTCAGTCCCCTCAGCAGCTGGTAAAACAGCAGAGTAGCGTGACCTGGTCAAGGACAAACAGCAGATATGAGGACACACTGCACTCATTCTGTGTTTCAGTAGAAATAATCACACCTTTTCCCTAAATTTAAAAGTAGAATGGATAAATTCAAAAATCCAAAAAACAAAACTCACCTTTCCACTACAATCTATACACAATATTTAACTAAAATTTAAATAATAGTTCCTTTGGGTTAGGTGTAAAAAAGGGAAAGTATCGCTTTTTTTACAATACTATATGTTTTAAGGGCCCCTATTACCTTTTTAAAATTATTTCTCACATTTCTCTCTTGTTTAAACACTCTCAAAGTTCAAACCTTCGTAGATTTTAAAAAATAAGTAGAGGAGACGCAGAACACAATGCGTGAGTTCTCCCTTAGCCAATCAAGACGCAGAACACAATGTGCGTTCATACGTTGTAAAAAAAAGCATGCAAAATTGCACTAAAAAAAATCCACGAAGCGAGGGACAACTGTATTACAAATATAAGTTATTGTAATTTTGTCTTTGCTAACATATTAATCGGATTAAGCTTCTTTTTTTTGTTGATATATTTGTTTGGGTTATATTTTATACTTTAGTTTCAAAGTGTCAGCCCGGTATGTCAAATTTTACATGTGAGTCAAATGGAAAGGGTCTAATAGGAACTAGGGGTGTATGGTTTTTTTTTTTAAAACAAGAGAGGCTACAGGCTTTGCTGCAAATGGAGAACAAATCAAAACAAAATGCTTTCAAAGACTTGGGCATTTGCTTTTTTTGACTTTGATTTGAACTGGTTTGGACAATTAGCCACTACAATGTGCCTTTTGTTTTCTGTACCTGTTGGTAAAGGCCCCTGTTCCAGCAGCTGAGCCAGGTCCGTCTCCATACACTCCTGCACGATGTACAGAGCACTGAGCAGCGTGGGGTCCTTGGGCAGTGGGCGTCCATGTGGGGCCAGGACTTCATGAACGCGCACCACGTTTTCATGGTGCAGCCGTCTGGTTATTTTCACCTCCCGCAGGGCGTGTTTTACAGACACCGAATCACGCATCACCAGCTTCTTAATTGCGACGCGCTGTCCACTTCGCTGATCGAGAGCAGACAGGACCAGGCCCGTGACGCCGGTGCCGAGAGGTCGGAGGTCCGTGAAGTTACCACTGAGGTCGAAGCCGTGGGGAAACAGTGGTGTGTCTTGTCTTGCCATGTTTATGCGAGATGTTAATGAAGGACCCCAAAAACTGTGATCTGCCAGTGAGTCCAGATTTTAGTCAGTACTTATTTTTTGGCTGGTCCATGTAGAAGAAGATTTTTTAATAGGTGAAAGTGGTAACATTAATCAGAAATATTGATAGATGGAAAATGTGCAGACTACTCTTTTACTGAACCAGCAGTATTTCCATGTTATCTCACAACAAAGCACATTTTTTCAGTTTCAGGTCATTTCTGTTGTGATCAGAAAGGATCAAAATAAATAAAACCAAATGGAAGAAAATCAAACATTTGGTTTAGCTTTATTTCAAGTTTCGGTTATAGACCATACATGTTAAAATGTGTCTTATTAGTGTGTATTTACTGATGTTTTTTCTTCTAATCTCTATCTTCCTCATGTACCGATGCAGTAAGAATATCAGGGTGCCTTTTCAGTACTATCACTGTATCCATAGAAACAGCTTCCTCTCATTTTTATATGCACCACTGTTTATTCCGAGTCTGTGATCCCCTTTGACCAGTCGGGCCTTAATAGTTGCGCAGAGTGAAGCAGGGTTGAAATCATGTTGAGTGAATTCAGAGAGCCTCTGTGGGCTCCTCCTCTTCCTCCATGACACCAGTGTCCAGTCGAACGGACAAGTTCATTCAGAGATTCATGGTTATGACAAAATCCTTAAACTTTGCATGTGAGCCTGTGTGTCCATATGAGTTTAAATCCCTGGGTAATCTGCTTCCTGTTGCCTTCTCATGAATGTAGGGTTTTAGCGTCAGGCTGGGGATGGATACATCGATTGGCTGCAGTGTTCAAAACATCTGCTCCACTGCTGCTGGGGAGAAAACAGAAAAGGTGCATTGAGTAAAATGTTGCATACACACATGAATCAAACTGAATAAATCTGTTACTGTTACTGCTCCTACGGGTGCCCAGAGCGGACACAAGGAGCAAATGCTGAAGGGGAAGCAAATTTAGATTTTTGAGCTTAAAGGTTAAGGTCTTTTATTGTTTACAAAAAGGACATAATTTAAACTAAAGTATAAAAGTGAAATCACCTTCAGACCTATTTCTAGAAGGTGTGTTAATAACCCTCAATAGAATGTCCTTGCAAGGATACCATAGCTGTTCACATGCTCCACAAAGAAGGTACGAGAAGCGTGGACTTTCGCCACTAGACTTCACCCAAAAAGGCCAGAAACTGAACACCACATCATCAAAAGCATGTGTGTTTCAGCATTTCAACGACATAAAAGGACCTTTCTGCTTTAGATAAACATTTCATCTAAAAAGGCCTTGTTTTTAGCAGCTTCTGGAGATGGAAACTGTTCTTCTATGAAATCCTGCCTGCTTCTACTCTATCAAGAAATGCTACGAGCAAAACAAGAGTTCTCCATGTAGAAATTTCTGAAAATGCCTGAAATATTGGAATCAAATATTAAATAAAAGCAATGCGTGTAAACAGAGGACGTGTTGCATGAGTGTCTCCATTATATAACGACAAATGCCAGTGTGACATAATGTACAGTAGTTTAAAGTGCTTAGGGGATAATCATGTCATTTGGTGATCTGCTAAGCTGGTGTCATTAGAAGGAACATAGTTTTATTAATTAAAGAAACTTAACGCTCATCCTTTTGTAATTGTTCTCC
This sequence comes from Rhyacichthys aspro, assembly GCA_036850595.1. NCBI lineage: Eukaryota > Metazoa > Chordata > Actinopteri > Gobiiformes > Rhyacichthyidae > Rhyacichthys > Rhyacichthys aspro. Next base: position 5,401,624 of record CM072156.1, on the reverse strand, counting down.
TTGATGCAATAGCAATTCCTGGGTCAGTAAAGCCAATAAGCAAAAAAAAAACAAAAACAAAGGTATTGACTCTATCAGCTCTGGATCCCTGGGCGGCAAGAACGCAAACAATCCACGAATCAATAAAACTAAATTCCTTGCTTTCACAGGCCCAAGGGCAGGTTTGACTTTTACCTCCCCCTTGGTCTTCCTTTTCTGAAAACAGAGAATGTATACTTAATAAAAAAACAAGTTGATTTTCACTTCAGAATACACCCTCTGGTTCACACTGGAGATGCCAGAGCATGTAAGAGAAGTGAGAGGCAGAGAGGAAGCGCTGACAGTGTTCGGTGCTGGTGGGAGGTGCAGCATGGGTAACTTTATAAATAATGCATAACTGCTGGAGATGGCGTTTGGTGCTCTCTCTATGGCTTTATTCTCCATTTTCTCCTTTTGTACGGAAAAATAACAGAAATACCATGAATGGAAATTCAAATGTTGAGCAACGTGATTTACAAAAATTGGCTTCAAGATGCAATACAGATATAGATGCAGCTTGTTTTGTTCATTTGATTCAGCTGTGGGGAAAAATGACACTGTATTTTGTAATTAAATTAAATTTCCCATTGACAGGAACAACACAGTGGATCACACAAGGCTGCATATGTGGTCTAGCTTTGTGTGGTGCCTTTGTTTAACTGTCTCTCTTTATGAATTTATCTGACTACTGTTTACTTCAGGCGTCAAGGCAGTTGTTTTATCTGAAAAAGACTGCACCCTGTTTCCTCACTGGCTTCACGCTGGTGCCTTTGTGTGTGCACATAGACTATACACTAGTAACGCCCCTCTGACAGAACAAAAACATAAAGATGAAGTGCACCTAGTCGCTCCAGAGCGATGTTTCCAAAGGTAAAACTCTCCCAACGCTTCACTTCTCATTAGCTTTCCGTTATCGTGTCGATCTCAAAGTGTTTTTCTGTGGACAAAAAACAATCGGAAAGATACGGAAAGATAAGAACAGCATCAGTACTCACCGGAGCATTACGCAGCCGCAGCCTGGCGTCCTGAAACAAAGATCCGAGGGAAGATGGGAGAGATACGGCTCCTCGGAGGCAGAGAAAGTCAGACCTGAGCGCGTCTGTGAGTGATAGACATGAGCTTAAAGGGGAAGTCGGTACGGGTCGGCACCGGGAGAGATCATCCGACACGAGATGTACCGCCGCTCATTGTGGTCCGCGGTCTGTCAGCGCAGAGGCAGCAGCGAGAGGAGGGATCACTCTGCTGCACATCCATCCAGCAGCAGACCTGAGAGGCTCCGTCCTCACACACTGCACCACGGATGATTAAGTAGCACTACTTCCACTGGCTCTGTCTCCCATACCCCTCCCTCTTTCTCTCTCAAGACCTAAAAAACTTCAAAAGTAATGCAGCTACTATTCTCCCGGAAAAGCTCCATTGTTTGGCTTTCCCACTATATCCTCCTTGTACTGAAGTAAAAAACATACAATGGGGTTTGTGTGGTCCTCTTTTTTAAAACGTGGAGCTAAACACTGCAGTCTTCTGAATGGACGATAGATAATCTCCACTGTAGAAAACAGGTAGGGAGGAAACCAACTCAAATCTTTTTTTGTTTTGCTTTTTTCAAATGAACCATGAACCATTCTTGAGAAGAACAGATCAATTTAATTAGAAAATGCTGCTAACTAAACTAAACTTAAAAAAAAAGAAAGAAAGAAAGAAAGAAAGAAAGAAAGAAAGAAAGAAAGAAAGAAAAAAATAGGAAATTGTTGCATCTCTGAATTTGGAAACCTGGGAATAAACCAAAACCAGTCTAATGTTTACATCTGCATAGGGCTCCAGTCTCTCCTCTGTACAAAAAGGATTGTTGCAGCATCCACGTTTTGAAACACAACTTAAACCTAAACCCAACATGAAAATGCTAATATTACTTTGGTACAGAGAATTGAATATCTGTTGAAACAAGGCTTGAGTAAAATCATTTGACGACGTCTTGCGTTGAAAGTAAAGAATGGGATTCCACTCACAGTTCATCCACTTTGAGCAGTTGTATTTTAATCCCAAATGTGTGGCTTATTAAATGCCATAACAAATCATTTAAGCTGTCTTTGTGATTATTATTAAAGGTGATACTGCAAGCTAAACATAATATAATGACACTTTACAAAAGGCAAATCAAAGCTCTGTAGACCTAAAGTAGTGTTATTGTATGTTGTATAAATGTTGTGTAACTGTCCTCTTCACGTGTCTGTGTTGGTTAACTCTGTCTTTGATCTGCTGTAGCTTCACAAGGATTTTCAGGTGGAATGTGGTCAAAAGGAAATTGTCAAATAGTTTTGGTTGCATCACAGAACTTTTTTCTTGCATCTATCTTGAAAAGCTGTTATCTATTTTGAGAATAAACCACCTTTTTATTTACAATAAAAAATTACTTTAATTGCTCAATTTATCGAAATCCCAATAGCTTCTATTTTGATTTAAACTATATCACGATGGGACAAAGTTTTAAAAGCTAAAATAACAGTTAATGTCAGGACAATGTTTGTCCACTTTCCTCATGTTTTAGTGGAGAGCTCTATTTTAGACGAAGGGGGTCCTTAAATTATTACAAACTCACATATTCCCACATGAAGCAATCGAGGATTTCTTTATAAAGAAATGACAAGATAAAAAAAAAAAGTATGGCCCTTTTGACTATGTTTTCAACATTTGTGGTGTTGCTTTTTCCGTCTACTGGCCGCCCTAGTTAATTAACACATCAGTGTCTGTGATGGGAGGCTATTTTGAGTAAGTTGTCCACAGCACCTGCTCCTGGTCTTGACAACGTGTGGTGTGGTCATTATAAGTGTCTCTGCCCGAAAAGAAAGGTTAAGAACAGAAATCCAAACACAATCCACACACCTGTTTGTTATTTTTCAATAGAGCCGATGGGGGTAATAGTTTTTAAAAGGTAGGCTACTTTAAAGAGAGCACATTTAGCTACAACTCCTGTCTTTATACTGTAGGCAGGTGAAAAGCCTGTGAGCTAACAATAGTGGCACTGTCATAAAACAATCTGAGAAGGTATTTCTCGAAATTTTAGACAAGCCTTGAAAATATTTCACCTTGACCTCAAGCTCCAACTTCCTGCCTCTTTGTCTCTGCTCAAACACAGCGGGCAACAGCCTTGTGTGTGTCCTCCTCAGATTACCACTCTCCTACAGATCCTGCTCTGAGTGAGGAAAGGAAATAAATAAATTAGTGGTCAAGATAAAATTTCCATGTGACGACACATATGGCTCAGCTTGCCCCTGTGAAGGAGGAGTGTGGGGCCACATCTGCAGGTAAGCACCGATGATTCAACAGGGAATACATTCATATGCACCATTAACTCTTGCCCTAGTGCAGTTGAAGAGTGCTGAAACATAAAATAAACAAGATAAGATGACTTCACATTACTCAAACATCTGTATCACTGGACATGGATGGCTTAACATAGTCTTAGCCTGCTAAAATTTCCAAAACATATGGAAGAGGAACAGGCTCACTGTAAAACAATTCCTTTCAAATTATTATCATAGTTATTATTTTCTAGAGTCCTCTACTATCCTCTACTATAAAAACCTCCTACAAAGGCAAGTGAAGAAATGTTAAAAAACAAACAAACACACAAACAAAAAGTTTATCAAATATTTCAAGAAATACCTTCTCAGATTTGCCTGAGTCTCACCTGCTCCCACATTCATAAGATGTTTTATTTATTTTTTTGGAAGTAGGATTACATGAAAACTACTGCTCTGATTTGCAGCTTAGGGGTTAGGCATTTGGAAACATAGAGCTGGGTTAGGGTAGGGTTAGGCTGGAGGAACATAGAGCTCTGGGAATATAGACACGCTTCCCACCAGAATAAGGACAAGAGGGAGCTTTAGCTAGTTGTATGTGCTCCTTTTAAACTAAGTAAATTTCTGCCTGAAAACCAAAAGCCCGTTTTCATAAACAGAGTAAATATGTATCAAAATGCAGGCAGGCAAAACTTGTAATGCTCTGTGATTTATTGTAACTAGCTATTTCAAATGTAGCATTAGCAGTAAGTTTATAGTTGAATGAATTAATGTTTATTTTGTTCAACTTATAAAAACAATACACTATTACATTTTGCTTAAACAATCAACCAAAAAAGGAAAAGGCAGAAGCAAAGGCCTTTTTTTCCCTTGCTTATCTTGTTCAGTCCATGTTACCTTTAGAGAGAAAAGAAAAGAAAACATATTATATATGAGCTACAAAGTACACATGAACTATAACTTAATCAAGGATTAAATTGATTCATTTAATTAATTTGATCAATTTAATCGTGAATCCTGAATTTATTTTAATATTTTTTATAATATCCATATATCTTGTTCTTCTTTCTAAAGGTCTTTCCCAAACACTTTGTCATCCATGGTATGAAATTGTTCTTTTCTTTCTTTTAGGTTTAATGACAAGAAAAAGGTCTGTTGGCAAAATAAACTAGCATAAGAGTAGACAGACAGAGGTGGAGCACAGGTCTCTATATTGACAGGGTTATCAAGCTGTCTCTGTGAGACAAGTGGGTTTCTCTGGAAAGAAGAGGCCTGTCTAAATGTCAACATTGCCAGAGTTAGAGAGAATATGCACTGAATAAGATATGCTGTCAAGAAGAGATAGCAGACGAACACTGACTGAGACATTTACATCAGTAGTCAGTGGCCATTAAAGACAAGTGAGCCCCATGTAAAGTACGGGCACAGAATGGCAGTGGTAGATTTTTAGGAAAAATGTCTTTTTATGGTTTTATACATGAGTTTATACGAGAAAACATTTGAAAAACTCCAGCTTTAGGTCACGTTTTGTTCATATAGATTGGTTTTCTAGCACCCCCTGGTGGACTATAAGGGTTATGTTGCTTAAATTGTGCTAATATTACATGGCTTGTGTTAGTAATAATTATAAAGCATTGTACATTTGTAGTGCACCACACTCAAGGATCTTTTGTTTGGAAGCACTGGGTCAGATACTGGTGATACATTCATTTTCGTGTTCTCTGTAGGCCTACAAGAAGTACCCTACAACCTGTGGTTCACTTTGGGCTTATTTAAGCTACTGAATTTCAATACATTTGTTTATACTTGATTTGGCATATTTAATACTTTCCACAGTCACATGACCCCACAGTCCTCTTTTCTCTTTACTTGCATGAAGACTACAGTACATACAGTGTGACCTATGGTTACAGTCAGAAAAAAACCTTCTCAAGTGACCTGCCTTATGACATTAAAGTGTCATCTGTTTTAGTCTTAGTGATAAAAATTTATGTTGAATAAAACTTTTTTGTTCAAAGACCAAAATGTATGCATTTCTAGTCTAGAAGGGTTTTATAGGGAGTTTGCTGCAGTTGTGTATACAGGGTTTTATAAATCCAGATGTTATTTGGTATAGCAATCATATGCACTTTTATACCTTGAGATGAAAAAAATATTCTTTCATTCCATTTCTACTCCTTAACTTTTTGAAATCATGTTATAAGTGTATTTTTGTGAGTTGATTAGACTTCTCTTTACATTATAAGTTATACACTTATTATTATATGTTATACGTGATTCTGATCTAGGGAACACTGAAGACATACATTCTGGTTTACTGCTTTAGTTTATTTTTATTGAAAGAAACAGAAATATTGTAATTATGGGTTATGGCTTTATGAACAATTAAGAAATATATTTGAATGCAACAGCATAACAGAATCTGAGTTAGAGACAAAACACTCTTAAACACTCTTAAAACAACATCATATCAGGATATAAGAAACAGACATAAGAAGCATAAGAAAATTATAAAATTATTAGCATTTCCTCTGTGCACATGTGGCACGAAAAGCAGCTTTTGGTCCATCAAATTTATAAAGTAAAGCTAACAATGTTTGGTGTTTTATGGACTCATATAACAGAAAAACCAACCTATTCATAACAATTAGGAATCATACGATTTGACTTGTAAGAAATATGTTTAATAAATTCTGACGTAAATAAAAATATAGATAAGAAAAGTATTTATCCATGTGATGTGTTGGATTATTAAGGTTGTGTGTCTTTTAAGTCTTCTCAAAAGACTGACTCATTTTATGTTAAATGCATTTTGGAGACTTTTTTCTGCCTGAGTCTTTGTAATTTTTTTCCATGCTGAAGGAATGTCAGCAGGTTTTGCGTTGTAAGCTTTTGCAAATCTTTTGTTGAACTTTGCCATGACGTATTTCCAATAGTCTGATGCTTCAAGGCTTCCGTCTGGAGCAATTTTCCAGTTTGGGAAAATATCTGCGTAAGACTTGTATGGGTGGTAAAACTTTTTAAACTTGCTATCATACCAACTAAATCTATCATCAGAGATGACAAGAGAGGAGCATATGTCTGAGTCAAGTTTTTCTGTGGTTTCAAATCTACATCCCCCCAGACCCTGAGACTGATGGAGGGACGTCCAGTGTTCAGTGTGAGCTGTTCCTCCTGCTTCACAAGGTGCTTTGCAAAACGGGCACTGTTTACCACATCCAATCAATTTTACAAAAAGTTCATGTTGAGGTTTCATGGAGGACACATGGAGTTTGTGTTGGATATCTGTCTTTTTGAATTCTTGTTGAACATCCTTCCCCATCTGTTTCACACAAGTTAGGAGACTGTGAGCAAACTGGTCCTGGTCAGCAGTGTTGAGGATCATAAATGTTCCAAGTGCATCCTGGGAAATGACCAGTTTATCACTCAGTTCATTGCAGATATCCTCAACAAGACTTTTCAGACTCGTGCTCTTCTGTGTTCTGGCCTTCTGGACAGCAGCATTTATTCTGTTGATACATGATTGGAGATGCTGAGCCTCAAAGTCACATGACGATGCCTGGCTTGAGAAATGTTGGACAATTTGGTCATAGATCCATTCTTTTACATATTGCTCATAGTGTTCAATGTAGTTCAGATAGTTTTCAAACTTGTCTTTTGAGAGCAGATCCAATAAAAGTGAACACTGAAAGAACATTCTTGTGCTGAACTGTTGGCACGTCAGCATTTCACTGATGATGTCAGGACCTAAAGAACGACTGATGAAGTTTTCAACAGCAGGTCTCAAGCACTGATTGGTAAATTCTTCTGCTTTTTTTCCGCACTGGTCCCGTTCATGGAAGACATCTTTAAATGCAGCTCGTAACTTTTCCTTGTTTTTATCCAGACATATGTAAGGATCATTTTCATGAAGAAAATCTTCATGCATTTTCTGAAACTCTCTTGCTGCAACAGCACAAATGTGCAGCTTCAGAGAAACTTCAAACTCTATGCCTAGCTTCAGCTCTTCGTTCTGTTGTAATCTCTCATCAATTGTGTGTAGGATTTCCAGAATGTAATTGTCATGGTAATTGTTTTTTCTTTGTATTTGTGTGTCAATGCACTGTTGGCAAGCTGCTATGATACTGTCAGCCAATCTTTGCACAGGTTTTACTCGATCCTTAATGTCAAACACTTCACAAAGTGTGTGTTTCAATCTTTTCACCCATCCTTTAGGGTTATACACAAAAGGTTCCTTTCCCCATTCAGATAGTTTTGTGTGGTTTAGTAATTCACTTGCACAACTTCCTTTGGGTGAAACATTTAACCACAAATAGTGGAAAACTTTAGAATGGATGTTGATCACTTCTGGACGGAAACGTGACATTTTCTCAGTACTTATGGCCCAAATCTTGTCAAATTCTTTGTCTAACTCTGCGTCTGTCATTTTGACTTTTTTCTTGCGGCACTGGTCAATCAGCTCAAGGACTCTGGCCTCTATTTCCTTCGTGTGGTTTTCTTTAATTTTTTCCAGCTCTGTCATTCCTTGTCTGATGTCTGCAGTTGCTGTGAGCCGATTCATAATTGAGTTTTCCATTTCTCTTCGAATACTCTTTGCACTGTTTGTGAAGTCTTCTTTGTATTTTTCTACAAGATACACATGACCATCAGTTTGCTTGAAGTACTGTGTTAGGTTTTGGAGGAGTTTTGCCTCCCCTGTAGACAGTTCTGTAAGAGCAGCAGTTTTCAAGAGCGTGAGAAATCCTCCAATGTCTCCAGTGTCATTTTGAATTGCAATTTTACCATAATTTGAAATTCTTGTTTCAGCATTTGTGACCCACGTGTACATGTCCTTTTTGAAATCCCATTCCCATTTGTTGTATTCAGTGCATAGTTTCATGTATGCATCAGCCACTAGACTGTTTCTGAAGCTGAAGATGAAGTTTTCATGCTTCACAGCATTCCACAGGCTCCTTATCCACTCCTGAAACTCCACAATATCATTGGCAGATGATTCACATTCGCCCAAAATTTGGATGATGTTTTTCTTGAGCTCATACACAGCTTCACTGTACCTGGCATTAACCGGTGCCATTGGAGGGTTTCCGTTCCACAGTCCTGGGATGTACCAGTTCCCACTGTCCGGACTGTACTCCATCACGTCTGTGAAGTTCTTGTTCTTTTCTTTCCTCTCCATTTTGGCTGCAGCCTGAGTCATCTCGTTTAACTGCTGCAAGAGCAGTTTCCTGTCTCGAAGGTTCTTCTCATGAGCAGAAACATCTGACACGTTCTGGTGAACAAACTGACATTTGGGCTTTTTCCCTACTTCTTTCATTCTGAGAAATGCGTGCACAACTATTTGTAGGATGTCTTTCATTTCTGTAGAATTCTCCATTGCAATATTGATTAAGGTGATATCGCTTAACCCTACAACAAGGGTTGCGAGCTCATTGTCATGCTCGAAGCTGTCATCCAGTTGTGAAAGCTCTGGAGACTTGAGGCCCTCGGTGTCAATGATCATTAAGAAGTCACAGTTGAGGGTTTCTTGGACTTCTTCACTCATTCTAATGAGTAGCATAAAGGCACCTCTTGTGCAGCGACCACTGCTTACAGCAAACTGCACTCCAAACATTGTGTTGAGAAGAGTGGATTTTCCTGTGCTCTGAACTCCAAGAACTGTAAGCACCAAAATCTTGCTCTTTAGCGACACCAACTGGTGAATCTGGGCCAGAACATCACTCACCCATCTGAGTGGGATGTTGGAGGCATCTCCATCTACCAGCTCCAGTGGGAAGCCATCAAGCAGCAGCTCTGCACAGAGTCTGGGTAAATGCTCCAACTGCTGACGTGAAGGGTGCCTTTCAGGAAGAGACACTGAAGCTTCATAGATTTGACCCATTTCACGGAAAAAATGTTCAGTCCCCAGAGAACTACTGGAGAGTTGCCGGTCTATTTCTTGAATCTCCTCTTTGTTTCTTGATTCTTTTGATTTCTCTTTGTACTGCTCTCGAAGGCCTGATAATTTTTCACGCGACAGGTTATCAAGATTCAGTCGCATCCATTTCAGGAAATAGCTCCTCTCTATTCCTGGGCTTGACACTGCATTAATGAAACATGACATGGCTCTTGAAATGTCATAAGAGTTCTGTGTTTCTCGAAGTTTTATTTTCTGTTCCTGTAGCGAACTTTTATAATTTTCTATGTTTTCAGGGCCAGCATTTCGAAGCCTACACTCTTCCTTCTCTAGAGAAGTCAAGTCCTTCCATATCTGACCTTGCAAGGGAAGTTGGGTTTCCTTGAATTCAAGTGTGTCAGAGATTTCTGCAGTGATTGCATCTGCATTTTGTTTGGCATTCTGACACGCTGGGCAGTCTTCATCAACCTGGATTCCTAATTCATGCGCAACATCGTCCATTTGCTCTATTTTTATCTTAGTTGTTGTGTTCTCAACAACACCCCTCACTGTTTTCTGCAGTTTTGCAATAAACTCTGCATCATTCATGGATCTAGTCTTCAACATAATGTTATTGTTTGTCATATTACATTCTGTTGCTACTTTTTTCAAAGCTTCTGGATCAAAGCTTTTGCTTTCATGGTTACACACCAGGAAAATATGTGCCTTGCTTTGGTGACTCATCAGCAGACTACAGTCTGAATCGAATTTGTCACAGAACACAAAAACTGCAGAAGATGTCTGACAGAGAAAAAAGTACTGTGGTAAAAATGAGGCAATGTCTCCACGAAGGTTAGCTACTGTCACAGGCTCACTGAAAATGTCAATGTTTTTGTTTCCACATGGAAGGTACCAAGTGATCTCAGCAAGTCCATCAGATATTTTTCTTGGACAATCACCACACTCCATATTGCGATGAATAAATGTGTCATGATATTGTTGAGAATTGCTCAGAAGCTTATTGAGAATCTCTGATTTGGACAAAGCGCACTCGCCAAGTCTCACAAAGGATATCATTGGAATTTCTGACAGAACAATGCGCTCTTCAATGAAACCCTTGGATTCAAAAAGTAACTGAGGTCTGTACTTTTTGACAATGTCCCTCAGGGCCCAAAGCATCAGGGTACACTGGTTTGTGTCAAAATTGGGAAGCAGCAGAGGCACTGCAAACTGACACATTGACATTTTGAGTGCTATTTCCTGCTGCACAAAACCGTCAGAACAAAGAAAGAGAGCAGTGATAATGTCAAGGGGGTTCAGCATATCTCCTGAGGTTGAACCAGCAAGAAGATTATCGAAGTTAAAGCCTGTCATTTCTGATGCAACATCACAACTTTGTTCACATAATGATGTACTACATTTTACATTTCTGGCTGTTACATTAACCATCATTAATTTCTTTAGAAAATACCATGCTAGATCTCTCTTGGACTCAGCAGATATATCAGTAATGGCCTTCTCATCGATCTGAAGGATTGTGCTCAGGGACAGCTTCTGTTTGTACTGCTGCTCCAGCCCCAGCTCCTCCAGGAGGCTCTCCAACTGTGTCTCTGGAAGTTATTACAAAAATATGCATATTACCAACCATTATCAGAACTGATACTGTACTTCATAATTTATTTACAGATACTTCTCTATCTCTAAAAGTAACCATGTGCTTCTAGTATGTTTAGAATGTTAATAATATATACTTTGTATAAGCCCAAATAGGACGAATTTTAAAAGGTGTAACATTTAATTGGACATTGAATTTCATGACTGAATTTGAATTATTTATTTCAGCCAATCTGTTGGGAGAGGCATATGTATCTTCTTATTTTATACATTCAGAGCGCCATCTGCTGTCATTGTCAAAACTATGTGCAGGCTAATATGTTCAGAGAATCATTTTACCTTTACCCAAGGCCTGCTCACCAAAATGTTCATTATGGGTTCATTTTAAAATAATATTTGCATCCAGCATTTAGGGAATTTGTGATTCCCTTAAGTTCTAGGTTCTGCTTTTTTTTCACTCAAGATGGAGTATATAAAATTGAGAATATTTTCAAAAACACATTGCACTTGCTTGGTTTAAAATGTTCAGATTTATAGTATTTTTGTAGTTGATTTATAATAACTTACTTGTTTTGACAGTGGTCACTGCAGGTTTACTGAAATGCCCATTCATTAGTTTTGCTGACAGACAGAAGAGGTACTGCTCTCCTGACTTCAGGTTACCAAATGTCAGAGTGGTTGTGTCTGTCTCTAGCTCTTGTACAACTTCTTCCTCGCTGCTACAGGTCACAGTGTAGCTCTGCACGTCACCAACTGGGACGTCCCAGCCCCAAGCCAGAGACACCGAGTCAATGGTGACATCATAGAATGTGACCCAAGGCTCTGTCAAAATAAGAAATATGACAAATGTTTTTACAACATTACAGAGAAAGATAAGATACACTGTATATATTATTAAGTTTAAGACTTTTATCACTTTTACCTGAAGATAAGGAGTACTCATTATAAAGGTCATGTGTTTCAGAGGAATCATCAGGATCTAAGCCAAGAGTTGTTACATTTGGTGAAGACACACCTGTAATTAAACATTCACTTTGGTATCCTAGTCATCTTAATTACATGCATTGTGTAATTCTATAGATTTAATTCACACTCACAGTCTTTTTTCTCACATTTATGCTCAAGGAATGTGTCTGATGCATCATAAAACTCCTGCAGAGTAAAAAAAAAAAAAAAACTTAAGCCATATATTCATGCCATAACATTCTGACAATGTTAAGATTTATGAGTACCTCCTCCGCTTCCTCTTCTGGGTTATTCCTGCTTTCCACACTTTCAGCCATTTTTCATTTGTTCTCTTATTCCATCTAATATGTATAGAATAGTTCTCTCATTCCATGATCTAACACCAAACTAAAGATCTGGTTGCAAACGTGTCGTATTCTGTAAGAGCCACAGAAAGCACAAAATGCAAATATTATTTAAAACCAGATTAAAATAAAAAGGTATGTTGCTGTGAATAAAGCACACCAGGCAGCAGGTACCATAGCAACAAACAAAGAAAAAAACGTAATCACCACAAAAGAATTAAACAAGCAAAGTTCAATTAGTGTAAGTCCACTAAAATACTATTTAACACGATCCATATGTAAAAAATAAAATAAAATAAAAATGCTGATGTTAAGTTTTCATACCTGTACGCGCTGGATGATTCTGTCTCTGTGCAGTAGTTTTTAACAGAGTTGCTCTTTGTGGGATCGTGACTTCTCCCAAAAATGCCTTGTGCAACTGTGAGCGCGAGGCTTTTGAGTCCTTTTGTAGTCTGCACTCACTTTCACTTTTGTTTTCTGACACAACTTTACACAGAAACGAAACTTATCTCCTCTGACTCCTATGTTTCCTTCTCATCTCATTATATTAAAATACTTGGCAAAGGCTGATGGGTGGAACTTTATTGGGAAAAGAAAGAAAAGTGTGACCTTTTTAAGGAATACTCTAATTTGTTACTTCTAGTAAATGGTAATATATAATTTCCTTTTATTAAATTATATCAATTACTAATAAATAGTTGTATTTACTAAATAATTTAACCTCCAAACTTGTAGAGACCCCTTTTTATAAATACAATAAATATAATCTACATACTATAATGAAACAGGGGCATTTGTGTTTTATTACAGTAATTCTTGTTTATGTAATATCTATTAATGTGTAATCTGCAGCTAATTTATTTAAGAAAAGTGGAAACTTATGGCCTCGGTATTTGTGCCTCTCCAAAATAAATAAATAAATAAATAAATAAATAAATAAATAAATAAATAAATAACCTGATTCCTTAAACCACTCCAACTAATTTATGGCGGTTAGAGTGTTTTATGTTTTTTTTGTATTTTTAGTTTCATATGTTGTTAGTGATGTTTAAAACCATTATTTACTGTTTCAGTCTATATTGTAACAAGTGTTCCATTCACTTCATTGTAATCTGGGTTTTGGTTTTGATATTTAAAAGCCTATCCTATCTTTTATTTTTCTTCACTGTAATGAGAAAATTAGAGCTTGAATTTGTTTCCATTGGTGTCTCACACCATTTGTGAGAGGTGGAAAAAAAAAAAAGAAAAAAAACCCCCCCCAAAAAAAAAAAAAAAATTTTCCCAAAATGGGGGGGGTGTCTGGGGGGGGGGGGGGGGGGGGGGTTTTTTTTCCCCCCCCCCCCCCCCCCCCCCCCAAAAAAAAAAAAACCCCCCCCCCCAAAAAAAAAATAAAAAAATTTTGGGAAAAAAAAACCGGGGGGGGAAAGGGGGGGGGGGGGGGGGCTCCACAGATTATTGTAATTTTCAACCAGTTTTAGAGAGCTGTGCTGTTCTGGTTCTGTTAATTACATCTCATGATGACGCTCTCATTTCAATTATGGGGCCATACTGAGTTTAACTTTTTTTTGCCTTTTTTTGTGGATCACAGATTTTCATCTCTTTTACTAAATACATAAGTAGCGTTTGAACCCCACCTGTAAAACCAAGTTTGCCCACAGAGCGGCGCCAATGAGCTGACAGTTTGCTGAATGGCTGTTGATTACTTAAAAGGGAAGTTACTACAAAAGAAATGACTTCCCTGTTTTTTATTTGCTCTTATTTTCTTGTGTTATTTCCTCGATATAATAAAGTACTAGACAACATCTGATGGACTTTCTTATGAACTTTAGGGAGGCATTAAGTTAGGATTAAAACCTTACTTTTTTGAAAAAGCCCAGGGTCAGGATGTATAAGAATTGGGATGACTTCACAGTTTATTATTATTTACAACCAATTCTAGTGAGTTATGCTGTTCAGATTCTAGCCGCTGGGGGCAGTATGATGCAGAGAGCTTCTATTAATTTCACTTACCGTGCCACATTAGTAGGCCACAGATAAATTCAAAAACCAGAAACACCAAATCTGTGCTTACCAAACCTGTTTTCACCTTTAATAATGGCCTTTTCTGTAATAATAAATAATAATAATAACAGTTGTATGATAATGAATGATCTCATAGTTCCCCTTACACCACCAGCTGTAATACCGAATTTGGCCACAGTGGAGCGCCAATGAGCTGACAGTGTGCCGAATTGCTGTTTATTACTCAAAACAAATGCTTCCCTGCGTTTTTTTCTGACATAATTGTATTATAATTATAGATCAGTTCAATACAGTCACACTGTGAAAAAACCTAAGCTTTAACTGGGACATTTTCAGGGCTGTGGGCGGCAAAGAAAAATGGAATATTAGTTCATTCTCCAACAATGATTTTGTTCAGGTTACGTTTTGAGGCACTTTATTGTTGCCCCAAAGACACAGCTTTCCAATAATCAATAAATAAAGGGTCTTAATATGTCTTTGAGTCTAATGGGGAGGGGTCAGTGTATTTTGGGGTTCAAATGCATCAAGGAAGAAACACATTTAGACACATTTAAATATTCTAATCCTTCAGAGTGCATCAGCTGTATCTTAATCAGCATCAGCTTTAGGTAAATAGAGAATAGAGTGTGTCGATGCATTACTTTTCATGTATTTATCTGTTAAAACTTGTGTTACTAATCTTTATACGTGTGAAAGAGGCCCTTTTCTTATCAGCAGTGGGTCAGGAGGGAAGAGAATGATAACACACAGGGATCACGTTTAATGGGAACAGTGGTTCTGCTTAAACGGCTCGGAGACGCACTGTACTGCAGCTGTTTTGGCTTACCATGAATTAATATGAAAGTCTACGCCATTCTGTCCAGTGTGAGTAATTTCTGCACGTGTTAACCGATAATTTACAGTGAGCGCTAGGGATGCAACAACACAACCAGACATAGTTTCAATACATATTTTGTTTTCACGGTCACAGTTTCATTGTAATGCCATTTCAAAGCATTTCATGTAAATCTGAACGGCATTAAGCGTTAAGCGGCATTAAACTATTTTTTTTTTTTTAGCTATTAATCATTAAACTAAACGCAAAATTATATACATTATCTGTGGTCACTGCAAAATAAGCACAAGTTTGCCTACATTTAGCTCATTCGGTTTAATAATCTCTGTTTACCATAATGCAGTGGTTCTCAAACTGTGGTACAGGTCCCACTGGTGGTACGCTGGGTTATTCTAATGTACTTATGAGAATATTTTGATGATGGGGAAACAGATATTATTATTATTATTATTAAATTGTATACTTTGCTGTGCTACTATACTTTAGCATTCAGACACTTAAAAACCTGACTTTTAACAGTTATCAACTAAAACATGAGTATTTGATTAATGAATAGTCACAGAAAAGTCAGAGTAAACTAGACAGTAGAGAAAAGTCAATAATAAATAACACTGAATGTATCATATCCATATACCAATACAACTGTCTGCTAAACTATCCAAAAAGTCACTTTAAAAAAATGAAACCTGACCAAACATTGTGATTGGATGTTCATTCACAAGACGGGTTTCCTGTTCCCTGAGTGTGGACTGACAGGCATCTGAAATAAAAGAGTCAACTGGCAAAAAATATAAAGCAAGGAAACTAATAAAACCCACAGCACAAGGCAGAATTACATGACAATTGTTATGAAATATTAAGAATTTAATTTAGATACACCGTGCAAACACAAACTATGACAATTTCAATTTAACACAATAAACTGACCATCAATTGATATAAGTATTGTTTAACCTGGCGATAAATACTGCAGCAACCCCCAAAAAGGCATCAGCTTTTCTTCATTTACAATCACAAAGGTCAAAACAATAACAGAATCTGAAGAGTAGTCATAACAATCCAGCAGAAATACAAGACGGGCACATTTCAAAATAAAAGACCCCAGAACCAATCTTTAAAAGTTTCTGTTCGTGCCCATTAACTATTCTACACTTACACATTTACAAGTCATTTGGCCATAACATCTCTCTTAAGGCGACAGCTAAGTAATAAACAGGCCACAGTGGAGCAGAGTGTATATAAAAATCCTTCACAAGACGTTTTTTTATATCTCCTTAAAAATCACATTTTATTTAAATTAACCTTCATAGACGAACCCTGTAGAGTAACATAAAGACGTGTGAGCTGTTTCAGGCATAAAGAGACTGGTAGCCGTTCCTCCTGCTGTTGGTTTTGCAGGTGATCACACAAACGCTGAGCATCCCGAAGAACTGCAACAGGACAGAATAAAATAACATGAAAAAGGTCATTTTATGCTTCATACTTTTTACTAAAGTTGAATGTTTTTGCTCAGAGACTGTGGAACAATTTGCAGTGTATTTGAAAACCCTATTTCAGTATTTATTAATTGATGTCCCATTAGATACTTTTGGGTCTAATTTATTCCCTAAAGTAGATAGATGTCAGCACATTCCCAAACTTAATTCAAACTATTATATATATTTTTTAGCAAATTAGGTTTTTATTTTAAAAACATTACATATTTTCCCTCTTCCAATTTCTTCACTGTCCTCATAGACCCCCAATAGTAGACTATGCCTTTAACATGTAACCCTGTTTTAGTAGAACTTGTACTGTAATTGTCATAGTAAAAGTCTTTTGTATGTACATAGGTGAATTTAAAACAAACATGAACATTTTATTTGCAGATTGAAGCAAATATTATCTATTGCTTGAGGGTTGGGTTCTTATTTTCTTGCATAAACTGACTGTTTTTTTTTTATTTTTAACCTTTTCTGAGTTAGTGTTTGAAATGTTACTGCTACTTTATGATTTACAGGTAACATTAGTCGACAGTACCTTGATGATGGCAAATCCCAAGATGACCAGCATGGCGTATCTCAAAGCATCATTAAGCAAACCCTCCAACTTGGCCTCGCAACCCTGGAAGAACAATGTATTCACTTCAATACATTTTACAGACTATAATAATAGACTGAAGCCATGATAAATGTACACGGTTACATTTAAAAACTGCCCTAAAAGTGTTTTAAAATGACATTAGTAACAAAAATACAACATTCTGGCTGTATTACTAATTTGTATAGGCAGCTTTTGTAGTTTGTAGCAATAATGTGTGCTATAATAATGTAAATATTGGAGACTGCTGTTACTTATTTCTGCTGTTATCTTTACCGTTGCAGATGAAATACTATTGAACTCTGTTGTGAAGCAGTGAGTACTGTATTGTGAAAAAAATTTCAAGCGCTTATTTTAAAGAATATCAGATAGGAAGTGTCTTATATACGGAGAACAGACAGAGAACAGGGGAATGTTATGAAGTAAAACAGCCTTGTTGTACATTTTTTGTTCCAGTGTTCATCCAAAAACATTAAACGGTCAAACAATGGACTTCTGCCTCTGTCGTCACTTTAACAGCTCCATAACAGAGCATGAATAATTTAATTGTGAACAGTAAATGCGGTAAACAAAGTCTCAGGAAATCTTAATCATGGAAGCTTGTTTTTCTGTGACCTACAACACTAGGACAGAAAACCAAAACACACATCAAAACCAACTTTACCAATTCCCGTCGACACATGGACAAAGCATAAAACATACCACTGTGTTTATGAGGTCTAGTTGATCCAGTCGGCCGGTGCACTGTGATGTGGTGTTTTTACAGCAGGATGTAGGTACGGTATTGTTATGACTAGAATACCAGGTAGTGTTGGTCCAGCTGGTGTAATTCTTAACTCCACAACACTGCAACTGCACAGAGACAAAGACAGGACATGGTCAGTGGGTCACATGCCTTCGGGCTCAATTTAGTTCAACCATATTTGCATTTGACAAACAGCATTGTTCACATGGGCATAAATCATCACTTTAATGACATAACAAGATATTTTTAGCATTTGTTTTCTTTTCTCTATCACATCCAGCATGAGTCTAAAATATGGCAAATATACCAGCAAAGTTCAACCTGTTTCAACTAAAACCCTAAAAAATACAAGTAAAAGGTACAATTGTTCAATGGTGCTGGAATAAGAAAGAGGAAATGAAAAGACGTTGCAACAGATCATGTGCACAAAGCAGAAGAAGTGTGTGAGAAGCTGCGACCACAAGTTATTTACGATAAAAGTGAAGTACCAACCTGTGTCTGAAGGTAATCCACAGCTTTAGTTTCAGTGTCCTGTCCATCATACTTCGCAAAAACCTCATTCATAGAGCGTTCCAAGTCCTTGTTTATCTATAACGACAAACACACGGCCACATACTTTTAATAAAGCAGATTCACAGATAGAAGTTGTAAAATAATACAAAGAACTGTATTTACAATTATTCAAACACAGCATCTGAATCATTGATTATTATAACAGAGCAGATGAAAGAAGAACTCGGAGCAAATAAGTGTCAATTCATATTATCTCTGCATGAAACCGCTTTGTCACGGTTTAGCTGCGGCTCAGAGGGCTCATTATTCTTTGTTAACTCAGGACTCACTCTGTCAATAGTTCAGTAGTTCATTGACTTGACCCACTTTTCTACACATTAATGTTTACACCCATCATTGCCACGACCTGTAGACAGTAGTAGGACTGTCCCAAGACCAATGCTAGTTCAGGAGGGTTATCGCCCCTTGTTTTCCCCCCATGAGTACTTTCTTAGACTGACTTGTTATCAAAATGATCATTTGTGGACGTGGCAATAGTGTGGCAGTAAACCACTTGTTTGTTTATAAATTTTCTTAAGCCTTGGAGCACTAGGTCAGGGCAGTTTCTATTCTGAAGGGGGTACAAAGCATCCCAAATAGTTCCATCCTAAACAGTGTGATACAGTACTAAAAGAGACTGGAGCTAAACACTAGAGTTTTTTGTTTTGGTGATAGAATCAGCATCTTATTAATACGAAATAATTGTCATTGAACTTTTGTCGACATTGAAAATGAGCATAACTTTTGTCATTAAATAGTCAGACCCTAAAATGTAGCCCCGCCAATAACCACAACATCGCCTTGTACAAGATTATAGTTAATCTGGAGCTTTTACATTTCACTTTTAGTCACATACCAGTCATACTTCAGCCCTCAACAGGTCAGTGAAGGAGACGGAGAACAGTTGAGCAACATCATATATGGCTAATTTAGTGTTATTGCTTGTTTCTTTAATAATGTTATACGTGTTATATATCTTTTTTACATTATACAATATATGTAGCAAAATGAGAATGTATTAAAGTAATTCTACAGGTCTGTCAGAAAGATTATTTACTCATTTATCCTCAGAGAAAAATTTAAATATCAGAAATCTTTGACAAATCTATTACATAGTGCATGTTTTCCTATTATGCACCTTCACATAACATACAGAACATGCAGCTTTTACAAATCAGTAAATGTTTGGTGGTAAAAGTATGCATCCATAGACTGAATAATGTATGTGTGTCATCTAAGTCTATCTGTAAAAATGTCAACAGAAAAGTCATATAAATACTTACTCTGCCTTGGAAAATGAAAGTGCACACCAAAGCTGCGACTTCAGCTGCAAAGATGACCATGATAATCATAAAGAACTGAAAGACACAAATACATTAGTCTAACAGGGTGAAAGGGGAACCACAAAGAGGAATAATTTGTAACGCAGAAGATACTTACGCAGCTGAGGCCGACTTTAGATTCCCGAATGGTGGAGCAGCATCCCAGAATACCGAAAATGAACATCACCACGCTGATGCCGATGATGATGGCAGCTGGGATGAGTGTGTACCTGTCCTGGACGAAACTGTCGAAGTTGTCATAGCTTTTGATCACGTAGGATCCGACGTAGGCCAAACCAGCTCCTGCAGCCTGTGGCAAGAGGAAAATAACATCAGATTTGATCAGAGAATAAATCAGATCTGACTTTGGAATTCTGTGCATTACAAAACTGATGTTAGGTCACATGTTTATTTTTGTGTCCTCAGTTTCACAGACTCGCTCTTTCATCCCACAAGTTGTGTTTGTATTTTATTCTATTTAGCCAGATATTTAAATGCAGTATAAGGGATTTTAATTTATAAAGGAAGTGGTTAAATATGTTAAACACAGACAACAGCTGCTGATACCAGAAAAACAGAAGCCTGTTGTTGGAGTTTATTCAAAAGGTGTGGCATACAACATAACTTTCTTCATTCTTTTCTACTTGACTATCACTTTTAATTTGACTTAATTGGTCCTAACACACTGGTGTGCAAACTGGGATGTATAATAAACCCTTTTTGATGACAGAAATACTAAAAAATGCCTTTCTGAAGTGTACAGTTTAGAATAAAGACTGTATGGACTCACTCTTTTTATGGCCTTGTAAGAAATAGGTCAATTTGAGGCACAGCAACGAAACAGAATTACATTAACTGTATAAAAGTGATTTTTAGTAATGTATGTTTTGTTGAAAATTGAGTGCTTTTGCTTTACGTTGAGTGTTGAGTCTGTTTTTTTTCTGTGGCAGATTTTAGTAGATATGACTGTTTGAGGTAAACATCTGTTAATCATTACTGCTTTGGTAGATGGTCAAATTCAATCATCAGTGCACATTAAGTAGAAACAGTCACTAGAGTCACTTACTTTCAGTTTAATTCCATGTAATCATGAGTGAGCTAAATGCAGCCTGTGGGAAACTTTGGATACACCTAATACAGTCTTTGGTTTATTAAGTTTGCTTATCAAAGTCAAATTCACTCTTGATGTTTTTTTAAATAGAGCCTATGAGATATAATGAGATACCTTATTTGCAACAGAAGGTAATTGTCAGTAAAAATTGTTTGGATATTGTGGAAATCAAAGTTATTAGTCTTAATTTTACTCCTATCTTCGTCCCTTATTACTTACATTAACCTTGGACCTTGAACTTTATTTCTCTATCTACTTAGCAGACATATTGTGAAATACAACTGCATTTTCAAGTTAATTTTCTAAACCCTGAAGCACCATTCCAGCATCTAAGGATTTATACAACCTGTGAGAACCTTACTGAACTGACTTCTCCGAAAAGCAAATTCTTAGAAGCTCAAATGTTTGTGGCTTTAGTTCCGCTCAGTCAGAGATGATCAAAACAGATTCTGATGATGTGTAGGCACCTGTGTTTGTGCCCTAACAATCATCCCTCCTCCTCCTCCACTGCAGCCTCATGACTCACTTCTCGTAATCACTCCACAGTCACGGGATCCCTCTGGGGTCAGCTCTCCGTCTCCCTCCACCACTCACCCCTAATCTTTCTACAAACTCTGATCTTGTGCCTAAGAAACAGGACAAAGAGGCTTACACAACCTATAGGAGTCCGTGCCCCGTGCCACTTCTGAGGAATGTGGAGAAATATTTCCTAAAGGGCCATTTACAAGCCTCCTTCTGACAAATTACGCAGAAAAGGCCCAAAGTGTGTGATGTAAGGGTTGAAATCTGGGAAAGAGAGCAACAATGACATATCTAATCATGTGCTTTTAACCCTTATCCTACATGTTTCAAAACTTTTGTCTTGCTTTTATACAGACTTTAGCAGCTGGTTATTGTGGAAAATAGAAATCTTCTTTAACATCAACGACTGGTTCCTGGGGTTTTGTTGGTTCACATGACTTCTTTGACATTCAAAATCTAGCTATACAGCATTCCAGGCCTTGCTATCTTGTGCAATCTAACAGTGCTGGTTGTGCCAGACTTCAATGGTGACACGACAACAACAAAGCACTGACAAAAAAGCATGTGACAACAATTTGTGTGGGGGACTGAACTTGAAAGGCACAGCTTTTGCTTACACTGCTAATGCACGCTCAATCACTTGGTAATTACAAAGCAAATGCTCATGTTTCCATTCAATATGGGCTTAGCTGGCCCAGCGCTAACAGCTAGCTCTAGATGACCAAACATTTTTTGTTAAGAAGTTGTTTCATAGATGCATTTGTCATTTTAAACACTTGTTGAGTTAAAGGAAAAAGTCCAGTATTTTGTGGTGGATTTTTTTGTCTCTTGGAGAAGTAATTAACAAAAAAAACTGGATTTTCAACGCGTGGTCCATAGTAATAATAAGTGTATAGAAAGATAGTCCTAGAATGACAAAAAGGTGGATTTTGTGCATTGATTCTTTGCCATTTTAAGGTACTTTGTCTGAAATGAACTAATTTCACGTACTTTATCATCTTTTGCACATAACTCCCAAATGCCTATACCCACAACATCCCTTTTCCAGGCAATGGTCTTTTAACAAACAATATAATATTTGTATCACATCAATGTATCACGGTAAGTAGAAAAAAACTCCAATAACAATACATACAAGAAAACGAGTGTCCATTTGCTGACTGTAGGGAATAAGATACTGTAGGGAATAAGTATTTTCATAGTCTCCCTTTTAAAAAAAAACACAGTATTTTCCCTTTAACCATGGTTGTAATGGTTGTGTTAATGGTAAGGCAAAAAGAAAACTTGCACAAACCTAACTAAAAAGAGAGGAATAAGGAAGTAGATACTTGAACTGGGAGATCTACTGTGTGCGTTTTACAAATGAGCACAAACCGGCCCGACTCTTCTCTCAGTTCCTAATGCAGTTACACAGACACCAGCCACAGCCTGAAAGGTTCAGAGTGCTTTCAGGAACCAATTTTCTCATGTAAACAAGAAGAATCATTGTTAGCTAATGGCCAAATAGGAAAAGACACAGTGAATTAGCCCATATCCAAATTTTGATATGGAGCCAAGTCACCTCTCCTCAGACTTTTGGAAGAGTGAGTCTATGTTAAATCAGATCCTGTGAGTCAGTGTTCCTCTGAATTCAGAGAGGAGAGGGGCTTACTGGAATAAGAAAAAATGGAAGAGGATATAACATACAGCAAAAATGAGAAGTTAGCCTGGTTAATACGTTAAAATATATTGTACTTGTATATATAAAAGTGCATGAGGAAGTAGTGCAAAGGATTATAATAATGTGTACTAGCTCAATAATGATTTTGTGCGTATAATCTACTTCTGTTTTTTCATAAACAAGGGTTAGGTTAATTATTCCCAACTGTAGATAGTAGCTGTGTGTTTTGTTTAAGTGCTAAAGAGGCCAGCGAAAACACACTTGTAACAACTAACATGGCTTCTAAAACTCAATCAAAGCATCTCAACGTCATATGACCCAAAATTTAGGCCAATTCTCATCAACACATTAATAAAATTTGCTCTATCCACCAGACATTTAAATGAACACTGAAGAAGGCTACTTAAGTCTTTTATTCCCACTCATTTTGTGAAGTTAAATGGAGCCTAGAATCTCATCATTTCACAGCAATTTCCACCTATTTGAGATGATAGGTCAGAGTTTCTGTGATGCTTTGTTTCTCTTATTAGTTGTATGCCTATTCATGCTTCCAGAGGTAGTTTAATCTGTGTCCATTTGTACTGCCTCTAACAGAAATCGAACAGAGACCAGCCTAATTCTTAAAAAAAGAGTTAGGATTGCTGTTTGTTTGAAATGACAAAAAGAGAAGATATCTGAGGTAAAATGTGTTGGTTTTCATGAAATAAACTATATCAGAGAGTTTATGTTCCTGAAGAACTTTTCAACTCTGTTTTCAACTCAGCGTGACCCATGTGAGCACTCACGGTACCTTCTTTTTAACATCAAGTCTTTAAATCTAAATTTTCACTGGCCCCATTTACAACCCTAATTCTTTAGTGATCCTCTAGATCTAATAAAACTACAAAATACTGATTTGACTACCTTTGACTCTACGTTGTTGGGCACTTTGAAGATCATGTATCAAACGTTCAACTCTTTAAATATGTGGAAAAAAACGCACAACTTACCCAAAATATCAAGCTGAGGAAGAGGAGCACAGTTTTGGACGTGATTATTCCGCAGTCCATGTTGAGAGATGGAGAAGAGGCTGTGGAATCGCGGTGGTCCACTTTTATATCTCTCTCTGAGCCGTGCTGCTGCTGTTTCTTCTGCAGCTGCTGGTAGTGGTGGTGGTTGCGCTGGTCACAAGTTTGCACCGTGTGTCTGACTGCAGTGATCACACAGTCACATGCTTCGGGAGGAAAAGAAAGCGAGCGATGTCACCGACGGAGCGATGGTCCTGCAGCGTTTCGGCTCCTCCTTCCGGCAAAGCGCACGGTACATTAGGTTCATTTTACTGCTCTGACCTTTAGCACGTGTTTTCATCAAGCGCTTCAGTGTAGAAAGGTTAGAGTAGTTGTAAGGTTTGTTCATAGAGACGGACTGCGGACTCAGTATCATCAAAGGCAGATGGAGTTTCGCTTCTTATTTTTTTTTTATACTGCAAAACTATTATTTTAGTTTTTAGAAATAATTAGTCCAAGAAAGTGAAACTGGTTTATACTGATTTTACGACACTTTTCAAACAAACATCAAGTTTAAAGGCACAGTATCCAAGATTTCCAGACAACAATTTGTCACGAACATGGCCCCAACTTTTTAGCGCACATTAACTGTAGTCATCTGTCAGATAGATTTGCTGTATTTCTGTCTGGTTTGCTTTATACTCAAAAACATGCCTGCCATGTAAATGAAAGGGAGTGGGGAAATCCAGACAGAAAACATTCATTCTCACTCATATTGTTACAGAGGGAGGGACATAAGTGTCTGATAAATGGGGTGTCCATTGTGTGTCATTGTTTTTATTATGATATATTATAATAGAAAAAATCCTGTGTAAGATCCATTATATATTTATTAATTAATCAGTGTATGTATGTTCTGGACTTCCATGACACCATATATTTTAAGATCTGGTTATGGGATTGTACAATAATCAATTTAGTGTCATACTACCTTTTATTTCTCATTGCATTATAAATATATATAGCCTATGGTGCAGTCTAATACATTTAGATCGTAGTTACATTTAGATCGTACATACTTTTTGATACACTTTTTGCACTTTTTTATTATGCTGCACTTTAGCTGCAGTGGTCAATTTGTGTGTCATTATAAAATTTAGTTTTTTAAAGCGATTTAATATAAAACATAAACTTTTGTTCTATTGTCTGTCTCTATAATAGTTTAACTATTATTAATTTTTGATCTGCACGCAGAGCTTCTCATCTTTATCTAAAATGCATCACAGTGGCTTTGTGTGTGTGTGTGTGTGTGTGTGTGTGTTCAGGATTTGTGCCCTCTAGAGGCCTCTGTGTGTAACTGCTGGAAAAGTTTGGAGAGTTTTGTTGACGTAGTGTTACACAGATGGAAACTCCCTGTTCCAGCTCAGGAAACCATCAAAATGGCATCAGGGCTACATGCTGTAAAGCTTAGGTTAGAATTTGCATAGTGTTACTTTAATTACATTTGACTATTTTTAAATTCTGCCTAGTTTCAGATTTCAAATCATGAGTAATACTGTCAACTTGTGCTTTGTCTTCTTTGCAGTTTGGCTATATTAAAACTTGTGAATAAACTTAATTGCTGTTCTGAATCAAGGGTGTCCTAACGTTTTTCAAAGAGTTTGATAATGATAAAATACTCATTGTCAGTCCCCCTGATAACTTCTAACAGTTATGAAGGACTGGAATGAACAGGTTTTAATCGAGTTAAATCTGGGTCATGAGATAGAAATCATTAATTTGTGAGATACATTTTATCATAGAATATGTGGGCCATATAAAACCTCACCCAGTGCCAGACTTTGGCCTGGTCTGTTCTAAATAATCCCATCTGTAAACATGGCAGTGAGTGGATAGGATTACATCATGCAGTATCAGATGAGTAGGGGTCAAGGGTCTCTGCTGATCAGAATGTGAACAGGTATTGTGTTTATACACTCTTTAATTACAGTGACAGTTTCACGGTCGTCACAGAGTCGTTAAAGGATGAGGACCCATTTAAATGAGGATACTGTGGTGTTTTGTGTAGGTTTAAAAGGTGAGTGACATTGAGGACCAGGTCCAGACAGACTTTATCTTTTCTTCACACACACTGCCCCGCTGTGGAGATAAGCACTGCTCTGGCTGAGGTCCATCCCCACAGACAGGGCACACAGACAACGTTGTTCACTATACACTATTATGTAACACAAACACAACTGTTTATAATCAGCCCAATCCATTTATCAAAATAAATGCATCTTATAATGGTATATCAACTATGAATATAACTAATATTGATTTCTGCCATTTGCAAATGTTTTAACATGGATTTGACTTTGGGTCTAAGACAACTGTGTTTCTTTGACCAACTTTAAATAGATTTATTTAGCATAAAATGCAATAGTCAAATGCAGTTTTGTAGTCACTGTGTCAGCCATATCACTAGTAAATGATATTTAAGTATAAATGTCTGTGCTTAAGTAATTCATCAAATAAAACAAGTTTAAATGTTCCACACAGATATTACACAGAGCCATGGACAGCACTTAAATGCAATACAAACTTAAATCAATGTGGTCAGATCTTTGAGCGAAGCATTTGTTGAAGCAGGTTGGATCACATCTGTTAAATTATGGTCTTACCAGTTGATTTTTCAAAACATAACCTGGGATTTATACAGAATAATGCTGCTGGAGAAAACACAAAGTGACTGAGTTTTTGGGCGCCAGAAGAAGACGCGCACTAGAGAGGCGGGGTTCACTCTTAACGGTTCTCATGCAGGCTTGATAAAGCCTCAGCCCTGTCACAAGAACTAGACATTACTCTGTCTGTAACTCACCGAGTCCAGCACCATGTCTTCTGCAGATGCAGCTGCGCCTTCTGCTCCAGCTCCTAAAGCACCCAAGAAAAAGAGAGGTCCCACGGTGTCGGCCCTCATTGTGCAAGCTGTAGCTGCAGCCAATGACCGTGGTGGTCTCTCCTTGGCCGGTGTGAAGAAGGTCCTGAAGGATGGAGGCTACGATGTGAAGAAAAAGAACGCCAGGATTCTTCTTGCAGTCAAACGCTTAGTCGCCAAGAAGAAGCTGGCCAAAGTCAAAGGTTCCTTGAAGATAAACCCCAAACCAAAGAAGGCAGCAAAAAAGAAGCCGGCAGCAAAAAAGAAGCCAGCAGCAAAGAAGCCTGCAGCCAAGAAGCCTGCAAAGAAGTCACCCAAGAAGAAGGCTAAGAGTCCTAAGAAAGCCAAGAAGCCTAAGAAGCCAAAGAGCCCAAAGAAGCCCAAGGCTGCTAAGAAGGCGAAGGCTCCCAAAAAACCCAAGGCACCTAAGAAGCCCAAGGCACCCAAGGCGCCCAAGGCACCCAAGGCGCCCAAAGCACCGAAAGCTGCTGCCAAGAAGTAAAAGCTCTCCCATGGAATAAGCTTTTCTTGGGGCACCTGTTATAGACTGTGTGTAGACTGCATTCATTCAACTTCAACAACATATTGCTTTGCTCTTTTTCAGTCTATTCTTGTTCACAGTACAATATGATGTCATTTCTTGGACTGCCGTCTAAACCTCATTTTCCACCGCCCAGTGTGGTCATTTTTGCACTTGCTGAGAAAAAAATAAATCTATTTTAATCTACACAGCCTGTCGTGCGAATTTGTTATAAAATAAATATATTGATCTAAAATTTGTGTGGATGTTAAAAACTGAACAGCTGGAAATGGTAGATAACATTCGAGGATGGCTTATGTGTGTCAGAGTTCACTAGTTTATCATCATATATGCACATGCAGTTAGCACTCTCTGTTGGTCTAAAACTCCCAGACATCAGGGGCTCTCCCACAACATTCATCTTTTTTGGCGCGCTAGTTTGAAAGCTGATTAGATCACAGTGACGCAAGAGGATGCTTTGGTTCCTGGAGCCATTACGCAGCAGTCGAAGGAGGCGGGCAGTGACAGTCTGCAACTAAATCAACCTGACTTGCTGTCCTATTGCCGATATCGTAGTGTGAATCCTCATATTAATAGACCCAAATCAGTTCAGAATCATACTACTTTTAACCATTTGCTTTGTAATAATATTTCCTGCATAGATTGTCCACACTTCGTACACACCTGATGCACCTGATACTGTATCTACAGCTGCACATGGCAGGAACGTTGCAGCATGTCTTTATCTCTAACAGAAACAAACAACATCTGTAATAGGTTTGGGTGAAGCACATGAATGTCCAGCTAATCAATACTAATTAACATATATGGACTATATGTATTTACAGTGTCTCTACAGAGTCAAAGGTACTCCGTTAAATATGATAAGCATATCTCCATATGTGGACAGCAGACATACATGTCATAACTACAAACTTATGACATACATAATATATACCTTATGAAAAACAAGTATGGACCAGTTATGGTTTATGATGCCATATACTGGATAAATAAATAAGTTCATGTGCCTGAAAGATCAAACAGTTATAAAAACACTGAGTAAGCGTGTATTAAAAAATCCTTTTAAATCACAGGATACACTTATGTTTTGAAGTCAAAATGCCTATTACCTTGTACAATATGTATATGGTTCCATGTTTTATGTCAGCTAGTGCCTTCTCTCTTGTGCACTAATATCAAAGTTGGATATGAGATATTTTTCATGTTTATTGTGTTTATTTCACCCTAATCTACCTAAAGTGTGATTTAGGACATTTCTTCTTAGTGTGCTTCTTCTTATTATAATGAATACCATTATTGTTGGCTATTGACTTTACAATTGAGGAAGTTCCCAAGCAAAAACTCTATTGATTTTGGGCTAGAAATCATTAAGCTGGCCTATAGTAACCTCTACAAAAATAGAAGTGAGAAATGATACAGAAACAAGTGAACAAGCAGCACATGTTTCTAATGCAGTCAGTTTGTTTTGCTCACATTGTACTTCAGATAATTTGTGTTGCAATGTGAGACACTTAATTTTGACACTTAGACAAATAAAACTGTGATTACCTGAAAATCCTTAGGGTATTTCCACTGACGTGCACTCATGTGACTTTCATTAGTGCCACTTCCCTTTAGATAGTATCTTGAAACCATCTGCATTGTTCCCTTTTCATAAAAGGATGTGCACTGGTCTAAAACATTATTACCATAAAAGTACAGATAGAAGCAGGGGTGCTATTGGCCAAAGTACTGTGTTAGATGCTGTAGTTTGGTATATATACGAATCACCTCCTGTGGCATTGTTTTTCTTTCTTTTTCTTAGTCACCTGCTGTTATCGTATTGGGTGGAGATTTTATGCCACACAGGAGGAGCTGGTATTTCCAATGTGCAACAACAGAACAAGCCCATGCAGAGTTGGCATGCTGCAGTGACAAACAATTTTTAATGGTAGATGCTTGCTTTAAATGTTGTTAAAGTCGTTACATACTGTACATATTTGTCTGGATGTCAGCATCTGGATATAGATTTAAACTTAAAGACTTCTCATCTATCAGATAATAGCTCATCAGTGTTAATGACAATTTTTAATGACATTTATTCACCTATTTAATCCTGTGAAGTAAAAACATGAATTGGTAAAGGCCTCAAAAACAATTCAGAAAGCGTTAAAATTTCAATAGCTACTTATCAATGCTTTGGTAAACAGCACGTGAAACCAATGAATGGTTCCTCCCCCAACATTCTTGTCAAATGATAAAGCTTCAAACACAAAGAGGAACTTGACTTGAACTTTATAAAACCTGTGCCAGACACCTCCGAGCATCAGTCAAAATGAAGACAGCACTGATACTTCTGGCTCTTTCCCTCCTTCATACCTGCTCTCCTGTCCCTATTAGCCATCCATCCAACGGGCTCGGACAATGTCGCGCCTCCAAAAACCTCTCCCTTACATCTCTGGGGGTGCTGCCCGGCGGCGGCTGGGACAACCTGAGGAACATGGACATGGGCCGAGTCATGAACATGAGCTACTTCCAGTGTCAGACCACTGAGGACGGGCTGTACCTAATCCCAGACGAGGTGTTTGTTATCCCTCGCAAGGAGACCGGAGTGGAGACTAACTCTGAGATAATCAGTTCCTGGTTGGAGCAGAAAAGTGTCACTTCTAGCTCAGTAAATGCAGATGTGTCCTTCCTTTCTGTGCTCAATGGTAAATTTTCTACAGAAAACCAGAGAATGAAAACTCACCAGGTCAAAGACTCATCAACAACAACCAGAGTGCAGGTATGTTTTAACACTGCCAACATTACAACATTTTGAGTGACTTATATGAAACCAGCATGGGTATTAGCATAAATAGCTTTAATGTATAATCTTATCATCAATAACATTAGTGAACGCGGATGAATGGGCAGCTTACAGGAAAAGCAGAACAGGTATGAGGAAGGGAGGGAGCCAGAACAGTTCTACCTTTTGTTTTTAGAATTGTAAACATTTTATTTAGAATGCAATCAAGAAAACCTACCATCGGAAAAGATGGTTTAAAATATGTAGTACAAATGAATATTTACATGCATAAATTACCACTAGAGTCTGAAGGACTATGTTTACAAAATCATACAAATTTATGAACTTCTGAATCATACAAAAAGACTACCTGATTGTTTTAGAAGTAACAAGTAATTCTGTTCTGCTTTGTATGTCACAGATTTGTCTCAGTGGCACAGCAAATCTACCCTAAATCCCAGAAAAATATAACTGCATTTCATCAGACTGCCACATAAATGTCTAAAGCTTATGAAATGAATTGAAAAGTTACATAATTAAAATAACTTTTTTTTTTCTTCTCAAAGGTGCGTAACTTCTTCTACACTGTTAAAGCTTATCCAGACTTCACACTGGACTCTCGCTTTGTTCAGCAAGCCAAAGACATAGCTGATGCTATTGAAAACAACCAGACAAAGAACGCTGCCTATCTGTCTGAGAAGATGGTGGTGGACTATGGAACCCATGTGATCACCACTGTCAATGCTGGAGCCACTTTAGTGGAGGAAGACTACCTCAGCTCCAAATATGTGTCAGATAATGTATCACAAGTTTTAAATGTAAAAGCACAGGCTGGTTTGAACTTTTTTGACAAACTGAAGTTTGATATTGGTGGTGGGAGTTCCCAACAGAGTGCTTCCCTTCAGACATATCAGTCCAACATCCAGTATTCCATTATTCAGAGCCACGGAGGTATGCCCTTCTATCCTGGGATCACTCTGCAGAAATGGCAGGAGAGTACACATAACAACCTGGTAGCTATAGATCGCTCAGGATTGCCCCTACACTTCATAATAAACCCCAACACGTTCCCTGATCTGCCCCAGCCCACTGTTAGAAAGGTGGCTCAGTCCGTGAAACAGGCCGGACAGCGCTACTATGAGGTCAACACTCGTCCTGGCTGTGTAGACGTCAACTCTCAGAACTTTAACTTTCAGGCCAATGTTGATGACGCGTCATGTGAGGGTCCTGCTACAAACCTCAGTTTTGGTGGTGTCTATCAAGAGTGTGTCCAGCTAAGTAGAGATGCAGGTCCACTTTGTGAGAAACTGGCCCAAAAGAACCCAGACACCGGTGACCTTTCCTGTCGTGCTCCTTATGCCCCCACTTTATTGAGATCAGAGGTCAGACAGGAGGGATATACTTTGTACCAATGCTATGACCACTCCTATAGTTGTGGGTTTTTAGGCTGGAGTACTTGCCACAGACAAGTGTGTCAGGACAACTACTACGTCCGTTCTGCTCGCATTAACACCTACTGGTGCTCAGTCAATGGAAAAGCTCCAGATAACTCTGGATATCTGTTTGGAGGCATCTACAGCCCTTCTGTGCTCAATCCCATCACCAACAGCAAAAGCTGTCCCTCAAATTTCATCTCATTGAAATTTCTTTCTGACAGTATGATGATCTGTGTAAGTCGTGACTATGAAACTGGTTCCCGATATGCAGTACCATTCGGAGGCCTCTTCAGCTGTCAGTCTAACAACCCACTGGCAAATGGACAACGCCGCTGCCCTCCCAAATTCAGCCAACACCTTGCTACAGTGAGCGATGGCTGTGAGATTCTTTACTGTGTCCAGTCAGGGTTGTTCACACGGGGAGAGCTGAAACCTATCCGTCTGCCTCCTTTCACCAAAGCTCCATTAGTTAGCATGCAGGCCACCAACACTGTGATGGTCATGACTGAGGGAGAGAAGAACTGGGTCAGAGTGGGAAAGACCAAGCTGTGGAAAGTGGCCAATCCAGAGGAAATCCGGGACATGGTAAAGAAGATGAACCCTGAATATGATCAGATGACTAGCGGGGAAAAGACTGGGGTGGCCTTTGGGGTGCTGGCTCTGGTCGCCCTAGTAGTAATTGCAGCAGTGGTAATAGTAAAGAAAAGACGAAGGCTGCCTGTTTTTCAGATGAATAGAAGCTACGAAGCTATACAGGGAGCTGTTGAGGAAACTGAAAGATTAACACAACAAGATGAGGCTTGAAATAAAGCACTTTAAAAATATTAGCCATGAGCTTTGGCCAATATCCGTGGGAATAATTATTTTTTGCTCATCAATGACGTTTACTCTTACTCTGTTGAATGTTTTAACTAATGCTCGCACACATTCTGAAAGATCTGAAGGATTGCATGTTACACATTACAAGTTAAGCTAAAGTGCAATAGTTTCTCAAGCTAAAGAGAACCAACAGCGCCCTCAAGAGGCAAGTGTCCACAATAACAAATAATCTTGTGTTTACTTCCTATAAATTTTCTAAGCAAATCAAATAATGACCTACAATAATCTCATATTAAGATTGGCCACTGACTGTTTGACATTTTACACTGTATAGAGTCAATATGGCAATGTGTTTTGTTTTTGTTTTTTTTTAATTTGTTTTTTGGGGTTTGTATCATACAACATAAAGTTGCTTAAACAATATCTAATATATATTTCAAACTATACTAGATATAAATAATCATAATATAATTTTCTTTTAATGCTACATAGTTTGTTTTGTATTTTCTTCTGCATCTACCCATTCTGCCAAATTGTTTCTTTGTATTGATGATTATTAAATTTTTTTTGTCTAAAATATGTGCATCTATACAGCTATGGTATCCTCCCTGAATGTATCACACTGAACAAAAGATGAACAAAATGAGGAAGCTTTTAGAGTATCCTTTGTGGCACTGTCTGTACTCGCTCTGGAGGCCTTGGTGGTAGAGGCAGAGGTACAGGTAGAGAAAAGGAGAAGAACACCTAAGGCTACATCTTTTACCTGTTTACATATTATTCATCTTAGTAAATCATACTTTGTACTACATCTGAAGTACACAAAGTTCATAGTTGCTATTAAATGGGTTTTAGGTTATCAAACACTGGCCT
Source organism: Rhyacichthys aspro (assembly GCA_036850595.1). Lineage (NCBI taxonomy): Eukaryota > Metazoa > Chordata > Actinopteri > Gobiiformes > Rhyacichthyidae > Rhyacichthys > Rhyacichthys aspro. The sequence continues at coordinate 5,368,324 of CM072156.1, read as the reverse complement.
CTAGGGGCTAATATTCACAATAACAAAATATCTAAAACTCTGAAGGAACAATAGCACAACTACAACTGAATGGAATTAGAAAACAGTGTGATAAGTAATAGTTATATTGCAATTAAATGCAATAGTGACATTAACAATGCTCCCTTTGGCATAGTTTAAGTTGGATTAAGTAAAACAAACAATACAAGGCTTTGGATCAGCTTCTACTGGTTTCACTGCTGCAACTTACTTTTACATTTGGCTGGCCAGCAATTGATTCAAGGCTTTGATTGAACAGACATTTTGACATATGAAATAAAAAAGCGTGTTGCATAGAAATTCATAACATTTTTGCAGTAAAAGTATTTCTGACTGTTGATATTTAAATAACAATCAATTAGCCAATTATTGTGTTCAGGCAGTGGTAAGCTGTGTATTTTGTGTGTCTTTATTTGGTGTACTTTGTGAAGTGATGCATTTACATATAAGCTTTTAGCTGGAACAATTCATTTTGAACACCGAGGTTTATTTCAAATAATATGTTGGTTTGATATTGATACATTTACTTAACAAAAGACGAGAGGCTACGAAGAAAAAAGGGAGGTTTTGAGCAAACTGAAAGATAAAAAAAAGAACATGAGATAGCTTAAGGTAAAACATTAGCTATTAGCTTGGAGCCATAATTAGAAGCTGTTAACCAACTAAAAATCATCCAAAAATAATTATGGGATTTTAATTTGAATCTATCACTACTTTAGACAGTCACATATTATGCTGTATCAAAGCTGCACAACTAACTACTGGGTAAAAAAAAGAACACCAAACATTGCATTGAAGTGAAGTGAAAGCACAGTGGTTGCTGAAAGATGAAGTGGACCAAGACTGGCATCATGAGGCAAAAAAAACCCCAAAAACTAAATAACCCAACTTCCTGTTTACTTATAATTTGGCTTTTATAAGTAGCTATTACCATTCAAAGCCCCAACGGGACTAAGAGGTAGAAAATGAATGAATGAAGTAGCTATTACGTATCACGGGAGGATAAAGCCTACTGTTTTGGGCATGAGGGTAGGTAGATAAGTACACCCTGGGCCAAAACTTGAGATATACACAACCATTCACACACACCATTCATTTCTGCATGCTCGCTGCACACTATTACTTATACAGTAATATATTTGTATAGTATATGTTCACAGGAGAAATACTTTAATAACATTTGAACCTCTGAAAGTTGTATGTCAAGCTATAGGCAATGGTAATTTGTTAGCTGACATACAAAGATACAGTTAATGAAATTTTGTTGTGTGGTTACAACTATTGGACCTAAAACCAATAATGTTACTTAATTAATTTGTTTATTTATTTATTTAATCTTTGTTAAATACTGTGTGCACATCATAACCAACACTTTCCAATACCAAAAATAATTGGAGCCCAAAGTTGGCGTGGCAATGTATGTTATGAAATGGCTTTCTGTTAATCTTCACTTCTCAGAAATTAGAAAGTAAAAGAGGACTTTCAAAGTTGTCCATTACTGATATGTGTATTGATTTACTAACCATGTTATTATAACTGTATAAGCCATTTTAGAGGCCATGTCTTTAAGAGCAAAACAGTCTGTGTTCTGATTTATTATGGATTATATAGCTGGCTCTTGGTGAGACAAAGCCTTTAATGCACGAAATGCCATGTACTTCAGCAACATTATGTCTAGTAGCAACTCAACATTTAATTAAATATGCTATTCTTAATTTAAAGTACTGTTGATATTCTGTCAAACCTTCATTCCATCATCATCTAAAGCTTGAACCAAACTGGGAAATACAGAGGGACAATGATTTGAAGCAGAGCAGAAAATTGATATGTAAATGCTTCTTTAATAACTAACAGGGACATACTTTGATATTTAAAAAAGAAAATCCTGTTCCTGATCTAACATTAACTCATTGATACTCCCCAACATTCCTATAAAAGCAGTGTCACACATCTCTCTGCCACTGTCAAAATGAAGAGAGCACTGATACTTCTGGCACTTTCCCTCCTTAATACTTGCTCTCCTGTCCCTATTAGCCATCCATCCAACGGGCTCAGACAGTGTCGTGGCTCCAGTGACCTCTCCATTACAGCCATGGAGGTACTGCCCGGCGGCGGCTGGGACAACCTGAGGAACATGGACATGGGCCGAGTCATGAACATGAGCTATTTCCAGTGTCAGACCACTGAGGACGGGCTGTACCTAATCCCAGACGAGGTGTTTGTTATCCCTCGTAAAGAGACTGGTGTGGAGACCAATGCAGAAATAATCAGCTCCTGGATGAAGCAGAAGAGTCTTACTTCTCTAAGTATTAATGAAGACATGTCTTTCAAGTCCTTCATGAATGGTAAATTTTCTACAGAAAACCAGAGAATGAAAACTCAACAGGTCAAAAATTCAGCAACAACAACCAGAGTGCAGGTATGTTTATATGTCATCTCTAACATATAGAGTGGGCACTACAGTTAATTGTACATTTACTGTTTAGATCTTTTTTCTTTGAAGGTGCGTAACTTCTTCTACACTGTTAAAGCTTATCCAGACTTCACACTGGACTCTCGCTTTGCTCAGCAAGCCAAAGGCATAGCTGATGCTATTGAAAACAACCAGACAAAGAACGCTGCCTATCTGTCTGAGAAGATGGTCGTGGACTATGGAACCCATGTGATCACCACTGTCAATGCTGGAGCCACTTTAGTGGAGGAAGACTACCTCAGCTCCAAATATGTGTCAGATAATGTATCACAAGTTTTAAATGTAAAAGCACAGGCTGGTTTTAACTTTTTTGACAAACTGAAGTTTGATATTGGTGGTGGGAGTTCCCAACAGAGTGCTTCCCTTCAGACATACCAGTCCAACATCCAGTATTCCATTATTCAGAGCCACGGAGGTATGCCCTTCTATCCTGGGATCACTCTGCAGAAATGGCAGGAGAGTACACATAACAACCTGGTAGCTATAGATCGCTCAGGATTCCCCCTACACTTCATAATAAACCCCAACACGTTCCCTGATCTGCCCCAGCCCACTGTTAGAAAGGTGGCTCAGTCCGTGAAACAGGCCGGACAGCGCTACTATGAGGTCAACACTCGTCCTGGCTGTGTAGACGTCAACTCTCAGAACTTTAACTTTCAGGCCAATGTTGATGACGCGTCATGTGAGGGTCCTGCTACAAACCTCAGTTTTGGTGGTGTCTATCAAATGTGTACTGGCTGGGATACAGGTTCACTTTGTTATAATGTGCCTCAGACAAACCCAGAAACCGGTGAATTTTCATGCCGCTTTCCTTACACATCCACTTTATTGAGATCTGAAGACAGACAGGAAGGATACACTGTTCAAGAGTGTCATTATGAAAGCTATAGTTGTGGGTTTTTAGGCTGGAGTACTTGCCACAGAGTAGTGTGTTGGGAGAACTACTACGTCCATTCTGCTCGCATTAACACCTACTGGTGCTCAGTCAATGGAAAAGCTCCAGATAACTCTGGATATCTGTTTGGAGGCATCTACAGCCCTTCTGTGCTCAATCCCATCACCAACAGCAAAAGCTGTCCCTCAAATTTCATCTCATTGAAATTTCTTTCTGACAGTATGATGATCTGTGTAAGTCGTGACTATGAAACTGGTTCCCGATATGCAGTACCATTCGGAGGCCTCTTCAGCTGTCAGTCTAACAACCCACTGGCAAATGGAGAACGCCGCTGCCCTCCCAAATTCAGCCAACACCTTGCTACAGTGAGCAATGGCTGTGAGATTCTTTACTGTGTCCAGTCAGGATTGTTCACACGGGGAGAGCTGAAACCTATCCGTCTGCCTCCTTTCACCAAAGCTCCATTAATTAGCATGCAGGCCACCAACACTGTGATGGTCATGACTGAGGGAGAGAAGAACTGGGTCAGAGTGGGAAAGACCAAGCTGTGGAAAGTGGCCAATCCAGAGGAAATCCGGGACATGGTAAAGAAAATGACCCTTGAATCAAATTACATATCCAGTGGGGAAAAAAGTGGAGTAGCTATTGGGTTAGTGGCTTTGGTGACCCTGATGGTTGCAGTAGCTGTGGTAATGGTAAAGAAAAAGAGAAGGCTGCCTGGAGAAACAAAACAAGAAAAGGCATAAGGCCACATCTCTTCACTAAATATATGACATACATATTAGTTAATTATTCTTTGTATCTGATACACACTGACATAATCACTGTTTGCCACATCTAAAGCACACAACACAAAGCATGTACAATATATATATATTATAAAGGCTAATTTCCACAATAACTGCATATCTAAAACACTATGGGACACCACAACAAGGACTGTATGTTCTTAATGTATAATATGTGATATACATTAAGTGTTGAAAATGGCAATTATGACATTATTTTCAATGTTGACTTTTTCTGTGTTATCTTGGGTTCAACTTAATTTCAAGATTTTGGTTTCACTGATGGCCCTTACCTTTACATTAGGTTGCACTAATTTGATTTAGATTCATTGCTGTAAAAGTAGTTCAATTTGCAATTTATTTTGTGCAAGCAGAACCACTGTTGATAATGCAGTGCTTTTTTGTGTCGAACTTTTTGAATTCATGCATTTAAACCTACTGTATATTTAACCACTTATTCTGAACACTGCTGTTGGAATTGGAAATATTCTACAACAGAATAAAGATCACAGGAAAAGATGGAACTTTATTGTTTATTGTATGCTAATTCCATTATCTTTTTGCAGGTATATATTTGCTTGTGTGGCAAAAATATTACAGCTGAATGTTCCCAGTCTTCAAGCGGACTTATACACTGAGCTGAGACACTTTACTTTACCACCAGCATTCCTCACAAATCCAAATATAAACAAAGGCAAAGCTGACCTCATGGGTTTGGTTAGGTTATCAGCACACAGACAGGGTGGCTCAGACATTAGACAACAACCACAGTCACAGCCATGCACATGCACATGCACTGTACCACACATCCATTTCCAGTAAAGTAGGCTCAAAACAACATGCATCTTTTCTCTCGTGACTATAAAAGATCCCCCCTCCCCCACACGTGCACATGCACACGCACAGCTGTGAGGGATGCATAGAGCTAGGTCATGTTCAAAAAACAAACCCGCTGAGGAAATTGTCTAAAGGCTTTGGAGAGAGAGAGAGGCGAGGCAGATAGAAAGCACATAAAGCAGGGGAATTCCCTCCTTGGTCTTTTCATAAAGAGGCACAGAAAGAGAACCCACAGCAGGTTTTAAGCACAGACAGCGTATCTTTACAAGCCAAGTTTTAATATCCAGTAGGATCAAGAGTTTGGGCAGGCTGCCGGAAATAGTGCTGTGGATGGGCTTGGTCAAACAGGAGACACAAAACAAATGTTTTTCTCTTCACTGGGACGGACCGGCAAAGAAAGTTAGAACCTACAAATTCAACAGTACCACAGACGAAGATTCAAATACAAGGTAAGAGCATGTGAGCAACAGCCTCTCTAAGCCTGTGCACGTTTTTAGTGTTGAGACAACATCTGGCAGGATTACACTCCGCATTTTCCACAGAGTGTAAGAGGCTTACTGTCAAACAGATACTTCTTGTAGTGGAATCTCTGCTAAATGTAACAGAATTTAAGGATTTGTTCAGCTGTGTACCGCACTGGTATGTCCTTGGAGTTCATTGCTTACTCAGTGCAATCTTTCACATTTAGGTAACAATGGCAGGAGACAAGTCGCACATGACCAGACTTGTGTTGATGCTGGCTGTCCCATTGGTGTTTGAGCTCCGCCATGTCCAGGGATGTCAGACTGGCTCAGGGTCAGAGTGTGAAAAAGCCCCATTTGTTCCTGGCCACAACCTGGCAGGAGAGGGCTTTGACGTGGTGCGGATGCGACGGACTGGAGCGTATGTTATTAATGTGAAAGCTCACCTGGTTGACAACAACACCTGCACACTGTGTCCAAACCGCTTCCAGCAAGGACAGGTGAACCTTTTAACGCATTAGTTTATCAAGTCAAAAATGCATATGTAAAAGTCAGTGTTGTTGCATGCTATCATGTAGGGAGTAAATCTGATGTTGTAAATAGCATTAGATTTGTACTGTCTAACTGGAGTCTGACAATTCTCTTAAATATTTCAATAAAAGATTTATTCAATACCCTGCCTTGTATACATTTCCAACAGTTACAGGTATATAATTTGCTTTGATGTAAATTATTTTATGATACATTAATTATTTTCCTCCTAGACAACTGCACATCTTTTTTCTCTTATTCTTCTCAGATTCAGAGGCTTCCTGCAGCAGTACTTGACTGGCGTCCTTTCAGCCGCTGCAGTAAGCAGCTGTCTAGTGCACTCCACCACTCGGTGGACTCACTACTTCGAAGCTCCAACTCTCTGGTCAGCAACAACTGGGGACTAGGTTTAAGCCTGGATAACATTGGGAAGGCTGTGCTGGGAGGAAGCCGCTCAGATCTGGCAAAGTTCGCCCGCTCACAGCACAGTGTGGACAGGGCCACATTTGCCATCCATGAAATAAGCTGCACATACTACAGGTAACAGATGGGTGTGAAATTCATAGACGACACATTGGAATTCAACTGAGTTAGGAAGCCATTATCTAAAAACACAAATCACCTCTTGAAGCAGCCTTACTGTGGTGGAGGGGTTAGAAAGCCCAGTGATTTAGGCCTATACCTCGCACTGGAAGCACCATCAGGGCTGGTGTTAATAATATACATAATGATATAAAAAGAGCCACACATTTATTTGTGTTTAAGCTTAAACACTTATCCAGGTCAGGACTACAATCCGCTACCATTGTTGATGAAACATCACCTACTCCTCTCAATTGGCATCAACATCATTAGTGAAAGGTGACAGAGTCAGCCAATGAAGTAATCTGCTTGTTTCAAATTTCTCACAAAATAAAACACACAGAAAAGGCTTAAAGAGTAAAACCAAACAGACAAATGTATCAGAATGTACTTTCCCAAAAGTATACTTACTTAAAAAGTAAGCAGACCTTTGGAGTCAATTATAGACAGGGATGTTTTATTAAATTCTTGTTTATAGCCAAGCCTGACATGCCTTTTGTTATTTCAGCTACAGACTGGCTGACCATCCGCAGCTGAGTGCAGAGTTCACCAAGCATCTGAAGAGACTCCCACAGAGCCTGAAAACCAGCCAGGACAGGGCCCTATACAGACGACTCATAGACACCTACGGGACACACTATATACACCAGGTCAGACAGTATATATCACTGTAGAGGTCCAGCCAAAGCACAGGAACAAATTAATAAACAGTGTATTTGTTCCATTTCATGTATTTTCTAGGTCCAACTTGGAGGTAAAGTGAGGAGAATAACAGCTTTCAGGACATGCTTGGCGACATTAAAGGGCTTCTCCGAGTCTGAAATAAAAAACTGTCTGAACATAGAGCTTCGCATGGCTTTGGGGTTTCTTCCAGCAAATGCCTCCTTCTCCAACAAGTGTGATCACCTCCTCAAGGGCAACATGAGCATGGGCTTCTACCAAGGCTTCATGACACATAAAATTGAGGTTTTTGGGGGAGAGAGGTACTTCCCTGACATCCTGTACAACCAGGACCCATCAGAAGCCTACCACAGCTGGATGAACAGTCTCCAAGACAATCCCGATGTGGTCTCCTATGCCATCTTCCCTCTGCACCACCTCGTGGATGACCCACAGGTCAGCGCAAACCTTAAAAATTCCGTCACAGATTACATCAAGGAAAACCAGCTGCAGGAGGACCAGCTCGGTTTGAAGAGGTGCTCACCGAAGGCCAACCTAGACAACAACTGCTGTCCTTTACGGGCCGGCAGAGGGACACTCACACTGGAGATCCATAGAGCGGCAGGTCTGAGGGCGGACACCTTCACCAAAACAGATGCCTATGTGAAGATCTTCTACAACGGCCTGTATGAAGAGACGGCAACGGTAATGGACGATAATAACCCAGTGTGGAACACAACCTACGGCTTTGGCTCAGTGGAGCTGGGTCAAGAGATGAGGTTCGAGGTGTGGGACAGAGATGTGCTCTACAACGATGTGGTGGGGATATGTATAGTGTTCCCCGAACGAGGAACTCACCGCCAAAGCTGCCAGCTCAAGAAAGGAGTTCTTTATTTCACTTACACCATTAAATGTGACGCTCATCTGACAGGCTTTAGGTGTGGACGATACTCTCCCAGTGCAGAGTAGATTAGTCTTCATTTTTTCATAATGTAATGTTATGTAACGGTATCTAGACAGCAGTTTTGGAGTTTGTATTGTTAAAAGCACTCTAGCCATTTTCATTTGACATAAGTATGTGTCAGAGTTATTTATCTTGATAAATTAAGCACTAATTAAATAAAGTGAGTCTGTTAAGGTGAATATATTTTATTAGCAGTTTTCAGTTCGGTTTGTTTGATTGAAAGAATGCTTTAAATTTTAACCATTTAAAATTACCCAACAGTGTCACACAGTATATCCACTGTCTATAAGTTGCACTGAGTGAAATGTTGCCAGTCAAAATTGTCAATGGTGTATAACCAGTAGATGTTTATTACTGTCTTACAGCTGGCCAATGTGGACAAACTGAGCACTATGGAGAAGCACACTCATGTTTAGGTGTAGAACATTTGTAATAAAATTGATTTTGTTTCAGACTGTTTCACTGGGTTTGATCATTGCACAACAGCATAGGGAATCTTATGTTTATGAAAAAGGCAGCAAAAGCAGTTATTTTGTTGGGTAAATTCAATATAAAAATCGCAAATCGGACCAATTACACCAAATGATTTCGATGTCTGTTCATCAAATCGTACACAACTATATTTACTCAAACATTTTATTTATTCTAAACAGATCTAAAAACATAGAAATTACAGTAACAATACAACAGTACATTACAAGATCCACTTAGACAATACATGAAGGCAGCAGTTGATTCTTAAAAAAAAACTACCACTGTGCCACTTGTTTTATTTTTTAAGACCTGGAAACTGTGAGGGTTTTATTCAAGCACCATTGTCAAAACACATTGTTAAAATGATGTCATGTATAATGAGGTAACCATAGTTAGATTTGATAACACAAGCTTTTTTTTTTTTTTTTTTACAAATACGTCTAAATGCACTGACTGGAGAATAGGCAAATGAACAGGCAAAGATAACGTTTATGTAAACTTAATAAGTGTTTTTCAGTCATTTTCTTCCGACAATTTGGGGACTGTATTACCAGGTGTTGTTTTTATATGAGGCACAGCTCCGATGCTACACAGTACATAGTTTTAATGGCAGCATTTGGTTCTCAGGGTTGTTCCAGTGTAGCACTTGGAAAGTCACAGGAATGCCACTGAAATGTGCGTTAAGTTTTCAAGTTGTACTAAATCACAGTCCCAGTGAAGCTTTGAGTAACGTAGCCATGTTTTCTGGGATGGTCCCCTCACCTGTGAACATATAACAAATATTGTAGTATGCACAGATAAGCCCTATGTATGTGTATGGCTTGAGTATTAAGTATCTATAAGGATGTACAATGACTGTAAGTCTTACTTTCTTCTGCAGCAGTCATATCCTGCTCTAGCTTGAGTTTCTTTTGGCCCAGCTGCAGTATACAGTCTTCTATAGTGTCCTTGCTGATGAGTTTGATCACCTGAACAGTCCTGACACAAAAAAGGAGATACATTATTGAACATGACCATTTTGTCACAATATACTGAATTGCGAAGGCACAGTGTGTACATGAACAGAACAGTGGATAGCAAGATTGTATCTGGAAGCATTAGCTACAAAACCACATTTGTAAAACTTTATCACATTGTTTTATCACTAACTTTACACACAATTGCAACAGTGATACTCCAGAGTACTCCTGAAATGTTATCCCTAGGTTTTCTTAGAAAGGTCTCATTAATGATCGTAGCTGACGCTGGGAAGAATGTAGATACCACTGGATGTAAACATTTCCTGGTAACATTTCAGATTTTACAATAAAGATTTGCATCTTAAATGGGTATTACAGCTCACCTAATAACTCACCTGGCTGCAGCTGCAAAGTGCATATGTGGAAATATCTGCTACTCGCTCAGCCTCCCTGGACTCAACGTTGGGTTTTCAGGCTAAAAGCTGTACGGCCCTGCTCACTGCCAGCTCCATATCATATATCATATTTTATTTTTACTTTGTGAGCCATAAGCATAATGCTTTTAATATTTCAGGTGTTTCCACCACAGTTAAGACCTTACTATTACTAATCTAGAGCCTAATTCTAAATTTCATTATAAGTTGAAGCTATAGAGTTTAACCTTTGCTTTGCATCACCTAAATTGTGTACAGTGTCAAATCATTAGGTTGAATCACATTACAGTTTGTTAGAAAATTATATATACGGCCATTGTTTGTAATCACATAGAATAAGTAAAACCTGCATTCTGAATTCTGCATTTTTCAATTGTTTCGATGTGCGCTCAGGCGTTACCACATGTCCTATTATTGCATAATTATTTTAAAAAATCAAAAGAGATGTGAACTGGTCTCATCTGGCGCACAGCCCTAAGGTAAAATCCTACTGTTTCCACCTACACGGACGCCCATGTGTACGATTGTGTCTTACTTGGTCTGTCCGACCCTGTGACATCTGTCCTCAGCCTGTTTGTCGTTGTAGGGATTGCAGTCGATGTCGTGTAGGATGACAACATTAGCTGAGGTGAGGTTAATGCCCAGACCGCCGGCTCGTGTGGACAACATGAACACAAATATGTCTCTGTCTGTGTTGAACTTGTCAATCAACACAATCCTGCAACACACAATTACATTTACTCAACAGAAAAAAGTAACATGGTGCATTTATGAAAATGTAATATGACTAGTACAAACACTGACCTGTCTGCTATGGGTGTGGATCCATCCAGACGAACGTATCCGTGCTTGAGATGTTTCAGCAGAACTTCTACAATGTCCAGCATCATGGTGAACTGACTGAATAAAACCACACGGTCGCCCTGTAGGAAAACACAGACATTTAATTCATAATATAATACTGAACAAGAACAGATGAGAGAGTTTGAAAAACACTGTAAAACTATAAAGAGCAATATATTTCCTTTCAAATACCTTGTCTTTAAGTGAGCTCAGCAGCTCTGTGAGGTGCTTAAACTTCCCTGAGTCAATTAAAAGACTAGTTTCAAGTTGGAAGGAGCTGATGGAGGTGTATTGTTTGCAGAGACAATGCAACTCAAAGTCTGACATCACCTCCATGTCTTCTTGGATTAAAGCAGGATCTGCATCAAAGTGTGTGGGCTCCTGAGGACGGAGGAAAGATGTGAAATGGACCATTTTTAAAAACAGAACTTGTAATACCATTATAGAACATGTAGTAAACATTAAATCCAACCAATAACTATGTCTGACCTTCAGCATGAGTTTGCTCATGGCTTTGAGCTTTTCTGTGGTGTAGTATTGTCTATGAAGGAGCGGGTGGTTGGCCATCTTCCTCAGCTGCATCATCACATTACACAACTCACGTTCTGAGAAAACATGAAAGTCATGAATATATCCAAAATATAACAAAATAAAAACTAATTAACCACAGCTTACTCTCTCCATTAGTGGATGCTTTGAGTTTTTTGAAGAGGTTTTTGTAGAGTTGTTTCTGTTTGTCACTCATTGCACAGAACTCTATCTTCTCTTCTTTTGCTGGTAGCTGTTTGAGCACCTGGAACAGATAATTATCATCATCATCATACCTTTAAAACAGCTTTTCCTATTTTATGCCAGTTATATTTTGTAATTGTCTTACTTCGTTTTTAACTCTTCTGAGGATGAAAGGTTTCATGATAAGTTTGGCCTGAGAAATACGGTCCCTCTCGAAACGACTTTGCTCTTCGTGGGATTTCTGAAGAAAAAAAGAAAATATTAAGAGTATATATATGTTATGGCAACGCTAATCACATGGAGTCTGCCATGTTAGATACATGTTAATATGGAGATTCAATTTTAAAAGTGATCAAATGTAGTTGTTAGACAGGCTATCGTTTGACAAACGAGTTGTATATTCTACATACTATATTAAACTTACATTGCCTAACCATATTTTCAATATTTTATGGGCCTACAGAGACCAATTTTTGTTTTCTGCTTTTGAACAAGAGTCTTCTACAAAATGAAACATAATTAAAATGAATGTAGTACAGCCTATTTATGTCTGTAATACTATTGTGAATTTTTATTTTTATTGTGAAGTCAATGGAAGGTGAATGTGAAGATATATATATAATAAATAAATAAATATATGCAGTAAAAGTAATAAAAAACAATTTTCAATTTTTGCCTGTGTGTTTAAATTGAATATAAACTATGAATGAAGAAATAATCCGATCAGAGAGCTTCTTCAGCTCAGGTTCGGTTCACAGAGTGAGCTCCCACTGACTCAGACGGTCTGTGAAAACTTGAGTTTCCCTCATTCCAAATTTGCAGTGAACCTGCAACTAAAACTGATTTTAGAAGTCAATGCTTCCTCTGAAAATGAATCTGAGAAAAATGACACTCAGACTGACATGTCATGTTCTTGACAGTCTGGTCACATTACCTACTAAATGTGACTCACACCTACCATAGAAAACATTTTGGAGAGCTGTGTCGTTGTGCTGGAGAACAATGAAGGCATGATGAAGTTAAGGAGGGACATGAGCTCTAGGAGGTTGTTCTGTAAAGGCGTCCCTGTGAGGAGCAAGCGATGCTTTGCCTGAAGGAAAAACAGAGAGTTTAAGACATCTGAAGCATGACAGGTGGAAAATATTACAAACAACCAACAAAACGTACATTAATAGCCATGAGGTGACGATATCGTGAAGTGTTCATGTTTTTCAGCATGTGACCTTCATCAAACACTGCGTATGTCAGATTAATTTTATGGAAAAGGCTTCGGTCACTGTTGTTTCCTATTGCCAAATTATACCTGTAAAACAAAAGAACATTAAATCATTTTTCCCTTTTGAGTTTTAGCAGCACATTTGTTATAAACAGTGTAATCTTTGAGCGTGTCTTCTCACGTTGTTACAATGACGTCAAACTCCACGTCTCCATTCATGATGTCATGTTTGAGGTAGCGACGGTCCTCTGCAGAACCTGTACACAAATAATCAAACACTTTCGTCTGAACTTTTCCTGAATAACCCTAATAACTTTATAGCTGGGGAGCAAAAGGTGTGCTGCTTCTTTTGTGTAAAGTTATTATGGAAAACATCGATGCATCAATAATAAAAAATGTACAGAAAGGCTTACCATAATAAACAATGACATTGAGGCTTGGGCACCACATTTTCAGCTCTCGAACCCAGTTATCTAAACAAGAGAACGGAGATCATGAGTTGAGTTTAAAACGTCTTCTAGAAATGGCATTGAGATATATTGATACACAGTGAGGAAGCAGGGAATGGGTTATTACCCAGTGTTGAGGCCGGCACTGTGATGAGGTGAGGCCCTTTGATTCCATTTTCATAAAGCTGAGCAAGAAATGCAATCGCCTGGATAGTTTTCCCCAAACCCTGAGAAAAAGAGAGATGGTAGAAGAAAAATGAATAAAAAGAAAAACCTGTTGATTGTGAGACAGCAGGAAAATGAATATAAGAAACATGAAAGCCCAGGAATGTAAGATGCCTTCTCAGATCAAATACTAAATCACAGCCACGTTTGTTTCTTTACCATTTCATCGGCGAGAATACAGCTTAGTTTGTGCTCGTGCAGAAGCATCAGCCACTTGAGACCAATAATCTGATAAGGTTTCAACTGGAAACTGAAAGGCAACAGACAAACACGGTTCACAGTCTAAGTTTTTCAAATTTAATTGTTCAACCTATTACCAAAATATACCAAATATAGGATTATAAAATACGTACTCGCTGTTGAGTAGTTTGGGCGGTTTGGTTTTTCCTGTGCCACTTTCCATCACTTGTGTGACCTGTTTGATCAACTTTGAAGAGATCGTCTCACATTTGGACATGAGGCCGAGGACCACCTGTCTCTCTCTGAGGACGACTCTGCAGCCCAACAAGAAATCCTCTGAAAGTCCGTTGTCTTTATGAATGAGCTCCACCTGGAGATCAACAAACACACCTATAAAGTATTTTCTGAGAGACCTTAAACCATAAATATATATTACACATAGTACAAAACCCAAAATGTACCACAGCTGCTGTCACACGTAATAAGGTAATGTACAAGGTGTTATTTGGACTTACCATTGAACAAATAGTGTTGAAAAACAACCAATTAAGTTATGTATCAGTATCTTCTTCTTTAAGTACACTTTAGAAAGGAGTGCATCTGTGATAGAGCTTTTAGAATTAAGATTTTATAAAATGTGGAACTATTTAAATAAACCTAAATAGTTTGCTTTAAAAAAAAAAAAAAAAATCAACTAAGCAACTACCTAAATGAAAATATTTCACCTGGAAAGCTTATTGTGTCAAGCATCTGTATATTTATGTATAATTCCTCTATGGCCTAATGCTAGTTTAGAGTTAAAGAAAAGCCTGTTTAAAGAATATAAATCAACAAAGCAAACAAAAAATATAATAAATCAGTCTAAAAATGAGCTGATCTGACTTTTCTTCATCTAATAAATCATCAAAGTGTGTTAAGTTTGTGGATATCACCTGTTATGGCCAAGTCAATAATGTTTGCTGCTAAATGTAAAAAAAAAAACCTGTGCAAACTTGTTATTGGTGAAAACTTGCACCGTGTGGTTCCCTCACCAGACATTTCCAGCTGTTAAACTGCCTCAGCTCCACTATCTTCTGGGCTTTTTTAACGGAGCAGCCCGAGATCAGCGTCAGCTCGTCTATCGTTGCATCGTTAAAGAAGGTCAGTATCTCTCTCTTCAGGTCCGTCATGCCGCCTCTGGTGTCCAACTCTTCATCTGAGTCTTCAAACTCGCTGCTCACGGCGTCTTCATCACTGTCCCCGGAGCTGACGTACTCGGAGGCTCGCGCCCGTCTCTTTCGCTCCGCTGCCTCGTTCTTCGCCAAACTGGTCCCACTGCTGAATCTGGAGAGCGACTGAGCGGCAGAAGATGATTTCACAGAAGAAGTTTTATTCTCAGAAGTGTTTCTCTGGAGCCACGTGGACAGAGAGCCGTTCTGAAGTTTCGGGGCGGATTTCTTTGGGTCCGTTTCATCTTCACTGTCCTCAGTGTCATCTGAACCCTCCTCGTGGGTTTTCTTATCGTCTTTATGGTGTCTGCTGTTCTGAACTCTTTTCTCTTGGTGCTCTGTACCTGACTTGTCTTTGCTCTCCAGTTTAGTCAGTCTCTTGGATATTGAAATGTCTTCTTGTTCCGATTCATCCTCACTGTCCTTCGTGTCACTGGTGCCGTCTTCTTCACTTTCACTCACGTCTTTCTGTTTCCTTTTGTTCTTTTTGCTCCTTCCTTCTTTGTGTCTCCTGCTGGATTTGTCACGGCTTTGCGATTTACTCTGTTTATTTTCTTCGGACCCATGTGAGCTGAAGCTGGTGTCCTCTGTCAAAAGAATATTAAGTGTTTGTTGTGTCAGTATGTGGTAATGAAATAAAGACAGAAAAAAGCATAGATTTAGCCTTTTCAGACCTGGGTCGGAGAACATCTGCAGAACCCGAAGGGCTTCTTTAACGTTCCAGTCATGTTCTTGCAGCACTGACCGTAGCTCCTTTACACAAATAATAAAATAAAATTACTGTTATAAATCAGTGTTGCACAATATTAAAATATGCAATGTTTTTGTTGAGTTTTGTGATTGCACTGACTTATGGTATGACAAAACCTGCCAAAAATCGTTATATTTAGTTGCCAAAATTACAATTAAGTCAACAATCCCAATTAAAGACTTGATTTAAGGCCAGTTGACTTTAAGAACATTGAGTTATGGCACATAAAACATAATCAAATTCGGCAGATTTTAGTCTCTTTACCAAAACTTGATAAAACTTGAGCTTTTGGTGTAATTAGAAATGGAAGGTGGGTAAATTGTTCAGGGAAAAACTACCTGATATGTTAGAGGAGTTTAAGCTTGGGATTACTGTAGTCTACTCAAACAGGCTCTGTATACTTTGAATAGATACTTCAAAAGATTTAGGAGTGACAGTTCATCTAAAACTATCCAACTAAGCAATATCTGAGAAAGACAACGTGGTATCGCAACCATGATGATATCAAACACTGAAGAGTTGTTGCTAGAGATCAGACCAACGGGTTTTTGGGGCAGGGAAAGTGGCCATGAACTAACAGTGTGTCAAGTCATGTTTAAAAACTCATGTAAACACTTTATTTTACTGGGAAAACAGTCTTAGTGATACAGATTTGAGCGGCAATAACCATTATTAACTTACTTTCTCCTTGCCATTTTCATTTTGACATATCCTCAAAGTATTTAGGGTAATTGGAGACTATTAGATACAGTGTCATTGCTTACTTCTTTATCTTGGTCAGGGAACTTCTTCTGTAGTCGTCTGACCATGGCCTCCTGTTTCTCCCAGAGCGGCTCCTTTACTTCATCTTCTTCAACATAAACCTTTTGGGGGGAAAAAAGCAATGAGAACGTGATGAGACATAAACTTCAAACAAACATTAAGATGTATACATTCATTTTAAATTAATGAATGTAAATTTTTCTCACTACTGATCCCCTTCTTCTTTTTGTGGGGTGAATTTCATCAATGTCCTGAGAACTGCTCGATCCATCCTGCTTCCTCTTCTTGTTCTGGTCTAAAGTAATAGTTTGTTACAAATTTATTGAATGATGAACGTGATCATGTGTTACTCAATGGGGTCCTCGGTAAAAGCATGCAATATTAGAATGCAATATTTAATTAAGTTATTTTTACCTTTGTCGCCAAACTTCAGTAAACATGCAGCTACGGCACCATCCAGTGTGCTGGTGCTCTCAATGACCTGCACAAAAAAACACATTTTCATGAAGATGGACCTTAACTGATAAATAAATACACAGCAGCCGTTGTATCAAACTACTAAGATGACAACCACTCACCTCCTGGACCTGATTCCTTGACAGCTGGGGAAACATTTCAAGTATTCTATCAATTTTATCCTCTATGTCACTTGAATTGCAAGCTTTCTGATCCTTTACAGTCTGTTTAGATGATTTTTCTACAGAATTCCTAAAAAAAAAAAAAAAAAAAGATAAAAACATTAACATAATATATGGAAATAAACTGAATGTATGATTCAACTAGAGGCTGACTTACATAGTTTTTTTGGTTAATGATATTTTGGTCTTCGGCTCAGGTAAGATGTCATCATTTTCAGAATCATCAAAAACCACTCCCTGGGGACTGGTCTTGTGTGGACTTTTGGCAGACTTCATCTTGGCTGAAAAACAAACAAGACAACAAAGTGTATATTTGCACTGATAACAACTATATACTACTCCTACGTGCATGACACAATACAGAAGTAGGTTGTGTTAACATAGACACTATACTGTGGCAGAACATCCCTATTTTATGTCACAATTAATTGGAAACTGCATTTAACACATTGCAGAAATGCTGCATTCCTTTACAAAGAATTGAGATGGCGCTTGCTGTACCTTTATATTATATTAAAACTAGTAACTAATCAACTTCAGACAACCTGCAGAAGAGGTATGCTATATAACCATAGCATGCACATAACTCCACTAGCTATAAGCATTGGAGCTAACTGTGTAAATGCTAGTTACCTGGCTTGTTTTCCTTCTCAGACTCAGGACATTTCGACTCTCTGCCCTGCTCCTGCTTCGATGGAGTCCTTAAACTCTTGTCAAACCGAAAACGGTCTAAATTGAACAAGCTCATGTTGTTTGTGTGTCCTGTCTGAGAATGTCAAGCCTTTGTTCTCCTTCTCAGTAGTATTTTTCTGTTCGGTAGCATCAGCACAACGCTCAGTGCAAACACACGTTAGGCTAACTAGCCCAGCTTGTCAGCATAGCAGGCGGTATTCAAGAAATACAAGATAATTAACTGTCGTCAGCGGGTTTCTTCTAGGTCTATTAAATGCCGTTTTATTGGGGATCAATTTAATGAAGATAAATGCAGAAAAAGTGAGCCCTTTACCGCTTGAACCCCGAAGACAACCGGTTTCCCGCGAACTATGGGGGCCTTGGGCAGCGTGCCTGCTTCCCTCATTGGTCCAGTCTGGAGAGAATGTGTGACGTCAAGAGCGTGACTGTCACTCACTTCCGCAAACGTTTGACACATTTGTCGTATCAGAGTTTACCAAGCATTACACTTTCTCTCAACATATGGCGAAGAAGTTTTAATATACGTGGTGTAGTGAGTCAAAACTGACTATTATATTATCAATGTTGAGATGTCACAAGTCAGTATGCAACATAGATTAATTCAGTCGCAAGGGTTTTAACCATCTTCAGAAACGAACTCATCTTTACTCTTTGGATTTAACTCGTTTGTGTTTTCATTTACCTTTATTTTACGCCGTTTATGAGATTTGTTCTGATGTAAAGTGTCCCTTTATGTGTGTTTTATATTTATTATATGTGTTTTTATTTTCTTAATGATGGTGTACAGCACTTTACCCCCATTCCAAGTTGGAATTGAAGAATTGAATTCAAATAGAAGAGAGAAAAGTTTAACAGTCATTGTTATACAACAGATATAGGTGCCCACCACAGAAAGACACCAATCTCTTGTTTTATTTGCATTTGTCATATAAACTATGATTTGCTGAAGTGCACATTTATACCACAGGGTGGCAGCAGATACACATTCTTTAAGTTCCTAAACTCAGAGACGCTAATAGAGGCTGAGAGTATATTGCTCGATATGAATGGATTCATGTTGAGCAATATACAAAGAAATATGTTATCTTAAACTGTACATCTTTGTTTAGTGACAAATAACTATTCACTGATAAAGCATTCCCACAAAGTAAGTTTATTATGACTGTTCAGTAAAGTGTGGGATCTCACACTTTCAGCCATCATTAAGAGGCCACCTTCTTCTTGAGGCACCAGGCATAATCTGGTATAAACTATGTTTCCCTGACTCTGTGCATGTTCAGTCCACAGGGAGGCAGCAGATACATGTATTTTTTTAAGATACGTGTTCAGGCTTATGTTTCCTCGATTTTTCCAATCAGAGGAACTTGTTGCATATATTTAGTCTACAGCTACAAAAAGGTATCCTAATCCTAGGTTTGGGTAAGATATCTCTCCATTTGGGCCCAGGATATCTCCACACAGCCTGTGAAGAAGACTTATTAAAGCTGTGTGCTCAAAAAGGAGTAAAATATAATGCCCTGTACAATTCTGCTGATGAAAATAAATTTAAAAAAAAGTTAATAATTTACATCACAGTTTATAGATAAAACTCAACTCTTTAATAACTTATTATAATGGACTGATATGATATACCGACTGTATGAGACGACAACAGCATCAGAGAAACACAGTCCCTTCAAACACACTGCTAAGCTTAAGTGCACTAGCTCTCCACTAATACTATTATTTATATTTTAAAACTCAAAATATAAATCTGTAAAGCAGCTTATTATAATATCTGTGTTTCAGTCAATGTATATGATATCAGTCTAAGTAAATACAGCGACATCCTGCCGCCTAAACGTGGCCCCCTCCATCGCCATGGAGACCATGTAAGTTATAGCATTGCAAGTGTGGATGTGTGTTTGTGTGCTACCGGGACACAATGGGCCGACTGACACGGAGTCTGATAGGGGTCATGACCTCTCACAGCGGGACGCTCCAACTGTGGCTCCTGCTTCTCCTGTCGTCCTGCTCAAGGTTTCATATGCTCCAGTGTCTTTGGAGGTAAACTTGAAATGTTTTACTTTTAAATACTTGTAATGTGATAGTTTAGAGAAATACAGTCTCACAGTGATTACAAATGGATGAAATATGCAAAAATATATACGTACCAATGAATTGTCAACACCTTTAAGAAACACATGTCAATGTGACATGACTATGTTCTGATAAAGCTTAGAATTATAAAGCTAAGAATCATTTTACATTTTCAGCATTATACACATGTATGTTTTAGGGTCGACCCATCAACGGTGTCCCAGCAGACTCGTCACAAAGTCTGTCACCACACAGTCACCATGGCGCCCAACTTGGCCGAGACCCGACGGCGGCAGGGAGCACCTTGTCACCGTGGAAACATGTCTGGGATGTAAACCCCTCCCTGTATATACACAGAGAAACATACACACACCAGTCTATATGGAAGTGTGTTTCATGTGAGAAATCATTTTACCTTTGCTTTGGACGACTAAAGTTCACCTGGGACAGAGCTGCTTAACAGATGCCAGAAGATTAAACTGGAATTAGAAAGGAACTGTAAAATCTTGAAATGAATGTTAAAATCTTCTTAATATTAATCATGTTTATGATATATATTGGACCTCACAGCAGTTTCGAGATAAATAGTGTTTTTACCAGCTGTGTGTTCTAATTTACTATTAAATGGTTTGCAATATTGGAACATTTATGGCATTTGCTGCAATGCATTTACATAATGCATTTTGACGCTGCCTGTCAAGCAGGAAACCGGGGTCCGATTCCCTGAGGGTCACAAACCACTGTATTTTTGTGTAGGTCCCAAGCCCAAATAACATAGAGAGGGTTTTGTCAGAAAAGGCATCGGGTAAATATGACTATATATGTTAATCACTAGATATTCTGCGGTGGCAACTCCTGAAGGGAACAGACATTTAGAGGCATCTCTGGAAACACTATCTCTGTGTTTAACCAAACACACCTGTGCTAGTCTGCCTCTTACTCTGCGGTTATGACTTATGTAACTTGTCTTTCGTAGAAAAAGGGGACAGCACCAGAGGAGAATTCCCGAGTCGCTGGAGGTGATGCTGTGGAGCAGGCGAGACAAGCCACCAATCACAGAGGCACAATGAGTGATGGCGCTGGCTCCTTTACAGAACATCAGTCAAACTGAGCTTTGTGGGCCCTGCATTCCTTTGTATTGTCCTCGTGTTTGTAATCTTCAGTCAAACAATATTAAATTCATCTCTGTTTGGAATATAGCATAAATATTTCTCATTTTGGGTAAACCACTTCCAAAATGTGATTTGTATTCATAGAAGGTCTGCTATAAGTCAGTAATATCTCATTTAAGAAGTGAAGTGAGGATTGATGAATCAGCTCATCTCATTATCACAGTGTAATAATTAACACAGTGACACGCAGAACGACAGCGAGACAAAGGCCGAGCCCCAGGACTCCTCTCAGAGTCAGACTCAGACTCAGCTTTGTTGGCACTGCATGCCTTTGCATTGTTGCTCCATCTCCCATTGTATCAACCCAATGATGCCAATTATGTCTCTGTCATTTTGACATTTAATAAATATGAGCCATGATTAATTATCCTCCAGAATTTTAACTTTGTTTTCATAATACCAAGATGTGGAATAATTCGCATTTATGTCAACAAGAGTCATATATGATAAATGAATGTGTTTTGCTCGAGTTTCAGCGAGTCTCAATGTTGAGTGCTGTTATTTTCTAGAATAAATATGAGTCACGTAAAGGTTAAAGTATATTGATATTTACTTTTGATTTATTGCAAAAAAAACAACAGCCTGAGCTTGTGAGTGTAAACCTGAACTGTCTGTATAGATTAATTTCTTAAACCAAGTCCAAAGAGGCCTGCCTTGCTTTTAGATTCTCACAAACTAGTGCCACAGGAGAAGACATTGTCTCTATTTTATTGGATTATGGGATGAATCTCGTTGAGAAAGACAAACTCAAGGAGCACTGAAAAAAAGAATGAGAAATAAAAGTAAGTTTTTGAATGTTCAGAAATACAGTAAGGGGCCCTGAAGATTTTCTGACAGTCTGATCATTTTTGAAACACTTTGACGAGGAGGACCTAAAAAAATGTGTTTCTCAATTAAATCAGAAAGGTCAAAGATCATAGATTTGAAAAGATTAATCGCGGTCTCGATTTCTCACATGAATGAGGGATTATGTCTCTCTCCATGTCAGGAATCCTTCAAAGTGATTTTCTGACTCTATATTTCATGATTTTGAGGTCAGGTACTGTAGGGTAAAGAGTTACACAGCCTTTTTCATCACTTCACATGGGTTTTTGAAGATTTTGTTATGAATACTGACCTCAGAAGTGCAGCTTATTTCCAGAAGTCGGAGAGTTTTGTGAAAGGAAAGGAGACGAGGCCTGAACTAAAGGGGAAAGGAATGACAAACTCGTTAAGCTTTGCAGACGACTAAGACAACTGTGACGTCCTGTGTGTGTCCTGGGGTTGTTCTTTTCTGTAAACTCCATGAGGTTGAGACGACTGGGATGGGAATGTCAGCGCAGGACCAGCTCCCCTGCTGCTGCACCTCAGCTGGGGGTCTGTCTCCTGTGGGACGCCACCAAATCTGTAAAACTGTGTGTTTGATAAGGCGTATGACTGACACTCGTTTGTGTGTGAGCGTCGTAAACATGTGCGTGTCCAGAGAAGTGTCCAGGTCCAGTGTCGGGGCCGTCTCTGGGGGAAGGGAGGTTAGAGCGCTGACAGCATCAGCTGCGGTGAATTGTGGGAGAAAAAGAAGTGACGCGACGGGAGTTGATGTCTGACATGACCCCTCTCAGCGGGCGCTCGGCGGGGAACTGGGAGCCACCGCTGACCTGGTGTTTGTGTGTCTGTGTGTGCACAAGGGAAGAGAAATGCAGTAGGGATGTTACACACAAAGGAAACTAACTTCACATTTTATCAAGTCGTCATTATTCTTCTGGTAGAGGCTATTTGTTGATTACCTGTTGTCTGGCAGCTTTTAAAGGGATAGTTTCGTATTTTGTGAATGTTGTTGTTCTATTACAAACTGTTGGAGTTATTTCATTCCATTTACTCAGGACGGTGTAAATGAGATCAATGGAAATTTGATCAGTTTTAAATATGAGGTCAACAGAGGATAATCCTATGTATATGTCCCATAAAACGCCCGTATTTCAGTTCAGACTTCCACACTGTTGTGATCGAACTGCAGAGCAATGTACTGCTAAGTTCTGGAAATGTAAAAATGAACAACAGAATAAAAATGAAAATGCATGTAATGTGGGGCACAGAGAGCAAATATATCTCATTCCCACATCTGTAATATATCCATACTGCAAATGGCTCCGTGAAATGTAATTCAGTGTTATATAATGAAATTTAATGCAATATTATTATCATAGTGTAATATTCTAGCATATCAGAGCTTAAACTCAAACTGTATTGCAACCAAATATAAATGTGGCACCAGTGGAAACAGTGGAAAGTTAGTCCAGAGCCTTGCATTTCTTTGTGTTTAAATTTAAATTTTACAATAACTTTCCTAAAGAAGACTCATACATTGTAGTCTACATTATTATATTTTTATATAGCATTACTCAACATAGTTATCACTGTTCTGTTAGAGCCGCCAAATGTAGCACCCTTGAATAGAAAACTGACAAAGCACTGATGGATTTAGTTTTCTTTGGCCTCATCAGCAGAAATACATAACACAAAGCCTGTGTCATTGCTCCTGTCTGCTTCTCCAAACTGACAGTTTTACAAAATACTGAAATCCCTTTAACAAAAGCTCAATTTAATGTTCCCCTTTGATATTTCCCAGTATTTGTCTGATTTTTGCTCTGTAGCCGCTGTGGAGACCAAGAACATTGTAAATTCACTCTTTACAAACAGATCTTTTGACTCTGTTGACCTCCATTCAAAATTAAACAGTCTAGAGTCCATCGGTTCAATGTTAATGCCCAACAACACAGAGCTGATTTCAAATACAGGTGGAATATATTCTCAGAGAGCAGAGGAGGTGTTTTTCCTTGCACTGAGAGCTGGGAACTAACGGACAGCAATGGTATCAACAACAGTATTTCAAAGACAAAAAACATAGGAAACTAGTGATATTTGGAAACAGAAATGATGATATTTACATAAATCTTTTAAGCCTTGAAGAAACAATCCTCAAAAAGAAAGTTAACTTTGGGCAATTATAGAAACAGGAAGTAAAGAACTTCAACTTGTTTCTGTGAAGTTTTAAAATGGCAAAATGACAATTATTTTGATGTGATACAGATGTGGACTTTCTCTCCTGCTCTCTGCTGCTCATCCTCGTTGTGTGATGAATATCTGTCTGATTTCGGACTCCCGACAGAACCACTCTCAGTGAAACACCCTGATGGACGTGACACTGGACTTCTCTCGCGGTGAAACCTAATCTTTGCGCTCCTTTCCCTCCTCCACCTTCCATTTTACCTTCCCTCCATATCATATACCTCCTCCTGACCTTCTCACTCTTTGTGGTTGTCCCTGTGCTCCCTCCTTCCCTCGTCCCGTCGCCCTCAGTGTTTCCTCGAGGTGCATTCAGTTCGGTAAAGTGATCTACAAGGTGCTGCGCCGCCATTGCTCCTCGTCCCTCTTTCTTACCTTCACCTCAGCGTCACGCACTCTTTCCTGTTCTTTTTTCTGATCTGTGTTTGCTTCGTCCTCTCGTTCTCTGTCCCGACACAAACTTCTACCCTTTCTATTCAGAGTGTCCCCTGTATGGGTCCCATGCTTTGGCATCAGTCTCTGATAAGTGCCCACAAAGCCCCCACTGTCTAAAGTGACCTGCTATTCTTCCCCCGTCCCCTCTCCTGCTCCGTCTCTCCCCGTCCCGGAGCAGCCAAGCGTGAGCCGAGGAGGGGGGTGTCTTCTCTATGTACCCCAACTCCCTTTACCTTAACCCTCCCTCCTCCTCCTCTTCATCACTTTACTTACTCGGTGCATTTAGTTGCCACTTAGTCCTTTCTTTGTGGATGTATTGATTACTCCATTAACATTATGCATATTTTTCCTTTTACGTTTATTTCTGAAGAGATTACGTCTACTTAAAATGTGCAATCTCTTTTGCCTAAAACCCAAACTCTGCAATTAATCCTCTGATGATGGATAAGCAGTCACAGTAAAATCACTTCTTATGGCTTTTTTATACACTGCACAGTGAGAGGATCAAAGACAACAGAGCTCCCGGTTCTGCACATATTAGTTACTTCCAACAAATATCTGTCATTTTAGGCACATATAAAACTCTGTAAAAAAAGCATGCTAACGTAAACATCACTTACCTTAATCTCTCTTGGCTCTTTTAGCTACGTACTCAAATATCCACACTCTATTCCTCTATTTTGTCTAAAGACGTGAATGCTACCCTCACTTTAGGTTGCACGTCTTTTTTAGTTTAAACCCTTTCTTGGTCTTGAGATTGTATAATTTACCTTTACAAGATTTAAAAAAAAGCCCTACTTACAGCTCCACTTCCTGAATTTCTTTTTTTTTGTCCCTGTCTCAGACTCCACCATCTCCTCCAAAATCAGCCTAGGGATCTCTCCTGCTTCTCTTTTATTAAAAGAATCAAACCGGACCAACTTTCCCTCCACAAAACACTGATACATTTCACCAAACTGAAGTTTAGAGTTTAGCGTTAGCTTAGCAGCGACTTCAGCGTCAAAATGACAATTATCTCCTCCGCGTTAAACATTACGTGATTGAATTGACACTATTTATCAGTGTTTTCCAACTAGCTGATTTGCATAGAACAACAATTATTCTTGGTTTTGACCAGATTCATGCAGCAGGTGAAATAAAATACCGATGGTCAGAACAGTAAAAGAATCCAGATTTAATCTACTCTGGACACTAACAGCAGCACTAGCCTTCACATTGTCTACAGCACAACAATTAAAAACAGTTTTGATTCAATTTAATTTCGCAATATAGATATTTTTGCTTTTTAGCTCAAAATCAGAATGAATTGAATGAATTTGTTTTCTCTACCAGAACAACTGAAAACATAGGTTTGACTGATGTATTTCATTTTATTCAGCTGTACACTGCAGTGGGCCTTTAATTCAGTTTAATCTGATCATCCTACACGTTTTTTCTCATGGTTTTTAGGCCATCCAAACTGCAAAGTATAGTATATATTGGGTAGGCTTCATTTTAAATCAATGTAATCAGCTTTGCATTCAAACTTTGGATGTATATAAAAGACTTTGAAGGTATTTCTCAGTCCTTCCGTTGTTGTTGTCCACTTTTGTTGACCCGTCCTGCACCGCTGTCAGTCATCCCGTCTGCCAAGCATCACTTTGAAACTCTGAATAGCACTAATGGGTCTTGTTATCCACTTAACTGGCCGGCCGGGTGCTCCCTCTCTGAGTATGAATAGAATAAGCCTAATGGTGCTTGTTTGCCACTCCACTGCTCTCCTTCTCCTCCTGTGGCGTTATCAGCTCTGATCAGTGTAGCGGCAGGTACGTCTCAGTGTGGCTGTGCGGTATCCTCTTCTCTCGGTCTTTATCGGGCCCCATCAGTGTACCCGGAGTTTCTGTCGAGACCCCTTCTGGAGAGGTCATGTTTTCATTCCCCCGATCGGCTCGCTGACTGATAAGACAATTTGTCCGGTGGAAATCAGAGAGGCCTTTTCTGGCTCGTTTAGGGGAGACACAGGGAGGAAGGAGATGGGGTAACATGAGGTTCAAGGAAGTAGACCCACAGTAAATGTTTTGATGGCTGCAAAGAGAAGAACGTTTATCATACAATCCCCTCTCCTGTATCGACAGTATATCTGTAAACGGCACCTCAAATGTTTGATAAAGCAGTGTGTTGCTGTAACTTGGCGTTTCAAATGGAAAAAAAACACTACTTAAACTCCATAAAGCCTGTCATATTTATTATTCTGTTGGTGATTACTAATAACCATACCATATGTAAATAATGTACAGTGCTGTGAAAAAGTGTTCGCCCCCTTCCTGATTTCTTATTTTTTTTGCACATTTGTCACAGTTAAATGTTTCAGATCAAATACATTTAAATATGAGACAAACTCAAGTAAACACAAAATGCAGTCTTTAAGTGATGATTTTATTTATTAAGAGAAAAAAGCTATCCAATACTTCCTAGCCCTCTGTGAAAAAGTGATTGAACCCTGACCTAATAACTGGTTGTGCTGCCCTCAGCAACAATTAGTGCACTCAAATGTTTGTGATAACTTCCAATGAGTCTTTCACATCGCTGTGGAGGAATTTAGACCCACTCTTTGCAGAATTATTTTAATTCGGCCACATTGGAGGGTTTTTGAACATGAACTGCCTTTTTAAAGCCAGGCCACAGCATCTCAATCAGATTCAAGTCTGGATTTTGACGAGGCCACTCCAAAACCTTCATTTAGTTTTTTTAAGCCATTCAGAGGTGGACTGGTGTGTTTTGGATCATTATCCTGCTGCAGAACCAAGTGTGCTTCAGCTTGAGGTCATGAACTGATGGACGGACATTCTCCTTCTGGACTTTTGGGTCGAGAGCAGAATTCAAGGTTCCATCAATCACAAAAAGTCGTCCAGTTCCTGCAGCATCAAAGAAGCCCCAGCACTGTATAACAAACACATCTGTGTCCAGTACTGCACTCTTTCTCAGTGGTTTGTGGTGGTTCTGATCAGTATTCCACGGCTCACTCTCAGACTTCCCACTCCGGCCCTCACTAATCGAATCCCCTCCTCTGCACACTCACAAACCCCTCCAATAGTCCGGCCCCGGCCCCTTTAATCGACGTGTTATTGCCCACAATCGCGTTTACGGCACTGAGGCAAATCTACACAGATGCAATTGTGTCGGCCGTTAATCCGATAAGTCTCCGCTCGGCTTTCTTTTCCGTGGCATCTTTCATCTCCAAAAACAAGGTGACAGTGTTTTAATTCTCATCGCTGGGTTACTCCGGATCAATTTGGCTCGGTGAGTTTGGTGGAGTTTATGGAGCCAGACACGTGTAGGCGCTGCTCGTTGTACAGGCTTTTATTTCTCTCCCAGTGGGACAGTGACGAGACGGAGTTTGAGGCTGAACGAGATTAAAATAAAAGCTTTCTGTTATTGTTTATTCACACACACTGTCTATTGAATCACACTGGTAAGAATCGTTCAGGTTTGGTGCGTTAGTGTTGATATTTTTCTGCTATAACTCATGTTGGTCATCTTGATTAAAGAATAAAATATTTTCAGGAGTCAGTGCTGATGTAATATGGAGGAAAGTAGAGACTCTGGGGAGGCGCATTATGAGGACTGGCTCACACTAAAAGACTGACACAACATTTCAAACAAACTGTGGGAGCTGACCAAAGCGTCATGGGAAAGAAAAAAAAAGATTTGACAGTGGACTGCAGCAACATGACCAAGATACACCCCACACAAACAAACAAACCTTCAGTGACCGACTCAGATCAACATAAATATCATAAAATCTCAATGTCAAATGCAATGTTTAGGTAGAAAAAGAATTGGCCAAGTTTGTGCAAGTGTTTAACGATTCTGCTTTACATACCATCCTCTAAAGGCTGGAGATGTACTTGTGCAGGTTTGAAGGGCAGCAAAAATTAATGCAACACATACAAGGTTCAGTGTGCTTAACAGTAAAATTGTGTTGTAGAGTCATGTGACCAAATATGACCAATGGAGACTTTTTGACCTCCTGTTCTAGACTTATGGCCCAGATTTAAGATGTCACTCAAATGTGTAGGTTTTCCTTTACCAAGAGAAGCTAAAATCTATTCACTCGAGGCTGTAGCTGAAGCATAGACTCACAAACGATTCGTTGCTCAAAGCACTTCACTTTTAACTCCTCTCTGATCGATCTAATGGCTGACGGCTGAAGTTAACTGATCATATCCATCCTTGCACAAAGAACTCAACTCCAACCCTCATCTCAAGCCTAAATATCTGGCATTGCTGTTGCATGTTGCATTCAGTGACCTTTATAAGCCTTTATAATGCTGTGGAAGCATAGCCAGACTTGACCACATTGTGTTGAGTGTTTACCATCTCAGAGGCCTGTATTGATGGTTAATAAACCTCTTCAGCCTAAGACATCCATAGTGTCTCCAGTCTATCTTTTCTGTGACTCCTCTCACCTCACGACAAAAATGAGAGCTGCATCTGCACAGCAATAGCCACAAAATAAGTCTGTGTGCAGTTTGCTGTTTTTATTGTTTAAGTTTTCGATGACAGAACCAAACCAGAAGCAGAACTTTGGGGCATCATGTGATATGTGTGCAGCGCTGTCTTGAAGAGCGGCAGAATATCAGGCATTATAAGAAGTTGTGCATTGGCAATTATGTGAGTGAGTCCGTTTTGTGAAACAGATGCATGTGTGTGGCTTAACAGTGGCTTTACCTGTGGTTTTCAGCACAGACTGCAACCTAAAAACAACTCTCTGTAAAAAGCTTGACAGTGCATCCCCTCACAACTACATCTGATGATTTAGAAGGAAGCATTTGGACAGTTTTGAATGTGGATGACTTTTTGTCCCTCGTCCAAAGAGGCTTTTTCAATCCTTAGGGGCAAACAGCTTCTACCTTCAAAAGCATATGTCCAGATGACTTTTTCCAGATATTTAATGTGCTACAACGTACAAAATGGTGCCATATTGTTCTGTTTATCCATTTTTATACGATGGATTTTTTCGGTTTAAAATATAGAAAGACTGTGCCTTTATTGGTACTGGTCACTGGTCAGAGTAGGATCACACAGGATGCAGCAGCAGGATTCAAAACCTTATGCTCAAAGCCTCCAAAAACAAAGTAACACTCTGTTTAACAATGCACTTGCCTCATTCTCTGACATACGTTGCACCCATTTCATTCACTAAATTCCTTGCATAGAGCCATCGGTCTTGTGGGGCGGATAGACACGCAGTCTGACAAAAGAAAAAAAAAACACACAAACTGCTTTAACCAGCTCCTGAAACATGGCAGTGTGTTACGCTTTGTTATTCTCAGCCCCCAGGCGTCCACTGGTCTCACTGAAAGCTCCCAGGGGCTGGCCATTGTGCTCGGGCCATGTCCCGGGGGTCCTGCTCCTCTGCAGGTCCACCTATTACACTCCTACCCCTCACACACACACACACACACACACACACACACACACACACACACACACAGTCATTGTAAGTCGTCTTATTGAGGACAACGTAATGTATGAGGCTTGGCTTGTGCTGGGAAGAAATATTATTTACATGTAATAGTGTTGATGGCTTTTACAATGGAGTGCAATATAAAACAAAAGCTATTTGTTATATCCTTCTGACACATCTAGTGATTTCACAACTAACCATTTTTATTTTCAGATGTTTTATTATATGAACTCAACAAGCACAAAGCCACATAAACAGGTGTCCTACAATCTGATTGGGTCCAATTCCCAAACCAGTCCAAACTGTGGAGTGTTGTTGGCAAATATTACTGTTAATCTGCATTTTTATTTATAGTAAAAATGTTACAAAACCATATTTTGAGACAAATGGTAAATGGACAAGAAGCACTTAGATAGAATCTGCACAAAAAGGCATGAAAACATAAGAAAATACTGTATGGAGTAATTGCCACTTGTAGTTTAAGTTAAACAGGATAAAGCATGAAAATGGCTGCTTTATCAATCCTCCTCAATGAGTGCTACTATGGTTTTACATCTTTGGCAGAATCTATGAGGGCAAAAAGGGGCTTTATCACATGCAGTTTGGAGACAATACTTAACATGAAACATAAAAATGCTTCATCCAC
The DNA here is from genome assembly GCA_036850595.1 of Rhyacichthys aspro. Taxonomy (NCBI): domain Eukaryota; kingdom Metazoa; phylum Chordata; class Actinopteri; order Gobiiformes; family Rhyacichthyidae; genus Rhyacichthys; species Rhyacichthys aspro. The sequence goes on along the minus strand of CM072156.1, from coordinate 5,337,728 downwards.
TAGTTCTGACCAGCTCTGAGAATAATATACAGTCGCTTCAGCGCTACATTTCAATGTCCCGTCACTAAATGGCCCTTTACAAAATACAGACACAGTGCAAACATAATGTAATGTAGCAATGGCTGGTCTTTAAAGCTTGATTTAAAATGACCTCAGTCTATATCATATATCCAGACTATGATCCCCCTGATGTAAGGAACTTCTTTACTTTGCCTCTAAAAGTAAAATTTATGAGAAGGTTTCTACTTCTAAATCTTGTAAATCAGATCAAAAGGTGATGAAGTTTCACAGAAAAGACAAGGATTAGCAAAGAATGTGCAAACACACACAAAAGAATGAACCCGAAGTGTTGGTCAGCAGCAGACTGAGTCAGGTGGCACATGGAGCGGTTTGGGGCGACCCGGATGGAGTCCCGCTCTGTGGCCCTCGGCGGGGGGTAGGAGTCTGTGCGCGTGACCCAAGGCCGAGTCTGCGGGTCAGAGGTCCCGACACACACTCACACCCAGCGGGGCGACGAAATAATTAAGTCTGAGTGTGATTGACAGACAGTTCATCACGCTGTCAGACGCACACACAAACAGAGGGCATCACTTTCCCATCATCAGCACAGCGTCGACACGGGACCCAACGAGACGGACGACCTGGCTCTCAGCGACAAACACTGACTTCATCAAACACTGCCTGTGATTGTGATGAACTGAGCATCTGAATGAAATACAAATGCTCAATCCTTTTTAGTTTTACTTTCCTTCAGTAAGAAATTTTGATTCAGAGACAAAACAATAAAAGAAAGAAAAGAGAAAACTACAAGTTGCCCTTTGATAGTCTCAAAATGTCCAAAAAATCACAAAAATGCACTTATTTTGGCACAAAGAGATATAATACATATATAATATCTTGTATTGTGTCTAATAATAAATGAAATTATTGTGTTTGGTGTGTTTTAGAAATACTATAAACCCCAGCACTGCAGTTATACTGACGGCATAAACTGTGCCGATAAAAAAAAAGATAAAAACTTGCATTACATTATGACAGACATGTTGACATGTTATTTTAAGATAATTAAAAAAAAGACATGCCACTTTTATAGCACTATTATTAATCAGATTTGTTATATCCAACATAGTCATTTCATAGTTTACATGTGCATTATTCATTGTTTTTTGTAAATCGGGGCATTATGATCCAGTTATGCTCACACTGGTATTGTCTCTTGTGACTTCAAATAAAAAATGAGTTATGTTACTTTTTTGTTTGTTAAACATAACCACGTGCTTAATGATTTCAACTATTTCAGTGGATTTATTTGTATTGTTTTGTCTATTTAAAAGATAAATTAAAAGGCTATTTACACTGTGCTGCTCATATATTGGAGTAAGCTTGTATTTTGAACTTGACGCTTGCTACTCGTTATTTGTTTTTGCATATTTTTATTATAAAAACGCAGATGGATTTTCACTTGTACAATACCTCAGTTATATAGTGTTACTGAGAATAACTTAAAATTGCGCTTTAAATGGAGCTTAATAGATACCCCTGAGAGTAAAGCTTTGTGACGGGACATTACAAAGTGAATCTCAGCTGTCAAGATGTTTGTCATGTATGAAAAATGTCACATATATTTATCCCCTGAAACAATATTTGCATTGTGTTTCTGATACATATGAGTAATCACTTATGTTGTGACCTTTACTAGTGACCCTCCGATGTTTTTGTGTGTCTTGGGAAGAAAGGCAGTGACTCAGACATCCATCATCGCGCTGTTGTCCAAGTGTTACATGTGAGCACTTACTCATATCTGGTCTGGCATCGTCTTTCATCTGACTCATATCTGGAATCTCGGTCGCCGCTCTTTTTAGATCTGGAAAATACACAAAAGTAAACCATTCTCAAAAAAAAAAAAACACAATTCAGTGATAACAGTAAGAAGTTTAAGTGGATCCAACTCTTCAAATAAAATGTTCTTGGAGATGGAAATAAAGAATGGAGGCGTGTTGTTCTCTGAAGCGCTGTGACACAGATAGCCCTGTTCAGATCACATGTTCACCTTTGAAGAGTGCACTTAAAAGTCTGGGTGTGTGTGGGGCCAACGGGAGCCGTAAAAGCAGCTAAGGGCGGCCGGGTGGGTGTATGGGACGGGGGGCTAACCTGTGGATTGAAATGGTGCGCCTCCCTCGGCCCACCCCCCCCTCATCTCCTGGATTCTGAGAGGGACGTTTTTCTGTGCGGCCACAAAGGGACGGGGCTCGGATTGCGCCGGCACATTCACCGGCCCACTTTGTTTTCAAATGGTTTTGTTTAGTTGTGACACTGTAGACACCCAACACCTTCCAAGAATCCGAACTCTTGCGGAGGGGGGAGCGTAAGGGGCAGGCGGGTGGTGCGTGGGACGGGGGAGGCGTAAAGGGTGAGCGAGGCAGAGCAACGGGACGGTGTAGGGCTCAGGATACTCAGGAAATTGAAATTATCCACACATCATTCTCTGCTGGTTCCTTCCTAACGCCGGTGCTTTACCTCTGCCCCCCTCTGTTACCCTCCTGCCCCGTCCTAAAGCGCTCCCCGTGCACCTTCACGTCTCCAGGCACTTTCACACTGTTCAGTCGGCTCTGCCTCCGAGGGTTTAAGCAGCTCAACACAGCAGGGCCTGAGCTGCTCTGCCTCCAGCGACTCTGATGCTACAAGGCTAATGCTAGGCTCAGCTCTCACTTTCTCATTTCTCATCACATTTCTCATCAACACTTTCTGCCAACACACTTTGCAACATGTGACAGTCTGCATAAAGCATCCATAATCATATTTATTGCTGAACAAACATGCAATACGTAGAGTTTATAATATGCTGTTAATGCTCCACTAACCCTTCCTGCTTAGCTAAAGATGGTGTCTCGGTATCCTGCTGCATAGTTTAACAAAACTAAATGCAAATATTATAATACTCAGGACAGAGACTCATTTACCATATGGCAACACTTGTTGATGGTGGAGTGTATCTGTATCTACAGGGATACTTCAGTACAATGCTTGGATTAAAGTGTAATGTTAGCTTCACTGACCACATCATCAGAAAACAGAGAGAGTCCAGGTTAGTGTGCACTTGTGTTATATCCAATAGTTTAGATTCACTTTATATAATTTCCTTTGCATCAGGGCCATGCAAAACCTACATCTGGGCTAGTTTGGGAGTGAAAATCCAACTTTTTGATGCATTTATTTTAACCTGATTTCTTAGAGTGGCATAAAAGCTTCTTTTTTGGACACAAGAGCCACAAATGCAGGTTGTAATACTCCTCCTTTTCAGAGCATGTGAACAGCTATGGTAGCCCTGCAGGGACATGTTGTTGCCTATGAACAAACCCACTGGAAAAAGGTCTGATGTTGGCAATTTTACTTTAAACATTGAAAGAAAAATCTGTTTAGTTTATAAATGTCCTAAACCTTTCAAAAAGAAAATTTGCCTCAGAATTAAACATACATGAACTTGCAGTGCTCAGAAAGGAAGAAAGGTAGAAATAATAGTAGTTCCTGTACTTTCTGGGTATTGTAGGATGGATTTACTATCACCGCAAACAAGGATTATAAAGAATGATGTAAAATAAGGCTGTTGCTGGCTAATAAATGCAAGAAACAAACAATGTCAGTCACTAATTTGCTGATATATGCTGATTAAGTCTCACTATTGGTAAGCTTCTGCACCCAATAACCACTCACAAACATTTAGACATTTTATTCCATTATAATAACCATGCAATAATAAGTTAAAAAGTGGTTTGACTGGGAACATGTCTCACACACAGCGACCGTCTTTGTAGCGCTTCTTGCCGCGCTCGACGAGGCCGCATTACCCGAGCATCGCGGGGCCACCGAGTCAATTGCTACACATCGGCAGCGCTTTGAAGGGCAGGGGTGCGTGCAGAGCCGGGCTGGAGGTGGCACACACACAATTCATTCCCCGGCAATGCACACCACCTCCCAAAGGATGGAGGGCGCAATATACCCAACCGGAGCAAACACCATGCGACCAGGGGGCACCTGAGTTCACCTCTTTCACTGCAGCAACAACAAAAAAAAGGCAAAAAAAAAGAGAGCGATGTCTGCCTGAGTGTGAGCGGGTGTTTGGAAGAGAGGATGAAAGCTAGGAAAGAGGGAGAAAAGAGATAAAACGAGCGGAAAAAGTGACATATTGAAAGACGGTGTGTGCGTCGAAGGCAGGAGAATGAATAGGGAAAGACTATCTGCTGCATTAAGCTACCCTCCACAGTGCCAGCCTTTTCTGCACTCCTCTTTCAGCAGAGAGGACCCAGGGGACGGTAACGCTAAGCCGAACCCCATTCTTCCAGCAGAAACTTTGATTTCCTATTAGGTTCCTCCTGATGGGGACCGGAGGGGAGGAGAGGCGGGCAGGAAAAGATGGACACCGAGATGAAGGGAAGACGTGGCCAAAAAAGCAAAAGGGCGGAGAAGAATAGCAAAAAGCAGAAACATAAGTGTGGTGTACGGGATGAATGGGTTTGACACCGTGCGGCGGTGGCGGGCCGACGTCGCGGGCACAGCGGCCATTGTTTACGCTCAACCCATTTAGTAGTGACCTTTCTGAGCTGGCAGACAGACAGACTGAGAGGAACAGTGAGGAGCAGACAGGTCGGTATGCAGCGGGACAGGTTTGGAGACAGATCCGCTGTAAAGGACAGGAGATAAAAAAGAAATGAGAATGTGTCAAAGGAAATGCGGCCCATTGAATCAGATATATCTAATGATAGAGTGGAGTAACGCTGGCGAGGCCTTCTCTGAGTTTATGTTCATGAGAATATTCTAATCAAAATCTGAATGCTTTCTTATAACACTTCAGACTATGCTCCATTCAGGTTGTTTTCATGTGGTCAAAGTATTTAATAGCATTTGAAAGTCTGTTAAAAAAAGAAACATGGAAACTACATCTTCCAATGAGCACATGGATGGATCTTAAGCTGAGGTAGACAAGCTTTTTCCTCTTAAACTTGTCATAAAAGACCGACAAACAAATTAGCCAATCCTAAACTACTGATTCTCTGTGTGAGTATCACTGTAAATGCTGGTCTCAATGTTTTTCTCCTTTGTTTACTTGTGTGATGTGCACATAGTTTAACCAGGGCACAGCTAAACCTTTTACATGCAGCGGTATCCTGGACTTAAAGTGTATTATTTAGGTGTTTTAGCTGAAGTAATACATTTTAGAATTACATTAATGTTAAAATTCCAATTACACCCGGACTGAGGCAATAATTAATGCTTCACAACACATTAGGAATGAATTTACTTTTATCTAGTGCTCCTTTATAACAACAGAAGAACTTTTTCAGCAAAGGAAAAGAGGAAAGAAGAGTGTATTACATGTTTCCTGAATTCCCTTGGATCAGTGAAGTATCTAATCTATCGTTTAACTCCAGTCATGTCAGTGTCAGCCTAGTGATTTGATTTTATTAGAATCTGACTGTTTGAAGTCACATTTAGGAAAATAATAGAATAAAATTGAATGAGTTTAGAAAGAAAAATGGTTACCTGAAACAAAAGCAATGAGTGATAGGCCTTTCTTTGATGCTTTTGGGGAATTTCTATAAACTTTTCTCTTTTTACTCTCTCTGCTTGAGCTGCAAACTGCAAAATCAGTCTTTAATATTTGCATCTGCATGACTGGACACCACCAGCTGCCCTGACTCCATATAGACTGTAGCTGGAGATATCGATCAGAATTGAAAGAAAGCAGGTGGTTTGGCGTTTCTTGCCCATTGACAGCGGCAGTAACTCATCAGCAACATTTTGCATGATTGCATTGTGTGAGGGTCTCAGTTTCTTGGTCATATAAGCGGTCTAAGATTGCACTGAAACACCTACAGGCCTGTATTACTGTGACATTGTACAGGACAGACATATGTGGGCTGCAGTGTGTGTGACAGTACATGACCTCCCATGAGGCCGGAGCAGCAACAAAAGCCTTTTGGTGTTCAGGGAGTACAAGTTCAACCCATCTCTATTGTCGCCGAGCCTCTCATACAGACTCTGTGCTGTTGACCCCATTATGATGACAAGTGTATGGTTATATGGAAGGCTACAGATGTGTGGCTGCTTTAGGTCGACACGTGGCACTCTGATAACCAAATTTAAAAAGAAAGAAAGAGTCACATGTCACATTTTTTGGTGGGAACTTTAACCATGAGTTGCCTTACGTTTTAAATATTTCTTCAAACCAGTGTAGGGAGGTTGGTGCTTCGCAGGGATTTGTCCGAAAAGCCATAAAAGAAGTGACAACAGGAGAAAAGTTAGGACTGATCCTGGAGGAACCGTGACATCCTCCAGACAGAGCTGTTTCTACTTCACACATGCACAAGACGTCAGGATGATGTGTAGCTGCAGATGTCTGTATGGGTGCTTTTAAATGATGCCATGACAGCCATTAATGCGCTAATATCAAACCTGTATTTGAACATAAATGAAACATGGTAAAACAGTTCAAAGTAAAGCACCAACAAGCTGCAGAGATGACCAAACTTCGGCGCTCCAGCTACACCATCAGCCCTGCACATCTTCAACAGCCCTACTCCGGGAGATCAACACATTTAATCACAATCGAATGCATTGCGTTCACACAGTTGGTCCCCACAGATAACATCAGGAAAAAGTCAGCTATATGTGGAAAAGGCTCATAACAAGAACAAGAACATGACACTAGACAAATTAAAAAAAGTAACATAAAAAACTTTAGTGACATGAGCAATAATACAATAGCATTAGTCTAGTAAATGTATTAGTCCTACTGCAGTAATTCACTTTTGTCTTAGTGGACGTAACACACAAGGCAGTGCAATCGAGCTAGTGCTGAGTATCTAAGGCTTAGTCAGACTCAAGCTGGACTGAGCAGTCTGTCTATGCTTCACAGTTGGCTGCACAGAACTAGCAGACCACGACCGTACGACAGATACGACATAGTTGATGCTACTACACTGGATAACCTGATGGTGCTGCTGGTGTCTGACCTCAAGTCCTGTTGGTCAGACACTAAAGTAAGAAGTGGAGCCTGTGACACCAAGGTCTTAATGCTTAACACGGATGGTGTGGTTATGCATGATTTTGAACCCTTTTTACTCTTCGACTCATTTAAACCCTTAAATTTCAATATGGATGGAGTGATCAGATCCACTGTGGTTTTAAACTGGTGGTTTTCATATGAAGAGGGTAAGTGAAAGTGGTTCTAATGTAGATTAAGGATGATGCGTGTCAACATCAGGGGTGAATATCTAGTTAAAATGGTGGTTTTCAGTTGTTTGGTTGCTTTTTATATGAATTCAAATTTGAAAGTACCTCCTTGGTTTAAATTTGAGCTCCATAATCTCCTGAATTCAGTCAATCTCTTCAGTTCAAATCCATCAAGAACCTCCATAATTATGCATGTATTGGTAAGTGCTGCTCCTGTCCTGTGGAAAGAGGGGTGAGACATATATTAAAGTTGTGTCGGCGAGACGCAGAGGTACGGAGACAGAGACATACAGAGAGAGACAAAAGCAGCAGCAGAGAGGTGGTCTCTGGGAGAATGATTGATTGATGTGGTCAGTGAGGCGTCACTGATCTCCCCGGGAGCCCCCCCTCGCCCCTCTACCCCAACGAGGATGTGGATTGGCCTTAATGGTGTGAAAACAGGCCGACCGCTGCACTAATCTGGGAGGAGGGAGATAAGAACCGCAACATAAACGACAAACAAACAGAGTCACGAGCTCAGAAATTTCCCGCATGAGCTTAAAAAATGGTTATTGGAACTTTGGTACCTCTTACAATAAGGTCCCTTCATGATCAGATATAACTTCTTTACAGTTGGGTCATTCACACATATTTTCCCTGCATATTTGCAATTTCTTGCTTTTCCTGCACTGGATGAAATGACAGAACCTGAGTGCATTTGTTAAAGCGAGACTATGTCACTTTTTTAGGAAAATAACCACTAAAAATACTGTATTACAGTGCAGTGGTTAACGAGATATGCAAACAATGTATGCAAATGACCCCTCACTCTTATACAACACTTAACCCCAAATGATCTGTTTTTACAAATGATTGCACTATTAAATGCCACTTAAGCTGACACACGCTGATGTTGCCTATTTTTAAATGTTGTCCTATGAAACACTCTAATACACTAACACTAATTACAGCATGACAGACATAAAGGCCCAGGTCATGGCAGGTTTAAGTCATACTTTGTGACATATTGTAATCCTATAAAACAAGGTTTTAGACATGTCATTTCATGAGTGTATGACGTGCATCATAGGAGCATTGTTCCTTAAAATCCTTCGTCTTTTTACTTGTCTGTTCTTATTTTAATAAAGTTTTGTCAAATCTTATAAATCCTTTTTACAGTACATGTACTTATTGTATCATTCTGGCTTCGGGAAGCCACTGTCTGAGAGCTGACTAAAATGAAATCAATTGGACGTAACCCTTAAGTGTTTGTTTTTGTGTGTCTCACTTAAACAAGCCCCAGAACACACACAAATTCACGCCCCGCTTCCTCCACTTAACACAGCCACAGCACTTTCGTGTATTTGTGGAGTGGTCCATTTACTCCCAACAGTAGCTCGAGGACATGAGAAAGAACAACAAGCCCCTGCCAGATTAAAACAACAGCACAGCACTGCCTGCTGGGAAGGAACTCCACTAACATGGATCCTTCACGCTGCAGAGGAACCCCGTCTGCAAACGACTGCCCTCAACAAATACCTCACATGTCAACACACACGTCAGTCATAACTGTAATTCTTCATCTTTCTAAGTCCATCCCACACATTTCTTCTCCCTCCATGAGTCCCGGTCCGTGTGGGCTTCTCATAGATGCTCTATTTGTTTTCTGTTGGTTTAGGATGGCTGCAGGCCGTCCCACAGAGTAAAGCCTCTTCAGTGTGACATTAGATCCCAGCAGGATAACACCACTAATAAAGCTGGACATTTCCTGCTGCTGTAATGGATTAGCAGGCCTTTCTGCAGCAAACACAAACACACAAACAATGGTTCATGGGGCTCACTTTCCTCCTGTTTCCACCTGTTAGAGCCACAGTGTCACTGGAAATATCCTCACACTTTCTCATGATGGATTCCTTTCATTTTAATGCCATTTGTCTCCATAAATGTGTTTTCTTTGATAAAGAGCTGAAGGTCACTGTAAAAATTAAACAGTCAAATTTACGTAAAAAAAGAAACCTGTCAGCTGTGGGGGCCAGTTTTTCACTGTAAAAATATAAAAACAATGCAGTAAAACACAAAACATACTACATAAAAAAAATTACTTTTTACCGCAAATTACTATAAGCAGAAGAATTTGTATTAATCTTAGATTAGTTACAGTAACTGTATGGGGTATTACAGTAATTTCCCTTACACCAAAAAGGGACATTTTAATTTAATTTCATATTACATGTTTTCTACAGGCATCTGTAAATACACAGATTAACACTGTTAAATCAATGTATTTACCACTGTCATTTATTATTTTCACTTTTACAGGTATTTACTGCAATTTGATTGTGTTTCACAATAATTATTTCAGCCTTTCTTAAACAGTGTGCTAATTGCATTATACAGCACATGACATCACATAATACAATGCTTTCAGTTAATTTGTTACAAAAGTGGCAGTGTATTTCTGAAAGAAGTGTACATTTTCTTGCATTTTGGTCAAATATTTCTGAAGAAAATGTACATAATGCAATCACACCAGTCTGTCAAGGCCTCTACAGATTGTAGCTCTAATTTGTGGATGTATTTGACAGATGTAGGCCTCCATATAGTCAGTACTTAGCCTCTTTAACATGCTCTGTATGTAAACCCACCATTGAGTTAAACTGGATTTGTATCAGTGCTGCCCCCTGGAGAAAACACAAAGATCTGATGGTACTGCAGGCTTCCAACCATGATTTCAAAGTGAATATGCAGCGTTAGAACATGGACAGCCATTATGCCTGTGCTGTATAAAGTGAAAGACTCCATGTCCAGTGGTACATGTGACTCTTTGTCCCATGTGACGACACTTTTACCTTTCTCCGTCTAAACGTCTGTGTCACTCTTATTTACCAAATCTCAATTGCTCTCTTTTCAGCGCGCAAAAAAGCCTTTCCACGAGCCCATTGTGGTCAGCCTCGTCCCGGGTCCGGGAGTGAAAGGGCAGTTTGAAAGAGAGTGCGGTGAAAATGATAGGACATGTCTGTCTAATTGGGAAGACGGAGCAAAGATGTGCATGTATGTGTGAGCACGCAGCGGGACGGCAGTGGGAGGGACGGAGGAGGGTGGAGGGGGTGAGGGCTGCAGGGAGGCTGTAAGTGATACCCTTGTCTGTTCCCTACTTGCCCCACTGTGAGGCCGCTCCACCCAGGCCGGCCCGGGAAAGAGTGGGGGTCCCCTGGGAACTGGACAGGACAGGGCGGAGGAGGAGGGGGGGCGGCATGGAGGCCAGGCTTTCAGCCACCATGAAAAGGAGCGGAACCAAATACAAGCAAAATCTCCTTCAATATACTGTATCCCTCACCTGAGTAGGGCAGCCGGCTGAAAGGGGATCCGCGGGGCGACTGTACAATGGGCTCGGCGGGACAAGGGAGCAGGGGACGCAGCCAAATCCACAGCTGACTTAAGGAACAGCACTGGAACAGGACAATGTGCGTTTAGTTTCACTTAAAGTTATCATTCACAAATAAATCAAGCTTCTTTTTTATTGTTTTGAACAGCAACAAAATGACAGTGTGTAAGGTTTCAGAATTTGGACCCATTAGACTGATTCATCAAAAAAAGAATTTAATCTATTAAAATGAGTGGACAGTTGTGTTTATCTTGTAAAATAAACAGTCTGTAGAGTATAATAGTACATATAACAGAGTGTATGATGAGCCACGTGCACTGTGTCTGTGTGAAAGAGACGTTCTTTCAGGGTCAAGGAATCATAAAAATTGACTTGACACAACATATTGTAATTACTGATATTTTATAGTTGTGAGTTGTTTATATGAGAGGTAGAAATAAGAAAATTGACTGATGAAACTGAATATAGTAAAAGTGAATGTGAATTAAAAACATCCCTCATAAAAATGATAAACTGACTGCAACTGAAGATTATATAAACTGATAAAAACACAATAGATTAAATTAAAAAATAGGTGTGAAAAAAATGCAAGTAAATTAATAAACTGATGTTAAAAGTTTATTATCACGTCACAATCACAGTGAGTTTGTGTTACATCCGTCAGCGTCCATGTGTTAATCTCAACAAAAAATGTTGATACTTCCATTTTAAAGAACTAACCCCAAAAAGAAAACACAACAAAACTGCAGCTCCTTAGATTTATACAATTAATTATTGAATTGATTAATTTTGGGCCGTTAGTGTCACTGCTATGTGCCCAGTGCTGCCCTTCTGGGGGCAGATCTCTAAAGCGAAAGTGCATCAATACATTAAATGCATCGATGAAACTGGAAGCAACACAATTCACATAAATATTCACATTTACAGTCAGTTTATTAAATTACATGCATATTTTTAATTATCATGCAATGTTATTAATTTCTACTATCCTTAACTTGTTTATGTATCAATTAAAATTCATTTTTATCATGTGTTATGTTTTCATTCACATTGAGTCCTTATGTGCTTTAAATATTAGATAACATATGATCACAGAACAGCTCCATCAATAAACACACAGTATAGTGAATAAATCCTTCATTTAATGTGGAGCACTACAATAATACTAACCACTGACACTTAGTCACGGTGCTCTATAAAAACACATCATAGACATCACAACACTTCCTTGAGTCTGGGCTTGTCTTAGTTTCAGGATTGAATGTTTACGCCTGGTTCGATAGGTTTGTGTGTTTTCTCCATTTGCACAGATAGAATTAAATAGAAAAGAATCATGGAATAGTTTAATAATCAGAATTAATACCTTTGTGCACCTCCACCATTCACACTCCTTTCTACAGCTTGTGTTTACCTACGGTAGCCCTGCAGGGACATGTTGCATGAGCAAACCCTGTGGAAATATATCTTAGACTAAGTTAACAAATTGGTTTATGTAATGTTAGCTTTCATGCAAGTGTCATCGAGTAGTGCTCCATTTGTCGCTCATCACAATATTCCTCTTTGCAACATCTTTCATTTATAATCATTAATATGTGTTTGGTAATACTGTACAGTAAGTATTGTAATGTGAAGTGGTTACACCTTCTTATCTTTGACTACTTTGACCATCTGAGAAAATGCACTGAACAAAGTTAAATTAAGGACACGGACCTTGACAGTGGCCAGACAGTAAGGGTACAGTGTCTGATGTGGGACATGTGTGAACAGTCCATGTGAACTGGCAGAGCGCCAGCAGAGGTTATGTTTGGTGAAAATGTCTGGTGTCAAGTGATTGGGTGGAGGTTTAGGTGGGGGACAGTAACTAATGCTCACATGTGTCTGTGACTATCCTCTCACCTCTGCTCTGTCACCTCTCACACACCTCTCATGTTCCCAGGTGTGAAAAAGATCGAAAACCACCTCCAGCAAAATCACTTCCGAAGGCCTCTTTTCATGTTGGCAGGAGTCAGTCAGAGTGAAGGTCTTCTCCAGCCGAAGAGGAGGAGGAGGAGGAGGAGGAGGGACGCCGCACGCTCCGGGAAACATGACCCTGCTCAAAGTCATACTGTGTCAAAGGGACTCAATAGCCTTGCAGTTAAGGTGTTTCCTATTGGGAAGTATAGGTAGCCACACAATGATACAGGCAGCAGCACACACCCTTCAGAGATAAAGCCAGTCTGAGGAACATTTTTCCTTTGAAATAAAAGAAGTATAACTGAGACATATTCAAATATATGAATTTAAAGTTGTTCTGCTGCTACCTGCAAGTTATTCAAATGTGTTTATGGCTAACAAAAGTGTAAATATCAGTTTATAAAAGTTGGTTTAGTCAGTTATTTACTTATCCAAAACTTCTTGTGATAAAACAAAGTAATAAGGAAAAAATGGAAATTGACAGTGAACTGCAAAACACTAGTCTGTTTATGAGCTGTGTAAACATTTGGAGACAGTAAACATTCACCAGATAATATTCATCAGATTACAATTTAATAGTAGGAGGCAGCTACATCGTGCTTATTATATGTTTTGCAGCTTTAACAGTGTCACAAGGTCATCTTTTCAAATTTTGCCTCATGTAAAGGTTAATGGGAAAGTGTTTATTTCTGCTTTCTTTCTTGTTTCTCAAAAGCTCTCAGTTCTACAGAAATGTCTACATCACTCCCTCATTTCAAATTTCTGCACCTCAGCACCTGAATACACATAAAAAGCCGTATAGCAGGCTTTCTGTCACTTTTATGTCCCATTGTTTTGTAAATATGATGCACTAGGACGACAGATAAAACTTTATCTGCTCCAACACTGGGAAAATACTTACTGTATATTAGCGCAATGGAAAGCTAAAGTAGTCAATTTTAGGGTAAAAAAGATTGACAAAAGTAGAAAGGGTTTATAAGAATCAAATGTATACAGATCTAGGAACCATTTATAACATATTTATATCTCTATTGCGGCAATATTTCAGCGAGTTGCCAGCTCAGTGTGCCTTAACAGAGCCTGCTCAAAAGGTTTCCACTAATGGTACATTTCAGAGAGGCATGCATCTCCACTGCAGTGTAAACAGTAAAAAGTGATGTGTTGTTGTTAATTTGAGTAAATAAAAAGTTGTGGAAAAAGTTTCTGGTTATCCCCAGCTTTCCGAACTTAACATTCAGAAAAACACACTCTTTATTGTCCTAAGATATGCTTCTGTGCAATGCTGCAAACATTTGGTACCAACAACCCTGCTTCATTTGAAAAAAAGGTTTTGTGTTTTCTTTTTCACATGAGAAATAATTCTGTACTGTCCAATCAACACACAGCAGTGTTTGGCTGCACTATTTATTAAACGTACAGCACTGATGGAACCAAGGCTGATGAAGTAGAAGGATACTCTTTTTGGGGAACCTTTGTAGCCCTGTCCTGTCCGGTTCTGATCTGAGCTGTACTGTACTGCCTTTATGGAAACGTGGCAAACAAATGGCATTAATTTAACCGACCCTCTCGAATGTGACAGTTTATTCATTAGGACACATGAAAATAACAAGTGGTGACTGTATAACTGAGTAATATCTGTACCTTATATTTTACGTGGCGCTTTAGCTTTTGCCTCTGGAGACATAACAACCCTCTGTTTAGAACAAATCCATTAATCAAGTCTGTGAACAGATTACAGAGAATTAAAAATCTGAAAGTCATGCAGGAAGCACAGATAACAGTGGTCTCACACATCTTCAAACAGATCTGACATGAGCGCCCACACATAAATCACACCTTTAAAAAACCTAAAGATGCAAATCCAGGCATATACACACACGCATACAAACACGCACAAAGCCGTGTAACTGACTCCACTGGAGCATTGAGCACTGCGGATAATTGCAAGCACCATTGTGACGCTCTTCAATGGGCCGGTTACCCAAGAAGCCTCATGTTCGTGTTCATGTACATTTGCTTTGAAGGTGGCGCACACAAAGAGCTGAACCCTGCCCAGAACAAAGCCCTGGGAGACCCTGCTTCACCCAGAGATGCCTTTCATGGACAAACCGCACAGATAAAGCCTCTTCCTCCCGGTCACTCAGTGTGGGTTTACTGCAGAGAGCGCTGGTCTCCAACAATGCTCTGCTTGTCGTCAGTCAAACCGAGTCAAGTCATGCGTCAAAATACTTTTACACGCTTTTTTTTAAATCAATTTATCAACTATTTCTGCACCGGACTATGCGCCATGTGACAACTTGACCCTCTCATCAGTCACTTTGCTTCTGATCTTTATTTAATTTTGCATCACTTTCTTAGACATTAAATAATTGCTTTGAAGATAAAAAAGTTCACATTAGTTTATTTAACAGCATATTTGGAAAGCATGAACCCAAACCAAAGACATCTTTCCAATGATTTATTTTCTGCAACAAATCAGGTTTTGACTGAGCTCATTTAAATTAATACTGGCTTTGTGGCATTGCTTTAGTAAATGAACAAAATAAATAAAAATGATCAGACAATATGCGTCTCTTCAATATATTTGGTTCATTATAATACATTCTATTTTAACATAGTTCTCAATATGATATAGCTCTGCAAACTGTAAAATCTGAAATATATATTGGATTTGGTGTTGATCCAAATGACCTCAGACATTCATTGAAAATACACATTCTTGTATTGGTCTTATTGATCTAATCATATTCTTTCTGCCTAAATACTTATCTCTTATCATTTTCTGCTCCTTCTTAGAGCTGGAAGGCACTTTGAGCTGAGGCCTCTGGGCGTTTCTACAGACTCAGTCAAACACTATTGGCTCATTCATTCCTTTGTATAAAGCCTGAGCCTGATTATCCTCATTTGCATAATAAATGATCTTCTGACAAATACCTTTGTCTTTGCAACAGGAATTTATTACATTTTTAAATCTTACAGTCCATACATTAAAGTTTTTTGTTGTTTCATATCTGACATCAGGTCATTACACACTTTACTCTTTGAGCTTATTTACTCATTGATCAAAGGAAGGTTTGTAGCATGTAACTTCAAGCCAGAGCAGAGCTGAATATGTATAATTTAAAAGACAAACAAATAAACAGGACTGTGACAAGATCTCACAAGATCAAAACGTGACAAGATTTCTCACTGAGGTGAAAATCTGTCTGTAGATATCAGAGGAAATGTGAAGGTGAAATTCATATAAATCATCAAATCATCTGTGTGGCATCATTTTGGTTTTCAGTGAATATAAGAAATGAAGAAGGACTGATAGACCACGTATGAAAACACCACCAGCACCACTCTGTAAAGACAGAACAAACACAGCATTAACCAGCCACACGTGGAAACAGTGGAAGAATCTTGTCTCGTGGGATTTGTATCTCGTCACAGCCCTTTTAATAAAGCATGTAACTTTTTACCAGAAAATAAATCCTAAAATATAAAAATAAACCTTTAAAATATAGCCTTCAAGCCATTTTGGTCGTTCTCTGACACAAAAAGGGGAGAAAGTAAGTCCTGTTATAGGTTCAACAAACAGAACTGTTAGACACAACTGCAGCAGCATCTACACTTTTTAATGTTTAACTTTATGTATTTATTGCTTATGCTTGTTATTTAATGTGCTTTTATGGATGTTGGTGTTGTATTGTGTGGTGCTGAATAAATGGACCAGCAAACAGAATCTCCCTCTGGAGACAATTAACAAATGTGAATCTGAGATATTACAGTTTGTCACTCAGGACACACTAATATTTACTGAGAACTAGTATCCCACCAAACCAAACCAAACCAAACCAAACCAAACCAACACAACTAAAACCAAACCAAACCAAACCAAACCAAACCAAACCAACACAACTAAAACCAAACCAACACAACTAAAACCAAACCAAACCTAACCAACACAACTAAAACCAAACCAAACTAACACAACTAAAACCAAACCAAACCAAACCAACACAACTAAAACCAAACCAAACCAAACCAAACCAACACAACTAAAACCAAACCAACACAACTAAAACCAAACCAAACCAACACAACTAAAACCAAACCAACACAACTAAAACCAAACCAAACCAAAGCAACACAACTAAAACCAAACCAAACCAAACCAACACAACTAAAACCAAACCAACACAACTAAAACCAAACCAAACCAAACCAAACCAACACAACTAAAACCAAACCAACACAACTAAAACCAAACCAACACAACTAAAACCAAACCAAACCAACACAACTAAAACCAAACCAACACAACTAAAACCAAACCAACACAACTAAAACCAAACCAAACCAACACAACTAAAACCAAACCAAACCAAACCAACACAACTAAAACCAAGCTGATTTTAAGGAAGATATTAAGGCATAGTTTGATATAAGTTTGGACTATGTTGGAGACAGCATTCTTTATGACTAAATACATCATTCACTACAAAACAACGAAATATTGGACATTAGCTGTGCTCCATCTATGATCCTGTCCCAACCATAGATCTTCTTTTAACTTAGTATTTGCTTACTTTGTATTCACTGTAATTGTTTATTTAAGGTTGTATTTTCTGCACAGTATGTAGAAGAATCTTCTGGCTGCACATAATTACACTCTCAAGACATTATAAGGAATGTAACTCAAGAACCAGTTGTAATGTGTTACAGAGTCATGTGTTACAGAGTCATGTGTTACAGCGTCATGTGTTACAGAGTCATGTGTCACATCGTAATGTGTTACAGAGTCATGTGTTACAGAGTCATGTCTTACAGAGTCATGTCTTACAGAGTCATGTGTTACAGAGTCATGTGTTACAGAGTCATGTGTTACAGAGTCATGTGTTACAGAGTCATGTGTTACAGCGTAATGTGTTACAGAGTCATGTGTTACAGAGTCATGTGTTACAGCGTCATGTGTTACAGCGTCATGTGTTACAGAGTCATGTGTTACAGAGTCATGTGTTACAGCGTAATGTGTTACAGAGTCATGTGTTACAGAGTCATGTGTTACAGAGTCATGTGTTACAGCGTAATGTGTTACAGAGTCATGTGTTACAGAGTCATGTGTTACAGAGTCATGTGTTACAGCGTCATGTGTTACAGAGTCATGTGTTACAGAGTCATGTGTTACAGAGTCATGTGTTACAGCGTAATGTGTTACAGAGTCATGTGTTACAGAGTCATGTGTTACAGCGTAATGTGTTACAGAGTCATGTGTTACAGAGTCATGTGTTACAGAGTCATGTGTTACAGCGTAATGTGTTACAGAGTCATGTGTTACAGCTAATGTGTAAGTCATGTGTTACAGAGTCATGTGTTACAGCGTCATGTGTTACAGAGTCATGTGTTACAGAGTCATGTGTTATAGAGTAATGTGTTACAGCGTAATGTGTTACAGAGTCATGTGTTACAGCGTCATGTGTTACAGCGTCATGTGTTACAGCGTAATGTGTTACAGAGTCATGTGTTACAGAGTCATGTGTTACAGAGTCATGTGTTATAGAGTAATGTGTTACAGCGTCATGTGTTACAGCGTAATGTGTTACAGAGTCATGTGTTACAGCGTAATGTGTTACAGAGTCATGTGTTACAGAGTCATGTGTTACAGAGTCATGTGTTACAGAGTCATGTGTTATAGAGTAATGTGTTACAGCAGTGGTGTCAAACTCAAAGTGGTGAGGGGCCGCAAAAGTTAATAAGAATCCTTTCAGGGGCCGAAGATGGTGACATTTGGAAGCTTTTATTAAATGTTGAATGTTGGATTTCATCTTCATTTGAGTCTTACAGAAGTTATCACACAAACAATAATTTCTTTCCTGGTTTTCGTTTGATTTGAACAGGTTTTGGTCAGATTTCAACAGGTTTTGGTCAGATTTCAACAGGTTTTAGTCTGATTTCAACAGGATTTAGATGTATTTTTGTCAGTTTTGAACAGATTTTATTTTTGTAGCAAAAATCGAATCCATCTAAAACATCTTCAAATCCAATTAAAACCTAGTATCTAAAATATCACCTACTAAATGTATCGAAGGGCCACATAAAACATTGCAAAGGGCCGCATTTGGCCCCCGGGCCTTGAGTTTGACATGTGTGTGTTACAGAGTCATGTGTTACAGAGTCATGTGTTACAGCGGTGTTTTGATCCTGTGGCGGCCGGTCACAACAACATGACATCAGACAGAAACAGACAAACACCAGAGCTGTCTCTATGTGACTGGGCTCTTCACACAATCATATGAATATTTAATAACACGACTCTGAGGCCGTGCAGCAGGTGCCGACTGTTTGGTGTTGGAGTCTCCATGGGTCTCACTGCTCTACAAACACACTGATGCCTGACACTTAAACTTATCACTAAAGCTGTTTGGGTCAGACATAACTCCACAGAACAGAAAACTGCCACTGTTTTACTTGACTTTTTCACGCGTCCTGACTTCTCCTGCCACCCTCTCCTCTTCCTGTCCCCCTCCGTCCCTCTCGGCTCCCCCTCACTCCTCCGTCTCTCTCTGGGACAGCAGATGGAGACCATGGCCCAGTTCTGCCTTTTGTTCTGTGTCCCCAGAGAGAGCCCTGGCTTTTTGGACAGCACACAGCCTGGCTCCACATATCTCATACAAAATGCAAGTGCCTTTCTTTTCATTAAAAAGAAGCTGAGGAATGCATGTACTATTTTGAATAAATAGAGAGAAATCAAAAGGACTTGTTCCAGCCTTAATTCACCTGTGTGTGGCTCAGTGAAAACGTCTTTTACAGAGGCAGTTGTTTCCCTGATCCCCCTACAGCCCATAATAGTAAAGACGTAACAGTTCCATATTAATGATATCCCAATAATATGTTTTTGGAGAACACACAGACTTGGGCAAAGTAGTAAGAAAATAAGCGACCCAAGTGAAACTGAGAGGTCCACAGACGCCAGTCGTGTTTGGAGCCGCAGCCGCTCCACGCGTCAGAGCATCTCAGGTTCTCTGTAACTGCGCCACGCTGTTGTTATTTTTCATAACGTCCGTGAGTAAATAATTAATGTGCGTGAAACAGTGAAACCGCAGCGCCCTGCATCCCACCTGTTGATGCACACACAGCTCTCTGTTGTCCCGCAGCAGAGACCACCGCCTCTTTAGGACCGTCTCAGTGAAAAGCAACAGTGAAAACACGTCTCTGTTTCAAGTCAATGGGTTTTTTAATGATTATTATTTTGGTCTTTTCTTTGATAGGACAGACAGGACACAGGGTGAGAGAGAGGGCAATGACACTGAGCAAATGACCCCAGCGGGAATGGAGCCCGGGTCACCCTGGTATAAATAATAACCATTAATGTGCGCCTTTATCTTTTTTATTTATCATAAACACTGTGTTTAGTCACTTGTTTCCAAGTGAGTAGTGTTTTAAAAGTGGAGTGTCCATTGAGGAGAAGTCATCACTAAAGACTCAACTCTGAGTTTATTTAGATGTATTTAAACTGATGGAGACTGAAACATGAGCGCGCTCATCGCAACTGGAGCCTCGTGCAGATGGCTCTGATCATATCTATTCTATCAATTATTGAAGCATTATCACTGTATCTCGTGCGGCTGAGGGGCGCTGTGATTGGCTGAGCCGAGGTGGGCGGACACTTATGACAGGTACACTTCAGGTGCGTTCATTAATAATTCGTGCGCCCTTCCTCTGCTACTGCTCCAAACACGGTGATGCAGCGCGTGCACAGGTTGACACAGAGGCGCGTGTTTGTTCATTTGATGAGAGTGAAAAAGAGAAAGAACAAACAAACCCGAGAGCAGCAGCAGGAGGTGCGGCCTTTCTTTGGCCAAAGTGTGTTGCTCTAGAGGCGGGTCCTCGGGGACCCGCTGGGGACCGCGAGCGCTCACCAGCTGACAGCGCGTGCTTCATGAGGCCATCCAACACCTCGGCCCACGAGCGCACAACAATGGGCTCAGATGAATGCACGCTCCCGACAGCGGCCACTGACCAAACGGACACGGCCCTGCGCGCGCTCTGACTCGTCTAACTCTGTCTAACTGTGTGAGTGCGCCATGACGCAGGGTTTACGACCCTCACGCACTCACTCACACCAGGGGCGCGTGCACCCACAGCATATGGCGAGCGAGCGCGTGTTGGTCACGTTTCATTCGCAGACACTTTACTATAAATTACGTAAGAACGGGTCAGGTGTCCAAACTTTTATTTACCTCAGATCATCAGCCTTCGAACTAAGGCCTCTGTGCGCGCGCCTCAGATCCACCTGAGGCCCTTCACGGCCCCGGGACAGTCCAGAGAGGGCCCCGAGAAAAGGTTAAATCACCTGTAGGCCACACTTTGATTTATTTACATTATTATGTCAAACATGTGACTAATTAAAAAAGGCTCTTAAACAGATAAGAAAAACTTTGTAAAATCTATTAATAATGAGTAAATCTATTAATAATTAGTAAATCAATTAATAATTAATAACACATGTATATTATATGATATTTTATTATTTTATATTGACTATGTATATGTATGTATGTATGTTGTTGTTGCTGTTATCGGCGACTTAAAAATAATATTTGGTAAATTATTATTATTAACAACATTATTATTGGTAAAAGTAACTTAATAATACAATATAAAATGAAATATCTACAAAATTTGCAAAATTTCTATTAATAAGAGACTCTTAGGAAAAGAAATCAACAATAAAAAAGTTTCGTTTAGCTTTTTTATTTCCAAAATCGAATTCATATAACAATAAATGGCAGATGATTGAGCAAAATTCACAATTGTTTTATAAAAAGCAAATCAAATGAAACACAATAAATACAGTTGATCTCGTTCAGAGAAACGCACACAGCGGTTTACAAAAGACTCATGGCTACGTTAAATTAAGGCTAAATCATTGGCAGTCCTACACTAAACAAAGCAAAGCATTATGGGAAAAAACAAACTCAGGGTGCCAGCCTCTGGCTCGCGTTTTAAAGTGCACATCATGAACTTTTGAAGTTTCAAAACAATATACATTAAAAAAAGAAAATTATAAAAATGAAAAACATATTCCAAACAAACAAAAGATGGGGATTTGCTACAAAAATGACATAAACGTATCAAACACGGGACACAAAGTGAGTCTGTGGAAGACTTTTGGTCGGACTGACGCGGCGGGACCCATGGCGGTGCTGCGCGCAACATGGCACAGGGCTCCGGCCGCGTCTCCATGGAAACTGACATTATAGGCTGTACATCTATTGGCAGAACCGAATTAGGCCTATGATAATAAAACTCATCTGTAGACTATGTTACAGGCTTAAAAAATAGAACTCTCTGAGGACCTTTCTGAAGCGTGATGATCCTCTTCAAACGGCCTTAAGAGCAACAGGTTGGTTTACATTGACACGGTTTATGGGCACAGTTATTCCTCCGGGATCTACGGCCAATGTTCCCATATTAAATAGAGATTTTATTGTGGTGAGTTCAGAAGGGCACGTGCTGCTGGTGGCGCGGCAGCTTCAGCTCCGGGAGCTCGTCCTCTTCACTGGACTGCAGCTCCAGCGCCGCCTCGTCAGAGTCACTGTAGTGGGAGCGCGGGGAGAACTCTCCGTCGCTCCTGGGGGAGGCTTTCCGCCCCAGAGCCGCGGTGTTGGGGGAGCACAGGGCCTCCTCCAGAGAAGAGAACGGAGCGAACGACCCTCCGCTCACGTGCACAGGTAACACTCCACCTGACGCAGACGAGCCTGCGGCGGACGCCAGCCTCACGTCACACGGGGAGCTGCTGCTGCTGGACCCGTCTGCGCATGCGTTGGTCGGGGCCGGTCCCTGGAGCAGCTCGGCCAGAGCGTTGATGTAGATCTGCGCCATCTGCAGAGTCTCGTATTTGGACAGTTTCTTGTCGTTGTCCAGCGCGGGGATGACGCTGCGCAGCTCGTCAAATGCGTGGTTCAGGCCGTGCATGCGCCTCCTTTCACGTGCGTTGGCGGCCACGCGCCTCTGTCTCTGGATGCCGTTGACGGGTTTACTGGAGGGAGCTCTCTGTCTGCTGGGCCCGTCCTCTGAGCCGCCGAGCGCGCCTTTGAGGCGGCACAGGTCCCGGACTTTGAGCGAGGACGCAGAGGGGCTCTTGGCAGTTTTTCTGAAGCTGGGGGGGCTGGGGTGTCCGGAGGAGCCCGGGGAGGCACTCTCTGCAAACACAAAAAAGACAGGTGAAACTACTATCAAAATATGAACAATTGAAGTCAGTAATGCACTATTGTGTTTAAATGTGCTTAAGGATCTAATTTAGCCCAAAACAACACAGTCCAGACTGAAATCTGAAAGTTAAAATACTAAGTTCTCGTTTGCACAGAGCGCGTGTGAACTCTTGTCGTGGAGAAAGTTTGGAGCGGGTCTTACCGTAGGAGCCGCTGCTGGGGCAGGGTGAGTGGCGCAGGTATTCCTGTGAGGTGGTGGCAGCAGGCTGCAGCGGGGCCAGCCAGGCGCGTGGGTCACTGCCGCTGTCCACGAGCGTGAGTGCGGGCTCCCCAGAGCCTGTCCCGTCCAGGAGCCCGGGGCTGCGGCGCGCTCCTGCGGCCCACTCTTCCACAACACTCAGGACGTCCATGATGCAGACGCTACAGGTGTCTCTGTATCTTTTTGCAAAAGTCAAGCAGTGGACAGTCCACGCGCTGCTGTTGCGAGTGTCGCGTGCGGGACTCCTTCTCTGGTGTCTCGAGGCGCGGCGTCGGCTTAAAAAGCGGCACGCGCCTGGGAGCCCCCCTCCTCACGCAGGTCGCGTGTGGACGTCCAATGAGGAGTGGCGCTGAGCCCGAGAGAGCTGATTATGACCCCCGCCCCTCCTCCCCGCGAGCCGCGCTGTTCACGAGAGCCTTACGTTTACGAGCCTTTAACGCCAGGGACGTAAGGGGAACCTCCCGCAGGACGCACGTGCACGGGACGACCGTAGGTGAGAAGCGTGGACAGCGCGAGACGTGAACGCCATAGGGACAGCAGTGTCTGGTGCGTCATGCGTCAATGACGTGCGTCCAGCAGAGGGAGAGGATACAGGGTCAAAGACGCACTGAACATCAATAAAGTCCAACTTTACAGAAATCTCATTGTTTTCAGCTGAACAACATTTCATTATTTTCACACTGGTCAAAAACAGCTGAAAGGTGAGCCTCTAAAAACAAGTTACTTCATTACATTTCTATGGATAGTTAAGTTTAAGTGGTAGAAAAAAAAAAGAAAAAAAAATAAATAAATGAAAAATGAATGGATAGTTAAAGCTCATATAATTATTAAATAGCTTAAGCCAAAATACAATAAATAATGGGCTGTAACGTCACTTGTAAACTTTGTCACTTTGTAAGTAATAGTTACTTTGTCCAAACGAACTTTCAAGTGTAGTTCCACAATTAAGATGCAAATTCCTTTTTAAATGTGGCTGTAAAAAGGACCACGTTTGCTGTCTAACAACTGAGGACGCCTACTTGACCGGTTTGAGGATACAGGGATGTCTTGTTCCAGTGAAGGTGCACGACAGTCTTTTAGTCAGCCTTTTTTTTTTTTTTTGCAAAGGGGATTTTCTAACTTCCACCTTTTCCTCACTGAACCTAAGAGACTAAGACTAAGTTAACACAGTTATAACACATTGATCACAGGTATTTGCGTGAGTGTTTATGCATGCACTAACAGTATTTCTGAATGTGTTGCCTTTAATAATTCCTATCTAATTCTTTAAAGTATGTAAAAAATGAAAGTCAAGTCTAATTCATGTCCTGTACATATTGGCAAGTATTGAGAATTGGCGTGTGCCCTAAAACACTGAATGCACGCTCCATCCATCTACAATAACTCTTCAGTGCGTCACAGCGTCATTACGCACACGTGCAGAAGTCCTGGTTTAGAGGGAGACACTTTGAACTGGAGATGTTTTGGAGCAGCAGTTTGAAGGTGTCACTGGTTCGGTCTCAAGTCAGTGGTCAGTTCAGAGAAAGACACCGAAAGCTGCGGCTCGCGCTCATCCCCTGACTCTGAGCGCATCTCCGGTTTCCATGTCCTTTTGTGGCGGCTCGAGCAGCTTTTGATCCAGCTCTCGGAACGCCCTGTCAGGAAAAAGGCCTCCACAGCGAGGGAAACACGAGCAGGAGTCCCGCGCTTTACGCTCTTTCCAGAGCTGTGCGAGACGCGCGTTGGTTTTCTTCCTTTTTGGCCATCAATAAATGAATGTCTCTTGCGTCATAATGCTGCAACATACTGTATTCTTGTTCCTTGTCGTGCGTAAAGTTTGGTTTTAGCAACACGTCTGCAAAGATTCTGAGTCAGCCAGGTCATATTCAGAATGTCTAGAAGAAGGTGGCAACTTCGTGTTATCCTTGTGATTCTTTCAACAAACATGTCTCCCTCTTAATACTTTGAATATATTTTAATACTCTTTGATTGGGCAACTGCGTAAAACATGCGTAAAGTATTACCTTTAAAGTTAGACCAAGACACTGCAGAGAAAAGCGCCAAATGATAATGTTGGCAAATACATTTAATTTGATTTTTTGACCTAATAAATCATTGGAGAAAATATTACCTCATTTTTTGCTACACGATTCATTGTATGTACATGTTTACGTACTCTCATACTGGATCCTTCATGTTACATTTCATTAAAACCACTGTAGGCTACTATGACAGTGACATAGCTTATGAGTCCTTACTGTCAGTCGTGGACACTATAGGTCACAAAGGTCACCTGTATCCGCGGATCAAAGCCAGCTCATTAGTGATCAATGAGAGGCACAAACTGACAAAAAGAACAAAGGACTAATTATCAGGTGGAAATGGGCAATTTAGCCGATTTCCACGGTGTGAGTTGGGATGATAGGAGCCTGGTTATTAGCGCAGGTGAGTACAGTAGCTCAATGTGAGGCAGAGTGGTTAGAGGAGTCAGTGAAGGCGACATCAGCCTCTGATCAGCCCCAAACTCTAATGCCACAGCGCTCTGAAGTCAGGCAGCAGCGTGTGTCAGGGGCCCGTACAGTAGTGTAGTGGTAGTATACGTCTACGCTCCAGTTAAACTTTGCAGAGGCTATAAACATGGCGCATTTCCATAATCTGCCTCTGCATTTGTAAATCACTTTCACTGAGCTCGTTTTAAATGCGCTTGAAATAAACTTTGACTTGACTTTGACTCGTAATGGATGAGAAACTGGAAATGACATGATTTGGGAGATAAAGCCCCGTGAATCCATTGTATTTTTATTCATGTATTCCTCATCGGGCAGTCTCGGGGGCTGAGGTCTGGCGCCGAGCGTTCGCCCCCTTCGTCCCACCTACAAGCCCCGGTCCAACAGGCGAGCCGGGCTCCTGAAGCTACCGACAGGTTGGACATTGTAGCTGGCGATTATTAAAGTGTCGCGCTCACAATGGAGACTCTATGTTCCATTGGTCACGCCTGGGGGGCTCCTGAATGAACAGGGGAGGGGGCTCCTATTCGGGTGCGCGAGAGGAGTCTGCGTGCTGCCGCTTCTTATTCCCGTCTCCCTGGAAACAGAGGCGCGACGGGAGCCGGGCTGGACCAACTTTACTAAATGACATGAAAAACTTTTACGCAAAGTAATACAATGTTATTATCGGGTTCATGATGTGTCTGCGTTTCCTCTGTGGAAGACTTCTGCTGAATAACCTAATAATGGATCAGTCTATTACCTGGTCAGTGTCTGGCCCAGGGGCTGAATGAGGCCCTAAAATTGTCCCTATCCGGCCGCCTGCATGATGTGGAGGAGAAACAGATAACCTTTAAAAATATGGCTCCTTGCATGGCATTTAAATAATTATTAATGACTATACATTTATGATTGATTATACATTTATGTTTTCATAAGCAGGTTATTGGATACACAGGTGGTTTTGTGACTATTTCTCTCCATATGACCACACTTGTGTAAATTATTTAATGTTATTTATCTGTTAACCTTAATTATTTTACTTGTTTTAACAAGTGTGTTGTTACAGTAAATTAATTGTATTGTTTGGCTTATACAACACTTTGGTCAATTGAGGTTAACTGTGCAGTATCACTTTGATCCTGACCTGACAGAAATACAGCAACCACAGTTTTGAGTGGCAGATTTTTTTTCATTACTTTTTGCATTTCTGAAGTAGTTGTTGTACTTTAACTCCTAAATCCCTGATAAAGAGGTAAACACACAAGGTAAAACAAAGCAGCTGGCCAGAAGATCAAACTCATTCATAAATGTTTCCTAAATTGTTCCCAATGTTATTCTAAAACAACAGAGTAGTCATAAATGTCTGAACCAAGCTATCAAAAGTCTTAATGGTAAAGTGGTGGCTGAGAATCAAAAGTAAACTTGTGGAATGAAAGCACAGTTGTATTTCATTGTTTTATAGATTGTGTTGAGAATGTTTTAAGCAGAGGTGATGAAGTGCTGGTAACACATTAACACCTGCCTTTAACAAGAATAAACTGGCAGAAAAGTGACCTTACCTAGAAAACACATTTTGATAAGAAGCAGTGGTCATCCAGTCTAGTGTTGCTTGAGCCTCAGAGAAAGCTAAACGCCAACAGTGTAGCTCCAGATCTTCAGACTTTGACTTTCCTCTGATCTGACTGTAAAAACAATGTTAACATAAAGTAGGACCATTGTAGCATCTGAGTCTTACCTTTTACATGTGATGGATTACAGCTAAAGTTCAGTAGATGTCAGTCATCACAGGAGCTGAAAAGGGCCGAGGCACTGAGCTGCGCCCCCTTCTGGTTCTGCCTTGAAACATCCCCATCGAGCTGTATTGACCTTGACAGCAGTGTGTCTCAGCGGTGCGTCGCTCCAGCTGTTAGCAGCAGTCCTCAGGCCTTTTGAAGTGACGGCCCATTTGAGCTGACACACACAAAAGCTTTGCTCATGCATGAACAGAAAATCTATTCTGAAGCCACTCTGCACAGTCAGTGTTTACATTTCCCTCTGCATATTTACATGCATGAGTAAGATGTTATACTTTATTCATGTTGTGTGAAGACTGTTAATAGGCTTCTGGAAGTTATGCCGTGAACTCCATAAAGAAAAGGGTCAGATGTTTGTGTGAGTGAAGACACAAGGAGCATCCCACTGTAGAAAACCTGTTTATTAGACAAATTATACACAGAAAGCTTGCCACTTGTAACAGAGGCCCCAGTTTGTTCAGTTTTTGAATAATATGCAACACATACAACAAAATAGGCCTATATTAAATACTGTACATCATCAATTTTTGAAAATTATCAAGTAAATCCTGTAGTTCTATGTCTGAAATTAAAAATGTTAACAGATAGCACAGGAGCAAGTTTGTGCATGCTTTCTTTTTATCAACTTGCCACTTTTTGTTATTTAGCCAGCAAATCATAAAACCAACTGAGGATGGCGTGAGAAAAGCAGAGGGTTGTGTCCAGCTGAAGTCGACCATGGGCAGGACGAGGGGTAAAGGCAGTCATGTGACTGCAGCAACACTAAAGCTCATCATGATATACTCTCTTTTGTTAAACAAAATAGCATTGACATGTAAAATATACATTTTTATAATGTCTCTTTCATTTATACTTAATAAAACTTTTTAAATGTCTGTGTCCTATTTGTCATTCAAAAGCCATACTCTAGCCTAATAGAAATAAAGGATGCCTAACAATGCTTGCTTCAAAACACTGTGGCGTGACTGAGATCTCTACGCACAACATTTTGCAGTTTTAGTTCTTAAAGATAAACTGAAAACATGTTCTAACCAACTAACATTATCAATTATTAATACAGTGTTAGTGAAAAAGGTTTGGTTCCATTTGACCACCCTATAACCCCTATGTCCACAAAATACTTTGTTAATGACCTTAATGTAACGTCCCCTCCCTAATCCCAAAATGCACCTTAATGGTCTCATTTTCATTAATTGGCACTTTTAAAAAACAAGTTATAGAAACAGTACCCTTAACATTACAGATATGAAACAGAAGGAGATTTACGACTCAGAAAAGGCAGCCATTGTGTTCAGATGGCCATCGACTCACTGTGACATTCCCTTTTATCGACTTGCTGCTCACTTCCAGTTGTTGTGGGTTGGACTGACAGCGGAGGGTACAGCTCACTACCTATAGTGACATATAAGACATGTAAGGCCTGACTGAAGATGTTATTCAAATGCTACCTCCAGTCCGTTTCACCACTTGAACCTGAAAAGTGATTGACGGACACAACGTAAGATGTCTTTGCACAACGATCTTCGATATTCCAAACATCCAGGCCGTGGCAGCACTAACATGAAACCATAAAGAAATCTAAAATGAACGATTGAATGACTTAATGATGCAAAACCAGAGACTACAGCACTCATTTAGCAGTTTTCCAAAGTTTGCTGCAAGAAAAGAACAATTAGACAGCTCAGAACAATGTTATTTTTTTCCTGACCATAACACATTCCACGCATTGAACTCAAATTTTCTCAAAACAAATCAATAAAGGACAGATAATAAGCAGAAGCTTCTTGAAGCATTTCTTTAGATTTTTTTCTTAGAGTTGTTTTTTTTTAATTATCCCTTTTAACTATGCCTCTGTAGAGAGGGTCCCACCTTCAAAAGCAGATAGCACGGTACAGGTGAGAAAAGGTCCGCTCTAAATACAATCACTTACAGGTCTGTGGGCACTGGTACAGTGCAGTGGGATCGACAAGAAGTCTTTAATGTGCATCAAAAGGTGAAAAGAGTCTGAGGCCGATGCACCCACATGGCAGAGATTGTTCCTACAGTGCCATTTTGTTGCACTGTTATGGCATTTGGAGCGGTGCACCGTGAAGGTTGAGTTTTGGAGACAGTTACTCGTTAAAACAACCCCAGAGCGACTTCATGAAACGTAGTTGTGGAATCGTACAATAGTCATAGGACAAGCCTAAAAGGGGCTGCTTTGTGTACTCCAGCAGCTACAGCCAAACCATAAATGCCTTCAGAAAACAATTTCACTGAAATGCTGGAGCTCCTTTGGATTGTTCATAGAGGCCATTGAGCAGTGGCAGCCCTGGAGTCTAACCAACCCTTTCGTGTTGGAGTTTTAAGGTCAAATATCTTGCACACGGCAGTCCTCACATCAGAAAACGGAACGATAAAAAAAGAATCACACATATCCCCCAAAAATAATCACAAACAACCACAACAACGACATCAACAAAGCAAAGATTCAAACGCCCTCCTGCCCCCGTCCCATCGGTGCACGAGGATAAGGACCACCACAACCGTCATCCCCCTTTTATTCTCAAAATAGACTCCCCCAAGCAGAAAACATTAGGATTTCTATGTACACACATCTCATAATGGACCAAACCTTCCTCGCCCCCTACTTCCTTATATGGAGGTGCCCCTGTCTGGGTCATTGCCGTATCCAAAGTTGGGTCCGGGGCCAGTAGGCTGGTAGGGGATCGAAGACATTGTTTTAATGGGGCTGCGGAAGAAGCCACCATTGGGTGCTCTCTGCCTGAACGGGCCCACCCCTCCAGTCCGATGATCCTGCAGACCGCCTCCGCCACCGCCGCCGCTCCCGAAACCAGCGGAAAACCCAGCGGCGGCTTTGGCGGAGAGGCTGCGGCTCAAGGTCTGGATCTGCTCGGGGATGAAAGTGGTGGTGGTGATGTGGGTGTTGCGGAAGTCGCTGATCTGCTCCAGGGCCTGGCGAGCTCCCGGGAGGGCGTCCATGTCCAGGGGCGTCAGATCGACGGAAGAGGTGGAGAACTGCTTGTGGGGGCTGTCGTCCTCGGTGCACAGGCTGTTAACCCGGCGGTGTAGGTGCTCCAGGTCGATCTCCTTATCGTCCTGTAGAGGGGTTAGGGAGGGGCGGGGGGATGTCGCAGAAGAGGCAATGGCAGAAGGTGGTTTATGGAGATGTGGTTAAGACCGACGTTTAGAATGACAGTTCAGTGTAAGGTATGTGAAAGATTTGGAAAGAAGATTTTGGAATGGGATTCAGTAGATATTGACAAAAGTTGGAAAGGAAAAAAGTGTATTTGGATTAAAGTCGAGAGAAACAAGAGAGTGGACGCAGGCGGGAAGTGTCCAAAGATGGAGAGCAGGTTGAATGGATTCAGGTAACAAGACAAGCATGTGACCAAATGTATATGATACAAGCGTAAACAAATCCACAATTATTCACAATAGTTGGATGGATGTGGACATGAGGAGGAGGAGGGTGGGAGGAGATGGGGAAGGATAGAGAAGCACACTCTGAGCTGTGGTCAGGATATAGACAGAAACATACACACACTTTACAAGGTCTTTAAGGGAGTGTACAGCAGATACACACTGCTTCATGCTGTGTGGTTCCAGGTGCTTACTCTAGTGTCAAACAAGCACTACTTACTTCTCATACCTTACTCAATCCATTAAAACCAGCTTATAATGACTACTTGTGTCATCTGGCCTTCATGCCACAAAATTCACATTGAGATTGACGTCTCTTTTTCATGTGAATTTTATTCTGGCCAGAGACAAACTTACGGTACTTACAGAAGGGTAAGCTATTAAAAAAATCTTAACCCTCTAAAAAATGATTTAACTATTAGAAAATGAAACTTAAACTGAAACTACAAAGCAAACTTACTGATACATTCTTAACTTAATTAACTAAATAACAGGAATGAGAACAGTCAGTGGAGGGGTTCATGCTTGTTCAGGACAGGGGAGGGGCTCATCTTGTCAGAATGTGATGTGAGGATATAGAGGGGACGGGGCTGAGGTGAAGTCAAAGACCTTTCCATTTGTTTGTGCACATTCACGAGGCAGTGTGCTTCTCTAGTTTCACAGAAGGAGCAGGTTTAAAGTTGGGGTGAGGTCTTGAGGAAGGATCAGCAGGTGATTTATTTTGTGGGACATAGATCAAGTGAAGGCAAACGGGTTTAACTGAGAGATGTACTGACCGTGTCCTTTGGGTCTGGGGGTTTGGAGGGGGCTCTGGCCCTAGTGTATGGAGCTCTGGGGCACAGGAACCTGACAATGGCGTCCCCTGGTGGCCATCTAATGAGGTAACATCAGTGGGGAGCAGTGGACGAGAGGAGGCCTCTATCATACACACACTAAGGTTCAAACCAGGAGTGTACAGGGGTGTCCAAAGAAATGAGTGAAAGAGAAGAGTGAGTCACAGATGGTCAGTCTGCTGTGAGAGGGTACAGTGTATCAGGGCAGGGAAGGGCCTGGGGCAGGGCCTGGGGCAGGGTTCGGGAGGAGGGGTAGGTGTGAGGAAGTGCCTGCCTTTTGTGAGTTAGAGCTATTACCTGTCCATATTCCCATAAAAGTGCATTATCCATTCATTGAACCTAAAAAGACACTGAATTCATTCAGAAATCTTCTTGTTTTTTAACAAGCTTTGAATATACAGCTCTGATATATTATATCACATGAAAGCTTTTGAAAATAAAGCTGATTTAATAGAATATTCTTCTGAATTAAAATACCTTTTACAGCACATACAAAAAACTGTACACAACAATGCTTTCTGTGCCTTTAAATAGGGAGACACCTCCCTCTTGTGGTGTAAAGGCAGCATTGCACTTAGATCTAGAAGCTGGCACCGTGCCAGATACATAAAGGTGCATTTGATCCAGTGCAGTTATGTGCAGTGAACACTGGTTTAAAGCCTACCCTTCAGACATAGCATTTAACAGTGTCTATCTCAGGCTTTACTAACCAATGACTTTTGACTCTTCTACTGAATGTATAACCTTGGGGTGGGAGGTGAGGTGGTGAAGGTGGTCATTCTCATTTTGGGGGTGAGCTCGGAGGTGTTGGTGGGTTCGTAGGAGTGCTGCACGATGAGGGCACAGGGGATGTCGCAGCATGCTGGGGGCTGGTAGCGGGTGGCTGAGGGGCCTGTGGCGTTGCCCGTCCCGGGAGTCTGGTTCTGACCCCCCAGGGCTAGAGGGTGCTCATTAGGGGTGTGGGGGCACGGCTCTGTTTGTCGGACTGACGGGCCATCTGCCTGGGTCTGGTGTGTGATAGATAGAGAGGGCGTAGGGTGACAAGGACAGGTTTATGTGTATTTGCATGCACGTGGTTTGATATTGACAAGCCATTAAATAAAAGGCAAAGGCACAAATGAATGAGGAAAAGACCACATCAGGCAAATGAGACAAAATATGAGGTAAAGGGCGAGAGAGGTCCATGGGGGAGACAGACAGGTGGGGGGTGAGTGAGAAGAGAGACATGGCAGTCAGTCAGCACACACAGTTAAGCAGCTTGTTCTGTGTTGTGTCCTCAGAGAGACATTCACACAGTCAGTATAGAATACCTGGAAAAGGGGAGATGTTTAAATGGCATTTTGTATTGCTCTTTCTCCCCTCGCCCGCTACACCCTCAACACAGAGTACTTATCTATAAAAACAAAACAAAAGGCAATAGCTTTAAGCCACAGTGACACACCGTTCTGTAGAGTTAGCACGAGTAGACAGGCAAATGATCACCTCTTTCAAACAAGAAAAGCCTGTTCTTCTTATGCTAAATCTACAGGAGATATAAGACATGGTCCAAACCACAAATATTACCACTATGGAAGAGTTCTGACAAGCAACAAGTGGTATATTACTCTCATGTTTGGGAAGTAGCGTTTGGATCCGAGCCATTTTGTATTAACATGGCAGAACTCTTTCATATAAACGATTTAAAACATATATAACCATACGACTAGAGCAATACAGTTTATGTCATGAGTAAAATGCCTTGAGTTTCAAATACGAAGTGCTTTATTACAAACACTTTGTGATTACCCCCATCGAAGAACCCAAGAGTCTGTTGACCAAGAGGATTACTTCAATACTTCAACCGTTACCCAAAGTTTTCTGTTTATACATATGTAGTTACGGCGTTGGTTAATGTAATATAATGGTCATTGTTAATATTTATACATAGTGGGTTTGGGATTCTGGCTGTGTCTGTAACAACTCCCTGAATCACAATACAGGGCTGCACCATTGTGGACTCAATTCAGCAACGGTTTCAAGCATTACTACTTTTTTTCTCTTTCCGTTATTCACGTGATACTTGCTTATATCTCAATAGTCTGCTGGGATCTGCTATTTTACTTGTATAGTACATTTTGGCTAAATAAATACAAATGAATACATGAATACTTGGAGAAATAAAGTCTGTTAAAGGGTACTTTTGGAAAACAAGGCAAATAAAGGCCACAACCCAGGTTCTCCACAATGTTAAAGAAGTACAAGGAAGTAGATTTAAGCCTTTATTCTAGTGGCTGAGCCCTCGTTTAGAGCCCTGAAAAAATCCACAGTTTTGGTAGAAACAGTAACACCACAAGGATAATGGCTTTTTAACTCTACATCCTCGTGCTTTTTGAACAGTTTAGAGTGCCTGGGTAGCCTTCTTAATTACAATACTTAAATACAAGATATATTTTGTCACATAAAGTAAAAGTATCTGTCTCATCTTGACTGGATTGTAGCTACTCATTTGTCTATAAATGTAGGCTAAAACAGCTTTTGTCATTTTGACGTGTACAATTCCACTATTCTCCTTACGCAAAGCAATAATTGTACTGTCACTTTTTTTCTTAATTTTTGGTAAACTTTAAATTCACGACATTTGAGTCAATAGACATTCAAACACCATTTCAAAATCACTAAATACGGATATAATGCACCCCACAGTGACCAGGGAGGGGAGTTAGACACAGCCTTTGTTCTGTATTGAGTTTGAAGATAAAATATGAAATAAAAATCCACGGTGTGTGTTGTATGTTCACAGATGTACAAGCCCAATAAAAAAAAACCTCAGGCATAGGGTTAACATCAACATGCAATAAACAGAATCAGCCATTCCATACACAACACAGAACTATGACACAGACACTGACATATACTCCAGCTCACAGTTCAAGGCATTAAACACAGCATTATAATATGAATATGAAGGCACACATGTACAGTATATGATTATGTTATGTTTAGTATGCACCAGAAACACAGACAAACAGGGCTTAGCTGTAATAGAGATTAAAGAGCGGAGAAGGGGATTGTGGGCCGTTATGTATGCACTGTGCATGGATGCGTGTCAGAACGGGGCCAGTGTTTGACCACACATTTTGATGGATGACGCTCCATGTGATTAATGCCCATCTTTACTGATTGTACTTGAAGTGCATCCATCTTAAGTCGGAGGTGTGTGTGTCATTAAACGGGAGATAACTTATTTCCTGATTGCTGCAGGTGAAAGGAACAACAAAAAACCATCAAGATTAATAAAGCATGTCGGAAACAAAAGCAACAAATGTTTATCATAAAATAATGGCTTTTATGATTTTATGATGGCATGTTCGGCACAGAGTACAAGCATTTGTTTTACTGACACACGGCTGGTATGTTGTGAGGCAATGATGATGGAGTTTGGATGCTCATTTTGTCTTTTTCCCTCAAGGTTTAATGGGCAAGCTGAGAAAAAGATGATAAGTTTGCATATTTGAAGAGATGTTTTGTAGCATAGGCAATTAGTGAATATGTTTGATAAGCAATAAATCTAACAACTCTATCATTAGAGTCACACATGGGCAGATCAGGGAGACATATGGAACACTGCCAGAGGAAATAAAAAAGCTTGTTATGAGGATAATAGAACCACTAAGAGTTTGTAAAAGAGTAGACATGGCTTTACTGTAAATGTATTTTTCACAGCATGCCTCCATCCCAGCTGCTGTCTTTGTGGCTTATTCATTGGTGCATTTTCAATCATTTAATCCATGTTTTATAGTATTATATTATTAACGCTTTGTTCCTTCTTGGGAGCCTTTTTGCTACTATCCCAGTGAGCCACATGAAATACAAGCATATACTGTACAAAAATATAAATAGATTCAATGTTTTTGTTTTTTTGCAGATGGTGTTTCTGTGTGGAGTCCCCCTGTAGGTTCTTTCCATCTCCCTCCCACTGTCCTGGGACATTTACAGTATAGGTAAAGTGGTGAAACTAATATGCTCCCAGTGAATACAAAACCATTATTCAGCCAGAGTGCTTTAAGTGGAAGGTGGATTATACTCCATCTTAAAAGATAGTGGTAGAAAATGAATCAAAGAATACTTTTATTACTTTTATTAAACTCCATCTCCGTCCCAGCTCCTCCTTTTGTGGAAACTATATTTGATTGGTTTAATTTATCTTCTTGCATATGTCATTAAGTTATTTTTTGTGAGCTGTAGCTTTTATGCCTCACTGCAAGAAGGTCGTGGGTTCAATCCCAGGCCCAGCTACCAAAGGCCTTTCTGTGTGAAGTCTGCACATCTTCCCTTCACTACCACAGGTTCTCTATGGGCCTCTATGGGCCCTCCAGCTTCCTCTCAAGGTCAAGGTCCGGCTTATATTGTTAAAACTATTCATTAATGCATTGAAAAGATCCCACTACATACATTCATATTCCCGGTATTGCTGAAATATGAAATAAACTAAACGCTAAGTTTATGGACCGATAAGAGAGCTACACTATTCTCTTTATTTTATGTAAAACATTCAAAAGCCTGCTTTAAGCCAGTGTTATAGTCTCAAACCGTGCTCACATCCACCGTGACAGCAAGAAGGCCATCTAGTTCTTCATTTAAACTGACAGATACCAAGGCGTATAGTGGAGTTAATTACAAGCTTTATGCATTGCTTCACTTTATTAATTCAACTCCAGGAACTCAGACGACATTAAACACACCAGACGTAGTCCATTGGCCATGACTAAGGCCAAATTGCAAACAGAGGCAGAGTTTTCCCCAGTCGATAAATTGCAACATCTGCAATTTATCTAATTAGCTGCTTTGAAGTTGACTTAAATGTGTCTTCTTTCCTCCAGTGAGTCGTGGCTCACTGCAGTGGTCCCAGCTGGACTCGCTCTGTTCTATTCTCAGGAACCATTTTTGCAGATGGTTGCTCCTTAGAAAACATTCAGCGCAGATGCTTTCTAAAGATCAGGACATTCTCACTGTTTCTTACAAATATTGTGATTGTTTTAAGTTGTGATTAATGATAAAAAGTATTGTTGTGTTGAATGACATAACTACACAGTGTGGGGTTTTCAGATGGTGTTCAATGATCCAATGAGCACTTTGTTTGAAGCACATGCCCCCTGTAGTTTCAGCAGTCGTGTGAGGAGCTAATTGACAATCAATAGTTCAATACCTTGGCCTTTTGAAGGATAAGTGTTAAGGGTCAACTATCAAACACAATCATGGTTGACCGACCTTCAGTTTTCACTACAGACGCCCTGCAGGTGATAATTTAATGATCGGCCATTACTTTGGACTTAACTTTGCTGCATCAAAAGCTTTGTTTTGACTGATTCCCTCTTTTTTCCGCAAAAAACAAGTAATTAAATGTCTGTAAAACCACCTTTGTGTGTGAATAGAGCTGGGCAATATTACACTGTCAAATTAATACTGATTCAATTAAAGGTGAGGTGTGTGGTTTTTGGTGATGTGTTTGTTTCAGAGCATGTGAACAGGTATGGTAGCCCTGCAGGGACATGCTATGAACAAACCCAGTGGAAACAGCTCTCATGGTTACTTCACTTTTTATATTTTTAGACTTTTATATCTTTATTGAACAAGAGATAGTTGCAAAATTAAAATAAATCAGTTCAATTCATAGATGCCCAAAACATTCAGGGAAGAATGTGTGGTCAGTGTGAGTCTAAATTTGTCCCCCTTGGGCACCTGTAGCTTAATGAACAGAAAGTAGTGATATTTTTAGGTGATTATCTAATATTCAAAACATAGTCTGGACCAATTTGTCTACTATATACTACAACACAGCTTATTCACAACTGTACATAGCATATTTTTTCCTATTTTTGATAAACTATTCTTGCGTTGCTGGAATAACACTGAAGGTACCTATGTATTCTTCTTCTACTTATTATTAATAGTAGTATAGAGACATTTTTTCATGCCATATCACCCAGCTCTAGTCATGTATGTATTTATATATGAGTAGAAGGTCCAGGTTTAAGTACCATCCTACACTAACGGTATAAACTGATCACTATAACTTCCAAATCAACAGTGCGTGGTTCACAAAGCATTGAACGCGCTCTACAAAAGAGAATCAAAGCCTGGCAGTGTTTAGATCCCCGCTGTCTGCTATTGAGTGTTGCTCTCAGTCAGGGGCTGATTCCACTGGCTGCTCTCTGGTGCTAATGAAGACGGTGGGGGTGGGAGAAGCACAGGGAGGTGGGTGCGTATCACAGAGCCAAACTGTGCTTAACTTGTCGTTACGTTCAACTGAAGGTTTGGTCTCTTTATGGCTGCTCGGTGGAGGACATGACTACTGGTCTGAATGACAGATTAAAGCTGCTGACCGAGCGGGGGGCTCATGGCGGGGGACGTGTGGGCTGTGTGTTATTGTCTCCTGGAGAAAGGAAGGAACTGAAGGAAAGTTAAATGGAAGTTTGGATGGAATTAATATAAAATGATTCCATTGAAAGATACTGAGTAGAAAATGTCTCCAGTTCCAGTTTCATCAAAAAACAACAATCACTTTTGTTAAGCTGAGCATATACTAATGGAATGGACCCATTTCTTCATCTTGATGACCCTAAAAACCATGCCTTTTATTTAATTATTCCAAGTGACCATTTGTTTTAAAATATTGTGACACACTCTTTATCTTTTATTAAAAGACAAACAAATCCAAACACTTGATTAACAGCTATTTTGACCAATCGTGGCCCACTGGCAAGTCATGTCCCTCAGTAATCATTTATTATTTAGATTGATAAACAGTAATGTTGGACACATACATTTTTGTAAGATAAATGATTATGATTTGCCGAAGCATTTAAAGCTGGGAAAGGAAATATAGCGGCGATAAAGAATGACCCGACCACTTATTCTCATCCAACAGCCTTGAGACTGTGGTCAAATATGTTGCCAGGTTTTCACCGCTGCTTGTAGTTGCCTTAATGGCCCTAATGCCACGTGCATGGGGAGACTGCAAATTGGCAGTTAAATATATCCCGGGCTGTAGCTTCCACTGTTGCGGCTTCTGCTGCAGCGCTCAGGTGAATCTATGTGCACTCAACTCATAAATCTGCACACAATGCAAGAGTGCAAATAAAACAGTACAATTACACAAATCAATGAGCAAACAGCCCAGAGGACATGAGATTAATATGAGAAACTGTTTTAAACTGTTGATCAGTGGGAGCTAAGTGCAGCGGCTGAATTAGCACACAGCAAACAAAGCTCTTGGACAGGACTAAGTACTTTATCAAACAAACCAATGACACACGTTACTATCATTTTTAGTGATGAGATTTAAATCCTTTTATCCACTTCACTTTCAGGAATACTGTCAACACATTAAAACAACATCTGTGATCCCAGGAACCACCACAATTATTAGCACAGAAAGGAGATTAATACAGATTTTGAAGAGGATTATTATTATTATTATTTAGAAGAAAAGTCAAAATACAGTCTTTTCCTAAACTTAACATAAAGACTTATTCTAAACAAAGTGAGGCATGTACTTTCTAAACTTTACCATTTAACCAATTCTAAACTAGATGGTTGATTTTCACTGAAGCCAGACGTAACCTATTTTAAATGATAATTTCCACTTAAAACAAGATTAAATCTAATACTATGGCAGGGAAATTCTTTATATTTTAACTGTGAAATATCCAACCTTAAACCATGTCTTATTTAGAATGAATTCAACAATACATATCTTATTAGTTGCTATATATGCTGCGGAGTATCTTCTTTTAACAGAGGAACCTGTGAGGGATGACCATCACAACAGCTCCAACAGTCCACTTTGTTTGTAGTCCAATACAGTACATCATCGGTGTTATTACATTAACTGCACAATTAACTGTAAAATTAACTGAATAAAAGGTGGAAACTATTAAAATTATTCTTACGTTATTGTTAAGTTAAGCCTTAACTTATGTAACAACATCAGTAGGTGCGTCTCGATGGCTCTCCTGGTAGAGCGCGTACCACAAACTCGGGTGACCTGGGTTCGATTCCAGCTCACGTCATTTGCCCAATGTCATTCCCCTCTCTCTCACCCTGTTTCCTTGACACTGACTGTCAAATAAATTTAAAAAAAAAAGCCCTAAAGATGATATATTTCAAAAAGGAACTTGTTGCTGATCTCTAAGTGCTCAACCTAATCCTGACTTTCAACTACTCAGGGATTATCTAAAACCTTGAATATTGAAGGAAAATCTATATCACTATCAATAAAACCTCAAGTACACGAGCAAAGGTTCTTATATAATGTACGTGTTCAGAGCAGCAGCTATAATTTTCATGTTAACAGTTATCTCTAAATGACAGGTCCAGATGATTGGTGTTATTAGTGCCTTCTTTAATAGGTAACCGTATCTGATATGAAATCAGCCTGGGTACAGTTACATTCTCCATCACCTTTGCCTTGTTAATGTTCCCATATATCCTAGATGGAACTTTAAATTAGCATGACACTAGCTATTAAGGGGACTGGCTGGTGTTTTTCTTCTCTGCCAGTGGGAGTCGTTCAGAGAGGTTCAATTATCCCGTGTTTTTACTCCTCTGAAACACCTTTACGGAACTAACTAAATGTATGTGGAATATATTACAGCAGACTGTCCAAAAGAGCTCTTTAATTGAAACTCATTTGGTTTTATATCTCTACAGGCTAGGAGTTAGGTGATAGGTTAACAAACTGTTTTACATAGACTCCCACCGTCATTATCCAGGAGTTAACCTTCACCCGTGTCTCTGGAGCAGCCTCCTCGTCGGGGAATGTATGGCTTACTACAGCTTTTATTTGATGTGAAATGCGTTTTTGTAAAAAAAAGTCTAGATCCACTCAGCTTCATGAGTGAAATGAAATTGTTACAAACAAATTAAGCTAAAGTGAAAATATTATTTCACACATAATTACATTTCCTCAGTTCATCAGTGGCCTGTTTTGCATATCAGATTTGACACACTTTGCACCAATTTCACAGTTTTGATTAGACTTATTTACTTCAAAACCCTCTCCTCTTTGGCGTAAACAGCAGTGTGTTTGGGAGCTGAGGAGGAGCCCCGAGTCGGTTAAATTCTTCTTGTGTGGTTTTTGTGATAAGAGCTCAAAGTCAGAGGCTGCAGCAGTGGCTCAGTTGCTCATTTATCTCCCACATCAGGATATCTGAATCTCTTTCGGAAATGTAGATACAGATGTTTAAAGTGAAAAAGCATGCATCATATTCCAGATTTGTTCAGATCATTACAACCTCATTTGAATTTTATACTTTGTGTGACATTACAACCTCATTTGAATTTTATACTTTTTGCCTTTATAACAGGGACAGTAAACAAGAGTGAGCAGAGTAAATGGAGCTGAGGGACATGAACCTGGGCCATTTCAGATCATCAAGTACACGCTCTTCCAGGAGAGCCATTGTGATGCCAAACTGAGCTGTTTTTATGCATCTTGTTCCATGTTCCAAGAAATATCTACAAAAGGCATTCACCTTGGTTATAAACTGATTTGGACTGGCTTTAATTGGTTTAACACAGAGTTTAAGCAGTTTAAAATGGATTTAACCAGGTTTGAACAGGATTTTAGCAGGTTTAAAGCTTGGTTAAAAGCAGACTTATGACAAAGAACATATCTATAAATGTCATGCCTCAGGATAATGCTTGTGCACTCTACAAACAATAGCTTTAACATACAGTGTGAACATATATTTAACATGTTTACACGGATGTATTATCAAACTGGATTATTCTAGAGTAAACTATGAGAATCTAGTCGACCATTTTTTGCCAACTTTACCGTTTATTGTAAAAAATACCAACAGGTTTGTAAAGTTAAGAAAGGTACAATCCTCACAGACTGTCTCCAGCTTCAACTAATGCTGTTGCACTTGTGATAAAGAAAAAGTTTAGTGTGAGTATGTAGCTGAAAGGACAAATAGCGTTTATTTATTTAATGCTTACTACATTTGATTATACCAATGCAACTGTTGTCTTGTTGCATGTTCACTGTTGTTATAATTCAATTTCTTATTAACATTTGATTGATTTTGGGGAGACATCTCTGTTGGTGGTTTGCGAAAATGTGCTTTGGTTCCATTTTTTATGCCAGCTTTGTGTTGTATCACCAAGAAAATGAATCAACAACCACAAGAAAAGTCTAACTTCACCACAATAAAAGGTCCAAACGTAATGTGTTTAATATTTCCATCACTAACCTTATGTTTGTACCAAGTTGTTATTTTATGTCCTGTATAATATAATGTATATTTTTTATCCCTGTGGATGCATGTTTTGATGTTGGTGGGGCAAACCTGGGGAAAACCCACCCAACTCCACACAGAAACGCCCCATCCAGCCCAGGAGTTGAACCCTGGACCTTCTTGATATAAGCCGACAGCACTAACCACTGAGTATATTATTAAAAACTCTGCTGAAAGAGACTTCTCAGTATTTAAATAAGTGAAAACCCAGAACCAGGATGTGATTTTCTCAGTATTAAAGCTTATATTCTGCATTTGTGTACAGTACATCTATTATACTTATGCCATATAATACTGGTATAATTTTCCTGGTAAAACTCTCACGTAATGCTCTAGATCTGTTCTATCAATCAGACTGTCAGTGGTTGTAATTAGATGAATGGCTTTCGTTTTGTTTGTGATGAATGCACAAATAAATGGTGCAGCTGCTGGACCTGAAAAGCTTTCATACTCAATACAGTGTTGATTAGTATTTTTGTATTGCCATTTATAGCCTTAATTATGATATGTGGAAATGGCTGCTCACGAAAAGATGCTGCAGCAGTGGCTATTTCTTGTCTAAAAGCTTGAAAGTATAATGGTGGAGGAGTAAATTCCTCCTTTCTGTCTATATTGAGCTCACCTCACACATCCCCAGCTGCTGCGAAAATGCCGCCAGTGTCTTTGATTGCCTCAGACGATATCCCTGCTGAGGTGATCAACCGCACATAGGCTGATTGGATATTTCACGGGGCGCTGCTGCTAATTTACAAGGAGGAGAGTTGGCACTGTTTTGGGGGAGAAGGCTGGTCTAAATAGCCACCTTTAATTTGGCGAGTCAATGTTTCTGAGTCTCAGTGAGAGGCACATTGCAGCAATCCATTAACCCTTCTTTCCCATTGCCTTTTTATATATTAGCTTTTCCGAAAAAGAAGAGGCTGATTATCCTGTTGACACCGATGCGTTTCCGTCATTTCAAATTAATTTCCGTCATCAAAATACCATTAAGATGACATTAGCAGAGAGGTGATAGTAGCAAATGCGGACTAAAGAAGAATCAGCCCCACGGGGTAGAGTTCATTGAGATTAACGCCACATCCACATTGTCGCTGAGAGATAAGACTATGTGTTGCCACGGTGACGGATATGTGAGACTATCTGTAAGAGAAATACTGAGAAATGCTTACCTGTGTGCCGTTAAGAGTGCATCCTATACATTCTGATATCCAGATTATGACAGAATGCATTAGCGAAAGAGGGCTAAACATTAAAACAATGAAAACAATGCCCTCTCTATTGTGTTTAATTAGCCGTTTAATTTAGTTTAGCAGATTTGCTTTTGGCAGGGAATATCTCTTGTTGATCCGATGGTTATTTTCATTATGGCAACAATTACAAATAATAACATAACAACACTTGTAAGCTGGCCTATCAAGGATACTGATGGTGTTATGAAGAGAATATTAATACATCTGAAACACTGCCTTCCGACCTGACTTTCACTCTCAGCACAAAAGACTATGCAAAAAAAAAAAAAAAAAAAATCAATGGCGGTTACATCACCAGAGGCCTAATATAGCACCCCCAGGATTCTTTTGACAGCATGTGCAAAATGAATACAGTTGCAGCGCTGGGTAATGTTGCTGATGTAGCTTGTGCGAGAATGTAGCTCGAGGGGCGCGACTCTGGGAACATGTCGGGTTTCCAAAGTGTCGGCGAGCTGTCACCGTCACAACTTTTGTCACAGAGTAAGCACTGCCTTTAATCTCTGTTCGTCATACATCTTGACTTTGAGAAAATTACCTTCCTTATCGAAGCTCCGAGAGGCTTACTCCTTTTAACCGCTAATGCTACATTTCTCTGCTCTAAGCTATAAACCACTTCACGTCCTCCTTCGTCTGATCCAGTTATGACTGTTCTGCAGCTGCTTTCACCAACATGTATTAGACTTTAATGTCAGATCAGTCTTAATTTTAATCCTGCATGGGTCTAATAATCCAAAAATACACAAGACTATGTCCACAAAAATGCATTTTCATTATTAAACTTTTGTTTTCATGTACTGTCCACGCAAGGAATGATTAGGACTGTTGAAGTATATTGCAATAATGAATTATAAAGTATTATAGAAGTCAGTCGCCATAATAGAGTGGACTGTAGCTGCACAAAAAATCAAATGCACGATGCATTTCAGAGTTTGAAACTGCAATTCTTAGTTTAGCATTGACTGGGATAAATGGTTTATATGTCAACATACAGCCTGGTCAACCAGACA
This sequence comes from Rhyacichthys aspro, assembly GCA_036850595.1. Taxonomy (NCBI): domain Eukaryota; kingdom Metazoa; phylum Chordata; class Actinopteri; order Gobiiformes; family Rhyacichthyidae; genus Rhyacichthys; species Rhyacichthys aspro. The sequence goes on along the minus strand of CM072156.1, from coordinate 5,293,669 downwards.
TTTTTACTTTGCAAAGTCAAAATGGTTTGGTATCCATTAGATTGACATACATTTCTACAAAGAAATCATATCAGACCAATCATCTTCCCTTCAATCTTTATTTAAAAACAGGTGGGCTTTATGCAATCGCTATTTTCTCTGATTTGTTGTATGTATTTTCTTTTAATACATTAATTCAAAGTCAGTTCATTGCATATGTTTGTACTGCCTCCTGTTCTCTGATTGGTTCAATTGGGTTGCATTGTTCTGCGGGAAAACCAACTCAAATTCAGAGAGACTAATTCATAGTCTGGTCCTGTCTAGTATTAGTGTAGTAAAAGCATAGCATAGCATAGTATGAATTGCTGTTCAAAAAGACTTTGTAATGTATCTTGATGTTGATATTGCAAAGACAATACCTTTGATGTTTTATGAAACCACAGTCCACACTACTATGGTGTCTGAGAACTGCCAAAATTGACACTTTGAAGTTTTAGTTTGAACTTCTTTCTGTTGTGAATGGACCCAAACAGAGACATTGTTGTTTCCTGCTCACTCATTTTCTGATTTGTTTGTCAGGATAAAAACATTGGCAAACTAGTCACTACCAGACAACACAGCTCTCAGCTTTAGTACAACTGACTGTCTTCACACAAACATGGCCATTTTTGTTCTAGGAGGCATTTTTAAAGTGAAAAGTACGTACATATGCTGAATCAGTAATTCTGAAATAAGAGATTCTAAGTTATAACAACATATTTCCCACTATTATTTGATTTCTATGGCAACATAATTGGAATATCATAAGTAGCATATGCTCAAATTGAGTTGTTTGCGGCGTAGAGCAGGTAACTTTAATTAGCTGTTGCCAAGTGGGTGAAGTAAAAGACTTCACAAAAACACTATTCATCTATTAATCTAAATTAAGACTGGTCTAACCTTAAACACTTTTCTAAACCAGACCCTTTAATGACTGCGGAACTTCTTTTTTTTTTTAGAACCGGACGCCTTTACGTGAATGTTCCCTCGTCACCCCTCCATCCTCGTACCTCCTTGGAGGGGACTCGCGAGCCCTTCCTCCGAGACCACCAGCTCTCCACCATGGCGATGAGGCAGGACAGCACCACGCCGGCCGCCAGCACACAGAACACCCCCGCGAAGCTGTGGATGTCCAAGGCGTTGCCATTTTGTCTGGTCTGCACTGAGCTGTACAGGTCACACGGGCTGTCCCTGGGCCACCATTTGAGTTTGAGCACGTCCATGTCGCCGTTCTGCTGCAGCTCCAGTATTCTGCAAAAGAAAAGATTTATACTTGAAGTGAAGTCAAGGAGTACGGTATTCACACCATTAACAGTGCCAGGATGTTTCATTCATAGACTTTGTCCAAGGCCCAATTCAAGCACAGTTCAAGCACTCTCAAGGTCCTTTTGTCAAGCTTTTCTAACAACATACATCTTTGTTGAATGACATCTTAAAATACAAGGTGAGTGCAGAGCGTTGAGAGGAAAAAGAGGTTAAAGCTGCAAGTGCTATTGTATCTGCAAGAATTATAAACTAAACATGCAACAAATCGCAAAATTGTAAAGAGCCTGCAGAAAATGTAATTACAAATATCATAGATGGGTAAATAAGCTCAGTAGCGCCTCCTAGAGTTGCATGTTGGCCAGGAAACACAAAACACATACAGTTCATACTAACAAGGCACTAGTAAGCAGCAGTAAAGCATTTATGAATATTCACTATATAAACTATAGATGCTGAACTGTTCAGAACCTCTTGGTGATTATTAATGTAGGAGTAATGCTTTGTAAATGATGAAGTCGTCACAAATACCTAATAATTAGTATAAATCATAACCACATTTTAAAGTTCTTTCCCTTTAATTGTCTGTGTTATAAACATTTAAACATTTCCGCTCTTCTGCCTGGGCTGAGGGCTTTACTTGTTGCAAATGTGTCGTTTATTCAGTCTTTGGTGCTATTCATTATGCATGAGTTCAGCGTTATTTTAGTGTTCATCTTTATATTAACATACCTCTGACCTGTCAATGTGATTGGTCGTTTAGTCTCTCCTGTTTCACACGCTCACAGAAATGCAGAGTGAACTGAATGAATGTGTAAACTGCTTTGTGAGCTTCATTGTTTTGTTTTATCTGACTGGTTTAGAGGCACAAATCTTGGGTCGGCTCAACTGTCTTCGTCGTAAAGACCACTGCAGCACTCTCTGCAGTCGCACTACCTCTGCTGGCCATGTGGGGGCAGTGTTGTACAGTCAAAGCCTTGGCTGAACCTTGACAACCATATTGGGCTGTCAAACTCATTATGGCTAACATTAATATGTTTTGCAGCACAGCGAGGGTACGCCGCCACAATGTCATTATGCAGCCGAGCTTTAGTCCTGCGATTGATGGCTTCAGAGAGGATACAGCTCAGAGGTTGATGGGGTCCCTCTGTTAGCCTTCAGCTTATTATTTAACCGGGTCGTTCATTTTGGTTTGGAGAAGAGCACACACACAGAGACAGACGGGAAGACAGCTTACAGAGGCTCGGTGAGTGTTAGGTTAGAGGTATGGAGCAGATAGGAGAATGGAAACACAACAAAGAGGAGGGGATAATCAGAGGAATCTCCGCTTACAACATAGTCCAGCATTATGGTCATTTTGAAAGAATGCTATGCTTTTGGGACTCAGGAATTAATGTTTGGAATTAATACAAAATAAAATGTATTGGCAGCATGTAAAGAATAAGAAAAACATAAGCCTCATACTTGTATTCCAGTAATGACCCATGTTTTCAGCACTGCTATACATTTATGATACACTTTAATATTAATATTTAGATGATAACATGTTTCCTCTAGCTCTGATCTCCTCAGTCTCAGTAGAACTTGTCTTCTCTATAAACATTTCTCTCTGTTGGCAAAGTCCTACGTTTTATGGCCCATCCACTGCCCCAATGTGCTTCTTATATACAAAAAAAAGTTATTTTCTAAACAAATCAATGTGAAATGACATTCTTAGGGTCAAAAAGACAAGTAATTCTTCAGATTTGACTGTATATTCATTTTGAAGTAGTGCAAAGATAATGATATATTTGTGGACAAGGCACTGGACAGGATTCTGGATCGACTGAACATAGCAATAGGTTAGCCATACGTTGGAGGAAATGAACCTTAATGAATCATAATTGAATAATTATATGTGCAACTGAAGATTTCACAATTTCACAATGTGTCTGGGGTTATAGTAAAAGGTTAGGGCCGCTGTAGTTTTAAGAAAATGCCACAAATGAAAAGACAACGCCAAAAGCTTTCTCCTACGTCTGTACAGCCCTTCATGAAGGATCATGGGGGTCCTGCTTGATTAAGACGCCAAAGTCAAGACAAAATGGAGCCCTGTTGACTTTTATTGTGCATGTCAAAAAAATAAAAAATACAGGTCTGACCCTTTGAGATCATTAGCTCTTGTACTGCCATGATTGTGACAAAAAGAGTCAGGACTGCTTTGCTAAATATAAATCAGACCAAGACTGCGGGCTAACCCTTGACGGTCTCTTTAAATCTGCCAAATAAACATACAACACACTAGACTAGTTGATCCTGTAGCTATAGCAGCTTAATGCCTGTTAAAGACCTATGAATATGCAGTCTGGTGCTGTATATTTCAAAGTTTTATGAGCAGTCATTCATTATCTTTTTGTTGAGAACAGGATTGCTAATTTATTTAAACCAAATTTCATATTTTGATAAGACAACCCATCGATCACCTGCAGGTGAAGCAGATGGTAACGACTTCCACTAGACAGCACATTAGTCCACATTGGGTAAGTCTGCACTGAATTATACAAATCCATGACTTGACTACATGTGGCAATTCCATCACAAACAAGATTCATATGTACACCTCTAAACAGATGTTCTCAATTATCCGCAGAACTCACTCGAAGCAACCAACCTGCAATCCCACTGACAGCAGGATGACATGAATGACAGTGCCCTCCTCTCATCTTTTACTTTTTCCTCATATCCCACTCTACAAACAGACTCAAATCAATAAAAATATGCAAATAAGCCCCCAAGACTGTTTACATAATTAATTTCATCCACAACAATTGCAAAACAAGGCTCATTCCGATGTAAATCAGCTAAACCGCCCCAGCATGTCACCGTAAAGCCGCGCCACTCTCATTTAGGGGCGTTCTCTTATCACTTTCTGGGCTCTGTGGAACTGGCGGGACTGGGGAAATGGAAAAAAGTGGTTGGTATGCCAGTTGTGTTTGCGAGAAAGAGGAGAAAATTGCCAGAATGGACAGTGACAGAATGTTAATAGCAAAGCCAGGCTAAAAATAAATCACGTCCGCCAACAGCAGCAACTTCACTGTGGGACTTTTTGGCTCACATCAGAGCAGATTAGCATCGGGATTAGATTGAGCAGTGTCGAGATGATGCAATATTGACTCAAACTGAATTAAATCGAACTGATCTGCAAAGGGTGGATAAAATGTGTGTTTATATTCCTGTGCAGCGGTAGTAGCAGAGCTGGGAGCCATGTTTAGAGGGAAGAGGTTGCGATGCAGCGCTGTGGCTACGGTCTGAAACATGAGCTTATGCAATTACAAAAGAAGAAGAAGAAGAATCATGAGACAATCATGGACCAAGAAACTAAGGAAGTGAGGGCTGGCTCCAAGAAAGCAGACTCACACTGATCGTTTTCATTTACATTTTCAACACTTCTTTAATCTTTATCATGTAAAATGTTGCAGTGTTTCAAAATATTACAATAATTAACCGTATATGTTTCAAAAAGAATGGTTTTATTAAAGTTGGACTCCTCCAGTGTAGTTACAGTCTTTCAGAGGCTTTTTCAGACCCTGTACAATTTGTTGCAAGGGACAGTTTATATGCTTTTTTAATTTGGTTAATGACAATGCACCAATATTTTAGTAGATTGCTAGATTTCTTGATAGTTTTTCTCTGCGTTTAACTCATCCATCATCTGAGCATCACCAGGAACCATCTGCAGATTACCTTAGTCATCAGCTGACAGACTGGAGCTAGCCTACAGTGTGTTTGTCAAGGTCAGCGGGATGAGACAGAGCACCTGGAGGAAATCCACTCCAACAACACGGAGAACATACAAACACAAGACAGAAAAGACTACAGCCTTCTTACTGTCAGTCACTGTACTGCTCTGTATACCAAGCCTGATACTTTTGTCATTTCCAACAGGCAGAGCTCTCACACTCAAAAAGCGGCAGAAATAAAGTTTTGTCGTTCGAACCTGTGCCATGCCACTTGGTGGAAATGGTACTTTTTCCATTATGCTTCACTTATCTCCACTCCATAGACGCCATGTGCCACCATTCAAGTTAAAGCTCCAAACACCACTCTCCCAAGAACAGCCTAGAGACCTTTCCTGCTTCTTTTATTAACCTATTTTTCACCACAAAATACTAATACGTTACATTAAATCTAAGTTTAGAGCTGACCTGAAACGTTTATTTTTGGAATTTATCGTTGTAGACTGTAGTGATCCTGTAATTATCTATTTTATTTATTTATTTTTAGCTGTTTTGCTTTAAAATAAGGTGTATTTTACAACAAAATAACCACTATTCTTGTTTTATTTCCTAGTTCCTTCGTTGTTGACATCAGTGTCGACCAATGGGAGCGCTCCTTTTTACCTGAAGCGAGCTGTGATTGGCCAAAATCCCACTGTGGGGTGATCATTCTATTCAAATCCTTAATTATACAGTCTAGATCTCATTTTTTCACATATTATCCCTGTTACAATAAGCTTTAGGTGTTTCAGCAAAAAATAATGCAACTTTTGCAACTGACTTTTAAGACATGGACGATGTGACAGGGCACGCGCGTCAGTGATTATCAGCGCATTCATTCACAGTTACGCGCGCTGGCCCCGCACACAGACACGCGCAGACCTCACTCACGCGCTGATTCCCCCTTTACCCCGCCGTTTCAACGCCTTTTCCCCGTTTTTCCTGCCGCTTTAATACATCCAAGAGTGCACACTTGAGAGCGTTAGCTTCTTCCAGTCACAAATACGAGCACTCACCTGTTTATCCGTGTTTCCTGATCCTGCTCGTCTCAACCAAACCGAGCCATAACTTCCGGGTGGTTTAAAAGACCCCTGTTCGCGCGCTGGAGCTGATCACGTGACGCGCAGTAGGTCACCTGATCATCAAACACTATAACGCCCTTTTCAGTGATTCTCTCTTCATTATTATTTGTGTTTTGTGGAATATGAGAACACTTCATATGTTTATGTGGTAACAAATTGTTAATTGATTTATATTTTGTGGAATACTGAAGCCCAATGGGAGGGGGCAGAGGGGTATTTAGAGGAGCCATTTCAGGCTTGTAGTCTGCAGTGCAGGGAACATTGGCTGGAAGCTCTGTGTTTGGTTAATCAGGTTATTGCTGAACTCATTATGGACTATTATTGTCTATTGTCTTTTTTATACATTTGTAAATACATTTTGATGACATTTTTAGGACACAGGCACAATAAATACCACCTGAACACTCAGCCATTGTTTAAAGGCAAATATCTGTGGTCAAATGAATCCAAGCCCCATTACAGTTATGCCTTTTGCCTTCCCCATGCATTTTAATGCCTCTATGTCACAGTTTTCGTTTGCAAATGTTCTTTCTACAACCGAAAATGTACACATCTTACTACTTTGTTCTTTGATTAAGTTAAACCAAGCTTTTCTTTTCCTGGAGCAGTGTGTGCCTTTCATATCATACTGACCTTTTTATCTGTCACTTTGACAACACATGCGTCACTCGAGTACAAACAGGTCTCCAGTCTGCCACGAGGCTTCAGAAAAAGACGGATTACATGGAAGCTAATGAGATGGAATAGCAGCAGTCCCACCTTTCAGAAAAGCCAGCCCATGTTTTGTCAAAATATTTCATCATATCTCACTTGCAATCCAGCCACCATCTAAAGATTTTTTGTCTGCGTTGATGTCTTTTCATGTTTATCAAAAGAAATGGCATGCTGTGTGTGGAGTCGCTGTCTGTATATGTCTCAAGAGCTGGTGCTGGTGTCACAAATGCCATGTCAGACAGGTTTTGTGCAGCGGTTAAGGAGCAGCGGTGAGTAACGGCCCCCGTTTCATCTGCCGCAACAATTACAACGGACACAAGTAAATGCCTCAGCGACAAATGTTACAAAGGCTGTTTACTGTTGACCTTTGGGAGAAAACAAACTGTTGGGAATCTAATTAACATTTCACTCCTTGCAGAGAAATAGAAATGTAGCCTGAACAAACTTTATAAATCAAACGGGAACCAGCTCATTTGATCTAAGACACCAATCCTGACTCAGGTTAGGGGCTGTATCTGCACGCTAGAGATAAACCCCAAGATTGCTTTTTAAACATTAATGCAGATTCACAAAGTGCCGAGATGCTTCTATTAAAAACAGTCTTTTGAATACAGACATTTACCAAACACAACAACAAAGTGACCTGCCTGTAAATGGTTGTGATGTAGCTTTAGACTATGTCCACATCAATCCGTGTTCATTCATTTACACTGCTGGCATCTGTGTTTGCAGCTTGGTCGTCTTTGGTGGTGTATTTGGCAAACACAGAGGGCTGTTTATATCACCTATGATAATATTAGTATATTGTGATTTTAACAAAATGGTACGTAGGTGCACAGCTACATGCCAGTCCTGTAGAGAGAGCTCTTCAATGCACTTAGATCACAAAAACAACTGCATCTGTGCCTGAGTGATGCATTATTTCAACACAAGCCTGAGCACACATATCAACTCAACAAAAGAGCTTATATTTGACACTATTCACCATTTTAAGTAGTTTTCAGTGAAAATGGCCTTTTTGATGTGAAGATAGGTTTATAGCCACAGAGGAAAAGGGAATTGCTATCTTTTGTAGTAGGCTCCTAAAGTCCACTTAAAACATGTGATATCCTTGACGACATGAGTAATGAGTCTTATTAAAATGTACTGTAATCACTCCTTAAACTCCTATATGTACGGAGATCATTTTCATTCTGCTGCACTAATTTAAAATGGAAAAGTATTAGTATGAACACAGTCTTAATTTGAAGCAGGACGTTGCAGAAGTGATTTGAGATTCAGGACAGAGTGCTTTCTCTCTCCCCTTTATTATGACCCTGTCTGCCCATAGAGCTCGTCATCTATCATTCTGCACTAATTGGACTATCAGAGCTCGGCAAAGGCTGCTCCCCCACCAGGCGCCTCCATAAAACCAGAACACTGCCACACACTCATCAGCCGCTGGCTGCACGGTATCCTGCCCGGTAACAGCCAGGAGCTGCTTAAAGGAAACAAGATGACCTGTTATTGAAGGAGCTCAAGGATCTGTGTCTTAATCTGGACACATGTTGAGAAGGATGAAGATGATTACATGATGTGTAACAATGTGAACTTCAGCACGTTTATGCAGAGCTTAGTCGGACTGCGTTCACAGCTTGATTAAGACTGGAGTTCTGTTTTTGCCCGAGTTTAAGTTGAATTGCATCACTGTGTCGAGAGCAGCTCAAACTGATGGTCCATTTATGTGGTATTAGTATTTATTAGTAGGGATGTGGAAAGATCTTGTGCCAAAAGATTTTATGACTCAAAACATGACCAGATTTCTCGTCAAGGTGAAAAGTTGTCTGGAGATTTCAGCTGATGGAGTGTGAAATTAGGATTCAAGATTTTTGTTTTCTGGTGGAAATAAGAAACAGTGAAGAGTGAACAAGACACAAACAACATTGTAAGAAAACAATGCTGTAGACTGAGGCTAACACCAGCTCTGAGCAAAGACACAGAACAAACACAGCTTTCTTTCAGCCAGACCCAGAAATCGTGTAAAAATCTTGTCTCGTCCTTGTGAACCCTATTATTAAATGTACTGCATTTAAATGGCTTAAACAAAGACTAAACTCAGCTCTAAGACTATAGTTAAACCAGGGCTAAAGCCAGAGGTAAACATTATTAATGTTTAAGATAATGGTCTGAAAGGAAAAAAAAGCCTGATATCTTTAAAGGTCAAACTGAAAAACAACACTTGTGAGATTCCCTCAGTACCACTCATAAAAGCCCCACATGAACCACTGATGACCTCATTGTAGAGAATTTATAGACTTTTGGTGTTGTCTTGAGCATTTGTGCTTTTAGTCGATTTTTTGTGATTTGGGGTGTAGGATGGACGAAAAAAAATGGAGAAATGATGTTATTTTCTGATTCATCACTAAAAGAAAACCCTGTGGTGTGCATGAAGACTAGCAGTATATGTTGTATATTTTTAAATTAAAACCTAAAATACCAGCAGTGCAGATGCTGTGGGAAAATGCACTGTAGAATAAATGTAGATTGAACGGTTTTCTGCCATTGTCAGATCTGTGATCAGCTGATAATTAGTCTTACTTGGTAGGACATAAAGAAGACTGTATGTAAATGAATATAAACATGCACGATTATACATTTATCAAAGCTGCAAGCCAAGAAACACTCAGCTTTTGGGAGATTTTTTATGAGTTTGGTAACAGTCATTTTTAAAACAACAAAAAAGCTGTTAGCAGAGTTTTCATTTATCTCTATCCTATGGCTGACAGCAGGATGAAAGGCCACTGCGAGCTGCCTGACAAAACATGGGTTGAGTCAAAGGTTTCCTGCGGTACACCATCTGTCTGGAGCCCTAATTTGGCTGTCGCTGTCTCCCCAAAAGAAATACATCTTCCCTGGAAAATACAGCAGTACAGTCGATGTATATAAATGTACAAACACACTGACAGGAACAAAAATGGCAGTGCAGGCAGCGCACTAGGAATCTGTAAGTCATCGTTAGGCGTAGCATTTATTAAAAGGAAAAGGAAAGGACTTTTGTGCAAGCATAGTTTGCATGGATGCCGTTCAAGTTAATATTTAAGAAGCAGCACATTATCTTCAACTTAGCGGATGTTGCTCAAGGCGTTAGGATACATTATCTGTCAACCACTGCACCAAGGATAAAACTGTTTACTGCATTAAAGATCCAAAAATACCATGTCTAGTGAAGCAAACAGTGCACAACGTATTTTTTTAAATCTTTTTTTCCTTTATACTTTAACTGGAAGTCTTTTATACAGTACTCTTTTCTAAATAGCTGATGAGCAAAACCACACAGTGTTCAATATCCACCAACTCAACCAACCTGTAACCATAGCAACCTCACTAAATACATTGTCTAGGCCAGAATACTTTTACAATTACGTTCTAAATAAACCTCAATCTGTACTTTCAAAAAACTTTTGGCAAGCGACCATTGATCAACTCACATGAGCAGATATTGATACTATGATCAATAGTGTAATCAACTAAAAATACCACTTTTTGCACTCGTAGACATTTAAAGCTCCATTGAACCGAGTAGAGGCATTACTTCCGTGACTAACTGCCCCGAGAGGACAAACTGAGCACTGCTGGAGGAGAAGCACATTCATGTTCCTGTTTGAGCACACAATCTCGCATTAAGGTTTAGGACATGTATTAACTGCAAAGTGAAATCATGATCTGACTTATTTCGATTGGGTTTGTTCAAGCTCAACAGTGTGTCCCTTCAAGGCTACCGTAGGAGCTCTCATGCTTTAAAAAAGATGGGTGTTAGGTATCACAATCTAAAATTTTTAAATGTTGCCAAAACATGTACACAGTCTCTTTAAATTGCCCTTTGCAAAGACAACCACTTCTTTTCCTTTGTGCTGTGCAGCTAAAACCATGTAGTCCATACAATCTTCATAATTAACCCTTCCTTTTGTTCCATCTCCTCCCATCCACATCTCCAATCATCCCAGAAAGCACGGTTTTATTATGTTTCGGCGGGCGATTGACAGGCCTTTCAATCCATCGCTCTGTGATTTGTCTGACAGGGCAATCAGAGTTTTGGGCTCCGAATGATCAGTGGCTTTGGGAGAAATGATTCATTTTCACTGAATGGTTAAACACAGAACTGCTCTCGGTCAAAAGAAACCTACAGTCTTTACAGGGCTGCCTCCAGTTTCATTAACTACGTGTTAACAGCTAATTAAATGCCTCATTTGTAGTTTTTTTGTGAAGGTTGCGATGTCAATGCGAGGAGTGTTAAAGCATTATCAATTAAGAAACCATTTTGTATGCAGCATGTATTTGTTTGTGAGCGTATTCCTTGTCTCATATAGGTGCGAGGTTACTGATCTGTGGAAAGCATTATTAGGCGTTTATTATGACATCTGTCGGTGGCATTAACACTCGGTGAGTATAATGAGTTATCACCTCGCTCTAAGATGCTTGTCTTTGACTTGGGAGCTCTGTAATGACTTTAACACTCCCACTGGCTGTCAACGCAAATGAGAAGGGTCTTTGTGACGAGGCGGTGTGTGAGGGGCCACTGCTGTGTGTGTGTGTGTGTGTGGGTGGGTGTGTGTCTATGTGTTTCTCCGCAGTGGCCGTTATGGTGTGGACCCGATGTTGCCATGGCAACACTGTGGCAGCAGCCTTGATGGTGGAATGATCACACATTATTAGTTGACTCAAGCTGAAAAAAGAGAGCGCCACAGTGATTTGGATAAAGGCGGGGACGGGAGGACGAGAGACAGGGCAAAAAGGAAATTCTCGCAGAGCACAAAAATAATTACAAGATGGAAACTGCCCACGAGATAAGAAGGTCACTGCCAAGCAATTTGTACAATGACTATTTTATGTACTTTCATGAAACGTAGAGCACAATACTCTGTGATGATACATGCAAATTAATTGAATTCTGTCAGGATCACTTTAGTCAAAAATAAGCCTAGACATTTAAGTTTGTAAATTATGCCGGCTTTAGATTACACACAGCAGCGAAGCTCTATTTTTGGGCCTCGCTGCAGCTATTTGGTGGAATTTTAAAGTGCGTTGGAGAAACAAACAAATGCTGAAGACTCAGAATAAATCATGTAGGAAGGTAGTTTACTGACAACCAAACAAGCTTGGAGAATAAATACAGTGTTGTGCAAAGCAGAAATAGTTCCTGCAGGTGGAAACCTTATGGGACTGTGTGCTTATGGAGGCACTATGCTTAACAACAATTTATTCTGTAACATATCAACAAGACACCCAGAGATAGTAGACACCCGGTGTAATGGGACAGAATTTAAAAACAGCGCTGACGACTGAGAGAGTGACCTTGGTAGGGCACGCTCAACTACATTTACTCAGAGTTGAGGCATGTAATGGTCGGCTTGTGGTCTGCAAGAGTTCCACATCACCTTCAACATGCACACCATCAAAACCCAAGGCAATGTCCAAACTAATACAAACATTAGTCTGGCTGAGAGTAGCATCCACACTTCCTCTGGCACTTTAGGAATGAGACTTTCAAAAAAATGCTGAGGATCATGATACAGTTTGAAAATACCATGTTGTTGTATGGAAGGTCAAAAATTCAATTTTAAAAACTTGACATACAAACAACCTGGCATTATTGGTTATTATTTATATTATCTGTGTTTACAAAGATTGTTTTAATAGCTTTTATTCATTCTTCAACAACGCAAGACTGGCCAGCTGGCTTTTTGTGTTGCAATGCATTCATAGACTTTATAGCTCAATCAGGGACAAACATGGATATGGAAGTATATTGAAATCACAGATCCCAGACTTACAGGCTCCGGAGGAGGGTTTACGGAGGGAAACAATTCTTTTACTGGCACAAAAATATCTTTGCAGCAATCCAACTCAAATCCAAAGAGACCAGACCGATTTATCAAAAATAATTAAAATATATAGAAATTAGGATGGCTGAAGGATTGAGCTACAACATTCAAAAATAAAACTGCACTAGTCTGGACAGAACCAGAGGCAGACACAGCAGCAACAAAACACACACAAGAAAACAGCCAGCACAAATAACAGCAGAAATTATGTTTATTATGATTAGAAATTGGAACAAAAAGAGGAGCTAATATTGATAGAAGCATGAGTTTGGCCTTGTGTCCTCCCAGAAATAAACACAACAAACCAACTTATTTAATTTGAACATTGCTAAAAAATGTGAAAATATGCATATGACAGTAATGAAAAAATGTAAAGCTGAAAACAAGGGTTGATAAATCAGTAATTGCCTAAAGTAATTGGTTGAGGTCATGTGAAGAATAAGATACTGAGAAGTCTTGAAAAAAGTTGCTGCAGTGATTATACCAGAGGCTGGGAGTTGTGTTTATGTCTATGTAGGTTCACACATATACACTCCAGAACAATTAGAACTAGAAACACAAATGGAAAGTGAATTTATGACCATTAATGTCGAGGATTTGAACCACACGCTCCTCATTAGCTAAAAAGTTGGAATTTCAAAGTTCATTTGGTACTCAGATGTACTTGTGGTAATTGTAATGAGAAACCCTAGTGTTGGAAATGACATCTTTACTGGAGTGAAAATGGACTGTTAAGAGATTTCCCAGTGTGATGCCGCTGCAGCTGTGGGATGGGAGTGTCTCTCTAACTCAAATGGATGCTCCAGACTACAGTCCACAGAGTGATTTTTGAAAGGCTGTTATCTCAGCACCTGGCAAACTGATCGTTGACTCATTGGTATTGATCAAGTCGGCTATCATCCCCTTTAGATATATTATGGCTGTTGTCTGCAATGGGATGATAAAAATCCCACTTATTGCCCCTTTAAATGCGCTGTAACTCCATATATTGTGTTGATTCTGCAGTCCTCCACAGGCCCATCCACGAGGCTGTTATAAAACGCCCCATGCTGTTCTTTCCCTTTTTACAGCAGATGTAGCCTCTTTAAATGCACACTATTGACTAGGAGTTCAGTGAGAGACTAGACTAACCGTTTCTGTCAGAGGTCAGAAGGTGTAGTCACAGTCAAACAGCAAATATGTCGGAGCAATTACAACAATAACAGTGTATTTTACTGTAATATTCTCACAGTGACCTCAGCGGCAAACACAGCTGTGAGATGGAGACAACGGAGAGTGGAATTTCCGTTGAGCTGAGAGGTGAGAAGAGACACGAAGGCAGAAGAACAGATGTAGGGAAGGAAGAGAATAGAAGCAGGAGGAAAATTGTCGGTGAAAATGAGACGGAGCCGAGCCAGGGTGAGCGTGTTCAGAGCCGAGGATGACTGACAGAAGCTGCGCTCAAACGGACATGGATGTGAGAATAAAAGGATACAGGCTGAGGCTGCTTTTATGAAGGTGTTTTGGGTGTTTTTGTAAAGACGTTTATGGTCTTAGTCGGTCTAAAATGTTCTTTGAGGCCATATCTCCAATGGTACGGTACAGATTACAGCACAATGGGTATGGGTTTGCCCTAAAGATGATTGTGTCTCAATAGCTGTGCAGGAGAGAAGAGTCTGCTTTGTAAACAGCGACGTCAGTGCCTCACAAAATAGTTCTAGGTGAGATTGTACCTGAATTAAAAAAGATAGATGTGTTGCCATAAAGCAGCACAAGAAGCAAGTACATTCTAGTTTGTAGTTGTGCGAGATGCTGGTGATATAGACATTAACTATCCTCTCCTTCTACTGCAACAAACACTGTACTGTTCAGACCGTTTTCAGTTTAATATCATCGTCCTAAACTTTAAAGTGTGATGTGATTTCTTGAGCTAGACAAGCTTCATATGGAAAACATTGTCATTTCTATTTCCCATAATTCCCCTTCATTTTAAGTGAGGATCATTGTTAAGCTCCGCCTTTTTGGTATGTCACACTGTAAGATCCGCTGCTCAAGAATGACCAAAATGGCGTGATATTTTAAAACAAGTTAAGAATAAAAACTTTGGGCCTGAAAGTTTTCCACCGTACCCCCTGGAGGAACCACTTTTTCAATAAGGCCCCTGTAGACGCTTTATAAATCACTTAGTTAATAGGTACCCCCAAACCCCTTATAAATATTAATGGTTGTAAAGTCACCAAAACAAATGGATGTGCACTACCTGGACTCACTGTTTGGCAAAATAAAGCTCCTCTGTATTCTGCTTAATCTCTCAAACTCTTTAGCTTGCTTCACCTCATCCTTTTATCAGGTTAAACTTTGCAATGAGGTTTCAGTTGGCAACTCTAATAAATTGTAGTAATTTAATTTATTTGGTGAGAAACCTTTCACTGTTTCGTTTACCATTTTATAAATATCACAACTCTGAATTATTTATAAGCCCTTTATTCTCTTTTACCCCAGACTTTCTTACACCTCATCTCATGCTAAGTGTGGACGAGGGGTTTGAAGTGGTCCCGTGACAGCTCAGCATCACTTTAATCTCCTAATAGCATATTATAACAGGAATGATCTGTTAAAAAACAAGACCTTAAGACATCACCTAAGCTTTATTATAACGAATGTAGGGCTTGGCCAATCACACGCTTGCTTCTGGGAAATAGAGCGCTCCCATTGGTCGACACTGATGTTAACAAGGAAGTAATGTCTATTTAATAAAACAGAGAAATCAGTTATTTCTTTGCTAAATACGTCTTTTAAAACAGCTAAAAGGTACAATAATGAAAAAATATATTTAGAAAAAAGGGAAGCAAGGTGAAATGTGGAAAAATATTGGCAATGCCTCGATGCAATGATTAAGGAGGAGGAGATAATTATGGGATTGCAAGAGTCTTAAGGTGAAATCAAGGCTAAAAGTCTAAGGTGAGCTCTAAAAACATGATGAGATGTGTAGTATTTTGTGGTGGAAAATTGGTTTGGTTTTGGTGGTGTTTTGATTTAAAAATATTTTCCCTGCTTCATTTATTAGTTGTGATCTATTATGTAAAGACCTTGGGAAAAATGTGCCTTTAGATCACTTTAGAAACAATAAAAGTCTAATTTTGGTTCTAAAAGTTGTCCTCCATACCCCCCGGTGGAACTGCTTTTTCAGTAAGGCTCCTTTTTCAAGGGTTTATAGATAATTTATCACTTAATTAAACATACCTTTAAACCCCTTTTAAATATTAATGGTCATTAAGTCACTGTAACAGATGCTTGGACTGTAATTGGGCTCACTATTTGGCAAAACGAAACTACTGTGTATTCTGTTTTACTCAGTCATCACAGTAAGTTTTAAGTTATCAGCAAATATTTTTATAGAGTTATAGCTAAATGCTGAATGGATTTTGACAAGTTTTTAGCGGTTTGTCTCGGATTAAAATGCATTTAATGTTGCACTTGGAGGCTTTAAAATGATTTAGACTGGTTACAAGAGTATTTGGACAGGTTTTAAGTGGTTTAACTTGGACGTTTTAAATTGAAACTCAATATAACTACATTTGCACGGGTTTTTAAGTTGTTTAACCTAGAATTTAACAGGTTTTAAATGGATTTCCACAGGTTATAACTGCTTCCAGATGGGCTTTAACCAGTTTAGAGTGGATTTAAGTTGATAACTACTGAATTTATCTATGACTTAAACTGGTTTATAAGGTTTTACTGTTTGGAAATTGATCATTTTCACCAGTTTTTTTTTTAGGAAACAGTGTATGTGGATTGGAAAGGATGCTGTACACAGTTTCTTTTACAGTTTTATGAGCACACAGAGCCAGGTCAGAGTGAAGAGGATATTTTTGAAGCTGGTTTAAAAAGCTAAGGATGAGTGTCAAGAGTTTAATCAAATATGGATGGTGCAGGTAAAGAAATCAATGCAAATGAGCAGAGTACAGAGGGTTTTGCAGGAGACAGAGGTGTCCTGCTTTTATTACTTCACTGCTCTGACACAACTGGAGGCTGTCAACTTCTTAAATAAGAACAACACTGGCCTGGACAGTTCAGACACAAACTTAACGCAAGACTGAAGTCATCATCACCCTCTGACTGACTCAGCAGTGTAACTCTCCAGAAAACATGATGAAGAACAGGGTTCATATTATCTCGGAGAAGTATCTAAAAGTAGTTGGAGCAGAGTGAGTTCCGGCCACGGAGTCGAGACAGCTCAACAACTCACTGTCAAGGTTGGTCAAATATGTGGAAAGTGCACCAAAACAAGTGCAGTCAGTCGGACGTATAACAGGTTTTCAAGGCGAGGGCTTGTGTGGCTGACAGTTTTTCAATTACCGTGGATAGGTAAGAGCGACACGGTGATTAGAAAGGCCACCGTTCAAGTGGAGAGCAGCGCCCAAGAAAGCATGTCTGCAAACAGCCCTCAAAAGGATCCTTAGATGCTAAATCACTGCAAGGGCCAGGTGCTTTGAACCTGATATTTGACCCGTCTGAAGAGAGGCGAGGGAATCGACCCGCAGCACATTATTATCATTGCATGACACTGTGTTTTGCCTTTTGATCCATCGCACAAAGACAGAACAGAGTTTCTTATTGGTACTTGACCACTTTAACCAGCAGGGTCAAGGCCACATATTGGAGAGAGCCTGCAGTGGCAATCCAATAAGAAAAGCCCACCTGCTGTATTTCCACTCTATTTCCAGATATTAAAAGTAGAAAGGGCTGGAGCACAGCAATACACCCATGCCCCAAAGTTTGTTTATTCAGATACAGACTGGTTTCTGACAGAGAAAAATACTATATCAGCAGTGGTGCTGCATATTTATTGTGACTTTATTTTGGTGCCAAATAAAAGAAGTCTCTGCGGTGACATTCGTAGTTTTTCAGGAGTATTTCTTCCCGGCACGTCTTGCTGCCAGTGCCTGGCAGTTACAGTGTGCATGACCTGGGTGCAGACTGATGAATTGGGTACAAATATAAGAGAGAGCTCCTGTTTTAGCTCACACTGGATTAAATGAACGGGTAAAGCAAAAGTGGCATGCAGAGTCTTACGAAACCTCGAAAAGGCTGGTGCATTTATCTTGTTAAGTTGTTTTGAAAATACAGTCAACTTTTGAAAACACTTTTTTTTCTCACTGGAGTTTTTATAGTATGTATAATCCATTGAGTGTTGCTTTCAGTTTCTCTCTGAAGTCGATCTCACTCTTCAGACTAATCAAGCAGATTTGAGTCTGTGCTTCTTCTAGTGGGGCCAGACCATGGAGCCACTCAGAGACCATTATCTGCCCCGAGTCTTTGAGCAGTTGAGGATTCAATCTGAGCTGGTCCAATCAGGACGGTGGCACATAAGGACGACCCAGACTCAGACTGCTTTAATGTTCTTTTGAAAATCAGCATATTAGTGCAGGTGAGTGCTGGCATTTTAAAATCCTGTCTATCCTGTTTTTTGTTTCTTGTTTCTCACATGACATTTGAAGCCCCAGACTATGACTGACTTTTGAACTTACTTAGACTCACTCTTTATGGTTTATTTTCCAACAGAGTTCTGCAGGTAAAAGCTTTTAAGCCATTGCAATGTTATGCTGTTCAGTCAACGATCCACCTACTATACCAAATATAAATATATAAATAGACTTGGGAGGTTTACACTCATAAAAAGGGAGAAAAAGGGAAAAGTGATTGTGTTCTTTTGGTATGAATCCACTCTATGTCACGACCAAGACCTGAATGTTGTTGTAGACACAGTCATATCAACAAGAGTTAGGAATAGGAAACAAAAGAAAGCAATGTATTTTGATCTAAAAACAGTATGTTATTAAGTGTGGGCCTTGTAAAACTTGGGCATTTTGGTTTTCCATTATATTGCTTTGGAGCCAGAAGAGGGAACTGTTTTAGGTTGCATTTGACACTCAAACTGCTCATATAATTATAAATGTGTGCAACTAATCCCATAAATTCATTTATGGATAAAAATCAGGAACATTTACTTTTGAGATTTCAGGGGAAATGTTTGTGTTATTATACGTTTGACGAGTGGTGCACATATTTCTGTGCTGGTTCTCTATTGACCTACTGTTGATTGTGTGATTTTAGGAGCGAATTAATTAAAGTGGGAATCTGACCTTATTTTGAAAAGGCCCTTCCACAAACATAGCACAATATTGAAACAGACCCGACTTTCAAAAACTATTGTCAGACGTTATGTGACAAAAAAAAAAAGAAAAATACCCACTTTAACTGCATTTAACTAAGAAATGTTTGATTTAGTTTAATTCCAACATTTCTGGCCATTTTTTCTTGCATTCAAGCCAACTCTGCTGCAGCACTGACAGCTTGGCAGTTCCTGGAAACAGCTCTCGATCTGAGCCTTGTTGATGGGCACTGAGTGGACTAAAGTGAGAGAAAAATAGGTGACACTCTGTGAAATGCTTGGTCTGAAAGAAAGGTTCAAATTAATCCTTGTCAAAGACTGACACTGAAGAAAAATGTTCTTGGAAAACAAAAAAAAGTGGAATTACTAATTTATTGGACAACATTTTTGGCAACACAAGAAGGTAGAAGCAAAGTAACTACTATGAACGCAAGGTCGTGAAATAAAAAGGATCATTAAGTGTTTAGACACTCGCTCCATCAAGGCTGACCTCTCAACCCTCTTTTATTATTAATATTAACACATCTTTGTTGGATCCCAAAGTCTGGAACGACTGGTAATTAGGATAAACATTCACCCACAAGTCCCAGGTCCCTCAAGTAAAGTTGGAAAAACGTCATTATTTCAATTAGCACTCTCTGGTTTCAATGTCACACACTTTGTCAACATAGATTTCAATTAAGCGTCATTAAGCCCCAGTGAGGGGATGAAGGGGAACAGATTTTCAAGTTGAAGTATCATAAACAAGACGCTGAAGTCAAACACTCATTAAGCGTCATTAACACGTTGGGGGAGGGAGAGGCAGACCTGCAAAAAGACACACACACAGGGCCACATCCCGTCATTAATTGCCATTAATAAAGATTTAATGAACGTGGTGAGTGTGTGGGCAGGTTTCCACGGTGATGGATGGGAGGGAAATGTGACAGCTTTAGGGAGAGACGCAGAGAAGAGACGTGTTAAAATAAGGACGGAGTCACAGAGGCACATAAGATTGAAACTTGACATTAAATCAATTCCTTGTCATCTGGAACAATGTCACTCATCTACCCCCCTCTACTGCCTAACCCCCTCCCCAAATCTCTCCTCAGCACTCTTTAGAAAAATGAATTATTCTCTTAGAGGCTAGTGATTTGGAAGGATTGGGAATGTACAGCTTCAGAGCACACAGCTTCACAGGGATTCCTCTTAGTTTTGGAAGAGTTTTTCAGGACATTATAAGTGAGAATGTGTTTCTAAAGACATGAATGTATAGGTAAACTGGTGAATCTAAATTGCCCCTAGTGGATGAATGTGAGAGTGAATGGTCTCTAAATGTCAGCCCTATGATTAATTTGCCATTGTCCAGGGTGAACCCCTCCTAAGGGCTAAAGCTGCTGGGATAGGCCTCAATCACCCACGACCCCTAATGGAAATATGCAGAAAAAGTTGAATGAATGAATGGTTCTATTAGACACTTTTTGAGTTTGGAGAAGCAGACAGGAGCAATGACACAGAGAGAAAACCCTGTAATTGTGACTGAAGCAACATTGTGTAAGCTTGAGGTATTAAAAGTCAGTATTTTGGTGGGATTAACTGATCCGGCCAGCAAAAAATAAATACTAGATGTCAGCTTCAGAATAAAATGATCAAATTTATAAATATATTTTGTTTAAACAATGAAAATAGATCTAAATACTCTGTTAGGAGGTAATTCATAATGCACTGTTCGTCAGGTATACATAGATCTGTTGGTTTGGTCTCGCTTGAAAAAGGAAGTGAGTGATGTTTTTTCCGCTCTAAGTTTGCTTTTGAGATAAAGTCATGGAAGAGTGAAGACGTAAGCAGCGTGTTCGTTGTTTCTTTTTCACATTTCTAGACCAGCCACATCCAAATAATAAAGCGGAGGGCCCAACATAATGCTATACATTTTCTAAATATTTTTTCCTAGGACGGCTGGTGTACATAAGGCCAAGGACTACAGATGTAAACTAGCCTCTTGGATAACTCTGGGGTATTGTGTACTGTTCATTAACATGCACTGTCCTTGTAATAAATAAATGAGGAAATATTTATGTATTCATATGCGTGGTTTACTGTGTTGCTGAGAGACGGTTGATATTTTGGTTCAGACGGCCACCATAATGCGCTTTTGCAAATGAAAAATGCTGGGGTTCTTGGGGTTGTTATAAAAAGCAACACAAACACTTTCTATGCGCCTCAGCCTTGTAATGATTGTAGTTTTTAAAGCCAGAAATGTACTCATGTGTAATGTACTTGTTCACAGACTTGCATATGAACAACTACTGCGCTTATTACTCATGTGCTCCTTTATATCACAGGATGTACTGCTCCAGTTTCGACAGTAAACATGGCAACCTGCACAGATTTATTCTTGATTATTGCTGTAAAGAAGTGTGTGTACATAACTGTTGGAAATACATAACCTATTCAATTATCTCATCTCAAAATATAAGACTTTAAAGGGACACTAGACAGGTCTGTGGAAAAGGGCTTCATGGTCATGTTGTTAGATTTTTGACACAACCATAACAATGCTGGCAGTGGCTTTAAATGCATTTGTTTTGTTTTTCCTGTAAACTATGGATGTGCTTGGATCAAATGCAAGAATGGCATTTGGCAGCAAACACTACGTGTCCAAAGGAAACACACTGCATCAGAGTTACACAAAGAATGAACAAAAGATCACTAAAACGGAACCATTTGTACATATATATGTTTTGCCAAGACTCTTCCATGACTCAAAAATGTAGGGAACAAAGAGAAATGGTCAGTCCTGGATGTTTTTTACGATGTGTGAAATACCAAAAGTGTTTGTTATGATGGAAGGGGCAGACCGTGAATGGATTTATGTGCAGCTTTGCTACAACTGCTCTGTGACAGTGGTTTTCGAGTCTGTCTTTATGGCTTTCCTTTCATAATCCAGTGAGTGATTGTTTGAACAGGAGTGTAATGGAGTGTAATCGACCAACAGTGATGCAAACTGCAGCTTCTCTCGGCAACTTTTGCTCTGTTCAGCGCCATCTCTGCCATCTGTTGTGTTGACATACCATAATAGTTTTCTCTGTGCAGCGCTGCAGTGACAGCTCTGGCTGAGGCCACAGACACAAAGAGAGACGTTTCTTTGGATTTCATTTGATGAAGGCAAATAAAGTGGTAATAACCAAATTAACAAACATCTTCCAAATAATCCACTGGACCTATGGACAGAGATCTGGTAGTTGATTTCCAGCTAAAGTTAACTTAAAAAACTGGGATTCATGGTCCTTTATGAATAAACCCCAAGTAAACATTGACAAACTATTGTGGCGTGCAGGAGTGTGTGCTATAACACTCAAACAATGTATTTGAGTAAATAAATAAATAAAGGTTTACAGAAATCAAAATGGAATAAAACATTTTAAAGAAAAATTGTAGAAGTTGATGTTATCGTAACGGCAAATGTGTGAGGACAAAACGAATGGATTTTGTAATATAGAGGGAGACTTCTAAATACTTTAAAACAGACAAACATTTAGATTTTACAAATGAAGTCAGTTTAAATGTAGCGTTGAAGTCAAAACCACACTAACCAAGACCAAGTCAAGAATGAAACCATGGTCATCCCAAGACCAGGTGAAGACCAGGTGGAGACTAAACAGAGTAAAGACACGCACAAAGCAAGAGATCCGAGGGGATACTTTCAGATTTCACAAACAAGCTGCTGCTTTTCTCTGCAGAGGCGCTGGAAGTCAGTCACCGCCAGGAGCTTCTCATTGATATCTGTTTCAGATGCCTCCAGGACGTCTCCCTGGGTGGGTTCTGACCATGTCCCACCGGCAGGACGCCCTGGAGCTGACCCGGGCCATGCTGGAGGGAATGTGTCTCTGGGCAGGCCCTGGAACACCTTGGTCTCCCTCCAGAAGTGCTGAAGGAAGTGTCCAGAGAGAGGAAGTCTGGGCATCTCTGTTTGGATCTTGTCCCTGTGACCTTGTCCCAGATAAGTGAGAAAAATGGAGCAGAAACTGAGTCCAGTCTCCGACTAATGCCAAACTCATGAGGGTTTGGTCGCACTTGGAGACGGAGGAAAGGATAATCATTTATTTTTTAATTAATAATACCTCCCACCTAATCATGAGTGATGTGGACAAATTATTCCAACTTCACTCCAGAGACCTCCGTAAAAACCAAGCCAACACTGAACTGGTCAGAATTCACAGTTCTCCTCCTAATTACCTGAGCACTGTATTTTCTGAACTGAAAATGGTCTTGATGCTTGAAGTGGAACCACCTTGACAGACAATTGTAACTCCATTCTTAAACTGTCTCCCTTGTTTCAAAGTGTATTTTCATTCCCACTCAACACTCCACATGCCTCCTGTCTATCAAAAACAATCTCATAAATCAATATATTCATTTGGAAAAAGTGATGTTTTACAAACTGCAAATTAAATACTACATAAATGTTGCTGGAAAAGTGATAGCAGACATCACCAGAGACATTTCTCCACACTAAGCTAATTGAACAGATGCAGAGTACATTGCAGAGCGAGTAATTACATTTATTAACCTTTTAAGAGGCATTCTAACGTAGCGGTTTTATTACATTGTTTTTCATTGTGCAGAAAATCTTAATGTTTGCAATAATATTTATAAGTCGGCCCATGAAACAGTTCATCGCTGTTTTACTGCCCGGAGTCTCACAGTTATAAAAGCAAACCCGAATACTAAGAGCGCCGCTAAACAAACTGTGTTTACGAGCCGTAGTTTACACTTTATTTTGTGTACACAGAGACCTGAGGAACTTTTAATATTACTTTGTAGAAGATAATATTCACAAATAAACCAGCGCAGGGCAGTTTATTGCAGGACAATTCACGAAGCCGAGCCGAGAGCCGCCGAAGCTCGGAAAACAGACTTCAGATGCATTCAAGATTGTAAAAAATAGGGTTCGATAAGATATTCAGCTTGTTTTACTTGCCACACTTCTATCTGTGCCTTCAGTAGCTCTTTTAAAATCATGAGAAGACACAGATTATGCAGAGTGGCGATAAGTTATTCAACCAACGCTTGTTCCCAGGGTAAGTGAGCTCAGACTTGCAGAAAGAGCTGTAATATCTCCCACTGTTGTCCTGAAAAAGCTAAAACATCTTATTACTGAGTCCTGTCTTTTTGGAACGAGCTTAGGCTGCGTTCACACTTGTGCAATTTTATTTCCAAATGCAGAACGTATAAATGCATGCTGTGTTTTTACATAGAAATCCAAATCCATCCAAGGTTAAAAAACAACGTTGACTCTATTTAGTTTAAATATTCTGGTGTTTGCTGCTTCATTGGCTTTTCTGATGGAGGAAAACAACACAGTCTCCTTGAACCAGTCTAATTGACATGACTCATATTGACATACTCAGTCACTGTTTTTAAAATGCTAATGTTGACACAATAGTTTTCATCCTGCAACCCTATTTTCAAGTGAAACACGCTAGACACTAGTCCGTATGTAGCCTGAAGGCTGTGTGCACATTAAAAACCTTCTATTGTGCCTTTCAATGTGTATATGATTGACTATTGACTGTAAAAGGAACCACATAGACAATGGAAGGGCAGATGAACATTGTCAATGAAATGATGGAAACAAACACTGACATTGTGCTGACAGAAGTACAGAAAGACCTTGGGATGAATCAATTCCGACAGTTTTCAAAAGCAGCCTTTGCTATTGTTAATTTCAAGGTGATTGACTATAATTAAAATACTGGATGTGTTCTGTATGTTGCTCATTCGACTCTATAGACTTTTTGTCAATAAAACCCTCAAAACCCACTATATTCTAACTCAACCCTGGTGAAATCTGGTGTTGTGCTGAACTAACTCTCAGCAGAACTGTATGGTGCAGATGCAGAGATATTGACCTGTTTCATAGTCATAGGCTGCTAACGCTAACCAGGACTCAAGATAATGGAACTTAACCTCGAAGGAATCTGTGAAATTAGAGCAAAGTGTGCATTTGATGTGCTACGCTAATACTAAACACTGCTGTAAATGTGAAAATATGTATCCACTCTATCCACTGTGCACACACATATACTACAATAGTCTTGTTGTATCAAACCCCATTTATTTATTTAAGTGTCCAACATCTCCCCCAGGATCCCAGAGACAAATAAGGCAAAGTCAGCGAGATTTGGCAAATTTGGTTTCCCCTTCTGTAATAGATATTGGACACAAGTAACATTTACCAACACTTACCAACCACAGCTGTCATGGGACACTTAATATAATTCCTATGACCTAAAATAAAGAGCACTATATGCTGATCTAGCAGCATGGGGAATTAGATTGGCACAACACCAGCCTTTTGCCATTATTTTCTTAACAAAGCTGTTCAAAATGAGACTTCTGTTAAAAGGAGCCCCGTATTTTGAATAATGGTGAATAAATACTTGCTGAATGTGCTTTTTCACACCTCACAGTCTTCCTTTTAAGCCTGTGAACAGCTTTGATTATTGCATCATTTCGTTGACAATGGACAAACCCAATGAAAATCGATCTATAAAAACATTGAAACAAAATAAATGCAAGATTATTTACTCAAAAACCTGATTGTTCTCCTGTATTTTGAGCTCTCTGTGCAGCTGTAGAATCAAGAGCAAACTAAAACCAGTAACATAAGCTGTTTACATGAACTAAACAGACTGTTGTTGTGTATATGGTTAAATTAAGATGCAACAAACCAAAAGACAGCATAGAAATGTTTGATTCAGCTTCAAGCTATAATTTAAGCTCATTGCTTAATTAATTACCCCACTACGCATATACAATTAGCCGTCCAGATGTAGATTTTTGTATTCTACTTTAATAATACATCTTCTACCTGCTCACTAACAGCACACAGATCTGCTCTTTGGTTTACATCAGCCAAAGTTAACTTAAAAAAGTGGGATTCATGATCTTTAATGAATAAACCCCAAGTAAACATCTGTACTTCTTCAGCACGGAGCCTTTCATTGTTAATATTAGAAAACAACAGATAAAATGTGTTAAATATTGTCACTAAAGTTCTCTCCCGACACACTGACATTAAACACATGAATCCTGTCTGTTGTCATTTCCCAAAAACACCTTGTTTATTCACAATTTTGCAGCACATGTTGTTTCTAAACACTAATAGGGTCTATGAACTTTAAAGGTTTATTTTTCAAGATGCAAATGCAAACAGTGTTATTTTGAGGTGATTATGAACTTTTTAAAAATAACAACTTTTGACTCATTTGTTTTTACATAAGACAATATTTTAAATGAGCCAAGTCTGGTGCCATTTGTCAGCTCCTCTGTGACCTGTGACGAAACTGATACGGATGATTCTTAAATATCCGTTTTCCATTATTATACATGTCTAAAAGAATAGGACTGCAGTGAACTTCAGATTAAAATGTAAAGCGTGCTGCCCTGGCCATAATCATGCAGACACCTCATCTATAAGGCACCCCAAAAGTAAAAGGAGCCCGTGTTTAATATGCACAATAAAATGTCTGGCCCGCAGCTGCTTCTTTGACTGTGGCGCTCGGGAGATGTCCATCTGCCGCGGATTAAATCTTTCATTTTAAATTTTCATAACCGTAACCCATACGCTCCGAGAGAGACAAAAATAATATATGCCTGTGAGAGAGGCTTTATTTTTCCACAATGTTGGCCCTTCAGCACTTCAAAACAACTTGTCAGTGGCTGTCACTTTAAATTAGCCGACTAGCCCTTTACAGTGGTGTTTTCTGACTCGGGTAAATCTGCAGGCTGTCTCCATCAATCACCCGACGGAGCACCCACACACAAGAGCACACTGTTGCACATTATTTGTTGTTCAGCGGCAACAAATACACTCAGATTCACATACTCCAAAAAAAAAAAAGAAAAGAAAAACGAAAAGTAGAGCCGCACTTGAACCCAGGCAATTGCTTCTGCGCAAAAAAAACAAAGTGTTTGAAAGCAATGAAGTTGTAGCTGCCTGTCTATTTCAACAGACACTAGCCGTCTCTGCTTCTCTCAACGATGTCAAAGCAAATAAATTCTTTTTCATCTTTCATATTGCCTCAAGGGAACCTGAAAATAGTAAACACCCCTCAACTGCTGCACTCTCAAATATTAAATAAGTTCTGCTCACACGATTAATGCTCGATTACACTTCACAATCACGGACTCTTTTCATTTCTGTCAAAAGCTGGTCTATTCGTGTAATGCTTTTTATCTCAACATGTCTTTTTTTTAGGTGTTTCCCTTTCATAATAAGTGCACTATAGATGCAGATACAGGCATTTTACAGAAAACAAGGTCAAAACAATACAAAAGGATTAAGTTTTTATAGTTAGAGAAGAATAGCCATGGGTGATGTAATAAAACCTCTGAAAAATATAATAAAAGAGTATATTCTTTATACAAAATACACAGTGTAAAAGTCTTTAGAGTCTTTTTTCCTTCACAAACTGGAGTCCCTGCTGGTCAAGCCCTGGAGTTTATTTACCCATCCAACACCCCAACCTGCCTCCTTCCATGTTCAGTATTGATTTCACTTTTTATTAAAATATGTGAAGCTGAAGAGACATTAAAGTTATACAGGTGTCCTACTCCTTTATAACAAACTCATAACGAAGTGCAGTAATCTGAATTTCTCTTAGTCGTATTAATTCACCTGGACAAATGATGCTTTCAGGTGTTTATTCTGTTTAACATTTAACATTAGCAACTTTTTCTTTTGAGCAAATGCTGTGTAAATACTAAATACTTAAATACTGAGACCACAATGCAACATCAGAGAACAGTAAACTGGGGCAAAGACAGAAATCCAGAAGTCCATCTGTTTGATTGTATTCTCCATTACTGCTTAGGTTCACAACAAATGCAGTCGGCTTTGCAAAACTCTCCAGAAAAAGAGGCAGTGGCATTTTATGGCCTTTTCTTTGTGGATTTAGACCACTTCAGATAATGTCAATGTTAAAACCAGCTCATCAATGACAAAAAACATGGTGTTTTGACAAAGTAAGATAAGTTTAGTACATTCAAAGCCTCACTGTTTTGATTTTCAGACATTTTATCATTATCAGTGCTAACATTAAAATACATTATTGTATCTAATTATAAAAAAAATGTATGCAACACCAGGGCATTTCATTTAAAAAACCCCAAAGCATTGTATTGGTTTATGTCTACCCCAAGATCAAGGCAGACTCTCCGTCAAAGAAGTCAATATCTATGTGTTTTCTGTCTGACATTTTGTTGCTTAATTTGCTTCTTTTTTTTTTTGCACGAGTTCAAACTATTATTTTATTTCAAACACATTGACTAGTCACCACACTGGAGACCTACAATCACACTGAAGCATGAGCCAATCATTCTGAGCTGTTTTATATCGGAACAAGCCTGGAGCAAAAAAAATAAACTAAACACCCATGTGGGGCACATGTTGGAATATGTGTTGCATTAGATTTTGAAAACAGAACACTAAGAGTCTGTAATTTATCATAAACAGCTGTAGGCGGATTTACTCAAAGACATAAAAAGCTTATCAGACAAAATGTAGTGAGTGAAAGAATCAAACGGCGCAGACAGATCTTGATATTGGATGTGCTGTGGTAAAACAAACACAAAAGCCCTGGGCTACAGTCATTATTTTCATTCTGTCATGTCAAGATATAAAAAAATGAATTGCCCTGGAATATGTAGAAGCTAAAGTATCTCTGAGTGAAATCTGATACACTTATGGACTCATTTGAGAGCTGTCATCTGGCAGGCGGAGCACATCTTGGCTCTTTGTGTAATTCCTCCCATTGGCTCTGGTGTGTTTTTGGCAGATTTCAGCCCCATCCATCCTGCACTGTGTGTTACTCAAATCCTCTTTGAGCTGACAAAACTGATACAGCCCCAGTGACAACATGGCCACGGCCGCCTCTCTTCTCTGGACGCTGCTCTGTGTGGCGTCTGGTTCTCCTAATAGCACTCAGGCTCGGTGCAGTTCCACAACATTTCCCTGCAGTATTTTGGAACGGGGGCTCGTGGCGGCTCAGGCGGACTGTGACCGACTGATAACTGGACAAACAACATCCCTGCTGCTACTGAACTTACCTTTTAACTTCTTTTTCATAGAAGACACAAACGTGACCACCAAATAATGTCAGATTGTGTTTTGGGATTGGAATACGAATGGGTGTAGTTTCATCCAGAGACTACTATCATCACATTATAGGCCCATTTTCCCAATATTACCTCAAACACCATCCCAGACTCCTAGCCTATAGGTAACAATGCTTATAAAGCCTATTAACACAATATGTTGTTGTACAAAATGATTTACCAGGCTTCTCAGGTTGGCGTTGGGGTTCAGCTTCACATTAATATCTCAGGTGAACCATCAAGACTGTTGAATTTGATGTATTTAATCATATAAAACCATATTGAAATACAAATAATCTCTGAAATGATCATCATTATCATTATCAAGGAACTTTTTGTGAGTGTTCAGAAATACCAGAAGCTCTGGCCTGCTCTCGAATAAGAGACGCTCCCATTGGTCTACACCACATGTGTCAAACTCAAGGCCCGGGGGCCAAATGCGGCCCTTTGCAATGTTTTATGTGCCCTCCAATACATTTAGAAGGAGATATATTTGCCACTTGGTTTTATTGGTTTAGCCAGGTTTTAATACCTTAAAAAAATCCACCCAAAACCTGGTAAAATCCAACTAAAATCTTTTCAAATCCAACAAAACCCTGTTCAAATCCAACTAAAACCTGTTCAAATTCAACTAAAACCTGTTCAAATCCAACTAAAACCTGTTCAAATCCAACTAAAGCCTCTTCAAACACATATAAAACCTGTTCAAATTCAACTAAAACCTGTTCAAATCCAACTAAAACCTGTTCAAATCCAACTAAACCCTGTTCAAATCCAACTAAAACCTGTTCAAATCCAACTAAAACCTGTTCAAATTCAACTAAAACCTGTTCAAATTCAACTAAAACCTGTTCAAATCCAACTAAAACCTGTTCAAATCCAACTAAAACCTGTAAGGAAGAAAAATCACATTAAAGATAACTTGGGTAAGACTCAAATGAAGATGAAGCCTAATAAAAGCTCCCCAAGTGTCACCATCTTCGGCCCCTGAAAGATTTCCTATTAACTGTTTTGAGTTTGACACCACAGGTCTACACCGATGTCAGCAAGGAAGTAATTATCAAATACTGGCTGCATCTACTTAAACAAACTGGTCTAATGTTACATTTTTTAACAAAATAAAAGCAGACAGAAGAATATTTTTTAATAATTCATCTTTAAAAGGCTTGGATTTTAAAGTGAGAGCATTGTAAATCTGTTTTTGGTCATTTTTAATCACATGATGTTGACATATATTTAAACAAACACCTACCAGACTCTGCTGATGGTCACAGTGTCTTTGGCTACATTCAGTAATAAAGCACTGAGTTATTATAAAGCAAAGCTATCACAGAAATTGTAAATCTAGTGTTATCTGCATAAACGTATGACATAAAAAAAAATATATATAAAAGTCATGACATGGCACCCTCTCCTTCAAATCCCTCTGAACATATTTACTCTACTTCATGATGCACTGTGGAAAACTTTGTGTGAACTGTATTTGTAAAGTCCACCAGTCGTTCAGACACAACAAAATGGCGACCTTTTCCGACTTTGAAATCAGGCCCAAAATCACTTAGTGTAAACAAAGCATCATCTGTTTCTACCAAATGAGTGGAGGCTGTCCATTGGCACAGAAAATGTTGAGTACAAATACTATAAGCAGAGATTAAAACTAGTTTAGATGGTTTGGGTCACTACTTATTATTAATAAGTACTACACAATGAACTGATCAATTAAATAATAGTTTGATTTAAAAATGAGGTGAGTCCATGTCATAAATTATGCACTATCATGTTTCTAAACTCGTTAAAAGCAGCAGAGCAAACCTAATAAGCAGAACAGTTATTAGTGTCAGGTTAGAGATGTCTAATATGATTGCTACCAAAGCCTATCACTGCGCTTCACTGATTTGTTTAATACAGGATGAAAAACCCTCCAAATCAAAACAAAACAATTACACCTCTGTGATATGTGCTCTCCTGGTAATTCTGTGACTGTTTTAGTCTCAACCATTAGGGACCGGTGAAAGTAAACTGTTTGAAAGTGTCTTCCCGAGGGTGTCACATCGCCCCTGAAATAATAGCAGGGTAATGGAAACATGGCCTGTCAATTAATAGCTTGTTTATTTTAATAATAGCTATGATAGGCAATAGTCTGGTGTGCAACGCTTCAGCGGACACGAGGCTATAAACAGAAACTCACACACATTTGGACCTATCAAAAACAGCTCCTGCTTTTATACCATACAGGTTTACTCAGATCTGAATACACTGCACAGCCAAAAGAGTCTAATACTTCACTGGGCAAACTTTAATTTAGATTTTGGCATCCAGCTGCAGTCACACCGTTTAAATGAGCTCACAATGGCACTCATTTATCCAACGTGTCTACGCCAGAAAACTAGGTGCCAATTTCTATTTAAACCATGGCATTGTCAAAATCCTGGAGATCAGTGCGCTCAGATCAAAGCCAGGTCAGGGGCTGTGTGAATACTGATGCAAAGTTTCAAGTCAGCAAAACAATCATTGAGAACATAAACACTGCCATCTGAAATGTATTTAAAGTTACAGACTGACATTACATTAACTGTAGATGATGTTTTTTAAGTTTTTCCAGCACAAAGAGTAACTGTAATCCCAACATCATGGAGTCTGACCTGGTTCAACCGGGGTTTAGATGGTCTGGTTTAGTTCCTCTGATTTAGTCCAGTTTGGCCTGGTTTTGTCTGGGATTCTCCAAATGTTTGAACAGAACCTGCCCAGATCCTTCACAAACTCAGACGGAGGAACCACAAGAACTGTTGCTGTTTCGAGGCAAAGTCAGACCAAATATTGATTTGATATTCTTCTGTTCTTTCACTTTGCATTTTGTAAAATAATAAAAATAAACATACTTTATAGTTTACTTTTTATATCCACACCTGCCTAAAACTTTTGCACAGTACTGTATATGTTATATGTATATTGGTGGTACTCAGGAAGATGTGCTGTAGAAGCCCTTAAAAGACTCTATAGTTGCTTGTGGGTGAAATTTTCCTTTGATTATCTTACTAATAAAGATTTAAATGATATACCACAAAAAAGAAGGTGGTGCTTGGAGAGCAGACTATTTTATGACCTGGTACTCAGTGTGAAAAGTCTGAGATTCGCTGCAGTAGACGGCTAAAAATGGATATGGTGCAAAAGTAATGTCACTTATGTAAATATGTGGTTAATTTAAGCTGCAAAACTATGTGTACTAATTAGACATGATGATAAATACCTTAATTTGACGCGCTGTGTGCTGTGAGTCGCGGAGACAGGGCCTCATTAGAGCTCAGTGTTGAGTTATGTTTATAAGTGCAGTATTCAGTGTGTCCTGATGCAACTTTGACTCCGACACAGTAATGGGAAGTTAACAATGGTACGGATCTATAACACTTCTTGGTCTGGATCATCTTTGTTTTGCCGTGGCTGGCTGCAGGAGACTGAGGGCGCGCCCCTGGCTCTGTTTGGTGAGGTTACCAGGCGACAGTGCGGCTGATTGTGACCAAAACAAGTTTACTATATTTTCTTTGTTGAGTTCTGCCCTTTTAAATGAAACAGTAAGTGCTAAAGGCTTGAAAGAAAACTATTTGGGCACATTACTTGCACGTTTTAACCTCAGTGTCAATGGTTCAAGCCACTGTGATCCCTGATAGAGACACTTCAGCTCAAAAGCCACAGTCTGTTCTTAGGTACTCCAAACGGCATTAAACATTAATACAGATAAAAAACAAGAACGCTTAGCCCTGTTGACGCGCGGCACAGCGGCAACAACCAGATAAGTAAATGACCTTTGTGTGGAGCCTGCGGATATTACAACATCCTAATGGCCACAGGGGAGCAGGTAGACTCCACGGAGAATACAGGAATACATGCATGAGTAAAAAGGTACCTCCTTGATCCCGAAAATGCTTTGAACCAACAGACCCCTGCTGCGTGATACAGAAACAAGATAAACAGAGAGGTAGGGATACATCTAAACTGACGGAAGATTTATTGTGAGCCTATGGGCACTCAGGCAGACAGTTTGGATTATTTTTGATTTGTAATCCTACCCTCCGTTTACATGTTATTTATTGTTAATTGTCACACGACCAGAAATTGCGGGAAATTCTGGTTGAAATTTGCAGTGCATGCCCGGCTTTAGCTTATCTTGACTTGTATGGATTGATGATTTGTAAGTAAAGCAATCCAGTCATGATGAGACAGCACTAAATTCCAGTTATCTATCGTTTTGTTTTTAAAGAAGTCTATTATCAGCATAACGTGATGAACAACAACAAAAAAGTCAAGTATTGTTTAAAGCTGTCGACTACTGAGCACATTAGACAGTCCAGTAAACAAGATGGCTGACAACCTGATGAGCTCACTGTTAAATGAACTAAAGAAGCTTGTTGTGCAAATAATAAATAGTGAATAAGAGTACCCCAAGTTTTCCATTCACAACCATTAGAAATCTGTGGAAAAACCTCTGTCTCAGCTCGTTTTGTGTGGAAATCGTGGGCAGGTGTCATCCCCATTTCCAAGGTGAAGTGTAAAACAGGAGAAAGTAATCCGCGTGTAGGGCTTTTGTTTTAGACTGGCTAAGCTGCAGCCTGTTCAGCCATTTCCATTCACTTTTCAATTTGCAATAGGTCAGAAATCCCTTCTCAGCAGAGATCCTGAAAGAATCCTGAAAATCAAAGTCAAAAGCAGTGACACCTGGCCTATTTTTTGCGTAGAACAAAATAAAAAAAAAGACGACTGAACATCCTGACTGCACCAAAGTTGTCAAAGTGCTCTGCTCCTTTGCTTTAGAATGACGGACATAAACTTTAATCTGCTATTTACCTGCTGTCTGGCCTGCGGGGCAGATTTCCAGCCCCTATAGACGAGCGCACTTTATGGGAATGGGCATTTTATATTGTGCTGAAATGAATTCGGAGGACTAATAAAAAACTTACATGACCTCTTCTCAAATGGAGAATATATATGAATGCAGCTTTTCATAAGTCATCTCAGACAGAGGGGCACATTTCTCAGGCTAAAACCAATGACAGCATGACTGAGATGAACGCTCCGCATTAAATCAATGTGCACTCACAACATGTGCATTAAATAATAAATAAAATGCAGTCAAGGCTGCTTCGGGCTGTTGTTTACTGTTATGACTCCTACCTCTGAGAGAAAATGTCCCTGTAGGGGCTGCCGTGCTGCATGGCGATGCCGTATCCGCGGTCGGGCGCGTTGTTGCTGACAGTGTAGAAGGAGCAGTCCTCGTCGTTATTAGCCACGTACTCCAGCACCGCAGAGTCCCACACGAAGCCAAAACGACCGTACTTCACCTGGAAAAGAAACAAACAAATAAACAAAAGCACAGAGATTACCGTACGAAACCCAAGAGCCATACTCCTGCTGCACAGTGTCAAGACGCTTAACACCGGCCTGCGTTTGAGAAGTCACAATGAACGCACCCGAGAACAGAGTGTACCCAGACTAATAGTTTAAAAGACCTCATTTAAGTCAAGACAGGTCTCAAGTTACACCCGTGAACCCTCCAGATACACCACACATCAGTCCAGGTGAGCACTCTTTAGATTTAAGTTATTCATTTGTACAAACGGACAGTGAGGTTTAATGTTTTTAGTATTGTCTGAGAAAGTAATAGAAACTGAAGGCAATTGGCTGTAATTTGTTCTAAAACCTAGTACCACAGCCTTTATTGTTGTTTGTCGTTATAATGGACGTGCTCGTTACACAAAACAACAATAAGCCTGAACGAAGGGTGTGTTTTCGTGACTTAAAACATGATTTGTGTATGAATAGTCCACATAGAGAGAGGGTATAATATACAATACAAAGATCCTTCACATTTGCTTTGTTTAAGGTGTCGCATTAACCACGATTAAGCCATGGCTGAAATCAGAGTGTTGTGAAGTTCAGACCACAGCCGTAAATATATTATAAACGAGAAGAGCTGCAAAATTTAAAAAAAAAAAAAAAAATCAGTGCCAGTCCAGTCTCTCTTCAAACCCTTGGATTTCTTGTGAGCACTTGATTAAGAAGTGTTATTTTTTTCTTCATCTAGAATTATTCAATTTAATCAAAAGAATGGCCTTGTATTGTGGCTGGTCTTGATTTCAAATCATGTGTCTCCTATGTCTAAGACTGAGTAAAAAAAGTGTAAGATAAGACTGAAGAAGACCTTAGAAAAGTGAGCGCTACAACAAGACTGGGTTCAAGCTTCAGTAAAAATCATACATTGGACTTTAGTTGGTCTTACTGCTTTTCTTCTGACACCTTTTCAATGCATTACAAGTATTCCAGGAGAAACTATGAGACAATTATCCAATTTTCTAGGATGACTGCTTTTCCTACAATACCTCGTTTTTGTGCATACTGACTTTTTTTAAAATTATTTAACAATCATTTTGGTGAAACCTGTTGTTTTTCCGTAAAGCAGAGCGACCCTGGTCTAAATTCCAGGCAGGGGCCACTTTGCTTCTTGGTATTCTTTGATTTTCTGCCCAATCCAAAACCGTTTCATTATTTTATTCCTTAAAGATGCTATTAACATATAAACAAGATCCTTAAACATTGCTAAAGTTGTGTGTAAGTTGATCTCTGACAGAAATTGTGTCTAGTTACAAAAATTTAACACAAAGCACAACTTTTACCAAACAGAAAACAGAGTCCACGGTGCTTCGTTCTCCCAAGTACAGCTCACCGGCAGAAAATAAAGCTGTTCCTTTAGTGCCTGCTGTAGAGGTTTACTCAGGTTAATGAACAACCTTTATCGACTTGTTTAACATCACTTTAGATCCTTGCCTTGCACTGAGCTTGTGCTAAAGATACCCAGCAGCTAGCAATGTGAATCCTCCATGTTGAAGACTGTCTCAGCATTATTTAGGCTACTCTTTCAAGTCTGACAGGAAAAAAACAATCAAACAAAATATCAAGGACAACAAATGTGTATTGATTTGAATAATACACAGTGATAAGTTTAAATGGAAAACAGTCAGAGAGAATAAGTGATTTAAAAAGAGAGTGATTTGAAGATAAAAAGTCTAACAAAAACAAATTAAAATGCTGTCTGTGGGGGTTTATTAGTGAAGGAGATGCTGATCAATCATTGCACAGTGCAGTTTTCTTCTATAAAACACTTCTCGTCTTTTTCAGCTGAATCATGTTCGTGTAACGTCAGTGTGAACACCTTTTAGTTGGTCTACACGGACTCATTTACTCCAACGCCGATATTTCATACACGGCACTTTTAGTCCAAAAAGTGCAGAGTTGCAGGGAGATTATGGGCCTACTTTCCTACCATTACAAACTTTATTGCAACTTTACTGGTCAACGTCCCCCTCTTAACTCAAATGGAGCCGTTTTAATGGTGTGTTTTCTTGTCAGCTCGTCCGTGGGCTTTGATTTGTTTGCGCACACGTCCTTGTTGTGGAGGAGGCATACGTGTAAACCCCAAGTGCTTGTTGTGTTCCAGATAAACATGAAAGTCACCATAACTCAAGGTGAGAAGCGCAGGAGTTAAAATGCGTCTGCTGTCAACATGGCTTTTAATTAATGTTAAATGGGTTTATATTTTCACAAGAAATTGAAAAGTGGAGAATTAACAACATGAGAGTGACATTCGTACACGGTCACCTTCTGATAAATCACTCACAGCAGAGTTTAATGGACACACGCACACATAAGACATTCTTTGGAGCTCGGTATGTCATTAACTTTAATGACGCTTTATGAAAATTTTAATCCCGCTGTCTGGCTCGTGTGAAGAGTAGTGTCGGCGCCCTGAATTGTCATTTCATTGTCTGAGCTCCGATGGATGTGTGTGTGTGTGTGTGCTCATGTACTTCCAAATACAAGTGTGAGTCCGCAAATAATTCATTTCTGGCCATTACAACGGTTCATTTTGCTCTTTACAACCTTAAAAAGAGTGGAGAGCTCTTTATTACTTTGAAGAATAATTTTATGGCTTTCATTATTCCTGCAGAATTAAAACGATTATAGGGCTTTGTGTGAGGGAAATTAGTAAAAAATCTGCTTCTGCAGCAGAGAATTGAGCATTAAGGAGATTATTTTTCGTTCAACTCAAATGAAAGAAGCTGGAAAATAATCATGCAACGTACTATTTATGTATACCTGTAATGTATAATAAGACCTGAATAGGACGGCAAAGTGGTAAACATTTCTGCCTCAAAGGAAGAAGTTCCTGCGTTCGATCTCTGAGTGAACACAAGACAAACGCAATCTCAGTGGAACTTTCCTGCTAAAATAAAGGTAAAGGTTTATTAACTTCTTAATTGACCCATGAGTGAAAAGTTTCTGGCTGTTAACTTTGCTTACACCTGATGCCCTGATGCAGTCCATTATGCATGATCCAAAATCAATACACTTTTTATACTTTAGATGATTTTTGACAGATAAAAGTGTGCAGTAAGGAAAGGCCAAAATGTGACAATATAGAAGTATTTTGAAGTTGTCGGGGAAACATTTTACCAAATCCATTTTTCAAGGTTTCATTGCAGTATTGTGGGGTCCATAAAAGACCAGGAATAGGAATTAGTTTGGAGACTCTGGTTGAGGTAGTGGAGCAATGGACTCCCAACAGGACAGAAGCTATCCTGAACAACTTCTGCTTTGGGTTTTTGAACAAAGAACAGCAGTGGACGTCAAGAAAACAAATCAGAAGCCTGAATCAACTCATTTGACTTCAATGAATTTCCCCTTGGGGATTAATAAAGAGAATTTGAGTTCAAGGAATAGTAATATTGTAATATATTACAACCCATTCCACAACAAATACATCTTAGTTTTTGTTATCCTTCAAGAGAGGTGTTTTTGTATAGTTTTATTTTGAAATGTTTATAAATATATTGTGATCTGTTTGTATCATCTTCCATTAGAACGTGAAAAACAAATAATGGTAAATAATAAAGTAAGAGCCACCCCCACGTGCTCTGGGCTAGAGTCCTTTCATATGAGGCTTTTTTCTGCTCCGTTAAGTATGAATTCTTAATATTGTGCACTCACTGATACCAATTTCTGACAAAAGTACCTGATAATTACAAATGGACCCCAGTGCCAGACTTATTTTTTAGATCTTTAACCTAATTGCTTGTTGTGTACAAGCAGCAGTAGGATTTGCATGACAATATGGAAGGAGAAAACATGAAATAAAGCTACAATACCTGCAAGTACTGTCTGGGCAACCTTACTTCTAATTTACCCTCTCAACCATTATTATACTATTACCTGGAAAAATAAGGATCTTCAGAATTAACACATGAATGGGTAAAGAGTGAATTTTATGTTAATACGTGGAATAATGCCAAAATACACACAGTGCCTCTTTAAGTGTGGACCTACAAACACTAATAAATTACACTTAGGGATGCAAATATAGGGCCACTGCAGGCAAATAAGATAAATGAGCTGTCTATGATAAGGACTCAGTGGGATTATCTTCGAGGCACATTTGCATGGACAACACGGGCTAACAACGGACCACAGCCCAATTAAGGTTTTACTCAGGTTAAACTGTTTACATGGACCTTTGACAGCCTCTGCCTGAGTCTCCATGTAGCTCTGATAAAAACTTAAAAGGATAGCGTTGCCATGATGAAAATGCCTACAGCAAACTCCAGCCTTGAAGTGTCGAGATCCCAGCGGAAAATATGGTAAATAAGATACAAGAAATATTATTTAGATTAAGAGATTTTTGGTATTTTTTTATGCGTAAAGTTTAAGTCCGAAAGCACTCAGTCTAAACCCTGAAATACTGCAGAAGGAGGCATATAGTGGAGTCAATTAGTGAACAGTTCTGGCGCTGGGGTTTACGTGAACAATTGACTTCTGCAGTAAACCCTAGAACATGTTCAGTGGAGTTAAACACAAAGCAATAGATAAAGACAAATGGCGTGTCTCATATACTCATATATAGTGAGCCTGGGCAGCCATCCCATTCCATTTTCTATTCTAAACAGAGAATTAATGTGATCCCTGTCGATTTGAATTCGATTTACAGGAGGCGAAAGAATCAGATGCAAATTAAACTACCTTTGAATTCAACCAATCAGGGCACAGTACCAACATACGCAGAATAAACTGCCTCTGGACCGATGCAATCTGAAAAACATTCAACCATCAATCACTTAAAGCCTGCCCTCTTTTTAATAAACTGGAATGATTGGTCTGGTAGCATTCATTTTGTTGGAAGAAGGTTTGAATAAGAGAAAAGAAAATGAATGGGTCTGACTGGCCATGCTAATACTCCACACAAGTCTCTCCTCAGCTAAGCTATCATACTGTATATCTGTACAAACTGACCCACAATGCATCACAGTCTATTTGACCGACGTAATGGGAAACTTAGAGTGCACTATGTCAGACTAAACATGGAATTCATACTAAATAGTGCCCTATGTAGAGGCTAGGGACTGTTTTTGGGCCCATTTTACGGAGAAATAAAGAAAGACATCTGGGTTGAGGGTTTTTTTTAAAGATATGAGAGACAAAACATCATTCTGACAAAAGAACAGAGCAACTTGACTCACTCAAAAACAATAACAATAAAAAAAAAATCCAAGCTATTTTATCATTTTTGTTATTTTTAAAAAGCTTGTAAAAACAATCTGACCTCTCCAGACATTTGACCTAAACTGAAGCATAAACATAATAACATAAGTGGTCATGAACACACAAAAAAAGAAATTATAGTGTGCTCACAATTCTTTGAACCAAAGTTTAGACGTCTAAATTTCTCCTCAGTTTTCTGAAAGGTGTGAGCCATCAGTGAACAAAGCCCATAAAATATTATTTGGTGCTTTTCTTCAAACACTCTTTTATATAAACCCTCTAATCATGATCTAACCTCCTACAATCACTCACAACACTTTTACAGCACCCACAGAGCCTTTCAGCACTTTCATTTGCAGGAGTATGTTGCTATAAAAACATAAAGTACTACAAATATTATTCCTTTGCTTTGGTTTGAGCTTGTAACTTTCTTGTTGGAGTCTGTTGGAGAAGAATTAGATGAACACACGCACAACACACAACTATTGTTCCATGACTACGCCTGAGACAAGGTAATTAATTGCAGCCATTTTCTATTTCAGATTCATAAACAGTGCTATGTCAGCGTCAGACAATAACATGAAGCATTAGCGGGGCCAACTCGAATCCTAATGATTGCATTGGAGCTTGTTTTTGTTTCTTGTGAATGTGACACGGCCCAAACAGTGAAATCCCTAATCACTAAATTAAAGTCATCTCAGCGTCTCTTCTTTCTCTTCCTTCGCTGTCCTTTTTTTTTTTTTTTTCCATCACTCACACACCTTTTTAATTTCCATTCTTCCCATCCAAGAGGCAGAGGAAGTGAATCTAATTCATTGTTTATGTTTGGTGCGTCTTATTTATCAGATGTGAAAGGTTTTTTGCGACGGCAGGGCTCATTTAATGAAGTCATAACAAGAGAGGGCCATGAGTCAGGGCTATTTTTTTATTTATTTATTTATTTTTTTTGCTGCTGCTGCTTTAATTTGTGTTTTTCAGGGACAAGGACAAGATTGAGGCATGACTTGCTCTAAAGATGCTGAATGTCATTTCAAACATAAAAGTGACTCATTAATATAAACATGTAGTCCATTTTAAGAGGTAAATGTTGAATATTACAGTGGAATTGTTCTGAGTTTTACAGCATGTGGAGGATGGTCCATGTTGTTTCATATAGCATTCATCCAGAATCCAGATTTCTCCAAACTTTGTTGAGCCAGTTCTTTCCAGACTGATCCATAAAAAATGAATTGGAAATAACGGCCCAAAGAAATATAAGCAGCAGTGTAATACATTCAATAAAAGATCTGTCTTCTGAGGAAATACAGCCAGCTCTGGCCTTTCTTTTGAAGTGCATCTGTATTTATGTCTTGGCCCAGGTTGTTGTCCATATGGAGTCTGTATATAAAAATAACAAGATTTTATACCTGGACAACATTTTGATTTGTGCTGCACTCATTCAGCCTAGAATCAGGCCTTTAATTTAGGGTTTTCAACATTTACTAGGTCCTTATTTAGACTCATGTTCTATTCTTATTTTTAGATCCACTTGTTATTGATTGTTATTTGTCTTGTCTCCTCACATCATTTAGCATCTCTTTAGTCTTGACCTCTTGAACTGTACTTTAATACAAGACACAAGCTCACAAACTTAGCACAGTATTTTTATTTTGGTAGCCCTCAGCAGACTCTCTGTTGTTACGACAGTGACCCCATATTCACGGACATTATTATTTGTTTATAAGACGAGACTATTCAAGCGGCAAGTTTGGAAGAAAAAAAGAGTTGTGAAACGGTAGTATCATTTTAGTGTATTTTGTACACTACAACTCTGCTAGGGTCATTATTATTTTCTACTTTAAGGGAATATAGACAGTTATAGATTTATATATAAAATTTATGTGATGCTGATAGAATTCCAGAGTTATTCCTGTTTTTGCCAAATAAACATTTCCCATCATGTTTAGCTCCACCTTTTTCCATTGGTTCTGCTCTCTCAAGTGGTGCCTATTTTTGAAGTATTTATATTTCTTTAAAGACCAGTGAAAATGGGCTTTAGTTTTCTTCTTCGTTCAGTCTAGCTTGAAAACAATGCCAGCTGTGTTTTGTTTGTTTGGTTTTTTTTTGTATTTTGACAGGGGAAGCTGATATTTAAATGTTCCTCTGAATGTTGTCGGGACAACAACATTGAAGCGTGTTGTTTGCAGAGAAGCCATCGTGGGTTCAGTCCACTTTATTTTTTTTCTCACACAGATGAAGCACAACGCATCAAAGAAACAGCACAAAAGGTGAATCAAAGTGGGCTAACTCTAATGCGTATTCACCAGAGAGCGTCTGTTTGGATGCATACCTCAGAGAGAGTAAGAACTAAACACGAAAACTTTCCAATTATTTAGTCCGACTGGCCCAATGAGTGTGGAGGCAGGTTTCAAGAGGTCCTTGTATCCCAAGCACGGTTCAAACGGCCCGACTTCAGAGTCTCACCGTGCTCTAACTTCAAAACCACTAAACTACTCCAGGGTCTGCTCTCGTCTTCTGTTGAACTCCATCTCTCTATTTCTCTCTCCTGCCATCGCTCGGCTCTTTGAGAACACCAACATGCAAAAGAAATAGTAGACTCTTCATCTTACTCCAGCTCTGAATATCAAAACCCTCTTGGTTCTCATCCATAAATGGATCCAGGATTACAAACACTTTGAAAGAAGCTCACAACAAATCGGTCTCATGTAATGTCTTTTATACAAACGCTCGAGTCATACTATGGCACATGGGTTCAGAGCCAAATCAGATGAAATCATAACGTGGTTGTTGAACAGCGTTAGATGAAGACATGAAGACCTAAGGCAGGAATAGAACAGCTCTTGGCTGGTATTTGCATGGATTTGTACAGGCTGCATATCCTTATCATATTCTTTAAACAAAATGATCTGAGGCAGTGAAAATCCAGGGTATTCTAGGTC
Organism: Rhyacichthys aspro; assembly: GCA_036850595.1. Lineage (NCBI taxonomy): Eukaryota > Metazoa > Chordata > Actinopteri > Gobiiformes > Rhyacichthyidae > Rhyacichthys > Rhyacichthys aspro. The sequence goes on along the minus strand of CM072156.1, from coordinate 5,251,162 downwards.
TATCGTACCCTCAGCACAGTCTTTAACAAATGTATGTGTAACGTGTTTCCAGAATCCACAAATATGAGAAATGTTCCAGATGAAAGAATGAGATTTATCCACCACATGGTATCGCTCAAAAAGGTTAAAATATTCATTTTGTTATAAAAGTAAAATGTAGGTTGGGGGTTGTTTAAACAGATTTTTTTTTTTTTAGTTCTCTGAGTCAATTCTTTAATCTCTACATTTGCTCATCTTACAAATAAGACATTACAAGCCCCACAGAACCCAGTGGAAATACTATTAATTACTGTTTATACAATTAACAGCAGACAAACTGAACACTGCTAGATTAGAATCACACTCAAGAGAGAAAAGTGATCTTATTATTATTTTCACTCTAATCAAAATACAAGACTAAGTGTAATATTTCCCTGAAAATGTTATTTAGAGACATTAAAAACAACACTGACTGTTGACTATTTTTCAGAAAAGACAGAAAAGGCCTCATGGTTCGAACAGATTTATCACGGGCCATAAATTTCACAGCATCCAATCCAAATAAAAAGAAAAAAATGGGTATAATCTATTAACATCTGACCAACATTTGTTTCTCTTTTAAAACCTGTCTTGGTGCTGATTACAGTCCAAAATCAAGTCAAAAGTTCATGCAGTTCAAAATAGTGACAACAACCCTCAAATCATTTTCTAAACCACACACAGCAATGGCTGGAAGTTTATTTTAATAAAAGACCGAATTTTATGTGAGTCTCGAGTAAACTGTGCAGAACTTTCAAAGCAATTTAAACCAACTCCATTATCAACACTCAAAAGTCTCCATTGGTTCTCTAATTGCTCGAGGCTCCCTGCAGCCTGCCATACTGTACTCAGCTGGTGTTTTCTTGCATCACTCTCTTTTGGCTTTGATTTGTCAGATTTTGATAAATGAGAGAGAAGTTGTCGAGAGGCAGAGAGTGAGATAGAGAGCTTAAATCGTTCTCCCATCAAATCTCAAAGCACAAGTGCAGAATAACCTCAGCTTCTTCCAATTTATAAAGATTAAACTAACTCTTTTCCCTCTCACGCTCTGGAGCCGCGCCCTGACAGACCTGCAATCCACAGGCCGTATCTTTATTCCAAAAAACTCCTCCCTCCGTGGCTTTTTTTTTTAAACTTGCAACACACAGAATACGCCTCTGTTTGGCTTCATTTGACAAATCAAGAGCGCATTACAATGAGAGGCAGCTCCCAAGCCAAATATTCCCAGCAGCCTGCGCCAGCTCACTTCCTGCAGATATGTGAAGATCTGAATAAAGATAAGATTAGGCGCAGGCAAATCAATCACGGCACAGACGAGAGATGCCGCACCAGCCCTTCATGCATCACACTGCATCAAATCCAGCGCAGGTTGTCTCAGGACACGTTCAGATACAGTTATCACCAGGGAAGACGAACAGAGTGACAAATGGAAGTTTGAAAGGGGCGAGGCTGTATGGATTTATACTTAAAAAAATAAAATTCTGGCAGAGGCATAATGTGTTGTCCTTACTTGTTGAGGATGGTTTTATAGTGTTCTCCAGGAAACAGAACCTTTTTCTAAAGTTAACTTGTTGCTCAGTGTGAACCTAAGTGATAAAAAACTAAGTTGCAAAGTCGTAATTGCTTTCACCATGACTTTAGATGTACAAGTTTGTTACAGAAAACAATGAGCTGAAAGATCATGTAAATAACATTATTCCATTTTAGCATTTTAAGACTGTTTTTGTTCATTTGGAGTCTGTTTCATTCCCTTTTTCCTTTGTTTTGTTGCTTGTTGATCTTGTTTTGTTCTCATTTACTCCTATCCCCATTTTGCTTAATTCAGGTCTTGTTTTGTTCCCATTTTCACTGCCTATTTGCCTTTTTGCTCTCTTTTACCGTGGTTTTGTTCCCCTTCCATCCCTATTTTCTTCCTTTTCAACCTTGTTTATCCCACTTTAATCCCTACTTTGTTCCCTTTCCCGTAATTATTTTTTTCTCCATTACCAAAGACCAGTTATATCACAGTAGCAGGGAAAAATGTCAGTGTACCCATCAGTATTTAGAGATTCAAAAGTGTTTTAAACAATCTTTTATGCATCTGAAACACTGTGAGGAAAATTATTACTAAAATATCAAAAAATACATAGACTAGACCAATATGTGGGACCAATTAGTCTTTTGCTTGGTGCGGTCTGATAGTTGTATACCTCAGTCACTTAAAGAGCTAATGCTAATAAAAAATTAACCTTGCACTGGAGAAACAAAGGCTATTTGAATGTGTTGTAATTTAGATCTAGAGATAACCAAATAAAAGGTAGAGACTGAATGAATAAATGACACAAACTGTTCCAGGCTGTTATATATGGTGGTTACAGCTTGACAAGGCCATTCCCTGTCCTTGTCCCAGTATACAACCATACCATACAGGAGAATTGATTTTACTGATGGATTTTCTTTCCGGACCTACAGCACAAAAGGCCAAACATTTGACTAACAAATTAACGAGCAGCTGAGCAGCATAAACCGTGCCATTGTTCCAAAAATGAATGGGTCTCACTTAAGCACTGGCTGTCATTGTCCTTTTACTTTGTTCAAGGCTTTGACAGATTCTTTTTTATTAGTATATTAGTTGGACATGTGAGGTCCACTTTTAGTCTGACAAAGTGCGTCTTTATTTCTCACATCACAATAAATGAAAATAAAACAAAAGGCATACGTTTAATGTCACTTGATCGTTTTTGTAGTTGACGGTGCACACAATTAAAGTCTGTCTCTGGAGTTTGTTCCAGTTTTTTTTTCTCATCTCAAACTGGCAAATTGGCTTGTCTTCCTCTTCCTATCACTCATTTCCTACTTCTGAGAAGCAAAATGCACGAGTGTGGCAGTCGTGGCCAAATGTGAGATGATGAAAGCCCGGCTCGCAGGTGGCATCAAACCCTCGGAGGCTTTGTGTTCGCTCTAGTGGCAACAGTCGCCTCTGTCCCCGGAGACGGCCATGTGACAACTTCTTCTTCCTCTCCCACCGCCTTTGTTTTCTCTGTTGTTTAATTACCCTCAGCTGTCATTAGTCCTCTTTGTTTCTTGGTGAAGGGGGGATGAAAAAGAGAAATTAATCGCCTCTTGCCACAGTCTATGCAAATCTTTGCTCAGACCCCGTTAAGCCGATGAGAGATGTGATAGCGCAGGAGAGGAGTAATTGGAGACAGATGTTGGAAAGACGGATCATCCGAGATGGATCAGTGAGCCAAAACTAAGATGCCAACCTTAATAGGATCTGGCAGAAAAATTATTATTTCTCTCTCTTTCCTTTTTTATCTTTCCTTTGTTCAACTGTATCTTTCATAATGAAGTCCTGTGTTACATTTGCTCGCCTCCGAAAAATATCAATCATCCTTTTTTTCCGGTGTTTGTGCACAATTATTCTTCTCTTCAGAATTAAAAGCAGGTTGTGGCGAGTCACATGACCTGCACTACGTCTTCATAATAATCTTGTGTTATAAGTTTAATATGAAGATAGCGGCGGAGCTGTGGGGTCAGGCAACTGAGCTCTGATGAAAGCATTATATACACTTCCAAAATGAAAGGAAGCAGCTTCAATTTGTCTCCAATTATGTTGGATAATTTGCCGGGGAAATTGCTGGTTAAATTGTTTAGCCTCCATCCCTTGTGTTACTCTGCACTAATGAACAACTTTTTAATTGGACAAGAATTTGACCCAATCTTTACGAGGGAAATCTCTTTCTTTATTTAACTGGCTGTGATGAATGGCTTTAATGAGATGTTTATCAAAGAGTGTGTTTATTGTTCAAAACTGGAATCCAAGAAGAAGAGACTTGTTTCTGTTTGCACATTATGATATGTCAAAGCACATGAAAAAAAAAGCCATTTGAGTCAGACTATCATTTACTGGTTGGGGACTGTCTTATTTTAGACAAATTTAGAAATAATGACATTGGAAAAAAAAAAAAAAACATAAGTGAAGCATTTTCTACTATTTCTGCCTTCTCTTTGGAAAGATTGAATCAGTATGATCAAAATGAGAAATGGTTTTCTTCTGAATTTTAGCAAAGCAACTGTAGTGGATTTATTGTTTTTATAAAATAATAAATCCCTGCATTAATTTTGGAGCCGAGTGTGAAGCGGCTGGGATAAGAATCGGCACTTCCAAGTCCAAGGCCGTGGTTCTCATTGACGGACGGATCGTTGCGGCAGTGATGCGGTCGATGTACTGGTCTGTTGTAGTAAAGGAGGAGCTGAGGTGCAAGGCAGAGCTATCAATTTACCCGTCGATGTGGTCATGAGCCCTGGGTCATGACTGAAAGGACAAGATCTCGGATACAGGCGCCAAAATGAGCTTTCTCTGCAGGATGGCTTCGTAGGGAGGTGTTACTGTCATGGAAGAGAGGCTCAGGAAGGGACATAGGACACGCTGAAGGACCTATGTCTCTCGGCTGGCCTGGGAAAGCCTGCAGGAAGTGTCTGGGGAGAGGGGAAGTCACTGGGATAAGTGGAAGAAGATGGAAGAAGGATGGATGGAATTATTCATTGTATAAATGACATTAATTGAAATGCGTCGAGCTGAGGCGCCGCGGTGGCTCGTAGTAGAGTGTATACCACATACTTGAGTGACACGAGTTTGATTCCGGCTCAAGACATACGCTCAATGACATTTTCCTGTCTGTCTGCACTGTCACTATCAAATAAAGGCAAAAGGCCAAAAAAGAAAAGTGTAAATGCTGCCAGTGGACTGTTACACATTGAATATTCTTTATTTTTTCCTTATTCTCTTGATCAATCAGTGTTTGCACAACTCTAAAACCAATACAATCACTTTTCCTCCATAAAGACTCTATAAAGATTTCTTAGTGGCACAACTGCAAAGCTTTAGGTAAAATACACTGATAATTAAGTTCATTTTTAAAGGTATAGTTAGGTATTTTCTAAATGGTTTCACACTCCAAGTTTGGACACTTTAGACAATTTAGATTCACTAATTCAACTAAACAGGCAGGTTTTAGGAAAATGGGAGAAGGTTGGAGAAGAGTTGTACGTACGTGAATATATTTACTGAAATGCTCCATGTTTCGGGCAACAGCAACAAGTCTGAGTGATGTTACTATTGCCTCGAGGACTAACGGAAGCTCATTGAGTGAAATATTCAGTGTTGTGTCGTCTGCCGTGACATCCCTACTCACGTTAGTTTAAGATTTAGTTTGAAAAGGGACAGATTGAGACCGACAGGGAAGCAGACAAGAGTTCCAGGGAAAGAAGTGGAAATCTCTTTAAAAAAAAAACAAACAAGAATGAGCGAAGACGTGAGCTCACAGCAGGGGCCACTACGCACCGGGAAACAGACATGTGGCGTCGACGGAGGGAGACAGACGTGACAAGTCAAACGGGACAATCACGTTGAGACTGTCACATGAGAAAGTGACAGAAAACGAAGGGAAATGCAGGACTCGATTCATAAGAACGTTATGACACCGTTACGGCAAAATCAGCAGAAACCTCAAGATCAACGTCAAGAGGTTTGTAAGGTGTTGTTAAATTAAATCACTGCAAGAGAAAGAACAGGACAAGTTCTGAGGATTATAAAGTCAGTTTTATAATCATAGAAAAAGCATGAAAAATGGGAAAAAAAGTAAAATGTCCCAAAAGATTTCATGTCGTCCTGAAAAAGTATTTTGTCATAATACAAATACTGTAATACAATGTTGTCCTTTTATGTGTCTTAAGCCTTGTTTTGTTCCTTTTGAGTCTTCTTATATTCCCATTTGGCTTTGTTTTGTTCCCTTTCAGCTTTGTTTTGTTCTTTTTAACTTCTTGTGTTCCCGTATGGCCTTGTTTTGCTCTCATTTACTCATTTTTTTCCCTTTTAGCTTTGTTTTGTTCCTGTTTTATCCCCATTTTGTTGCCCTTTATCCTTCATTCCTTCCCCAGTCCCTTTATGACTTGTTTTGTAATCCTCTTGCGTTGTTTTGTTTTCCTTTTCATCCTTGTTTTGTTCTCGTTTTTCGTTGTCTTGCTCCCTTAAAGCCTATTTTTGCTCTCTTTTATTCTTATTTTGTTAAAGTATACTTTATACATGTTTTGTTCCTTCTAAGCCTTGTTTTGTTCCATTTTTGTTGCACAACATTGAGTGGCACCTGTAAATTTACAAAACCATTTACAAAAAAGTTGATCTTGTATTGATTTGAGGAGAAATAAAGAATATCTCTGTTTTTAAAATGATACTGTTATGGGTTCAATCTCAGGGTTGTGTTAAACCACATTGAAATTCTGTGTCAGCAACATAAAACAGAGCTCAGGCAAATTCTCACAGGCCACAGTTTCAAACACACGCGAGGCAGAGGGCTCTTTTTGCATGCCGCATGCATATGTGACTGCTTTAAGGCTGTAACGCTGAAATGAAAGTGGTCCTGAGAGCTTTCCACCCCCTCCTCTGCAGAGCTGATTCACTGTGACTCCGAGCATCCTCTTTTGTTTGCTCTCAGTGGAGAAGAGTGACTGATAGCAAAAGGAAGTAGCGAGAAGTTGTGTCTAAAATCATCCACCAAGCTCTTTTTAATGCACTATCTCCAATCATGCAGCGGACTTCCCATCATGCAGTTTCCGAAATTCAGCATCAAAAGCATTAATATGACATCTGACATTTTCAGCAAATTCAAAATGAACTATAATAAAAGTAGAAAAGTCCAGTAGAAGATGGTACACTGCATTGGGAAGAAAAGCATGGTTTATCCCAGACAGAAGTGGCACCTTTTTATTGTGTGATTAAGAGCTGAGCATGTGCATTTTCAAGAGACCACTGCCAAAAGTCCACTCCACATTAGCACTCTGCTTCCATTAGGCTCAAACTTGTGATTTCAGACAAAGCCACAGAGTCAGGTGTAATATTCTCTCTTCTGAATCTGTCCCTACCTCTGCACAAACTGAAGCAGCAGCACAATGGCATTAATCAGGCCAAGCACAAAGCTATTATATCCCATTGAAGAGCCAGTCATGCTCAGTGGACAAGCCAAATGTGTAAACACTGTCTGTCACCTTGCTGCGTTCACGATAGAAATGAGTAAACGGCTGGAAGGTCATTGCAGATGACTGGGTTCATTGACCTGTCAGGGTGAATGAAGCCGCTGGAAAGCCTTCGATTGCCAGCTGCTACTGTATCTGCAAGCACAAGCACTCAGCAAACAGTCTGACCCAGGTACGGGTGACTGAGGAGACAGGTTCATTAAAAGCTTTGTGGCTCTCTTAAGGGCCACAATCAGCAGCCTTTTCTCCTTCAGTAGCAGGTGCTTTTGAACAAACCACTCACGCAAAAAGTGTTAAACATCACATTCCCATTTCAGGGTCACAGGACAATGTTTTAAAATGAAGACCTTTGAAATGGACTTGAAACTTTTGCAGCTGATTATAAATCCACCTCAACACCACTACTGTACTGCAGTGGGCTTAAAAATACAGGATTTCATCACTTTTTCAACTGAGGTATACTGTAAATGGCAAAAAGTCCCAATCCTGTACATTCACAACACTTTTCAAGCTGCATTTTAATGAAGACCTGAGTTCTCATTGGCAGAGTTTACAAGCTTTAATTGGAAACATGGGAAAGAAATACTTTTCAAGCAGAAAAAGAAGATGAATTATGTACTTTTGCAGCAAGTGTTTTCCAAACATCAGTCGCCGCATCTTCTCCAGAGTGCAATTTGACAGAGTGGCAGTTTTCTCAACATTCCCCATTAGCACCTGAAAACACCTCTGAAGTGAAATAAATGCCACATTGCCAAACTGAAAAGATGCAACCATATTGACAAACTGTTAACATGGTTAGCATCAAAAAACAATAAAAAAACAACCAACAAAAGCCTTCAGGGACCATAGATATCAGCAGTTTCAACTCAACATGAGGAAAATATTAAGCAAAGTTGAAGCAAAGGGCTGAAAGAAAAAAGCTAATACTGTGTGCTTCTGTAAATTAGAACTATCTGCTTCCTTTAATAAATGATCCTTTATGCAATATTTCAAAATGTAAATACACTCCTTTCATGGAAACTTGACCCGTGTAATCTTCAAAATAACCTAAATAAATGGGACAGACTCCAGGATCATGCACCTGCTGTTTTCCACTGAGACTCTACTGTTCCATTTATATCACTCAATGTCTACTTTTCAGCTGTTTACATTAAAATGGAGAAGGGTCAAAGACATTCAGGAAAGACTGACTGCAGCAGAACTGAGACTCAACACACAACAATGGGTTCTTTAATGGAAGGAAGTCATAATTAGACTGAAGCTAGGACTCTTAAGTCAGATTTTAAAGGCCTTGGTGTTGACTCCAATTCATTTCTATCCAGTCTGGTCTCAATCTTGATTTGGACATAGTGGTTTTGGATTGTAAATATAAAAAGGATAAGTGGTTTATCTATCCACATCATTCTTGTGATTGGATGAAAGCTTCTACCTCCCTTTAATTAAAAAGTTAAAAGTTTAATTTGAAAATATCCTTCTTTGGACTTGGAATAAGATTGAATCGGGAGAGTTTGGATGATTCATCTTGATCTTGGCTCAGCCTTTTATTGCTAAAAGTGCTGTCCTGTGTCATGACTTGGTTAATATGGCCTTGACATCAGCAAAGTCAGGGTTAAAAAAGGTTAGGACCTTTCTAAACTAACATCTCTGATCCACTGTTTCCTTCAGAGACTTTCCCATCCAGCTCACACAGGCCAACACTCAGCATGCAGCCCGTGGAAACAGAGGCTGAATACAGTCTCTGTGTGTCTTTACTTATTCAGTCAACACAAAAACCTGGAAGTTGAAAAGGAAAGATCAGAGAGCAGATTACCCAGAATTCGTTTAGTTATGAGGATGACTGAGAGAGCGCTGCCCTTGAGTTCAACTGGGATCCTGAGCTGAATGCTAACAGCTCAGTGGACTACGGCGCGTGCCCTCACAGGCTGCAGGCGGTGGAGGGGCCGCGCTGAGACTTACAATAGGTCTGCCACTGAAGGTCGGCTCGTGGCCTTTCATTTCTGTGTCCAGACTGACCACACACGGGGCGTCCACCACAACAGAACCGTCACAGTCTGAGAGTGTATTTCTTGGTGTTTCGAAGAGACCGTTAGTAAGTGTTGATTCATGCTTTGCTGTACTCAACACACTCCTGCCAATTAGTCCAAATGAGGCTCTATAACCTGCCATTTTCCAGATAAAGTAGAGCCACAATAACACCTTGTGACTTCCATGGGCCAGTCATTTTATAGAAATTTGTATCGTCCTTCCACTTTCACACTTTGCCGCTTCCCAAAACTTTTGATGTGTTCAGACTAAAAAAATACTTGATTAAAAAACCTGAAAAAAGGTTTGTTCTCAACAGTTGACTCCTCTCTCAGAAACACAGCATCCTTTTGATTTTTAGCCTCATTAGATTGCTGTTTTCATCAAGTTTTGATAGAAATGTTGTAATAAATGACCTTCATATTTACTGACAGTTCACACGTAGCATTTGCACTAAATATATACTTTCAACAATGGTATAATTGGTCTGTTTCGTGAATATTGTCACAATCCTTTTATCATCTGCAGAGGAGAGTTACATGGTTGAAAGAAAGTTGAAATATGGACTGCACCATGTTGTTGTCATCCACTTTTCGCTCAAACTTGTCTGAATGCAAGCCTCAAGGTCCTCCTGAACCTGGAAAGACCCTGGACAGTGTGAAAGGGTCTCCAGAAAAATCTACAATTACTAAAATACAAGTGTCATCCACCCGTTTTATAAATGTTGGCCGTTTTGGAATAAATCACCGTCAAAACTTAAAGCATGATGACATTGACAATACAAGACTTAAACCATATTTGACTAGACATTAAAAGTATCAAGGTTTTTTTTAAGTACATAGAGATCATAGTGGAGGTAAACGTCGGGACAATGGAGGACATTTCCACACTCAACTGTGGCAATTTTACGATAAAGCAGAAAAGGGGTGGAGCCATATTTAAAATGGCAGCAGTAACAAAGAGCCAGTGATGTGTGAAGATGAACTACTTTTAAATTCAAACTTCAACATAAAAAGCAAAGCAGTGCATACGCAGCCGGGGATTTTTATTCACTTCCGACAAGTTTGTGACGTGTTTAGTGAATATGCCGCGTGGAAGTGCAATAACTGAACGATGTAAGCTGAGACACAGCTGTATGTGATTTATTACAGGCTAAAAACAACAACGTCAAGTCTGGAGAAAAACAAACTGGAAGCAGAAAAAGCTGTTTAACAAGATGTCGAGAGCGGGTAAGCAGCCTCGGCAAACTCTCTTGTTAACCAAACCCAACTGAGCAGCAGCTGTGTTCATGTGTAGCACTGCCAGCCACATCCAAGCCTCAGCATTAGACACACTTTCTTCCTCTCGTCTTTAAAAACTTCCATTACACAGCCGAGGTGCTTCTCTTCTGTTTATGAGGCTGTAAGGATGTTAGGGTGAAGCACGGAGCAGGTTTTCAGCTCAACATTCTCGCTCCCAACAACTCTGCTTTTTATTTGAAGTTCTTATTTTCAAGACTTTTCCCCTCGAGGGTACATTTAGTCCAAATCTCAGTCAGGTTCTATTAATATTCAGCAATGTGATTATAACGCCATCTTGAATACTTTCACCTTTATGTGAGCTGCTCTCAGTTTCAGGTGTAGTTTTATGTAACAAAATAAGGTGAAACATTGGGATGATGAATTTAGATATAGGGATTTTTTTTTAGTTTTTCATTTAATTTCCTACACAAACAAAACTATATATAATTGCAAAGACTTGACCCTAATATAACCTTGAAGATGTACAATCGCTTTACCGGTAAACAACGTGGTGCTGCTCTAATTCTATAAAACTGTGGTTGTAAATCCAATCACCGACCAGGTATAAATTGAAAGTACCTCTCTTTCAGGAGCTTTCTCAGATGATACCGAGGAACACACTACATATGGAGCAGTTCCCTCTGGCACAGTCAGGTTACCTAATCTATTAACATGACCCCAAACGGCTCAACTCTTAGCACAATGCCAAAGGTCTGGCACAAATCTTTTTTAAATTATGTTTCGCAAAAACCTGAAAACAATTACATCCTACCTGATGTTTTAGTTAAGTTTTGACTCTCTAGGCACTAAACCTGTCTGTGATTCTCTGCAATGCCCTTCTACACTTACAATGACTATGCTACATCTTATAATGGCTAATGTTAGTGTAGAAGAGCAGTATCATATGCAGCGGTGCAAATGCTATTTCTGGATAATATTTCAGGTATAAACAACAACATTTGCATTTGAATAGTGTGAAGAAGACTGACAGAAGTGATAGAAAAGTAGTGTTTAAGCGAAGACAAATCTTTGAAAGGGGCAATTAATCTTCTTCTTGTGCAAAAGATTTGAGAGTTTGTGTTTAGTCTTTTTGTGTTTAAAGGATGTGAAATATTTTCTCAGTAAAATGAATGAATATTTAATACATTCTATAAACACTATCAGGAAACGTCTTAACCTGGCTTGACTTTTTATTATGAACTCGACACTTCAGAGACGTCTGCCACCTCTGACCCTGATCTTTCTGTGCAGACGAGAACACGTAGGTCCATTTTAAACTTGTTAGCTTCACTCTTCAACATTAGCTCTCCTCTCCTACTCGTTTTTTCATTGTGTTCCTTACGGTAACCTCCGACTTGAGTTTTCCCCTCCGTAGCGTTCTTCTCCTCGTACATCTTCCCCCATCTTGCTCTGAGTACCACTCTGCCTTGGGCCGGGCTCCAAATCCTTCCTGCCTCTCTCCCTACTTCTCAGGACTGTGATGCATGGCTGTCTGTGTTTTCCAAAAGTCCATTAGCTGCTGGCAGCGGGCCGCCTCCTCTCCCACAGACAGAGATAAAGATGCAGAGCCGAGCTGCCCAGCCAGCCGCATGAAAATGAGAGGACAGTGGAGACTAAGGGGAGACAGACCCACAGGGGGGAGGCAAAGGCCAGCGTGGATGGTAACAACACCTTGATAGTGTCCAGACATCCAGAGAGCACCAGGTGGAAAAAGATAGAAATATCACGCTGAAGCAGGAAGACAAGTGGAATGACAAAAAGATGGAGACCCACTGACAAGAGCTAGTAACTCCAGATTTTTTTCAATTAAATTTCTTTTACCTAAAGGACAGCATCAAAGAGAAAACTCCTAAGGAAGCTGAGGGTGACTTTTGAAATCAAATAAAGATGTTTACAGCCTGCAACAAATGGCAGCCTTGCTCTCAAAAGTTATTTTTCAGGTTTTACTTCACTTTATCCTCTGTTTAAGCTCTGATAAACAATGCACTCCAAACTGGGGTTGCCCTATCAGTCAGGGAATAAGGGCAATAAGTTACCACTAAGTATCTCCTAAACTCTTTTTTACACAATATACTGGACTATGCCTGAGAACAGCAGAATGAGAGATGCTCAATGGGGTTTGGAAAAAGAAAAGGTCTGAAAAAGCCAAAGAATGAAAAAGCAATGCAGGTCTAAGAGGAAAGTTGAGAGAAAGAGGGATGAAAGGGCTGGAGGTGAGGATAACAGAGGTCAATTGTAACTAGATATCTCACTATCAAACCCATTTATATTAAGCCTTTTTTCTAAATCCCTCCAGCTCCTCGGTTTGACCAGCTAATTAATCTACCGCCGGTAATTGAACTCGGATCTTCTCAAAACAAAATAGCAGGGAGTTACAGTGATTCATTCATTTTTTTCCTCTTTTTTTATCTGTGAAATGGAGATTGTATCTAATAGTTCAGTTTAGGTCACGCAGCGGGCCTGACATGACGCAGACCCGGCAGATGAAAAATGGATTTATACACTCTTTTTTTCCCAGCTGAGCCATTTGGTGCTTTGATTAATAATGTTTTCTCTCTCCATGTTTCTATTGGGCTAATTGCTTTTGTATTCTGCCCCATACTTCTCTTTGTCAATCTGAGTTTTAATCTTCCAAAGCTTTATAAATGCACTGCTGACATGGGTCTTTGGAAACGCACAATATTCAAGTCATTTTCATGTTCAAATGTGGCTGGAACATTTAATTACATGACCCACAGCCGGCGTGAGCTAGAGCCATGCTTCTAAACGTATTCTCAGTCCTATCTCGCGAAATCAGTTCTGTTCCCGATCTCTTTCTGATGTCTTATTCTGTGATTGCTTTTAGGTTTGTTATCTAAATGTTCTCTCGGTAAAAAAAAGAAACTGCTCATTGGTGTAATTATTTTTCAAGCCATGCAGTTTATCTATGTTCCCAGGCTTATTGAGGTGAGCTGAGGAATACCATTAAGGCCATTATTGCAGGTTTGGATTAAAAAAAAGATATGAGCGCAATCAGAGAAACGAATGGGTTTGACTCCCTCACTGCTCGATGTACAGTCATTATAAGACTCCAAACTCACTCTTAATGCGCCGTTTGATTTTACAACATGACTTTTTAATGCTCTGTGATAAGTAGAGCTTGTTTGACTTGGAGTTTTTCATACTGACTTTCATGTGAAGACTTGGGATGATTTATTTGAGGTGCAACAGGACACGCTGAGACATGAGCGCACAAATTGGATGTGTTCCGTCAGGCCCAGACTCTAATTTATACTTTTTTTTTTCAGGATGTAGAAGAGGAAGGTTGGGGCAGGGGATGGTTATTATCTAATAGGTTTTAAACACACAGAAACACTTTAGCCCACGAGCCTCTCTGGTGTTTTTATTAAGAGTAATGTTAAGATACTACTAATGACTTTAAAAACTTGGACCTAAGTTTGTTAGCAGGGTTTGACTTACTCACTGCAGCAGTATTTTAATATGGTAACACTTTAGAACTTAATTAATCCTTAATTCATCATTTACAAAGCATTAATCCAACATTAATAATCACTATTACGTTATAAACATTGTTCTGAATGTGTTAGTCTCAACAATAAATCCATGTATAATCATACCTGATATTTCAGGGTCTATAAATAGTTTATTAATGAATAAATTGTTAATTACACATCTATGATTGCTTCACTACTGTTTTATTGTGTGCAGTGTTACCCTTAATATTACTATTCATTAAAACACAGCATGAGATGGCACATTAAACTCTGTATTGAGCTGGGGTTGGCTTTTTTTACATACATTGAATATGGTTTTCAGTAATTAGGTTTCTTACATGTTTACAAGCTTAAGGCACCAAGCTTTATTGCTCCGTCAAAGGTTTAAAACCATAACTATAAGTGTATGTTTGGATAACATTCATATCTTTGCTTGTAAAGACTGAAGTCCCTTTTATGCTTTAATCCAATAAGAGAGTGTGACCTCGGCAAAGTGGCTGGGTGTGTATCTGTTCAAATAATGGTAGAGCAGCTGAGAACTAGCAGCAGGTATTTGGTATTTGGATCTCCTGAAGCCAGATGGATGTTTGATGGCTCAGTAGTTTCAGTTTGTGGTTGGTGTTTGAATTTATGTGACAAATTCACTGCAAATACAGAAGATTAGGCAAAGAGCCCGAGGGAAGGAGTCACATCCTTCTGTTGTTTTAATAAATATACATCGTAACTCATATATTCTGACATGTCCTATATGAGACAAGGTGTTATTTTTGCCTAAAACTAATCTCATGACCTGAATTATGACAGAATATTCATCAGCAAGTGTCTTGTAATCAGCGCATCAGCGTCATTAAAGAAACAAACGGCCTTAATGATTATAGGCTGCTATATTACAATAATATCAAACATCATGTAATTAAGTACTGATGAATAGGGATGAATAGTTTATACATATTGCTGTGTTTTTTGATTGAATATTTCTTTGTGGTCTTGTTCTGTTTGTAGCAAAAAACACAATTAATGCAGAAAAGGACAACAAAAACATGACGCTTTTTTATGGATCACGCTCCTTAATCAAGTTTAGGACTGACTGATAAACAAAAGCATGTTTCAGTCTGACCTGTCAAAGCGTAGAACACTGTATCGCGGTGTCCTTTAGCTCTCGATGCTAATGTAAGCAGCAGAGCCCTCCCAGCTGCTGGATGCTAAGTGAAATGCACCGCGTCAGGTTCATCAGGTGAATGTAATAACTCATAACAAACAAATACATGTAGCAAACATCTCCATATGGTTGTATTTATCCTTCATGCAGTCTCGGTGCATTTCAGTGGTGCGGGTTAATGACGTGTGAAAAAGTAATAGAATAAGGCCGCTGCAAAGGTAAAAGCTGTCATAAATGCTGGCATCCTCTCACACTCATTACACTCACACCATCACACATGTAGCCCATTGTCAACATATATCATCACATATCTATACCCGCACACGACCAAGCGCTGCAATAATTACCATCTCCGTCTGCTGGCTTTCATTGATTTCCTTGTTAGCTGCGGTAATTATTAGAGGCAAGAGGTAAAGCACAAGACAAAAGGGAACAAGACAGATATTGAGGGGTAGGAAGCGAGGGCAGAGGAGAGGAGGGAAGCAACACGAAGGAGGAGTGTGAGGAGAGCCAACGCTAAAGTATGAGCGCTGCGTGGGCGTGATGGCTTCCTGATTCTCTCTCTGGCAGCAGCACAGACAAACCGATAAAAAAGGCAATTAGAGATCATTATTTGATATTGGGAGATAGGAATACATAGATGGAAAGAATTAGTAAATGGCTCTCTCTTGCTGTTATTATCGCCAACACTTCTGTCTCCATCTGTTTCATTGACTCTGCTACATTAGCACGCCGGCTTTTAATCAATCAAAACTGTCGGTGAGTCTGGCGTCTATCTTTTCTCATCTGGCGAGTCTAACACCTTCATTCTCGACATCTCGGTTTTCCTCTCTTATAAATCCTCGCCAGTTTTCCTTTTCGTCTGCGTTCCCGCTTTTCATGTGCTCTCCCTGCATCTGAGTCACAACACAGAAACACTGTCATCACACAGGCTGAGAATTGTAACAGCGGGAAAATATGTTTGCTGTTTGGGCTTGTTGTGTTGAATCCTAATGAGCTATCAGACTCTGCAGGGAAAGAGCTTTCTCTCCTTTTGCTGCTGTCAGGGTGATTTGCACTACTAGAAAATAGAAATGAGGGAGCCCAGCAGCCAAAAAGGCATTTTCTGGTCTTAGCAGAGCTGCGGTTATTACAGAGGATATTGCAGTCAGCCATGGTGACAGATATATATCAAGCCAGCTTATGCCTCTGTAGAGATTTCATTCAAATCCAATAAAATACATGACAAACACATAAATATGACATTCATTTTTAAAAATCTAATGGAACCGGCTTCGCCCCAAACCCCAGACACGAGAACAACAGCATCAGCGGAGTCAAAGGAAGGAAGCGACGCAGGCTGGAAATTAGAAGGACGGGAAGAAAAGCAAAGGACGGATATTGTATTAGTGCCGATGCTGTATCCAAGTCACATAGCTTAAGGCAGCCTTGAAAGCTCAAAGCATCGTTCATGAAAAGTCTCTCCAAACAGCGACGCAGCGAGAGAGAGCGACCGCAAACACACGGATCTGTCACCCCATCGCAGCTGGGCCACCCTGCTCCGTAACCTTGGCAACTCCCCGGCCAATAGCGGGTTGGCAGGAGGCCTTTAAAGAACGCTGACATTGACACGAGCAGGCGACGCGCTCCGAATGCGTGCGCTGACAGATCGCCCGCTGACGGAGAAGTGAGGGTAAACAGGTGGAGGTTAGAGAGCGCCGACACCTCGCTTGTTAGCTCATTACAAGTTACTACTTCTAGGTGTTGGATTCACACCTGCAGTCAACATCTGATCTGTGTCCACCTGTGAAAACACCCACTTCCTTCTATATTGGGGAAAAAGAGCCTATAAATGGCTAAAACAGTGCTTTCTTGGCTGTTTTCTTCGTGTTTACTCTCTGGTCATGTTGATGATGCCAACTATTCAGGAAACAACAAAATGGCAGATGGAGGAAAATATGAATAGAAGCTGAAGCAGTACAAACAAACAGGAGTTCAAAACAGTTTAAATGAAGAACAAATTCACTTCCAATTCAATTCCAATGCAACAGGATTCCAATAAAGAAAGAAAAGTCCACCTGTTTTTATCTAAGCTACTACTACAACTCCTCTGTTCTTCGAATTATTTTACAAATCAAGTGCTACAACTTTAAATCCCAGTGGACACCTTTCCCTGGTTACTGTTCCAAACCGCTTCAGTAATGATCAGACATTATGCGACGCCACGGCCGCATCACTGACACACTTGTATTAATGAATACCAGTGTAATTAAACACGCCGATACCACCGCTAAAATCTTTCCAACACAATGGCAGCGTCGCGGGGGGTCTTTGAATGGAAGCCAGAGCGTGTTCGATTAATGCCGGACACTTGAGATCCAATCACTGTCCCGTCTGAGCAGGGGTCTGGGAAACGTCTGGGGGGTACGACGCGTGGAGCAGAATCTTTAAAAACATGAAGAAGAGTGAGGCGTGAGGGGAGGTGGAGATGATAGAAGGATGGAGCAGGCATGGGAAGAGAAAGATGTGAGATAAAGAGGACCGGGTCTGTGGTGGCAAAGCGTCAGTCGCCATCCGTTTTCTCCTGAAGATGACTTTCTGTGTCGTGTTTACCTCCACATCACTCCATCCATTCATCTCACCGCTCCATCCCCTCCGTCAGCTCCATCCTTCACACCACTCTCCTCTCTTTGTTTTCCTTTTTTACCTTCTGTTCTCATCTGTCATCCTCAACGCACCGCTGTTTAATTTCTCCCTTTTCTTGTGCCGTGTTTTATCATACTCGTCCACATATTTCATTTATTTATTGTCTTTTATTTTTTTGCTTTCCTTGCTTCCCGGGTTAGTATAATGACATAAGCTGCAAGTCATTAACTTTTACTGTGGAGAAATATTAGCAGCAGCACTGAATGCGTCATTGTCACTGAAAGAGATGGCTCATTTGTAGTCAGATAAATTCTGCACATGTCCGTTTGTCTCTTTAGATCCTTCCCTCAGTGTTTCATCTGGTGTTTTTATAATGACTTCTCAGTGAGATTGTATATGAGCTGTTACAGATTCTGATGGTTTTAATATCTCGGATTTGACTAAAGTAGTAATGTGATCATTTTTCTCATCATCATTTATCTGCTGGAAGCTGCGAATATATAAAAAAATGTCAGAAAACACTAAAATCCCAATGACCTTTTTATCCAATGGGAAGGAGGTTTGTTTTGGTGGTGGATACGTCCTATACAAGCTGATTTTCCTGCAAAAGACTTGACTTTAAGGTTTAGCTTCAGGTAATAGGAGCATGTTTGCATATGGTCAGGGAACCAAGGATAAACCTAATGTGTCTTGTGGTTAAAATCTGCGCTTCACAGAAAGAGGCTCGTTTGTTCAGTCTGTGACCTGAGTGGCTTTACTCTTGGCATGCTATACTTCCACCCACCATCAGAACAAAAAATAAAAACACACATATCCACACACATAAAGTCTATTCTACAGAAACAAAGAACATAACGCTGCAGGCCACCAACAAGACGGTACAGTACAAGATGGTGCTGTATCAGTTATTATATTATTATTATGTGACTGAAAAAAATGCCAAATTTTGACCAAATGCATCTAATAATACAACAACCGTGTCCCTGTTGGTTTAATGGCAGTACCATGGACTCGAGCCTGGGTCATACAGTATGTCATAATGTATTTCCTGGTTTTAGTGCAGGCTCAGTCAATTACACAGAAACAACATGCTTGTTCTGGTTGCTTTGTTCTGTTTTCTTTGTATTATTACCTTTGTGATAGTCAATAACAATAACGGTTGAGGTCAAAACTGCTATCTGCAGAGTCGTTAGAGAGAAATGAGTTTAAGCTTATTCTGGCAAACGAGCTTCAGGATACGGCACAGTGCTTATGAGTCCGGGAAGGTATTAGAAGAATAAAGAATTTATGTATTGGTAGAAAACAGATCAGTTTTTTTTCCTACATCTCAATCCCATTTCAATCCCTGATCACCAATTCTCTGTCTTAATGCCGAGTATCTATCCCTCTATCCTTCCTTGTCCTTGCTCACCCATCTCCAGTCACTACCTCAATCTACAGTCCTCTTTTAGCCCCATTCCCGCCTCATCCCTCGATTTCTGCCTCTTCTAAATCTCCCAATTTCCTCCTTCCAACTCCCCGAGCAGCCATTCGCCGCCGGTATCTGCTGCTCCTCCTCTCACCTCTGCTCTGCTTTGTTTCAATCGTGCTCCGGAGTGTCATGCCGGCCTCACACACAGGACTGGAAGATCTGAAGCGGTCTTGGTTGATTTACCGTCGGCTCTATCCAGCAGAGGAATTACCGTAATCTTTATCATCATCTGTGAAGTCATTAGGGTAAATTGGCGGGAGCTTATAGGCTTACGTTATGAAGCTTCTTACCTCAGCTCTTAAGTTGGACGTTACACCAGCTTGGAATTTATGATCATTTCTATCGTGGTTTCAGGAGTTGTAATGGTAAATGGGCAGATGGTGATGCGGAGACAAAGAGAGTGGGAAATGGCCTTGTTAAAATAGAATAGAGCTGCACATGTGTGGGCGTGGTAAATGGGATTCATCATTAAAGCTTACATGAGAGATGAGTGTGTGCAGATTGGACATTTAATAGCACTCAAACTACAGTTATAGAGCAAGTGACGGCAATCACAGAGTCACTCACGACACCGTGCGATGTGTGTCTCAGTGAATAATAAGGATCTCATGTCGTATGATACAGGGAATATAGAATCTTTAATACACTGCAAGATAAGGATCTAAGATAAGAAATAAACAGACCCACAGTCAAGAACAGACTTATATTATTTATAGACACAATGATAGATCCATGTTTGACTTTTGTTCCTCTTTACTTTTCTAATTTACCCTCACTTATAACCTAAACAGAAAGTTATCATAGACTCAGGTGAGTTTATACTGCCCTCTGACACCAAGATCGAACAGTGCCAACAGTGTTTGACCTTGAAAACTCAACTCTAAGCTGTAGCTCATTTGGGTTCACGAAGGTTTTATATAAAGTTTGTTCTACGGAAGCACAGGAAGACTTCAGTGTTTAATACTGTCAAATATAAATTATAATAACGTACATGATAAAACAATAGTCAAGCAATAATAGATGTGGAATTAACAACTAAATTATTAATATTGGATTAAGGATTTAACAATTAATTAAGTTACAAATTACAAATGCTTCAGAGTTATTCTAAAGTGTTACCCATTGTTTCATGTTTCTGGGAAATTGTACACATTTTGTCCCACCACTACGACAACGGTATGAGCAAAAGGATGATGATTAAAATGATATAATCTATATGATTTATGAACAATACCAAAGCACACAAACAATATATACTTGGAATAAACCATACTGATTTAATGTAATGAATAAAGAAGAAAAATCGAATCCTGAAACTGTAGCGTGACCTTCCCAGATGAAGAGGTCGGGCACATATCAACATGCTAATGCACCAAACAATTCTGAAATTCAAATAAAGAGGCATTTTTCATTGTATAGTGGATTAAAAAGTGGCAGCTGAAATGCACAAAGTCTTCGGCTGAGCTAAATGTCCTGCATATAATTAGAATAGTGTGTACATATGTATGAGGCGTTTGATGGCGGTCTCAGTTTGAAACGCGCTGCATGGCCCTTCATTCTGCTCTGAGCTGACTGGTGCATACTGTACATGGATGTGTGAAAGTGTGAATAATGGGGTCAAAAGCTACACTGCCTGGTTCACTGCGTCCGCTTTAAATTGGAAGGCAGTGCTTTTCCTCCGAACCGTTCACTCCCTTCAGCCTTGATTTGGTTAATGTTGCATTAAACATTTTAACACCATCTTTTCTGCTTAAGGAGCTTGGCCTGAACATGGAGCGAGAGACCTCTGTTTGTGTATAGTGCATAACCATATGTGGGAAAGGGTGCATTTTCTTAAGTGGAACCTTCCCATAGTCTAGGCGAAAGTCATACAGAGTGGAAATCACTCAAACTGGCAATCCACTCAGCTGTAAAATCACTCAGCAGTCATCAGAGACTCTTGAGGCCTGACAGAGAGGAGCTGTCATATATTCACCCAGGGATACTTCCAGGAGCTGAGCAAGGTGTGTGTGTGTGTGTGGAGTATGTAAGTAGACATGCAAATGTAGAGGTTTTAGTGCCTCTGTAAGCCAGGCTAAATGTGTCATTTTATGCATGTACTTCTGCCTCATAAGTTAAAAGCTACTCAGAGACACATTTCCATTTCATATTCTTTTCTTTCACTTCCAACATCAGAAATATATTCAGGCCATTAACTATAATGTGGGATTACATATGTTTGGAGAGAATTTAAAGCTGGCACTAGGCAAGGGTGTGAAAAATGGAAGCTACAGACATCCCTCTTCTCTGTCTTACTTTGCTGCTTCTGCTGCAACTGGATAGTGTTACAGATGCAGCACAATATGACGTTAACATTTACATTTTTATATGTCTTCATCCTTATTTACTTTCACTCTACAGTTTTTAAAAGTGGACTTTCCGTGATCCTGTGATTACTGTTGTCGTGACAACGGGGGGCGTGACTCCTGTAGACGGCTTTTACTTTGGTGAATACAACAATCAGACTGGAGTAGGGCCTATAGAGATATGTTAGAATTAATACAAACAGATAACATTGTAAATGCACTGTTTAAGACATGATTTGAATCGCTATAACGCTTATTAAGAAACGGTCGGCTTCACAGGAGGCATCTGCGGTGATGTAGCAAGAAAAATAAAGCCATGCAAAATGTGAAACAACTAAATCGATGTGTTTTATATGTTTTTAAACCCGACTGATCTGATCTGTTCCCTTCTGTTCGCTCTTCTTTGTCTGTTTAATTGGCAGTGACTTCCTGCATTTGGTCGAAATGTCCGAAACTATTGGCAAATGTGCTTTTACAACTGGACCTTGGTTCAGTTTGGTCTGGAACAAGACCAAAGAGAAGCTGCTAGGTCAAACCACGGTCCACTGGCACTTTCACACCTGAAGATTTGGTTCGACCCAAACGGGGAAGTCCAAAAGTCCGGACCGACAATGCAGTTGTGAAGCTCCGTTAGGATATAGTAACTGCTGCATTAGTTATTGATGAATCTAATTATTACAAATATAAAAGCCAAATGTTGGATCATGATGAACAGCAACAACGTCCCTGACTTTTTTTTCTCATTCGAGGGCCTTGAAACAATAGAAGACCTCAGAACAGAGCATTGCCTTGGTTTTAGACGCCAGTGTGTCAAACTGTGAGACACAATAGCCTTCTCTTTGATATCATCTATGACAGCGAGTTAATGAGACATCAACACTGAAGGACAGCACCTCTTAGTTTATTGAGCGACTTGATCATTGACTGAAATGAAAGAGACACTTATATTACCCGCTGCCTGCCTCCCCTGCAGCATCCCACTTCATATTCCCTGTAAAAGCGAGTCTGAGCTGTGCTGCTGCTACGTGTGTGGAAGCGTATTGTGTGTTTTCTTTTTGACATGCAAAAACAAGTCGGCGAGTTCATGCATGAGCTTGTGAGTGTGCGTTAGTGATAGGAGAGACGGCTGAGAGCCTGACCTGTTCTGACATATAATATTGTTTTGCTGCAGGGGATCGAAAGTGAAAGGGGAGAAAATCCATAGTGCGCAGGAGACAACAGTGGCAGAGAGGAGTAAGAGGTTTATTGTGAAAATGCCTGAGAGAAAGACGAGAGGGGGGCTGAGAGAGAGAGTGCAGCGCTGAGAAAAAATACATCACGCTGGTAATCTCATAGGAATCGAATATAGCAATGGGAGTGAATTAGAGACGACAAACGCATCCAAATATATCAAACTGAGACGAAGAACAAAAGACGTGTGAATATGACTGGCTCTTGGGGTCTGTTCATAACATCACGGACGTCCAGGCTGCCTCCAGCTAAGAAAAACTATCCCAGGTATTCTTCACTGTCTCAAAAAATAAATGTGTCACGAAGAAAGGAAGAAGAAAGGGGAAAGTTTTCACATAGAAGGAATTTGGTGGTGCTTCAGGTGTTTTACAATGAAGCTAGATTTCATTTGCCAACCAATAAAGACTGAGAAATCATTTAGACACGCTATATATACGTGTTAATATGCCTCATTCAAAGGTTAACGTTTTACCAATTCTTCCCCAAAATGGTTTAATTGCAGTTTATCAAAGCAGAAACAAGTGGCTGCATCTGAACGTAAATGGTATTTAAATGAGTGGTTTAGGCAGTGTTGAAAATCGTTTCTTCCTGCTGCCGCATCAGGTTGTAGCGGTGCATACAACATGAAGGACAGGCATTTGTGCACCACTAGAGTGCAGCCTGTAGCCTTGATGTGTTTTTCGATGGCTGAGACGAGGAGAGCTGTGGGAGCCTGGGACAGAAAAACAAAAAAAACGATGAAAAGCAAAGCAAAAAAGAACAAAGATGTTTGAGAAGAGCGAGAGGTGAAGTTTGGGGAAATAGTCAAAGAACAGAGACACTGTACGCGGGTGTTACAGTCAACAAACAAGAGGGGGGGACTATGACAGCAGCAAAAGGAGAGAGTAAAGGGAAGCATATCAACGCAGGACGAGGAGTGCTCCTAAACAAAAAACAGCTCTGCCTGTGTCCACTGGTGTCTTCTGTCACTCCCTGCACACTGCTGCTCTCCTATTCATCATGAGGCTGCTGCTATTTAAGGAAGAATCTGCTTTGAAGATGTCAAACACTCACAGAACATGCTACAATGGGATATTAAAGCTACACAGAGCACATTCAGGCATGCTTCGACCCAGTGCTGTTGAAACATATTGGACTGTTTCTATTCGGGAACAAGCTTCAGAGTGGTTTCATCTTCCTTCAACAGAAAGAAGGTCATGGGATTGATCTCCACGTCAGCCCCCAGCAGCCCTTCTCTGTGGAGTCTTCAGGTCCTCTCATGCTTCCTCCCACCATCCAAACACACGCACGAATAGGTGATGCTAAAAGCGCCTATAGTGACTGAATGTGAGAGTGGTATCTCAGTGCGTTAGCCTGTGATTAACTGGAGATTGTCCAGGGTGAATCCTTTCTCACGGTCTAAACAGATTGGATTGGCTCCAGATCCCCACAACAGGATCAGCGATAACGACTGAGAAGTTAAATACGAGCCTAAAACGCAGCTGAATAAGTGAACACGTTTTTTCAATTAGAGATGCCGTCAAGGTCTATCATAGTTTTCAGTGAGGTGACGCTGAGGTTCCCTGGTGGGCTCAAGAGTGTCTGTGACAGCAGCTCACAGGGGTCTCTCCACAGGGGAGCCAGCAGCAGGTTCATTTCCCTTCGGTTTTACACCCTGAATGTTCAGATTGCCTTTAACTGCAGTAAAAAAAACTCATCTGAACACAAATGGAAAGTTTTGAGATGAAACAACCCCTGTCTCTGTTTTTCAATCTCTAAAAACAACACTTTGTTCAGCAGCAGTTACAAACGTCAGCATGTTTTACTGTATTAGGGCAGTCTCAAAGGGATTCAGTAAAGATAATAAAAGACAGATATACAGTTCATTTATATCTCTGTCTAGTGTTTACTTGAGCTTACCTTCTGTATGTCTGTAAATAGACAGGTCACTTCTTCAGGGCGTGGGTTAACATTAGAGCCACGTTGAAGAAATCACTTGTGCCTGTAAACACTGTACTGACGCAAGAATAAAGTAATTGCTTTGTTTTACAGTTACCATAGAAACATTGATAATTAAGGTGGCTTCGAAGATACGTTGAAACATGTCAGTGTTATGTGTTTCTGATGCTCAGAGTGAGGCTCAGTTAATGTTAGCTTCACAAGAGGCTCCCAATGCTCCAGAATAATGAATACAGTGAGTCCCAGTGAGGACGCTTTCATCGACTAATACGACTTTCTTAAATTATATCCCAGTTTAATTTCTAAATGTGTATTTGTGTCATGTGTTTGCCCTCCTTCAGGACAGAGGCAGGGAGTGGGGCAGGTTTAAGTTGAATAAATCCACTCTTCTCTGGGTTTTCTCTCTGTGCAAACACAGTCCAGGGTTGTCTCCTCATCATTCAGTCCATTCGGTCGTGGTACACCAATTATCGACAAACCAATTAATAATCCACTCCTTTTACTGACGGGCGATGGTGCACAGTCGTTTGTTACCCTCCAGGGGGGCATTTCACTGAGAATGAGATGTCAAATAGATTGGATTGTAATCTCAAAGTACAAAGCTAACATCAATAGAGCCTTATATCAATGAGAATATCAGAGCCTCATATCAGTAAAACCCCACATAAAGGCGATGTGTAAAGTGGCATAGACTGTATAAATGGACAGACACAGTTATTAGCCAATGCACATTACTGTAAATTATCTGTTCAAAGTACATCTAAAAAAATGGACATTAGGTTCAAGTGTGGTTTATTAAAGACAATAACACGGAGGCGGGGGATATATCACGTCTGAAGTGCTGCTGAACGGGAAGATTGAGAGGAAAGTGTGACAGATTATAGACCGGACTCTCCAGCCACGTCCAATAATAAGGTTGATTTTTATGGCAGTATTTACACATTTACTTGGAAACTGTTGCCATGTTTCTTGGAAACTGGACCAAAAAAAAAAAAAAAAAAGAGTTGAGCACTGGCAGCGCAAATGCATATCGAGATGAGCAATGGGAAAATCCTATTTAGCATTTTTTATTAGATTTCATTATGATTAAAACAAAAGGCACATTTAATTTTTCATTTTTGAAGTTGCTCTGAATGTTCGAAGTGTTATAGCTCTGTATTTTAAAGGAAAGTATATTGTTTGATCATATACGGTCTGTTTTTAAAGGCGATGTGAATGTAACTTGATCATAACAAAAATATTAAGCTGAAGAAGAATGACTAATTGAGTGGTTGGGACAGACTGTTATTTAAACCTAACACTAAGCATTAACAAACTGTGTGTAAGCGAACGCTAATGTGTGTCCTTATGTGCCGTTATGTGCCGCATTTCTCTCATCATTTTAAAAAACACCACCCGCCACTTAATTACTCCTCCCCACACTTCCAGTGCTCCCAACGCTGGCTCCAGTTCAAATGGAGCAGGCTGTGGGAGGAGGGGGCTGTAGCGAGAGCCCCGCTGATAGGGAAAACAGTAAGTGGGATGCATGTAAATGAGATGCAGCAGTCAGGTATTTATGATGCCGAGTAATCATCGAGGGAATTAAGTGTTTAACCATGCGAGTGCTATCTGTGTATCATTAACATCGTTTAGATAGATTTATACCCCCATCAGCACAGACCACCCTGTAGCATGAGATGGATGTCAAACAAGTCCAAGACGGAGCCCCGCACTGTAAACATATACTGTAGGCCATAAATACAGTGTATTAACTGCACAAATGGCTGGAGCTCAGGCTAATTCAGCATTCTCACTGCTTAATGCACGCCATCTGTAAAGTCCCTTTGATTTTGCTTTCAGTAGTCTTGATGTAAACAGAGGCACTTACTGGAAAATACCCATTGATTAAGGGCACGGTTGCAAATTATGTTCAATAAGCATGCAATTAAGGGTGGTCTCTGTGCAGAAAAGACAAAAACAAAGCACACAATGCCGGTAAAAGGATATGGTAGAATTTGGTGAATTCATAAAGCCTCATCTGTCGTCACTTTGGGTTTGTTTGCAGCTATCTTTAAGCTACACCATCCATTGACATATTGAACAAAACAGAAACGCTTGATTTCTTCATCTTCCGCCTTATCGTTAGTAACATAACCAGAGCTGGCATATCGTAGTAATAATAGTATTTACTTGATTATCTTCTGTTCAAATTTCCTTTCAAACAAATGCGTTGTTAAAGCTTCAAACCAGAGTAATTCTGTGCTGGTTTTGTGAGTAATGTGTCTTGTATTTGCTTTATTCTGTTCTCAAATGTTACAAGAGATTTCCTTCTGCCCTATTGGACTCCATTTCATCTGTCAATGAGATGACCTGAATCATGACAATAACATGGTTCAATATTCTTAGCCTTGGATGGAGTTTTGTGTTTGTGTTTCGTCTTTGAACCACTCTAGTCGAGTAGTCCCATTCTGCTCAACGATCAGGAGAAGAGTCTCTGGCAAAAGAGGAAGCACACACTCTTGAAGAGGATAAAGTCTTGGCCAGCGCTGTCAACCCAGCATCTGGAGAGTGTTGTGTTTAAGAGGCTAAATGCTCACTGCAGATGGGTCCCACCTGATGATCCATTGGGTCAGCTATTACGGATCTGCTTATACTATGCACATCTGGGATCATTACATATCATGAGGTATATCAGTATGAGCCATCGATGAAATGAAAGCTGTTTTTAGTGTAGTTCCATATTAAAAAAGCACTGTCCTAAAAGTAATACATGTCTTTAAACAGGAAGAATATAACTGAACTAATGTTAGCATGTAATAAACTGTCTTCATTTAAATGATTCAATACAATACCAGGTCTTTATAGATTTCTACATTGCACTGATACAGACCTAGATTCAAAAATGGAGCAGGAATGTGAGACTATTTACACAAAATCCGGTAACTTCACTCTGCCAGAGATATTTTTCATTAGAATCCATTTTGGGACCGTTTGAGCAGCAGAGGTACAACCCGTCTTGTGTGTGTTGAAAGTAATCTGTTCACTATAGGTTTATCTGGTTCATCTGGTTCCAAAAGTCAGATATTAACATCCCCACAGTGTTACGACTCATCCGATAAAGACCTACCTTGCGGATGCCTTCTCGGGAATCCTCCACATTGTTGTCTGCACCTCCGGTTCGGTTAATCATCCTCCACATCTGAGAGTACATGGGCTCTCTCTCAAAGGGGTTCATGGCCTTGGAGCGCACCTGATCGTACACAGCAGAGTCCAGCACGGTGCCATAGGGCAGCTCTGTCTGCTTGGATAAGTCCTGGAGAGACCTGAGGAGAAACACAAAGGGTTACCACCAGGGTTCTTACGGGTGCCTGCAATCCTTGAAAACGCTCGAATTTTAATCTAGCGTTTTCAAGGTTGTAAAAGTCCTTGAATTTTGGATAAAGTGCTTGAAATCCTGATTCCTTTTTATTTTAATCATTTACAATCTCACTTGCTCAAAGCTTTGATACTGCACCCAAACACAATCTGACTGTAGCTCATTTTTGAGATCAGTCTTCCATAAAAAGAGACTGAAAGGTACACTTCATCCAAAAAAATGACATCTTTTTGATCTCACAAGTTTTATTTTTTAAACATTTAGCAAATTAAACAAATTCTTTTTTATGCCAAAATGGATTTAAATAAGAAAAACTACATTCGGTATATATGCATGTCAATATGTAATTTACCACAGTTGTAAGGTGCTTGAAAAACATGAAAATACATCTTGAAAGTGCTTGAAAAGTGCTGGAATTTGAAGTTAGAAAAGGTGTAAGAACCCTGTACCACTCCTCCACATGTTGTTGAGCTTCCTCTAATTAATATCACATCAATACTTAACGGCATCCCTCCAGCTCAGAGCATCTGTATATTTCAGCAGCTTTATGTGACACATGGCTGGGATGGGAAAAGGTTTTGGACAGAGCGATCCAACAAAAGGCAGCTGTGTGCCACTCTAAACCTTCCCCTTCACATTAACAGTCCATTTGCATTTCTTCCACGAGCCAGAGAGGTAGATTTGGTGCAGACGTGTAATTGATGTGCTATTAAAAGATTAAAAAAGGGAATTGGAAAAGAGCAACTAACGGGAGAAAAAGAAAAAGATACTGAAGCCATGTGATGTGACAAGACAATTACGTCTGCATTATTTTTATTTTTTATTTTTCTCATATGTAGTAAAACAGCTTCCATACACTGTTAATGTGGCTAAGAAGCTGTAAGAGAAGTCAGTGAATGCCTCACACCACTGGGGGATTACACACTGACTATTGTTAATTACAATGCAA
This sequence comes from Rhyacichthys aspro, assembly GCA_036850595.1. Classification (NCBI taxonomy): domain Eukaryota; kingdom Metazoa; phylum Chordata; class Actinopteri; order Gobiiformes; family Rhyacichthyidae; genus Rhyacichthys; species Rhyacichthys aspro. The sequence goes on along the minus strand of CM072156.1, from coordinate 5,222,262 downwards.
CAGCGCTTTGGTTGCTTCTCAACAGTTTGGCCTCTGAGAAATGTAATGGAGGACTATTACAGGAACTAATTACTGTTTGCTTGTTAAACGGCTGCTGCACACCACCCGTGGATTTGAAAAGACAAATTCTTTCAAATAAAACATGCCCAAAAAACATGCTTTTCTTAATGAACAACAACAAATGTATCTGTTTATTCATGACATCTGCAGCAAAAACAAAACAAAACACAAAGACGATTAAACAATGAGACGGATAAGGAAGTATTTGATGGAAGGTTACGGCTTTTGTGGTTCTGCTTTTTTTTTCTGGAGACCTCTTAAACGAATCCTCTGCCCTCTTTAGAAAAAAAAGAGAGAGGAGGAAAAAAAAGAATCCTTTGAAGGTTTTAATGAACTTTGCCACGAACATGAATCTTTTATTGTCTTCAATTAATCTCTGGCCTTGATAATTTCCTCCCCCCGTCACTCCCCCGTGGATATGAACTGTCAGTGCTCTCTTTGACCAGGATTCCCCTTTTGTGAACATTTTCACTGCTGGTTAATCTCTGCTTGTCGTTTAATGGCGCATGCATGAAAGAGAGGAAAGAGAGGGGGAAATGTACTGCCTGGGGAGCAACGTTACAGCTCAACATATATTTTAATGAGTAAAAAAATTAGTAATAAAAGACTTACGGTTGTACAATTGGTAATGATGAAACGGAGCATAGATCTTAGCATATAAGTGGAAAACCATAAATGGTGTTGGACAGGCAGTACAGGCTTAAATGCCTCCACAGTGTGTGTGATAAGCTACTGTAGCTGTATTACGAGAACCACAGTGAGTAAAACCATAGTGTACCATAGTGTAGATACAGTACAAAATACATGCAATAAAAACAGTATTAATTCACAAATACAAGGCAGAGAGTAGACAGGCTGTACTAGACAACACCCCCTGACCTTTGACCCTCCATCAGGGGGAGGAAAAACTCAAAAAACACAGCTGTGGGGAAAAAAAAGCTCTGTGAGAACAATAGATCCATTCCCAGGACACACAGGCCTGGACACTTCTATAGCAAAGCATCTCTGTAGTGTTTTTAAATATTCATAAGAGTGTATTCTCACAAAGCATACCATTGTTTTTCTTCCAACAACCATTTAGAGAAGCTGCCTGCTTTTTAAAAGATTCTAACCATCTACACTTTAACAAATCCAAAAGTATCTGATCTGAATTATGTGAAAATGAAAAAAGTTAGCGTTTTGATGTTTGAAATGCATTCGTTAGACAGAGTCAGCACTAGGACCAAATAATAAACAAGATGAAATACCAATAACATTCAAAGAGGTGGGAATAATAACTTTTATGAGTGATGTTCCTGTTTGCGTTTGAAGATCTAGTTGTGGTCTTGACCAGTCCATAAATACTCTAAACCTGAGGCAAGTCTTCCAGTTCAAGACAAAGACTTTTAATATTAGTCTGAAGACTGGTCTCGAACCTTGACTGTTCTAGGATCTTAGTAGAGCTCTTGATTTCCATCTCTACTCGCGGGATCTGTACTTTACTGGAAATCAAGTGTGTGCTCAAAGCTGGAGTATGCATTATTGAGTCTAGAGATCCACAATAGCTTCTCGTCATAATTACAAGGTGGTATGAAATAGAGACACTTATTCTTTTTAAAGGAAAAACATGGAAATGCCACTTGGCGTTTTTCTTATGACTCAAAATGATTCAAAAAAAGCCGGACCAGGGCATTATGGGAGTTTGTTCCATTGATTTTTTGTGTTATATTTGTTCTGTGAAAGCCTCCATTTGAACAACTGCTGAATGAGAGCAAAGAAAGCAGAGTTTTGATACTAACCAAGTAATTCAAAGGTAGATGGGTGTTTTTTTTAGAAATTGGATTCAGTGCTTGGTATTAGCATTTACCAAAGTCGCTAAAGTTCTCTGTACTAGCTGCAACTTTTATCATGAGATAATCTAGTGTTTACCACAGCATTGTCACACACTTTTTACATTAATATCCTTCAGTCTATGTTATTTGCATAACCCACGACATAGACCCACTGTGTGTCTGTGAAAAACACCAATTAGTCCAATCTATAGCCTATTTATATTGGTCCATGCTATTTCAGCAGAAAGTGGCATATTGAATTTACTCTCTGTTTATTACTGGAACCAATACCAAATTCTTCCTATGTCTTTATTTAGTATCAAAGCTAAAGGTTTTGCTAATGTTTATCTTTTTGTGGCCATTATTTTTCACAAACTGCTGCACTGATTTTTCATAAAACGCCATTAACGGGTCAAGGACCATGGAGAAACCCATTTAATTTTGGAGCACGTCCAGTTTAAGGGCCGAATCCTGGAAATTGTCTAATGTTCAACAAGATACAGTTTGATTGAATTAGCGGAGTGAGGAAACTTGGCGGAGGTATAGCGTCTCACGGTGCCCTTATAGGTTTTTTATGTGTGTGTTTGCTCGTCTCTCGGTCCTGTGTGTGTGCTAGCTCATTTTGCAACCAATTATATCCCCCTAAGCAGCTCAATGAGCAGGCAAATGGAGTGAACAGCAGCTGAATGTATCCTGTGACAAATATTAAGTGTTAGAGAGGGAGCAGGGGGAGAGAGTGCATCACTGTGTCATTGAAATCTGTGGAGAGATCAGTCTTTTTGTGATTAGCTGAAAGAATATTTTGGGAAGTAATTCAAATCAACTTTTTAGCCTAGGTAACAAGCCCCAGAGAATATCCCAGTTTATGCAGTGTTTTCATGCTAGGATAGGAAATAATATCTGGAGTTAATAGGCAAAGGCAGTTATGGCTCTGTGATGGGCTGGAAGTAATTTGGGGACACACACCAGCGTTTAGATTGGTCCATCAAGAAATATCTGCCTAAGCAATAGGAGGCTGGGGCCGGGGCACTGTGAATGTAATTCTGCAGGTCCATTTCAATTCTCACAGTAGCATACAGTCTTAAATGATAGGGCCACTTATGGTGTGAGCTAGTTCAATTACATGTATCTGTGATTATGATGCACAGCCGCAGTCAAAGCCAGTTCATAGTCAGAAATATAATTCATTTTTTCACTGGAGAATCATATTTCACATAAGCTGTTAATGCATAGTATAAAATGAGCATGTCATTATAATTCAGTTGATTTTTAGCATAAACTCTGCAAGCCATTTCTGACCACAGCAAAAAGTAATGATAAAACGCAACAGCTTTTTCGCACTCACAGAGTCAAATTAATTAATCTGTCCACTAACTGCTCTAATATAGATATATAAGTATTGTATCCAGTTGGGTTTTTATAATATTACATTCAAATAGGTTACACTTTCAAATAAATGGACACGGTCTCATAAGGCAGGGCTTTAAACCCACTTTTCCACTGGTTTCATTGGGCTTTCTGGTCCATTCTTTTAACCTCATCAGTAAATCATTTGAGAATTTGTTTGTAAATTACAGCATCTGACTGAATATTGTCATTAGTCCTCTGCCAAACTTTAACCAAATCTAATTTTAACACCAATAACGCAATTTGATTTCATATTTTGACAGCACAGACAGATGGAACGTATTGTCTAATGAGATCATGTCACAAGAATGGTATGATGGGGTATTAGAAGTTTTAAATAAGTTTGTAAAAAAATGAGTAAATGTTCCTTACTTCTAAATGTGTCAGCTTTTATTTTTACAGTGTCAAGAAGCACTGAGAAGATGAGATGAACAGGAAGTAGACAGACTAGTCGTAGTACATCCTGTGACTTTTCTATAAATAAAAGCTCAGAAACTTTGAGAAACATAAAAACTAAATTTTAAAATAAAATATGAAGAAAAAGCCAAAGAGTTCACTACATTGGGACCTTTTCAACCTTTATTGATAGACAGTAACCAAACACTAAAGTGGAGATACAAAAGGAAAACCTGGAGCAAACAGACCCAAAGCTTTTGGGTTTTGAAATGTCTTACTCCACTCATCATCCTTAAGGTCTTTAATGTATCAGATGATTTTTCGTGGCATAAACAGTTGAATTGAGCAGAGCAGGAGGAGATGCAACTCTTCACAGGCACAGCGTGAGTCGACTCTTAACAAGACTGAATTGAGGCAAAGTCCTGTTGTTTTTGCTTCTGCTTTTTGAGTTGCTCCTTCTAAACTGCCAGACAAGAAGAAAATAGAAGACAGTGGATTTCCTGTGTAGTCTCCAATAATTATCTGAGACTTGGTTAGTGTCTTTTTTGTCATAGTTCAAGTTGTTAAAGTTGTTGGTCACATTACAGACAGAAATGTTCTTTATCAAGTCACTGCTGCAAGACAGTCTTCTTCAAACTATAAGACTCAGTAATGAGACGTCTTTAGTGTAACATTTGACAACAACAGGGCACTCTTTTTATCCTTAAATCTACCAAACGTTTGCGCTTTATTCCGTTTTTTGACTCTACAGGTGCCGCTTCTAAAACCCAATTCTTATTCCGTCTCAGGCCGTACCCAAACCCTGCGCTCTCCATTCCTTTAATGCCACTTTTATCTTTGTTATGCTCTACCTGCCCGTCCCCGTCTTCCCCTCTGCCCTCTCTATTGTCTGCGCATCTTATCTTTGCACCTGCTTACTGATTTCAGTCCGTGGCCGTTTGTTTGCCTGTCTGTCTCTCAGTCGAGCTTCCTGCTGCTCTCTTCCTTCCTCTCGTCGCCGCAGTCTGCTCGCAGCCCTCACTGTTTTCCTAAAGGATTCACAGTGAAATTGAGGGAAAACATCCAAGCGTGAAATAGTCCAGAGAGGGCTGTGAACGCTCACTTGTTATTTCATTTCCAGGATGAAACAAGGGCATTAATACTTAAAAACCCCGTCTGTCAGGACAGCTCACTGAGACGGCTCTAGTGCTCTCGTATTGCTGCCTGTGCGTGGCCTTGTTTTCTGGTCTCATTCTTAACTAATTCTCTCTTAATCACTACCTTACACATGCTTTTCCGTCTCTATAATAGACTAATCACAGGCTGCCTACACACATTTTTTTTTTTACATGTGTTAACTGTGCACTCTGACAAGTTATTAGAGCCATTGTAGGTTTAATAAAGAAAGAGGTGGGTGCACAGTAATGGATTGGTTAAGCACTCCTTTGCTTCCTTTGTTTTTCTTCATTTATGTTTTCTTTTTTCGTGCTGTTTCTCTGTGTAGAAACATATCCACTGCTGTATTATCTGTAGTTATTACTTCCTTATTGACAACGCTGTAGACCAATGAGAGCGTCCCAACTGTGATTGGCCAAAGATTCCAGTACAATCTCTTTATAATAAAGCTGACGTCATAAGGTTTCTTTTTTAATGCAGATGATATTAGGTTATTGGAGTCGAAAGGGAATTTAACCAACAAGTAACAGCATGTGATTTATAAAGTAAGAAGAAAATGCTCACTTGACGACAAACAAATCACCCCAATAACTGTCACACCATCGGTCTGAACCAGCCTCACCAATCTCAAAAGGATCCAGCTGCTAAACAGAGTAATCTAAATGACCCATAATGAATGCATTTAAGAGTAAATGGTTGTTTGTCAGTGAGATTAAATGATTATCCAGGATGTACCCCGCCTCAGCTCAAAGCAGCTGGGATAAGTTCCTGCCCCCCACGACCCTCAACGGGGTAGAAAATGACTGAAGAGCTGTGCGCACAAGGTATTCTGAAATAAACTATTTACTTCAGGTTTTAGACACACATGCAGCAGCAGTGCTCTGAGACATTTCCAGATTCTGAGCGTTTCATTTATGAAAGGAGCTCTGAACACAAAAAAAAAAAAAAAAATCAGAGCAAAAATGACCATGAATCTATGTCAAAAATGTAAATTTGTTAAATAATAGAGTCAAAGAAAAGATCAAAAGCAATTAAACAATGGACATGAGGAAAAGGTTGCCACTGTTGGGACTTTTTCAGGGAATTAGAAGACAATCAGGCATAATCTACATGTCATACAAGAGAAAAAAAGGGATTTGTTTGTTTTTATTTTATTTTTTTTCCAATGTATAATTACAAACTTTAATTAGTGCCCATGGAAAATAAATAAATAAATAAATAAAATAAAATAAAATAAAATAAAATAAAATAAAATAAAATAAAAAAATAAATTTTTTTTTTGTCTGTCAATCAGCAGTGTTACAACTGTAATAAAACCATTAATGAAATCCTGTTTTTGGAAGAAATGTTGACTAAACATAAAGCATGTTATGAGACTTAAAATTCATAAAAACACACATCTTTAGGGAGGTATGGCTTGTAATGTATAGGCTACTTCACGTCCAATATTCCAGACCTGACACGTGTTTGAGTAACATTAGGTTTTTAGCCTCATACCTAAATCCTCCTACTCCTTTCCCAGTGCTTTCAGGCTGTGCTTTGCTAATGAAGTATTTATGGGCTAAAAGTGCAGCCTAATCATCAGAACATCATGTGTATTCTCTTGGCTTCTCTTCTCGACTCTCCACTGAGGGTTCGTTCTGCTGCGTGACTCCTCAAGGTTTACTTTGGGGGGTCTCACACTCACTGCTCAGCCATCTTTAGAAGCCCAAGGCCGAGCGGCTGCTGCCATTTTGGTGATAATTACGCCACTAATGACCCCAGAAGAATCAACACATTACACATAATGCATTAAAATTTATGGAAATCCTTAATTAGCTCAGTGGATGCTGAATGAGGCAAGAAACTGAGAAGCAGTATTTAATAACAGGAAATTTAGGAAGAATGGGATTAAGCAAAAACAAAGTGGTTCTTTCTAAGGAATTGGACGGAGTCACCAGAGGTAACGCAAACACAGACAAAAACAGTATTGGAACGAGGAGGATGTCTGGTGATGACCGAAAAAAAGAGGCAAAAGACAGAGAAACCGACACAAACAAATTAAGAGAAAGATAGTAATGAGATTTAGAGAAATAAATGTTGTTTATTCCAAAGCTAAGCACAATTAACCGTGGCACTGCCAGGCATAGCGGATGTTTCGGCATGCTGATTAGTCCAATGAGAGATGAGCGTTTCCTAATGCCACCAGGAGAGCACCAGGCAAACATATTATCACAAGGATAGATAAGCACAGGGCACAGAGCTCAGGGAAACAACGAGCGTGTGTGTGTGTGGTGAAGAAAAATGAGAGTCCAAGGCCCCGCCAGCAGCACTTGAACATTATCAGGCCCCAAACAGAGCCACATCACACACTCTTCATCTCACAAACTCTCAAGTCAAGTGTGTCCAGAAAAATGTCACAAAATTAAAACGGATGCATCACATTCAAATTGGTTTCTTATAAACTTTTTTAATTATTATTACAGGCACATCTACTCCTCCTGAGCTACAATCTTGTGGACATGAGGAGATAGAGCTCCTGGGTTTACCATCGTGGGCTTAAGCCATGTTTACCTCTTTATTATTTTTTTCATTTTCATGGGATTAAGATGTTTATGTATGTTTTATGTTGGTTTGAGACAATCTTGATAACTTTTCTAGATTAAAAGTAGTGAATGAAATGTTGAGAAGCACTTTAAACTTGACTGGTTGGAGATTAGAGCTGTAACCAGATGTAGGAAAACTGATTTATTTTTTTTCACCAAAATCCACTATAATGTACAGGAATATCCACTGGCTTTACAGCTTTTGGGATATTTCAAAATTGGGGTCCATCAACTCCAACCTTTAGCCTGGGCTTTTCATGTTTTTCAGTTTCAGTCTTCAGAGGTGACGCCTCAGAATGAACATACATGAGACAGCTTTAACTCTGCAAGAAATACTTATCAAAACTGAAATATAGTTTCTTTGAACCAGCCTCATGTATCTCATATCTTCTCTCTGTGTTTCTTACCCTGCCATCATTTTGTTTTTTCTTTTTATCTCACTGACACACTGCCAGATTTGGGTCTGGATTCCACCTCATCTATTTTCCAAAACATAGAAACACCACCCTCCTCAAAAGCCAAATGTAAACTGCTAACCTGTCTCCTTTCTATGGAAAAAAAACTTAGAAATAACTAGATGTTGTAACACACAGTACACAGTACATCTAAATCTACACATCCTACATATTTCTGTGCTGAATATCTTATTGCACATCCAAAGGTTTATCTAAAATGCCACATGCTAAAAAAATCCCTGAGACTGTATTGCGAACAGTATTGTTTGTAAATGTCACCACATTTACCTGAATGATTGAACGTTCACAGCTGTAAAGTGCAGTGTGCCACCCGTCGCGTTAACTGGTAGCAACTGTCTTTAAAGTGCATTTACAACACGACTGTGTACTTACTGTATAGAGTTCTCTATCCTGCTGATGGTCAGGAACGCCGCCAGGTTGGCTGTGTACGACGAGATGACGATTAGAGCAAACATCCACCAAACACCCATCATCATCCTGGTGGCCAGAGTGGTGTAGGGTACCTCTCCACCTGCACAGGAAGAAAACACACAGAGAAAATGTAGATCACACAGAAGTTAACTGTCAAAGCTGCAGAACAGTTTGTGAAAGATTATCTGTGGAATAAGACATCTGTCGCTTTGGCACAGACATAATGCTGGCAGTAGAATTCATTGGAATAATACAAAGTACGTCAAAAATAATTGGAGTGATGCCCATCTGAAATCTATATGAGCAATGTGTTACAATTTATAAATGGACCTGGCTCTAGCCAACGTTTAGCTTGATCACTTTGAACTAAATGTATAAATGCTTGTCAGGCCTTGCCATTAGGTTTTAATCCCCGCTCAGGCACATTGCAATCAAAAAAATGTCTTGTCCATCTTTAAAAATAAAAGAACACCGTCTGATCATAAAGAGCTTTTGTGGAAAGTGTTGCTAAGTGTGCAGAAACAGAATCTATTTCTGCTGGAGAACAAATTAGCAAACTTGGCTTTTCCTCTCTGCTCACAGGCGTAGCAGGTACCTGTAGCATTTTTATATTCATATTTATACACACGTCGATATATCCCCCACAGTTGCAGGCGCTCGTTCTGCCAGCCGAGCAGTTACAGCCCTTTTGGTATGCGTGTCTCGTACGCATATGCCCCCCACACACACACGGACGCAAAGCCGCAAACAAAGTAATGATTGATTTGCAGCCTGTGAGCTCTTCCTCTCTTGCCTTTATTGAAACTGGTTAGAAATTAGCCTCATTCATCCTTGTAGCAGGGGATGACTGTTACGTGGACCCGCAGACGCTCTCCTCCTCGCTCCCACTCTCCCGAGCCGAGACTCAATAATATATGTGACACCCACGTAATCCCATATTCTCTTTATCTGACTCCTCTTGTGCCACTGTATTCATTTTTTTCCACATCTTCCTATCAGGGTGTTTCTGCATTGCTTATAGCACATGATTTAATTTAAATTTGCTATCATTTCCACGCTTTTTTTTGCTTGACTGTACGTTTCACAAGCATCGGCTGTTGACATGAGGCTTTAGCACAGGCCTGAAGGCACTGTAGTATGTACAGTGTGTACTCTATATTCCCCTCTATAATCCCTCCATGTTTGCATTTGCTCTATTCTCAATGCAGCTTTTATATCCTGGATGTATTGTTGAGTGCTGCCGTTTTTCCACGGTGCACTGTGCTTTCAAATGGTCAATGACAGATTATTCTTCTCACCGACCCCATCAGAAACTGTTGGATGTGAATATGAGTATTGTTACACACTTGACTATTTAATAAATGACTGAGAATGTGTCTGTAAAACTATGAATCGAATCCAGTCCAAGGTTGAATGCAGCCATCAGGCACAGATGATATTTCCTCATAACGTGGGATGTTCACATGTATGCCAAACCATGACTGCTGCACATTCAAGTTCAATAGCTTGTGAAACATGACCTTTATGAATCCTTCCACTTCCAGAAGGTATTTGGAGATTTGGGGCTTCATGCCAGCTACTCCCATGAAGCACCGATTAGGTTCCCAGAGAAAACCCATTGTGGAGGCTCAGAACAATTTCCATGTTGATTTTTGGCTGCATCACCGATTTCTCTAAAGAACTGAACACAGTTGGGGAAATGAGTCGGGGATCCAACACGTTTGAATGAGTCCAAATGAGACGGCGGGAAAACAGTTTTCAGGGTTACTTCTGATGTGTTGTGTTCTGTGTCCTTGGATAATTGAAGACTGAGGTTGTGCGAAGGTCAACTAGTTTACGGATTTAATTTTTAATGGAAAATGTAAGTATAATAGAGAACATATTAATCCTTCAATATGTTGTGTATGTACGTGTCACTCAGATCGTAATCGGACTTTTAATTTCCCTTCATCAAGCAAACATACCTACGTACTGTGATTTAAAGCTAGTCTACTGCTGCGTCGATACAAGTGGTGTGTACATGTTCCACAGAGCTGTGAACAATGTCAAAACGTAACAGAAGTAATCAAAAAGAGAAATATGAAGGTCAGTGATAAAGCTATACCCACACATTTTTAAATTGAAGAAGTTTATGTTACCATGGCGCTGGTTAACTTTTTTGACAGCCGCTTTGAACTCTCGTGACAAAAAAGCTATTCTGCGTTCATGTGCTCCACAGTATTTAAGGTGTTTGCTTTAGTCATGCATTTGTTCATGAATGTGCCATTTAAACATAATGCATCTAATGCTACAAGGTCAGGTTTGTACAAATAGTGAATGTGTAGCTAATCCCTTCAGTGGCCAATTGTGGTACTGCAACAAAGATGTTAAAGATTCTAAAGATAGCCTGAAATAACTTGTAAAGATCATCTTGTTTAAAGGTTTAGAGCAGTGGTGTCAAACTCAAAATGGTGAGGGGCCGCGATCGTTAATAAGAATCCTGTCAGGGGCCGAAGATGAAGACATTTGGGAAGCTTTTATGTAAATTTGGAATGGAAGGTTTCATCTGCATTATTTTTCCTTCTTCTATGGAAACTGATTTTAGTTGGTAGGTTTTAGATGGATTTGAACTGGTTTTAGTCTGATTTTAACAGGTTTTTGTTGGATTTTAACAGGTTTTTAGTTGGATTTGAACAGGTTTTAGATGGATTTGAACAGATTTAGTGGGATTCGAACAGGTTTTGAAGGATTTGAACAGGTTTTATTAGAACTTCAACAGGTATTAGGGGGATTTGAACAGGTTTTATTTATCTTTGTAGCAAAAATTGGCTTAAACTATAAAATCTACTGCAAAAAAAAAAAAAAAAATCACCTTCTAAACATATTGAAGGGCCACATAAAACATTGCAAAGGGCCCCCGGGCCTTGAGTTTGACATGTGTGGTTTAGAGCCTCTGAAGTCAGAACATCATCATGTGGAATAGCCTTAGAGTCACAATGTACGAAAATAACCAGAAAAAGGAAATATTTTAACCTGTGTACCATTGAACTACAAACATTACACTGAAAATAAACAGTGCTGGTGCAGCTATAAACATGCATTTTCCTCACGTCACTTAGAAATACAAGGGCTGTGTAAATGTTACAAAATACAACCAGAAATACATCTGATGTTCCATGAAGAGCTCTCATGCTTCGTGGATTAATGTCTTCACCTTCAACAGTACAAATATGCCCACCCACACCAGGAGTCACACATCAGTGCTCTGAGTACGCTCCGGTCTGCTGTGTGCACTCACCGTACAACAAACTCCTTTCACACAAGCTGCTATATGCTGTAAGCTACAGGCATTAGGAAGGTATCAGAAATTCCCTGTCCTTGATTCAACTAGATAGACAGAAAGAAGATTTTAGTTTTCTTTATACATCAGACATCTGAGTAAACACATATAGAAGAAGCAAATGGACAGCTCCCATCTAAACATACTGCTAAATATTAACATTAACAAGCGCGATCCGTTGCAGGTTTTCTTGAGGAAGGAAATACTTTTATCACAGTCCTCTGTATAAGGCTGGGAATAAAAGGCGTTCTCCTTTGAGGCCTCTTCAGTGCAGCCTCAAAGTTCTCCGTAGTTCCAGTCCTGAGTCGGCCCTGTCAAAGGTAAAGCTGGGTGTGTGTGTGCTTACAGATTTTAGAGAAGCCATAGCTTTAGTGGATGCCAGCTTCAAAGGCACCCTATTGTGCCCTTTCAGTGCAGCTCGCTCATTGTTACCGCTGTGTCTTCTCTTATTCACCGCTGTGCCCCGTGGAGCTGAGGGCACAACAATCTTTCTCCACTTTTTCAACACTAATCAAAATCTGCAACTTAAGAAAGGCTCTTTTTTTGTAAATGTTCGTATTTTAAGATGTTATACGCAAATATGAACCACGTATACAATGTTTTGGAGGTTGGTGCTGGCTGGTGTATTACTGGCTGCCCAAGTGAAGGGTTAATTATACAGCTTTCAGTCCAGCTGGCTAAATGCAGGTTAGCATAGCGACTTGATTGAGTGATTGAATAATCCCTGTCTGGCCTTTTAATAGCTACAGATGTCTAAGTCTGCTCTTTTTACTTTTCTCCCACGTGTGATTGACCTCTTTGTAAAACACATTCCTTTAGAGATGATGAAATTATGAAAAAATACTGCAAATACACCAAGGTCTAAACGGACGATTACATTCATTGTCCACATTAGATGTTCATTTCTCAAGTTATTTAGTTTAAGGCATTTGTTGAGCGTTTGTTAAATGTTTTTCGGTAATAGTCTTGAGTAATTAGTCTCAATTCTCTTTCCACTCTCAGTAATCCTCTCGTGTTTGTGAGATGAGATAAAGATTAGATTATATTCATTTACACAGCACCTCTCTTATCTCACATTTGCCTTTTGGCTCGTGCAGTCCGATGGGCATTCAGCACATCGGGATTTTAGCACAGTTTGATTTTAATATAATTTTGAGAGAACAATATGAGAGTGTGCAACAGAGAAGTCACTTTAAATAGAAAAGGTGAGCATATATAACTGAATCTGGATCATTTGGTTGAGTTTAGTATATATTTGATGATGGAGGCCCCTCTCAGGTTTTGTCCATTGTGTGTCACTTAAGTCTTTATTTACTAAATGCTATAAATTGCTCCAACACTATCTGGTAAGCTAGTTGGGTCTCTAACCATACACTGGTATATTAGCCTTTGTATTTTTATTTAATAGTATTTCTTTGTTAATGCAGATATATGTTTTTGTGTCAGTAGTACACAGATTACAGCACTGGGTCACAGTCTTTATCTCTCAGTAGTTTTCAACAATGTCGAGACACACTCTTCCAGTCTAAAGTCTGATCTGAAAATCTTCTTGGCGCATCACTTATTTAAAATCTACAATCCTTCTGCCAATCTTTTGGAGCTTTATCTTCAAAGTTACAGCATCATCTCCTCGTTTTTTATTTGGATGAAAGAGGACGAGAGCAGTTCATTAGAGTTAAAACCAGGTTTAGGCACTAAAAATATGTTCAGCTGATGTCAGCTCTCAGTTAGAGTCAATGCAATCTGGCCAAAAAGTGATGTAACTGCTTTTACTACAATTTGGACAGTTTCCTGATCTTACAGCCCTGACAGAGAGAGCCAGCAGACACTTTGGCAGCCGTCAAACACAGCCCACCTGCGCCCTACGAACAGGTCAGTCTGTTACCAGGGTTTATTTAGGACACAATCTGTCCCAAAGGCAATAAGATATTTATATTTTTATGAATATGGAAATAGCATTGTGGTCGATAGAGACACTAATGTGCAGTGGGAGGATGACGCAGTCCACTCTAACCTTTCTGTCTGATGTAACCACAGCAGACATCAAGGGCATTTCAAGGAGGCTGACTGTCACGAGCATACACAGGATAGTACAGGTGTTCAAGGAGATTACATTAAAAAACGAAACAAAAAAACAATATTCACAGTGTGTCGAATATGTTTGTCATTTCCGACAGAACAACAGCCACTGATTTAGCTTCTTACAAAACAAATAAAGTGTCAAAATTGTCAGTAAAAAGGCAATCTGGTTCCATGGTTGGAATATCATTTACTATTCACTCGGTCCCAGTGCATAACACATTAATAAAACTAGAATCTGGTTCTGAAAAAAAACTTCAATGCTGCCTTTGAAAGACACTGTGCTTCAGATGTAAAGGGAAATGTGCGCACCAGTTACATGAAGAATAAATCTGGTGTTCTGCTCTGCATTTTGACTTAAATATCTACTGCCACTGCCCTAAAGCGCCGCACACAGAATAGATGCAGCAAACAAAAGGCTTTCTAACACAGACCAGCGAAGAGCACAAGGTCTCAGAGGTAATTCAGTTCAATACAAACTGATAACTATTCATTTGAGAGTGGTTGGTGTTGCCAGATTGGTTGGAAATTGGGCTACTTTTCACATTTGATTCGCCACAAAAAGATGCCGCCATTTTTGAGTAGTTTTTGTTACGAGAGATGTTCTTCGTGTTCCCCAGAAACATCAGTTCTTCTAAAGGTGAAGGGGGTTTATTTTTCAGGTTACACTTCACCCTTGAAAATGTAGGAATTATTTATAATACATTTAGCTGGTTGTGGGTGTGTGTGTGTAAACATGTGTCGTCCATGCAGCAGGAGGTTGATTTCATTTAAATAATATGCCAGGCCCAGGGTATTTGGCTGATAAAGTCATGCATGTTTAACATATGTTGTCCATGAATATGGTGGTATTTCGGTGTATATCTGAATGGAAGTTTATTATTGGGGCAGGATTTGGACGGATTTTAAGTGGCAATTTGGCTGAAACCCCGATTGTGTCAGAATACATCAGCCAATACTCACCCTGGTGTAAATAAGAACAGGCAGAAGTAAATGCATTTAAATCAGATAATCAATAAAAATCATTACAAAAGCATTATTTCTATAGTTCTTGGCTAAATAACGTACACTGTTATGTTTGTTGATAGTCATGTTTATGGTTTGCATCATTAATACCAGAAAATACAAAGGCAGACATATGTATGTTTATGTTTTTTTCCTTTTCTCTGAGAATATCTGCATACTTTGTTAGACCTCCCATTGTTTTTGGACTTTTCTGAAACGCCGAGGAAGACTTTCATGCTCCAGACTTTTACTGAGGACTCTGTGATGCCTCAGGTCCTAAAAGTCTGTAATGATGTCTTTTAAACTCTACAAAGACCAGACACTCTTCAAAGCAGCAGCATCTCATTAAAAAAAGGATAATTACTTCTTCAAGGACCAGTATACTCAAAATAAAACAGGAGCTGGGATACTGCAGATGCTTTGGAGTAAAGGTTAAACTTTTCCAAGTGCCACTTTAAACTCCAAAATATTGTTTTCCTTGAGTTTTGACACAAATAATAGAGTTTTTTGAGCGTCCTCAGGCTACAACAGTTGCTTGATGATGATAAAGTGTTTATAGCTGGCAGTGATTAGCCCTATTAGTGATAACCAGGTTTCTGAAGTCTCCAGAGCTCGAGTCTCACTAACAATAAATAAAGATATGAGATGAGTAAAGCTGCAGCTGTGGCACAGGAATATCAATGACTGTTTATCAAAGGGCTCACAGTCATGGAGCATCTTAATGAGCTCTGGTTACTCTAATATTTCAGTCTGCCACACTAATCTAAGAGCACTTTGGTCAGCGAATGCAGAACACTGGCTGCGTTTGATTCTGTTTTTGTTTCCAGTCACTAATCCGCGAATTTCACACGGCACACTAAATCAAAGGGAACAAGTGCGCACCCACCAAAGCCAAATTACCACAGGTCTACACACTGCTATTCAATCGTTTGAGTTAAATAAACAGGGACAGCCGGAAAGAGGGATGAAAAATTAGGCAGGTACACGAACTGTTGTTTCCTGCAGGTTTGGCACGTTGAATTACACTCGCAGCCAACTCATCTGCATCAAACACACTCGCTCTCTGTACGCACTCCACTTTCCACCACCTCGTACTATTCTGCCCCTGTCACTCCTCTCTTCATCTGCTTCTTGCCTTGTTTCCTTGTTGCACACTTCCTATATGCAGTGTGGAAGAGTATGGGAATAGATTTGATTAATTTTCCGGTCTCGAAGAGAGAAACAAGAAAAATATATTTATCTTTCCTGCTTACAAATATATCTATGTGAATTATGATACAGTTTTAACCTGTTGTTTTAAAGGGATACTTCACTATTTTACAATGATGAGCAAGTTTTAGATGGAAATAGTATTACCTACATAGACTGTTGTAAGCTGCAATTTGAAGAAGCAGACAGGAGCAACAACATGGGAGCTAACTGCTGAAAATGAGAATAAAGAGCTAAAAAACACATATCAGTGTCCATTAATGTCCGACAGTGGATAGAGATGAATGCAAAGGAGAAGGATGTGCCATTATGAATGTTTTATGTTTAAATAGTACATAGATTGTAAATCTGTGAGTAAACTTACAGGTGGGGCTTTTCCCTGATCTGGAAGGTGGTCTTAAAGGGTAACTGTGGAACTTTTAGCCACAGTTTGCATATGTTTTGTAATAAAGCAGCAGTGATACTCCTCAAATGTCAAATATGTTCGAATAAAAATACTTAGAGAAGCCTGGAAATTCAGAAAAAGTATGGAACACTGAAATGTGCAGGAACCCTGAGGTTGACACTGTGCTGTTATTAAAGAGAGCTCTATACAGCGGTGCTTTGGAGCCAGGCGTGCAGCGGGCACATCCACAGCCTTTTATTCCACATATACACTTCTATATTTATATATATATGTGTGTGTGTGTGTGTGAAGGAGCTCTGAACAGCACCTTCACGCAGTGCCTTACATTATGCCCCTCTGCCACCTGATAACTTATAGAAAACATATTTTTTTCCACCATCTATTCCACCTCCAGCACCTCAATCATTCTCAACTGGCAGCTGCTGTGATTAGAAAGAAGTCAGGAAAGACGTAGTACAACGTTGAGGGTGGAGGTGAGGAGGTGAAAGCAGGAGAATAAAAAAGAGCAAAGGGAAAGTGCGCTCCTCTCCTCCACTCGGCTCATCTCTCCATCGTAGCACCTCCAATACTCCAGGCTATCAGCCAGCGCCACCAGGGATTTACCATGTGCTTAGCAATTTCTTTTTTCAAGACCATCAAGTTCCTCCATTAGATGAACACAGCAGGCCATCAGTGTTGTGAATTTGAGCTAAGAGGCGTCTAGTTCATGACTATGAGGAGAATCCTAATGTTATCTCCGTTCGCAGCATGCTCTCTGCTTTTTCAGCCCGGCGCACGATAAAGGCAGGTCTGTGTGTAATATCTAACGTGATGAATGAAATTTATAACACTCACAGCACGCATGTAAAGAGGGAAAATTAGAAAAATAAGTCTCCTGTGCATTTCACATTACATACTTTCATCCAGTAGGAAAAAATAGCATGTCTTCAGAAACAGTAGCTCATTGTGTTTTATACAAATATAACTCTGTGTATTGGTCTGTTTTCTTTATTAAATGTGTTAATGTGCATCACTCACTAATCTCCCATGATTTGTCTCGATTCCAGCAACAGGAAAGTGACATTGGAGGTTTCTGTCAAGCTGAAGGTACTGGGTTTGTGAGATAGACATGATTCTACTGATCTCATGTCTAAGAATCATCAAAATACTTCGAAAAATATGTATTTTTGTGCTAAAGTTACACAGGGCTGGTTTAATAATGATGTACAACCTGTTTATACAATGCCTCCACCTAATTTACAGCAAATATTACAGAAAAAAGCACTGTCACACTGCACAATCTTATAATAAAAAAACAAAATAAAGTTAATATGCTGAAATGCTACTTGTCTTCTCATAACTCAGTAAAAGTACATTACAAATACGCATCTGTACACTACTTCATGACGAAAGCAAGTCATGAACAAAAACAGAGTGTGACCCAAGTCCCCATCAGCCTTTCCTCTAACCATCTGGACAAATCAGTATCTTATTTTATTATATGTGCTCCTAAGTCCACTATAGAAGGAAAACTATTGGTTTTTGATTGGTTAAAGCATCATGTTCTGACTGCTATCTTACACTACCTTTCTGCAAACACTTCTGCTGTGTATAAGCCTCTTATACAAATCATTTTTGAGATACGCAGAGAGCATTTTCCCTCAGCTTAAGCTTGTAATGACTGGCCACTCCTAAAAGCAGTGACTCGACTAAAAAAACCCAACTTAGGAGGTCTCTTATTGTGACCTTTTCACTGAACAGAGATCTAAATATCTAAATATACAGCAGACAGCCCCTTCAAACGTAATAAGACTCAGATGCATTCAGGACTCATTCAGGATGTACTGTATGTAGCCCATTCACATGTTGCTGTCCAGTTCTGAAGCGGGCCAAGACAGTCTGAGTAATTAAAGACGAGTGCATGATGTGTGGAGATGTTTAAAATATCAAAGTGTACTATCAGAAAAGTAAGTTCATGAGGAGGGAAGAATGAGAGCAAAGAGTCTTTATCATTGATCTGAACATGAGTTTGATTCAAAGATGAGACCAAGACCTTTAAAAGTGGTCTGTAGAACTGTCTCAAGAGAAAGTCTCAAGTACAGCAGCAGCTTCCACTGAACCTAAGCCTTCTGCCCAAACATTGGTCCTTTCACGCCCCACATTCACATCACAAACACAAAAGTGAGTGTAAATGAAAGCAAATATATCTCTGCCCTGAAAGTGTCATCTACTTTTGAGCCGTGTTAATGAGGCTCTTGTGTAAACACTGACAGGAGATGAGTGATTCGTTCACGAAAGCTGGTGTTTAGAGTTTGACAATGAAGTCTTTATTTTGCTTTGACAAACAACACTCGGACACTTCTCGACGTGGATTTTAAACTGATTATACAAACGTCATGTTGCTGATTGTGACAGAAGTCCTGATTACACTTAGCATAACAAACATCAATTGCAATCAACAACTTGGCGACTACATTGAACGGAATCCTTTTTGTGTTGTAGAAATGCTTTTCTTCTCTTTATTCCTGGAAACGCTTTCATTTCTTCTTCAAGCACATATAGCTCATCTGAAGCAATCAGGTTTGATATTATTTACATACTCATTTGGGCACTTCCCAGGGACAATGCGTACTCTCAGGTCGATTCCCTGAGCTCTGTGAAGCTTGGTGCAGCACTCTGAGCCAATCCCTTCTTTCCTCCGTGAGCGCGGCACCAGCTCAGCCTCAAATAAAGGGAATAAATCCATATTATTTAGTGTAAAATGTTCTCTTTTATCGTAAGGCGGCCGGCTCCAGGAGTGCCGGTATTATGGTAATTGCTTCAATAAAGTTGTTAATATTCATGAGCGATATGAATATTTTACACCAGCTATGATTCACCTCTCATGTTGACAAATTGCCCTGGACCCAGTTGCTGCTGACATATGTGCTATACACGCAAACCAAGAATGAAAACACATATTAATACTCACAGAGGCATGGCAGGAAATATGAGGCTGCGACGCGTGCGGCAGCGGGACACTCATTCTCCGATAGTGTGGTTTCCACCGATCAAAGCAAATAAAGCATCTGCATTGTGTCATTTCAAAGGGATCTCATTTTATTTCAACGAGGAAATGACATGTCTATAATTCAACAGAAGGAAGAAGATCATGTCAACATCAGTGTCTGAATGCAGCAACATTTTTGTGCAAAACAGTAAGTTCCATGAATACATTTTTGTCCCTTTAGAAAATACTGGCGATGATCTTTCGCTGTCACACTGTGCATGTTTTTGCATTTGTATAAGATTACCACATGTCACACTGTGGGACTTGAATCAGACACAAACTGGGTCTTGATGCCTGTGACAACGTCAGATTAGAGAAGCCCAGGGCGTCGTTGGTTTGGATTTATTAGTTATAGGGTTTTTTTGTGAAACTTTAACTCTCCAAAGATCTTTTTTTTTTTTTTTTCTTTTAGGAGTGAAGCACCACTTTCTAAAATAAATTTTAAAAAGGAATTATAATATCCCACCGGTTTGTACCATGGCCTCACTGTAGACACCAGTCATCAGCAGTCTGCATACTATATCAATTTATACTATTTAAAACTACAATGGTTTTTGTTATGTTTGAATTTCCAAGACAACACTTCATTTTTTTGACATTTAACTTTTTGCCCTTGACTGGAAAACTGGTTACCATTTTCCAGGTTTGACTTTTTTACATACAAACGCCTAATATAGCGCGTAGTTGCATAATTCAACATGATCGGGGCATTATTTAAGCTGGAAAGCCGCAGAGTGCAGAGTGTGTAATAGGAATAGGGGTTTCAGTATGAGTTCAGCTGAAAAAAAAAAAGAAATTTAAATTGTACAGTAAGCCTTAGGGGAGGACATTTAAATGGGCTTCTGCACTTCTGCGGCTAGCTCGTGGAAATCTGCTCCATTTCACAAAAAAGAGGAGCAAATTAAAAGATGGAAATGCAAATGATTCCCTCACTTAGCGGTTCTTTGCAGCGTGCCCACCGTGAGCCGGATACACAGCTACGTCTGCAGACAGGAGCGTTTCTTTGTGTTGAGGCCTGTTAATGTAAGTCGATGCAACACCAAGCATGTTATATTACTTCATTTCACCGTCACTGTCCCCGAGGAATACAGAGAAGTTCAAGTTTTACGAGAGGACAAAAAGGAGAGCAAAGTGTGATTTGATGCCTCTTTGCTGAGTATTTTAATTCATTACCAAAGCAACTAAAGCATAAATCAATTTTCCAGCTCTTTGCTCTTCGTGTCTTTGTTTTTGGTCTCTACTAATTTCTTTCTGTTTTTAAACTTGAATCGTAATTGAGTGTTTTTTGAGGCAGGACTACTGTATATTACAGAGTGAGCCAATATCTCCACCTTCCGCCGCGATAGTTAATAAGAAACCTTTCAGGGGCCAAAGATGGCAACACTTAGGAAGCTATTATTACACTTTGAACGGAAGGCTTCATCTTCATTTTACTCTTACAGAAGTTATCTTTAACAGTATTTTTCTTCCTTAGGGGTTTTAGTTGTATTTGAACAGGTTTTAGTTGTATTTAAACAGGTTTTAGTTGTATTTGAACATGTTTTAGTTGGATTTGGACAGGTTTTAGTTGGATTTGAACAGGTTTTGTTGTATTTGAACAGGTTTTAGTTGGATTTGAACAGGTTTTAGTTGTATTTGAACAGGTTTTAGTTGGATTTGAACAGGTTTTGTTGTATTTGAACAGGTTTTTTTGTATTTGAACATGTTTTAGTTGTATTTGAACAGGTTTTTGTTGTTTTTGAACAGGTTTTTTTGTATTTGAACAGGTTTTAGTTGTATTTGAACAGGTTTTGTTGTATGTGAACAGGTTTTAGTTGTATTTGAACAGGTTTAAGTTGGATTTGAACAGGTTTTTTTGTATTTGAACAGGTTTTAGTTGGATTTGAACAGGTTTTTTTGTATTTGAACAGGTTTTAGTTGGATTTGAACAGGTTTTAGTTGGATTTGAACAGGTTTTAGTTGGATTTGAACAGGTTTTAGCTGGATTTGAACAAGTTTTAGTTGTATTTGAACAGGTTTTGTTGTATTTGAACAGGTTTTAGCTGGATTTGAACAGGGTTTAGTTGTATTTGAACAGGTTTTAGTTGTATTTGAACAGGTTTTGTTGTATTTGAACATGTTTTAGTTGTATTTGAACAGGTTTTTGTTGTTTTTGAACAGGTTTTTTTGTATTTGAACAGGTTTTAGTTGGATTTGAACAGGTTTTAGTTGGATTTGAACAGGTTTTAGTTGGATTTGAACAGGTTTTAGCTGGATTTGAACAGGGTTTAGTTGTATTTGAACAGGTTTTGTTGTATTTGAACAGGTTTTAGTTGGATTTGAACAGGTTTTTTTGTATTTGAACATGTTTTAGTTGGATCTGAACATGTTTTAGTTGGATTTGAACAGGTTTTGTTGTATTTGAACAGGTTTTGTTGTATTTGAACAGGGTTTTTTGGTTTTTTTTTGTATTTTTAGGTATTAGTAGGATTTCACAGTTTTTTTTTATTTGAACAGGTTTTATTTATCTTTGCAGCAAAAACTGTCTTATCCTTGAGTTTGGCACGTGTGCATTAGAGGAATGACTTACATTCAAACATTGCATCAGCTCGTGGATTTGAGGTATTTTAATGTTAATTGCCTCCAGCTTGAGCATCCATGATATACTCATTTTCTGTGTGGTAGTAACTTGTCTCCACTGCTGTAATAAACACCATAAAGTATTTGTGTTGGCACTTTAAAACCTTGATGCAAACAAACTTCATACAAACTACTTTTACTTTGATTTAATGGATACTATACACTGCTGTTGAATCAGGACAACATTTAATTTGGAAGTAAAGTCCGACTTATTGAAGTAGTACCTAACCTACTTTTAAATGCAGCATATTAAAGGATTTTACAGTCACAGAAGGTCACATAAAGTCAGAATGAAGCGCTCTTCGACACGAGTGAGTTTGTCGGAGGTGTGTCGAGACCCTGACAAACTTGCTACATCATCGCTTGTAAACACTGATTAAAAAGTTGCTGCTTTTTCTATTCCCTGAACTAAATCAACGCAGAGCAGCCAGAGAAGTTACCAAATGTGCAGCCTGGCGATAAACCCCGAGCCTTTTCCTGTTTGTGAAGGCATTGGATGTGTGTAAATGTACGGAGCGGGGATGCTAGCGTCTTAATGCCCTTCCAGAGAAGTTTGGTAATAGCCCTAACTCTGTGTGTGTATGCTCACGATATTCTGAAATGGTCTGACATTGAACTTATTACAGAAACACTCTTTTCTGTTCCTATCTGCGGGCCTCATCAGCAGTTTTACCTCCTGTTCACAGTTGAAAGGAACATAAAAACGGCAGAGTCAGCACTAATTTCCTTGGGCTTATTTACAGGCTGTGTTTCCCCGCTCGCCTCCCATAGTGGATCAATACGATCGGTGTATAATATAAAAGTTACAACAGCCAACACAAAATGCAGCCTGTTCGTGCGTTTGCGTGTATGTGTGGCCAATCGGAAAATCTATGCGCATATTTGCAAAGGGCAAAGGGATATTCCACTAACCAAAGCAAAAACATTATATTATTTTTGGACATTCTTTTTTTCGATAAAGCAATGTCTGGTCAATGGGGCATTTCGACCTCAAGTGGCTTTAAAGGAGACCTATAACATTATATAGTTATTTGTTGATTGATGGGGTTTGGAAGAGTGTGGATTTATTTTTAACTTGTGGCTTTCTAATTTAACAAAAACCAAAAGAAGATGTGATTGTCTGAACTTGAACTGTCCATTCTCTTGAGGCTGCTTCAACAAATACCACACTCCAACATTCAGAGGCTAAGATTTGAACCTTTGAATATGATTGCAACTTAAGTGACTATTGTGTAAAATGTAGTATTGTACAATAAAAAAACTGAATGTATTAGTCCAATTACAATACAGCAATTACTTATCTTTTAAAAAAATACAAAACAGATATTTAAGGATCTACAGAACCAAACAAGACTTACAGAAAGAGTATTGCTGGATGAAAAGCACCTTTATTTATTTATTTTTTTCTCCTGAAGACACAATTTTGCTAAATGCTCAGGCTATCTATAAAATATTGATAATTTGGTTCAATTTATTAATTACATTTGTTACAGTAAACTCATCATTTGCCCATTTCTACTGGGTTGGTTTGTCCCTGCAGGGCTACTGTAGGTGCTCACAAGCTCTAGAAAGGACTAGAACTGTTACGTCATCACCAAATGCCACCAAAACTACACACTTTAACACCAAAAGGATTTAAGAATCTTGGACTACAACCATATTTTGCCTTTTGTCTCAGGGCTATTACTGGATAAAGGAGAAAACAGCCAGACATGAGGCGAGGGGTAGAGAGTAAAGAGATGGTGTGATTGAAACTGACTGGAGCCGGAAGTGAAACCACATTAATTGCTTAATTTGACCAAAAACTAGAGTGCATTTTGTCGTCTGTGGGTCATTTTGGCATTAACTTTTGTACTACAAGTCGTATTACTGCTCATTTTGTAAAAGACCACGAGTAGTTGCAGATAGTTTCAACTTTGGGTTGGAAAAACTGACCTTTTGAGGCGAATCATTAGTAAGAGTAAAGATAATGCTAAATAAAGGCTACTAACAAATGTTTCCAAGACACACTGCACTGAGCCAAAGGGGCACCACACGAAACCAGTCACCTTAGATCCAGCTCTCTCTAATCATACTCTCTTACTACAAAAGAGAAAATGTGGCACTCGTCTCCAAATAAACACACTCACAGGATGGAGTTAGCAGCAGTGGACTCATTATAGGTGTCTGTGTTCAGCCTGGGTCTTGTTGGAGGAGGACTATGGCTGCCACTTCTGACAGATGGCTCTCTCAGCAATATTTGCCTTGACTGGGGCAGTGCAAGTGTGTCTGTTCCCTCACATGCATACCTAAGTGTGTGTGTGTGTGTGAAGGTCTGTGAACTCTGGAGCTCTCTCTCTTCAGACTGATGTGGTTTGAGTCACTCAGATTCTTTTGAACTGTCATTCCTTTTATTTCTCACCTCGCCTCAGCCACAGCCTCTCTCCGACTGTCAGCCCTCTGCAACGTCTCATTTCTGCCTCCTTCTACCAATCAAGAACTGCCGCTGATAACACAATACAAGAGAAGCTGCTGTAGCGATGGAGACAGCTAATATTATACATTTGGGGAACACTTTGACACTGTTTGTTCACGTCGTTCTTATAGAAGTCACACACATTTCATGAAATCTTTGAAAAGTTAAACACGTTAAATGAATAAAACAAAGTTACCACACGTGACATGGAGCAGATGAAATGTTTGAAGTAGACGTGGCCTTCAGCTAAAGACACTCTGCACATATTCTCAGTGAAACCAATTAAATCCCTTTGATCAAATGAACTCAAGTCACAATTAAAGTTTTCAACATGAAGAAAATCAGTGCTCCCTAAAATAAAAAGGTTGATATTTCATGTATATTTGGTATAAATGTTGAATATGGTGTGATTTAAGATTTACTAGCAATTATGTTTAAACAATATCACTTAGATTAGAGCAAGAATACCTATATTTAAACCACTAACTTGCCTCCTGCTTAAAAAAGTGATCAACCAGGCCTAACAATACTAGAAAAAAAACATGATATTTGCATTGTTTTCAAACATAGATGTCTTAGATTAACAAGACTTGCTTTGTGCTAATGGCTTCCACATGGCATATGCACTTTAGATGAATACCTGTTCAGTAACTGGATGAACCACCTGTAATCACAGTTTAATCCAATCAGAGCAACGGTCTCTTCATATTCAAGCCATAAACACACCCATAACTCCCAGTCCTGCCACGCCACTGGGTGAGTTTCTGCTAATAACATGGTACTAAACAGCAATAGCCTTGTTTTGTGAGGTTTTGTGACTTTAAAAACTCCCAAAAGTCCATCTTCTGCTGCTCCAAGTAAGGTTAGCAAAAGCCCAAAAGCTATGAAAATTTAAGCCCAGCACAAGCAATCCATCTGTGAATTGGGAAAGTTTAAATATTGCCAATTTGAGTTATTTTCACATTAACACTTCGCCGTATTGAGTCATAACACCATCTTTAATCATTTTTATAGCTTTATAGCATTTTGCCAACTTTAAGAGTAAAAGTTAAGACTTGGACACTATTAATAGTACTGTTTCTCACTCTCTTCACTTAACGCCACAAAATTACACTTCAGGCTTCACACCGATTGTGTATCTGTTTTTTTTTTATTTTTTTTTACTCCTAACAACCTGCATTATCCACGTGGCTCCTCTCCTCCTTTTACCTTCTGCACTTACTCTTCTCCAGTTATCGCCCAGGTGCAACATTCCCCTGAACTCATAGTTTTAATGAAAACTAATGTTCCCCTAAAGCCACAAAGCCTTTCACACAGAGCCACTCCAAAAGCTCTCACACATGGATTTTTGTCTTCTTATTGTTCCCCGGAGAAAGAGCACAGGGCCTTTATCTTATTCATTTGAACAACGTGGAATAAAAAGTATAGTTGTTAACTCAGAGTCAATTTTATTCCTGTTTAGTTTGCCCCGCAGAAAATTGAGTTAGGCAAATGACTTCTATAACGTAACCAAGCGTCGGCATTAAAATAAAACATTGCAGGTGTGGTTCTAATGTGCTTTTCTGCAGCACAAATGCTTCCTGACTTGTCTGGGTAATGTTCCCGCTGCCTCCACCTGCTCGCCTGCTTGTCTTCTGTCTGGCTCACAGTGTATTTATTTGGAGTCGTAACCTCAGCTGTCATGTTAGTTTGACCAAGCCGCGCTGTTATTACGGCGGCCCGCTTCAGCAGACTGTATAATGACTGACTGAGCACTAACAAGGCGTCTAACAAGGTGTGCAGCGCTCAGCTCTCCCACTGTTTTATCTCTTCTGACTGGGTTGTCATTTATTCCGCCTCTCCTCTTTCTTCCTTCATCATGGCGGGGCGTTGTGAGCCTCTTCACTAGTGGACAGGGACAGCCAGGTTAACATCATTGACCAAATATGTCTTCTTTCACAGCGGGCTGCTCGGGAAATCCACGCTCCATTCAGTGCCTCAATATACTTTTTGACAATTTGATCAAGGTCCCACCAACTGAACTGATCTGATCTAAGCCAAAATTTCCTTTGACAGAATCTTCTCTAATAATCACAGTGCCACCATCACTGCTGTATAGCAACCTTCAAAACAGCTCTGAGCTTCTTCTCAAGGTTTTTACTTGTGTTTGATATTAGCCTTTCTTCTTTGATATATGTTAGTTCCTGCTTTCAAACACATTTACTTTTCTTTTTGTTATCTATGCAGTACCACTAAACTTCAATTATTATTCTGCAAGCAAGCCATGCTTTCTATGTAAAGGCCATTCACTGCGCTTTTTTCATTATATTCATACAGAAAAAATGTTTTGTCACTGTCTGAATGCATATAATTACTGGCTGACTTAACCATCTCACCTCTTCATCTGTTTCTGGTTCCAGAGACTGCGATTTAGAAACATATATTTAGGCAGGATGACTCTGAATATGCTGCTGAATATGAAACAAACTATAATTCCTGCTGCTTTTGTGACACTTGCTCCCTGCATTAAACTCAGTCTCTTGTCCGATACCAGGTGGTCTTTACAGAGTGGGGCAGATGCAGAAAAAGGCCAGGACAAAGTACAATGTGAAATAGAGACCCAAAAGACTATGGCTATTTTCCATTTCCATCAATTGACCATTTTCTCCAAAGACCAAACTGTCCCTTTTATATTCCTGCCCAGAGTCACTTGTAGGTGCAGCTGAGGTGTAATAATCACAGAATATAATACGATCCATAACTAGAAAGTGTATTTAAGTGAATGTTATCTGTTCAAGTTTAAGTTTTTTGGATTCCTAAGTCTAACCTTACGACTTCTGCTCTAGAGAACAAACTAGATTCATGCGTTGTGTTTGTCTACTGCTGCTTAGACAAGCCTAAACAAATATGCATATATCCTACAATTAAGCCATCTCTCTCTATCCCACCCCTGGTGCTGCGTCAACTCTCTGATGAAATACTGTGGGTAGAACAAGACCAGCCTATTTCATTTCATTTGACAGATATGTAATTGCATCTGTGCTTACGATTCTCTGGCCCCACATTTGTACACAAAAGAGACAAATGAGATAAGTGATATACAGGATGTGTGTGGATGTACGTGATTTGTTTTCACTGCAAACAGCAAGACGGACTAAATTTGTGTCATTTTCTAATATAGATGGAAAGGAAATAAGACAAAAGACACACTGACATACGGTTCATATAGAAAGCATTATTGTTGACAAATGCTCAGATGAAGTATACCAACCAAGACCTATAATTATTTTGGCCTGTCTAAAAGATTTCAGACATGAGACCAACAGAACTGCAGGATGGACAAATGAAAATAAAGAAACAATTTAAGAGTATATGAATGTCTTGGATCACAGATGCTACTGAACATCAGTATCAGTTTCAAAAACATGATCGCTTCCATCTTAAACCTAGCTTCTTCAAAGTAAAACTAGACCATTTTTGCTCCTACACTGCAGCAAGCATCGATGGAATGGTTTTGTCTCAATATTCATCCATATGGAAGTGTCCTATTCCACAGAGTCAGTGGTCTATGTGATCTATGTCAGTCTGATGCTACTGTGTTGTTTCTGTTGCAAAGAAGGTAACTGCATCCTGCTATTTCATCGATTGTTTAGCTAAGCCTTCAGCTGAGCATCGCTCCCATGTCTCTGTTTGTATTCACAATCCATAAGACAAGAAAGACATGTTTTGTTTTGTTTTTTTGACATGCAATTAATACAAATTCTACAAACATATCCAGCCTTTCTCTGGTGAACACAGCTGGGGTCAAAAGTAGCCTTGCACTTGTAGCTTTTAGCAGCTGCTGTGGAGTCTATGCAGACACAGGCTCAGGTCAAAGCAACAGATTACACATGAACTAATTTACCCCGGGGAAAATGGCATCCTTCCAACATAACAATCTATTTTTGGTTCATTTGAGTCTATGGCAGAACAAATGAGTCTGTGGCAGGCTGCCAAGGCCTCTTTAGTTTATGGGAAACACTGTAATGAGAGTGGAGAGTATAGTTCCTGCATCTGACACAGCTGAGGACAGTGAGAGAAGCAGGTTTGAGGCTGAACCACAAACAGATTTCATCACATGAGCAGTGAAGGAGAAGCAGACACAAGAAGAACCCCGAGAATGGAGAGAAAATGGTGGAAGTGAAGTTTGCAGCTGTGACCAAAACAAGCGAGCAGGGAACGGAAGAAAGCGCAGAAGAAAGCTGAATGTAATGGGACTGCTGTGAGATGGTCTCTCTTCACAGTGGCGCTTCTCTGTAGTCAGAACAGCTCTGAGTGAGGGGAGGGGAGATGGGGAGATAGAAGGGCACGGGCAGGAGGGCGTCCGTCCGAAAAACTTGGGTCCACTTCACAGCAGCCAAACGGAGCGGTTCGAGTGGGATAATGGATTAGAGGGGCTCATAAAGAGGGGGAGAGAGGGCAGGGAAACGGCGATAACGTAGGCTTCCCAGCAGCATGGCACGCAAGAAGCTGAGATAATGATGGAGGGAGGGACACGGAGGAAGCGAGACGGAGAATGTAGAGTGCTGACTGTGAAGACAACTCACACAGAGGAAACTCAGCAGTGAGGCAAAGTTGGCGGAGATGACACAAAAAGAGGGAACAGGGGAAACAACTTTGGGGTTTTTGAGATGGATGTCCAGTGAAGCGAGGAAAAACAGAAGAGAAAATGCGGTATCAGATAGAGACGGATCTACAGCAGGAGACGGGGAGCGGGAGATGGAGGGATAAAGGAAGGAACGAGAGAGCGATGTGTTCGAAGCAGATGGAAAGATTCAAGTGTCAATGATGAACCGTAACCCCAGTGTATGTTTGTGTGAGTGTGTTTTCAGGTTTTTCTCAGTGTGGATCTATTGTAAGTTGGTTCTTGACTAAGTGCCAGAATCTCATGCTGCTTTTGCAATAATGTGCAGCAAACAAAAACACACATGTGCACACATTCACAGCACCCGCCTCCTTCCACTGTTCGGGACATTACACAGAGAGAGGACAACTGGGAAGATTAGACAAAGACAAAAACGAAATGTGACACAGACTTTTGCTTTGACTACTCCTCTCTTTGATCAAATACAGTTCTTGTGGCAACCGTGCCCCTTAAAAAGCTTGAATAAAATAAGTCGACCAATAATATCTGACAGCTTTCTATTTTCTGTTCTTGTCTTAACCTGTATGATAAATATGTGAGTGTAAATTTAGCTTGTATTATTTTAAATGGGAAGGGTTGGTAAAAGTTAGGGGATATTCTCAGCACTGTCTATCCTGAACACTTATTTATGTGGTGGTAAAAAAAACTAGATATTTATTCTACAGGAGCCATATTTGGACTGCTAGAAGCCTACATTCAGGCCCTAACCTGTTTTATAAATGCATAGATGCCTATATCAATGATTTTATTTATTCATCTTAGTCCCTCGTGGGGGACTGGAGCCTGTCCCAGTAGCTTTGGGCCTGAGACGGGGTACATCCTGGACAATGGCCAGTTAGTCACAGGGCTTACACTTAGACACACATTGACAACTATTCACTGTCACTTTAGGGGAAGCCGGACCCAGAGAGAACCCACGGTAACAAGAAAAAGACACGTAGACTCCTCAAAAAAAGACAGAGAGTCGTCCGGGCCCGGGGATCGAACCCACGACCTTAGTGGTACCTATATCTACAGTAAAAATCACTACAAAACAGGAAAAAGGGCTTATTTTTATAGCCTAAATACCTCACTCACAGCAACAGCAGGATTCATCTTCCTAATCTGTTGATTGACAGGTGTGATGTCCCGCCCCTTTGAGTCACAGAGCGTTGGGGACACATTATTTGAATTTGTCCAAACAACAGAGATGTACAAAGACACAGCTCCAAACTGTGGACGTAGTGACATTATCATCATTATTAAAAGACATTTCTGAAGTTCCATGTGAGAGTTGGTTTGGCGTCACTCTGGGTACTTCTCAGTCATGTCGAGTGCTTGTATGTGTGATCGAGTAGTGTTGCTGTAACTTGGTGTTCCAAACGAGATGTTAATGTAGTGTCAGCTATTCATTACACCCACCTAATATCACCACCAGCCGCTACTGAGAGAAGCAACAGTGAACCAAGGCTGGAAAAAGACTAAACAAAGACCATTAAACCAAAGCTGAATGAGAAGAACTGTCTCGCTGTTCGTCTTCAAACATTTCAAAGGTTATGGCTTATTGTCGATCAAATGCAGAGTCACATCCAATGGGTTAATTGTTTTTGGGAGTAATCGCTGACCTCAAGGTCTTTATGTGTAAATAAACTTTCTCTACCCTTAAAAAAGAAATAAAACACAATAAATCTTGACTTTCAGGTCCCAAAGTCATCTAACCAAACAAGACAACATAGTATTTGGACTATTTTGTTACACAGCCGTAAACTGCTTCATTTTCTCTTTTATTTTGTCTGACTGTTTTCCTTCTGTTTTTCTCTTGAACGAGTCCGATTTGAATAAAGTGTCGTGTTCCTCCTCCACAGGTCAGTCCACAGCAGAGACGCCGGCTTCCTTCACCTGATGCACATTTCCATTACAGCGGGGTTTACAGCCCATTTGCTTTTAAAAGTAAAAGAACAAAAACAACACAAAGGTAAAGGTTGAAAACCCAATCTGCTGCAGAGAATGGTGTCACCTGACAGCACCTCCGACACAACTGGGTCGGAACAAGGAGTTTTCTCTTTGATCTGCTCATTTATTACTGCTTTCCCTTGAATTCTCAGTCATCCATAATTCTCTTTTATTCTTTGTGTTTTGAAGCACTCGCGATTTTCTTTATTACATTTAATAGTATTAGAAATCACCAAATGACTCAAATGCAATAACAAATGATCACTTTCCATTTCACTCTGTCCAATTAGCATGAAAAATGAGCTTAAATCCACTTTACTGACTGGAATTTTAAAAACACTTTCACTTCTGCCTCTCAAAATGGTCTTTATTTCACAAAGCCTCTCTTCTTAATCTCCTCTTGCTCTGTTCTTTTCAGTTTCACAATGCAAAGTGGCAGAGTGTTATCAACATTTGTTCACAGCCTCAAACTTGTGTGTGGGATTCTCAAACACTTTTGTGACTATTACGTAAGTGATATGAGCTGCTGCAGGCTCTTTTATTTTTCCCCTCGACTCTCACTGTTCATTTACTGAGTCCAGACTAGTTGCATTAAAAAAGTCAGTTTAAGTTAGTATTGTAATGAGACTATTTGATTTGGTATTGATGGACCATTCATTTTCTTAGGCAACAAATGAGGAAAAGACAAGCGGCCAAAGACAGGTCTAAACGTGAGATTTTTTGGTTCAAGTCCCAGTTTAAGTCTGTAAAAATGGAAAAGTAGTGTCGACTCTTTATAAATAAAAGTGTGGCTTTAAGTAGCAGACAGATTCAGAATTTAATTTTAACTCAGAAAGGGTCATGAATGAGCATTTTCATGGTCGGGAAGCAGTTTCAATGCTTCATTTCCTTTCATTAAGAGTGCACTCTATTTTCTTACAAAAGGAAAGTAAGTAAAATGGATACCATAATGCATTGCGCCATACCTTTTTTCTGAATACTTGATGGGCTGATCACAATGGCATTAGTTTCAATTACAGCACAGCAACCTATATTAAGTTTTTAAAAGCACTACTTTTGTATACAGTATCTATGCACTGACTCCATTATCATGCCATCATTCCATTAAAAGACGTAATAACTCTTACAAATTGTTGTTGTTGCTATTATTAATATTATTATTATTATTATTATTATTATTAATTTAATTTGAATTTTCCTGGGATTATGCTGCATTTAAGTCTGTTTTATTTGTTTTATTGTCTCTTTTGTTGTTCTTTTTATTGTTTTTTGCAGTACTTTTTTCATGTTGTTTTATTGTCTTTAGTGGATGTTATAATTATTTTCTTCATCTTTTAATGGGATTGTGTAAAGCACTTTATAACCATGTCAATGCTCATGACATTTCACACACAGGTGAAGGAAGGGAAGCTCTAGAGAGGTATACTTGGACAATTCAGACTGAGCTTCTTGGTCCACAGTTTGTCTTGTCCGTCAGTCGATTCCTGCAAATATAAAGTATGCATTGGCTCATCTTTAAAGCTTGTGATCATCCAGTTCAGTCAGACTCTCCACCCTCCAAGCTCCAAAAATATTGGAATGACCTTCCCTTCACAGACAGGTCCCGATGAGTAACCCAGCTCAAGGTAAAAATTAATGTCTTTAGGAAACATCTCACAAATGCCCTAAATCACAGCTTTACATGCACCACACACTCAGCCCTGGCTCTGACTGCTCTTAAACCTCCAGTCACCGTCTGCAACAGCTCACATTCTCCACATCCACAGTGATATGAGAAGCACACATGGCTCTTATGTGTGCATAAATGCAGGTAGTTTCTCTTCAGATCAAACAATGAGAAGTTTTTAAACTTAGAAACACATATATTTGAAAAATACATACTATGTTACAATGCATTTCATCTGTTGTATGACTTTTTCTTGTTCTTACATAAACTATAAGCATATATATAGAATTGAGCAGTTGTTCCATAGCACAGCCAGCCATTGGAACTATTTTTCTTTTCTTCACAAAGATTCAGTCTGGTCTTTGTGGATTTGACTTGGACCTCCAGTGGGCAGAAACAACAGGAGCAGATTAATGCCCACGGTTGTAATTGATTGACATTGACATGACATTGAACCAATAAGAGAACAGCACCAGCAGCTGCAGAATAAACATCCTGTCCACACAATTTAATAGATACACAAAGCATTGAATAAAACTGCAGCATTTTAAATAAACAGTACTGGCCAGTTTAACAGGATTGGAACAGAGTAGAAACTGCTGTGAAGGAAAGCAATCCCAGACCCATGTTTCAATCTATATTACCTGTTATTTTCACAGCCATTCTTTTAATAGGGTTTTTAAACATGACCATAATGATGTAAATAAATACTCATTTATATTCTACACAGTTTCGTGAGACATTAATCAAAGAGACTTTGGTGGAGATGCGGCTGCTATCAGAGACAGCTGCTTCCCTCAAGATTAGTCCACTCTGGTGTAAGAGGAAACATGTTTTCATGTCGTGCTCAATCTTTTAGTTTGCTCTGTCCAACATCACCCTACGGCCAAAAATTGTGTTTTGATGGTACTTAGTGTTTATCCACTCAGCATGTCTACAGACTGGAGGCACAACACCAGCAACCGGTCACAGGGTTATCCAGGGATTCCCACCAACTCCACTTCAAAGAGACACAGACCGTCACACGGTGCTTCACAGGAACTCTGGGTTTAAATACTCAGCCACAACCTTTGGGGGAACACATGGACAACAAGACAAAATGCCTCAAATCTGGAAATCCCACTGTATTGTTCCAGGAAAAAAAAAAGGTTAATAACTTGGTGTGATCATGTTTTAGAAAAATGATAACAAAGAATATTAATGGTGTGCTATGTAAAGTAATGCGTGGGTTTGTGCCCTTTTATTATTTGTCTCAGATTATAATTGGATATTGTGTCTCTCCCTAAAAGTCTTGGTCTTGGATTCTTTTTACCTTTGTCTGTCAAGACCAACCAAGACCACAAATTGCATATTTGTCTGCTCTTGGCATTGAATGAAAACCTCAATCATTTTGTAGTCAATAAAAAATCTTTCTCCTTCACCAAACACTAACCTCCATGAGTCTGGACCTGGTCTAAGACTGGACTAACTCTGTCTCCTTCACCAAACACTAACCTCCATGAGTCTGGACCTGGTCTAAGACTGGACTAACTCTGTCTCCTTCACCAAACACTAACCTCCATGAGTCTGGACCTGGTCTAAGACTGGACTAACTCTGTCTCCTTCACCAAACACTAGCCTCCATGAGTCTGGACCTGGTCTAAGACTGGACTAACTCTGTCTCCTTCACCAAACACTAACCTCCATGAGTCTGGACCTGGTCTAAGACTGGACTAACTCTGTCTCCTTCACCAAACACTGACCTCCATGAGTCTGGACCTGGTCTAAGACTGGACTAACTCTGTCTCCTTCACCAAACACTAACCTCCATGAGTCTGGACCTGGTCTAAGACTGGACTAACTCTGTCTCCTTCACCAAACACTAACCTCCATGAGTCTGGACCTGGTCTAAGACTGGACTAACTCTGTCTCCTTCACCAAACACTAACCTCCATGAGTCTGGACCTGGTCTAAGACTGGACTAACTCTGTCTCCTTCACCAAACACTAACCTCCATGAGTCTGGACCTGGTCTAAGACTGGACTAACTCTGTCTCCTTCATCAAACACTAACCTCCATGAGTCTGGACCTGGTTCTAGTGCTCACTTTGTCTCGTCCCCTGACACGGACATGGTCATGGTCTTGGTCTTGACTTGGTCTCTATAGCTAAAAGTCTTGGTCTTGACATGGTCTCGGTCAGTGTGGTCGTGACTGTAAAAGACTTAAACTAATGGCTCCCCAACATGACAAAGGAATACTCATAACTCAAAACAGTGTTGTTTTTAGTGTTAATTTAATGGACTAAATGGATAGATTTATAATGTCTTGAAGACTGTGTGGGATTTTTGTCACAAGGAGCTCAGATTTCAATTTCAAAAAGCTGATATAGCTTGCTTTTCATGCAGCCTGCCTCACACAGCTGATGCACCTCAGTTTCCTCCCTCTCTGGATGCTTGCCTCTCCCTGAGACCAATTAGACATAGTTTATGGAATACACAGTTTTCCCCACCCCTGCCTTTATTACGCACTAACACACACACTAAGAGGCCTTTGGGTAAATTTGTATCCAGTTAGCCAATGGGCTGGGATGGTACCTCGACGGCCCTCTAGAGTGAGATCGAAGGAAATGAGAAATAAGGAGGAAGGAAGAATGAGTCCACTAGAGCGAGAGAAAGAGAGGACACAGGGTGAAGACGGGGACACACTTGAGAAAATGGGAGGAAAAAGATGATGAATAAAGGAAAAAATAAAAGCGATGACATTAAAGGCTCAGGAATATTGCAACACGAGAGGAAAGAGGGAACAGACATCAAAAGTGGAATGAAGGAGGGGTGGATGAGCGTGGTTCTTCTTCACCTCCTCTTCCTCTCTGCGAATGCGAGCGACACCGCCAAAAGCAAAAGTGTGGCGTCATGTTTGACTATTGGCTCACATCAGTCATCTTTAGCTGGCTCCTGCTGCGGTGGTGAGTGCGTTTGCATGAGAATCACATTCCCCCGGGGCAACACTCAGACTCGGGCACAGAGGCGTGGCGCATTAGGCTGAATGTGAATTGTCTCTTCCTCAAGCATCAACACTGAGCAAAGGACCTGAAAGATCATCTGTGCCCGCCATGCGAAAACAAATGAAAGGAAATCATGTCGTCTCGAGGCAAAACACGTATGCTGTCCTCGTTTTTCAGTAAAAACATGTCACCTGGATTTGTCAGACCAAGACTGTTACTGCTGCTGGTATTTGGATCGTCTCATAATTACTACTTTGATCCTATCCAACCTATTGAGGCACTACCGAGGTTTCCTTAAACTCAGTGACAATTTAATTATGAGTTGGATAAACTATGATGGATTAGCAAATATTATTTTACAAGTGGGATTCACAGTGCTGCTGACTGTAGTTAAGTTAAGGGGCACTTTTTACACGGGCCATGCAGATTTGGATAGCTTTTTTCCCTTAATAACTAAAATCATCACTTGAAAACTGCATTTTGTGTTTATTTGAGTTATCTTTGTCTATATCTCAATTTGTTTGGTGATCAGAAACGGTTAAATGTGACAAATGTGCAAAAAAATATGAAATCAGGAAGGGAGCAAACACTTTTTCACACTGTAGATAAAGAGCTGCTTAAGGCCTGGTTTTCATTGTTTTGACATAAAATATGAATTTGTCGTTTACATTTTCTTTGTCAGTTTATATGGCAACTAGCCCAGTACCCCTCTTACTGAATCTGACTTCAACCGAGTTCAATCCTTCCTGACCAATCATAACTGTTTATCTAAAATGGGGCGGGATTTATGCAATCGTCTATATACAACGCTCTTTTCCTGATTGGTCGTATGTTTTTCAAATTGCATCAGTCCAGAGGCAGCTTATTTTGCATCTGTTCGTCCTGTTCTCTGAATTCTGAATTTTTATGACTGTCAAATTGCACAAGTTCAATCAACATCCATTTGTCCAGGCTCCTGGAAATTAAACCTGAAGTGAGAGAGATCAGATTTATTCTTTGTAAATAGGAAAGAAAAAGATTTGGGGTGGCTGGCCTTTGTTCATATTCGACGGTACAAGAGCTGATGATCACGTGACCAGATCAGGTCTATGGTTTAAAGTGTTATTGGACGTGTGTGATTTGATAAAGGTGCACGATATGTCTGCAAATTAAAGCTGCACTGTTGCAAAGCTTTTTTAATTCACTCATTAACCCAACCTAGGAAGAAGCACCAATCAGCAGAGTAACGTGTGCTGTTGTCTGTTTTAGGACTGTTTTTACAATGGCTTAGGATCAGCTGGTATCTGCAACACTTTGGTTGTCTTTTAGAAAACTTCCGTCTCCTGTTTGTTGCAGTGTTTCATGCAGAGGGATTTGTTTAATATACAGTATATTCAGCTGATCATTTCGTACTGGTGTCACATTCTGGAAACCTGACTTACGCCTTTAGCCAATGTATAACCTTAATTTCTCTATACATTAATTAAAAGCACTAGGCGTCTTCCTGAGGAAATGATGGGAGGAAAGTAAACGCTATTCTTCGTTCAGTAAAGGTCAGTCCATTTAGCCCTGAAGCAGCAGACCGTCCATGCCTTGTTAATTTAGTGATAGATATTTGTGGCCAGTCAAATCAGAAATAGATAACCTGTGGCAAAGCTCCTCTCACACGAACAAGCACCTGACGCCACACCAACGCTAACATCACTGCATGTACCGCTCCGACTCTCAGACGGCTCCCGAAGAAGCTGCTCCTCGCTGCACTCGTTTCTTTCTCTCTAATGATGCCATAGCTAAAATGTTAATTACAGCTAAAAAGAGAAACGATTGTGAATATCAAACAGCAATTAGCATGTATCATCATCATCATTACCACCATTAGCTGCAGCACAAGATGGAGGAGTATTTACCAAACGGTGAAATGCTCATCAGTTGCATATTCAGGGTCTGGAATGCTTTAGATGCTATGTAAAAAAAAAAAAAAAAAGTCAAAATTTGCATAATTAATGTAGCTTCAAAATTAACCATGTTGCACATCCTGAGACCACAACAAGGTAGAATGAGCCTGCTGTGCCCACTGCAAAGACTTTAAGAAAACAGAAAGATAAGAGTGGATACATAATGAGTGTGTCTGCTTCATAGCACTGTGCTCATTAGAAGCACCCACATTTGTTCCATCAGACTTCTCGGTTACACTGGCCTTTCCTCACACTGCTACAGTTTTCAGATTTAAATCCTTCTCGGGGTGTCATCTCATCACAGCACAGCTCCGGCTGATGGATTGGATAACCAGGATGAGGTCATTACCCTTCACTCTTTCCATGTGGAACTAAATGTCTCCTCCCTTTTGTTCTCACTACACTATTACACTCAAAGCTGAAAGGTCAATCTGCGCTCATGGCCCCCACAGGATATACGTAGTTTTTCACATTACTTAGCATTTACAACCTCATACTCCTCTCACATCTTTTCCATAAAGCAAATGTACACTCTCATGTTTGAGGGACCCGTTTTGCTGCAACAACTTGCACAGTTCTTCTCAGTAAAGTTGAAAATAATAGTATTATTGAGGGAATACAACCTGCTGAAAAAGCCAAAGGGTACAATGTTTTTTTTTTGTCATGTTCTTGGTTCTGTTTCAAAGGCGTCTGTTATTTGGCTGCGTCTAACAAGAACTCAGAGCCTTTTTATTTTTAGGGTTTTTGTATTTTTCACTTTCAATGGCAATCGTGCACTGTGAAGACACATCTGTAAAGCTCTTTTTACAAAAATGCATTTGGGCTCCTCCACAACTGTACAGTTACAACTTGACCTACACAAGAGTCTAATGAAGGACAAACAGGATCTAATGTAGGCTCCAGTATTAGTCCACTATTAACAGGAATGGTGTGTGAGTTTGTGGTGTCGAAGAGCATTGACAGGTAAAAGATGGCCAACAAACTAAACTCTCAAAACAGAACAATACTCAGGACAAGGACGAGACCTACCTGTTCCAACGCTCTAAGCCAGTAGACAGTACATTCACACACATTTCTGTTCTCTGTGTGTCAGACCATGTCCAGTGTGTGCAATACTTTTTGGTATTGATTGTACGTTGTTTTGTGGAGCTGTATCACCGTCTGCTGCAGCTTGCTTTACTGGGTTATGTGTTTCACTGCAGTAAATACCCATATTTCTTATCATAATGTTAGATGTGTTCTTGTCACTTTAATTTCAGAAAAATATAAATCTTGCACAAAGCCTGCTCGCCGTTCTGTCACTGTGGCTTACCTTGTTGCACAAAGGAGCCGTACACAAACCACATGGAGTTGTAGAGCGTGGTGGAGGACACAGCTCCCATGGGTAACCGCGGAGGGTTGAGCCAGTTGAGCAGGTACACCAGGATGCCAACCAGGAGCACGGTGCCTGCGATGCACGCCCACAGCGACAGGTCGAAGGGCGCCAGGCAAGCGAACATGTCCACCGTGCGCTCAGCCTTGCGCAGCAGAACGCCCACAGAATAATCCATGTAGCGAGTGGTGAAGTCCACAACGCTCTCTCGCTCAGGCGTGATGGTCAGGGCAGAGAGTCCCACGTCGGCTCGCTGCAGGAGGCAGAGGGGAGAGCACGTGTCAACAGTCTGCTGATGTGTAGGTGAGACACATGGCTTCAAAAGAGTGGACAGCATGGACGAGTATCACATCAAAAACTTACCAAAGAAACTTGAGAACAGTGTAATTTACAATATAAGCATAATATAAGCTGGTGGAAATTCTTCTCTTTGTCTCTGTGGTTACATAAAGACTCAAGGTAAGTGTCTTCTGTATGTGCTGCTAAAAAAATCAGAGTTGAACAAGATAGTTGGGTATCTTCACACAGTTCTTCCCACGCCTGACTGTGCCTTGATCTTTATGTCATGAGTCTGATTGTGTTTAATGCAATAAAGACAAAACAGACGTCTGCAAAGTAAAGGTTGTGATCCATCAAGCAGGAACAGCTGCTGATACAAGACGCTTGCGATGTTTTATTGAAACATGTTGCTTTCTTTTTTCTTCTCAGACAGTTGTTAATAACAAGAACATGACAAGATTAATGTGAGAAATTGTTGCTGCTTTGTTTTATAACTCAAGTCACTGGATAAACCATAAACTGCAGTGTTTCAGAGTCTTGGTGCAGAATGCGGGACAGACTGGTAAACACTCATTTTAGGACCTTTCAAACCTCTTTTGACTCTTTTAAGAACAAAAAGTGTGCTGTGTTGAACTGATACAACACTACAACATATGATAGATGCTTAATAGGCACAATCACGTGTTATATGCACATCTCTCATGGACAGATGGAGCCAGTTAGTTTAAAACGTATTGTTCCCCATTCTGTACTGCGCACGTATGGTCTAATTACACGGCAATTCTACAGAGTCTGCAGGTAGATTATAATGATGAAGCATTGAGAATATTGTTAATGAAACCTAAATGGACCAGCACCAATGAAATGTGACTGCGCTGTTACTTTACAATCTGTTTTAAGAAGTCTCCTGTACTCCATGTTTCTTCTGCAGACTTAATGATTTGGAAAGTGAATGATACAAACTAAGCTAGATTTTACTATCTAAAAAAAACCCCACACACATTACTTATGATTTTGTATGGGTCATGAGTCTGTAAAAATGTTTAAAAGAGCATCTGCTGATCACAGTCATCTAGCAGAAAGCTAAGAATTAAAAAAAAATGTACTCAAAACACTGTACAGCACAGCATGAACATAATGATATAGTACAAACACATGCCATACTATGATATTGTTGTTGCTAGGAGACAGTACAACAACATATAAAAAAAATGACAAAATTTCCAAGGATTTAATACATAGCCAGTAAAGCAGCTGGATCTGGCACAAACCAGGGCTAAATATGGCGAGCATGTGCTACCTTCAGCTAAATGTGGAGACAATGATGGCTAATTAAAATGTTTTCCCCAGTGCTTGGCTAACAGCTGCAGACACCTGCTTGTATCATAAAGATAACTGAAGATGGTGGTGTGAGCGTGTCTCTCTTTGAAAACGATACGAGTGCGACAGAGGACTCACACAAACTTGTTCAGTAATGAGATTTAGAGAAGAACACTGAGCCCTGCAACACACCACACATCCTCAGCCATCACCTCTACCCACACACACTGGAAAGCAAATGTTTTAATCCACAGTAGGGAAAAAAAAGGGTAATTTCATAGTCGGATGAGGAAACAAATTGCTTATATCTGCAGAAATTGTCACAGAGAAGAAGAATATTAAAAGAAACGCTGCAGGATTCCTGTTGGTTGAGACAACAGAGTCAGTGAACGCAACAGTGAACGTCCGTGTGTGTGTATTGTTTATCGCTGCGAGAAAGGATAATAATTTGCCCTGCTAACTACAGTGGTCAGTCAACATGGAAGCCAAAAAGCACTCTGGGTAATAATTATCAGCTATAATTGGGTTTTTGGAGAGATAAACCTTGTTGCTGACTGATGGGGAAAACAATATTATTTGCAAGTGGGGTTTATTCACAGCATAAGCTCGTCTGTTTACACATAAATATGCATTTGCCCACAGCAGCTCTCTATCGTTATAGTGAGGAAAACACTGGCAGAATACAAATGTTCAACACATACTAAGGTATACAAGGTCAAGGAAAGGAGACTTAAATCTTGTTGGAAATAAGCACAAGAAAATAATGAAGTGAATGCTTGAGAGACTTTCTGGTGTGAAGAAATTGCCTTGACCTATTGCAAATGAACAACAAATGTGCAGTGGTCCTGTACAATTTGAAGGCATTTGAAGAAGATGGCACTTGTAGTCAGCGCAGAGCTTGTTTAAGATGCCTCATCATTTTTCTGCTGACATTTATGATAACAAAAAGCATATTGAAAATTAGTGACAGTGTCGACCTTGGCTAAAAATGCCTCCAATCCTAGCCCCATCTCTCCTCTGTGATGTTAATAAATGGAACAAATTGCCCAGTCATTACTTTAAGACAACTGCAGCGTTTTGAAGGGGGGCAAGGTGCAACCCATTTTAGCAAGCCATAAATTATTTTGGCGACAAAAGAATGGCGTGACTTCAGAATGTAAGGTTAGCTCTAGACATGACTACACTTGATGAATGTTTAAAGTAGTTAACGTCCAAAAGTAAGGTCCAGCTCAACAGAACCTGACATTTTTACTTCAGTCTCTGTGATGGACTGTAGACTGCTCTTTTTTCTTAATTAAAAGCTGTGGTAAACTTCAAAAATAAGCCAATAAAATAATTTGTAGGTTGTTCTTAGAAAGCTCTTTCTGGGCAAAATGCTGAAAGTCTGTCTGTCTATAAAATATAACTAAGAGTGTCCAATCCTAACGTTGTGGACGTCCTTGGAGAATCCAGTTTCCAGACATTTCCTGACGTTTTTTTAGTATGGTTAATCAGAGACAGTCCTGTACACTGTCCAAAACCTTTTGAAAGTTAGATTCATGTAAATGTAGCAGTGTTAAACAAAGAGACGTTAGCCCAGAGAGTAAAGATGGATATTTGAATAAAGCTGTAAAACCATTTTGTGAATTAGGTGCTTTGAATTCCCACTTTCAAGATGGAGGAGGTGTCTGGGGCGGAGGTAATGTTGGGTTTTGATGTGTATTTTGTGTCCAAGTGCTTTTCTAAATGGTGACATCCTCACCTTGAAAACCAGCTCCCCCATCAGTCCGTTCCAGTGTCCGTCCTGCTGTAAGCTGCCGTACTTGTGATCCGGAGCCACGTAGATCTCGTACTTGAAGCCCAAATAGTTGGACAGAGCGTCTAAAACGTCAATAGAGAAGCCTTGATACTTCTTCGGCTTCCCCAGGACATTCTCCGACACCATCACAAATGGCTCCTCCTACAAGACAAAAATCAATCCCAGTGTCAGAAAGCCAGTCAGGCAGCCAATCAATGCACCAGTCATTTGGGCATTAACTCAGCCAATTACTAAAGTGGCCATTGTTCTACAAGAAAAACTCCCAAAGGCTTGAAGATTCACACACAATCAATGTTGGAATTGTCTTTTGAATGGTGATGGTAATGGTGACTTTGTAGAACCATTCGCTAAAGGTCAAAAAGTAAACAACGCAGGGTGTAAACCAGCCTATGGTCAAAGCCTTCTCCTGTTGGCAAACTTCCACCTTTGCAATACCCTATTAACACTAACACACAATATGCATCAGTGCTCTCGGTAGTTGGGTGAAAATATGATTTGTCACACCTCTGACATGTGATATGTCAGCATGTGGATGCATGTTTGTGCAACACAGGGTTGTCCTTGTCCTTTGGCACAGCAGCAACGACAAAGAGCGCCATTAGAACAGAGAGTGGTCCGCCTAAATACACCATCGTACATTTAGCATTGATCATACAG
Organism: Rhyacichthys aspro; assembly: GCA_036850595.1. Taxonomy (NCBI): domain Eukaryota; kingdom Metazoa; phylum Chordata; class Actinopteri; order Gobiiformes; family Rhyacichthyidae; genus Rhyacichthys; species Rhyacichthys aspro. The sequence continues at coordinate 5,179,237 of CM072156.1, read as the reverse complement.
CATTATCTCTTTACCCAAAAGGATAATGAGGGACACACAAACGCACAAGTGAGCCAAAACAAATCTATACCTCCTTCTCTCCCCTGGTTTGACCGAGGACAGAAATATATTTTGCTCAGAGCCAGACATCAGCCTCATCAGCTTACTTTTAATAACACATTTATGAATTTAGATTAAGCACTTAAGTAGTGTGAAGCCTTATTCACCCTCTTACAAAGACATTTCATCTCCAGCTAAAAAGGTTTCCTGGCACTCAGCAGTGTTTTTTTTTTTTATTATTATTGGAAAAGAACACAACAAGGTACATTACATACAGTACATTTAGGTTCAAATATTAATACAATTAGGGCCTATATTATAGCTTGATGCTACAGAAAGTTTTCCTGTAGGCTTCGATGTTTGACGTTTATTTGTTCATTAACCATTACCCCATGTTGTGAAATAGAAGCATCATTGCATCTGGTTTTCTCCTGAAGCTGAAGGAGCCCTGCAGCATCCTATGGGATCTGCCAGTCTGCCATTAACTACACTATCAATCTTCATCCATCACTCGTACATGTGTCCAATGATTTACAAATGATGTGGTCGGTTTTGGGAGGTGGATCCTCGAGGGGCTTGTGTTTCCAAAAACACAAAAAATAGAGTAAATTCTTGGTGTGAGAGGCTGAAGGGGAAGCCACAATCTACAACAAACCCACTATTGCTTCGAGTGTTTAAGGTACTTAGTCTTTGATTTCCCAAGTTCTGCTTCTGTTAAATGTAATGTAGACAGTAGTTGCAAAGCTAATGAATAAATGAGTGAAAAGTGGCCTTCTACAGGTTCTTCAGGGTTTTTCTTCTTGGAACATGACACTTTATCACAAGAAGAAGACCTGCTTCTCACTGTGTAAGGTTTCTCTTCTTTAGAAACAAGCATCTAGTTACAATACTTCAGGTTTTAGGGGCAGTTACTCTAATAGAAAATAAGAGATGTTGTCTAGAAATGACCAGTTTATTTTTTTGGTTTGTTTTACAATAAGCTGATGGATGAGATAACATTTTGAACAGATGTTTGATTGTGTTATTTTCAAGGCTCATGAGACGGCTGAACCTGTTGCTCATCGATATTACAATGCCAGCAAAAGGGCAGGCTCCTGTTGAGAGTAAATGACACCCAACAATGTTGACATTTAAGACAATTCATTAAAGCTGTGGTGTATTTTCACAACCGCTGCACCAGAGTGGAGAAAAGGATCATAATAAACAATAAAAGCTAATGACTTTTGGGCTCTGTACTTGAAGTGAGTGCTTCTTTGAGTTTTCTCTTGAAGCCTTGTCTTTGTCCCCTCCATCCTTTTCCTTTTATCCTTCAGGCTCTTTTTTCTCCCCACTTTAATAAATCCTTATTGATGAGTGAAATGTTTTAGGCCAATATGTCTTGTAGATTTATGAGTGGCTGTGTGCGTTATTGACTGAATACTGGCTGCACATTAAGCACACATACAGACAAATACACACACACCCAGGCTTCACTGTGCATTAACTATAGCGGTTTCTAATCCTTGCTAGCTGCTGCCGCTCAATAAGCTATTAGGCAGCGAGTGGACATGCATGCCAAGTCCCTCTCTAACCAAAAGATGCATCAATCAAGAGGGAACACCCACTCGCACCTTCAGCATACGCACCACATCCACGGAGAGCTGTCAGAAGTAACACTGTTGAAAACATCCTGAATCTAACGCAGAGAATCACACCGTCTCAATAGATATTCAGAGAGGTGGAAGATCAAGCACTTCTCTCATCAGCAGAATAAATGTATGAAAGATGTCAAAGATATACATTTGAATTATTTATGCACATCAGTTTAGGGCTGTCAACATTAACAAATGCAATTAATGAAAAATAAAATATAATGTGAAAAAAACACAAATGAATCCTTCACCTAGTTTGACCTCATTTTTTTCGTGTAACTAAAGCGTGGAGGGTTACCTCAGTGTGTGATGAGGTCACGACAGACCAAAACATATTAATGATGAATGAGGCTTCAACTGCTAACCTGACTCCTCCAGATAGAACTGCTCCACAGAACATAGTCTGTTTCACAGTACCATCTGGGAAGGCTCCCGTTGAAAGCGTTTGCAAAAGGGAGGCGCCTTCTGTCAAAAACTTGGTGTTGATTGGATGAAGCACCGACTAGTCTCCACTTATCATGAGGTTTCTTTAACCAATCATAGCAACGATATGACGTGCCACTCTTTGCACTTCTTTCAAAGAAGAAATACTCTCTACTTCTAATAAAACTGTTTCGATAGCAGCGTCAACGCTAACGTCTTTGGTCGTAGCCATGTTGATAACAAAGAAGAGAAGAGAGCACTAGTTGCTTTCGTCAAATTAAAAACCCGCCTCTACCTGTTAGTGCTGCAGCATCATTGGTCAAAAGAGTCTGGTGAGTACACGGTTCGTGACTCAAGCGGTTTGGTTGGCGCGATACAAGATGGATTTACAAGAGTTTTGGAAACTCCCAAATCTCGCGAGAATCCAGCTGCAGCACAAGGTTATTCAACTGGTGCTGTTTTAAAAACCATCCTGATGGAAGTGTGGACAGGACCAAAGTAGTCTGTACATACTGCAACGATGAACTGTTTTTGAACCAAAGCAAGACCAGGTTAAAATACCATCTTCAATGCTTGCAAAGATGTTGATGCACCCATTAGACGACATTGGAGCGGCAAAGTTGTCTTTAAAATGAAAACAACAAAGCTAACCAGACCTATTAACACAAAGATCGGGGGCTTCAGGACTCATTCACATCGCTGCAGGTGACCGTCCTATAAACGACCATCGCGGGGGACTATTGTGATAAGAATTCATGAACTGTACCACAGTAAGTAGTTGTGATTAACATGATGAAAACATTTAATCTATTGACAGCACTGATCAATTTACAACAAGCAAAGTGAGCACGTTCAGTTGAAAAATCTAAATCAAATGTTGAGACCAAGCTTCTGTCCCTTCAGGTTAATCCCAGACTTCATGATGTTGAGATCAAGACTCTGAGGGGCCAGACCTTCACTATCCTTCTTTACTCTCAAGATCATTCCTAATGGACTTACTTCACACATTGTAATTGTAGAATTGTGAGGTACTCTTAACATTTCCAACATCCAAAACTTTACCAAACTTAAAAAAAACTTGCCTAAACATCAATCTTCTCTGACTATACTCCGTTTCTCAGAATAACAGACAAAAACTAACAGACACTAAACAATTTAATGCTGTATACGCAACTTTAGTTTCATATTGAGTGAAGAAAAGATTTTAAATTGCAAATAAAGCATACATTTATATAACGATGAGGAACAGAGGGACTTTTGCCTCACATATTGAAGTTATTCAGCTTCAATTCCTTTTTGTCCTTTATGTTTTGCCAATAAAACCCTCCTTCATTGCACACTGATTGCTTTCCAGTTGGCTGTCGGGTGCAAGGGTCCAGTGAGGCCACACATGCCGCCACCGTCCACACGTACTGTACACACTTACCCGAACAAACGCAGGCCTAATCATGTACCGCCAGCAGCAGAAAATCAATACCACGCTCCCAACTGTATGTGCAGCCGTGTGGAGGAGTCTGGAAGTTGAGTGGGAGGATTTTAAAGTGAATTCACATATTTCATCAGTATTTCATTGGTCCAAGGTATATTGTTGGTATAAAGGGGATTTTAGAGCATAGAAACCATTACACATGATGTATTTCCGTCCTTAGAAATGCGGTTGAAGTAGATACACAATACACACTTCATCTCTATCTGCTCTTCGACAAGGTGACATTGGGATAAGCCTTTCCACCAGGCGGTAAAGTATGTACATATATTTCAGTTTCAATTGGAGAAAGGTTGTGAAGTTGTGAAAGGTTAGATGACGTTTGATACCAATGCTGTGCTTTCGATCACTTCATGCAAAAATGAAATGGGAAAATACAAATAAAACCCCAAAAAACGATGCAGTGATGAGAGACAACAGACTACAGAGGTTCTGAGATGGGAAAAGAAATAAATGCTCCACAAGTGAGGGCTGTTCATTTCCCAATTTCGCTTTTCTCTTTCTCTTAGTCCACCAGTAACTCAGCAGTGAATTGTTCCTTTATTTGTGGCAGAAAATCAGTCAAAGCCAAAAAGTCAAACGCTCTTTTGTTTCTGAAGAAGTATAACAACGAGCACGGCCCATTCGTCTGCAGTTACAGGGCGAGATTTACAAAACTCAAAGGGAACAAGCCCAAACCAGTGCACACTGCAGCAGCCCATTCTCAGACTGTCTACAAAGCTTGTTTTGTTCTGTTTGCACAAAATTCTCGGCAAGTCTGAACAATAAACTCAAACAAATACAAAATCACCGCTTAGTGAATGGCTGTAGCAAGCTGATGTGGCTGTTTGAGGCTGCTTTGAAAGTGTTTTGCAGAGTTTGAAATCAACAAGTAATGGCAGCAGGTGGACAAAAAGCTAATTTCCCTTCTATTTCACCAATCGTTTCCTGTGGACTTCAAGTAGCTCTTCTGGGGTGGGGACTGGGACAAAGAAATAAATAAAAAGAGCAATTTTCACAAAGAGCTCTCAGTGGGAAAGCTGAAGGAAGGACTGGTGAATAACTGCACAGTGAGGCTTTGTCACTGAACAGTGTGCAGCATGTTTTTGACAAACTCTCTTTGTTTGAGTAGTTTGAGAAATAATAGATTCATATTGTTCCACTTCTCCACTCACTGATTATTAATCACAGAATGAGCAGACTATTCAACAATACCAAAAATCTAATGCTAACCTTTTCTGTCCAACTTGTACGTGGCAAAAGTAAACTATTGTGTGCTTTAAAATGGTTTTAATCAGGCTTCATCTAGACTTGGACAAACTTCAAGTCTTAACTTAGGCTTTAACTTATTAAAGCATCTTTAAACTGGTCGTAGTAGGACTTGGGTGGGTATTGTTTAACATGGATTTAACCAGATTTGGACTGGCTATAAGTGATTTAACACAGTCTTTAAACATTTTTTTTTTTCCACACGGTTTTAAGGGGTTTAAACTGCAGATACGGAGGAGGTTTGGTGGTTTTATTCAGACTTTAACCAGTTTAAATGGTTTTAATCTGCTGACAAGTGGAAATGGACAGGTTTAAAATGGTTTAACTTTGGCTATAAATAGTTATAAAATGGTTATAGATGGATTTGAATGGGTTTTAAGTGGGTTAACTTGGACTGTGATTGGTTTTGAGAGGTTTTAATAAATTCTCTGTGAGATTACAACTGACAATAGTTGGGATTATGGTGCGACGGTTTTATTTCTGAAGACATTATTTAGAAGTGGTGACTAATGTAATCAAGGCCCAAGGGATAAAAGTACATGATGTTAATTATAAATGTATGTAAAATAATAAAAAGAAAACAGTTTGTTTAGTGGCTCACATCTGTCGAGTGACTTCATTAGTCTCAGTGAGATTCCTGAGAGTCCGTCTGAACGCTGCCCATAACTTTTCCATCTGCTTTAATGGACGGCCCAAGAGCTAAAGACACATTAATATGAAAGCAAAATATACACATTTAATCAAAGTAAATGTCAGAGCAAACTAAAATGGGCTCTATGAATCATTATTAAAGCCGTTATAGGCCAGTGTCATTCATCACCTTCTGTATCAATGTGCATCTAACTGTGGGTCTTATGTGGAGCTGCTCTAAACTTTGGGTTCATTTGGGGTGAACACAGAGTGCACTTCCATTATCTTAAATGTAACACAAGTCAAACAAGGACATCTTTTGCCTTTGGCTCGATCTATAGCCACATAAAAAAATCTACTCATAAAATCTGAGGGAACCACAGAAACATGTTCAAAATAAAAAGACAGAATATGAAAGGAGACGAGGAGTGAGCTGTCAGGAATAATCAAACATTTGGAGACAAACACGGGGCTTGTGAGAGCAGGCTGTTGCATTTTCAGCTTTGGTCTTGGATGAATTGCAAGATAAAACACTACTGCTAATTCACTGTACATGGGTTAGTACCACATGAGATTATCCAGCTGCAAAATATCAATTCCAATCACATTTACGAATAAAATGGTAACATTAGTGAGCCCTTTAGAGAGCCATAAACACATTATTACAGTGATTTAGACATTCATTAGTAACACCCATTTTATAATCAATACAAGCCCTACCAATCCATAGCATTGGCTGAGAGTCATTGAGTGTAATAGTGGTATGATCTCATCACTAATTAACCGATCGATAACTATTTAGTGTGACCCACTAAATAGAATGAACACGTCCTTTTACAGGTTTACATCTGAGAGCTTTGTGTAGGACTTTGCATCGCAGTGAAATCATTGTCCCGTACAGACAGAAAACTGTTATATCAGAGTGAAACAGCCCAAGGCAACAGAGTACAATCTGTTCCAAAGGTCCCTTTAGAAACCTTGACATTGTGTGGATACCTACACACACACACACACACACACACACACACACACACACACACACACACACACACACCCCCCCACACCCCCCCCCCCACACACACCCACACAAAGAGATGCCCTCTAACCATTCTCACATAAAACACACCCGGGCAGTGCCCTGGACATTTCACACTGGTTCAATCTATTCCTGTCTTTAGGCGTATGTCATCTGGGGTAATGTGCACACATGTAATACAGGCACAAAGGGTGGAGGGGCAGTAAACCTACAGGGGTCACCCAACGCTGGTAACACCGGGAGAACGAGGCAATATGCCAATCTATAAATAAGAGCAGGATCAAAAAGGTCAAGCATCTTTTATCTGTGAATATGTATCAACAGTTTGAATATTTCCACTGCTTTAACTTGCATTAGGCTTTTGTTCAGAGTTATTCCTGCACCTTACATCGATGATTACACTTTCAAAAATTGTAAATCTGGTCCAATAGTTAAAGTACTGTATACGGACACAGAGAAGAGAACATTGATTGGTTGAAGGTTGTTGAAAGTTCAAATTGCAGAGACATACCCCACTCTTAAGTTTAGTTGATATTATAGCTCTATAGGTAATGCACTCATGACCTATAGTGTCTCCTCAGCTGCAGAAGAACTACAAACTACTTCACCAACTCCTAATATGGTGTGTCAGTCACTGTTAGATGCAATATGAAGGCTGTATTACCGAGTCACAGAGATACTTTCATATCAGATGGGTTCAGGGCCGGGTTAACAACCATGACGGGGAAGTGCTGTCACTGATCAATAGAAAACACTGCAATTTACATTGATTTTTTGCACATATTTTACAGATATGCATTGCCAACACTATCAGTCTTTTTCTGAAACTTTTACCAGTGAATGTGCTTGAGGTTGTTATGTTTGCTCAGGAGTACACATCAAAACAACCTCAATCCAAGTGTAGATTTTGAAACTCATGCACATGTTTACTTTTACAATCCATATATGTACTTAAACAACCAGTATGCATATCTTTAGTCTTAGATAAGTTCATTAGCTTCGATTAGCTTCGATTAGTTCAACATTTAGAGTCATTGTTTTTGATCATATAAACAAATGTATATTTTATTTACCTTTCTGTTCGCTTTTTGACTGGTTTTAATGGCCATGTTGCAGTTCAGATGCGAGAATAGTCCCTGTTTTGTGTGATTTCCTTTGCAAAAAACTGTCACGATCTTTTTGCTAGAGCGCCCATGTCTAGAGTGGCGATATCCCAAAGTCCCTCCATGTTCTTTCCCCTTTAAGGATGATGCAAATCAATGAGCGATAGAAAATGGGGTAGCCGCGGAGATGTGTAGCATTATCTCTTTCTTTTCTGCCTCTTACTTCAAAGGCAGGATATGAAGAATTTACAGCAGTAAATCTTTAAAGCACTCATGGGATGTACTCAAATCGATGCTGCAGGCGAGACAGACCGAGCTGGAGCTGCACAATCATCAAGACTCCGTCAGTCTCTAACATCTCGCTGTCAAAAGTCAGAAGAGGAGCTAATGACAGTGACAATAGCTGGGTCTATTAGTAAGCTTACCTTCTCAGGGTTTATTGTGTTTTTCCTCCTTTCGTCTCTCTAAACATTTCAGCTCATAAATGTTTGTCTGCCATTGTGTTTCCCTCTCACAAGCGCTCTCTACAACTCCGCAGAGAGCCGGGTGAGTGATGGGCGCAACGCTAGACAAAAGGAAGGCCTTACAATAGAGAGAAAGGCTGCGGAGTGACATGCGGGACTAGTCACAACACTGACGCTTTGATTCTTCAGGGTGAACAACCGGGCCATTTTCAAAGACTCCTCAAACAGGTGAGTTTTTTTCTTAACGTACGGTCAGCGCTTACTCACCAGAACTGTGACGACTCGTAGCACCACTCCTCTCATATTATTTTCCAGTTTCCTGTCTGTGAGTGTGCCATTCAAGCCGTGAACCGGGTCCCACGTTGCGAGCTGTAACACAAAAATAAAAGAAATCATTAAAGCTCATGAATGACAAAGTATGACGGCGTAACATTATAAACGGAGTATTATTGATGAATGTCAGTTAATGTCAATCATCTAATGTCATAAGCCCTGTCTCCTTCTTCGAACTGTCACAACACTGTCATGTGAACTGTGAAAAATGACTGACAGCTATTTTGAATCATTTGAAAAGAAAAAATAAAGAAAAAAGGTCAATAGGCAGAAATTGTATAATGATAATCATGATAGACAAGACCATACAGTATAAAAATGTCCATCTGAAATAATAAAATGAAAAATGACACCATAGAGAAAAGATGTGAGTTTGCTTTACAGAAATAAATCAAACAAAAGTGAGATTCCAGAATGAGCTTTGGTGCGGACAGTGTTTGATAAAGTGTAGATATTTCGGTCCACTGTGTACCGGTGAAAAGGCAAGTCATTTTCTATAATTCAAAGGTACTTTATGAATCTAACCCAGGCTGATGTCTATCAAATTGCATCAGTCCTCACCCCCTCCATATTTTTGAAGTCCCTAACCATATTTTCGTCTGTGTTCTGCTTTCTGCTTTCAATAAAATATTGTTTTTTAGTTTTAAAGATCAAACCAGTCTCCTTTCCCTTTAGGGAGACAGAGGCGGGAGGGGAAAAAAATGAAGTGATTTAGCTGTCTGCCATCCTAAGACAAACACACATCCACACACACAGATACACAGTGATTTGTGCTTAAAAGAAAAAACACAACCACACCAAAGCAGCAGAGGGCATGGTGCAGAGGGAAATATGGGATAATCCATTTTTCTGAAGACTCTTACTGTTGAATGTGCAGCTCTCTGCCAGTTCTGATCAATCCCCTTTAGGGACCAATACTTACTGTAAAGCTTATCTGAACCGGCTTCTATTCTCTGCCCTACCATTTATGTAATCACTGAAATATGGCTGACAGAACAGAAAAGAAATGCTCCACAGGCTATTCTGGTGGAGCTATTCTCAGCAGCACAGTAAGAAAATGATGGACCCACTTGAAGAAGGGATGACACTTCCGAGAGGTTATCCTCAATACATTCAAATTAAAATTTACATGCATCATGATCAAAGTGTGGCAGAACAAGAGCCGAGCTGGAGCACTACCAGCAGCACAGAATACTGATCTCCAGTGTTAGGAAGTAAATAGTGTGTGCAGCATAAGAATAACAAATGACATGCTTTCGTTTAATGCAGACAATGCACTTTTATAATTTACAAGTTGCTATATCAAAAGTTGGAACATAAGCAAAGAAACTAGTGGTATTTGGCCATTATGTTGGTTATGACAGTGTTATTAAGACACTTTAAGCAGTAACCAAAATAAATAAATAAAATACGCTCCTTTCTCTTCAACAGAGGTTATACAACAGAACAGTGGCTTAAAATTGAGCCGAATATGACGCAAAGGTCGCACACAAGATACTGAAAAAAAAAACAACTAACATTTGAACCTCTTTTGACAGCAACTCAGAGCTACGAGGATACGAAGAAGCACGGAGACCAGTTTGAGAGCCTCCAACTTAAAAAAAATCTACAGTTCACTGGATTGTGATTCAAGGTGGCAGAAAAAGAGTCTTTGTTGTGACCGGCTCCATATCAGCTGATATTTCATATATTTTAAACATAATTTAATTTTTAATCTGCCTCATCTTTGCACAAACAGCAGCAGTCTTTCCTCCACAGACACTTTCTGTGCTCCTTGTTGCTAAATCAAAAAGCAGCCTCTAAATGAATTCACTTTCACCTTGCATTTTTCACGCTCTGGAGAAAATGTGCATAGAGGTGCTAACCACAGGTGCTCACACTCAGCCAATCGATTTGCTTTATTATTTGTGCACACTATCCAACTGAGTGTGTTTTAGTACACGCAAAACTGGAGTAAACGGACCCTTACTGTGCTATAATAATAATAATACTTCACTGTTCTTGTCCTGTTTGTGTAGATTGTCAGTCATACAGGACATATGTATTATTATTAAGTTCTAAAGAAGGCCTCTGGACATACTTCTAATACTAATACTAATACTAATACTATTTATAAAAAAAACCTCTTCTGTGAGTATTCTTATGTGCCTTACATGTTTTTAGGTTGTGTTGAGCTTCTGAAATGTTGTTTTTTTTAATGCAATTTCTACTGCAAAGTGTAAACAAACTATAATGAACTGATCCTGCTTGTACTTACACTGTATTGGTTCTTGTGCCTGAATCAGCACTGGGGATCACACACAGTTTATACTAGCACTAGCACAACAAGAATGATATGAGACATAACTATTTTTATAAAGTTTAAAAGGGTTGTTGACTTACTCACATTAAAAATACATCAAAGAAGCCACTTTTATGCCTGTGCATCACTTCAAAGTATGTGTATTGTATATAGGTAGTGTATATATAGAGAGTATATATATAGAGAGTATATGTGTGAGTATGGTCTCCTGGAGGTTGAGTGACAGCTGTGCACAGAACAAGTCACACCTGTCATGAGAATGAAGGCAATTACTTTGACAAAGCGGTTATTAAATGAACATTACAATAATTATAGATCAGAACTACATATATTTTTGCCAACCTCAACTCAGATCTGTGTCCTGTTATTTCACCTTCAGTCTGCAGGGGGAGATGTGGAGTCACAAACTACATCTGCCATCTGACTCTTCATCCAAAATAAAATCTCAGTTTCTTTTTTTTTATTCTTTGTCCTTATTTTTTTACATGTAGAAAACTGTGTCATTTGTAATCTTGTGTTTCTTTTAAGATAAGCCCACATTCCCTGCATTTTATTACACACAAGAACTACTGCTCCGTTCTTAAATCCCAATGTCAGTTCAGCCCTTAATCAGAGTTTGTGAATGCGAGCGTAAACCCTCGTCACTGTGCAGATACGGCGCCGTGGCAGCAGTCAGACACTCACAAATATTTGAATGAGACGAGCGTGGATCTCGAGGCGGACTGCTGCGTTGTACTGAAGAAGAGTGTCAGAGAGCACACTGCAGACATGATACTGGCAACGTCAGATAAAAAGAGACTGGGAACGCTAGATACAACACACCAGTGTTTCCAAGATCTGTAAAAGGCATGTGTGGGATAAATAAATCATTGGCTATGCAGGGCCAAGAAAGTTCAAACACACAGAGGGTTTCCCACTTTGTATTCATAAATTATGAATACAAATGACAAATACTGAAAAAGCATGTAGTCTTTTTTTATTTTTGAAAGAATTGTCAATACAGATTGTTTTGGGAGCAAACGATTTCAAAAGCAAAACAGAATTAAGCAAATCAAGCATTTAATAAACAAAATAACACAAAACTGATTGCACCAAGTCCTGGATTTTTAGGGATTGAGTCAAGACCAAGACGGTCCAAGACCAAGTCAAGAGCGAGACCAGGGCAGGACACATCTATGCATCCCTCAAGAATATGTTCTCAAATGGGATAAATTAGTGAAAATCAGTCTAAAAAGAGCTCGTTTGTGCACGTTTAGTCCCAAAAAACTGAATCTCCACATTGGGATTTCATTACTGCAAGAACTGGGAATATGTCAGCGGTGCTCAAGAGGCACCATCGTCCAGTTAGGCTGTGAAAAAGGATGAGAATAAAATGAGACTGGACGACATTTCAACACAAAAGTAAAACAAATCCATCACGTAAATCCTGAGGAGCACTGAGAGTCCCATGTGTGACTCTGGGACATTGTGTTGAAGATTCAAAGAGAAGGTTATAAATGTGGTATTAAACCCATTCTAGGACCAGAACGGAAAGTATTACAGTACACTATAAAAGTGACAGTTACTTAATTGATGAATGCATTAACCTGTCTTTAAAAACAACACAACCTTTAAATCATTTGTTGGATCCTGTGCACCCAACTCCTAATACTCCCCTGCATAACTCTGAGTAAAAGGGCATGCTTCCATCTTGGATCAATTTTGCCAGATCAACAACTTTCTACTCATCTTGCAGCTATAATATGCATGTTAAGATGGAACAGTCTGATGTAACAGCAGTGCAAATCCTATAAAGGTATTGATATGATGATTTTGGTGGTGTCTACATTTTACCCTTCCTCTGTGTGCTGTATGGTTCCTGTATGTGTGATGCAACTGCCTCTGGCTCCATGTGAGGATCACATGAGGAACTCACATTCTTTTTGATCACATGAAGACTCGTGATTGGACCAAGACCATCACATGACATTGTATCATGAAGTATTAAGGTTGTTGATTCTTTTGACTCATGCCACTCCTTGTCTTGATCCTCTCAGGAAACATTATTGCAGGTATATACGTTTGCTTTAATAGCATTTTGCACAAGACTTAAGGCAAAAGCAATAAAACATAAGTTGTCTCTGTCTCAAACACATATTGGCAACTTTTAAAACTGATTTGAATTAAATTTAAACCTGATGATACAAAATTACACCAATAGAGTTTGCTTTTGTAATGGATTCTGTGCTACATTTGACTTGGCTTTAAATTTATAACTCAAATGTTCATCTCAGAAAGCATCTTGGGACCGAATGCCTGTTGCTGGAGTGAATTCAGAATCTGTGTTAGGTTTCCTGTTGTTAAAACCTGCCAGAATATAATAGAGTGAGCCAAAGCAAAATGAAAATACCCTTCTTTAATGCTACGACAGAGGTGGCCACGCTACGATCAGAATATAAAAGTTTCCACTCTATATTCATGTTGTTCTGACTTAATATAACAGGTGTGTGTGTGTGTGTGTAGGCATGAACATTTGGAGCTAAAATGGCAGCCAGGCTCTGAGAGTGGCCCAGCGCCTCTGCTTATCTCCACGGCTCCAGATAAGAGCTCATTTCTCCCCGACGCCATGAAATAAATGTGGATTTGTGTGTGTGCCAGTGTGTGTGTGTGTGTGTTAAGTGAATGACCCACGGTGTCTAGACCATTACCGTGTAGACACCAGCTTCAGAAGGGTGCAATTTGCATCCCACAATGCCCTTCTCCCTATTCATCTAGCGCAGGCTCTGTGTCGCTTCCTTTACATTTTGCGCGAGCTAATTTACGGCTCGTCTTTTGACTCGTGACATACAGTAAGTGCAGTTCTGTGTACTTCTCACGGGCACTTTTCACCACCTTCATTTGTTTGCCATAAACACAAGGTCAAATGCAAATCAAAGCATTGTATAAGACAATGTTGTGTGGTCTGAAGAAACTATTACAGGGAAGACACACCAACAACAATCTCCTTTAAGACACTTTCAATTATTTCCACAAGCACATGTAGTAATTAAACAACCTTCACTTAATATAATGTCAATGAATCACTCAAAACTATAACATGCATCTTGTACCATAATTACTGTATGAATGTAATTACTGGGCTAATCCTACAAGAAAAAAAATATCACATTGTTATTAATATAATCACAAACAAATTATGCCATCAAATAATTCTTTCATTCTGCAATCACTTGACATTAAGTCTAGTGAAGTCAAACAGGTACATAATACTCTGACATCAATCTGATTGTGTAGTTTGGTTGCTAAAGGACCACATACTGTGCAAATACCATTAATGGGCAGTGTTTTTATATAATGTAAAATGAAACCCTTCTAAAAACAGGTGAAATTTAGCTACTGTAGCTAATTCCGGCATATTTACTGTGATGCTTTTTGCTCATATGTTGATCAATATGCAAAAATAAAAAATTAAATAAATAAATAAATAAATAAATAAATGCTCCGTACAAACCTCAGTCAAAGTCACTTTAAAACAGAGGTTTCATAGGGGTTCCAACTGAACTCTGGTACGGTTTGATTAAAATGTCAACCCTAAGTGGACCGTAGACGACTGAATGAGCTCAAACAGGAAGAACGTAACAAATAGGAGATGAAAACGCCAAGTATCGCTTAGCTTTAAAAACAAGGGAAGAAAAAAAGGGGGAAAAAAAGAGCAGAGGGCAAACATGGAGCACTGAGGAGAAAAGCCTTGCCAGCACCGTCTTAAGTATTTCTTAAGGCATTGTTTTTAGTTGGAGCGGGGCTTTTTGCTCAGGGACCAAACTAACACATCCTTATTGTCACTTTTCATAAATATAGTGCTGCACCTTCAGGGTCACTGATCAAAATGGAATGAAGAGGGCAGACATTAAAACTAAGGCTGCAGTGCCACTTGAACCCAGACCCTTTCTCTGTAAGGGCGGGTAAATGAAGTGAATAACAACACAAATATATATAAAAAAAATACATGCCAGATACAGAAGACCGAGCTAACTTGAACTTGTACTTTAACAAAGTCTTCCTGGCACCACAGAAGGGGCCAGATCCCATCAAATATGCCCCAGTCTTGATTTGCTGAAGCTTATGTCGAATGAACCTTTTTTGATGCACAAATGGGATTCGTTTTTTTCTCAAACAGTAAATAATCGGTGTCTTTGACTCGTTGTGTGAAACTAAACCACAAACCACCATCTTGTGATTGGTACCTCTGCCTTTTGTGCAGGAGGTTGCGTGTTCAAATCCCATGAGGGGCAACTTCAGCCTCAATGGGTGCTGGTCCCAACCCTGAGAGAATGGAGAGGGTTGCACCAGGAAAGGCACCCAGTGTAAAAAGTGATGCCCAACTACTAACACAAAAATTAAGAAGACAAATAATATTATGAATCAATAAGAAAGACAAAAGACAAAATCCTGCTCAATGTGGCGGTAATAACGTGCAAAGTGTCAATATGTATTATTGCTAAATCGTCGTTTAAAGTGCTTCTCGAGGGAAATCAAA
This sequence comes from Rhyacichthys aspro, assembly GCA_036850595.1. Lineage (NCBI taxonomy): Eukaryota > Metazoa > Chordata > Actinopteri > Gobiiformes > Rhyacichthyidae > Rhyacichthys > Rhyacichthys aspro. Next base: position 5,164,026 of record CM072156.1, on the reverse strand, counting down.
CATATTCAGGCAAACAGTGTGATATAAATAAGCGCTGATTTATTCCCATCACTCACAAAGACAGCAGATGTTGTCATTTTGCAGAGCTGATTTGGTATGTTTGGCAGCAGCAGAGTTTGTTTTCATCAAAGCATAATGTTTCTTTTTGTCGTTTATTTTGTTTACTTTTTTAATCCAGCGGCCAAGATTTTTGATTCATTTTTGAATATTTGAGGTAATACCAAGGATGTACAATAATAATAAGAAGAAAGGAACAGAAACACTATGCTTTCATCTTTATTTTGGCAGAATTCTTTCTTTTTTTTTCTCAATAGAAAGAGGACATAAAACCCAGGACCTTCCCATCCCGTCATATATTTGTGTTTCAGCGCTAAGTTATATTAAAAAACATTGATTGGTTTTAAAATCAAGGTGGTTTATTGTGCAGACTTTACACTATGTCCAGTTCCAAACATAACTAGGTGTTGTGTGTTGTAAAAAATACTAACAAAATACTGAAGACTGTGTTTATTGACTGAACCCAAAGGTCTAAGGCTAATATGAACTAAACAACTTGCTGGAAACTCCACACAACATCTTGAAATAACTTCTAAACCATTCATAAAGACTGATCTTGCGGCACCAATACGGGAGCTGAGATGTCTTTAAGTGACCCAGAAAACAGATTTATGCCCCATAATGTGATAAGACTGGGATGAAACATGATACACACACCTTGGGCACTTGAAAGGATGTGTTAAAGTTATTGAACTATCGACCAACGGTGTGTGCTGACTGCAGCCATACAACACAAGACACTGAAATGAGCACGTGCTGCACATGCTGTAAGTGCACACTCGAGCTAACAGCATGTAACCGTCCTCTGGCATAAATGCCACCTGACATGACTCTGGGGTGTTTAAAGCTTCATGTATCTCCTACTTACTCTCCCTGTGGCAAACACATCAAAGCACACTGTGCGACAAACACTTGCTTCTGGTCTGGCGCTCACATACATGACTCGCAGCAAAGCGCTAAATCGATACCAGGTGACATTTGGAAGCAATGGAGCTCAAAACTGTGTTATGGCACAGACTGGGCTTAGCAGAATCAATATGTAGAAGGAGGAAAAGAGAAAAAAATCACATTTTTGGAACAAATGTTACATATAAATAAATGTCAAAACTTATTCTTCAGATTTTATGAAGGTTTATGAAGCTTGTAGAGTTCACTAACTATAGTTTATTCCATTCTCTTCGATAGCAACAGCAAAGAAAGTAAAACAAAAAAAGGAAACTACAGCATCATTTGGAAACTGGAATATCTGAAATCTGTTGATAAAGATGGAGACTTTTTAGCACCTAATGTTGGTGCACATGTTGCCATACCCCAAATGTTAATGTGTAGTGTGTGCCTGTATTGTACATCAGCAGCTGAATGTGAGCTTTCAATAAATAGATGCCCAGGATTTAGCCATTGGAGAGAAGTTCACGTTTGTCTCCTGAAGCAGATGAAGGAAAATTGGTGGCTCAGGTTTAAAATGTACAACATGAAACTGCAGAAATCTTGCAGCATTTTGCATCAAAACAGGATGCAATGGGATGCCTTCAACAACAAAGGACACACATTCTCATTCACAGACAGTAAACCTCTACACAACCCCCACTGCTACAAGCTGTCTGAAGACACTTGTAAAAGGTACTTTGGGTCAAAGCTTGCTGTACAAGTCCCTCCGTAGTGGCAAGCAGGTTGGTATGGATGGCAGATGGGTTTTTCTGGTGGAGAGTGAGTGTAAGTTGGTTAAAGCAAGAGGAAGGACTTGGTCACACTTTCTTTTGGACACACAATACATCCCAGAAATATCAAAATACTTCCAGTGAGTCTTTATACAACGCAGACTGTATTAAAGCAGGACAGAATAAAACAGGGACCATACTGTCTGTCACTGATTGGCGACTAAAATATCATATTATTAGGCTTCTTAAATTCACAAAACCATTTTTTTTCCTCTTTTTCTTGTCGTTTCTGCCAAAATGGTGTCTCACTTCCAGCCGAGCTACTGTTACTCTCCTTCTGTGTGCGTTGCCAAACACTCATGTCTGCCATTTCAGTAAAGAGACGGTAGCTGGGCATGAGCACAGACAATCTGCTCCGTGGTTCCACTATTCCTGTCTCCCACTCACTTCTCTCCCACCCACTGCTGATGATCAACACGTGTGTCAGAGCCATCTCTTAACAGCTCGCTCGCCAAGCCTTCCTTCTGTTCCGCTTTCACTACCGCTTTATTCTCCCCCGAATCCTCGCAGCCTACAAACCTTTTCTCCGCCTGTCCTGGTGCATCGCTCTGTTGTCTCTCAGTGTGGCACACACAGGGGCAGCTTGTTCCAGCGGGGCCGCTCGGGCAGCTCTGGTGTCACTGCTTAATCTACTCCTCGTTGACCATCTTTCTTTAATGATAAGCCGTCCCGCCCGATCCTATGCCGTCCCATTCGCTGAACTGAATAACAAGGATAAGCTAAGGTCGGGTCCAGTTGCAGTCGCGGTTGTAATTGCATTTATAGGTTGTATAGAAGGCCAAGGTGACCTGCTCTTTGCCAAATGTTACAACACAACACTTCTTATAGGAATTGTTAAGGTTTACAACAGACAGCACCGAGCACTACGGTAAAATCAGCCCAAACTGTTTGCAGCAATCTGTTACAGCACTTTTTAAACCTAATCATCTAAAAATAATGAGCTGAAATGCATGAATTAAGTGGTCTGCCTCTTGTAATTTCATAAAATCTGTAAAGTTTCATTATTTTTATTGATTGTTTTTTCCCCTGCAACAAAAAAAGAAGTCGCTGTGCCTCTGATAATGAAACTGTTACCTGCGAAGCAATTATCTTTGAAAAAGCCACTTAAACCAAGTTCTGCCCAACTGCATACTTCACTAATAGAATTGAATTTTAGGAAAACAATTATGAGAGAAGGAAATATTGGTTGTAAATGGCTGATAAACTGTGTAATATGTAAGCTATTAACATAAAAGGTAACATGGTCGATATGAGGGCTTCCAGCGGTGCTGTATAAGAAAGTAATCACTAAGAAATGTGATGTAAAAAGACCACCTTTTCTGGGATATGATGGAAAAGTCCTAGTTCAAACAATAGTAATCATATGAAATATTAATGAACTATTATATAATATTTCAATAGCGTATAATCACCAAAATCAGCCTCTTTTTCAATCTCAGAAAAGTTTAAAGCTCCAAAGAACCCAGCGTCATTTTAATGACTTTCTGTTTCAGCACCAGAGCAGATATTGCATTGTATTTTTGATTTTGTTGTAAAATTTATGAAGCAAAACCACCATCAGACGTGGGTTTGTTCACAGACAAGAGCACGCCTCTGCAGGACGCCACGGCTGTTCACATGCATCATTCTACATGCATCAGGGTTACTTTTTAATGTACTGGTACATGCCACAAACAGCCCGGGCGGTGACGGTGATTATTTCGCTAATATTGGAACTACAGATATTCAAACATGTGCAACTTTACCAAACAGTGGAAAGTACAAACGACTTCGGAGAGTACTTCAGCTCCATCAGCTCAACGTGGAGCATCTGACTCGAGGGTCCCTCAAGGATCAACTCCAGGTGAAAACATTCACGTCACGCGGTAAGAACAAGCATCCAGTCCTGTTCTTGTGGATGTGTGAAAGGACTAAATAAGAAATGCAGTGCTGCAGTCTGCACTTTTACCACAAAATGGCCCCAAAATACACAAGCCACCTGTATCTATGTTGTTGTTGGTCCTGCCTTTGTCTCAACATCTTCTCTTAGTGTCAGTAAACTGGAAGCAAAGATGTAATGAAATCTATTAGTGAGATGTTGTCATTTGTTTCTGGAGAATTACTCTGTCTTTTATTCTGCTCGTATCCTCCTCTAACACACGAGCACAAGCCTGCGCACGTACCGCGGTCTACAAACAGATCATTACAATAGTGACAACAACAGCTCTGTTCTGATTTCCCAAATGAGCTACAAGCGTTTTTATTGCTGTTGGAAGACGTGCGTGTGTGTGTGCTTGTGTGTTGCTAAGGGGTTTCCTTCTGTTACAGGGACATAAATCTGTTTACACAGTGTCTTTACAGTAAAACAGTACATTTGACAAGAGCTTTGTTAAAGTTCAGGATTTGATAGACTTAGGGTAGAGTTCACCTGCAGTAACCAAACTTTAAATGAGGGAAAAGTAAAATAATTAAACCACATTATCATTTAATTTGCTGTCTGAGTTTTAATTGATTTAGAGGAAAAAAAGTGACGGTGCAATAATTGTTTTCCTTTCTATATCAGTTATCGAGAGTTTGGGCAATGAGTTGTTAATTCGTTTATTTCCTTTCTGAATAAGACAAAACAGTCGACTCGTTTGTATGCCCTTTACGGAGAGTAGGAGTTACATCTCATCCAGTCTGTGACAAATGTTTTCATTGAGGCTGACAGGGAATGGGACTGAGGAAGCACTAAAGGACGACAGAGAAATCATTGGTGAAGTCACAAAAACTAAGATGTTCAGTGCTTTGACTTTCCCCACAGGAAGAGGCCAGGAGAAGTGTCAGACAGGCGCCATAATGATGAGACGAGCAATAGGCGAGCGCTGAAAGCTTTAGAATCACCGGGGAATGGTAATCCAGCCTTACGGGGCCGACCTGCATAGTCATTCTGCAGAGTTAACGAGAAGAAGAGCTCTGTGCTGCTTCACTTTCTGTCACTCTTAATTTGATCTGAAGCATATGGAGTAAAACACAACATGTTTGATGGGACGAAGGTTCGAGAGAATAAAGGTGTTACAACTGGCCAAGGTTCGATTCATCTAGTCTTTATTAAATGCTTTACATATATTAGGAAAACTCTTGTCAGATCTGAATGTGTTGCCCACCATTTTGAGTTTATGTATGGTTTAATGTTTATATTAAAGGTAGTAGCTCTGGTTAAAGTCTGTGGTTAGCCATACCTATTGTACTCTAGCTTCATGAACACTGATTGTGGCTTTATTCTGTAGATCAACCTATGTGTTAAAAATACACTACTGTTGATACAGATTGCTTTGAATGTCTCCTAAACAGCAGTGCACACAGATCAATGCAAGAATGAAGCAACAGTGAATCCAGAGGGATGTTTTAGTGAACTCAGTAACAGCAGGAATAATACAAAGAGACTAAATACCACTGGGTTATAAATAATGCATGTAGTCTATATACATATGGAAAGCATTACAAACGCATACGCATATATTTGAATATTATAAGTGCACCATATTATATAATTTTACTTTTACTGTACTGTTGTTTGTGAAAAAGCACTTTTGTTTAAGTAAAAGACTAAAGGACTGAGAAGAAGGAGCTACAGAAGCATAATACACATCAAATATAATATGATTGATGCCTTAAGAGGAGAAGTTAGTTAAGAAGCTTCAGGAAATGTATAAAGTAGTCATTGAGTCAAACTCTATTGTGTACTGTTTCTCTAAGAACCACAACAAACAATATTTACTTCAAATGACATTATTCTGCTACAGTCATACTATATATATATGTATAGGGCATGAAGTTTGATTTAAAAATATGTTTATACAAGAGTACTGCGTGACCTGGGCAGAAATCTGTTGCTGTTCTTATTCTATGTTAGGCTTGTCTTCGCTAAAGGAGCAGTAGGCTAATAAAGAACTACATACATTTATATAACCCTGAGCTCTGAAGCAGTGCAGTTATTTCTAAAACTCTAATGCAGCAGTGGGAATAACGACATGACGTGAGTGACTCCAAACAATGGCAGCAGCTTTCCAATGTTCAGCCGTTGTGTCAGTCAGCCTGACAGTCGGTTCAGGAGGCTGCTGGACGCTCAGTCAGCCACGAGCGGGTCACTCCATCAGACACACGTGACTCAGATGTGGAGAGGCTGACAGGTTTGGCTGACAGCTGACTGCCGGACACCGTGTAGACCGCTCGGAAGAAATGGACTCTGACGCCTTCAGTCTGTGTGACTGTGAGACCGTGAATGGTCTGGCGGTCGGGGCTGTTTCTCTAAAATACCTGCTGAGGATACACTTGGGACCTTTTATTTCACCGGTGTCAAACAAGCCTTCAGTCTCCTTTCTCCAGCCCTGGACCACACAGTTAGTCACAGACAGTCACTGAGTCCTGCTGGTTGTCCAGGCCTGGCCACTTGACCTGGGCCTATCAGTCATAAGCACTGACAGATACTTACATCCCTGACCAGGTGGAAGCTCCCTTTTTTGTCTCACTTCCTTCTCCCTTTCCTCTCTTTGCATTCAATCTCATCCAGTCAGAGTCAAACCTGTCCTTCTCTAAGTCAGTCCCTGCTCAGATGGGACACTTTAAATGTGACGACTAACATGTATTTCAGAGTGTAAAAGTCAAGGCTTTGCAGTATGTTTCACTCTTTATCATGTGTTATTATAGGTCGATGCTGACTGAAATAATCCAAAGAACACATATCTGTGAAGTGCATGATGGGTACTGGTCAAAAGAAATAACTGCTTTCAATAATGACCTGAACATAAAAGGAAAGAAAAAAAAGACCAGGTTAAACTAATGTGGTATAAAGGGATAAAACCATCTCTTCACATCAAAACAGATTTTCAATTAAATTCAGGGCACATAACGCTCTCGTCTTTGTTCTTGTCTGTTCCCACCTTCGGGGTTAATGCCCAAAAGAAAATAACACACACAGGTTTGTCTGATGTCACTGGAAGGGCAGCTTTTATCAGGTCTGAATATCAACACTTTTATAGTTTCATTTCAGGAATCAGACCAAAACATTGATGCAAAAATGTTCCATGAGAGAGAAAAACACATAGTAACATGATTTAAGATGCACTCTGCACAAAATAATGGAATTTGATGGAGTCAGCCACTGTGATAGAAGGTATTATATCAGTGTGAACGTAATCTTCAAGTTCAAAGTGCAGGACAAAAGTTCTAAAGTTCTTGGAACAACAAACATCCAAACATAATCAAAATAAAACGAGTTCTTTGGAAATGCAGTGAGATTTTCTGAAGCACTGAAAGACAAAGAAAAAAAAAAAGACAAACAAACAAAAATAAACCAAAAAAACCCCAATAACTATAATAATATTAATAATATTGTAGGAGTTATACTGTAATATTGTCAAAGTGGTTTAAATAAATATTGTCAGTCACATGCTTTTCTGTTTTAAATTTACGTTTTACAACATCATAAAAAGTCATGTTTACCAAATGAAGTCTAACCTTTTTTTTTTTTTTTTTTAAAGATAATATTTTGTTTTTGGCCTTTATTGATAGTATACAGTAGCTGAACGGGAGATGGGATGAGGGAGGGTGAGGAGCGACCTGGCCGGGGCTTGAACCCGGGTCTCCTGTGTGCAGGGTGTGTGCTCTAACTGGGCTCCCTGGGGCGCCCCCAACCTTTTCCATCTTTAAAGGCTCTGTAGAACATGTGAACAACTTTAGGGTCTTTGCAGCCATGTTCTGTCATCTATAACAAACTGGGGTAAAAAAAAAAAGTTCAGCAGTGCTCAGTTTGTCATCTTGGAGCTATTGAAGGAACGGACACGGGAAGTAATGCAGCTGACATGGCTCGTTCCATTCTATGAAGCTTTAAATTACTACATTTCTAGACAGACGTAAAAGACGGGCTAAAAAAATCTTAATGGTTATCACAATTTATGCATGAACAAATGAACTGCAAGCTATTTAAAGGTAAATCCGGTGAATATGCAACAACTGACCATGATAAGTGTAATTTAATTTTCCTCAGGTGCTCAGCAGGCAGGCTTTACACTCTAATGTCCTCTCACAAATGTGCATATTAACATACGTACCAATATGTCCGCCTGAATGAGGTGCTGTCGCAAAGTGGATAAACCCAACTCGGTGGAGAAGTTAGGTAAACACGGGAAATAGTGGAGCTAATCCTCCGGAGGGTTGGTGCTAGTTGAAGGGAAGTCGGAGCAGAACAGAGTCGCTGTGCACAGTAAGCTGCTCATCCTACGGTGTGTGTAAACTATGCATATGAGTTTCTATTGGTACAGTCCATGTTTGTCCTCCACTATGTAAATATCCATCATGCGTATGTGGAAGTGGCATGTGGGTGGGTGTGTATTTGAGATCCACAGAGGCGTGCAGTGCTAGGAAGACTCGGGCTGCTGTAATCCGAGGTTTACACGCTGTAATGCTGCTGAGAGCCTGCAGGACTCACTGGCAGAGAGCAAGAGAAGGACAGATAGAAGAGAGAGAGAAAGAGGAGAGAGTGTAGAGGGTGGGAGCGTAGGAAAGGAAAGAGCCACAGGAGGAACAACAACCGAAAGATAAAAGATGGTAAAAAATAAAAAAGTTTT